>OY812999.1:18007465-20407465 GCA_963681545.1 Germaria angustata | reverse complement strand
CACTTATGAAAAAGGACTGGCGTAAATACAATCAGAGTGTAAGATAAAATTTTTAAAAGTTAACAGAATTAAAGCTATTCCTAGCATTTGTGTAAAAAAGAAACGAAATAGCTTTTTATTGCAATTTTGTTGTACTAAACAATCATCATAAATGATATAATTGTTTTCTATATTTATTTTATGTTAATTTAAAAAAAAAAAACTTAAGACCTTCCTGCCAAATATTTAAAAAAACTCCTAAACATAAGGCTTTATAACTATTGAGATTCATCATTAAAAAAACAGAGATTCTTCCCGATACATATTTCACGCCCATCTCTAACGACTTTTGAAAATAGGCTTAAGGCATTCTTGCCTTAATTTTATATCAAGGATCGGAATCCATTTAGGAGTTCAAAATAACCGGCAACAAATGTTTCATCACATTTTCTTTACGATAGTACATCTATCAGTCTATCTATCAGAAAATTGCCAAAGTGAATATTAGTGAATATTAGTTACGTGAAAGTGAATATCAGTTACGTGACCACGTTATCATAATGTAACTTAATTGCGCACTTATGTATATCGCTGATATTCGGTAAAAGACTGATTGTTTTGTCTAAATAACGAAGTTATAAATCAAACAATTGCCTTAATTAAAGACAGAAATATTCTTAGACTAAAATTCTTATTGACTTATAGCTCTAGCGCTACTATATGGGATAAAGCTTACTAGAACAGATTTGACTTTGACAATTTCTACTACTTAAAATTTGTTTTTGTATTCTGTCTTATTTATTTATATCCCAATTCATCGGATCTTCACAGCCAAAATTTTTCACTACATCCACAAAATACACAAAAAATAATAGAGACTATTTTGTTGTAAATACCAGGATAGATTTATAATTATAAATTTTTTAAATTTAAAAAAAAGAAAAAATTATGGCAGAAAGAAGAGTAACCTTAAATTTAGATGGAGTTACTCCTTTCTGTGATAGAGTGAAAATATTTTCATTTTTCTTGCAAAATATGGACTCTTTTCACAAACACCTGTTACATCTTTTAATACCAGCAATGGATCGTGACAATTTGATACATCGTTCATTAAGGTAGGATTTTCTACATGGAATAAATAAATAAGAATCAGAAGGATCAATGCCCGGTTTAAACGGCTGATGTGGCAAAATTTTCCATCCTCCATATTCCAAAGGGTTTCTTACTGGTGGCACGATGGCTAGTATTATAATGATAAAAACTTATGTACTCGTATGTGGTCCTATAATGAATTCATTTTCATTTCCATATCCATAAACAATTCGTCTAATTTCAACAGCTCATAGATGACGATATCCTTTTAGTCTCAACATACATACCAGCTACGAGTTATGTGCTCGATTTTGAAAGCGATGATCCTAGTTAGCGATTTTCTGCTCTTTATATTATAACAATAGATCGACGGTAATGATTTGATGCAAAAATAATTACTATAATTACAATATCAATATTGTTTCAGTCTAATTTTAACAATTTCATTCTAAATTTTTAATTGCTTACTGACCACTACTAGGTGCTGAAATTAACTTTGCCTTTTAATGGACTTTTGCCAAAAAATTGTGTTTCTTTTTACAACGGCTACAGGAGTGTAACTTGATTTTTTTTTATATATAATTAATTCTCCAAAGTGCTAAATGAGGTGAACCACACACAAGCATATTTGTTGCGTTTTAAAATCATTAACAACCGCTACGTTTAATCGCTACTTAACATTTATGTCAAGCGCATGTCGTTGAATATTTTGTATACATCACAGTGTCTGTCAGTTACATGACAACAACAAAGTGTCAAATGAATATCATCCATCTTGCAAGTTTTTAAGTAAAATTTATTATTATTTTAGTTCAAAATATTGTAAAGCATATACGACAGTAGACATACAATTTGTCGCATTGAAAAGTTATGATACACATATTTGCTTTCTGCAGATGGGGCATCATTACAGGTATGGGGATGAGCCCTTATACGTGGCACCCAATGTCTGTCAGGTGAATGCAAATGCTTTAAATTTTTGTTATGATCTGTTATCATTATCATCAAATACTTAACCAACCAACAGTAAGTATTCAAATCTTAAATCTAATAATTATCCCATACCGCAAGAAAAAAGTAAGGCATTCGCAATTTTTGGTGTCTTCGAGTCTCTCGCATTCGGTCAAATAAGAGGTTTTCCTACCTCTAAAGCCGAGTTGGACCTCAATAGCTGATATGTTTTGGAGGCCAGTGGGTTTGAATGGTACCCAAGTTTCTTAGTATTTACTGTCACATGTTTTAAAATGACATTTTTAATAAATTTAACGTCTAAATATTTTTGAATGCGCAAATTTTGCATGTACCAGGGAGTGGTAGTAGTTGCGCGGAAAATATTATCTCGTTGCCGCACAATGTTGTGGTATAGGTTGTTAATTGACATAGAAAGCTTGTCATATTTCGTTGCGTAAGTTAAGGATATTTTGTATATATTTTTGTTAATTGAGCTTTCATTATTGATAGTGTTAAACATTGTACCATCAGCGATATATACTCCTGCAACTTGAAAAATACTTCGAACGGATTATTGATGCTTGAAGAAGTATTCTGTATGACTGTCATTCCTAATTGACAATATTGAACCAAAGATGCTGCCATTAAAATTCCCGGCTTCACTCGCCTGAGCCTAATACTTATGCGTATTTGGGAAAAGAAATAGATTTTTTGGGGATTATTTCTTTGTAATATACTTTGTCAAAATCCTGAAAAACGTCAGCGAACAGAACAGAACATCATCTCTTCTAGTCACATTCACAAATCTGTATATGTACTTGTTTATAATACTGCCTTGTAAAGCCATAGTTTGTGATATAGAATTCATACACTTCAGTTTAGAGCGAGTGTCAATTTGTTCAAATGTAGTTTTTCAAATAGTACTGACACATTAAACAACAGACCTATAGGCCTGGAAAATTTCACTCTCGTATGGTCTTCTCCGACTTCATGCATCATGGTAGTCAACGTAATTTTCTATTCTATAGGATAGTGCTCTAGACATTAAATAAGATTAA
Organism: Germaria angustata; assembly: GCA_963681545.1. NCBI lineage: Eukaryota > Metazoa > Arthropoda > Insecta > Diptera > Tachinidae > Germaria > Germaria angustata. The sequence goes on along the minus strand of OY812999.1, from coordinate 20,404,385 downwards.
CATCAAAAGAAACTATGTGTTTAGTGCTTACAGATAATTCAGAACTATTTTTGAGTCCCTCTCAATAATTGTGGAAGCATCTCTTGATTTTTACTGATGACTCTATGACTAATTAAGAAATCTAAATTACAGCTTTACCTCAAGCTACTTATAACACTTGATGATACCATGCGTACACCACTACATCAGTAAAGGGCGCAACTCCAATTCGGTTGGCGATTTTTGTACATAACAATCACAGATCAAGTATAAGCCTAAGGAGCTGAAGCTATCTAGGCTTAACTGTTGGGAGCAGAAGAGCTCATGAGGCAGTTGCTAGCACTAACTAAGCCTCAGCCTATAACCGACGAACTTTCTTTCACTTTTACGACGTAATTTCCGAAGGGGTCTCTTATAAGAACCCTAAGTCAAGCCTTGGGACTACTAGCTATTGTTAGTACCTCAGTTTCGGACGATCAGGCAAAACCTACTTTTACCATTAGTCTTTCGTTTATGCACACCCAGTTCCTTGTTATTTTAAGGACTTGGTGAAAGCAAACAAAGAAATGCAGTAGTGCGTTGATCTGAATAATCCCTACCGTGCCGAAAAAGTACAACTAAAAACCACGAGGAAGCTCTGGCTTATTGCCAACCAACCGTACCCTGTAGCTACATGTGGATGTTTTCAGTTGATACCGCGGTGAAGGAAAGACATTTTCACAGTCAGTGAGATTCAAAGGATCAAAAGCTCCCCTAAGATGCGTGTAAAGCAAGCAAAGCATTCATTTTTCTTTTCCTTTCTTTAATTTTTTTTACTGACCATCACGCCATGATATTGTGACTTTTAATTTGTCGAGACTGCTTACAAGAAATTGCCTTAGCCCTACCATGATCTACATATTAATCTATTAAAATTCAATGGGCTTTCGCTGCAATGTTTTTATAAGAATAATCAGCAAAGTTAAACTTGGCTAAATTTAACTTAAGGTTAAACCTGGTATAATTTTCAAAGGCTCAAAAAACTGTCTTCAACAGCATAAGAAAACCTAGTGATAAAACGTTCAGATGGAAAACTGTATCGGTGGGGAAAACACCATGTTGTGTTTCAATTAATAAGTTAATATATTAAGGAAAGATAAAATAAAACCAAATGAAAAAAATTTCTGTTGTAAAAGCGATAGATGGAAAGTTTTGTGTTGTTGTTTATTTTCATTAGAAGCTATTGTTTTAATAAATTTCCTCACTCTTCTATATTTTAGCTTCCTAATCAAGAAATATTTAAATAAAAAATTTAGTTCAGGGCTTTCCTTTTAAACAATCTAACATAAGCCCATACACTCAAATTCACAAATACAAACACACACGTACACACATACGAGTATAGTATCCAAAAAACCAAGCATGCAACCACAACATGACAGATAGATGGCTTTAACCAACAACAACTACCACAACAATGATAGCATCAACATCAAGCGAACAAACAAAAAGATCAAAAATAAAAAATAAAAAAAACGAAAATTCTTGAATAGTTATACCACTGGAAGTGCAATGTATCTTCGTTAATGTGCAAAGTTGAGGACATCAGTTGAAGAACGCAAAAGCCAACAAAAATATAAAAAACAAAAAACAACAACAACAAGAACGTGGTACGCACAGCTATAATGAAGGAAACGAGAAAACAAGAAATTTTTTGTTTAGGCATGATTTATGGATAAATTATTTAAAGAAATAGAAAAATTATGGTTGAAAAAGTCTTTCTTATTTGAAAAAGGAAATATCATGGCAAGCGAAACCTAGCTGGCACACACTCACAACGCACACATACATACACACACATACATAAATACTTGAGCAGAAAACAAACGCATACATACGTACTTAAGCACAAACCCAAATTCAAGGAAACATTTACACTAAAATACGAACTCTTTCTATAAATCCTTTATGTATTAAAGGATAATAAATAAAACTGTGCGTATATGTTTGTAAGTGTAAGTGAGCGGGCGGGTGTGTTTGTTTATTCCTACACAAGCTTTAAAAAAAAGCAGATGAATTTATTAGACATTTTTGTGGTTATTTTTCTTTCTAAGAGGATTAAAAGTAATAATTTGCAACTTAAGATAAAATGAAAATATTTGCCGTTCACATGACTAAGAAATGTTTAAACGTAGCAAAAGGGTATTTCAAAATAATTTATTAAGGGAAATCTATTTGTTATTCGATTAGTTTTGTTTACTTGCAATCTCATGCTTGCTTTCATATATTAATAGATTTTTTAAATGAACATTTCACATTTTTTGTTCCGATAATATACACTCAAAGAAAAAACATTGTTGATACCATCATATATGATAATGGATAATCATCAATATTTTTTTAATTTTTTATAAAGAAAAGTAACGCTCAGGAAATCAAGGCCTAGTGCTTAAAAATTCACATCTGTTGTGAAAGGAATAGTTAAAGAGTAGATAAGGGACAGGTGGTGAAAAGTTAAAAGCTTAGTTATTATGCAAACCTGCTGTTGTGCTTTTCACTAATTTTTTTAAAACAATTTTGCTGCGTCTTTTGTGTCAAGTATTACGCATTAGGTCTCTTATTCTTCTAAAATTACCGATGAAAGACGGCACTGCGAGGTACATTTGCATAAAAAAGTATCAGTTGGTGCCAGTACTGTTCAATGAACAGTAGCCTGCCTTCATCACCTGAGCAATCCAACAACAACTAAAGCAATATCAAACTAATGTATATCATAAAAATGTATAATGTCGATGACTTGACCTGAACAGGGATCGAACCCAGGTTCTTACTCATATTTCGCTTTGCACTCAACGCGCCAACTACTTCAGCCAACAGCACCCGAATATATAGGAAAACAATTCAAGAAAATAATTTTTTATTAATTTCAATAGATCAGATAGTGGTACACATATGAAATATTTCAAAAATATTTTTTTTAAATGTGATACGAAATTCAAACTATTTGTTCCAATAATTCTAACGAATGCATTATTACGATCATCACAGTTACCAATATGTTAAATGTCCTTATTGACATATTCTGATGATTCTTATGTTGTCAGAAATATATGTTATAGATCCCTTTGAAATACCATAAAGTAAAGAAATCTACAAAATTTATAGTTTTTTGTGGCTTTAGCTGTTCATATGCCGACATTTCATTGGTCGTTAAGCCAACTCATCGGTGAACATTAAGCAGGTTGAAATCATTCATCCTCGCATGTTTGTGCCAAACAAATCAAATATGATAATTACAAAATACACAATCATATCAGAATGATTTTATTAAAACATCACAAGAAATAATTATACTCAACACGAGTGTAATAAGTATTTTGTAATATTCGCATATCAGGACTTTCACTAATGGATCAAGTTTGCCTCCTGTACTTTTCAGAGTATTTTGAATAGAGTAGTCTTATTTGTAGAGTGTCATGCAGGTGCAGCTGTGCAATATAAAAGCGGAGAGGGAACTGGCACATATAAATTTCCACCAGGAATTAAGTTTTTTTTTTGTCGATAACCAGCCAATAATTCTATCATCAATATATCGCACGGTGTGTCTTCAGTTCTACACTGAAAAAATACACTAATTAAATTCAAGTAAAAAGCTTTATTATTTCAAAAATACCATTAATTTAAGCCAAATATACTTTAATCAAGAAATATTGTACTTAAAACAGTTCACAAAGAAAATATTGAATTTAACGAAATCGAATTGGCTTCAAAAAACTTGAACGATTTTTATGACGCAAATAAGAAATTATTATTTAAATAAGAGAAATGAAATTAAATAATCCATTTGGTTGTCCTCAATTTTAGTTCGTACTTCAGTAAGACTTTTCTAGATATAACGTTATAATCTTTTCAAAAAATGTACACGTAAATTTCAAACTAGTACAGGTTAACACGTTTATTTAAACTAAGTAATTCCAATAATCTGCTAGAAGAGTTATAGTGCTAGGGAACTAAAAAATTAGTCGCTGGTTCGAGTCCATTATGGGCAAATTGGAAAAAATATTGTATAACTCCTGACTACTAATATCATTCTCGTGATGAATGTTTTCCTCCGGTGAAAACATAGTTCATTTGCGGTAATAAATTAAGGAAATTCATAAACTAGAATTTAAAAAAAATTACTAATTTTGATTATAAAATTCTTACTTTAATTAAATTCTAGTGTAACTATACATTGTATTGTGAATTTAAGAGACGAGTGAGTGGCCGTTTATTCTTCACAACCACCCCCACCCCCCACAAAAAAAAATATCCTAAGAATATTTGATGTACAATATTATTACTACGAAAAAATTAATTAATTTGAGTTCATGGCCATAAATTAAAAATAGCAAAAAAGGACAAACAAAAAATTGTGGATATACAAAGAAAAATTTTTAACATCAGTCAAAAAAATTTCAATATGATTACGAAATATTTTCTAAGAAATAAGTTTGCAAAAGGAATTTTTAGCAGTGATGGTCAATATAACTGACCATCGCTACTCGTAATAATATTACTAGACTCATCATAGTGTTGAGGGTTCACTAGGTTCTAAGTAGACGTGCTATGAGGCCAGAGCTTTTTTATGATGTAGTTGACGCAGCTCCAATGTGGTAGACAAGGAAGAGAGATTTTGATCTTTTATACAAATGTCTAAAATCTCAATTACGTTTACCTTTCCGACTTCTCAGTACCATGGGTTCTATCTATTAATATTCAATAGATCAAGCCTAGTTTCCGCTTACTGACGGGTCAGCTCGAGCGAGTACTGGTTTCTGTCAAAATTGAATCACATGGTTCAAGTCCTTTGAAGCCAGCAATTCCTACCAACCCATCAACTAACCATATATTGTGCAAATTTTATTTCCTCAATTGTATAATTTTACTGTCCGTTGTAATAATTTCACCATAAGATATGATAGAAAAAACGATTTTCTTTTGTTACTGAAGGACATGCCACCATTAAAAGTCTGGCAAAATAAAAGGCTTTGTTTGTATTCACTGATTTTAGCATAATCATAGGCAATAAAGTAGCAAAAGAGTAAAAAGGCAATGTGGTTTTTGTTACTGTTGAAAAATCATGCTACAGCTGCCACACATACCGCCATGGACAAATTTGGCCCGTTCCACTTAGCTGTAAATTGTGCCGGTACAGGTTAGAGTACTTATTTCATATTGCGAATATTTTCAAAATAATTCGTCTATCTTGGAAAATTGTTAATGTTTTAACAGAAAAAATAAACAGTGAAAAAGTGAAAGAAGCATCGCATAAAAACATTATTTTACAAAACCGGGAAATATCTTTTAATAATAGATTTCATATTAAAAAAACGGCTACATCGGGCTTTGTAATTTAAAATTTTTGGAAGATTTTTCTTATGCCGCAGGCAGTTCACCTGATGATGCAAAACCATATGGATTCGTTGTATCTTAAAATTAAGTGGAAGCAATAATCATCCTCATGGAGGGTAGTATAATACGACTATAACTTCGATACTCAGTGTCACATTTTTCTTTTATCAAGTATAAAATATTGATGTCGAAGGCGATGTTGGTAACCGTGATAAGGTAAAATAATTCATGCTCCACAAGGATTAAATTTTTATATATTTTTCTCCATGACTCAGCAGAGACCACTAGACAATATATGAAATTGGAGCAACTTAATTGACAAGGTAACATTTGTTTCAATAATTTATCTTTCCATCAACCGTGTATATGTTGAAATGATGAAAAACGGCCAGGACCAATACAACTTAAAGTACGCCAACTAAGAATTCTTCAATTCATAATGCTATTACTAATTATTTTTAAATAAAATTTTATAATTTAAAATGAAAAGAGAAACAAAAAATTAAATCGCATCACTCGACAGCTGCTCCTTTAGCTGCCTCAATACATAAACGTATCAATCAGAGCTACTATCATGCTTATAATTTTTAAACCATAAAAGGCAAAACGGAAGCTCACGAAAAACGTTTCATTAAAATGTGCTCACGTTCATCAAAACAATACTACAGCAATTTTTTCTATTAGTATCCACTTTCTCTCAATCATTATTCTCGGGGAAAACATATTCATCCATTATACAAAAATAGAAAACATAACCATATGGACGTCTACACACAAAAATATAAAGATAAAACCAAATAAAAATGATTCTGGTGAGCACACACACACCACACACATATGCATACATATATGTGTTGAATGTTTGAAGCAAATATGTATGCAGTTTTCTTTTGCAACATCAATAGAGATGATAAGGTAGTCAAGTCAGCTCAATAAAATCGCATTCGATTCAATTGAAGCTAAAATTATTGATTGAATTCATGCCAATTTTCAGCTCTGGCTTTGCCAATACTATCATATATATTTATGTAGACGCAAATACAGAACCTTAGGCGTGTACAGATACAAAACCCATACAAACGAACACACTTATACATACCATACATGTTAATAACTTTGTATTGCCAGAAAACTTTTAAAAAAGTAGTCGACATAACTGTATGTGCACCATTGCGGTACGAATGAATGTTCTAAAATGAATTTACCAGCTCAGCCGAAAATCGTTACTCGAGGCACGTAGAACATACTCTATGTTTAGTATCAAAATACTACTCACCATTTAAATACTACCGCCAATAAAACTTGCACCCCAATACAAATATATTTGGCAAAGCAATAATTGAAGGAATCAAATCTTTCTTCAAATAGTTAAAAAAATTAAAAAAATTTTCCTGCATACTTCTTTAAATTAAGACAAATTTTATAATTCTAGTCTAGCGAATGAACTTAAAAGCCAAAAAGTTAGCCAAAGTGGTAGGAAATTGAAAAATTGACTTCAACTCATACTCTTCGATTAACAAACATTTGATTTTTTTTTTAGAAAATGGGGATGATAGGTAATATTTTCTAGAGTATATGGTCAACATCATTTCAAAGCTTTTAAAATTTAAAGAATATCTAAAATTTAAAAAAAATTTTAATCTCAATAAAAAAAAGGGAGTTCATGACATCTACGAATGAATTCAATTAGAAGTAAAAAGCTCACGCCTTGTCATTAAAAATAATGGGTTTACATTCGATTAAACGGCTCATCATTTAAATAAACTTCAGAGGCCAATGAGAAATTTGCTGGTTATCCTAACTTTACTATATAATTCTCGTATTATAATGGTTTTTAAAAAATTTTCATACTGTTTTTAGCAGAATGTATTTTTCAGCAGGTTAGAAATAATTTTTTAAACTCCCTTTGAGTCTTTATTTAAAATGCATTGCATCAAGGCAATACTTTCGCAATCCTGAATATAATTATTTATTTAAATTATGTCCTGATTTCTTGTTTCTTTTTTTGCATTTTGTCTTGATTTAAGTCATAAGGCAGCTGCGCTCTCCCTTGAAGACGGACTAGACCAGTTTGCTTTAGTAAGAAAATTAATTTTAGATGTATTGCCAAAATATTCTGATTACAAGCATGCAATATCAATAATATGTTAAAGTTTTTTGATTTTTTGAGCATTTGATTTACTATATATTCGGGGATTTCTGGATTGTCAGCCCAGTAATCAAAATTACGAATAGAATAAGAAATTTATCTTGAAACCAAATGTGGCTATTAGGTTCCAAAATAGGACTAAGCTAAGCAGCTAGTAATTTTGAGAATAATGATGATTTCGTATTGAGTCATGGCACCATTGATAGTCCCCAAATATCTGTAGCTTAGATTTTCCATTACCATAAGACCGACTTAAATTTTTTTTACCATTCTATTTGTTGAGCTCACAAGTTGTTGTATGAGTCCAAAGATATGAGCCGGTGATTTTCACGTTAACACTTGCTACAATAACTGCAAAATTTTTTTTCTATTCTTTAACTGTCGTACGATTTCATGGATAGAAATATCAGTAAAATACGTTTTGCATAAATTATTTCAAATAAAATTTCATAATAACTGACGTAGCCAGCAGATTCATTCTGCCGGGATAAATTTTTATTTTTAAGCCGTCTCTAATACCATCAGCAGATGAAGTGTAGCCAAAGAAAACTGTAACACATGGCATATTGTTGGCAACATTTTGTCATTTTGAATACAATATAAAACATGGCTAAACTCAACAGCAAGTAATTACTTCATTCGGTTAACGCGTTTCTCACCAAATTTTCTTAATTCCTTTTGACTCCATATACCACATTTTGGCAATCCTAAATAGAAAGAGTTAATGTCCACTATAAAACGCACTTTTATTTCATTCTACTCTTCCGAATATATTTAGTTTTATATATGTGAAACTAATGAGTCGCTTATATACCAGCCACTACACTCAACTATTAACATTTCTGCATTATACATTTCGCATGATGCGGAACTTGTTAACAATAATAGTTATATTTATGTTATTTTAATTTGAATTGATCCTGCTTCTTTCACCTGCTCACTAAAAGTGTAACGTTTTAAGGCTTGAAAACAAAAACCTCCAACAAGATGTATCACCAACGGCGCTCTTTAAGCTCTTTGTTTCTTTTATTCAGTGATATAAAAACAAACTAAGTCTTTTAGATGTCTGCATTTCAATATTGAAAACATGCAATACATCAGTTGTATATTCTAACGATAGTATAATAGTGCATCATGTTTTCCGCACTAAAAAATGTTGAATCCAAGACATTGAAATGCGCATATTGCTGCACTTAAATATCAGGTGAATTTTCTGAAATGGTTTTTCAAATAAAAAATTAATATTCTAAAATACCGGATCCAATTACAAAATCCATCTTATATTGTTCAATATTCTAGCATATTTTTGTAATTTGTTTCATAAATAAATATTCCTAACATTAATAATCAATTTTAAAGTATTTTCTCTTTTAAATTAATTTTATTCTTCTAAATTTTAAGCCATCAGTCTCTAAACACATTATATGATGACTTTTTTTCACATTTAAGTGGGATATAAGCCAGAATTGGAGAAATATTTCTTAGAGATTAGAAAAAGTTTTATCTGCCTGTACTTGTGTTTGTAAAAGCTCGATCATCTCGTACAATTTATTGTTTGAACTTGAATCACGTAGAAAATATTATCAAACATGTTGGCTAAAAGGCTAAAGGGTATTGTTGGTTAAAAGATATTGCTTAATTCCAATAAAATCCACTCTATTATGTATGTATTAAGAAGTTATCCATATAAGTTTCAAGCATTTTCCTTGTGAGCTTTTCTATATTTGCCATTGGTGCATTAAGTTAATATATAAGAGCAGATATGGATATCCTTAGTCCAGTAAGTGTTAAAACCATATGACATTGAATCAATAATTCTATCATGGATTCTCTAAACTCACTAGTCAAAATGGAGCTTCCAAGGGCTTCAATAACATGGAATCAAATATTACACCAATGAAAGTTGTGCTTTTTTAAATAATCCATATATACATGTAGATCCGGAGTAGAGAAGAGCTTTAGAGAAGAGAAAATGTTATTAAGCAAAAATAATTTATATCAGAAATTTGAAAAAAAAGTTGCATCGACATGATGTGCATTAAAGGACAATGCGACAAAGGACTTCACTGAATTAACATTTACAATACTTCCTTAGCCAGGATTTGGCAGAGTCTAAGGATTGTCTTCCTTAACTATGGAAGAGTTGCTTCAGTAAATAAAGAGTTTTTAGCGGTAAACGTTTGAACTTTCCTAAAAAATGTTTACTTAGAGACTTAAGTGTGTACCACATAGAAAATCCTTATATGGTGCAGCCTTTACTCGCCAGCCTTCATTAGTTAAAAATACTATAGCCAGGCAAAGGACTCTCTACGTAAAACAGCTTTTGCTCGGAAAACTGTTATAAACCATAGAAAGTTAAGTCCGATATCTCGTAGTCTATAAATTTTGTTTTAAATTAGATTTGATTATTTAAGGGGGGCAGTCATAACTTCACCAGACAAACTTAGACTTCTTAGTTCATTGGCTTAGAACGGAAAAACTGCCTAAATGAAGGCCGCACTATGGAACCATATAAACCTTTTTATTTATTTTTTATTTTTATGTAGTGCATTTTGCATTGCAGTTTATTGTATGCATTCGTTCCTCTTCTGGCAAAGTTGGGAAAGTAATATAAAAAAGTGTTTTTTCTCACTCTATTTCAAATATATTCTGGCACCTGAGGAAAATCTCGTTGTTTTTAACTCCTAATCTTTGTGCATGCACAACAGGCAGACTGCGCCCTGTGATTGCATATATCAGTATAGATATTTGTGTCCTATTCATGGAGAGTACAATAATTGTGTCGTTTATGTTTAGATGGGAACATAACTCCTACCAGATTCCTAGTTTTTGATATACTAAAAGTTGAACAGTTCCCAAAAAAACTTGAATTGTTATTTAAGCAAATTAATTACTTACTATAGCTTTCGCTAATGAAATAATATTTTTATACCACACCTTTACATTGAAAGTTACAACCGATACAATGATACATTACATTACATACATACAATTACAACTAAAACAAAAAAATTAAATAAACTTTAATTTTTTACATGTTTATATATTCAAAAACGATTTATATCGATTTTTACTAAAAAAAATTCTTTACATAGTGCTCCTGTTATAACATCTCGAGGACATATGTATTTCAAACATATTAGCTCATTATTTGATTAATATGTGTCACTCTAAAAAAGGTTTCCTAAAATTTGTCACAGCTTATTTGCAACAATCGAGCTCATTTGCTTGTCATCACTCCATTATACAAAAAAAAAAATAATAATAATAAAGGAAGGATATAAAAGACCAAAATTTTTGTAAGCCTCTTTTTCATTCAATTTATTATATTTTCGTATGGTGAACCAATGAATTACCAACACGAACAAAATCCTTTACTACAGACACAAAGCAAACAACACAAAATCTGACAAATACTTGTGCAGATGGAAAACTTTTTCCACAAGAATTCATAAAATTATTTTGGCTTTTGAGGTAATTTTATGTATTTTTTTTTTTTTTGGTTTGTTGCTATTTTCATATTATTTTTATTATTTGTATTTTGTTGGCTGTTTGCTCAAACGAACTTTCAAAGCTCAGCAGAAATTTCATTAAAATATATTCTACGTGCTTTATAAGAAATTAGTATAAATGAGTATAAATTTTTCTATTCGCATCACACAAATGTTTGCTTAATACTTTATTCGTGTTGGAAAAGGAAAAGAAAGAATAAATAAAATAAGTCGTAATAGAACCGAAAATTGTTTGCCAAAGCAAATAAAATTCATATAGAAGTATTACAATATCCTCAAATTTGCTTGCAATCAAAATTATAATGCAATCCACTTTACAAGTAATTCAAAAAGGATTCTCATACTGTAGGGATTAGCTATGTATTAACATTAATATTAATATGCGACACATATGAATCACCCAATATATAATCTGACAATTAGCTAATAAGAAAGAGAACAAAATAAATGAATTCAATTGAACCAATAATACACATACAGATGCTTTAACACATACACGTAAATGGTATCTATTGAATTTCAAGTTGCATATATGAAAGTCAAAAATACGGCTCTGCAGAAGAAAAAGGACTCCAAATTCTTGGAAGACTTCTAATGATTCCCGTCTAGATTTTTTTAATGCAGGATACTACCTATTTTATTTCTGACTCTTTTCTCTTTGAGTAAGATAAACATATTTTTTGGTATCCTTGAAAAAGAAACTACCTCAGACGGTAGGCATCACTGGATTGCCTCACTTGTTTAATGGATTACTAATAATCCATAACAATGACGATAAAAATGAAAAGGAATGGGGAATCATATTCCTTTCATATCACTATGATAAACAAGCTCTGAATTATGCTCCAAGCACAAATGCCACATCAAAGCTAAAAAAGGATGTATTAACGACATCCTGTAACGCGATCTGTTAACTTTTAATGATTAGATAAAAGCAAAAGTTTTTGGGCACTTCTTACCCGTACTGTTTGCAATAACGATTGTACGATTCATTAACTTGTTGTTAACAAGTTTGTTATAATTTGACACCAGGAGGTATCGCTGTTAAAATAATCCAGAAACACGGACAACGAAAGATAAAAGAAAAACCAACTTATTTGTGTACGTCGAACAGTATAAGTTTGTATATTAAAAAGTTTGTCAAATCATACCACAAGAATTGCTGAATTGATTAGAATGAAATGTGGCACATAGAATATTTATAGATATAAGTTTTTTGGTCCCTATAAGGCTTCAATAATTGTATTCCACACGTTCAATGCCAATAATTTTGAAAATATTATCAAACTACCAGCTGTCCTTTTACCTGCAGGACTTGCCAAACTTCGGCAGAGGGAGACTCGTGTACTTTATCAATAACTATCCAGGCTTAATGCAGCGAACTTATACAATTAAATAATATTTCAAGCACTTCTCATGGGATTTGGGGGTGTTACTAGTGGCCCTTTGATTGCTAAAATGAGCCAGTAGACTAAAATCGGCATATGTTTATATTTTGGGTTGTCTTTGGTTATTTTTCCTAGCCCAACCTACAGGAAAATAATCCTTTACTATTTCTCTTATGGAAAGTAAATTCTTCAACGTCGTTTAAGATGTCACATTTTTACATAAAATTTGCAGCATTAAAAATAATTTTGATTTTATCCTCATAAATTATATAGACAAAAGTGAAATTTATTTCCATCTATGTATGCAAATCAAGCACAGGAATTGAAATTCGTGACAAATTTTACCTTTGAAAAGAAGCAGACGTATGCATCTTGACAACCTCTACAAATATCGAGAATATATCTGCCAGATTTATTTCAATATAAATCCTGTACATTTAGCAACATATTTCGTACTAACAAACAAATAAAGGAACATTCCTTTCAAATACATATACATATAAGCTGGTATCTTCCCATTTCCCTTTTTATAATTTCATTTTACTTTGTGAACCGGGGTAAGACCTTTACCCCTTTTATATCTAAAAATTTATGACAGCAATTTACGGAAATTACATATCCTGATTATAAGCAAATTGCCTTTGACGAATCATAACATGTTTATGATTTTTAAATCCTTTCATCTCTGTCCTTTTATTTTCGTTCGTATTCTCAAGTAAACAGATTTTATGACTGCGAATAAAAAAGTGAAACTTTCCATCACAAACATGTTCAATAATCATTTTACTGCCTACATAAATGAAAAAAGTTTATAGAAAACTTATATATATATATATATATATATATATATATATATATATATATATATATATATATATATATATATATATATATATATATATTGAAAAGTGACTTCAAGACAATGTAATCATAACAATAAATTTATGTAAATCAAATTTATCAAATTAAATGTTCGTTTTATACACATACACATTCATTCACGCACACCCACACTGACATACACATACATATATACTAAATAAATACATGTATATGAAATAAAACTTACGGTAGAACAGGGATATAAATATATATTACGTTTTGTTTTCCATTCTAATAGCATTATGTAAATTTGTATGCATATAAATATTATTAAGAGTTTATTATTCTAAAGGGGTTTTTTTTGGGATGTAAAAGTTTTTGACCACCACAAAGTCGACAGTGGGGCCTTAAACAAAAGCGAGGTATTAACACAATTATGACTTTATTAGGTTTGTCTGAAGTTTTATAATGTTTATGTAAAACGTGCAATGAAATTATTGTTTAAGAGCAGAAGCCTTTACAGTGGGATGGATGTCTTATATTATAAAAAGTCCTACGCATAATATTTCTTTAGTAACCGATTACAGAATTATTATAAATTCTATAAATACGTAATTATCTAAAAAAAGAAGATAAATCAAACACACATATGGCTGTCATTTTTATAAAACTTTTATTTTATTATAATACTAGGACCTTGCCATTATCTATGAAATATAATCCAATTTAAATGCCAGCCTCTAGATTGATTGCAACAGTGAATCCTTTGGAGGTAGTTTTCGAACATGGCAAACATGGAAACGAACATGGAAAGAGTGTTGCATTTCAAATAGTCCAACCTTGGGGAATTATCCTTGCAGACACGGTTTTGATATATTTCCATAAAACAAGTCTAAATTGCATGATCTTGGTAGCCAAGATTCAGATATCGCCTAGTTTATAGTTTTCAAATGCAGACCAAAAAAAAGTCGGTTGTCATACGTTCATAGTGGTCTGAATTAACGGTCACGGTTTTTCAGCATCGTTTTCGAACAAATATGGCCCACTGACACCGCCGAAACATTATGCGCAACAAACGGTCATTTTTGCTGAATGCAATGACTTTTCCACAATTATCGCTGAAGTAAATTTTGGTCAATAAATCAGCCTTAAAAGCCTGTTACTCAAGCAATCAGCATATCTATGGTTTTATGAATGTTCAGCAGTCTTTACTTGTTGCGTGAGTTGGACTTTATATGCATGGAGTTGCAAATACTAATGTAAAGTACAACATAAGACCGCAACATATGACTTGAAAATGCAGAAATTAAATTGAAAATAAAACTATTAAATTTCAATTTCATAAAACTATTCAATTTTAAATAGTTATAGGATTCCAAAACTCTTATACTCGTGAACTTTTCGAGTGGCCAGAGTGTCCAGTAAAAGGTTAATATAAATTTCAACTATACTTTGTTCTAATGGAAAATATCATGCAGGATAGAAAGCTCCTTATAAGGAAAATAACTCTCTCGCATTTTTTTTCTAACGATTGGGTATTAAAAAAATATGATATTCGTAACTAAATAAAACCATTTGAACAGACAAATGTCTAATTGATCTACTTTAATAACACATATTATAAATAGGGTTCGATTATTCTATAAAAATTAAACAATCCTTTCAAAATCTTACTTTTTGAAATCTCTGAAAGTAATTAAAATTTTTAATTGCATGTTTAAAGAGTAACAAACTTCCCTTTTCGTATATTTTAAATTTATAACAAACCAAATTTGATTTGGTTATGAAATCATTGTACTCTTACCACATCAAATAGTGGTTTGGGTCTGCCTGTCGGTTATACCAACAAACCATTATTTTTGTATGTACAGTTGTTGTAGTTGTGCCTTTTGTGGTCAGTACATATAAGTTTTACATATAAAACTAATGCTCTGTAAGAGACTGAAAATAAATCAGACTAGAGATTAAAAAGCAAATATTAAAACTCTTTATGGAAATGAATACAAGGGAAGGGGTTATTATTTATATGCGTTCGTGGCGGGCCAGAATTTTGATTAAGAAATTTATGTGATTAAAAAAAGTTTAATTTTTCCTTCTTCACTGCGCACAGTGGAGCTGATAACTTATAAAGTACTTTATTATCGTAGAAATTCAACTTTAAGAAATTTTCTCCGAAGATTTGGAATCTTATCGGCTTCCAACTTCATGAATAAAGGATTATATATTTGTACGTTTGTTTAATACATTTTCATTTTTAGTGCCACTTGCACTATCCTGAAATCAGTCGGGAATATGGGTAAAATTGTCTTTTTATATATATTCCAATTTTGATGAGCGTGTGATTTTAAAAGGAACCCAATTCTTTTTTTATTGAATACTCAGATATATTTAGTCGGTAGCCTTGAAATTAGATATTTTTTTATTTTCCGGTATTTGATATTAACTGATTTTACCAAAATTGTACATAATCGTATTCGTGTTCCAGATCAGTGTTTTGAAGTCCCAAAAATCTATTTTGAATCTATTTTTTGGAATATCCTTATGGATATAAGGTTTAGCACAAGTTCCAGGAAATTGGATTTTATTAAGGCAGATATAGCCGTGAATTAGATTTTTGGCTAATAATCTAGGCAATACAATGCGGGAAGGTTTTTATTTACATCTTGGAACAGACTTGATTTAATAGCTTTTAAATACTTAAATTTTTAATATTTGTTGTTTGTTGGCTTTAAGCCCGGGTCTTCTCATTCATTGCATGTCAATGAAGGAATACTTCAGCCTCTGCAGCACATGAAATAACTGAGATTTCTCATGCTTGTTTCAGATAAAAAGAGCTTCGAAGAAGGTCGTAAGAATTCCAACATAAAGATTCAGAAGTAGTGTAAATTCAAATCACATGATCAGTTTTTGTGTGTTCTATTTATAATTCTATTCATCGCTTTGGTGGCTGTTATCATTATGTTGAGAAACGTAAACTTTTTATATAAAATTTTGTTTTGGCGAATTAACAAAATTTGTAAAACATTTGGATTCGTGGCTTAATCGTGGCAACAAAAATGTTTTTAATGAAAAAGTGGATTTTCGGAAACAATGAAAGAAAGGGTCATTCCTTAAGAATAACCTCCATATTTTTCACTCTCTTGTCAAATTGATTTTATAGAATCAATTCTTTCACAGCTTTTGGGCAACTGTTTCAAGTGTTGCAAGTAAATATGATCCAAGTCAGTTAAAAGCCACAAGTATGTCTTCCGAAGTCAATCATATCTAAATGATTCAATTTTTATATGCGTGGCATGGCAAAAAAGTAACTTTATGGGTTGCAATTTATAATTTTCTATTCACGCAAATTCCTTAAGGGTTGAAACTTTTTGAGAATTTTTTAATTTTTTTTACATTAGCTTCTTATAATGAAGACCTTAGTTTATACCCTTTAAAGGGAATGGTACATAGAGTTGTATTTTACATCCTTAACAGGATGACAGAGTTTCCGGCTACCAACATACAAATTATTAAAATAATATAATTTTATAAATATTATATTAGTTAAGGAATGTATATTAAAAATTTTAACAAAAATTTAAATAATAATGCAATTGAAACACACTACTATTAACAACAAACCAAAATTGTTACCTTTTATATTATATATTTCATATATATAGTATAATAAAATTTTGCCTTAAAAAATTAAGAGTGGCTCATATTGACTAAATGATAAGGAACAAATAATAAAACAATCAAAATATATGTATATGGCTATAACACAAAAACCACTTTATATAAAGGACACCTGTTGGCATTGAAGTGGAGCAATTCACGAAAGCTTTTCTTTTTTTACTATTAATTTTTCAAATACTGAACCTACTAATAACTCCAATACGGCCAGTTTTATTTTAATTACAACATACAAATGATCTGTTGGATCTGATTTGAACTTTTCGCAAATACCTCTCTTAATGCTGATCGGGTGAAAGGTCCGTGAATTGGCGTCGGATTTTGCTAAAGGCTTAGATTTTTTTAATCTTCTATACACAATAGGCGTGGCAAGTCTGTTGCATTAATAGCATTAAACAATATTATTAACGGTCAACTACGTGACTTTTTTCATGACTATTCACTTAACGGCTTATCCATATTGTGAACACTTACTTCAGTAATACTAATTGGAAATAATTTCATTACACAAAGAAAATATAGAACAAGGCATGTTTGAGACGAATGTAATTGCAAAACCTTTTATTTGATCAGAAATAGAATACGTATTTGGGAAAATTTTTAAATCAAATGTGTAAGAAATCATTCTTGTCGTATAATAAGTACAGGGGACTATGTACGCATTGGGTGTCAAAATGAATTATTTTTACAACAAAAAAATTCAACAGCTATTGCTTTAAAGCATGCAAATCAAATATTAAACATAAGTTTATATAAGTTTGAAAAATTTTCATAGTGATACCGGAGTACATTGTCACCTCTTAAAAAAGCTCTTTTTTGCCAGACACAAAAAAAATTTTCGTTGGTCTTCAACAAGCTCTGTTTTGGTCTAACAGACTCCGCTTAGCCAATCTCTTATAAACTTGGAATGTTGTAAAAACTATATTTAATAAAGCCAGTTATAAATGATCTCATTTGAAACGATTTTATTTACACATTTCGAAAATTCCCTGACAATCCAATTCTAGAGAATAAGTTCACGCATTATAATTAAATTAATGCTTCAAGTCATGCTGCATCATTTAAATACACTATCTTTCTAAATTAAAAAAAAAATACTTTTAGAAAAATATCAAGTTATAAAACTAAGACAAATTTAATCCTGAAATATTTCCACACTCATTAATTTGTTGTTGAATTTTCGAAAGCACCATGTGACAAAATATTTTTGTTTATTATTCGTAGTTTATGCAAACATGCACTTACTAAAGAATAATTTTACAATAAACATTTTTGGAGTAATATTTCCTTTAACACCATCTACGAAAACCAGCATAAGCAGCTGTGCTTATGTTGGAAGTTACGGAAGCAGTTGTAGTAAGCTGACACACACTCGCACACACATATACATATATATGTATATAGATACACACATATATGCATAAAATATTTATCTAGAAAAATGCTTGTGCCAACAAATGTTGCAAAAATAAATCTTACTTAAGAATAGATAAACGACTTTAAGTTTTTTTTTTTTAATTTATTTATTTGAATCCAGAAATGTTAATGTACGTATGTGTGTGTGCTAAGGACTCTTAGAAATTGTAAGTTTTGCTGTTGAAACAAAGAAACTATTTATTTTATAAGAAAAACTAATGTGTTTGCAGATACTGTGGTACAGTGTGTGCAAAAAGTGAGCGGGCAGCGCTAACGTATGAAGATATTTGCCACTATTTGTTTTTGAATTAAAATTTGTTGCTGATATGATTTTTAGAAATGTTCATTCCTCTTGTGATTTTTACAATATTTATTTGGGACCCAAGGAATTTCATTTTAATGGTAAGAAAGTCTATTTGACCATGTCCATGTGTCCATCGATTTATTTTAAAGATCAGGATTAAGGCCGAAGTCGTTAATATTCGAAATGAACAGGTACTGATGGATAGAAGTTTTCAAACACTTTCATTAAACTAAATCACAAATATTATAAATTTCTCATTCTTATAACTCATGTCTTGCCGAATACTTATAGAAATTTAGACGAAATGAAAGTTTTAAAAAATAGTCGAAACATTTTTTTTTTTTTTTTTTTTGGCAAAAGATGATATTCGAATGAAAAATCTAACAAAAAGAAAATTTCATAAAGAGTCCACCGGATTGAAATTTCAAAAATAATTATAAATTCCGAATGTAATTTAATAAAAATTATATAAACAAATTAGTAACAGATGGGTAAAATTTTTAAAAAAGTTAATTTAAGTGGTTTTTAGCATTAATATATTGGAAAATTTTTGAACCCCTTTAATTTAATGAAATACTTCTTTATTCCAGCATCGGGATTTTGAATTTATAGAATTATTTACTTTAATTTATTTCTTTTCATTACTCTGACGCAACGTTCAAAAAAATTTGTCTTTCATACAGAGAAATTAATTGAAATTAAAAATTTCTTCATGAAAATGCCACTCGATTTTGATGCGAAATATTTATAGAATTGAATCAAAAAGACAATATTAATGAAATTTGTTTTGTGAAACTTTCTTTATTTGCTAATATAAAATTCGGCGAAGTAAGATGAAGTAAAAAATATTAAAAATCTTATAAATTGTCATCTGCTGCAATCTTCGCCCACACATTTGAATTAATTTCCTTCCTATTGAAATGATTGCAGGTAACAAATTTTCTAAGAAAATACATAAATGTTAGAAGTTCCGTGTTAGACAAAAAAATTAAAAGCTTATTAAAGCAGAAAATTCATACTCAAAAATAAAAACAAGACAATCATTTAATTCTAGGAAAAAAAACCTACAAATTAATTCACAAAATTTATTTATTTAAAGAAAAATTTCTTTAAACCTTAAAAAATGTATATATTTAATAATAATTAATAATATTGCACAGTAATTTATGTCAAAAAAGTAATAAAAGTTTATTTTAACAAAACAAATTAGATTCAAGAGAAACTCGCGATTTGTTCATAAAATGTTTAATAACATGAATATTCATTTTCAATTTTGGTTTATACTCTCCCAACTTTTCTGCAATTAAAAATATTTTTTCGAAAAAGTATTTCCAAGCTTACGAATGATGGGACCTTAAAGCATAAATTTCATAAAATTATATGCTAGAAAAAAACTTTTAATAGCATTTTTTTGAAAGTTCAATAACATTTTTATTGCAATTGAGCCAAATTTTCTAAGAAACTGGCAATTTCTAATTGACATTAGGTAAAATATTTTTACCGACAGTGGGGAAATTTCAATTACATTCGAGTGAGAATGGTCTTGGGGCCATAGAAAATCCGCCATCAACTCAAATTGAGTAAATTTTCTTTTAATTTTAGCTAATTATTCCTTTGAATAAAAAAACACTATCACATTTTAAAAAACAGTCTAGTCAATAAATATTATCAAAAGCCTTCATTTCTATGAGAATTTCCCAGGTAAATAGACGCAAATTCGCACATTTTTATAATGTCAGGTAAATAATCAAATAAATCGTTATCTTTTTAAAGTAAATTTTTTCAATGAAAAAAAAAACGATTCGGGACATGTCGCAATACCGAAAAAAATCTGTAAGATTTGCCACTTCAACATGAATAGATAACCAAACGAACAACGTTTGCAAATCTTTATTAACAAAATTCTTGCTGTGACAGAAATGTGTTACTATCGTCGTTCAGGGGCGAAGCTCACTTGTTTTCTCAATGGATACGCCAACATACAAAATCATCAAATTTGATGTATCTGCCAGTGGCTGTTCACTAAACTGTTTGGTGCGGTTTGTGGGACGATAGTATCATTGTATCGTACTCCTTCCAGAACAATGCAAGTCGCAGCGACCGACCTTTTTTGCCAACAGCGGAAGAATTAGACTTGGTTGACATATTTTAAAAAGATGATACCACATGCTATAAGGAAAGCGATAAAAGTATTGAGAGGCAAGTTTGGTGAGCGATTAGATTTATGCTTTGCAGCAGTCCATTGGCCGCCAAGCATACGTGATTTGAAACCACTAGACAATTTTTGTTGTTGTACGTAAAATTTTTTTTGTGTATAGAATTTCATCTTTGAAAGAATATATTACAACTGCCATTGATGAGTTACCGGCCGAAATCATGGAAAAAGTATGCCAAAATTATATGTTACAGATTCAGCACCTACGGAGTAGCGATGACCAACATTTACAAGAAATAATCTTTCAAACGTAAACTGCAGCCATTCATTTACTGTGTTTTTTTTTTCAATTTTCAAACCCCAAACACTGGAAAAATCATGCATTGTATATACAACAAATAAAAATTTAAAAAAAAAAATCTGCTTAGAACTCAGTTTTTTTACAAATCCTTGAAATTTTCAAAAATATACTAAATTTAAAAATTTTTCTGAAATATTAAAAAAATTATAAAAACTAACGAAAGAATCTAAAATGATTAACATCGAATAAAATAAAAAAAAAACAATATTTTGCGAAATGCTTGTTTAAGGTGAGAACAATATCTTTTACATCCCACAAAGAAGTGGTTGAAGTGGGTCCAAATTATGTAAAATTTTAATAATCGAAAAGGCTTTTGGTGGAAAATTGAAAATTTCTCCGCAGAAAATATTATATATCATTAAAATTTCTCTTAAATTTTTGCTCTTTTATTAAGCCAAAAATTTGTTCTTGAAAATTTTATTAAATGAAAAATTTTTTTTAAATATTTTATTAATCAAAAATTTATGTAAAAAAATGAAACGAATCAAAAAACTTTCTATAGATAAAAATAATTGTCAGCAACCTTCATTAATCGAAAAATTTTCTCTAAAATATAATATCAAATGAAGAATTTTCTTTAGATAGTGTTATTATATGAAAAATTGTAGCTAGATGATGCATAGTAAAGGATCAGTATCTACATAAATTGTTTTAAAATAATCTAAATCATTTACTCAATAATTAACAATCTACTCTTTGTTGATGTTGATATTTTCTTATTTTCTCAAATAAAAATTGCAAATTTTCCCGCAAGCAACTTTCTCAAAATTGACTTTTAGAGAGAGGAAAACATTATTCTTACATATTCACATTAACGATTTTAAATATTGTCAAGAAACCATTAAGGACATTTCTGTATTAATGGCATTTTATATTTAAATTTGCTGTCCATAACTCCAGAGTGAGTGCATGAGCACTCATGTAAACCGGACATATACAAGAAATGTTATCACTCATAAACGTACATAAAATTTGCAAATGAACCACAAAAGGCATGCGAACTCATAAATATTTTACAAACATAAAGGAAACGTTTTATCACAAACACAGGCACCATCACATATACGAACTCAAATACGTACATATACTCACTTGCCGATGCCAAAAAGTAGAAAAAAAGCAAAAAACCCAAGTACTCCTTCTTCCAATATCAGGTAGTTATTCAAAAGAAAATATGAAACCAACACATTAAAAACAAACACACACACACACAACATACACACAACAAGTTAGTACTTGCAAGTAAGAGTGTAGGACTCCTTTGGCTTTGGAAGTATTCACATACTGGACACTGAAGGACTTTAAAGGAAACTTGTTTGTATGATAGTAATGGCCATGTAAAGAATATTAAAGTCAAACCCTGAAAAATGTAGAAAGAAAACATTACGTCTTCTCACAGAATTCTTGGCAAGATGCAAATGTTTACCAATGTTGCATGTTCGTATGCAGGGCAGCTGTGGGCAGCTCTTATGGAATATCAAAGTAATAAATATACATGGAATCAATTGCTTTCGCATCAGAGTATGTTTACATTGCGAGTGAGGAGCAGCTGAACATAGTTTTTTTGGAAAACCTCAAGAGGTGCTTTCCAGCGTATTTAAGGGAAAGGAAGAGAGACGCATTTACTTTCCTTTCAACATGAATAAGAGATCAACTAGCAGATGCTCGAGTCGATACAAAGGAATATTTCAGTAGTTTATTACCCAAAGGAAAAAGAAGCAGATTAAAGTAATACGAGATGAAAAAACTAGCAGCACACAAGAAAAAATTTAAAAAATCTAAATTATTTTAAACCAAATACGAGTATAACAAAAGAAAACCGAATCTTTTAGAAAATTTTTTTAGTCCAAAAAAAATTTTTTAAATTCAAAAAAAAATATTCATGGACAATATAAAAATCAAAAACTCTTCAATTTGAATTACGGGGATTTAAAATTTTAAATCTTCTAATGAAAATTTATTTAAAAGAAGTCCACTCTAAAAAAAAATTTATTTAGGAAATTTTATTTCGAAAATATTTCTCAAGAAAATTGTAGTTATAGAAGAATTTTCTCTAGTAAATTTTGTTGAATGTCTTTAAAAAATTTTATTATTTGCAAATTTAGAGAATTTTAGATAACTTTATGTGTTAAAAATACTTATAATTATAATAGAAAATACTGTTAAAAACTGTAGGCAATTAATTTTTAAATTATGCTGGCCAATGGGAATAACAGGTGACCAGGGGTCTTACTTGATGAATCCCTATCAACTACCCTTCAAGTCAACTCACAAACCTCCACGTGGTGGCCCCTAGGCGATGTTCTTGACACCCGTTAAACATCGACAAATTTTGAGAGGCGTCTGCAGCTTATGTTCTGGTAGTTGGGGCGGCTGCGAGCTGTCGTCTCTTCTTTTATTATGCGGTTCGCTAAATAAATGTGCTTTACATTCAACAAGCCTGTTGGCTTAGATGGCAGCTCCATCATCAGAATGATTAACGAAACCTCAAACAACATAAATGATGAGGCTCTATGCTCCTTATAGGATCAATGGGATTATATACATATAGGAATAACAACAAAGCTTTTTTGTTATTGTAATAAAAATAATATTTTGATTTTTTCAAAAATTAAATCTTTGCTTTTGTTTCCTAAAAATTGTTTACTTTCTTTTGATTTCTTACATTTTTTTAAATATACATACATTTTTTGATGTTAAAACAAATTAAATTAAATTGTTGCTGTCATAAAAAAATTTCTGACAGAGACGCCCAAAGAGGCAACGAAATATTGAAAATAATAAATTCGTTTGTTTAATAAAAAAAGGATCATAATCTCGATAATTTAAATAACATAAAAATAAAAAATAATATTTTTTAATACAAATGTCCATTAATGTTTTATAAAATCTATATAATCTATATATATAAAATAGGATGTGTGTATGTATGTATGTATGTATGTAACGTAATGGCTCCAAAACGGCTGGGCCGATTTTGACGAAATTTCCAAGGAACCTTCAGAATACTCGGGCGGGTGACACTGTGAAGTCTGATTTTTTATTTTCGGTCTGTGGGCGGAAGGGAGTGGCAAAATCCAATTTTCATACTGCACCACCAATGACATACATACATATATTTATTTTTTGTGCTTTTTTATTTTATTTTACTTTTTTTTTTGGAAAGCCGTTGTCATGTTCTTCAAAACGAGATATCAAACCCTTAAATCGGTTATGTAGTTCCAAAGATATTTTGAGCTGACGGTGTCAGCTATATGTACAAAAAAATTACGTGTATGTTCGTGATCGCTAAACTCATGAAATACTGGACCGATTTTGACCAAATTTTATATGCATGCTCTATGGGCCTTGAGGAGTGTTTCTGTGTGGTTTGAAGTTCGTCCGACAGATGGCCCAATATTTTGTTTTTTGTGTTTTGCCCAATAGAGATTAGCGCGATAAGCCTATGCTGCGTTTTGCTGAAGGCGTTGGGTCCTTAATCAGCGTGTAGTGGGGTTAATTAGCCCGATACCGGTATTTGAACAGTAATTGCTATGTCGATTTAGTTCAAATTTGAAGGCAAAACAACGTTAGCCCGGGTCATCTAATTAAGTATATAATTTAAAAAAATCTGTAATTAGCATTTATTTCAATTTTCTTATTTAATTAAATGTTAATATTATAAAGATATTTTTATTTATTTAAAGAAAATTGTTAAATTTACTAAAAGCTATTCTGCTGTCCACTACTTTCTGAAGGGTGAACATACACAAACACACATGATTCATAAAAATATTTTTGCATATGAGACTCAGGCACTTCTTATGCTCTTGAGCATACAGATTCATTTATCTAAATTTTCTAATGTCTATAAGCCACATAAAACGACAGAGAATAGAAAATACATAGAAAGAGAACATAAAACCATATTTCAAAGTAAAAGAAAATATTAATAAATAAATGAAAGCTAAATTAAAGTCATATCTTTATTTCCTGTTAAGCCGAATGCAATGGATCCCTTTATGAATCGATTATGTTTACAAGTTAAAATAATTTCTGAAGATTTTTAATGGAACTTTATAAGGAGTTAATACGAGAATATATATAAAAAACACGACAGGAGATTATCGAATCTATCGAAAGTAATATTTATTTAAAAATTAAAATTTTATTTTCTAGTTAAAGCCAACTACTGGAAAATTTTTAGGAAAAAGATTTTAAAAGTTAATGCAAGACTCATTCAGTCGAACAAAACTAGTGTAGGGCACTGGTAAAGAGTACTAAACGATAATAAAATTTCCATTGAAATAGATAAAGGACCCACATGTATAGAGACATGCACCCTTTATAGGAAATGCCACAATCTTGGGGGAATACATGTTTCATATGTAGTTATCAAAAGCATACACCTACGCAAATACAAGTACAAAAACCAACACGAGCATGTATGTTTATGTGCTTTTAAACATTTGCTGGTATTATAAATCTAGTATATTTTTATAATTTATAGTTAACACTTGCTCCAAGATCAGACCTTAGCTTATGACATGCATTAAATAACTTCTCATCTTTAGTTTTGCATTGTTATTTGTAACAAATTCATTTTAATGCAGATAAGGCAATATGTTTGTCTGTGTAAGTGTTATATAAACACTCATGCACATAAACACATACATATGAGGATATACAATAGGTTAAAGCACACTCATGCATCCTTGTTGTAGTGAAAACTTCCTCCTATATTCACATTACGAGTATATGTGCATGTGTGAATTGTTTTTGCACATGCTTCCAAATGCAACATGCATACATATGTGATATTATTTTAAATACATACATACATACATATATCGATAGATGTGTTTGTTTTTATAAATATAATTTTGTATTTTTGCATAATTTATGTCTGTGTCTAATTTTTATAGCATTCATATAAATAACCTTAAATGTAATATCCGCTTATAAGTAACATGAGAATTAAATGGTATTTGCAACATGACAGTTACAGCAAAGAAAACTATTTTACACATTATATTTAATCAATTTAATGATTTCTGTTTTTTTTTCAACAAAAGAGTTTTACTCTTTTTTTTTAGAGGTATAGAACTTCGAATTGAAATAAAACACAAGAAAATCTTTTTAATGTCCATCAATTTGGCTTTATTGGAAGGATAATTTTATGCCATTAACGTTTAAATATGATTTCGGGCATGTGGCCGCCGCGGCTGGCTCGAATAAAGCCAATTCTACAGGTCCAATTTTCAACCACTTTTTCGAGCATATGGGGCCGTATGTTGGCAATAACGCCACGAATGTTGGCTTCCAAGTCCCCTAACGTTTCTGGTTTGTTGGCGTAGACGAGCGACTTCACATATCCCCAAAGAAAATAATCCAATGGTGTCAAATCACACGATCTTGGTGGCCAATTGACAGGTCCATTCCGCGAAATTATACGCTCATCGAATGTTTCCTTCAATAAATCGATTGTGACGTGCGCTGTGTGGCATGTAGCGCCGTCTTGTTGGAACCACAACTCATCCACATTCATGCCATCCAATTCGGGAACAAAATAGTCGGTTATCATGGCTCTATACCGGTCTCCATTAACGGTAACTGACTCTCCAGCATTATTTCGGAAGAAGTATGGCCCAATGACTCCACCAGCCCATAGAGCACACCAAACAGTCAGTTTTTGTGGATGTAATGGCGTCTCAAGGGCCTCATGTGGATTCTCTTCACTCCAAATGCGGCAATTTTGCTTGTTGACGTAGCCATTCAACCAAAAATGAGCCTCACCACTGAACAAAATTTTGCGATGAAAATCAGCATCGAGATCAATCTCATTTTCGGCCCATACACCAAAATCACGACGCATTGCATGGTCTCGCGGCTTTAATTCTTGCACAAGCTGGATCTTGTAAGGTCGCAAGCCAAGATCTTTGCGCAAAATCTTCCATAAAGTTGATGGACAAAGCTCCAATTGCTGTGCACGGTGGCGAATCGATTCATTCGGGTCCTCTTCAACACTTTGCTCTACAGCGGCAATTGTTTCTTCGGTGCGCACTGTTCGACGTCTCTGCGGATGCGTATTATCACATAGAGTAAACGTAGTGCGAAAACGATCCATGGTTAACCGAATTAATTGCTCTGATGGACGATTATGTCGACCATAAAATGGACGGAGCTTGCGGTAAACTTCGCGAACTGAACCATTATTTTCGAAATAAATTTGCACGATTTGCAAGCGTTGTTCTTTTGTCAACCTGTTCATGATGAAATGGCAAACCAAACTAAATATTAATCACTTGACAGCTGACAAAATGGCCGCCAGTTAAAAAAGTGATGTCAACTTAAAGTTCTATACCTCAATAAAAAACACCCAATATATACATATATATTTAAACATTTTGTATAAGGGATTTATCACATTATTTATTGCAAATAGATTTTGTATGGTGATTTCTAAGGACTACACAATTTTATTGATAAATTGCCAAAGTTTTGGGAAAAGTATTTTAATATATTTTTCTTCTTTTTGCCTAATTATCTTTGGTAAACTAGAAAAAGAAATATGAAAAGAAATTGTGTTATATACGATTTTCAATTGCAATAGAATTGAATACAATTGAATTAAATACAATTGGAATTCCGTGCTGGACAAGCATGATCTACCATCGCAAATATTCACATCAGGACGATGCTTCGAAATTTTGCAAAAAAAAAAAGCATTCAAAATAATTATATAATATGTCTTGATTATTTATCATTAAAATATTTAAATACACTTACATATCTTAAAGTAATGGCATGAATATAAAAAGACTTTCTGAATCTTTCAATGACTCTACTTCGGATCTTACTCACTGTTGGAGCATAGACTTCTTAGGCCAAATGAGGATTTCTCCACTTAGTAGCTTTTAATATATAAGTTATTTTTTTCGCTTTGTTGTTTGATAAATTCAATTATTTTTATTGTTTTTCTTTTCTTGGCCATGTTAGATTTGATTACGTTAATTTCTTGTTAATGTTAATGTTAAATAATTTTTGAAATTTATTGTCATTAAACATATAAAACAAGAAATTAACGTAATCAAATCTAACTTGGCCAAGAAAGGAAAAACAATAAAAATAATTGAATTTAATAAACAACAAAGCGAAAAAAATAAGGTATATTTTAAAAGCTACTAAGTGGAGAAATCCTCATTTGGCCTAAGAAGTCTATGCTTCTTATATGTAGTTACTGCTTAAGTTGTCAATATCTTTCTTTTATTCATAAAACTGACCTTCGTAGACTAGTAGGTAGTGTACTGGACTCGTAGTGCGAAGGTCCCAGGTTCGAATCCTGCCGCAGAACTCTGGCAGCTTGAAAGGGAGCGCACAACAAGCCTTCACTGGCTTAAGTGTATGTCGTATGACATGGGCTATCACACCCCTCCTATCAACCTAACCTAACCTAACCTATTCATAAATAATTAATTATTTTTAACGAATTTACTTATAAGACAATTTAAATAGAATTATCCATGAGAGATATGAAATTGATGAGATGAGGATGCGGAAACAGTGCCAGTCCGATTCCTTCTCTATGATTTTAGCATATGGCTGTTTTTGCAGAAAAAGCTCAGGTTCGTTTCTCATTCACCAATTTAGAAATTATCTTCATTTTATTGAGGAAAGTAAACTTGTTTTGTTTGTAAAAATTAAATATTATTTTATTTATTTGCATGATTTTTTGCCATTGAGCATAAGCTTTACTTATGGAAGAAGTACAAATTTGCCAGTACTCATGATTTCTTTTTGTTTATGTAAAAATAAATTTATCACTTATTGACTAATGTTATGATATTTTCTTGTTGATATAGGGGTATCAGTTTTTTTTATAAGAAATATTTCTAGTTTCTTAGAATTGCTTCTTTATTTCAATTAAATTATTCAAGCTAAAGGTCCAATAATTGCAATAAAACTTATTAGCATTATATATCAATCCAATATTTTGCCATCTCTATATTAAATTTGTTCGGCGATTTGTTAAAATTATATTAACAAAAAAGAGTTATTTAAAAAATCTTTTATGTGGAAAAATGTTTAAAAAAAGAAAAAATTATTTAACAACAAAAATATATTTAATATTTTACAATAATATAAATATATGAAACTTCCTATTCTATTTTTATAAATAAAATGTCTGCAGTTTTGAGCTGCACTATCTGTATCTGCTCTACAGATAATTCGATGTCATATGGACTTGCATTTATTCAAGAAGCCGACGTAAGCCAATAGACCCTACGGCTCTTTTTTTCTAGTTCTCGATGTCAATGGCTGCATAGTATAAAATCAGCGACAAACAAAATTAATTAAAAAAGGATTATTAAAAAAAGATTTTGGTCGTTCCTCACATGCAAATAAAATCTTTATTTAAAATATGAAAATTTTGGCTAATCTGAGAAGGTGTTATAAAAAAAGATCGCAATTCTAAAGAATGCTTAACAAGTTTACACTGAAATGTAAAGAATACTTGTGAACCTTAGAAAAAGATTTTGCAAAGATTTTGAATAATTTTCCTAATATTTAACCGATGAAAGTTTTTTTATTCATATTTAAAGGATCCTTTTTAGTTTTTATTTATTTAGTTTTTAATAAAATTTTAGAAAAAAGTTAAGTTTTGTTAATGTTCTAAAAGAATATGTAAAAAATTACTCGAAGGAGATTTGAAATTTTATGTTTCGATACTTTAATGGAATCAAATGGATTTTTACAGTATGAAATAACTCTATTTAATCGAAGTGTTTTTTTGCAAAATACCTAAAAATTTCATAATTTGTCAAAGCGTTCCTTTAAATACATTTGTGCAAGACTCCATGTCCATGTTTGATCTTATAAAAAATTTATGCCCATAGTTAATGGTTAAAATATAAAAAATTAAAGTTCTTAACTTTGAAAATTTTTCCACCATTGATATCATTTAATTTTTTTAAGGGGAAGAGAAAATAATAAAACAACAGAAAACTAAGTTTTATGCAACTCCGAACTTGTAGGGAGTCAGACCGACAAACTGCTAATAAAAATGTGGAATAAAATTAAAAAATGAAGCTTATTATTTGGCTTTACCATTAACAGAGATTTTGTATTGGCCAATTGATAGTCCTTGGATGTACTCTTTGGAGCGGTGGGTCAACCGTGAAAAAATATCTAATTAAATGTTTTCCATATTGCAGAGTGTCACAAAAAGTCTATTATAATTTCACTGTTCCATGCTTTTGCTGACCGTATATTAAGGACTATGTAAAAGAAAAAATTATAGCTTAATTAGACAGGCCTATCAAACCAAATTATTATTTAAAAAAATTTAATGTGGGTATATCTCTCCTAATGTCTAATATTTCGTTGGGGTTCAATTAGATTTTCTTAATATTTAAATAAGAAAATTTCATGAACAATATGAGAATTCAATGATATAGAAAATCTGTAAAGATTTTAATTACAAGAGTTTAAAAAGACTTTAATAATTAATTCGATGTTTTAAAAATTTCAAAAATCAAAATGCAGTATTTGACAAGAAAGACAAGCTCATGATGCAACTCTAAACACACCATAAATTTAACATTTTCATAATCATTACACTCTTCAGCAGCAGCAGAAAACGCCCCTCTCGTTATTATAATCACGTCAACTCCAGCATCAATGCCAAAAAAGGCTTTTCAGGCATGATACTGTTGTTGCTGCTGCTGCTGCTGTCTCTCGTTGTCACTGTGGCTTTAAGGCCAAGAAGAATAGAGCTAAACAGTAGCTGTTGGAGCAGTAATGGCAGCAGTGATAGTAGTAAAATAAGATGGAATCACAACATCAAAACTAAATTTTCCAGAGCACTTTACAAGGCAAATAATAATTCACGAAATTGATTTTCAACATGAAGCATCCTTAAAGTAAAACTTAAATGTGTAACATTCGGCAAATGTTGTCATTGTTCATTGTCACTCATTCGACTCAACAAAATTCGATGACTTTTTTGTTCTTTCCGTTCCGTTTTTTTTTTGCAGTTCATACTCATTTTTTGAAATGACAGGATATTAAAGACAGTCAAACCCAAGTTAGTGGGTGTCTTTGTTAAGTACTTAAGCCATGGCATACTGTCAGGCTGGTGGTATTTGGAAGTTACACAAATTCAACAAGAAGGTACAACTAACGAAGGATAACAAAGGTAGGATGCTTAAATACTCCTTTTAAATATAACTTCCATTGCTTAAGCCAAAGAATCTACCAACAATAACTGAGACTTTATTTGAAAAGGCAATAACTGCAAAATTTACAACAACACCAACAAATTCCAGAAAATAATGTAAATTTTGCAAGTGTGATAAAATAATGACATTAATACCAACCAGTCAAAAGTTTTCCTAATGATGGGCACCAGAACTTAAGCCAACAGCACTCGGAGCATAATGAAAGTGCAGATAAAGATTATGTTTTTGTAGATAAAGTTTAATTTGGAAAAAAGCTGCTGAAATGAACATGAATAAAATTGCAAAGTGTCAGCACTAAATTTGGCTAATATTTTTTGTTAAGTTAAAAAAATCATATTTAAAAGACAAGAACTTTTTGTTTTTGAACGTTTAACAAAATCATGAAAAATTTGTATTCCAAGAAATCACTTTAAGTTACGTGTGGCGGAATTACTTTAAAGCCCACTATAGTAAAATTAAGGAAATGCCAAGATTTTTATTTGGGTTTTATAAGAAGTGCAAATGGCCTTCAGCTATAAAATTTATATCCTTTGAACCCTTATTAAAATTAAGATGACATATTCTTTTTGCAGAAAGAATGAGTGTCTTAGTGTCAGATATAAATATTTTAATACAATTATAAAATTTTGGCTTAGTGTGAAGTTATTTACAACTTGATATACGAATATGTACGAGTATGCAATTAACCTCTTAATTCTTCTTTTATATACAAGCACCATACCCGTAAAGGACAATTTATAATTATTTTTTTTTCAAAGGATTCTTGACACAATTAAGAAAATTACGGGTAGTTAATTTGCAACATTCCAACAGTTGTATTAATATCAAACCCATTGCAACAGACTCTCAATTATTATTCCACAAAAATTATTTTGCCTGAGGAATGAACCAAAGCTTAATTTTAATATCCTTCGATAAAATTGATTAAAATTGGAACTTCATTGATTGCAAGGCTGCCTTGATTTTATTAAAATCACACTTGTGCGACTACTTTCACGTAACGAAACGTAACAAAAATATATTTTTTCTATTTCCCAACGAATAAGAGACAAGCAAAAGATAAATTCATACACTAGATCAATTAGTGAGGATTTTAGTAAGATTTAGGTGAAAAACATTTAAGTTCTAAGTGTCACGAATTAAGTTCCAAGTAAACGAATTAAAATTCAAAATTAACGAAAGTTCGACCATTTCCTAGAGTTTACAAAATTTAGTATTTTTCAATATAATATCGCTATTTTATAAATTTTTCAATTGATTTAAATTCATAATTGAAAGCGTTTCCGTATATAAAAAAATAAATAACTTTCATTCAAAAGGAAAAGAAAGGACAAAGTTTATAGTATTTATTTATTGTATTAACTTTGTTTTTCAATATGTTCCATTAATTTAAATTCAAGATAAACTCTCATATTCTTATTTTGTACTCGTTTCGGAAAAGTATTTAGAAAGTATCTGATCAAATAAATGCTTTAAAAATCATGCAAATAGCAGTTCCTTTTGAACTCCTTCCAAAATTTGTTTGCTGGATTCGATTTTAAATGCATACACACATATATTTTAACATCTTGCCAACTTTTCAATCTTTATGTTTTCATTTTTTATATCATGAATAATTTCAGACTAGTGACGGAGGGCATGATTTTAATGATTGATGATTACGTGCACGAAAATATCTCTTTTTATCTTCCTAATAAGTAGGTGGATCACTTAACAACATAACATGACATATTGTACCTTTTTTAATGACATGACCAAACAGACTTATACAAGGATAATTCAAGATAATAACAGACACATAATTTGTCAATAAGCATAAAAATATTTTTCGCTTGGATTTTCTAAAACATTTCTAAGACTTTTTTGATGTCACATATTCCTGCCACCCAAGACTCTCTTTCAAATACAAATTCCACGCAAAACTCAAATAAGTTGATATCAAGCAACAATTGCTAAAATTATGTTTGTATTTTGTACAAAAAATTCGCTGCAAAAAGACTTTTTACAATTCACATCATTAAAATCTACATTCCACACCGTCGTTAGTTCTTTTGCAGAAATGCGAATAGTTCAGATGGCTTCGTTCAAATAAATACCCAAAAATTTATTCTACAGTATTTTAATTAAAATATTCTGTATTTAATTTCTTTGTAAGTTAAAAGTGTATCTGTGTATATGTATGTTAGTTAATGTATGTGTGTGTGTGCATTTGTTGGATCTAAGAACTAGAGAGAATAACAAAACATTTAAAATTTTTGTTTATTTTATCATGCTCTGTTTCATTATACAAGGACCACCATTATCATTTGCTTTCATTTGAAATTAAATGACGACTGGTGGGTTGCAACATCAACCGCAACAACAATAAAAGAAAAACATTGAGCAGAAACATCAACATGTTTAGTAACAGAGCATTAATTATGGTTACAGTGGGTTAACAAAGTTTAATTTATCAATTTTTTTCCAAAGGATTATTTTACTGAAAATTAAATAAATGTTTGGACACATGACTTGATAAATGGATAGAAAACAAAAATTTAAATTCTATTATCAGCTAACTTTTCGACAACTTCCAGGTAATAGTTCAAATCGACAAGCTACCAAATGACTATGTGTTATCGACTGTAAATCGCCGTTTATCCTTAGTCAACCTATTGTATAGTAATTAGGCTTTATCTTCCAAGTAAATAAGCTTTTCACTTACCTCTGGTTGAACTTTATTCCCTTAATTCATATCATTGACAGAGATTACAATCATGGCCATCATGTTATTTGCTTTTACAGTAAATTTAAAAGTGGCCGGAACAGGAAATTGTTTAAGATTTTGGTTCTTAAATAAGAATAGAGAAGATGTATCATTGATTTTTTTATTATGGAAATATAATTTAATTGGAAGGACGTTAAACCATCAAGATAAAAGTTCCAATTTAAGCAGCTGACAACCGACTGGCTGCGACTGCTGGCGAGGTTTTCAATTCTCAAGCTGCCGTCGCTGCAGCGGCTGGCATCGATTATTTTTATCATCCGCATTTAGAGAAATAAATTAATATACCGATTTTGAATACAAAAAAAATATGTATTTTGTTAAAGAAGTTCAGGCGTTGCTGTACATATTAAAAGTTTTGTAGTTTCTATGAGAAATAAAATCTGTTATTTTAGAATTTTTTTTTACAATTTTCTTAAAAAATTATTTACTATATCCAACCATTTCTTTGGATATAGTAATTTTTATTCAATAACATATTTACGGTAATATCGGCTTAAGTCCAATTTTAAACGATTTTAGACGATTTAAATACCTACGTTGCAAAAATTTCTGATTGTGTTTTTGGAGCGAAGAAGATATGCTTCCGTTTCACCCGTTTTTACTTTTTTTTTGTAAGAGGGCGTATTGCTGTCAAACGCTTCTCCAAACCATTGCCATTACTTATTGTGAGGTACAAAATTTGTTCCAAAAGCAATTTGTATCATTTACACAAATGTCACAAATTCTGTTTGCTTTTCTGAAAAAAATCCAATCTGGCGGCCTAATGAAAAGCAACCAATACTGCATCCAATAAAATTCTGCATCCAAACCTCTAATTTATTTCATTTCATTTAATTTCTTATCATTGACTTCATATTGGGGTTTAGTGAATGGAGAGCGAGCAAATCGATTTTATTTATTTTCTTAAACTGATTATATCTATTATTTTCAGCCAGATTCCAAAAACAGGACCCAAATTTCCTTTCAAAAGACTTTCTCTGAATCTTATCGAACAGTTTACCATCCCTGAAGATTTTCCAAACTAATAAAGGTTTCGTTATAAATGGAAATAAAAAACAGAATAGAATACTGGCTTATAAATGACACCAAAAATAGAGCTGCTTTCATTAGGTACTCCTTGTTGATTTTTTAAAATTTTTGCTAAAATATTTTTAATGTTTTAAAATTCATAAACAATTTATCATAAAGAAAGTGAAGAGGTCTGAAAGAAGCTTATTTAAGTTTATATTAAAAAAAATATCTGTAACCATACCATAAGCTTTCCCAACAACCCTCGCATTTGAAATAATTTATATAAAGCTTTGACTCACAGTCATCATGTGTTCACTAAATGGAAATATTTATTAATTAACACTATTTTTTCGACCCTTTTTTGTTTTAATATATATAATTTTTGTAATCAAGCGTTAGGTCTTTTTTTAAAATAATAATAATTTTATTCAATATTTCGACGCCTCTTTGGGCGTCTTCTTCAGGAAAATTTTTTTATTACTTTATTTTTAAAACAATTCCAAAAGCAACGAAAATGCACACAAATAATGTGGCAAGTCCTTGTGTTGCTGTAGTGAAATCCTAAGAGGATATTTATCTTATTATCTAAAACAATGTCGAGCTTTAATGAAAACTCAACTGAACTACAGAAAAATTCCCAACGTAAGTGAAGTAATGATAATAATGGAAATGGACGACAAGTTAAGGGCTTGCACAGCAAAAAAAAAAAAAATTAAATTAAAAACAAAAACATGCCAACTTATATACCAAAGTTAAAAAATACGTTATATCCTACCAAGTTTTAGTAGCTGGTGTAGAATTATATATACCAAAATGAGAAAATATCTTTAAGTGCGCATTAGAAAAATTTATAAAAAAAAAACAAAAAAACAACAGAAAGGTAATAAATATAAAAGTCGAGAAATAAATTTTTGGCAACAACGAATTCACGATACCTTAACAATACACCAGGATTTTATAAAAGCAGACTTTTTTTCAATTTCTTTAAACAGTTTTTAAATATTTTTTAAAAATTGTGTTTTTTTTTAATTTGATTGGAGATGAAGTTGCTTAAAATTTCGATATTTTCACTTTCAACCACTTTCCGGTGTTAATAAAAAAAAGAAAATTTTTGTTCCATCTAAAGCTAAGCATACACGGCCCAACTATTAAAGAGATTATTCTTTAATAAAGGAGAAGGCAGTATTGCTATAAATTTCTATAAATTGCAACAAGGCGTCCACTCCAAATCCCTTGACTTTAATTAAGTAGAACCATATCTTTTACGTGCTGGCTTAAAAATGTAAATATTTTTCTTAATACGGGAACAGGAAAGCACGTTACTTTTGACCATTTTATTCACTAACATACTAAAGTGAATAAATTGTTCACAAAAATTTTTATTATTATTTTTTTTAAACATTTCATTTATATATAATTTAAATGACATTAAAGGTCTTATTTTATTTAAATACATATTCTCTGTTATTTTAGCTTAGATATGTTTTATTAGACTTCATATTAATTAGTAAGATTATCTGACGTATTTTTCTAGAACTTGAGCTCAGAATCTTTAGAACATCTGGCCAGTGAAATGCTTAATACGACTACTTCAATTTTTCTTAGTCTCTGACTTTAAACACATAGACGACTGCAGCTGCACAGCTACATGATTACAAATTCTGTTGGCTGCACTCGCCGTCATATAGTTTGCTGCTAAACTATAATGGAGATGTCATTAACAATGTGAGTAGCCGAGACTTGCTTTAGTTTATGGAATAAATCAAATTTATTTATTAAATTCATTATTCGAGACATTCTGCAATTAAAATTGTGTGTTGTGTTTGTATAAAAGTTTTCTAAAACAAATATGTTTATATATTGTATAAGTCACAATTAGAAAAATATAATTGAATTCTATAGAATTCTCATATAATATTTGTTGAGTTTTTCATAAGTATGAAGTATGAGTTTGAATGCTTTTCAAACATGATTCGAACATGATTGACAAGCGCAACTTAAATGCAGGCATATAATCACATAAGCCCACAACAAACGATAAATTGTTGTAAATTAAAATTTTTATTAAAAATAACCTTAGTCGGACCTCACAAAAAAATACTTAATACACTAATACACTATTTCATAAAACAAAAAAAAACTAAACACCATTAATTAACATTAGAGGGAGTAATCAGTGTGGGCGTGTGGGTGGAAAAAGAAAGAGTTTTCGAGGATAAATTACTTTCAATTTTACCACAAGGTTTATTTAATTAGATAAGTTGAGATCTTTAAACTAATATATAAAAAAATATTTCGTCATAGAACTTACAATTTTTACAATATTCCAGACAGGGATGGATATGCTAACTTAATAGACTAGGACCATGTCAGGTTACTTCACTGTATATCCAACTTTTTTATATTTTAGTATCATTTCATTTGCAATAAATTAAGGCTTTTCAATAAAGTCCCAAAATCAGTTACAAATCTAATTGATGTTTTTCATATGGGAGATTGTCCACTTGGGAGAGCACTCCACTGGATTGGCGCTGCAGAAGATAATAAATGCGGACCATATTCGAAGGACACTGAATGGTTTGATAACTTCTTTTGTCATTTGCGCAGGCGGGATTACGATCTTTCGCAGATGCTACTTTGCCAGGCATTATTCAACTCATGGGTATAGTTTGTAGAGAATGTAGGAATGAAGTTCCTAAAGGCTATATATCTTAATTATTCATGTTGAAGAACACACTAGGACTTTTCTGGCTTATGTGTATGTGTATAATGAAATATATTGTGGTTTTAATACCCATTTTTATGCTTACAAAATATATCAAAAAACTCAAGTAGTGCAAAAAATGAAGGCGAGTAAATACATTGGTGGCAATGAATATGTCGCTTATTTTTCTTTATTTTTGACATGAAAATATTATTGCAAAGTAGCCAATAAAGTAACAGTTGAATATATTTGAGCCAAAATTATTATCTCGAATTATTAAAAAAAAAAAAAACTTAAACTAAAACCCAAATCATGCATTTGAATATTTATGACAAAAGCTTAAGCGATTGACTACAAACAAAAAATATCTCCAGTATTGAATGTAAAGCCAAACTACTTATGAATTATATGCACAATCATACTAGGCCGCTGCAGCAAGGTCTATCACCTAAAGTAGTGGAACCACTTAAAAACACCATAAACTCTATTTATCTTTTTTCGTTTCTGCCCCGATGTACGGGTGCATGGAGGCATTTGCAGTTTTTGCTAAGATCCTCTTAAGCTTCTTATTCACACCTATTCACGTACACATACATACAAACACTGACACCAACAGCATTTTATGGCCATACTCGAATTACACATACATTCTCACACATGTGCTATAAATGTATGTATATGTGTATGTTACCAAATATTTGTTTGCTGGCAAGTTTTGCATTTGCAATCTTGTACATTTTTCGGGCAACGAGAGTGTTGTGCAAACGCAGTTAAAATTAAACTTTTCCTGTAGTTTTATTTTAATTGATTAAATTCATTGTTTGGGTGAATGTTTTTATTGGGATTACATTTGTAGAAGTTAAATTGTTGAAACAATATTGGTTTTAAAGTTTTCAGCTCTTGTAAGTGTATTGGGTTTTTGTTTTATATTATTTGCTCATTTAAGAGGGTGGGTGAAGATGAATTAAAGGGATGTTATCTATACTTAAGAGTTAAAATTACTTTAATAAAAATTAGCAAATTTTGTGAAGTGTGTTTGAATAAGTGCTTAATAACTTTTGAAAAATCTGTTACTAAAACCTTAAGATTTTCCACTGTAGATTAAAAACTAAACAAACGCAAAGTAGATGGCATGATGATATGAAGTGGCAATCAAGATTGATTTGAATTTGGTCATTAATTATTACAAATACATATTTCCTAATTTTCGTATTATTCTTAATTGTTTCATGCCCTTCTCAAACTAAATCCTAGAATAAAGAATAAACATCTAATATATTAATTAATTAACACTGTTTTTGTAACTTTTTTAATATATTTGTATTTCATAAACGAGCTTTAGGTCTTTAAAAAATTATTTTATTTAAATAATATAAATTTGCTGGTCTTTTTTATACAAAGACCTTAAGCTCATTCATGAAATAAAAGTCTTTACAATTTACTAAAACTTACATTTAGAACTGTTTTTTAAAGTAGTACCACCAAATGAAAATACTATTTTAGTCATGCACCAATTATTTTAGAAAAAGCTGAAATGGGCTATTCTACACACATACCTTCAAATATTTTATTTTACTAACTAATTTAAAAAAAAGGAAGCTAGGAGTATATATTTTTTATCATTCGGAAATTCGTGAATGGATTTTGAAACTCTTTTTTATCTGAAAGGGTATCCTCTATAGGAAGTGCCATTTTAATCATTATTTGATAAAACCAGTCACAAGGATAACTTAGTTACACTCAATGATTGTATATCAGGCTGACTATAATAGAAAAAGTATTAATATTTGCGTGGGTTACTCTGCATCAAATGCAGGCAGCCTCAAGAAAGAGTGATTGGATAAGGCCAGAGGGAAGGATACCTCGAATACAGAGTAAATCCCAACTATTGAATATCGCGCTGAGTGCAATAATGAAAGTATTCAAATTGATATGCAACAAAGATGGTTTTATTTTAACTAATTTATAAAATTATGGAAGGAAGGATATCTCCCACACCATCATTTAAAATAATTCTTAAAGGGCTGCATAGGAAAACTTAAAAAATTTAACAGACTTCAAAAATAAGTTCTAAAAAGTTTTAAATAACTTAAACACTAGCATTTCTGACACCTACTAAGATCATTTAAGCCGGTGTCAAGATGACTGACTGAGCTTTAAAAAAAATTTGTTTAACCTAAATTAGAAATCAACAAAATATTGTTAAGCGTATATTTTCACCATAAATAATTTTAATTTGATTAATATAATAGTCAAGCTTGAGGTCTTATTTTATCGTTAAACAATTTTATTTAAAACTATCGTTATTTCGACACCCCTCGTTTAACGATAAAATAAGATCTCAAGCTTGACTACTATATTAACCAAATTATTATAAAGAAGGTAAAAAAATATAGATACATTATAAATAATATTGAATAATATTGAAAAAAAAATAATATATTTGGTATTTTTATTTCAATCAAAAGCATTTTCATAATATTTCATCGCATGAAATAATTTTTTTTGTAGAAACTTTCTGATTTCCCCATATAAGAAGTGAAACGTTAATATTGCCAAAAGTCAATAAACATTCTTATTTATGTTAGATAATTCCAACTTTAATATTACATCACCCTCGAAATTTATACTCCGGCAAACACAGTCATGCAAATTATAAAAAGGATGTTGTGCAATAAACAAATAAACAAATATGAAAGTACAATTACGAAACTAAACAGTAAAAGTGGTTTGTCAGTGCAAGCCAGTCTGTGATTTTCAAAAATACGCGGGCAAAGAAACAACACCAGCAACAAAAAGAATATATTTATAAAAAAAAACACCGAAAATATATCCATGTAGAAAGCGCTTGTAATTTAAAGTCATTGGTTTTTGCGGTGATTGCATGTATCAAATTGTACATGGCGTTACTCTAAATACGAACAACACTAAACAATTGCAACAACATGACAAAATGGCAACACAAATTGGCAACCAAATGTGCGAGTGTGTGGTAGTGGTTGTTGGTCATTGCGTTCATTCAATGCTGTTTATATTTTTGTTGTTGCTGCTGCTGCTGCTGTTGTTGCTGTTGTTGTTGTATCTACTAGTCACAGTTTGGTAATGACACATACTTCTACATAAAAAATATGGCCGCTGTTTTTGTTGTTGTTTTTGCCATTATTTTCCGTTTTTCTTTATTTGGTTTGCAACAATGGCGCCAATATTTGCAATTGTTACGCGTTTAAATCTTCTCTCCTACAAACACCAACAACACTTGCTGACTTTAACATTCCATTTCAACGTTAGTTTTCATTTACTACAAACACAAAGACAAATAGTCAGTTGGAGAGTTAAAAGGGACAGAAAGTATAAACACATACAAGTACAATGACAACCGAAGAAACTTTCAGCAAACATTCGTCTACACCCATTCATTTTTGTCGATGACCAAATTTTGTTTACGATCGAATAGACATACAAATACATTTTCATTTCGTAGCTTTTTACTTGCGAGCACATCAATATTGCATTCGTTGAAATAGTGGCTCTGCAAGCTTTGCAACACCATTTCTAACATATCAATGATTTGAAGATTTTCTTTTTTCTATAATTGCAAAAAGATTGCAAGTGCCCGCCAGAGGGTTAAGGTTGTGCATGAAAGAAGTCCGAGAACAAAAATGACAAACAAAATAATAAAATAATTTTGAAAGTCTTCATATAATCTATAGATTTCTGAAATAAATCCCAATTTTTAACCGGCTTCAAGAAATGTTGGAGGTTTTCTATCCACAAGTGTGTATTTTTTATTAATTGTTTTTTTTTGTAAACCGATATTTTGTCATATGTGGACCGATGTTGAAAATTATATTTTTATATAAAAGTATGTGGTTCATAAATGGTCACAATGTTACCATGTGAGAGGAAAAGGGGAATAAGTACCGCCTTAAAGAAGAAATATTTAATAAGGAAACCGTTTAAAATTGGCGTGGGCTACTTAGCGGCCCATTCATGCAGTCTCAATAAGAACTAACTGGATAATAGCGAGGGGAGTAGTACCTATCATATAAATATGCCTGGCTGACTATAACAGTGGGAAAGTTCAAAGTTAATATGCCCCAGAGGCGGCCGTATTTTAATCAATATGTGAAAGAATGGGGAAAAGTACTTC
This sequence comes from Germaria angustata, assembly GCA_963681545.1. Lineage (NCBI taxonomy): Eukaryota > Metazoa > Arthropoda > Insecta > Diptera > Tachinidae > Germaria > Germaria angustata. The sequence goes on along the minus strand of OY812999.1, from coordinate 20,362,399 downwards.
CCATACTGGCTCAAAAAATAATCTTAAAAAAGCTTAAAATAAAGGCCTTTAAGCAAACAAGCTTCAAATACAGCTTCTTTAAAGTTCAAAAAAATAAAATATATATTATTATATGCATTAGCTACAGAGATCTTTGAGGCAGGTGGCAAGAAAGCTGGCAACTAAAATCTGGAAAAATAATTTAATTCAGTCATCCTGGTGCTGGCTTCTAAGTTTTCAGTTGGGAAAACATATACTAAATATATACTTCGAAGCCATTTGTATTTTTTGTAAAAAAGCCTTGTTTGAAATCTATTTGTTTTCTTTGTTAATAACTTTATATACTATTTGGAATTATTTAATTTTATAGAAATATTTTAGCCAAGTACTTTGTTTTAGTTTGAGGAAAATTTCGAACAACATTTACTATTTTAAATTAAAATTTTGGCATGCAACATTTAGTGATTTACTTTAAAGTTTTTCTGTTGGCTGAAGGCTGTTGGCGCGTTGACAAGAGAGCCTGGGTTCGATACCTGTTAAGAACAAGTCATCAACATCATGAGTTTTTCTCATTTATATAAGCGTGGCATTGTGTTATTTGTTGTTGGACTGTTTAAGTGATGAAGGCATAGGCACTGGTCACTAAACAGTATACCATTTACGAAAATGTACACTACATCACGCCGCCCATCCTTCGTGGGTAATGTTAGCAGAATCGTCCGCGAAATAAATTATTTATTTAAATGGCTACACATACAGCTTAAGAAACTTAATGCGTTTCCTTTACACTAAAGGCGCTGCAACTCTGCTATAAAAAATCGCTGAATAGTAAATTGTAAAACAGAAATTAAGCACTCTCTCCCTCCCCCTCTCTCCTTGTCATCTAATTTCACCACCTGTCCCCTCTATCTTACCCCTTTCACAAAAGAAGTAACATCTAAAGTTAAAGTATAGGCATTGACTGCCTGAGTACAACTTCTCTTTAAAAAAAGTTGTGCCGTTTCCCGTTGACAATATATTTTGTATAAAAAATTTTTAAAATTTGTTTAGCATAAACGATCTTTTCTATTAAATATTGAAATTAAGTTTTTTAATCAAAACTTTTTCAACTATCGAATGCTAATTGAGCAAGCTAAATTGGGTATGTGTGAACACCAAAGTCGATAACTCAATTTAAAATTTAATTGCTTCAATTAAGGTGTATGTTTGAATAAATATAGTATAGACTAACACGCTGCCTCGTTTCCAATCAGCGTTAATAACAAAAAGTTCATTTGATTCCACTAAGAACTCTCATCACGACAAGTCGAACGCAAATCGAGGTGAATGGAAACATAAATATTTCTATAAAAAGTTGTGTCCTACTAAGATTTTTCTGTGTCATGTACGTGAATCTAAATGTCGAAACTACTCGTAGTCACGTACAAGTAAAAATTCGTCAGGGTTATATAAAACTTTTTAGAAATTGTAACAAAATGGAAAACAAATGGAAGTAAATAATGGTTTATATGTGTAAGATTAATTGAAAGCATATCTTTCTACGATAAAATAAATCAACATCAAATCAATTGTATTCCTTAGTGACTTGTGGACACAGATATATTAATATTTATTTGAAAGAAAGCACAAAATTTTCAGAGGAAGCTCTTCATATGTCACAACAATAAGTGAATTGAAAACACTTGCAAAGGAATAAGATTAACCAGGATCTTTCTAATGAAATAAAATTATTGGTTTTGAACTTTGTTTTCAACTAATTCTAAGTTATTTCAAAGTTTTTTGCCATTTTATTTTAAATGCATTTTTTTTTCCACGAATTCTAGGGAAAAAAATGTCATTACACTGTGAAGAAAACAACATATCAAAAACAACAAGTATATATCCACGATCTGTATGCAGATCTTGCGCACATCATTTTAGGTTTTTATTTACGTTTTGCTGTCATTAATTGCAAATGAAAATAAGTACATTTCAGCGATTTTCCTTTTTAATTGATGATTTACTCGTAGAATTTACGATATGACAATGTGATCCTCAAAATTGCTACATTATAACGTAAGACTGGGCAAACGATAAGTCAATAGGTAGTGGGACGCTCTGTCGAACGACAGGGAGTGATTGCTTTTCGTTTGCTTAAATTTTCTTCCGGCATCGAAGTTAAAAAAATGAATTTGAAAATTTCCCTTACTTTTTTTGCTTTTAACCCAACCCCACATTCTTAAGAAAAAAATCTGATTTCCGGCTTAGCTTGTGATAAGTTTCATTAAGAGAAATTTTTTCAAATGGTGTATTGGAATAAATATTAGTTGTTGCAATTGCAAGGATACGTTCAAACCGACCTATGAACATATTTGCAACTATTTACGAGTGCTCGTTATAATATCCAGCCACAATTCTCTAAAATACCAGAATGCGAGTATAAACGGGTAATTTTCTATTGTCTTTCACTTTCTTGTTGTGCCGAGATGTTTTCCCGTATAAATTTATGGGTATATGTTGTGTGTTTTCTCTTTTTTTGTTGCATGTCTGTCTTAGATCTTTTGGTTTTACATTTTTATAATCAAAAGTTCTAAACGATTGGGTACTTTAACCAAAAATGTAAGAAACGATTTATAATTGAAATTGTATGGATGATTTTTTTCCAAACTTCCAGGGATTCCTCATTACTCTATCATTTGAAAATAAAAGAAAAGTTATGAATGTTATGTTCTCGGTATATTTTTGTTCATTTGACAAGAAGCTGCCGAGGGTGCAAATACAATAGAAAGAGTTATTTTTATATCAAAATTGTAAATTATTTAACTACTACAGATTAATTTCATTAAGTGAAAAAGAAAATCTATGAAAATTTCATTTATGCAAGCAAATCAATTCACCTGGGTGAAGTCAACAACTAAAAATTCAACTTTTTTCAAGTGTTACACATTAAAAATAAAACTCATGTATGCAGACTTTCAACTCAAATTGTCTTAAAATACTTGAGTTATATCAGTTGTATGCAACACAATCTGAGACTTGATCAGTGATAAATAAATTATATTTACATTTAAGCGGAGTTTGTTTTTTTGAATCTTTGCAAAGTGTGTTTTGCTTAAAAGGTTTTTTAATAAAGCAGCTTTATATGAGGGAACCAAAATATTTAAAATTTAATTTAAAAAAAGTATAAAATATAATTTATTATTCGGAATATTCTCCCGAATAAAAACTCTAATTATTTAAAAAAAATATTCAAAGTAGTTGATATCATTTGAGTGTTTTCTTTTTAATTAAGTACTCAATGCGCTGTCTTTCTGAATTCGTCTCTATATTAGATTTCAATAGTAAAATTTCTTGATATTTCCTAAAATAAAATCACCATTTACTTTCGTTAACTATTCAATCAGATTAGTATAGATTTGTTAAGTATTCAATTTTACTGACCAATTTCCATTTTAAATATTCATCCCCATTAATGAGAGCCGCAAATTTGCTAATCCACTCATTATAATTAACATCCTTTTCAAAGTACATGGTTAACAACTCATTTTCAAACACTCTGACCAATTGAAATCTCATTTTAAATTTAAAAAAAATTTTACATAATGCAAATATCTGCTGATAATAAGGCTTCATGCACAATGAATGGCAATATTTCAATTTGGTAGGAAAATAAATGCCTCAACATGTTTTCATTGCTTCCGTTTCGGGATAGTGTAAATATCGAGTCATGCTCTAAACACTCATTTCCGGTTAATTCTTGTTTGCGTTAACAATTAAAGGTACTTGTGCGTTTTAATTTAAAAGTTAACATGAGCATTGGCAGTAATAAATATAGTCATGAGATTATTTGCTCCAGTTAATTATAGTGGAGATTTTATCTCATCAAAGAAAATGTGTTGTAGTCGAATTTATTTTTCTTCTTATTTCAAATCATGGCGCATTTTAGAAATTAAAAGACAATATTGAGTCCAAAAAATTATTTTTATTTGGTTAACAACGTATACAGTTCTACTAAAATGCAGCCAATAGTTTAAAATAATAAAAGTGTTAAAAGCCGCAACATTAAGTTGGAATTCAATGGAATAAATTAAGAATGCAAAAATAATAATAATAATAATAATAATAATAATAATAATAATAATAATAATAATAATAAGTCACAATCAACCCAATTGTTATTTCGGCATCAGGTTTAGAGCCAAAGACACTTGTCGAAAGCCTGAATAAGTGAAAAATTGAGCACATTTTGGAACCTATGCGAAGAGCAGTTATACTTGCGACTTGCAACATTGTGAGACGGTTTATGCAATAATTAGTATTTACATTTGTAATATTTACTTTATGAAAATCAAGAACAACACGTACAATAAAATCATCAGAGCCTAATCCCTTGGCACAACCCAGGATAAGTATTTTCCAACCTTAAAGAGATTGAGAAATTCAGAAACTCTATAATAATTATAACAATAATAATTTGGTTAAAATATTATTCAACCTTGAAGTCTTATTTTGTGTTTAAACAATTTTGTTTAAAATTATCAAAATTTCGATACTCAATGAGTATAATTTTCATACTTAATTAGTATCGAAATATCGATAGTTTTAAATAAAATTCTTTAACTACAAAATAATACTTCAAGCTTAAAAAATATTTTAACCAAATTGTTATAAAGAAGCCAAAAATATAGAGATATTAATAATAATAAAAAAATAATATTTTAAACATATGAAAAAGAGAAAGCAGTTCAGAGGTAGAGCATGTTTTGAAAGAATATATAAACTTAGTTCATAACTAAGAAATATGACCACTGAATATTTAAAATTCTCTTATTATTTTTCCAGTAAAATTTTAGTTCCAATATCAACAATGTTTGAACAAAGTCTGCCCAAGTGGTAAGCTCGGATTCAGAAATGTACGTATATTCTGCCATCTCTTAGGGGCTCAAGCCTCTCAAGAAAAACCATGTTATTTTGGTGTAAATGTGTTTAGTTTTATTTGCATACTTTTTTCAATGATGCTGTTTACTCGAGTTTTTTTTATATATTTCACAATTTTTTAAAACCTAAAACACTTAGAAAATGCTGTCTTAACAATATCAAGACGTACAAATTTTTTGATTCATTGAATTACTATCTAGAAATTATTTTAAATTTCTGCCGACAGTAATTTAAAATCTTTTTATGGAAAAGAATTTTAAAAATATAAATTTATAACAAATAAAATAGCACTAAAAAAGTTTACTAATATCATGTCATTATCATTTGATATTTTACTAAACACAAACTGTCATAGGTATTTTATTTGGATGCCTACGTCACAACAAACCATTTTGTAGCGTTTTAAGAACTAATGCATGTCATTTGTTATCATGGTAATATTGTCAGATGTGTACTCAAAGTTAGTAAAATTGTATAAATTCTAGTTCATGAATTTCTCTAATATTATTTATTAGTGATTTCTTTTGCGCAACAGTAATCAAACGCATGATTAATGTTTCCTTGATTAAGTTTAGTAATTTCTCTTAATTTCTAGTTCTTGAATATCATTTTTTAATTTTTATATTAGCCCGTTGTCCTTCTCAAGGATATCATAGAGGACCATGTTTGGATTATATGTTACACTTGTGTTTGGAAATATGAATTGAATACAAGTTGCCTACATCCGCCAGAAAAGTATACAAACTCAGAGTAGCGCCCTCTTAAGCAATTTGTATTGTTATACTCGTATAATATAGCTGATATTCACACCAATCAAGTTTTTTTAAGGACATAAACTTTATGCACGCCAAACAGAATTAAAAGCACTATTAACAGTAATGGCGAATATAAACTTTTATTAAGTATTCCAAATTTCCTGAAAGTTTTCAGCGACAAGCAAATATGTCCTCTGAAAGTAATTGATTGAAATTGAAGGTACCACTTTTATAAAGCTTTCAAAAACATTCTCTCAGCACTTTGCATATTATTCTGTTCTAATTTGTTTTTAAATTAAATAATTCGTTCTAGAATTATATTTAAACAATTAATAATCAGTACTTCTAATAACGAAATAACTATCCTTTAAGTAATGAAGGGCCTTTGGGCCTACGAACTTTTAATTATCATTAAAAAAGTGGTGAAATTGCGGTTCTAATGTCGCTTATTTTCTTATCTATCCAAAACAAAATGCAAGCTTTGATCTGTGCTGAGAGTTTAAGTAGTTGTAAACCCCATATATAAATCGTAATGGTTCTTGCAACGATGTAATATTTCCAGCTGGACTAAAGTCATTAACTCTTTCTGCTTTGGATTCTTGCTCATATCTGTATACAGGAAAATGCATTCGCAGGATATTATTTATTACTAGAGGCACATTGAACATGAAAAATGTAATCAACTATCCATGTTGTCATCATCTCTTCTCTACATATATAAAAATTACGTGTATGTTCGTGATCGCTAAACTCAAGAACTACTGCACCGATTTTGACCAAACTTTATATACATGCTCTATAGGACGTGAGGAGTGTTTCTGTGTAGTTCGTCCGACAGATGGCGCAATATTTAGTTTTTTTGTGTTTTGCCGGATAGAGATTTGCGCGATAAGCCTATGCTGTGTTTCGCTGAAAGCGTTGGGTCCTTAATCAGCGTGTAGTGGCGTTAATTAGCCCGATACCGGCATCTGAACAATAATTGCTATGTCGATTTAGTGCACCTTTCATTATTCTTCGAAATATCAATCCGCCATGACTTTGCAACGAAACCAGACTTGCAGTGAAAATAAAATTTGAAGGCAAAACAACGTTTGCCCGGGTCAGCTAGTTATAAATAATTTTGAGCAATTTAAGTCTCAGTTACCTTCAATATAACGAATGCTGCAGATAACTTTTTTCCTAAATTTTTCATTAATCAATGTCAAAATTCGTTCAATAATTTTGACTGCTTTTCAACACAATCCTTTACTTTCTCAGAAATATACCTTTTCGGTTACTTTAAACTAGTTTTATTTAAATAGCATTTCATTACACAAAATATCATAATTTACACTATGCAGATCCATAGCAAAGTTTAAGATATTAAGGGAAAAACAGCTTTTTAGATGCCTTTTAATTGCGATTCAGATATAACTTTTCATTTGTCGCTTTAAAAACTTTATTTTTAAAATGGGTAGACGTGAAACCGCAACGTGTCCGCCATAGAATGGGCCTTATTTAAGGTCCTTGGCAAGATATATCCGAATTAGTATTAGAAATCATCTCCTAATCCATGCAAGAAGACTTAATTCAAATAAATTGTATAAAAAGCTATGAGTGTTCTCAAAATCGTTATGAAATCGATAATGTTTATATACATGCTTGAGTGATTATCTCCAGGCCCTTAATAAGTAACTCACTCAAAATCAGTTTTCTCTTTTCCTTTGGTTTCCATAAGAAGCATAGGGCCTCCTGTGTTATAGTTCAATTAAAAATTCGTAAAAAGTCACTTACAACTTCTAATAAGTTTCAACGACTTTCAGGCTCCATTGCATTGTCCTCCATCCTATAGACTTTTCTTGATGAAAGAAATATAAATATTTGTTAATTTTTTTCAAAAAAAATTTTATTTCAGATTTGTAATAAAAATATATATGTCAAAGATTTTTATATAAAAGGATAATGTTGATTTCTTATCTGTCTAAAGAAATTAATATTTTTCTTTTGAGGTGATATATCTACCAAATGATCGTCCATAAACTTGTTTTCGGAAGAAGTTAAACGTTTCAGATCAAAATCGTTTAATGGCATACGAGTAAATTGTAGATGGGGCATATCTTCCAGAATTGTTTTCGGTGGACAAATGCTTTTGTATGGAGCAGCATAGTCACGTACATAAGATGTTGTCAAGGGGACTTCAATCGGTTTGTCTTTTTGTTCTATGCGATCCAACTGAAAGCTAAAGGCTTGATTTATTTACATTGTCATTATTGACATATACATACGTAAATTGATACATGTTTGTATGACTTACTTAAGAAAATTAATCCTTCTGTCAGTGGGAGCTTTATAGTCTTTCCGCTTTGCGATGCCCATTTCAAGCATTTCATGTGTTATTGACTGGGGAGTACTTGGGCTGGTCTCCATATAAAACCAATCGGCTTTGTGATATGGCTGGAACATAATTTCTAATTTATATTAATTACTAATTTATCTTTTAACAATTCTATTCGTAAATTTATACACATTTTAGTCTGTAATGTCATTTTTATTTGGTATTTACAATCAGCTGCAAAGTTTGTTTAAAATTTTACAAGGTGATTGCGCTATAGAAAAAAATAGATGCAACCAAAATATATAAAATATTAATTCTTCCTGTTGTTTGTCGTGGTTGGCAAGAATGGGGTACACAGGAAGAGTAACTTTCCTCTGGATATTACTTAATGTATCGATGTCTTGGGTGACGAAACAGGGCTCCCCCTGGGTATCGCATTGTGCTTTATCTACAAAGTAGGGGGCTTTTCTAAATTGAGCATTTTGGCCTCTTGCTCATAACGTCTAAAGTTATACGTTATTATAAAACTCTGGATTTAATATAATTTCTTTTATGAAATACCATAAAGGTAAAAGCAGGTTACGTCTGCTTCCGGGAATAAGATATTACCAATAATAGAGTTAGACATTTTCTTAGTACATAAGACAAGAAATCCATCTCTTGTCATAGGAACCAGTAGCTCCTACACTTTTCCTAGACTGCTTTCCGATTTCTGCTGCTACTAACAATTAGATCTTTACTCAATGCAATAGAGCTCATCCTGTGCCAAGAGAATCGTTGATTGATTCGTAAGATTGTGTATCCACATCAATCTTAGGTAGAACTGTTGTTTGTCATATGGAACTAGTTCCAAATGTAAAAATCCGTAGACAAAATTTTTATTTTTATTTTTTATAAGGACTCTCACAGATTTGAATTATCTTCAAAAATCAAAAAAAAAATACTTGTCATTGCTGCTAATACAAACAAAAAACACATAAATGACGTATATACCTAACAAAAAGTTAAATAAGACTAATCTGCGGTTATATACAGGGAAAACAAATTCCTTATGACAACCAAAGCTGTAACCAATCGAATTAAGTCACTATGAAATAAATCAACCATATACATATGTCAAATAAATTTTATATAAAAAACTGAATGTACGACAGCAACCATTGCAATAAAAAGGTACTATTGTGAATAAAGTTCAAAAGTGTCTATTAATTTTACCTCAGGCACAAACCAACTCACATTGTTTTAGAGCATTATATAAATACATGCTTATATACACACATATAAAAGCATCAATATATCCACTCAAAGAAAGAAACATGTATATGTACGACAAACATTTTGATTTTTTTTTAATCCTCTTTGGCAATGCGAGATTTATGTATCCCAAATTTTTTTACTATGATGATGGCGGATCTTCATTTGCTGACTTTGCTTTCGATTTAACTTTTTTTTAAATTGAGAGAAAGAGAACAACATTTATGTTTAAAGTATTTTAATATAATTTATCAAATTTAAGTAAAAATTAGTGCTTGTAGGACATCAAATAGTACTCTTTATTTGCGTAACCCTTTCATGAGGCGTTGGAAGATAGATAACGATTTTGCGTTCTTAATTTTTTTTGTTCTTTATATACAAGGAATAGAAACCGTAACTACACTGGCAAAAATGCAATAAAGTTGGTTTCTTTGCAAGAAAAAAATATACACAAAAAGTTTTCTTCTCTATACACAATGACACATACAGCTTCTACTCGTATGTTGGTAAATAAGATTTAAAAAATTCGCACTACTTCGGGACTAAAACATCAGCATTTATATAACTTTTCTTGGAAGCTCTTTTTTACTGTGAATACCATATTTATCATTACGCAACCAGTTTTTTTTAATTTTTTAATATTGACATCCTCGTCTTATATTTCATCAAGATGTATTCACCAAAACGCATACTACGGCGTATGAGTGATGTGGTGTATTTTGTATTACCATGCCACTCAAAAGTATGCAATGGATTTATTTAGTTTTTTTATTAATACAACTGGCTTTCATGGCGTATGATTAATGTAAAAAATTTAAATATGTATACGGAAAAGATGGTGGGTTTAAGCTTATTAAGGAAGTTACTAAAGTAAAATTTATATAAAAAATTAATTAGAGAATTGATTATGTTTCTCATAAAAAATTTAAAAACATTTTATAGGCAAAGCAAAATATGAATTTCTGTATTTGTTCGGTGAAATTATTTTTTTTGAGATATAAAAGCAAATAATTAAGAATTTATTAAATGTCATTTTTGTTCTTCATTTAAGTTTCTCTTGGGGATAAGATGGAATTTCTTATTGACATGACTTTGGGCAATCGTTGTGCTGTTTCTGAGTTTATATTTATTTCTTTTAACAAAATAGTTAAAATAGCGCAAAACTACTCCCATTTTATTTTTTTATTTTTATGAAATTGTCCACAGATTCTCATAAATTTATGTGTTCTGAATTGATATCTTAATTAGCCAAGATCGAGTTAGTGTTCTAATTTTTTAACTCAGACTATTAGTTTTTTTAAATTATTTATACTAAGAAAAAAGTATAGAGAAGCTCTTCAGTATTTCAAGAGGATAGAAGCACACAAATATATGCATGGGAACTTCGTACTAACAGAGTTTTGTATTATTATTTAAAAAAAAAATAAAGCGGCATAAGGGTAGTGAGAAAACATACACAAACTTGAGCGCTGATAATAATAGTGTAGATGCCATCGAAGAAAACACCGAATAGTTTAGAAATGTAATTTTTTTTTTTGTTCCTACTAATTCTTACTAAGAAAGAATATACTTTTCGAAAAAATCAATTAAAACATGTAAAACCTGAACTCGAAACAAATAAATTACTATAAAAAATAAGTAAAAATATTAATTAAAAAAACTGCCTTGTTTCTAAGGGTTTCTATAATTAGAAAATCGGCTCATTAATCAAAGATCTTGCATAAAGTATATTAAAATTAAATATTGCTTAATTGAGTTAAAAACACAATTCCGCAGGACAACGCTATCATGTCTCACCTCCATACAAAACTCACCGAATGGGTTTTAATATTAGTTTCGTAAATCAAATAACAAGACTATATATTTTTACAAGATTTTTTATTCAATTTATTGAAAAAAGATTAGTTTAACATATTTTTCTTTTTTAATAAATATAGTTTTGTTTTTCAAGCTTTGAAGAGAACAAAAATTTTTAAATTAAAAAAGTTAACTTAGTGTTTCTAACTCTTTTACATGTCATTTTATTTAACAGAACATATAAATTGAACTAAACTAGAATGTATTTTACAAAATTAATTGAAGCTATTCTAAAAACAAAACAATTATCATTAAATAGAATTTTTTTATAATTAAATTTATTTGTTATATAATAATTTTTTATTTCGTGCCTAGTTTTGTGTATCAGTATATTATTTACGAGTTACTTTTTTTAATATATTTATTTATTTTATTTGCAATACTAAAAAAAAATAATTTCAATTATGAAAAATAGCTGGAAAAACGGCATTTTATTTAGATATTAGTTGTTACTAATTTTGTGAAATTGATTTTTATATAATAAAAATTTGAAAACATACTTAAAGTATTTTTGCTATCAAAAGTTTTACTATGTGAAAAAAATATCATTTTAGTATCCTTTTTGCTATTATTTTATGCTAAATTTTTTGTTTTTGTTAATTAATTTAATTATGTTTATACTTTTTATTTATTTAATTATGTTTATAATTTTTGAGGACATTTTGCTTTATTATATATTAGATATATATTTTAATAAGTTCAGTTTTTCAAATTTTTTTTCTTTTATTATAATTTTAGATGCTCATTTGTATTTTTTTGCAAGAGTTTTTTTGTTTATTTTTGTTGTTTTAATATTTGAGTTTTTTTTTCTATAATTTGGATTCTTTGTTTAATTTTTTTTCATAAAAAATTAATGTTATTTTATTTATAGCATTTAATATAACCGCTATTATTAATTTCAGAGTTTTTTTATTTCCTAGTAAAAAAATCAATTTCTTTAAGCTTCTTACAAAATTTAAATTTGTTTGAGAAAATATGAATGTTTTAATTTTTTGTTTTGTCTGGGCACTGTCAGGTTATAAGCTTATTTAGGGGAAAAAGAAAGAAAACCTCTCCCTATTTTATATATCAAATATTCTGTCAAAGATAAAAATCTACAGTAGTCAAACAAACATATTAAGGTTTTGGAAAACGAGTTTATGAAAAAAAATTAATCTGAAATCAATGCTCATTCACAAAGGCGTTATTTGGCAGAACGTTTTTTTATATCCTTGCAAAAAAAATGTGATTACTAAATGCTATATGCGGTTACTTTGTTATTCCAACAACATACAAGTAGAATATGTGTTTGAAGTACAATTTTAGTTTAATACCATAATACTACTAAAATAATTTATATGATTATTCCAACCATTTTTGTAACAACATCTAAAAATCAATTAAGAAATCATTTTTGTTTTTATTATGGTTTCAAAAAAGCTTAGAATCATTGTAAGAATTTAACTCTAAAATTCGATTAGTTTTTGTAATCATTGGGGAAAAATTAATACTAAATAAGTCTACAATTATGATTGCAGCAACCATGATTTTCTTTGCATACATACTGCACGTTATCAGGCGCTTCACAATGTATACTATTTAATTCAAAGTTGGCGTAAAACCACAATGAAAAAAGCTTCCAAAAAAGTCATAACATTTTTGATATTAAGATTCGGAAATATAGAAAACTTTGATCATTTATATGATTTTGAATGGAAATATTTAGAGTATAATTTCTGTAATTATTCAATATTTTTTAAATTAAATAGCGATCAAAAAAGTATTGACAAACATTAATTATTAAATCATTTAAAATTATTTGGAAGTTTAAGTTAAGAAATTAGTTCTTGGGTATATTTTGTATAATTACAAAACCTTCTAAAATTTGCAAGGTTAGGTTAGGTTAGGTTGATTGGAGGGGTGTGATAAACCCATGTCATACGATATACACTTAAGCCAGTGAGGGCTTGTTGTGCGCTCCATTTAATTATCAGACACAAACTGCCAAAGTTCTGCGGCAGGATTCGAACCTGGGACCTTCGCACTACGAGTGTAGTACACTACCTACTAGTCTACGAAGGTCAGTTTAAATTTGCAAAGTCGTAAAAGAAATAATGAACTGTTAATTATCTTAGAAATATTTTCCGTTTTTATTTATAAAACTTCCTTTACATTAAAATATGCTTTAATGTTTTTTCAGGGCATTGGTCCTATAAAAACATATTAAAACAGATTAGTTCACATAATTTCTATATCGAATGTTATACATACAAGAGCCATAGATTAACAACAATAATAATAGATTTAAAAAAATTCATTTTCGATCGCATACTTCAATAGCATCTATCATATCGTGATTTTTGAGCAAAATATTCAGGATTATTCGTTATATATTTCACCATATTATGTTAGAATTTAAATAGAATATTTTCAAAAATGTCCTTCGGAAAGGAGAATATTATATTTGATTTTTACACTAATATGAGTGTTAATGTAAAATAATCTCTATTGATTTTTTTAAACTTTTTATAACAATTTTGATTAAAATATTATTTAAGCTCAAGATATTTTTTAGTGGTTAAACAATATTATTTGAATTTATCATTACTTCGATACTCATTGAGTATCATCTCCAGGAAAATTTTACAAATTGTTAATGGAAAATTTCAAATACGTTTTCATTAAAACAAATTTCTTAGAGTTACTATATAAATGCAGGAAAAAAGCGATATATTGTAGATCATTTTGAATGTTTTTTTTTTGAGCTACTTTATTAAACTTTTAATTAATTTTCTAGAAGTGCAATTTTCGTTTGAGAAATAACAGAGAAATACAATAAAAATTTTAGACAACCGGAAAATTTTTTTATTTTTGTGTCACAATTGGCATTTTTTCTAAAAATTTCTAGCATATTTGTGTGAGCAATTTCTAACAACACTACCTACAAAAAAAAACCTTCAGTGTCTCTAGTACACAACGCATCCGCGAACGCTCAGACTTAGAATAACTGATCTAATAAAAATATTTTTTAATACTTAATATTGAAGATTCATTACTTGGGATATTCTCCCCAACTAATTGTTAGAAACAATTAGAGCTTTTGCAAAATGCATACAAAAATTCAAAAGTTTGTTGTGGCTTTAAAATAGACCCATATTGAGTAAATTGTTTGTTGTGTTGGTTTGTATAGAAACATTCTAAACCTACTATGATTATGTATTTGTTGTAATTCATATGCAATATTGAAATTCTTATATTGTATTTGATTTATGTGGCATAAACATCCGAGGTTGAATGTTTTCAAACTGCTTAAACTTCACCGACGATTTGGTTTTAGCAACCAATGAAATGTCGGCATATGAAGAGCTAAAGCCACAACAAACTTTTGATTTTTTGTATAAAAATATTTTTGGTTAAAAAAAAAAATTAAATAAAAATAAATAAAATAGGAAGGCACTTTTTTTAAATGGCAATATTCAAGACGAGTTTTATAATTTTAACATTATAATTCAACGGACTGAGATGATTGCGATTCTTTTTTCTTAATTAAAATCATAGTAAACAAACTGTTTAAAAAATAAAGCAAAAAACAAAGGTTTAACAACATTAAAGCAAAATTAAGTTTTTTTAAATGAAGCGAATTTTAAAGAAAAAAATTAATAATTAAAGTTGTCACTTTAGATTTTAAAAAGCAACTGAAAACAAGCAAAAGCTCTAGACATCCTGTCTGACTTTAAGGAGCCTACTGTAGCACTTAAACATTATCTTGACAGCCTAATCCTTTTGCTGTTGATTTTCCAAGCTTCAAATAAATTTGTTTGAAAATTTATAATTAATAGACCTTAATTAATAGACAAAATCACAACAGTCAACTTGTCTAAAAAAATTAATAGAAATAAATAAAAAATTTTATAAATTATATTTAATACTATATGTATTAGAGAAAATCACTCGTAATAGCATATTTACAAGTCTAGGAAATATGCTATAGATTTATGTTAGGAAACGTGAATATTATTTATTTCTAAAGTTTAATAAACATAAATTCTTTGCCGGGAAACATCACGCCAACAAAATCTCAACCGTGGTCAAAGATTGAATGGCAGGGCACCATTAAATTTTGTTCAACTGTAGCAAATCGAAAATTCACATATTTTGTTGGTGCAGTGCAGAAAACTGTAGCATATATGCTACACTTGCAACTTACAGCCAAAAGTGTTTTTCCCACATTGAAAAATTATTATGTTTCTAATTTGAAAATTAATAAATAAATTATTATTAATGAGTCTCCCAAACGAACTGATGACTGTCGAGATTAAGCAAAATGTTTTTCTTTAAAAACTCTTTTAAAATTTAAAAATATAATTTATGATCTCAAACAAGTTCTATAATTTTAATAATTTACATATTTTTTTTATAACGATTTTATTAGTGTATTAAGTCAATTTTATCTAAGTTTTATATATAAATCTTTAATTCTTTTTTACAAAATATTACAATATATGCGTAGAGTAGAAGTTAAAATTCAAGTTGTATATTAAATATCAAAGCAGTAACTAAATCAACACAATGTTTTATTAATTTAACCAAAATATATTAATTGAAGATTTTCCAATTTGCCATGTTTGATCGCTTTGAATACAGCACACGTTGCGAAAGTATTGAAAAGATGAACCGCAGAAACGTGTTGAGTTTTACAGCGATTGGAATTGTAAAAGACTGCTTGCCAGGATAGAATCAGATCAATTTACACATTTGAAATTTCTTTTATTTTTGTGTTAAAAAGTTCAATTTTCTTAGTCGAATATTTGTTTTAATGAAGAAATAAAATGAATTGAAAAGAAATAACTTTTGCATATTTTAACAGCAAAATATGCAGGCAATTATTTAAATGATGGAACTGGATATAAAAAGGCTGACTCGATGCATGTTTTTGTTCAGACTGCTTCTTCGAAAAGGAAAAGGCATAATGGAAACTAAAACTACAAACAAAAACTTATAAAAGAGATTTCATGTAATTATTGCTAAATATTTATTTATAAAAAAAACTATTTTCTGTTCTTAATTTTTATTTCTAATAATTTATGTACAGAAGGATTTAGACTTTCCGCTATTCTTATTTATTATTATTAGTTTTAGTTACAGTATTTAGTAAAGTACAGGCTTAAAAATAACTATTATTTTGAGTTTTAGAATATGGAATATATTCCATAAACTTTTATGGTTTTTTTCAAGATTTTGTAATTTATTAAATATAATTTTATATTATTTTTATTATATTTAACTATATTGAATTATTAAAGCTGACATTTAATCCATTTCTTTTAATGTTATCTTTAGTTTTATTCTGCATTGGACTTTCAATCTCCATTTTTTCTATAAATTTATGCAAACATTTTACAAAAACTGACCGATATTATAACCAGAAAAATGGTTAAAAGGTCGTTTGAATTTAAAAAATTTTCAGTGGTAATGAAAAAAAATTATATTAATTTTAGGGGATATATTTTTATGTTTATTTTACAATTAAAATGTTGCCATTTCAAGTATTAACTTATTTTTATTTAAATATATTTAGCTAAAATTTAAGACACATTAGGCTTGTTAGCATTTCCTTTTTTGTTTTTTTTTAATTTTTTTTTTATAAAATTCATAAATTATCAACATTTGAAAATATTAACATACAAATATGCGGCTTTGAAATTTTTATTGGTTATAGAGGGCATTTAATATTGATGTCTGTCTGATTTAATTATAACAAAATTATATGATTGTTTTTCTTTTATTTATTCCTATTAAATTAAAAAAGAACTCTTTCCTTTTATTTTTCTGTATATTTCAGAAAACTACATTAAAGTCAAAGTTCATTAAAAAAAATTCGAAATGATTCAATTAAATCATTAAGTAATGCTGAATTTTTTGGCACTTTTCAAATGCGTTTTGGTTATGAACATAAAACATTTATATTAAATTTAAATTCCTATTATGATACAATTTAATTATGTCTTAATGATTGAATTCATTTATTAGCGAGAATAATTTATTTAAATTTAAATAATAAAAATTCGAAATGTATTTCTAGTTTTGTTTGCTCTTCCCCAGATGGTAACCTGAAGATATATGTCATAACATACACCGAGGCATGGAGTGGAGAC
Organism: Germaria angustata; assembly: GCA_963681545.1. NCBI lineage: Eukaryota > Metazoa > Arthropoda > Insecta > Diptera > Tachinidae > Germaria > Germaria angustata. The sequence continues at coordinate 20,345,189 of OY812999.1, read as the reverse complement.
AACTTTAATTGTTTCATTTAACTCAAAATGACATTAAAAAGATTAAAAAAAATTGAACTTATTTGCATTTTATCTACAACAGATTGAGGTTGGGACTCGCAAAAATACCAATTCTGAATGCACTTTAATAAAATGTATTTAGCCGTAATCATTAGACCTTTGTGCCATAACCGATGCAACTCCCAAGCATCACGTGTTACATCTCTTTAAAAGTTCCATACTAGGATGATGCCACTTGTCTATTTGTATATCTCTCCATCTATGTGTCCTTCACATAAGACTTTCTAGGAGTATAAGGTCCTAGGAAGCTTTACTGGCTAGTTTTGTCAGGAAGTCTCTATGCCTGTACTTCCACATACGTATACATCGCCTTTAAAAGGCTTTCGGCACAAAACTTTTCGTCCTCTGGAAAACTTAAATACCGTGTGAATATGTATCAAACAAATACGACATCAGCTAAGCTCTCAACAAATGTCAAGTGCCGCAGCTTCAATATGGTCGAGAGAAGTCGTTTTCGAAAATTTTCGAAAATATTGTTTTTTCTCATATCAGTTTTATGTGTCAAGGTATTTTTCGAAATTTGAAAAACTGCTTAGAAGATCGCGATTTAGGTTCCAATAAGTTTGATATCTCCTGACAGATCGTTGTCGAAAAACTTCTAAAGAAACTTTTTTTAAATGACTCCGATAAATAAATAACTCAAACCGGTTGTTAGTTTTAAACAACAATGACGGAGCTACCGCTCACACAGGTCGAGTAGCGATGGAAATTTTGAAACAACAACTTCCAGGTCAAATGATCTCTCGTTTTTGTTATTTGAACTGGCCCTCCAGATCGCCACTTAAAACGACATTAGACTTCTTCCTTTGGGGTGGTTTTTAAATCTGGCAAAAAATAAAACATGGAAGTCTTGAAAACTGATATTGAAGAAGAAATCACCAGTGTGGGAGCAGACGTTTTGGAAAAAACAATTAAAAATTCTTAAAAACAAAAACAAAATTACGCATGAAATCGGTAGGTGGCCATTAAAGTGATACAGTTTTTCTAATTCATGTCATCAATTTTATTACACTTTCAAATGAACTTATTTCGAAAATAACAAAATGGCAGTCGACGCAAATTATGACATTCTTCTTGAATCACTCTGTATAAGTATCAGCATATTTGACAATCAACACTTTTTTGTCATGACAACATTATTGGCTTAAATTGTAAACTTTTATATTGACAATTCTTGGTACAATTTCAATTTAAGCTTCAGATAAAGCTCTGATTTTTTTTCTTACATGTAGAGAGTATATTGAGCATCGCGTTTTTTCAGAAACTTAAAAAATTTGATTTTTTGAGATAAGACTATATTGCATTGAACGGGACAATATGTGTGCTTTTTGGGAGTCAAAGCTAAATAAATACCTTGTAAAATAAATTCGCCTTGGTAATAATTTTCTATAAATTTTTTTATAACGAGTTGCACAGTCGCTTTCATGTCGTTGTGGTCATTAAATCGACTTGCACTGGTCCTTGAACTTACCAGTACACCAATTACAACTTTCTAATTGCTCATTTTTAATAGCAGCAGCATAAAAGTTGAAAGCAAAGAAAGAGATTCAAAATTAATTAAATCAAATTGATAAAATTTTACATTGCATAACGAAAAAATAAAAGCTTGGATGGCCTCTTATCGAACTGCAATTGAAAACAAAGAGAGGGGAATTTATTTGATGTACTAGTATTAAAATTAATGGCAAACGGAAACGAATATTTTTCTTATTCTCCTAGACTTACATTACTGGACAGTTTGATCCACCTTTAATGCTTTCCAACTTCCCATTGCTACCGCCTATTAAAGGCAGTTCGGCACAGGGCGAATTAATTTTCACGATGATGTTACTACAAAAGTAATTAAAGGAGCAGCAAAAATCACCATAGAAATCTAGTCGCTCTTGACAGTTTGAGTACACCTGGTGTTTTCTTTTGTGAAGTACTCTAATCGCGTTTTTTATTCTGAGAAAAAGTTTTAAAATCATTTGACTTTTCAAATAGAAAGAAGTCTTGCATTTTTACATTTAATGCAAAATTATTAAGAATTTTCCTATTGCAATTGTTGTTGTAGTAGCATCATATTGTAAATATATTTGCCTAGATTTGATTTTTCATTATTTTTATTTAACAGCAGGTTGCAATGACAAAATCAAATTTTAGTAGCCTTTGTTCTCATCTCACATAACATGCCTCGTTATATTTCTACCTTAAGGAAAGGAAAAATTTTTAATTACAATGACTTATGGAAGGACTATTAATTAATTTTGTGCAACATTCCAACTAATGGTGAAGCAAATTTTCGAGCCCCATATATAAAAATTGTTTTTAATATTTTACTTCTCTGAAAATTCGACTTCGCTATTTGCAGAACTTAAATATAATCGAGATTTTTTGAAAACTTGAAATTTAAAAGAAAACTTATAAAAAATAAATCACATGAAATCTCTTTAATACAAATACGAATTATCGCTGAATGCTTTCCAACTTCCCATTGCTACCGCCTATTAAAGGCAGTTCGGCACAGGGCGAATTAATTTTCACGATGATGTTACTACAAAAGTAATTAAAGGAGCAGCAAAAATCACCATAGAAATCTAGTCGCTCTTGACAGTTTGAGTACACCTGGTGTTTTCTTTTGTGAAGTACTCTAATCGCGTTTTTTATTCTGAGAAAAAGTTTTAAAATCATTTGACTTTTCAAATAGAAAGAAGTCTTGCATTTTTACATTTAATGCAAAATTATTAAGAATTTTCCTATTGCAATTGTTGTTGTAGTAGCATCATATTGTAAATATATTTGCCTAGATTTGATTTTTCATTATTTTTATTTAACAGCAGGTTGCAATGACAAAATCAAATTTTAGTAGCCTTTGTTCTCATCTCACATAACATGCCTCGTTATATTTCTACCTTAAGGAAAGGAAAAATTTTTAATTACAATGACTTATGGAAGGACTATTAATTAATTTTGTGCAACATTCCAACTAATGGTGAAGCAAATTTTCGAGCCCCATATATAAAAATTGTTTTTAATATTTTACTTCTCTGAAAATTCGACTTCGCTATTTGCAGAACTTAAATATAATCGAGATTTTTTGAAAACTTGAAATTTAAAAGAAAACTTATAAAAAATAAATCACATGAAATCTCTTTAATACAAATACGAATTATCGCTACTCAATATATCATCTTCGTCTTCTTCCATTATAACCTTATTGCGTATGGCATTGGTTAAATCGTCGACATTCGTAAAAGATGATGTGGCATAATCGAGCTTATCCGCAACGATAGCATCATCTTTATGGCGACCTCTGAGCATTTGAAAATGTTGCTGTTCTTGCTGTTGAAGAGCCTGAGTCTGGCCCTGCAACTGTGATTTCATGTGCTGTGTATTGGTGGCAGTGGGGGTGGCTGTGCTGACAGATGAGTTGATGATCGAGGAGTTGGAGGGATGTGCTTGATCGAGATGATGGAGATGAAAGATATCCGTTTTATCTTGCATTGGCAATGGTGGTGGCATGGCGGATGTATTGCATGCAACAACATCTGATACAGATGATGCAGTAGTTGGTGACATGGGATGGATATGAGACGTGAAACGTGTGTGTTGTTGTTGTGATAATTTGTTACGTCTATTCATATTCATAGTACTACATATACTACCACTACTACTGCCCTGTTGTGGTGGCGGTTCGGAGGAGGTAGATATTGAGGAGGACAATAATCGTGATGATTTCGTGGATTGTTGTTGTGATTGTTTGTTTAACTGTGTGGCTAGATGTTGATGTTCTTGATGATAATATTGGCGATCGATATTACTAGAATCACTGGGAATCTCCTTGTGCTCTCTAACCCTTGACGTTGTGGCTGCTGCGCCAGCCAACAGCGTCGTACCTTTTTTATCGATCTGATCCCACCCCTATATCCACGATTCCTACATGGCATTCAGCATTCTCCTACTACTCCCACCACCTCGGTGCGGACTGTATTCATCGCGATCAACCACTGGAGCACCGCGTCGTGTCGTTGGAGCCGAAGGCGGTAAGTCCCGTGGATCAATAATACGGGCCGTTGCACCAGTCGGATAACGTCCGGCTCGCAAGTCATCACGCTCATGTATGAGATCACTGTCATCCATTAGCCGGCTGCCGCGTGATAAATGACCATGGGGACCACCAACCGCACCCATCCCGCCAACGGCTCCTCGATGTGGCGGATAGTCGCCAATATAGTTACGTTCATCCAACAATTCCTCGCTATTCAGATCGTAATGCATCATATCGCGTTCGCGGGCATGTAAACGTTCTCTCTCTCGCTCTCGCTCTCGCTCAAAGCGATCCCGTTCGCGTTCTCTTTCCAAACGATCATGTTCATAGCCGACACCAACACGTTCGTGATGACGACCGGAGGCTGGACGACGATTATGTGGATAAGAAGAACCGCCTGTAAATCACACAACATTTTTAAAATTAATTTTATTGCAATAAAATTTAATTGCTTTTAATTTTAAAAAGAACGTAAATTTTGGGTTATTTATTTTAATTTCTTTAATATAATAAATTCAAGCATTCAAATAAATGCAGTCAGTAGTATTCAAAAAATTTATAAATTTCAATGTTTATTTTTATTTAGAAGAAACAACACAAATAAGAACTGAAATTAAAATAAAGGAAAAATTCAACGAAAGTAATTTTTATTAAACTTATAAACAAATTTTCATTTTCATTTTTAATACTTCTAAGTTATTGATGGCAAATTCTAGTCACTAGTTTTACTAGGCAGTACCGTACTGGTTTTGAACGGAGTAAAACATCTTTTTATTAGTAAGGACTTTAGATATAAAACAATGTGAAGGATGTGACGCTATGGATATGAAATGTTAAATTACGATCTTTTTTAATCTGTAGAGAAACTGCTCAGGTGATTTGTACTTTAGCTGATAGACTTAATGTCAAAAACTAATGTTGAATTTTGGAAGCAATTAGAAAAGAATCATACAGCGTTATACACTACTAAGTTTTATTGGTTCAGAATACTTAAAGATAATCGTCAATTATGGATAAATTATATGGGATACTCTTTCAGAAAATAAAACGAAATACTAAGATGGCTTAAGTCTCTTTATCGTCATATGTCTGCTGATAATGTCAACTACTCAGTAGGGCTTCCACCATTGTACTTGAAAAAGGTTCAACAATGTATGATTATAAAAAGAAAACTTCCAAGGCTTAAATGATCATTACAACAAATATAGAGCACTCGGACAGTATTAATGAAATAGAACATATCAAAAATGAGATGACTGACGTTTCTAATTTTAATTCCAACACAAACACATTTTAGGTAATTAATGAAATAGGAAATAGAAATTGTAGGTAGTAAAATTGGAATGAAAATATATAATTTTTTATTATATTTATATAAAGTTTAATTACATAATAACATAACACAGTTAATGTTTTGACATACCAAAGGATTTTCAAGAACAAATGGACTAAATAGCAGACTAACAATAACCACAAAAATATTTTGGCACAGGGTTTGTAGAAAGTAAAACAAATTTTGCATCATTTTACTCACTAATTAACATTTACGAAACGATTACCAAACAATGTTTAATATTTTATTGCTGAAAACATTTAATGATGTCGAAAACATAAAACAATTACGTGTGTATATCACAGGGAGACAGATGATTGATTTTGTAGTAGATTGAAAAAAATATTTTCGAATATTTTTTCTTTCTCAATTCAAACAAAAACGAAAACGATTTTTAAAAACGTACTACAGTTCCGGGTGTAACTGGAAATAAAAAGACATTTGTGTGTGAAAAATCAAATAATATAGAATATAAATTTAATTTAAGCGGAAGAAAATGTAAAAATGAAGTTATACTAATCATGGCTCTGCAGGTAAAAATGTAATTAATTTTTTAATGTATGCTTTAATGTAACAATTACATTGGAGATATTTTTATTTCTTCATAGCAGGTACTATCCAAGGAGAAGGTATTTAGTTTTTTTTTACAAAAATTACAATTTAAAGTGAAATAATGTTTTCAATGAAGAAAATTGCTTCCATCATGAGGGAAGGACAATGGGCTAAAAATAGAAAAAGTGTATCGTGTGTTTTGTAAGTAAGAGATTTTTAGTAATATCAGTCAAACTATTTTTAGCATGGAGTTGTGTATTATCATCCAGCAACTACGATAGGATAATGGCAACTATATTATGATATCTGTAACAAAAGCATGGTTGTGGTAAGCAAGTTATGATTGATTTAATACACTTTTACTATAAATTTGCTTATTAAAAACAAATTGTCGTTTATATTTATATATTTTAAATCTAGACAATGTCTGATTTTGGTAAAAACAAAAAATTGGCCGATTTTGTATACCTAAATTAAGCACAAGTACATTCGCCTGTTACACTATTGCTGTTCATATAAGCTGCCATACAAAGGGACTGCAAACTTTTTTTATCCTACAATAAAAACCAAATTTATCTGTATGACTAAAAGCCAGTTACACAAAATGCTACTATTTTTAAATGAAAGTGCTACAGGAACCCCTAATTTGTACCACAAAACATTTTTCATTTCCTAATATGAAGTACAGTAAATTAGTTGGGATAGAAAATGTTGCAAGAAGTCGTATGAAATTTCATATGCTGCCAATCTCGGTATTTCGTCTGCCTCAATATTCCTTCCATCAACGAAAAGAAAAAGATGTTGGATGCAACAAATTTCATGAAAATATGCATAGTGTAAGTTCAGTCTAACATGTAAGTATAGAACTTGTTACACTGTGCCGAATATTATATACGAGGTGTTTCAATCTTAAGTGAAATTCGAGTAGATTTTAATATACCTGAAGTATTAAGAGTGGCTTACAATGAATATATTTTGATTACCATAAATTCATAAGTGATCTAATATCTTTTAAAAAGTCCGAGAGGATGTAAAACTCGAGCCCCACCTTAGACTCACTAGCACACCAACTGATGGAGGATTTGGTGAAGTAAAGGAAAAATGGAAATACATGCGTCAGCATTACAGAAGTTACTGATAATGTTGGTATTTTGACTGGCTGGTGTCATGTAATTTTTTCGGATCTATTGGCCATTAGATCGATGTCAGAAAAGTCTTTTCCGCTAACCTGTAGTTGATTTCGAGTAAATTTTTGGCCAAATATAATACGACAATCACACAATTATTGCAGGGGTTATCTAAACAGAGAGAAGTAGGTGACTTTTTTTTAACTATCTTTGTTTACTATGAATACAACTGTAGACTGACATGGAAAAAAAGCAGTGAAAGGACCCAGACATGCATCCAAAGAATCGAAGCTGCCACAACTTTTTTCTCTTCTATTATACACTTTTTTCTGTGCTTTTCCTGCAAACTTCTTGTTTTTTCCTAAAATATTCATCCATCCTCCACAACATGGGTATCACAAAGAAACAGAAACATGGACCAATAATAAGACTACATAACTTAACATTATGATCACATTTTCCTGTTGGAAAAAAATCCCTTGAAGGGAGGCTTGCAACGGTTTAAGTTATAATAAATGCATCAATGAAAGAGCTCTAGCTTAATAGGAACGCTTCGATAATTAAAAAATGCATAAATAGATGTGTATTATATTCTTAATGGAATATTATAAATAGTGTTGAATAATATATTTGCAATAAAAGGAAAATAAATCTACTGTTAATATTCAAATTAAAAAAAATTTCCTGTGGTATTAACATCGTTTGTCTACAATCAAAAAATATCAAAACTATTTAAAAAATTTTTTTATATGCTCTCGTCTACTGATCTCATGAAAAAAAAAACTGATGCCCAAACACATGGCAACTTTAAAGTAAAAATTCTTAATAGAAACCTTTTTACAGAATATCCTAAATATTTTAACTAAATAAGTCCTTGAACCTCCAAGTTAAGTGTCAGTTATACGACAGCAATTAAAGGGGCCTTAAATCAATGGTAAAAACGTGAGAGCAAAAGAACTTAAATTCTGAATTTTGAATAAAGCCCCACTAGTTACAAATTGGGGACAGCAATTTATAATAAAAGTTTTGATCAAAATAAACACTACACAATTAAACTTTCTAACGCATGGTTTTCAAAAGTATATGATTTTACAAATAAAAAATTAAATTAAATAAATTAATATTAAAATTAAATTAATACAAAGCAGCCAAAATTACAAAATTAGTATTAAGCAACACAATGTTAGTAATTAAAAAGCTCAAAATTAATTAGAGAAAAAACTAACCAAAACCCAAAATATATCAAATGAAAAAAGAGAACAAACATTTCGTACTTTTTGATAATATTTGATGAAAAGGAAGGTAAAGGAACTCGGAACAGCTTTTAAGATGATGATTTTCATTACTATAATGTTGTTTAATAATATGTCGAATAAAATAAAATTAATCTATTAAGTTTTTGTGTAGAGTATGGGGAACTTAAACATATGACGAGAGGGTACCAAATGGTGTAAAAGCTAAAAAAATTAAGAAAAATTATGAAAAAATTTTAATATACTGAATAGGCTTTAATTAGAAATGAAACTTAACTTTAAAAATGAAGCATGTTTGTTAGTATTATATCTAACATTAAGATAATTATAAAACTTTCAACGTAAATTCAAATGTAGTTTTTATTTTTAAAAGACTATGCAACTTTATTGCTCTAGAAAAGCTTTACAAGGTTTCATTTAACGTAAATTTTAATTTTAAATACTAAACAACCAATCAAAAGAATGTAATTGTGTAAATAATATTTGAATATTTTTTTGTAAATTTTTAATGATTTTATAATATTATTGTATTATTTTTTTTTTTTTTGTAAATAAAATATATTTTTTATAGCAATGAACTGAAATAAAAAATTGTATTATATGTAATTGTTTACCTTGGTCCCAATCGAATTCTCTATCCCAATCTCTTTCTCGTTCTCTTTCCCATTCTCTTGCACGCTCGCGTTCCCACTCTAAATCACGTTGACGTTCGTGTGGGGTACGACGACCCTTTGAGAACTCATTGTCCCAAAACTCACGTTCATATTCGGCATCCCGGCTCATTTCCCGTTCCTGCGACATATCTCTCTCCCGACTATTCTCACGCTCTATTGAGCTCATTCGATAATCTCTTGGATCTTCTCCGCCATCCACTGGAAGAATGAGAAGGCAAGCCCAGCAAGAGCAACAGAATATTCAAAAAAAATTGTTTTTCGTAATATATTTTATTTTTTAAAATTTATTTATTCATTTATTTATTTAATATTTTTTTTTTTTTTTTTTTTTTTGAGAACGAGAAAGTTGTGATTCGATTGTTTAATTGAATGATTGTCATTGTTTGTATTTTTAAGATTTTTTCATTATCAATTAAAACAAGTAAAAAAAAGTAGAATAAATATCATTTACAAAAATTTGTTAAAGTTGTGTTATTTAAGTTGTTTCACAGAAAAGAAAATTTCAAACTGAAAGCAAAACAAATCATAGGGAAATGAAGTTTGTTTATGGTGTAGAATGTTGCACAACTGTAGCCTTAAAATGAAGTTTAAACCAAGTTTAAACGAAATTAAGTGTTTTTCCTTAATTCCTAATTTATTTGCATATACATGAAAATGATCTTTGAGAAGGTATCTTCACACCAATGATGTTGATAAAATAAGACATGATGCTTGCTCAAGGACAGAAAAAAACTTAACAAACTTACCGGGTGGTGTAGGACCCATGCGGGCTTGTTCTATGGTAGGTGAAGCTTCCTGAGGTAATGGTCTAGGTATAGAGGCTATCGCATTTAAGTCTGGATGAGTGGCTCTCCAATAGGTCTAGAATATTTAAAAAAGGAAATAACTGAATAAGAATGTTACTATGCAATTACTCATATATACGAGGGTAGCTACAATATTTTATATATAGTTTATTTTCTTAAACTTATGATTTTGATTTACAACATGAATTTTAAGAATGCACAGTGACAAATTTCGCATAAAGAATACGAAGAGTGATGATAAAAATATTTAATATTTTTTTTGCATTTAGTTGAAGTAGTTAACGCGTTGACTACAAAGCTAATTGTAGCTGGGAATATGAGATCTATGCGTGTCCAGGATGAACTATTAAAATCATGAAATTTCCCGATGTACATTGTAGTGCTAGTGCTAATTGTTGTTTGACTGTTTAAAGTGATGAAGGAATAGCACTGGTCACTGAACAGTACCAGCAGCGATTGATACTCTCCTATTTTAATGTACATCACAGCACTCTCACTTCTTTGTCAGTAATGTTCGCAGAGTCGTCGGCGGTTCTTACGAAATTTAATGCGTCAATTTACATCGTTGACGCTACAACAAACAAAACTTGTATAAGAATAAAGCTTTCTCATTTCACCAGATGGCCTCTATACACTAACCGTTTCCCAGACATGTAAGACTTTAATTAGTAGACATTAATTGCCTGAGTCTTGTGGCTCTTTAAAATAAAGAACTTCCTGAAGAAGACTCCAAAAGAGGCGTCGAAATATTGAAAAAAAATAATTTTGTTTTTTATAAAAACACCTAAAGCTCGTTATAGACATATTAAAAAAGGCCGAAAAAATAGTATTAATTAATTGAATAAATCAAAATAAAAAAACTTAATTTTTTTCTAAGAAAAAATGTTTTGTAGCCATAATTTAATTTAAACCAATTGGGATTCAATAAAAAAAAAACTGTGGTAAATCTTGCAGGCCATCCTTAAAAGTTCCTATTGGCATTACGTTCGATCTGTTAAAAGGCTTCCTACTAGCAACCTAGTAAAAAAGTGGATGTTGCTCTTAATAAATAATACATTAATTGCTTTCTAGGATCCATTACGGGGTTTTTACGACTTTAATTTGTTAGCTTTACATGAAAATCGTGCTTTTCTTAAACTTTTAACCACTTTCATTTAAGAAAAACAATTTCTGCCTGCTGCTGCAACAAGTTAATTTCTAGCAACTAGTTTATTGCTAGCAACGTGTTTTTTCTATTAATAAAAAGCTTATTCTATATTTATTATGGAAAGATGTCACAAATAAAAAAGCCAGTTGGGCAATACCAAGAATATACTAAAATCGTTTGGAAAAATTTAAATTTTAATTTTTTCTTACATCAAAATTTCTTTTCATGAAACTCTTTTTATATTAAATTTCTTAAAAAAACGTTTCCTCACGCAGCTACTATCTGCATATACATACAAGGTGTTGCACCGTATATTAACTTCGCAGCGTTACTGTTTTATAAGCTGAGATTATCGAGGTGACAAGCCCATTGGCTATTAAACATGCCCCAAGCATTGATTCAAATCTAGTCCACAATAATCTCTACATATATAAAAATTACGTGTATGTTCGTGATCGCTAAACTCAAAAACTACTGGACCGACTTTGACCAAATTTTATATACATGCTCTATATGACAGATGGACCAATATTTAGTTTTCTTCTGTTTTGCCCGATAGAGATTAGTGAGATAAGCCTATGCTGTGTTTCGCTGAAGGCGTTGGGTCCTTAATCAGCGTGTAGTGGCGTTAATTAGCCCGATACCGGCATTTGAACAATAATTGCTATGTCGATTTAGTGCACCTTTAATTCTTCTTCGAAATATCAATCCGCCATGACTTTGCAACGAAACCAGACTTGCAGTGAAAATAAAATTTGAAGGCAAAACAACTTTTGGCCGGGTCAGCTAGTTTTATATATAAAACGGATGATTTTCATTTACAGTACAATATAAAATATTTTGTGGGGACCGAATATTATTTCAAGTACTTCCAAAAATAATTCTTTTCACAACGTCTTGAAGATGACTTCACACACAATAACTGAATTTAAAAAAAGAGAACATCTTGCAATGACAAGTCCATATTAAAATCATTGGAAATTATCAGAATTTTTACTACTTTCAGATCACAATTGGGGAATCCTATGTTTTTTCAATTAAAAGTGTTTTAAGCAGCATATTCATTGAAAATAACATTTGATAACTTTGTTCACTTCAAATTTCTTTTGTGACCAAACTAGATATAAAAACATAACTATATGACCACATGTAAGACCACATTTATATACATACATATGTATGTAAATATAAAATAAATTTGAATAATTTTTTGGTTTATAAAATTTTATATTTAATGGACACACATACATTTTTATAAGTCACTTCAACAAATCATATTGATAGTTACAAAAAAAACAGGAACAAAAATGTTTCAAAATTTCATTTCAAAAAATTTATTCAAAACTTATATTCCTATTGACAGATTTTTTGTTATTCTAGATGTATTCGAAAAGGAGTTTTATGTTTTGTCAAACTCTCGACATCATATTTATTGTCTACTCAGCAACAACAAATTGATAAAATGCTGTAAAGGAAATAGAACCAGGAAATAGTTCAAATTTAATGCCACTCCAAAGACAACCTAATTTCGCATTCTAGATCCTTGAATATCATATAGGATTATGCATTATATACTGCGAACATATTAATATTTAAGTTATTTAATACTTCCTACAGCCAATTTTTGAAATCGATTAAATTATTAATAAATTATATTTTTTCTGATCTTTTCTATTTGAATAAAATACCCGAAACTATGAAAAATAAGAGGAAAAAAATATTCTATTTCCACATTTTTTTCAATTTTGGAAAGCAATGTGTAATCAACTTTTTTCATATATGAACGAGCCAGAACAAAATATTATCTAGTCTCTCAATCATGCACACGCACATCAAGAGCCAACAAGATCTTAAGCGATACACACTCATTCATATGATTGAACGCAAAGTGAGCATTTCAATAATCTGCTGCGAGTGCAGCCTTTATGTCATGAGAGTCATTAATAAAGATGTGCATTTCCTGTATCATTTTGATTTTGTTTCCCTTGTTGGTTTCTTGTGTTGACATAAATGATCAAAACCTTGCTGCCAAAGAATGTATATGAAATATGCTTAAATGGTTTACCCTTGTTTACATTAAAGAATACAAAAAACATATAGTTTCAAAGTACCTCCAAATATTCCGCAATGTGCTCGCAGGCATCTTCTAATTGATTTTCATCTAGGATAACATCGAACATTTCCGGTGGACATTGAGCCAATTTTTCAGCGGCTACCATTTGTACGGAAAGATTTTTTGCCTGCGACTTACCACGTGATTTGATTAAACGCTGTAAAACCTGCAAAACACACAAAAAATAACTCCAAATAATAATATATCCTTAAAAAAGAGAACTTCACTCTCATCCATCTTACCTTACTACTACTAATTTTAAGATAAACTATTGTTGGTGCTAGTGAAGTTTTTGCTAGTTGTGACGGATGATTGATTGTATCACAATCGAGTACTACTAATTGTAGAGTCCTTGCCAATTCGAATATTCGTTCGATTTCTTCTTGTACTTTATTAAGACAATCGGAACGGCTGCTCGAACGTTCCATTATGGCACGCTTTGAGGGATTATTCATGATGGAACGTTTCGCCAGCGATATATCGGTCATGACTCGTGTTATTATGATACGATGTTCGAAACGATGTTTCAGGAAGTCGAATAAAGCCTTTTGCATCATGTCGGTTACTTCGTAACCTTTTAAACTTGGACCCACTAAGACAACGGGACGCATCGAAGGTACAACATCATATGGCGAGGCGGTCTCTTGTTTCTTGAAGAACGGCTTGCGTTTCTCCTTGTTGGGCGGTGTGGCGAGTGTTGCTTTGCCACGTCCTGGTCCCATGGAATCTGATTCGTCACCTGATTAGTTAGTATCATCGAAAAACAAGCAAGAGAAAAAGAGGAAACGAAAAAGGTATGGAGATTCGAATGAGCGAGTTTATGGCATCTACATGAGAATGTTTTTTGGTTTGTAGTTGTTGTTGTTGTTTTTTTTAGTTGCAGTTTCAGTTGCATTTTCAAATTTTAATTGATTTCTAATGTGAATTGGTGTGTTTTGGTGGCAAGTTTTTTCCATTAACAAAAGCTTAATATTTTTTCTTTTAATGTTTTATATACAAATAAAAAATGGTTTGGAAATGATGCGTTTTGCTAATACTTTCGTTATTTTAGATGTTTGTTTCTTTGGCTAATTACAGCGGTTGCGATAGAGGATTCAAGCAAATGCCTGAGAAGATAAAATGTTACTCTATTTGCATTTTTTTTAATAAAATTAATTAATTTGTTATTTTATTTATATCTTTTGGAATACAGAAATTATTTTGAAGAAGAATATTTTATTGAATTTTAACGGAAATTTTTTTATAATTTTTTCCAAAATAACAAATAGACTATAATTTTTTTCTATAAATGAAATTGAAATAAATTCAGTGAATTTTTTGATAAAAAATTTTTATGATCGATTTTCGAAAAACTATATTTAGAAGAAATTTGAAATTTTGAATACATACATTTTTATAGAAAATTTTTATATAACAGTGCAACACGAAAAAAATAACCATATACGGACACCACTACGTGATAAAAGACTAAAAAAAAGACCCGTGTCTCCCAATTTTTCCCAAAGTCATGCACTTTTTTTTATGGGCCGCCGAAGATTTGGGGCCTCGGTATCATTTTCGCAAAAAAGTGATCATTTTCTCGGATCTCAATAAACAAATTTCTACAACATATAAACTTCCTGGGAATAATTCTGAACACCGTTTAGGTAGCGCGTCACTTTTTTCACTTTTGCGGCTACCTAAGCGCTACCTAAACGGTGTTCAGAATTATTCCCAATTATGTTCGCAATTTTTGTTCTTTATGACAAGAGCTACAAGTTTGCCTCAGAGAGTAAATCGAAATTCGGAACGGTTTGCAAGATATGAGCCCGAGAAAATGATTATTTTTTTGCGAAAATGATACCGAGGCCCCAAATCTTTGGCGGCCCATAAAAAAAGTGCATGACTTTGGGAAAAATTGGGAGACACGGGTCTTTTTGTTAGTCTTTTATCACGTAGTGGTGTCCGTATATGGTTATTTTGCCACGACTTAAAAAATTACACACAGTGTAAATAAAGTTTTCTTTAGAGTATTTCTGGAAAAAAAAAATTTTTAGAAAAATTTTCAATGGCTTTTGTGATTTTTTATAATTTGTATAACAAATTTTATTTATTGAAAATATATGTTGTAGAAAATTAAATTTATTACAAGTTTTTTTTTTCAAATAATTTTAGTTATTGAAATATAACTATCCATATTTTTTTTCTATAGGAATTTCAATCCTATAGAAACCATTTTTAAAGATACATTAATTGTAACTATAATTTTTTTAAACGCTTGCTAGTGATCAAGATTTTTGTAAAAAAAAATTAATAACTCAAACGAATACTTTCAAAATAGCAGTCGATGACTTCTTCAAATCTCTAAAATAACGAGTACTTCAGCAAGGATTCAATTCGATTTCTCTTGTTCTTAAATTTGTTTACGTAAATCTGTATGTGTGCATTAAATTTCCAAATTGTTTTCACAATTTCTCTATGACCATCTCAAATAAGACTTTGAATCCTTTAAGCAATAAATGTTCCTTTTGTCTCAATGACTGTTTCGTTTTCAATTCGTGCTACTAATGATTATGAAAACAAATATTTTTCAAGTGGCGTAAATTAAAACTTAAATTGCATACAATAAAAAGAAATAATAGCAACTGGTGAATAGAATTTGATCAAGTCGATATTTAAAATGTTGTAAAGGGCGAACGAAAAGGATACTAAGCGAGAAAATTTATGTTTGATGTAAAACGCGAGGGGTGAATTTAAAAATTGAAAGAAAAAGAAATCTAAAACTTTCTATCACCAAACAAAAATATTCTTTGATATAATTATTATAATTTTTTTTGTACTTTAACTTGCAAGACTCTCTAGCCAATCTAAAACTCAATGGGAGCCAATAGTAAATTTATTTTGATTTAATAATTGATTAATGATATAAAAAACTACATAGACAGAGACAGAATATAGAGACAAAGACAAACCTGTTTTTTTCTTTCGAGGTGTTGTACTATAAGGATCTTGTGGTACAATTAAGTGTTGTTTTTGTTGGTTCAGTTTTTCAAGAGATTTAACAGTGCAAGAGTTTTATTTAATGATTTTTTTGGTTTGTTCAGGGGTTTAATATTTAGATCAGTTTGGTTTTTTTTATACAAAGAGATTTAATTTAAAGTGCATAATGATTAGAATTTTTTTTTTTTAAGTTTTGATTAGGATATATAAACAGAATTTAATAAAAGAACGTCTAAAGTAAAATTTTAAGAAAAAAAGCTTGACTGTTTAAGCTGGTTGCAATTTAATTTTTTTCTAAAAAAAGCTCAAATAATAATCATGCAAATCAAAATGCTTTTTCTAGCATACGTAACATAATTGTTGTTGATATTTATTAACTTTAAGTTGGGGGAATTTTCTTGTACAATTTTGATGGCTGATGAATAAAAATAAAAATAATAAATCAAAATTTAAAAATTAACCTACAAAATCCTACACAAAATTTAAGTAAATATAATTTAATTAACTTGAAAAAATCCCTATTAACGAATCTGTTTTACATCGAAAATATTTTGACTTTTTCTTTAATTACTTAATTACTAATATATTTAATTATTAATAGATAAATCCAGCCAAAACTTTTTTCAATGAAAGTTTTAAGTATAAAATAAAATATATATAAAATTATTAGAGAAATGTTTATTTTCTTGCATTATTTTTTTCTTCGAATGTGTCCCTAAAAGTAGTCATTTAACTAGGATTCATCTCTTGCTTCTTCAGCTGTTACCAAGTCTTAAAAAAATATAAAGACATTTTTCTTAACAAAATTTTTAGCGAAAAGTCACAAATAACACGACACAAGAGCATTTCATAATATTGGCTTAAATTTTAATAACAATTTTAAATCGATGTACAAAAATTTGTATCAGTTTTATTCTAAAAAATTGGGCACTTGCGCCGTTTTACTGTAAAACAGAACATGTTTAAAGTTGATCCTATTGAATGTTGTTCTTAGGTTGAAATAAAAATCCTTTATAATATTTCCTTGGACACATAAAAGTCAGGGAGCTGGTCTTCTGGATACACCAACAATAGTCAACTATAACAAGTGCACACAAGTAGCCCTAATAACGTTCCTTTATTGAGCGAAAGGATTCGTTAGCCGTGCTCTTTACCTAGAAATCTTAAAATTTGCGGGAAAATAGTCGAAGTGATTGTAAAGAAAGCATATGGAAGTGGTTTCTTAATTGTTCAACGTATTGAGAGAATAATTGAAAGTTTTTTTTACTTTCCAAAAAAAATTTAACAAGTCACGCTTATTTTATGGTTTTTCTTGCAGCGTAAAATTTGTGTTTTTTATGAACTTATTCATGGCCCATCACAAATGTCCTTTTTATCATTTCCGCACTCACTTTTATTATTGTAAAAACGTTAAACCTATTGTCTTAAATCTCTAATATTATGTAGGGTAAATAATTATACGATCCTTTGATACTAAAGGTGCGGTTACCAACCAATTTTAAGCTCATTTCGCATAACAAAAATGGCAATTGTCATGACGGCTTAATGGTTCATAGCAATTTTCTACCTGAAAAATATTTATTTTCTTATTTTTTCATAAATAAAGAGGTCCAAAGCTCTGGCTTGACTTCCAGCGGAGACTTAAAATAATTTTGTAAACCATATTTAAAATAGCATATTAGCATATATACTCTAAGCAAATGAGACAAAAATAATTTATATCATTCACGCAAACTATTACTAAAAATGTCCTTTCAAATTAGGGTTAGATAACTCAGTAATTTTTGATTAGTTGCAAACAAACACTGTAAGAAAAAATTTGTTTCTACTTTCAGTCATTAACAAGAGCTGCTAGAAAACAATTAAAGAGGGCATATTTAGAATCATTCATCTGTTAAAAAGTACAATTTAGTTGACCAGTGTATATTTATGTATATTTATGTATGTTTTTTAGTCAAAGAACAAAACTTTATGAAAAAAGCTGTTCTTCATATTGATATTCAGCGGGATTTCATTCTTTTGAATACGGTGCAGATGTTAACGGACTACAAGAAGTATATAGGAAAGGCTTTTTAATTTAAGCCAAGTTTTATGTCATGTATTTATTTACGCTGATTGTCCTAAATTGACAAAAGTCTATTTGGCAGTTGGTGGCTTACTTTGAGTGCACACAAGGAAACTGCCGTAACTGGGTATTCATTATCGGGTTACTTTTGACCGGTTATAACAAATGTCTTATGGAAACTACTGCTTTTATCAGATTACAGTAGCTACCCGTTTATGGGTAATTATCCCTTATAAGATTTATAACTGACGCTCTAATGTATTTGGAAAACATGGACAAAATCCAAGGAAATTCGGTAGGTACAATGCTAAAGATTTTAGTCAATACCAAATATTGGTTTTTATGTTTCAACAGTTGAAAGGAATAAGGGCTGATTCTGCTGAGCCATAACTGGCCGATCAAGCCATTAAGTGAATTTTTTCCTGTCGAAATAGACAGTGCAGCTACTTTGGTTACAAATTCTTGCTAGAAAAGCGTTCCTTTAATTTTCTATATATAAAAGCTTAGAAAAATACAAGTTTACTACAAGTTTTTATGGAGAAAGTTAACGAAAAGCCTTTGCTATTAAGGGCAAATGTTATTGACAGCTGTCATGTCCCTACAGAAATACACGTTCCGGTATTTGTTCTATTGTAAAATAGATACACTTTGAAAAAAATGCATTTTTTAATAGTTCTGTGAAAAGTAAAAAGAAACTTGAAATGTTTTATCAAGGCGAATTCACCTACCAGGTGGTGTTGATAAAACAGCTGGGGCTACTTTTTTGCTCACAGCTGGTATGTAGAAGAATTTTTTACATTAAAAATTTTGGGGAAAAAGTAGGAAAATTTATTGAAAATAATTATTTAATAAAAGTGACAAATAAAATTTAAACAAGGACGAGCAAACCAGAAACCACGCATTAAGGCCACTTTATAGTTAATACTCCTTTTGTATCATGGTGGAGATCTTTTAATATAAATTTATGTTAATTTCTAATATTAAATTCTAAAACCTACAAGCCCCAAAAGTGCTTTCGAGACTCACTAATCTGACACAAAAAAATATCAAGACTCCACAAATAATTGACGAAGAGTGGGAAAAAATTAAATAAAATAGTCTGTTGAATTCAAATAAAAAGTCATTTTTGGCTGTTTTAATTTAATATCTGCATCATTTTTCTGTAAAATATATTCTTTTGATAATTCTATCAGTCTTCATAAAAGAGGACTTTTTAAGAAATGTGGACTCAGCATCTTATGAAGGAAATTCCTTGATTGCAAAAGTAATAAATTAAAATCAAAAATAATAAATTAAATTTAGTTATTTTTACAAAAAAAAAATTTATATACAATAAAATTTACTGCAAAAAAGCTACACCCCATTTAAATACGTTTTTTTATCTTTTAAGGAAAGAAAATATAAAAGTTTAAGAAAATATTTTCTTGGTAGATTTCCTTTAGAAAACACAACATCAAATTAGAAAAAAATTAAGTTTTCTTTTTGTTTTTTAACGAGAAATTAAATTGGAAAACAATAATCGAACAAATCAAAAGAATAACATGAACATGTGTGTCATACCAGGTGTAGGGGGTGTGCTACCTCGTGATGGCTCCGCACCTGCTTGACCGCCTCCTAAATTCCCACTAGATGAGCCTTTTGTACCATACAGTCTTGAGGGTCGATTTTGATTCTTGTTCAAGAGGAATAAGACCACATAAGTTGTTGTTTTTCTTTTATTTTGAACAATATACAACAATTAGGGATACCAAAAACAAACTCACCTGCACTCGTATGTGTTCTAGCTTAACGGGGCTGGGTATGAATCCCACATCACAGCCTTCTTTAACCAATCTACCGATCCACCAGTTATGATCGTATTTCTCTTTAATGTGTAGAAACTCCCTAACGTCGAAGGACACCGCATTACCCTGCACGGGTGAGTCATCATCGATTGTACCATCGTAAGCAACATTTGTTCGCACAGCGAACGCAACTGGTTTACTCTGGTTGGAAAATGTCTTACATTTTTAAGAGTTTCATTTAAATACCTTCATATACTTACTCTCGCTTTATCCAACTGGCTTAAGGCCTGACGTTCCTTATCTCGCCGAAGCGATTCCTTTTCCTCGTCTAGCGACAGATCGGATGACGGTTGTGAATAATTGGAGTCGGCAGAACCCTGCAAGGAAATTTATAAGAAATTAGAAAATTTCAACAAGCGTGGAAAATTATTGAAAAACACATCTATAATAATTTAATTGCAAAATTAAATACAAGTATTCTACATGAAATTTGTTGCATGATAATTCTTTTATTCGCCGATAAGAGGAAGATTTGATAGAACGGCATAGTGGAAATAATGGCAGTACATGACATTTAATACGTTTTCCACATCTTTTTTTTATTCCAGCCTTCACTCTGCAAATTATATTGCCAAATGAAAAAATTTCAATTAACAAATTCCATAGACAAATTTAAGGTACAAATAGAGTTTTAGTTTGTGTAAAAGTCAAAATTCTTTCATTTGCGTTATCGCTTATCATTTACTTTGTCTTCAATAGAAAACTAAACTAACAAAAGTATTAGAATCTAAAAAACGCATTTCGTACGGCTTTATCTGTGGTTGCCGTTCATGTCTCTATGGTTCGGTTCAGAACGAAAGGCTTCCCCAGTCTCAGACGAGTGAGGTCGATGTAATTTAGGATATTATGGGCTTGTGGGTTCAGATGGTACTAAAACTCCTTTAATATGTTGCTACAATTTTCACCAATGAGATGCTTAGATGTTTCTGACTGTACGAGAACTTGGAGAGCAGATAAGATGGTACGTGGGATTTTCTTATGTCACTCTTAAACTTTTCGCAAATTTAAAGGCTTAAGCTTTTCAAACAAGCTTTCCTTCTTAAGAAATACATAAGATATGACTTATATGTTTATTTTCTAATTTCCTTATTTAGGCAAAACGCATTAGCAATTTTTAAACAAAATGTCTTAGTATTAAACAATTAAATTAATTAGAAAATGTATGAATATAGAAAATTACTTCTCATACTTATACTAAGTAGAAATACACTTCAACCACAAATAAGTGTAAATGCATGAATGTAGACTTGTGGTAAATTTTTAAGAACATACACGGTGGCATACTGAAAATTTATTTAGATATGTAGTGCATTTGAATTGCAGGTGCTTTGGATCATTTGTAAAAGTTTTTTAATAAAACTCTGTGACTCTGTCAATATAAAGTAACCACAAATGATATCGTCAGCCGGTCATTTATTTTTAACTTTATTTTATAAAATTTTCTAAAATGTCATCAATAGAATAATAACAACTATAACCATAATATTAGAAACTCAACAATAAAAAATGTTTTAAAAAATGTTGTTTTCTTGTTAATTTTTCAAATTAGACGATCCAATAAAAGGAATTGTTAAGAAATTGTGCTTCTTTTAGTTTCGGTCTTGTCTGCAAATTTAGAAATAAAGTTCGAAATTTTTGGCAAGACTTTTCTTCTTTTGTGGAGAATATACGGATATACGACAGATGCCCACATTAAATCACTCAAAAGCATAAATTGGAGATGTTCATACCCTTAACGCAATTCCGAAAAACTATTGTCCCCAAAGTAAAGCCAAAGTTGCTGCATTGGGTCTCAATCATTAGTGGTTTTAATAATGCGCAGCAACCACTCCGGCAACGATGGAGAATTTGAAACCCCAATTTCCAGATGGTATGATCTCACGTTTTGGGTATTTCAACTGGCCAGCCAGATCTATTGCCAACCGCAATAAACTACGGCCATTGCAAATCTCGAAAGCTGCCATTGAAGAAGCAATCATCATGTTGGGAGCGGATGTTTTGCGAGCAACAATTCAAAATGAAGTATGACCAACGCAATTATACATCAACCTGGGAGGTGGCCACTTGAACGATATTATTTTTTCCAATCAATGTTAACAATTTTGCACTTTCAAATTAAATTTTTATGAAAACAGAGCAACTCAACTCAATTATAACAAAATAGCAGCCAGTTGAAATTATGACATTATTTTTGCGCTACGTTGTAGATAATTTCTACAATTATACAGATCAGATTGTCCTCGTAATAATATGTTTGCCTTATAATGTGTTTGTTCAACTTATAATTCATCCTATTTATAATATATGTATATACTTATATATAAAGCAACATATACATGCATATATATTCACTTCAACATGTTTACTATAAATTAATGTATAAAAATATATAAATTTTAAATGACCCCTTTATTTTTTCCTTTAATCCCTACGTAACACTTATATATACAAAAATAAGTAATCAATCATACATATATATCTATATATTTTTAATGTATAAAACAGACTAATATACATTTATATAAGAGTACGTATATAAAACATATAGTTGTATGGATGTGCCAACGAACCAATCCTTTATTTTAGACGTTTTCGTCTTCCTTTCTAGTACATTTTAGTAACAAACTCAGTGTTGAAGTGCATCCACTTGAATAAATTCATTATTATTATAATTTTTTTTTGTTGCTCTATATATCACTTTAAACAGTATGAGAAATAATATGCAGTTGTGAACATGAAGAGAGCAGCAAGTATATTAAAGACCGTAAATATATATTAAAGCATGTCGTTGTAAGCGCTCGACAAAACTTATCGGACTAAGTGGTCCAATTTACCTAAAATTTATAGTAATGCAATTTTGGATAACATCGTTTATAATAACGTACGAGTATTTATCGCTTTACAACATTCCTAAGTATATTAAGAAATATGGCCGTTATCCTTTCAATGGTAAAATGGAGTAGTTTCATGATTATTGCAATGTAATGAAAAGCAGAAACATGTTGTCCAGCCCAAGGATATCGCAGTGTTAAATGGATTAATTCTATGCCATACATTTCAAGTAGTTTTTGAGAAGCATATTTTAAAAACTGTATGGACAGTCGCATTCCTTACAGGGCAACAACAGAAGAACTCTTCTTAAAAATTACATGCAAAATTGTCGTATGAATTATTTTGAGATTTTCAAGAGATTTTGTCATTAGGATATTATAGTTATTGATGAATAGCTTTAGCCATATTAAATTATTTTAATAAAAATATATATTTTTCTAACAAATGTATCATAATAATAACTTGTATTGTATCAGATCATAATTTAGACTATTTGAAAAAAACAAACGTTTTTTTATTAAACATTTTGTTACTCTTTCATTACATTTCTTTATGAAAAACTGATCTCAAGTGCCAGGTTTAACCCTTTTAGTTCCTACAAGGAGAATAGGACCTCGGGTTATTTATATGTATAATTTCATTATAGAAAATTTCTTTCCAGCATTTAAATACTTCCAGTATATAAATTATAGATATGATTTTTTCGATATTTCCTATAATTAAACTATGCATATAAATAATCTGGAGCTTAAGGTTAGTTTTTCATTAGGATATAATTTATTAAAACATTTTTATTATTTTGTGTTTGTCTTTTCAATATTACATGGTCATTTACAAGAAGAAACTGTAAAGATTTTTTAGATCTTTTAATATTGAAAATATTTGTTCGCTCCAAATTAAAATACTGTTCCTTCGTAAGGAGTCCCATTTACGGTGTCATATGAAGCGAATTGAAATTTGTTCAATAATCGTATCACCTTGTCGCTTACGTCGTATTTTGCCCATTGTTGGCTTTTGGGGTTAAACCCATCGTGATAATTTATAATTTGATTAATTGTTCAATTGATTGTAAATATTTATTTAAATTTTTGCATACCTTTTAGAGATAATAATTTATTTTATAAACTACACATGTTACTAATTATGCTATAAGTCAGAATAGATGTTTAATGGTCTCAGAATAATTTTAAGTTGTCATTAGACTGTAAGGACTTATTAAATATATTTTTGAATTAATTTAACATATTGCTAGCCTGCAAGGAGATTGTAGACCATTAGCGATATACATAAATGCATATTTACTTAGTAAAATAATATTTTTATTATATGGCATTATCAAGAAATTTGTTAGTCATATATGATCACATTATATTGAGATTTTATTATATATTTAATATATATTGTCTTTTTTTACCATTCATTGAGCTTAAGATCTTAAATATAAAATAACATATCACTTAAACCCCTTCGGCGTTTTCCTTGTCTGTTAGATAACTTAATTTAACTACTTTAACTCAGTGTTATTTGCAATTACTCATCATACGCACAGTGGCCTAAGCTAATCTATCTGCCTGCATTACTTTGCCAATTCATCTTTTCTTCTACTTCTTCTTAGGTGGCTATAAACAACCGTTTAGGTCAGCAGCCGACTTCAGAATAGTTTTCCATGCGCGTCGTTCTAATGCGCTTCTCCTTCAGTTTATACAAAAAATTTTTCTTCTACAACTTTTTCGTTCCACCGGAGTTTGGATCTGCCACTTACACGTCTTCCAATGGATATAATTCGAAGATAAATTTCTTCACTAGTCACTAACGTTCATATATTGACTCAACCTTGCTGCTTCTTTGTTCGTTGTTACCATTAACTTTGTTTTATCTTCCTTTACTACCAGACCCACTTTTTCCGACTACTTTTTGATATTTGAGAATGTTGCACAGTCCGCCCCATCATATCAATATCATCAGCATAAGCGAGTAGCATATGCTTTTTGTTGTAAATTGTGCCTGCTTTATTAAGTGCAGCATCACGCTGGATTTTTTCCAACAAAATGTTGAATAGATCACAGGATGTACTATAACCTTTTCTAAAACCTCGTTTGGTATTAAACGTATCGGAGAGGTCTTCTTCAATTTTACCTGATGATCTTGTATCAGTCAACGTCATTCTGCATAAGCGTATTAACTTTGCAAGTATTCCAAACTCAGATATGGCTTCAAATACCTTTGCTTGTATCAGGCTGCCACAAGCAACTTTGTAGTCAACGAACGAATAGGTGAAGATTTCTTTTTTTAGGTCTTCTCCAGTATCTGCCGTAAACGAAAAATCTTAAGGCCACAAAACACAAAACAGTTACTTAAATACACTAGAGGCTCGTCTGTATGTATAATACTGAAATTTAAATTTTTGGGGTCTGAGTATACATACATGTAGATAAACAAGTAGTATCATAAACCCAATTTCAGGTCAACTTTTGAACACAAGGGCTATTAAATCATATAGAATCACATAAAAACATATAACATTTTGTTGTTGTTTGTTTTGATTGATTTTTTTCAAAATCAGATTTTTCCCAATTCAAACTAGATTTTATTCGATCATATATCAACGAATTGTGAACGACAACTTAAATTTTTTTTGAAGGTATGAAATGTATATAGATTTGACTTCTAATTACATCTATTAAAGCAATATATAATAATTTTTTTAATCGTTTTAAAAAATATTTCAAATAATTTTGATAATTTTTTTAAATCCTTAACGATTTAACAGGAATATTAAACTGCTGAGAATATACTCTTGTATAACTTTGTTTCCGACTTACGATGAACAAAGTGAAAACTCAAATTGTGCTATATTTTCGTTCTCATCTGCAACAGCCATTCATTGCACATGGTAAACTGTAGAATGTTTTATAAGTTCGAACTTTGAAATACGTGTCCACGTGTGTGCCTGTAATATTTTAAATGTGATAGACACATACATAAGTAAGTACATACGCGTACATTTACAAAACATAGAAGAAAATATACAACAACATCGACTAAAGAGTCTTGTCTATTAATAAAAATGTTGACTTTTAGATAAATTGATAATTGTAATTCAATTGAAAAAATGTTTATGTGTTTTTAATAAATACCTAGATCCTGTAAAACAAAAGGATTATCACACATCATGGACACAATAATTTATTTTATATGCCAATCTCTCATATGAGAAATTTTTTACTTCCATTAATAATTGAATTTATTAAAAAAAATAAATAAAAAGGATTACAAAATAAATTGAAATGAAGATCACATCTATTGATTCAATGTTAGAAAATGCTTTTTCAAATAACAAAACAATTTTATTTAGATGACAGTCATAATTGATTAAATTGTTTTTTACAAAATAGGACACAACGGATTCTATTGCGATTTTAGCACCATCTTTCCTTTTTTAAGCTTAATTTTGTATAAATAAAAGAGAGTTTTCATCAGAGAAAAAAATGAAAAGTATAAATCCAGTCAGTCAGCCATTTCTGGGAATGCAATGAGAGCCAATGGTATACGTAACACGAGTCCTTAGAATACGAAAAATTACAACAACAAAAATTTCTTCTTAATGAAACCACTTTTCCGCATAATTGGATGATCGTATAATTATATAAAAAAATTTGAGAAATTTAAAAATGATGCAAAAAAATAACTGGTAATAAACAATGAAAGTGATGACTGAACAAAATGTTCCAATTATTTATGAAAAAAAAAATTAAATAAAATTCGTTTGAACCAAATAACGACATTGTTGCAAGGCCACTTGGTAAATGAATTCGTCTTGGATTCATGGTAAATGAATTCGCTTGGATGCTAAATGAATTTGCTTTGGATTTAAATAAATATTTTTAAAAATGACAGCTCAGATAGCGAAAGCAATGTGTCTTCTAATCAAAATATTGCATTCGTTTTTCCTAAGACATTTGTTAGAAAAATCAATTAGTTTATATTGCTTTTACTAAAGGTTGTGCCTTATTTAAATTGAACAATTTGCGTAAAAAAACATATCCTTTAAAGAAAAAAATCGAATGGGTTAACAAATAACCGGGAGTTTTGCATGCACAAGCTGTAAAAAATGCAAATGAATTTATTGCATTTTTGGAGTTGGTTAAGACTTTGTTAATTATTTGTTATTTTCAGGAATAACTGAAATCGATCGCCATTTAACATAATCGATACAAGTTTCAAAAACGTAATCAAAACCATGACGATGATGCAAATAGATATGAAGTATAAAGAAAAGTTGAATTATTTTGTATTGTTCATTTCAATATTGTGGCTTAAATAAAACAAGTTGGGAGCGAGCACTATTGTAACAAATATGATATTAATCAATATTTATGTTAATGTTTCTTTCATAACTTGTTTAAAAAAAAAAGTTTATGGTTTTAAGTCTTCTTTTCAAAAATGTGTTTTGGGAACTCCTCCCAAATGAAAATAAATATGCCTCAATAAACAACCAACGAACTATTTTATATACTAGTCGTAAGTCATACGTCAACTTCTTTGGAACATTTTAGGTGTACGTTTGCAATATTTTTGTTGAAAGACTTAAGAAGTGCATCTACGGTTATCTGCATATTATAAAACGCATTCTAATGAATACCTATAGACAACATATTTATGATTAGGTCGCTTTTTGCTTACAATCTACAGTAAGGAATCATTAGGCCTTCTTAACACACGATTGCTGTAACTAGTATGTAATCAGTGAGACTTTAATGGCGCATATTCTTTAATTGGGTCTACAGAACATGTCCTCTTCCTTGTTTTCTAATGTTTTGTTTTGCCTATTTGAAAATACTGGAATAAAGGACCTATTTTAGAGCTGCAAATCTCATTCCTTGGAGTTTTTCAAACTGCTTACCAGTTGCACATTCTATAGAAGCATAAAGCCGAAACTTAGTATTGCTTGCAGTCTGACTAGTTCAATATGTTTTTGGTAGGCTTTGTGGCCTACGTATTTCCGCACCATCCAAATAATAATAATATTTTAAAATAGTGAAATATATTTATTAGAATATTGAAAAGGATAAAAATTTGTCAGTTTACTGTAACAACCCAATCCTAAACATTTATGGATATATATAAATACACTTGTTAGTACCCTCCACATAAAAATGTTTTATATCCTGTTTCTTAGAGCTAGAGGATCGTCGATGACGTTTTCAATTATTTATGATTTGCTTGTATGGAAGATGCCACGGCTACCGGAAGTATACAGAAAATATGACCTTTAGAATAAGAAATTTATAATTAAAGTTCGAACAAGTATTAATTTTTATATATTAAAATGTACTACATAAACCTATGCCTAATTTGTTTTCCCAAACGTAAAAGATTTTGTCAGTAATAAGATTTAAATATTATATAACTTTTGCATAATATAGTCCCATCATCCATAAGCACAGATGAGGCAGTATGTTTGGCCATGGAACTATTTTTAAGCATGTAACACTACATTTTACGAGCATTAGAATTGATCCTTTTTGTATGACCTCATTCGGAAATTGTTAGAAGATCCCGATTAAAAGTATCTTTCATATTTTGCCTCTTGCCCGAATCTCCGGCTACTCAAGGAATATAAATGGGAATAATATGTTTGGAAGTTCGACTGAGAAGATTAAAACAAATATCTTATAAATCGAGCCATTAATAATTAGATCAAAGTTTCAAATTTTTTAATCGTATTCATGAATATTTTTCAGACTCTCGTATTCGTATTCCTGAATGTCAAAGAAGTGTCCTTACATTCCTTACAAAAAAAACTTTTCTGTATTCACATTTTTTTTTTATTCAATAGTTTAAAAATTTACCAACCTGTGTAAAAAGTTTATTGTATCCGCTCTGATAAGATGTATAGCCGAGGCCAAATCGAGACTCTCGATGGCCTCCCGATACCGAGGGAGCATCTGAAGATGATGCACGTTGCACCATGGGCCTATCAGCCCGATAATCTTCTTCGAATGAAGATATTTTGCTGGTATTAACGCGAACAGTTTTAAAAGAAATTTACCAAACACTTCAGCAAACACTCGGTGGTATTGGTTTTCAATACAGACAATGACGTCTGAATGCTTTGATTTAGTTTTAAGCGATTGGCGTCAATAGAGCGACAATTACTTAGAACTTTTAGTAATTTCTTTTAATATTTTTCTCCTATATATTACACTATTGTTGCTTTTTTGTTAATTTTTTTTTTGTTGTAATATTTACTTAAGATGAGCGAGCAAATATGTAGAAATATATGTACAAGAGCTTTTGTGTGTGAGTGTTTGTGTGTTTGTATATATGTGTGTATGTGCTTGAAATTTAGGTAAGTATGACAATAAATTACTCGACCAGACAACAATGTTAGAAAATGAGAGACAAAGAAGGATATGACGACTAATAACACAGAATTTATATAAAGGACACTTATGTATGTACGGCACACGCATTCGGACACACACGCACTCATGTACTCTTAAACTAGATTAAACAGAGTGAAAGTTTTTTTTTAAATTTGATTTTATTTAGAGAAAAAAAATAAACAGCAGGTTGGTGTTTTAATGGCAGACGTTTTTTTGGCTGTGTCTAAAATACTACACAGTTTGTTTTTGATTATATTTTTTATTATTAAACTATATATTTCTCAGCATAAGATTGGCATTTTTATATTAATATGTATACACTAGTATATTTCACTTGGTATATTTTTAGATATTATTGCATTATTTGTTTATCTAAAATTCAGTTATTTTAATAAAAACCGTCAAGGGTCATACTGGCGTTAGTAGAACCTTAAGTGGCCTTTTTTACAATTCTATATTAATTTATTTTTAAACCTCTTTTTGAAGCAGATGTAGTTATTTTTATATGAAATCTTAAAAACGGAACACTTGAACTACATTCATGTTTATAACGAAATCTAACTTGTATTTTCTTTCTAAGTTTATTTTAAGCATTTTTTTTCATGCTTCACTTGCAGAGGCTTTGTGTATGAATAAAGCGAAAAATACAAAGAATTTCAGTTTATTTGAAAACATGTATTAATGGCCGTTTAACACACGACTAACTTAACCTCAAAACATAGCATTAAAACACAAAAAGGAAGACAAGGAATAAAAATACCGAAGAAAAAGGCCAAAATGGTACAAAGCATAAGGAAAATTAAAACAGAACCAAAGGAGAACAGCAAAGAAACCAATTCATTTTAAACAAAAAGCAACTGATGCAACTGATATAATTAAATAAACATATTTTAATTTTCATGATATTAAAAATAGCATTTTATATCAGTTTAATTTTCCATATTCAATATCAGAAATTTGTAAAATTTATTTGTTTTTTTCCAAATCATTTTGATATACTCGGAGCCACACACAAGGTTGCCATTAACAAAATTTTGTGTTTCTTTTTTTTGCAAAAATGTCTAACAAAATGTACATGTTCTTCGATATAATATTCTTTCCTTTTTCGGTTTCCACAAGAGACCTTTTTTTTTACTTATTAAAATTGTTAATTGGGTTTAATACGAATACCACAAAAATATTTATATTGAATTATTTTATAATAATAATTTAAAAAATTTATTTGAAATTTTTACACATTTCTCCACTCAATTTCAACTTTTCTTTCTCGTCTCTTGACTCTAACTAAAAAAAGAAAAGGAAAAACTTTTCATACTTTTCTGTATTTGGAAAATGTATTAAAATATGTTATTTTCTGCTTTTTCCTCTCCACACACTCGCTCTTTCC
This sequence comes from Germaria angustata, assembly GCA_963681545.1. NCBI lineage: Eukaryota > Metazoa > Arthropoda > Insecta > Diptera > Tachinidae > Germaria > Germaria angustata. The sequence goes on along the minus strand of OY812999.1, from coordinate 20,314,601 downwards.
CTACTCTACTCCGTTATCATCTCATAATCTCTCAATGTGAGCCCCCTCCACTGCGTTTTTCAAAGTGCCACCCAAAAACATATTCATTGTACAAGTTACTCGCAAATTTACAACTACAACAAACCTCCATATACTAGTGAAGTATGAACGAGTAAATAAATTTCAAGCAAAACAAAGACGTGTTTGTAAATTTACAAATTTAATATAAATTAAAGAATTGTACCATAAAAAACTTGCATTATAAGCAAAAAAAATAATGTAACAGAATCCACATTTTTAGAGAGAGAAGCAATATCAGCTGTCGATGTGAGACCATCTGGTATGAAGGCGCCCAAATGCTCCCCTTTTTTAACAATTTTTGTTTTTTCAGCAGAGTTTTGACATGTTCATGTATTTTCGTGTAGAGTTCAACGGGAATGTTAATGTGTGTGAGTGTTTTTGTCATGTTATCATTTTCCAGTGTGTAAAAACAGATGTTGTAGCCCAAGACTGCTAGACCAATTTTTTTAATAGAATCGTCAAAATCATTGAGTTGTTCTAAAGAAATTTTGAAAAAAATCAACTTTTTTATAAGACAAACAATAGTATTTCGTAACAATAAATTAGTTCATTTTCTAAAAACTAACAGCGTATGAAGAAATTTATTTGGAAAATTTTTTGGATTATGGTGAAGCAGATACCCAAGTTTGACCCCTTCCACAGGCTCATTTTTTTCTTTCGCTAAATCTCTAAAAGTTAATTAGTCCCTTGTGTAGAAAATTTTAATACACAAAACTAATAAATAAATAATGTTTTTGTAAGTAGCACTGGGTTAATTAAGCTGCGCTCGCAGACTATCACCAGTGTACTAGACTAGTAGTCAGAGGGTCGCAGTTTTGATCACTGACGTGTTTTCTGCTCTCTGTCTTATTTACTCTTCTGTTTACAATCTTCCATTTTCTTTCTATTTCGGATGTGAGAGAGCGATTAAACTATAGATCCATATGGACGAAAGATGCATGTTAAACCTAATCCAACCTAAACTGTGGGTGAATTGGGAAATTTATAGCAGAAAGTTTTAAAGTTACACGGCATAAGGTAGAAATATTTAAAAACCGCTTACTTTTTCGATCTTTCTTCAAAAAGGTGATATTGTTTTTTTTACATAAAAAATTTTATACCAAAATGTAAGTATTTTGGTTATAGATAATGGTTTTATAAGAAAAATTGCATGGGAGTCTGTTATGGTTCTTCTAAAATTCTTATTAAATATTTATAAATTCAAAAAAAAAATTTTGACTCCCCAAAAAATTTTTAATGTGGAATATATAACATTCATATGATGGATGACTGGTCAAAAATTTATGCAGCGTGCTTTAATAATAACAATTAAAATTATAATAATGATTTTTAATACCACATTTACTTTTTTTAACTGCAATTTTTACTCTGCACTCTTGATGTCCAAAACTTAAGGCAATGCACTTCAAATAACCATTTGCTTTAAGATCTCTTTTCAAATATGTATATACTTAAACAAGGAATGTAATTAACGTATCAAATTTTGACACCAGGCATACCACAATTCAAATAACTTTGATTTTCTATCAAGCATCGTCTGTGTCTATATCACAACAATGCTTGATGAATATTTTAACACTCACGAATGCACAGCCCTATTTAACTAAAAGTATATTGAATGAGTAGCACCCACTCAAATATTATGTACCTTCTAAAACGTTTATCCCTTCAAAGGAAATTCAGTTTTTAATTACAAACATTTACAACGTGTACTCTTCGTACTCTACAGAAGTAATACTCAACAAATAATTATCAATCATCAGTTTGGAAAACTGACAAGAAAAAATCCTCGAAATGATCTAAAAATGTGGCAGTTAGCACCGCTAGTGCTAAAGTTAACAGCTGTTTTTGAAATTTATTAGAGTTATTTATTCCGACTAACAGCCCGAGGTAAAACTTATAATAAGAACTATAAAATCATTTATATATACTTTTATACCTCTTCTTCAGGAATGTATAAAATATTGTTGAAATTTCTTTAACATGTCAAACAATAGAAATCAAAAATTTTTCAATTTGCAATAAGTAGAAAAATCTCATCAAATAAATTTATTTTATAAAAAAAATGGTATTCCATCGAATAATCGACATTTTACGAAAATCTTTATAAATCATTAAAAAAATTGCATTTTGCCAAAAGTTTCAAAGAAACATTTAATTTTACGAAATATGCATTTATAGCACTCAAATGCGAAAACTGGGATTTTTTCTTCGCCAAAAAATAAAACTTCAACAAAACTCGAACTTAAACAACATATGGTGAATTAACTGGAAGTCATTTTATAGGATGATATCCATATTATCTCCAAAAACCTATTAGAGCATTTTCACAACCTCTTAAAAAGTTTAATTGACAGTTTTGTCTATGAATCTGAACCACTTCCAAAAGTCCATGAAACATCCTCCAATAGCAAACCTGTGTCAAACCTATGTTCAAAATTTAAATACTGCTGTAGTTCTTTCGTTACTGCTCATTCTTTCCCAAATATACCCTTCATTTTTTCATTGATATGAAGCCGAGAGGCTGAAAACAAACTTTAATCACAGATATTGATGATATAACTCCATCGCTAAAAGACACCAAAAAATTTAGCAGCAAAAAACTTTCGAAATTAAAAAAAAAATTTCACTGAGATATATAAAACAAACGTGAGTTAATATATTCTGGTCCAAGTCCACGATGATTTTAACTCTGTAATGCTTAACCCAGGGATCTACTGGATTAGGGATCTCGTACGCTCCATTTAAAAGCAAGCTGGCAGCAAATTGTTTACAGGTTACACACACATTTCAGATGTAACGGAACTACTTAAACTCATACCACTCAAATGGCCCAGCCCTGTCGAACAACAGCAGCATTTAGAGAAATACGACATGTCCATGTAACCATGCTATAACTCTTCCCGCTTTTTGGGTTTGAGCCAAGGCCACCATGCATGTAATCCCCAAAAAAGCCTCATCAATAATCAGTCTAGGACAAGTTCCAGGACCTACGGGTTCCCGTGGCACTAAATAGGTCTATGGTCAGCTGTGTGGTTAATAAACACACCCGATTTCAGAATGCTGAGACATCGGTAACACCTCTGTTCCGAAAATCGGTAGCACTTCTATCAACACTAATGTAAGCAAACCTTCTTTCTCCAAATACTTAATTATATGCAGACCGATTGAACAATAACATAATGAGTTATTACGGGTAATCGCCAAAGGTAATGTTCAGGAAAATTCGAATTTTCGTTTTCCACAGAACGCAGTACTAAGTTATAACCCAAAACAAGATGCACAGCCGTACTGCTGGGAGGGAACGTTGACACAATAGCATTATATCTGAGATGATAGCGAACAACATAAATATTGGCGAATAAATAAATATTTTTATATAAAAACGTAAGTCCATCTCTCTTTTTCAGCGCATCTTGAAACAACAAAAAGTATATTTGTGTTGCATCTGGCCACCCTAAAATATTGTTTATTTACACTTCACGTAAATTTCCGAATGTGCTTAGAGAGTCAAGCACATAGTATTTTTTCATTAGAGAATTTATTTCCCTTCTCTTTCCTATCTACAATCGCGCCTTAAAATGTAAACAAATCTCAGAATTAATTACTTTTATTTTTAAAAAGGATTGAATAAACGTGATATAATAAATAAAAACAACTCTTAAATTTCATGAATGGATGTGATGAAAAAAAAAAATTTTTTTAATGAGAAAAGCAACTAATTAGTAGCCAAGAAAATAAAATAAAAAAATTATTTACATCAACATTTCATGAAAAAAAGTCCCATTCATAGAAATAAAACATGCCTGCAATTTGTACAAAAAGAAAAACACTCGTATACTCATACAGGTCAATAGTTTGTGCGCAGATGTCGAAATTTTCTTGCCAAGTTGTCTCTGTGCTTTTCACATACTTTTACTTTGAATTCACTTTGAATTATTTGGCATTTTTCCTCCACTATTGTGTAGAAATGCATTTTCAAATTCAATAAAACAACGATTGCGTCTGTCAAACTCAGCAAAAGCAGAGTTGTTTCTTTGTTTAGGCGCAATTGCTCTCCTTCTTTATTCGTTCGCTTCAAACAAACTGTCATAAAGTTCTGTTGTTTGTTTTGTTGTCGTTCTTTCAACTAATCGAGTTCGTCATGAACTTGAATGGACAGAGTTTTTTTTTACCTCTGATTCTCCTTTCCTTGCCCATATTAATTTTTTTCATGTTGCTCTTTGTTAGTGTAGTTCTTAATGTTATAAATAAATAAATAATTTGTTTAATGATTTTGGCCGTGTGTATTTTTTCAAGATCTCTCATTGTCTAACAAGCAGTCAGTGGCTATTTTCGGGAGGGGGTGGGTTCACTCAAATTGGTCAAAAGCCTATATTTTTGTTTACATGATTTGTTAGAAATTTTTGCTTCCTTAGGAACATTTTCACATATGTACATATACGAGTACGGACCCTTAAGTACGATAATAACGTAAATGACAAGCACCTATTCGTATATAATATTCAAGAGAAGCTGTTTTTCAGTTTCTGATTCCACTTTTAATGGTTGAAATATTTTCAGAATTAGTTTTAATGCTGGTGAATTATCGATTTCGATGAACAAGTGAAAGTCGGAAATTATGGCGGTTTCCTTTTTTTCGGCGGTAAGGCCATGATAGTTATGTAGGAGTACTTGCATTTATTGCTGTAAAATAATTTATAGTTAATTGAATATTTGAAGATTTTTCGCACTATACGAGATATAAATTCGTTAGGTAATTGAAAGATACGATTATAAAAAATTGTATTTCGGTACAAAAAAACCGAAAAATCGCTGTACATACCCTCTCGTATTTTTTCTAGTCAAATATATAAAACAACAGCTGCTTCTTTTATTAATTTAACAAATCAAACAACAACAAAAATTAAAATACGCTCACGATAATAACCTTTCACAAACTTTGGTTTTAACAACTACTGCCCTGGTGGGAATTCAACTAATTATTTCAGTTGTTATTTTGATTCATGCTAGAATAAAGGAAAAACGTGTAAAAAATTTTGCTTTAAAAATTTGTAAACAGTGTTTTTTTTAATGTGTAAAAAAATTACCGTCTAGGAAAAGAGTTGGGTGGACTGCCCAAAAATCATATTTCCTTGACATCGTGAACATGACTTCAGATGCATTGTATAGTAATTACAAAGGACAACATCTTGCAAAAACCGGCTCATAATAAAATTATTTCTAATGATCTGAACTTGCACTACTGCATCCGGATCACTAATTCTAGATGTTACAAATTTCATGAAAAGTTCTTTTTTTTTGCATCATATTCTTATTAAATTATTGATATTTTTCAAACAGAAATGATTATTTTTTTGTCACCAAAAAAATTTTCAGCGAATGGAAAATAATTATTGATTTTTGTTTTTTAAGGAAATTTATATCAATAATAGAAAAATTTTAATTAAGAAAACAACAATTAATTCTGATCAATAAATAAGCGACAGAAAATAACAATCAATTATTTATTTATTGAATACTATTAAGGTCCTTTAGGCCTGGTACTCTGTTTGAATTTATGCAAAATGTTGATTAACATTTATTATTTCTACCAAGACATGCAACACGTACTATAAATTTGGCGATTTTTATTACATTTAGGCACGTGTTGCATTATGCTTTTGAGTATACATCATTGTTTTATGCTTCTAAGAAAATACGTTTATTCAAAAATTTTTTTTAATTGTTTTGAAAATATTAATTTCGTACAAAATAAGTGCCATTCAGTTATTTCACTGGTTGAAAAAATGTTGCAAGATGCATTTCATTATTTTGCTATTAAATATATCGTAAAATTTTATTTAATATGGATTCTGACTTTATTGCAATAACTTTAAAAATTTTTTATTTTGCTTTTTTTGCTATATATTTTTGACATATTGCCCAAGGAAGGGTATGTAAAGTTCGGTGTTGCCTAGTGTGCAGCACCCTCGTTATTATGTCTGTCGTAATTGGTATTAAAAGCAGCTGTTGCTTAAATTCAAATCTTTTCAATTATTATATTGTAATGGAGTAGTACTAAAACTAATTTGTTTGATAAAAAAAATAAATAAAACTCATTAGTTAAAGACAATAAATTGTGGGGAAAATTATGCGGGTATTTTATTATAATTATTTTAATAGACTTTGAGGCAACCCCAAGTGACTGCTTAATAAAAAAGGCCATTGAAAAAATAATAAATAAATCGAAAAAAACAGCAGCAAATGAAATGAATAAAATAAAACATTTGAAAGCATCTTAAACTGAAAGAACAAACAAAATGTGGCAGTTAAAAATATCTTTTCGTTTGGACCTGACAATTCGCCAACAGTGGATCAGGGGTGGAAAAACAAATGCAAATCGTCTAAAGAGGAGAGAGGAAGCCAAGCACTTGTATTCATGTAGACAAATGATTTACTAACCGAATGCTAAAAATGAATTGAACAGCAAATTCTATTAAACATTAACAGCAACAAATGTCTTTTTAATAGAATAATAGACACATAGATTTTAAAAGTAATAATATACTTAAATATATACAAAATATATAAGGGCTTACCCGACGACTTTTATTTTTAAAGGGCTTATAGGACTTGCCTTTATGTTTAGCTCCACCCAAATGGAGTTTCTTCATGTTTAACAAGTTTTATAAAAGCCTTAAAATCCTTTTTTATATCAGTGCTTAAAATTCACGGAATTATGCAATTTTATATATACGAACACTTTTTATTCAAAACTTATTCCATATGTGTGTATATCTTTTGCATTTTTATCTAAATTCAAAGAATACCCACAAAATTGCTGAAACTTGGAAATTGCATCAAAATTTAAAACACTATTCCAGTATTTTCCATATTGATTGAAATCAGAAAAATGCTATTATGTATGTTTCTCTAAAATAATTTAATTACAAAATTTACATTTCACTTTTTATTAACGATATTAGAAAAATAATTGATGCTCTTCAGAAAATCCCCCCTTGGGTAAGCGCACAACCGAAATCCGTAAGATAAAAAATTCAACTGATTTGATATTTTTCAGTCAAAACGATGCGACAGAGACAAAATTTTTTTGTAATTTTTTTTTTTGGTTTATTTCAATTCGCAACAAGATCATTGAGACTAAAGTAACAACAAAAACAGCAGCAGCATTGTTTGTGAAAAATATTCTTTTTTTTATTTAATTTTATTTGTTTTCAAATACGTAAGTATTGAATTTGTTAAATTTTTTTCTATTAGTTTTTCAATTCAATTTACATATGAGATATTTGTTTGGCGAGATTTGATGACGTTGTGCTCTGTTAAATATATTGTGGGATTTTCCTAGAATCTCTGAAGTGCTAAAAATTATTTTTATTATTATTTGCCCACAATTTCATTATATTTTTATGAAAAAAATAAATTCTAGTTAACAGAAAGTATAAAAAATGAGATAAATCTCTTATGAGTCGGTAAATAAGTTATTGTATTTATTTTTCATATCAGCAAAGGAATCATATAGGGAAAACCGATTAGTCGTGGCAGCCGCATTCCATAAATATCAACAAATCAATACAAAATTTATAAACAAAATTTGATTGTTTGTATAAACAAAGCAATTTCGAGACAACTCATCCATCATTATGTTACTCAAGATCATCATTTTTTATTTGATTTTATTCAACAACAAGAAAATTGCGGAATTATTTTATTTATTTATTTATTTTTTCTTAATTTCTTTATTTATCATATATTTTTTGTTTAAGTTAAAAAAACATTATTTCCGACTACGGCTGATGTAGTAAATTCCATTTCCAAATTGTAACAAAACTGGAACGAACTTCCCTTACACACTTCTTGCAACCAACTTATTAGAAAAAATTGCATCATCAGCAACTTCTTTGATTGTGGTTTAATGATGCTCCAATACCATTTCCTTCCTTTCTTAAACGTTTCCGCCAGATGTTGACGTGCAGGAGTAGCTGGAGCAGATTTATCAGCATTTAAGCATTTTTTTTTATTTACACTTGGCTCTAAATTTTTCACTGCCAATATTTCAGGTATTTTTAAATGACTTCAAAAGAGGAGGAAGTCATCAATTCGGTTGTATTTTTTAGATATGAACTGGAAGAAATTCATCCAAAAAGAAATTTTGTAACTGAATTTTTTCTTTCTATTTATTCGGAAATTGTGCTTATTTATTTATTTATTTATTTATTATTGTTATTATTATCATTATTATTATGTCTTTTATTTTTTTCATATCTATGAACAATTGTGAATAACAATTGTACTACATCTTGTCGTTTTGAGATCCTGGTAAGCGAATCTGATATTTTATGCGATGATATCTGTATGACTGCGTGTTTGTACGCATGCGCATGTGTGTACTCTCATATAGGACTTGGCAAATTGATAAATTGAGAAAATAAAATTTTTGTCCGTTCTTAATTTTAAGAGAATAAGGGTCTTTAACAAAAATAAACTTACTAGGAAGCAGCACTCCAATATGCAAGAGATCTAGTTTTTTAATAAGAATGGAATCAACAATATGTTGAATGTTCACAGAGAATAAAATGCCATTAAATTTTGCGACATTTAAATTTTCGAGTATTTTTCAAATTTTGCTAAAATTTCAGATATTTCGTGGTTGGATTTTTTTTTAAATTTTCATTACAGAAATAAAAGAGAAAAATTAAAAAAAAAAATCTATGAACTCATTTAATATAAAACCACGATCGTGAGTGATTCTCTATTATTCTATTAAGTGAACCTACATGTAGGGTGAAAATTGCTAATGTGAATTTATAGAGGAGATATACGAATAAATGGAACACCTTTAATTTCGAAAAGAAACGCTACATAATAAAAGTTTAAGTTACAAAGATATAGGGAATTTCAAAGCGTTCACTTTACAGCGACACAATGAATTTGGATCAATTTTGAAAATAATTTTTCATAAAAATTTCAAATTGTTCTGATTAAAAATACAATAAATTAAAAAATATATATAATAGAGTTAAACCCACTGATAATAATCGAGCGATCTTAAATCGACAGATTTCGATAACGATTTTCATACGGATTTCACTAATTTGACTAATTGCTTTTAAAAATATACGTGAGATTGTGTGGCATAAAGTCGCTTCAGCGTGCAGCTAAATAAATAAAAATATTAAAGATGAAAAAAACTTAATCCTGAAGAAATCAAATTACTTCGATTAAGCAAATTTGATAAAAACCTTCCATGGAGATCAAACTCTCTTTGAACTATATTTTATACTTAAGTGGTATAGAGATATTTCTTAGGCATTCTCATACCATCTTCATAATCAATTTTGAGTTGAGTGACTATCGGATTTTTTTTACTTTAATTAAAGGAATTTCATACATAAAGCCCACTGTACTGCCTATGTATATGTCGTATACTACAAAATGCGACCTCATGAAAAAATATGTCAACTAGATATATTGCTTTCGCAACAACAAAGTTTATATTGAAACAAAATACTGATGACCTATCCCACTCCACCAATAAAACGAGACGTTTGAAACCATATAAAAACTGCTTGGCAAATTGAAAAGAGTATCAGTTTATGTGGATTCATATCAGACTGTACTCCGTCTACAAGTTCAGCTAAAATCATCATGAAATTTTTAAATATTGTCTTGGCGCTTCTTACTGCGTTGGCTACTGTTTCTGTTCATGGTTATGGAGGTGGAAGTGTGAGCGCTGCTGCTAGTACACACTGCCCGAAAAACTACTTGTTCAGCTGTCAGCCCAGTTTGGCTCTAGTTCCTTGTACCACTTCACTTAATTACGGACCTGGCTTTAGACCTGCAGATAATGTTCCAATTTTTGCGAATCCTCCATTAACCCCTCAAGCTTTGCCCAGTAATTACTTCCAATGTCCCAACTTTCATAAAAATTAATAAATGGCTTGCTTTGTGAACACGGACAGGACTGGAATTTTGTATAATTTTAAGAATTTGTTTGTTGTTTGTAGGCGGATATTTATTTAAATAAAATTAATTTGAAAAAAAAAACAGCAAAATAGAATAATTTTCAGCAAATATTTAAAATAACTATATTTTTTATTAGTAATCAACAATAATGTTTACTGCAAAAATTTGTTTAAAATGTAAAGAATTGATAAACATAAACCCAGAGCGAATCCTGTGTACAATACATCAGACACGTACTCCATATTTTGTATCCTTTCTGAGAAAAGTGTGCTGGGAAATACTTATAGAAATGCGATTTTAATCATTTTCGACATGCACGTTACACCCAGCAATGGAAGTTTTAGGAGCTGCACTAAGCAACTGATATGTTTTCCCATAAGTTACAATAAAAACATATGGTTCGACATAAAGATTTTCTAAAAATCTAATTTAAGAAACTGTAATAAATCAACTTGATGGTATTTATAAATTTTGTTCAGAAATTATGTAGACTTTTTATTGTCATCGTATTGTCCATTTCAAAGAACTCCCACTCAGATGAAATAAATTTTTGTTATAGCCTTAAGCTCTTTAGGTGATGCATTTTTTTATCATCTGAATCCTTTCATTCTGTATCCTTTCAACGTCATAAGGACGAGTTTTATTATTTTGAGCAAATGAGGACAATCAGTGATGTCATCGAACAGTTCATATAAGCGATACTAATAAGAGGCCCACAACTAAGTAGTCTTGGAATGAACTTCCCTGACACACTTCTTGCAACCAACTTATTAAAAACAATTGCATCATCAGCATCCTTTCTTCACCGTAGCTGAAGCATATTTATCAGCGTTTAAGCATTTTTTTTTATTTAGACTAGACTCTAAATTTTTCACTTCCAATATTTCATGTTTTTAAATGACTTCGAAAAAGGAGGAAGTCATTAATTCGGTTGTATTTTTTAGATATTTTTTTAATTTGCTACACTTATAACTCTGTGATTTGTGGACCGATTATCAAAATTCTTCTATTGTTTGAAAGATCCTGCTTCTGTTTTGGTATCATTTTAACCATTTTAGACAGAAGCGAGGGGAAGACTTGGTCTTATAGAGATTTTTGTGAAAATCGGACGGAAAATCTTGGCGTCCAAAATACTCATTGTCGCATAACTCCCTCATTTAGTCTAGAATATATTTAAATTTTCCCGATATGTTTGGAACAAATCTATCAATATGAGATCATTAAAGTTGACTGTGAGTACCCCGTAAAACTCAAAAAGCCTTCATACCTTTTGAACATATTTCATAATTTATGTTTTCTGTAATAAAGGGTGATTTTTTAGCAACTTTCTTTTTGTCCATGAATAGACTTACAAAAGAGTAACCCTTGTAGATTATTGAATTTTATTACCAAAGTTGTGTTCAGCGTCGAAGTTCATTTCTGGTTGAATGGATAAGTGAACAAGCAAAATTGCTGTATTTAGTGTGAAGAGCAGCCTTGCCAGCATTACCTCTCAAAAAATGCACTGTTTGGTGTGGATTATCGGGCGGTGACATCATTGGACCGCACTTTACTGTGAGTGGCGTGCACTACCGTCCGATAATTACAAAATTTTTTTTGCCTTAAATAGAAGAGCTGTACTTGGCTGGTATGTGATTTCAACAAGACTGTATCACATGCCACACAGCACGCGAAACAGTGCACCGATTGGGAGACGAGTTTGGTGAACAATTTATTTCAGATTTTTGTTATTTATTTTGGGGTTATTTTTGGGTGAGCTATGTCAAGGATCATGTCTATAGAGACAAGTCGGCAACAGTGGACGCACTGGAAGCCAATATAGAAAAATTTATTGGTGAGGTGTCGGCCGATATGCCGGCCTATATGTCAAAATTTAACCCAGCGTATGAACCATATAAAGCGTTGCAGCGGTCAATATTTACATGAAATCATCTTTCAACATTGAATTATAGAAATCGTTCTATGGACTCAAATAAAGATTTCATACATATCTCTAAATTTTATGTATTTTTTTAATTAAATTCAAAAGCTATTAAAAAATCAAATACGGTGCACCCCGCTGTGAAAAACTCATATTTCCTTTTTTAAGTAGAGGCGTTTGTTACAGCACTATGGTAAAAATAAGTTTCTCTGTGGGAAAATATTTCACTTTTAGACACAAACAAACTTGATTTATTTATTTCTTTTACAACATAAAATTTTAATGGCCAAATTATTTATATGTAACGTAAACTTTTTCTCAATCAGTTGTGATAGTTTCTGAATAATTAAGAATTCCAATGTTTTTTTTTTTTTTTTTTTTTTTTGGTACAAGCCCCATAAAATTCAGTATTAAGTGTTATATTTTTTATTGAGTGTTATCCCTTCGTTTCAATTTGTCCACTGGACGTTTTTATTTTTATTTTACTTTTCATCAATTTCATATTTGTTTATAAAATTTTCATGTTTCTATCAAAAATTTCACTAACCCTTTAGGCTAATGAAGTTATATGTACCTCCGATTTTTTTTAATTTATTTATATTTTGCTAAAATTATTTTCTGGCCTTAATAAGTTGCGGAAAGTATCACAGCGGAAATACTGGACTGAATGTGGAGCACATATTGTTTATATTTATTGTTGACAATCTGGATAATACTTCTCTGATCCAACTTTTGTTGGATCAATTCTTATTGTGTGAATAAAACCTAGTGCAAGTATGTACTTTCATTCCATGTTGTTGTCTAATTCATACTATTCACACTCGAACACAACATTAAAAAATATTTCATATTAGAAGGAAAATAGTATGAACACCTTTCTGCCAGTTGAGATTTAACAGGAAATTACACAAAGAATGATACCGCGGAACAAGACTGTATGACCATATTTTTCACTTCTGACATTTGCCCACTTATCAAAATGCTGTAAAAAATTACCGCTTAAAAATAATTAGAAGATCCTTTTGAGTTAATTTGCTAGCATTTGCTGGAGAAGAAATGTCCCCCAAATGGGACCTTATCAAGGATAATGCTTTTTTAGCCGTCTGCCAGGAATGTAAAACCATGGTTTCTAAGAAATTTATCATGTATAATTGATTTAAATTTTATATGAAACTTTTCGATTCTTTCAAAATAACAAATTATATCCGTTAAATCTAAAGACAGCAGCAAAGTTTGGAATGAAATTCAGGAAATTTGGTGTTCCCTTTTCTTCCAAGTACTGGAATATTTGAACTTGATAGAAGTACATAACAATCACATATTTATTTCTCAAACCATAAGGTCCTTGTTATTTTTTGCCGCTTTTTCTCTAATGCTTATTGTGATTAATTTTAAGTGGAGAGGAAAAAAAATTTAAATACGAGAAATGAAAGAAATTGTTTGTCCCTATTATTTTTTTTCCAAAGATAATTTTGACAACTAAATTAATTTTGTTAAATAAATTATACCAACAAAATGCCTCATATTTTGTGTTATTGTACTTGTAGTAGAGTTGGCCGTATTTTTTACTACCGTTTCAACCACGCCTTTAGTGACAATAATTAAAAAAAATATATATTCATTGAGCTTTCTCTCTTTAACAATGTTAAACTGATGACAAATGCACTTTGATATCTGGGTCGGAGTTTTTTCAAATGTTAAATTTTTTTAAAAGATATTGAAACTAGAATTATTATTTTTTTATAAATTTTTGCTGATGCGCAATAACTTATATAATATATGTTAATATTTGCATTGGATATTTTTAATTATATTTATATTTTTCTTTTCTATACATTAATGCATGGAAAAAACAAACAATAATACAATGAAATTAATAAAGAAGAAATTCGTGGCACTATTAAAAAGGAATTAATTGGTTCTATATGTTGAAATTTTAAGCCATTTTGAGTCAATTTAAAGGCATGTCAACTTATTCTATCATATTTAATTACAACATCCTGAAGCATAGCAAAATTCTCCATTCAGATGTGTTCAACAAAATTTACAATCGCGAAGCAAATGCAATTTATTCCTAATAATGGCTGCAATTATATAAGTCTTAGCAGACCTGCAACCAATTGTAAATAACGAAAACGAAATACAACAGCATTGGAACCATAAACGTTATTCTATGCAGGGCATTGTCAATCCCAAAATGGGAATTTTAAGGAATTGTAGTATATTTTTAAAGAAAAAAATTAGTATTTGGAAAACCGCCTCACTTTCTCCCACATTCACCCATCAAACATAATAATTCTTGCTCTGCTACTACCCTACAACCAAGACAGCTATTGAAAACAAATGTCTAACACGGATTTTCACAGTGTAAATGAGTCATTTCGAGTTTTTTTTTTTCGAAACAAAAATGCATTTAAAAATTTTTCACAATATCGATATTTACTAAAAAAAATATTGTGTATATTCTTTTCTACACATTTTATGATCCATTAGCCAGTATGATATCACTTATTTTAACTTCAAGATCCTTTTCAGGATATCTAAGATTAAAGGACATTTTGTTATTTAAAAGGTCACTGCAATAACAAGGTATGCCACTGAAGTTATTTATCTATGTATAAAAGTGTAAGTCTATTGAAACATTCCAAAGTGTTTAATGTTACCAACTTTGCACACAAACTTTGAGGCCTGTAACCTCGAAAGCATATGTGGATCCGACTGTCTTTCTTATGCACCATGATGAACTTGCAGTTAAGATGAATATTTTTTTATTTATACTTTAAAACAAATCAGAGCGGATCAAAATCGAGCCTAGACTGAGAAATTTTTGAATACCTTAATATGTTAAATAAAATTTATTGCAATAAATTCTTATTACTTTCCGTAGGCTTTTAATGCAAACTTCAGCATCTTTAAAAAAAGTATTGAATTGCAGTGAATAGTTTGGTTTCTGTTTCTGTTTTGGTTTTTACTCTGTTTGTCTAATCATTTTATTTAAGTATTTTACATTGCATGCATATTTTCGAGACATATACTCTGTTTTCAATTAAACATTGAAATAATTTTTCTTCAAGTTTACACTCAGCATTTTTTGCAAATCAGGTCTGGTAAAAGAAATTTGCATTTCCATTCATTTGGAAGAAATATGAGTATAAAAACCAATAATTTGATTTGAACCTCTCCATGTTGGAGATGACAGGAAAGACATTTGCGGGGTGCTCATTCCACATACGAGCCATTCAAAATGAAATTCAGAAATATCAACCAGATAAAGAAACCTACTAAGTATATATAATCGACGATTTATAAATTTAATTGTATTTTTTAATTTGCAATTAATTACTACTGTTTTCGAAATCCCAGCAAATGTTTTTAATGATGATTCTATGTTAGCGCCTGATTTTAAAAGTTTTGGGGACGTTTTAATTTTGTTGACATTTTTAAATTTTTGATAATTTATGCAAGTAACCGAGATTTTCAATTCTTTTTTTTTTTTTTTTTTACAGACTCTAATTTTCTTAATTCCATAATATTTGGAAATATTTTGTGATTTTAGTTATAAAACAAGATCTTGGCATTTTATGAAACTTTTGAGAAATTTTAAACACGTTTACTTTTCCAGCAAAAAAAAAAAAAAAAAAAAAGTTTTTGCAGGGCAAAAACTCCCTTCGGCGACCATCTAGCCATCACAAATGTTTGACAATAATGTTTGTCATAAAATTTTACTATAAGATTATTAACACAAAAAAGATCTTAGTTCAACTTTAGCATCAATAACATCCTCAAAATTTAAAATGCTTTTAAGGTTTAATTTCGTAGGTATTCATTATGAGACTAGTCTATTATTTTATATCAAAAATTTCAATATACTTATGTCACTATCAAAAAGAAAGGTGCAGACATAATTTCTATTAATAACAGGATGCGAGAAAAATTTCGTAATATTTTCAATAACAATGAACCTTATCAGCTGTAGTTTGGCTGTAGGTGATATTATTTTTAAAAATATGTTTGGAATGGTAAATATATTTTGTCGTTAAAATGTTTCTACCTACAATTGAATAAAAGTCACGGCGATACACGTACATGTTTATTTATTGTTCCCTCTACCAGAATCAGTCGTTAAAAACTTGTTTTTTTGAACAGAACATATATTTTGTTGCACAGTGTAATTCCCCCCGGGGGGCACGGTCAATACATCTTTTCTTGGTGGCTTGGTGTTGTGCTTCCCGGGGTATAGGGTTATCAGGTTTCCGGGCCTAGGCCTTTTTGCTGATAACCCCTAAAAACTTGTATGTTGCTACCCAATCCCTGAAACAACAGGGTAACGGGCGCGCATGCAAGTAAACTAAAGGTAAAAGCGGGTTCGCTCGCTCGTCCGGAGGGGTAGTTGGTCTTTCCATACCTTGACCTTTGGCCAATTGCCCTAAAACTTAATATGTTACTACCCAATCCCTGAAACATCAGGGTAACGGGCGTGCATATAAGTAATTAAGGAAGTAGCTTGCTACGCTAGTCTGGGTAGAGGTGTTACCGATGCCTCAGGTGTGCAAGGAACCTAAAATCGGAGGTGTTTTTAACACGCGGCTGACCAGAGTCCTATCTGGTGCCACGGGAACCAGTAGCCCCTAGGACTTGTCCTAGTCTGGTTGTTGGTGAGGCTCCTTCGGGGATCACGTGGTGGCTGTGGTTAAAACCCAAAGATACGCGGGGAGAGGTATGGGCTGGATCAGTGTGTCTTCAATCATGGGCTAGTGGCATGATGTGGATGTTCTCTTCAGGCCATATATCTCTAGGTGATGTTGCTATTCGACAGAGCTGCTCTAATGGTTACGGTAGGTGAAGCCTCAGGTCAGATGGGGGTAAAAGTTCCACTGCCGTGCCATTTGGGTAGTAGGAGGTTAGATAGCTCCAAGCATCTTAGCAAGGTGTCTGTACATGGTCCAGCAGCCTGTACGGAACTTGCTACCATGTTGTCCCTGTCAGGGGCACATGTTAGTTGGCGCTCCAGTCATGTGCCCTTGGCGGGGGCTACTGGGGCGGTGGTGAACGTGCTTTATTCACCCTTGTGCAATAGTGCACCGTCAGGTTGGGCCTTCGGGCGGGTACTGACGTGAATCTTTTGCAACTCTGTATAAGAAATACCTCCCCCCAGGGGGCACGGTCAATGCATCTTGTCTTGGTGGCTTGGTGTTGTGCTTCCTGGGGTATAGGGTTATCAGGTTTCCGGACCTAGGCCTTTTTGCTGATAACCCCTAAAAACTTGTATGTTGCTACCCAATCCCTGAAACAACAGGGTAACGGGCGCGCATGCAAGTAAACTAAAGGTAAAAGCGGGTTCGCTCGCTCGTCCGGAGGGGTAGTTGGTCTTTCCATACCTTGACCTTTGGCCAATTGCCCTAAAACTTAATATGTTACTACCCAATCCCTGTAACACCAGGGTAACGGGCGTGCATATAAGTAATTAAGGAAGTAGCTTGCTACGCTAGTCTGGGTAGAGGTGTTACCGATGCCTCAGGTTTGCACGGGACCTAAAATCGGAGGTGCTTTTAACACGCGGCTGACCAGAGTCCTATCTGGTGCCACGGGAACCAGTAGCCCCTAGGACGTGTCCTAGACTGGTTATTGGTGAGGCCCCTTCGGAGATCACGTGGTGGCTGTGGTTAAAACCCAAAGATACGCGGGGAGAGGTATGGGCTGGATGAGTGTGTCTTCAATCATGGGCTAGTGGCATGATGTGGATGTTCTCTTCAGGCCATATATCTCTAGGTGATGTTGCTATTCGACAGAGCTGCTCTAATGGTTACGGTAGGTGAAGCCTCAGGTCAGATGGGGGTAAAAGTTCCACTGCCGTGCCATTTGGGTAGTAGGAGGTTAGATAGCTCCAAGCATCTTAGCAAGGTGTCTGTACATGGTTCTGCAGCCTGTACGGAACTTGCTACCATGTTGTCCCTGTCAGGGGCACAAGTTAGTTGGCGCTCCAGTCATGTGCCTTTGGCGGGGGCTACTGGGGCGGTGGTGAACGTGCTTTATTCACCCTTGTGCAATAGTGCGCCGTCAGGTTAGGCCTTCGGGCAGGTACTGACGTGAATCTTTTGCAACTCTGCACAGTGTAATTAGTCTCCAAAAAAAATCTGTTGGAATGAGAATCCGAGGCGTCGTCATATCATTTAAAAAAAATTTGAGTGTTAATGAGAGGTAAATATGAGACAGATACCACGATTTCCTATTCATTGTGTTCCAGATGAAAATAAATACATTTTTAAAACCCTTAAAATTTATTGTAAGAATTCCGATGATTATGACGAAGCATTACCTAAGAACCCATCCAGTTGGGGATTTTTAAGGTATTTCGGTAATAAAAATTTTCGTTTACGGCAACACCCGTAGGAGGCATCTAGTGTATTTCTGTTGCACATAAAATAACATAAGGTTCTTGCATTCGCTGTTAAGGTTGGCCTACTCGCCGTTAGATGGCAAACATTTTTTAATGCAAAATTGCCCAAAAAGACTTTATTTTGATTGTGCAAATTAAACACACTGATTCAATAGTTCGAAAGGAGAAATGTTGATAATATTTACGTTACATATGGTGTAAGAAGATGCAGGTAATTAATTGTGTTCCAAATTTTTTATTTATTTATTTATTTATTTATTTATTTATTTAAGTTAAATCAATAATTGTCTAATATTTATTACGAACATTTCTCAAGACATAAAAGACACCTTCCGTTAAGAAGATTTTATACTTTTATATATTAGAAAAAATATTTTCTTATTTCACGACTTATTACAATAATCCCAAAAGCACTTTTCCTTATGCAAAAGTTTAATAAATTTAAACAGTCACAGGCAAAAATATTATAATTTCTTATATTTCCTTTCATTTTTTATCCTTCTATATTATTTTAATTAAAATTTTTTTTATGACATAACAAATATTTTTCTTCAATTACTCGGTTTCTGAGTAAAATTTCAAAGATCAAACTGCTGCTACAGCAAAAAGTAAAAGAAAATTATTTTAAAAAACAATAAATCTAGGCTACAAATAAAAAAAACTGTAACGAAATTTGTGACAAATGGTTGAAATGCAAATGTAAATATTTTTTTAAACTCATAAAACCATTTGTCGGTCATAACTCAATTTCCTTAATTTACTTGACCATTAAATAAGGGACCGAAAAGGAAAAGAATATGACCAGACTAACACACACATCAAAAAAAGACAATTTTCAATCAAAAATATGCCCCTCATAAAAATATGTAAAATTGAATGAGCTCAAAGAGCCAACCAACTGACCCAACGTCTCCGACTCAGGGAATGAACTGAGCAAAAATATTCAAGTCTGGGAACAAGACCACCCTACAATTTTTGGACATTTAATTTGTCATTGAATATAAGAAACAGGAAGCAAATTATTTTCCAATAACCAAATTATATTTCAACAGAAATCCTGCTACTCGTATGAAATTTTATGACTTCTAAACGAATAAATGCCAAAAAAGAAAAATTCGTTGAAAAAAAATCATGCAGATTTTTTTATTATATTTTTTATTTTATTTATTTATTATTTTTTTTTTTTTTTTGCTGAGGGGCTCTGGTTTGAATTTAAATAAACCAAATTAGTTTGAAATTGTGCTGCATACACATCAAACACATTTTAAAACTAATTTTAACTGTTTTTAACAATGAGACCTTGGAAATAAATCAATTGCATGAATGTTGGTTGAACGATGTGTATTTTGTGTGGAATTAAGAGGCAGTTGGAAATGTTTATTATTATTAGGGGGATCCAGAAAAAAAATTAGGAAGTAAGAAAAATTCAAAATATATACTCGATAATTGCATTGGAAGAGAAAAAGAGTGGAAGTCGTTCTAAAATAGGGACAATTCTATTAATTCGTTGGAGCTTTTTATCGACTTCTTAGGAGTATAAGTTGACAACATCTTAATCAAAAGTTAAAATTTCTTCTACAAAAATCTGCAATTCTATCTTATTTTTGGAAAATACTTTCCGCAAAACATTTAGTTCGTTATGGCTTTAGCCTGTACAGTAACGATTTGCCTTATGAGCAGCTAAAACCAAACCAACAAAAAATAAAAACTTTTAACTGTCATTGTTTAAACAACTATTTGGGGAGAATATCCCATATAAATTTCAAGTATTGAAAATACATATTTCAACATTTATTATTATTCTTTTTTTTTAATTTACATAAAGATTTTATTTTAATTATTTATTTGTTTTATTATTTTTTTTTTAATATGTGTACATATGCCACAAAATATATATTCAATATGTAATGGTATGCTTTAATGATTTCGGTGTTAAGCGGTAATATTTTATTTTATATAAAAGAAATTATCAATACTTAATATTGAAATTTATTATTTCGGGATATTTTTCCGAAATATTATGCAAAATATTTTGTTTTTTGTGGCTTTAATGCTCCTATGCCGACATTTTCAAATTGCTTAAAGTTCACTGACGATGAAATATCGGCATATTAACAGCTAAAGTCACAACAAACAAAACATTTGAAAAATATTTTTTTAATAAAAGAATAAGAACGGAAATTTCCTTAGCATGTCAGAAATAGCTTTCAACTCAGTAAAATGGAACAAATTTTGTAAAATAAAAACTTTTCACAAAATCATAAGCAGTTTTCCGCATTATGCCGTAAGCTAATTTTTTTTGACTTTTTTGGAATCTCCCATTTAATAATTCTACCCAGTGAACGTGCCACGGGAAATCGAGCACCACTAGTATCAGTCGACAAAAATAGCAATAGTATAAATAAATGAAGAATGCTTACCCATATATATAAGTATATATCTAGGTTTGTATACCCCGAGACAAATAGTGTTTGCAGTATTTCCAAAAATTGTTTTTCTTCACATTGTGTAAATGAATTCAAGTCCAATCAATTGTCATAAAAAAAAATTGCAATAAAGAGGAAATTATAAAATCATTAGAAATAATTAAAACTCGCACAACTTTCAGGTCGAAAGGTCTGGATATCATTGACTTCTTTGGAAGTTCTTCTCTTACTAGGAATAAGTTAGTATTGGAGACAATTTTTTATAGGCGTCACATCAAAGATGCTGGAGAAAAAAATTAAAATTGAACTGGTCCACTTCGGCAATAGCTCTTTTACCTAAAAATGGTAGAGATAGAGAAAAATTAACAATACCATCGGATAAACGTGCCTAGGTTAGGTTATACAAGCCACCAGGCCCACTATGTATTGTGCCGGTCAGAATGGATGAAAAATTAGACATATATTCCTGACCTGAGCTATCAGTAGATACAGTATTAATCCAAAATGATGCCAGGATAAAAGAGTTTATCCTTGTCTCTTAGAAATAGGGGAGTGACAGAGGAGATATTAAACACTCTTCTTCTCCTCTTTGTTTCGACAAGTTCTTCAGAAGTAATTTTGAGGAAGACCCAGCCTCCTGGCATGATCGCCTATTTGCGCCTAATTATAAAAAAATGGTCCTCTAGGACTGAAGATCTCCTGCAGATTACGAGTACATCAAACATATTTTAACGTGTTCGAAGTTCGAAAAATTTGCTTGCTTGACAAAATAACATGGATATGAATTTATACGACTAATCACACATACATGGAAATTAGAAATTAATGTCAAGCATTTTGATCATGAACACGACGATTTGCATAAGTTTAATACCCATATTAAGCCATAATCGGCACATGTTTGAGCATTAATGCTGACACTGATATTGTCACACAGTTTGCCTTATTCCATTTTGTAATTGCCTTTATTGAAAAATTATTTTCAAAAATACCTATAGAATTAATGTTGTTTTTTTTCAAACTGATGTTTGAACTCCCCTACTGTTTAAGATTTTAGAAAAGTGTTTGATGTTCAATGTTTAAAAACGAAATTAACAACAAAAAGGGTAAAATAAATCCTCCGTAATATTTCGAAATTCTATTGCAAACGGGTAAAAAAGTATGTACTAATGAAAATGAACCTTCTCTGTATTTCTGGTAACAGTATAACGAAATCAAATCAAAATATAATTATATACATGCGATGGTGTGTGTCTTAATTTAATGATGGGTTTCACATCAAAATTTTAAATATAATTTATATAATTTTTTCTAACTCTACTGCCACCAAAAGCACAAATATTTCCAACCACATTCTACATTTGAAAATCGCCCTCCTTTAGCCATTCGCTGCTGCTGACTGACGTGCGATGTTGATGATGATGATGATTTGGTTCTTGTTGTTGTTATTTTCCTTGTATAACACAACAAATTTAGATCAATATACAATATTACTTTTTAATATTTATTAGAGTTATTTTTTTTTTGATCTGCTGAATTTATATAACGGTACATGTTTATTCCTCAGACATGACCTGAAGTTATAAAAGCTGTGCGGAGTGTGTGAAAGAGCATCCAATAAGACGTGTTTGAATTTGTATGTGTTTCATCGACATCGACATCGTTAAAGTTGCAATAACACACGGTAATCAATCGGAAGTTTGGTGCGGTATATGTTTTCTCTTTAAGGTATAAATTATAAACAAATTAAAATAAAATTTATTTAAGAAATTTACAATGTCTTTTTCTTTTTATTAACTTAATGACATAATTTACTATACGTAAAGATTTATATCGTAAGCTTTTAAAGTAGTTAAAGAGTTGTTAAAATAAATTTCCAACTCTAGTCTATACTGGTTACATGGAGGAAATTGAAGTTTTTTTATGTACAGATCGGATATATTAAATCTCAGACTTTTTGTAACAGTGGAAACTGTACTGCATTTTCACTTAACACGACTGCAATACGTATAACGCAAAAGAAAATCGATTCAAACATGCCCGCCGGAAAAAGTTAATATCACTGAGAACTTTTTTTAGTACAAAAAATTTACTATGGCAGTTTTTCCTAAAGAAGCAAAACGTCAAATATCTCTGCTCATCACTGCAAAATATGTGCTCAGCAAAGCTTTCAATAAGAAACTATTAACAAAACAACATGCTTCTTGGCGTGGCAGATCCTCAACTAGAAAATTAATGGATTTGAGGTCATTTATCAACGCAATTTTTATAATAGCCGGCATACAAATGCCATTTATATAGATCTTAGCAAAACTTATGACAAGATAAACCATGACTTATTGATTGAGAGGCTTTATGCAATCGGCTTTATTGGTAACTTCCTAAAAGACGCAAGCAATGTGTTATTTTCAACATATCCCATATACTTTCGCTTGTGATACCAGCTGCTCTCGTTTGTGACTCTCATCATTATCATGTCCATGGGAAACTGACATTATTTGATTCTTTGATTCCTTGCAATGATGATAAACAAAACTGCAGGACTAGTATTTAGCTTGTGTTTAGTTGTGATTGTAATATATCGTCGATGACATTGCTTCCTTTTCCTAACAATGGCTTCAGCCACTTCACACCATGCATTTTTGTGGCTTAGAAAAATTCTTGAGTGTATCTTGCGCTTGTACAAAATAAGCCTTCTACTATATTTGGGAAATATTAGAACTTTTATTCTTGGACTTGATGCTGTAGGTTTCAGAAGACCTGGTAGTACTTAAAACCTTCAAGGGAGATAAAGAACACCAAGTCCTTTTTAATAAGTGACCTTAATGTTATATGTCATAATTTCATTTAAACATTTGTCGTGTTGCAAGTAAAATAGTATAGAATCATATCGGCTGTGCTGCCTATATAAGAGCATTCTAAAGCTACTATGATTATGTATTTTACAATATTCATATAAGACAGAAAATTCTCATATGGTATTTGAGCTGAAAGATATTAAGTTGAATGTTTTCAAACCACTTAAATTTCACTGGCGATTGGACTTAGCGTCTAATGAAATGTGGACATTTGAACAGCTAAGCCCACAACAAATAAATTTTAATATTTTATTTAAAAAATTTGCAATATATAATTTGAAACTGGGTCCCTGTTACCCAGATAAGATGAAAATCAATTGGACGACTGTTAACATGGCATAAAAGAGAATATTTGATATGAATACGTTCAAATCAGTACACGTAACTCTGGTGGCAAGGAGTTGTATTTAATTTAATTATAAAAGTTTAATCAAATTAAATAAATGCTAAATGTATAATATTTCCTCAATAACTTTTATTTCGAGGACACTTTTATTGCCAACTGTGTGTATGTTTGAGTTCATATTAATGTCAATACCATATACACATGTATTTTTATATAAGAAAAGTTTTTATAAATTAGTTTATTTGCTATTAATGTCATTATCCTTAATTATTCTTTTATGTGAGAAGTCTGCTTTGGTTACAACACCTATTTTAAATGTCGCGAGAGCCTAAAGAGGGAAATTGTTCTCTTTACGTTTCCTTGTTTGCAATCAAAATTGTTTGATTTTTCTCGCCTGCGTGAGTGTCAAACACTCACACAGGATGTCAGTGATGAAAGCACAATCAATTTCTACATAAGGACTTGTGGCACTTGAAAACTTTGCTGTTATAAACAGCGTTACTTTCTTTATGTTACAACAAAAAATTGAGAGGGGATTAGTCCTTTTAATTATGATTAAAAAATTTTATTTTTATATAATAAATGAAAATAATACTTTATGTCTTGGTAAATAACATTAATAGATTCCCTTAGATATTGCTAATATTCATCTAATACTTGTGTAGCTTTTTGCTGAAACATAATTAATTGAAAATATTTATATTTCCATTGAGCTTATTGAGCTACAGTCTGAGTATTATGATTATTTGCTGTTAAAAAAACCATAGCAAAAATAAAAAATGCGTGATTACAAATACACACATTCCTCATTTGTTTAAACAACATCATAACTCAAAAGCTGGCATTTTCAGTAAACAACGTCATATCTTTATTTTGTCAACTATTCTTCTAAAAGAAATTTTTTTTATATGAGTTTTGCATAAATTAAAAACTTTGAAATCATTCTCTGTAAAACTAGTCTTTTAGGTATGATGTTCTTTAAGTTCTTTGTAATTAGACATTAACTCTGCGCCACCTTGTAGTATGGTATTGTATGGTAAACAATTTGCACTTCTTTCATCTCGACAGTTTTTCGCCTGATTACCATTAATGCCTTTACAGCAAACGGTCAGACAATTGAATCAACTTTTATTAAAGGGAAATATATTTATATAAATTTCGAAACAGTGTTACAAGTTGAGACAGGAAGCTGAAACTCAAGTTTAAATATTTGAAAATAAATTCAAGCAAGAGTCGGGAACATATAAAGAAATATCGCCAGGTTGTAACTTTAGTAAAATTATCCTTGGTGATGCAGCAGTACAGGAAAGCAAAGCTTATTACTTTAATTAAGCGAATAGAAGACTTAAATAACAGCTAAACGGTTAAACACTATGGAACCTTACAGGCATTTCCTGTAAATTTAAAGAAACAAATATTTGTTTTAAATTTAAGCAATTGTTTTAAATTTAAGCAATTACTTTGGAAGCAATGAAAATGTTACTCCTCAATAACAACTTTCATTATTTTCACTAAGTCACTACCCATTGAAAGAACAAATTTTGACTATTTAAATTTCCTGGTGACTAGTAAAATGCATTCGAAATTTGAAAACGATCAGCCATAGCATTTGGCTTCCTACAGAGAACAGAGAAACGTACAAACACATATTAATTTTACTATATATTTATATCACTGGATATATAAAATTCCAGCTTTGTAAGTTAATCTAGACAAATTTGATTTTTTTCTACATATTCAAAGGAATTTCTGTTATATTTTGTCTATATCTAAAATTAGATATATTACAAAAATTCTTTTATTTAAAAAGTCTTTAATAGTTTCTTAGCAGTTCGACTAATATTTTAATTAACTTAAACTCAAATTGTCTGTTTAAATCTAACAAACGATTAGTTATCCTCAACAATTCGTGTTGACCAGAGTCAGCTGTCGGTGTCTGGATGATAAAAACTTTTCTACAGCTAAAAGCACCTCAAATAACAAACAAACAAACAACAAAACCAAAAACAAAAGAAAATAAAAAATAATCATAAACATCCTGTTTAGCCTTAAGTTTAGCATGTGCCAAAGCAATGGTAGGAAAAAACTTCACAGTACACTTTTCATACTCATGAGGTTAAATGAACGTTATCCTTATTGTGCCTGTTAGCGGTAAATTTTTCGGTGATTTTTGAAAGGAACAGGTGCTTTATTGCAGTATTTTTTGTAGCATTAAACAGAACTAATTGAAATCAAAAACTTGTAAATAACAATGAAAGTTTTGACAGTAGTTGTGATGTCACAATTAAATTTTTGTCCTGCTTTTGCAAATTGTTTCTTGGCTCAAATAATCATGTCGTATGATCGTTAACATATTTTATTGTAGTTGGCTGTTAGCTGCGATTAAATATTTTAGCTCACAATTTTGTTTGTTTTCTGTTTGAATTCTTCTTTAAATTCATTTAAAGTCTTAGTATTTGGCTTAAAGTTTAATAAGCAGCCATAAATACTCCACCACCTGCCTGGCATGTCGCGACCATGAATGATCGCCAGACAATCATTTTAGCAACCCTCTTAAAGTGTAGAGCACACGCCCTTGTTATGCTGATCATAACGTAATGCTTCAACACAAGGTTTGTGCAACTATAAACCATTTGAAAAATAATATGCTATAGGACAGTGGGGCAAAAGAAAAAAATTTCAGAAATAATTAAGGTATCAAATATTGTTCCCTACCGTTTACCGTTTATATAGCCTGTCAGGTTCACCTTTTTAATAGTAACTACGTTAGTTATTACCAATAGAGAAGGTTCTATTAAATTTTAAAATCTCTTAAATTAAAGATCCTTAAGTACTCAATAAAAAACACTTATTTTGAAATCCATTTGAGATAACAAAAAATTTAATAGTCTTCCAGCCATAAAGTATTTTTACAATATATTTATAATTATACAGATTTCAGACAGTTAAAACTGTATTTCAAAGCTTTTCTTTAAAATATGCTGTATCACCAGGACTTTTGTTGGGAAGTAAAATACACCAAATAAACTCTTTTCAAAATAAATGTAAATTTTTATACTGTTGGAGTCGCAATATTTCCTCTATCGAGAGGAAGATATCACAAAGCCTTATTAAATGAAGTTTTTGAGACAGGAAAGTTAAAAGCAACAACAACTCCAAAGTGTTTAGGGGTATAGAGCAACAAGTGAAAAAAACTTTGTATGCCACAAAACTTAATGACACTAACGTCTGCCTTGTAAGGATGTCGGATTGGTTTTCGAAATTTTCTAGTTCTTGAGGTTTAAGTTTGTGATGCTGTTTTTGGAGTCATTAACGTTCCAAAAGCAGCAGATAGGCCTCAAGTTGAAAGCGTTCCAGTTTCGAAGCCAATGCGCCTTACAGGTGGCCGTAAGTCCTAAAAGAGCCTTTTCAAATCTCGGCACTTGCGCTTTTTCCATCCCATAATCTTTTACTTATGATACCAGCTGCACTGGCTTCACAGTAAAAACTAAATTTCGTTTTCAATATTAAAACACTTTCAGTCAGTAAATATTTTATGTCGTTGTGGGATCACAAAATATTTTTCATTCTAATACGAATTTTGTAAGGATTTAGCAGAAACATAAGCGTTTTTACTAATAATTAACTGGGGCAATAAAAAAGTTTAACTAAAAATAAAATTTATTTTAAACAAAGTGCTTATTTGAAACTTATTTGGCAATGCCTTGTTCTGTGTTGTGACACGTCATGAATATCCCGTGTATACTCGATGAAAGCCCAATATTTATTTGTCAATTGCAAAAGCTATCGTATTTATTTCCTTTATGCCTTGTAATCTTCTTACTGCAATCGAAGCATTAGGCCCGTGCTTTGGACGGGCTCTATAGTTTCGTTTATCATATTGATTTTTTCTCGTAAATGACTCCTGCACTTCTCACCATACACGCTTGCGGCTCATAAATGTGGCTGTATCCTGCCCCAGTGTTAGGAAAGCCTTTTTTTATTTCTTTTTAAGTACCATAATAATATAATATTAGAGTTAACTGATATATATGTACATATATATGTGATAAGGCAAACACAAAATTTATGCGGATATAGAAACTTTTGTAATTTTCTGCATGTTTTTTTTCGTCTCCTGCAAAATTTCCAATATAGTTGATTTGGTGTAGCTTACTTCCTGCCAACAGAATTAAAAAAAACTTCATATGAAGAGTTTTTCATTTACATGCTCATGCTGACTCCACTTTTCTACCATCCCCAAAATGAATCGACGTTTTTTATGGTAAAAATTAGCACCGCTGAACCCACTGTATCATATAAAACAAATGTTTTTTATTTTTTTATTTTTATTTTGGCTCATAGCACAACCAACTAACAAAATTGTTTTTCAGTACATTCAGCACAATTTGGCTGGAGGTTAAAATAATAAACGAAAACAGAAAATAAGAATTCCCACTCATACAACATCCTTCAAGGATATCATCAATGCACACGATATAAGCAGAATATATAAATAACAAATGTCTAACTTTTATTGTAGACAATAAAATTTGCCAAAAACAAAAAACATATAAGAAATGAAGCGAAATATTTAAAGTTGTTATTGTTCCTCGTATACAAATATACAAACATAATTTCAAACCATTATTTAAATAATTTTAAGAGGCATTTGCCAGCCAGGTAATCAAATGATTACTGAGAATTATGTTGAAATTAGATTTTTATAAAAGCAAAACAAGCAACCAAGAACCAATTAAAGGTTAATAAATTACATCTGAAAAGTTCTTTATAAATGAGTTTTTAATATAAATAAATTGTTAATTGATAAAAGGTGATTTACTTCTAAAATATTTATTATAATTTATTAAGTACCTGTTGGTTCTGCAAATTTTCTCAGAGTGTATATTGTTTTAATTATATTGGTTATATATTTATTATTAGTTAATTACTTTCATTTGCTGACTCTTTTGTTACTAAATATCACATCCTTTTATGTTAATTACTGCTGAATATTTGTTTATACATTTAATATTTTTTATTTCTTTTCTCAAACACTTAATTATATCTAACAGTTGTCCTCATTTTATTGATCTGCAAATAAACAAAAATAATAATAACGATAATAATAAAATTATATTAAATAAAAATATATTGTTAAGTGGTTAAATTATTTAAGCAAACTAAACTAATAAATAAATGAACTAAATTATCTATTGTTTCGCATGCTGAAGGCATTATGCTTTAAAAAGGTTGTAGTCTAGACTAAAAATTAAACTAGAAGTAGCAAAGGAAATTAATGAATTGATGTAAGAGGGTTAGTAGCAGTAAGTAATAATGAAAAATAAATTAAAATTAAAAGACTTATCGAAAACTGAATTTAATAAATATTTATGCTATTGAATGTATAAAAATATTAAATATTGCTTAAGAGCCTTATTTTGCAAAATCTAAAAGTATAAATTTTTTTCGAAAAGTTTTAATGTAAAGCGAGTTTAAATAAACTTTATATCAAATTTTAAATGTTTAGAAATGTTTTAATTATACAGAAAAGTCTCTCTGTTTTATTTCAATGAACTATTTAATGATTTTTTTATATCAAGTTGTATTGCAAAGCATTAGAATTATAAACATTATATAGAATATGTATTGTTTTTTGTGGCTTTAG
Organism: Germaria angustata; assembly: GCA_963681545.1. NCBI lineage: Eukaryota > Metazoa > Arthropoda > Insecta > Diptera > Tachinidae > Germaria > Germaria angustata. Next base: position 20,284,980 of record OY812999.1, on the reverse strand, counting down.
CTGTTCTCAAGCTGACAATTCATTTGCCGGTAAGCCAAATCACCAGCAAACTTTAAACGGTTCGAAAACGTTTAACCTCATATTTGTATGCCAAACAATTCAAATACAATATGAGAGTTATCTATGGTATATAAATATTACAAAACATAGAATCATAGTAGGCATAGAATATTTTTAATACATACAGCAGTAATAATTATGCTCACAATGAGTCTATTTTTATTAATTTTTTTTTTTTTTTTTGATTAGGTAGGAAGATATTCCAAATAGTAAATTTGAATATACATTATTTAGAAAAGTCATTTAGATTATCAGCACAATAAAATATCCTTATGTGTTAACCAGAATTTGTACGTATATCGATAATATTCTAGAAATTTAAATAATTATTTTTAATTTAAATCAATAGGATAATACTCTTCACCTTTTTCAATTACAAAAGACATTTAAATGTGGTATTGTTTTAAAGTCGTAAGGCAATGTTTAATTTTAGTTCCAACCTACACAGCAGAAAACAAAGGACTCAGAAAAAAATCATGGTAATGAACCCGGTTGTTGGCAGGGATAATTTAAATATATTCAAAATAATCTCAAATTAAGGCTTATGGTAAGAATTTGGAAAAAGTCGCAATTAAATGAAATATTCTGTCTTTCCTGTGTACGTGATTCGCAAAAGTACCATTTATTAATATACAACCATCGCCAACGAAAAAGTGGCGGCATGATATACACATGACCACTGGGGAGGGGACTTAGCGGCCTTTGAAAATTTTTTCTCTTTACTCATGTACAGGTACTTGGTGTACAAATTAATTGGTGCATTTTGAAACAATAATTCATGCTTAACATTTTGTTAATTGGAAACTGTTAAGAACATCCATTAATCTAGACTAATAAAACAAAAGAAGGTTACGTCAGAAATAAAGATGAATAATATTTGTTTTTTTTTACTGGTAAAGAGGAGATTGTACCATACAAATTTTAATATAACCCAAGAACAACGAGTGAAATTTTATTAAATGATTAAAATTACCCTCAACTTGCATTTACAAAACAACCATAAAAAATTCATTTTCATAGGGATCTATTGAAAATATTCAAATGCATGACACATTCAAAAAAAAAAAACTATTCATGCAATTAAATCTCTACATGACTGCATGAGGGTACTTGTAGTTGCAAATTTGTGCCTCATGTTGTTGAAGCAACCGTCAGCTCAATGTTTCAAAGCAAATCTGATAGTTAAATGTTTACATATTTAATAATAAAAATAATAAAAATATCTTAGACCTCTGATCGCTAAAACATTAACATCATGATGAAAGCCAAATAAACAATGTTATCAAAATAATTATAATTCATTTATACGTCATTAATTAGTTCAGCTTAAAAAGTGTCACAGAAACAACAACCAAGATGTTTATATTGATTTTTTTTATTTAGATTTTCATATTTGATGGGTGCAATTGAGTATTTCTTTTTCTCCATCCATTAAAATCAAAAATGGGTATTTCGTATTCAGTTGAATGCCACAGAATGGCGTACGAAATAATTCTTCTTTTGATAATAAAAATTGCAAGTCCGTTAAAATGAGGATGGTGTCAGAGAGTCGGTATCCGTGTTGGTGGTGTTGCTTGCACAAATACGACTATTTGTTGTTTGACTGGTGTCAGTGTAGTGGTGTTGTCTTGTGGTGTGTTGTGTTAAACAATTTTCAAAGTCAAGGTTAAGTTGCAAACGTATCGTTTGTTTATTTTTCTAAATTTATAAATTTTTTCATTCTTAAGTTTTGCTGTTGTCTTGTATTTGTATTTTTAGCTTTTATTGCAAAAGAAACACCATTCAATTGCACGAGTACCCCGCCGTTTGGCTGTGTTTATGGAAAAGTGTGTATGTGTTTGCTAATGTATGGGCAAGTATGTACGTAGAATCGCTTGGAGCATAGGAAGTAGGGAATGGTGTTTGAATTTAAAATAAGAAACATATTTTTGCCAGCAAATAATATAAAAAAGATACACATATTGCACACGGACAATTGAATGTTTACACGGAGAAAATAAAATCAAGTGTCTAACAGTGTGTCTATCCATTGTAGCATGATATTGAGTAGTTTTTATGCTAAATCCAACTCAAGAGGTACTGCAGAAAAATTAAATATATGAGTACAACATAGAATTGAAGCACTAAAATAATTTTTATAAAATTAGATGTTACCAATAAAATGTAAAATTGTTAAGAAATCCAAAGAGGAACATGAGAATTTTTTAATATAGATAAAAATGCACTGTGTCTGAAGAACTCACTCTATTCAAACTTAGGAACTCAAAAACACCACGATTCTATGACATGCCGAGGCATTAATTAAATCTTTGAACCTATTGCCGAGACTCTGACACCCATAATAAGAAAAAACATCCCGAACAGCAGGATTAGACCTTTTTGACAAGGCCAAGAAGGATTATTTGAGGCAATGCAGTAACTGGAGAAGTGTTTCATTATTTAATAAACTATTACCATCCCTGATTCTTCAGCGTATGTATGCAACTTTGGAAAGCATCCTACGGAAAGAACAAGCCATTTTCAGACCAGAGAGATCATGTGTCGATCATAAAAATATAAATACTCATATAAATACTCGCATTATTATCAATTAACAGATCGTCTTATTTGTGAGCTTAATAGAGATATCAAATGCAAGATACGATATAAGGTCCAGCCAGGGACAGACAAGGCAACAAATGGCATCTGCTAGAATATGAATGGGTTCCTTAATTATATCGCATACGAAAACAATATCAGCCGTTTAGCTCATAGCCCTGATAATATAGATCAGAAGCTTGAGCGCCTGAGCTTTAATTCCATTAAAGTTGGTCCCAAAATAAATGCAAAGAAACAAAATTGATGCAAACTGCTCCTAAGAATACTGAGCCACTAGCAATCCAATGATAAGTAATTAACGACGTGGACTCCTTTTCGTACCTTGCCAGCACAATTTCCAGAGACTGAGAATTCAATTCTGATACCATTGACAGAAACAACAAGGACCGAACTGCATTCCATTCCCTGCATAGAAAATGAAGAAGTAATAATATTTTCACCAGCACAAAGCTAAGAATCTTCTACTGCAGTATTAAATCGGTACTTCTGTATGGCTGCACCGCCTGCAGCACAACACAACTCATACGCAAGATATTATAATCCTTCCGCAATAAACGTCTAAAGCAAATGTTACGCCCAAACTAGATAACGAATAAACAACTATTTTGATGGCTAATTGTATGCCAATTGGAACCTGGATCGATCATGTCCTGGGAAGACAGTCGGACAAAATCAGTACACATGCCTTAGAGTAGGGTACTCGAAGCGGCCTCGAAATATCTGGATCTGACTGACAAAGAGCGAATCTAAATCTCGTAACAAGAAATACGTCCAAGCAATATTCTTAGCCAATGGTCCAATAGAGTGAAGAGAATTTGTTGGCGCACTTTGTTCTACATGAACTTATTTTAATATGCAACAATCATTTTGAATTTTTGTAAATTGTTGATAATGAAAGAAAAATATAAAAAACTGGAGAAACTATTTGTAAAGAAAATTTAGTCTGCATCATACATAGAAATAAATATCCTGTGTCACTAATTTTTTATTTTATTTTACAAAAATCGAAAAAAGGTTACCACTTAGAGTAGATCGTAAGAAGAGTTCCTGTCAAAAATATTTCTGTCAAGCAAAATAGATCCTTGTTAAATATACCCTATAATCCACTAAATTTTTTGTTTAGTGTATATAAGCAAATTTTTAAATTTATCTCATGCTTTTTAAAATAACGATAGCACAAGAAGAAATATATTTAAGTACAAGTACTCAAACCTTAAAATTCCCTAAAATTGCAAATGCTGAAATAAAAGCAAAAACAACCAAAATCAAAAAAAAAGCGAGACACACGAGACTAAATACAAATGGACGTCATATGTTGCCAGTCTGGAGCAGGACATGAATATACTAAATGCGTATTTTCGATGCAAGACAAATGAATAAGGTAATCTGTACTAAAAAAATATTATTAAAAAATATATAATAAAAATTATAGTCATGCAATTAATCCCGAGTTGTAACTTGTTACATAATCTATTTCTAAAATGATTAATTTGTGGACAACACTTTACCGATCAGAAAAATTAGCAAAATATTGCTAGAGGAAATTAAAAAAATTTTGTAAAAAAAATATCTTTTAAAAATAAACAAAAAATATTGCATAACATACGCAAAATTAAGATCTTTTGTTTAAAATGATCACTAGTTAATAATTGTATTTAATGTAATACAATTTGGTAAAATTATATTTTATATGATGACCATCGAATACAGTACTCCTCCGATCTGTTGAAGAAAAAGTGGTTCATTTCCTTTCTTCAAAAAAATTATTTGAAAAAAACCACTAATCTCATCTAAAAAAATTCGTAATCGAACTCGAGCCAGTTAAATAAATTTCAACATAATTTCCTATATTTTAAAAATATATGATTAGAATACTTTGTATTGAAAATTTTTAACCGGAGTCAATTGCACATACCCCGGGCTTGAAATTTTGAAAAAATTAACCCAAGTCCAAATTACTGCTTTCAATATGGATTAAACTTTTGCAATAGAATTTAATTGATAATTTCATTCGGTACCAAATGTTGCAATCAACAAGTATTTGTGGTATGTGAAATGGTAGAATTATTGAAATTCATTTAATTTTGAAAGGACTTTTTAAAAGAGGAAGGGTGAATTCTGTAAAATAAAATGTAAATAGTCAGAATTTTGAAAGAAATAGTTCGAAATTGAATAAAAATATATAAAAATGTATTCTTTTGCAACTTATCAATGCCACACTAAATTTATTTAGGCTTATCACTAGTTAGGGATACAAAATTGTTATTGCTCAATAATATTTTGAAGATAAATTATTTATTTAATATATTTTAAGAACTTGCAAGCAAAGCCTGATAATGTAATAGAAGCACAATTCGCTTCATCTATTTGTATTGAAAACAACATTAAAATACTACAAATTATTTTAATTTTCAAAACAAATAGAAGAAAAGTTAAATAGAAGGAAGTTAATCTTTTAACAAATTTTTTTGAATGAAAATGACCATATAAAAAATCAAAATTTATCCTAAAATTATGTATAGAATGAAAAATTAAGAAGTATTGGCTACGTCAGTAATTTCCTTAATACTGTTTCAATAAACTATATGTAAGGAGGGGTGTGATAGCCCATGTCATACACTTAAGCCAGTGAAGACTTGTTGTGCGCTCCCTTGAATTATCAAACACAACTTCCAGAGCTCTGCGGCAGGATTCAAACCTGGGTCCTTCGCACTACGAGTCTAGTACGCTACCTACTAGTCTACGAAGGTCAGTAAGAATTTAAATATATTTAGTAAAGTTATAATAGAAAAATTAGAGTAGAAAGATCTTTTTGTAGGCCAACCTCAGAATCAATATCATCCATTTCCCTTCAAATTGAAGTTTATTATTTGATTGTGTCTCCATCAATTTATCCCAAAATATCCTGTGTACTCCCTCCTTTCCACCTTTCAAATCTTCTTCCACATTTATTTCCTTATTCATACAACTTGTAGTGTTTGTGTAAAATTCACATTCAAGTATTTCATTTTTTTCACTTTTTGGTACAATAAACACTTGCAATCTTACCCATAAAAATAAACGAAAAATTCATATTATTTGTCACATTGGTTTTGGCAATGTAGACATTTATCAGAAGACGACGATTAAATGTGGCAAAACAACTTTAAATTTCATTTATTTATCGCATGCATGTCTTAGTCGAATTGTGTCTTCTCCTTTTCATTTTTCCAAGTCCAATAAATAAGTATTCCTCTGTTATTAATATAAAAACAGAGTAAATAAAACAAACGAAAATACTTTTAAATTGTTAATCAGTGATTTTGTATTGCATGAACATAATTTGCTCTGAACTAAAAATATTGCACAAGATATAAATGAACTACTTGCATCTGTACTTTGCACTATATCAATAATAATCATATATTTTTAATACTTCTAATTTTCACAGAAAAATTCTAATAAAGACATTTTTTTACAACTCTAAATCATTCTAAGTACGGTCTTATGCTTTTTGTAGGAGTTAAAAGGAACATATACATATATGTATATCATTCCTTAATTCAATAGACATTTAATATAATGAAGTCCTTGTTTTGCTTGAAAACTTATGTCCATCTATGTTCCTTCAATGCTTATGTCCTTTAACACTGTGCAACTTGTTTACTTTACATTAATGTAAAGTTACAGGCAAAACAAACTGGCATAAACAAGCAAAACAAGATCGATATGATCACGATGGCAGACTATCAGCAATAATTGCCTTAATAATTATAACAAACATACGAGTACTATTATGCTCATCAAATTTATATACAATGTCCTGATAAACGTCTGACAGAACTATGCTGTAATGTTCCTTAAAACGATTGTATATATAGTATGCAGAAAAAAAAAGCTTCGAAAAAAGTCACAAAAATGCAGAGATACTGACCCGGAAGTGGCACAAATTTTAATCAGTTCTAATGAATGTAACATTGCCACATGAACTTTTTTATATTTAATCACGCAGTGATGAACTATTTTCAATATATTTGGAAAACAAATTCAACTTTACTATACTTTCTGCCCCCAAAAATAATAATAATAAGTCAAATAATGCTAAAAAATTTACTAACTGGAATGCGTAAAAGCCTGCCAATAATCATTGAAGGAATACATTTAGTTATCAATTGAAGGAAAACAAAACTCCGATGCAAAATTATAGATATAAATACATTTTAAAATGCAATGTTTGCGGTGGCTGTAGCTCTTCATATGCTGACATTCCATTGGTCGCTAAACCAAATCGTCAGTGAAGTTTAAGCAGTTTGACTGACGACGATTTGGTTTAGCGACATGGGCGTAGATAGGTATGGGCCTAGAGGGCCGTGGCACCCACCTAATTCTATAATAATTTTTTTTACATGCATACAATATAAAATTATTAAAAAATGCACAGGGTACTGTAGACGAATTGCATTTTTCTATTCAAGAAAACACAGCCAATTTGGGAAGAGAGATGTCTGTTCCAAGGATAGTCTCTCGTTAAACGCACCGTTCAAATCCCCCATATTTATCACCTGCTGAATACTGGAAGCGATCTATATACATTCCTTATATAGATTCTTTAATTTCATCACTGGACAGAACATTTAATGAAGAAAATAGGCCAGCGTTTGCAATTCATTGTTTGCACCCGTCAAACATGCTTTCTTTGAAGCTGGAAGAGCTTAAAGATGCCACAAAAATGTTTGAGCATTTTTATAGGTTGAAGGAGAAATTGAGCTTTGGTATAATCCTTGGCAACAAAAAAATGGGTATAGACGAATTAGCCGACTTAGAGCTGGCGAGTATTTTGAAAGGCGCTGGATTATTTTATCCAAATATAAGGAAGGCGTTATTAATTTCATTGTCACAGCCGTGCACTACTGCAACTGTTGAGCGGTCATTTTAAGGCGAGTAAAAACATGCAATTTTATTTATAAAAAAATATGCAATTTTACTTATTATCAAAAATTAAGTATACTGTATATTGCAGGACTATGTATGCTAAGCGTCCACCGAAGATTGGTAATCGAGAAGAAGGACGAATTTTTGGAAAAAATCCTCGCAAAATTTTCAGAAGATCCACGCAGATTACTCCTCAAATAGATCGAAATTCTAATAACCATAAAAACTCATAATTTTCGTGGCACCACCCTATTTGATATCCTGGCTACGCCCTTGTTTAGCGACCCATGAAATGTCGGCATATGAACAGCAAAAGTCACAACAGACGAAACATTTTGTCATCTTAACTTCTATGAAAGTGGAAAAAGTTCACTAATGTATGCTTTGGAAGCAATAAAAATGTCATTCCTTTTTTACTGGATGTTTTTAAGGATTTAATAGACTTTAATAATACGATTATTTCGTTCTAATTTCACTTTGATAAGAAAACTATTCAATGAATGTTTTTACATATAATTTTTTATAGTTTAATTGAAGTATTTTTTCGAGTTTGAAAAGCGTCTGATGGAGTAACTAGACTATCCACTTCTCCAAAGGAAATTGTTATAATATTTTATTGGGAACAGATCCTCAAAAGTTTATCTTCTAGCGCTCGGAAGGATTCTGTACTTGCATCCTTACTTTTTAATATCAATATCAATGACATATTTATTTTGAAACTTTAGAGTCTTATAGGAAACATCTCGCTGCAATCCTTAACTATAACCTTTTTTTGTTCAGTCAACACTTATTTTTATATTGTTCTATTAAATGTTTTTATGTCTTATTTTTTAGTTAATAGTCATAGTTATGAAATTAATATTTCTCAATCATAAGTTTCTGTACGTGTCAATTATACATATATGTGATCTCATTTGGATTTTAAAAAAATTTTAATATTTTAATTTAAATTTTAATTAATATATAATATTTTATTAAAACCATTTATTTTTTGCCTCTTGTATTTATAAGAAAACAGATATTTGACAAAAACTTTACAGCAACTAAATGAGAATTATTCCCTTAAAATGTTTTTTTTTTCAATTTAATTTACTATACCATATAAAATTTTACATTGTTAGATTCGCCGGTCCTAAAAGGAATTAAAAGATGTTTTATAAAAAAAAATTCACTAAAACTTCTTTTCAGTTCCTATCTTTTTCTAATAAATTAAATGGCATATTGCAACTTAATGCAAAAAAGAACAATATTTTCAAATTTGTGTTTATGCTCCATTAAAGATTTCAATGAAAAATAAAAGGAGTTTCAAACTAAAACTAATTGTTATGAATTCATTGCACATCGTCAAAAATTAAATGTCAATAATTGTCAATAAAAGTAATAAATAATTAGACCGTCGCCAGTTAATTGGAATATTAAACAGGTGGTTGAATGGTTCTTCCTTTCTTGCGTTTGTCTAAGACTATGGTATGAGCAATTAACTTTACTTTACACAAAAAAAAAACAAATGAAATAAAAATAAATAAATGCATGCATAATAACGCATGAATTGCTGATATTATTATTAAATAAATTCATTAGAAAAATTATGCAACGAAAATATGTTTGTAGGTTTGAGCAATTAAATTTTGTATGTCGAACACGTTAATGTTCACGGCGATGTATTAAATTGTTGTTTTATGATTCGCTATGATGTATTTATGATGTGTGTTCATAAATTGCATGATGAGTGTGTTGGACGACTTATGAATTTCATATTTTGATTTTATCTAACAGTCAGCATTTGAAAGGTAGGGCCTTAAGTTTATCATATTTTTCGTAAAAAATTGGAAAATAGCAACCACAAATCAAAACAACTAAATCTTTCACACAATATATTCCAAAAACAGTTTTGGTATATACGCATGAACAAATTTTATAATAGATTTTATTTGAAGTAAAATTATGGCTCTAACAGTTCCAAATTCCACTGTATTATGAAAATTACTATAATCGTATTAACTTCTCCATTAGAGAAAACAGGCCGGGGATATATAATCGGTGGCAGTAAAATTACTACAGGCGCCTCGTGGAATTTTATTTAAAACTGAATAATGTATACTTTTAATATAAAAAATCGACTGCATCATTTGGGTCGGTGTAAGGCCAGAGCATCAGCGGCTTGTTTTAAGCCGACATAAGGCGGCAGGAGAGAAAGAAGAATAACTGGACGCGATCGGCTTATTTGGCTCTTTTCCAAAACTGTCCAAAAATATATTTGTACCCTTCCCGGTATCACGCAAAAACTACATTTGTTTTATTTAAAAAACGTTTTGTCCTTTTCACTCAGAATATTTTTTTTAATAGAAGCAACTTTTTATTGAAAACTAAATTTCCAATGTCATAAAAAACAACGATGTGGGGATATAAAAATAAAATTAAGCACTTAAAAGTGCCAAACATGCCACTTGTTGTCCAAAGGAATAAGCATTTCGCTGAAGGTGCTATTGTTGTTCACTGCAAGTGCAAGTGGTTACCAACTTTGTGATCATCAAAACATCATATTGTGGTAAAATTAATAAGCGTATAGCCCTTTTCGAGGGCCTTTTAAAGCTGACACAAGCAATACATAAGGGTAAATAACATACTCTACTTATATTCTCCAAAATGTGTCAATATGCGAATAAAAAATTTAAAAACTTATATAAAAGTTCACATAAGCAACACTGGTTTTGTGGCAGATAAAATTAAAATTTCATTTGGTTTTACAGAAGAGTGTCTTATACTAGTGAAAATAAGAGGAAGTTGTTTTTAAGAAATGATATTTCCTTAGCAGCCATTGGTTCATTCTTTCCACTTCTAACGAAGTTTCTTAAAGACATTTCCTTACAAGAGTTCTACTGCAAAACACTGCAAGTCTGGGCTGATAGTTGTGAACAAATATAAAAAGAAAAAACAAATTATCACTGTCGACAAGCTTGTACCTTCCTGGGCACAAGCCAATTTCCAGTGGGGAAGAGATAATCGTACTTCAGTAAAATATATTTAAAAAAAATTTATTGAGTAAAAATCATCGGAATTCGTTATATTTTCGAATCAAGCTCTCTTCATTTTCATAACTTCCTTGAAAGCTCTTTTTATTCACAAAATTAATTAATGTCTGCGTTAACTTCAAGCCGATGCTTTGCTGGATTACGATGTGGCTGAGGGGGTGATAATTCTATGAAAATTCCTTAGTGCAAACGAAGAGCAACAACAATAATTAAATTATTTAAACTATAATTATAAGGACCGACTTTGTATATAGTACAATACATAAAATATTGTTAATGAATAACATTTGAAGTACTTCAAAAAAATCGCTCTTTCATACCATTGTGAACATGAATTCGAATCCAAAGAATAGAAATCAAAAAGGGGAACATCTTTGTAATGACCAGTCCATATTCTTATCATTAAATATGATGCGAATCAGTGCTTCTGCTATTTTTTTAAAGACCGAGTAGTTTGAACCTTTCACTACCATGGGCACAATGTATTCCAGAAGAGTAAAATGTACAATTTTTACTACATTTAAATAATATAATATCCCATGATTGGTGCTTACCTTTTTCTATTCATAATCAATTAGTTTGAGTGCATCTAATGAGTGTATTTTTGTTTCATAAAATTATTTGACAAAAGCCTCCTTGAGGTACCCATGTGATTTTTGAATAACTGAGTGGATCTTTTGATTAAAAAGAAAGTCATGTTTATTATAATTAATCGAAATATTTCCAGAAAAAATTAATTAAACAAATTTGTAGTTTGTTGTAGCTTCAGCTGTGCATATGTTAATCAACTGATTAGTAGACTTCAACCTGCTTGCAAAGTATTCACCTCAAACAAAAACTTCCAAATACAGTATGTGAAAATTACAAAAATATATAATTACATTATTAGTGTCTAAATCCATATTTTTGGGAATAACAGATCACATTGATATTTTTAAGCCATTGGGACATATTGTCTCGTTTGTGGTCATTTCCGAAATTATTTTTCTACCATCTCTAATATCTATTTAAATCTTATATTATTTTGACCACGATAGATCTTATATGACCGAAACATATTCGTCATTATCCATAAATCCCTGGACGCTTTATGCTTAAACAACGTCGGGAAATATTGCAAGACAATTGGACATTGAAAACTTATCTTTGCTGACAAGGTGTATTTTCATCTCGGCGGCTATATCAACAAGAGGCCAGTACATCCATATTGAGTGGCACTTTGTTGTGGATTTCGGAGTGGTGGCATCATTGGTCGATTTGTTTAGAAATGCTGGAAACTCCATATCAGTCAACAGCCTACACTACAGAGCCAGGATTACGGACTTTTCATGACCTGTAATCGAAGATATGAAATTGGATAATCTTTGCTTGCAGCAGTATGGCACACCATGTCACACAGCTCATCACCATGTCATTACGGGTCTTAAAATTTTTAAAAGGGCACCCATATTTATACCAATTGGTACTAACCCCAGGACATATCTCGTTTCTAAAGGATAATAGATAAACAAACATTACTTTTTCATATTTAGGTACTTCGTCCATACGACAAATCTCATCTCTTATTTTGCGTTAGTGTAGGGATTGAAAAAGGCCTTCTTAGTGAATACAATACAATTTCTACCGCTGGTCTATGTTGTTATTTTTGTTTTCAATGACGTTGACATCATCAATAGATTAAGAAAATAACGAATGTTACAATATGAATGAGTCTTTTTGCGCGTCTTTAATGTCCATTAAATATGAATTTCATTAAAATTATAAAACTTTTCGATGTTGTCGTATTCGATCAGCGTTTAAATACGAGTAAAATCTTTTCAAGGCTTCTAAATGTTTGTGTGCTAGAATTCAGCTGCAGTGTTGTTTTTGTATTTTATTATTATTTTTTTTTGTTCCATGGATGTTTAACAATTTTTGCGTTTATTTTTGCCAACAATTGAATGAGTGTAAGAACATGTATGACATGTGAAGTTTATTAGGAATATTTATTATTTTATTTGCAAAATGTATTTTAATATTAATATCAATTCAAATTGTGTGTCTGTGTGTGTGTTGTTTTTTGTTCGCACAATTTATTGTTTCTAGCATGTTTTGGCTGCAAAGGAAGTGGCAGTTGTGTTTTTTGATTTGAAATGACAGGAAATTGAAAGTGAAATATGGAATAAATTATAATTTGATTTGGTTTCAAAGATACCGACCAGCTTTGCATAATTATGTATTTTCTATGTTTAACAAGGTCCAGGAGAGGTGTCACCAATTAATTCGATTACAATTTTTTTTTTTGTTTTTTTGTAACTGTCATTTGGGCTTAGACATGTAAAGGAAATCCAAAGCCGCCAAGTAGAAAATATTTCAATTCATAAAGTTTCATAGAAGAAAAGGTAAGAGATTTTAAAGTTTCAGGGACTATAGGCTTTTAGTACAGAGCAAATAAGAACGCAAATCTTGAATTTATTTGTTATATTTATCATTTTCATTTATAAAGAAGCAGGTTATTTTGGAAGGACTAGCAAGTCTGTAATTTTCACACTCTATTAATTTAAATAAAATTAAGGCTCTTGTAATCATATTTTTATATAGGAAATACCTGGAAACATTCCTATTATTAACGTAAAGTTCCCCAAAGTGCCACAGGAAAATACATCTTAGCTTTTTGAATATGGATATTTAATTTAAAAAAATTTAGTGCTCTATTTCACTCTAAACGAGACATACATGATATAAACTGAAGTAAAATTTTTCTTTTTGACATGGTGGTAAATTTTCTTTAAAAAATTAAAAAAAAAATTTTAGAAGTACCATTTTTGATGACAATTTTTAATTTAATGAACTTTCAAATAATTAGTTGAAATTTAATAATAAAAAAAAGTTTGACAATCTCTTATTATGATTAAAAGGCAGACCCGTGGATTTCTTGTGGAAATAAATTTTTCGATAATCTCGTGTTTCCTTTAAAAATATAAATTTGGCTGCAGATAAATGCCTTTTAGCTGTTTGTTGGGTGTTTTTTATAGGTTTATAGTTTTTAGTTGTAACAAAAATAGCTTGTAATATACAGGGTGAGCCAACTTGGACTGACTGATTTGTGTATTGGCATATTGTAGCCGTTGTGGTGCATCCCTCGGCAATAATTCTTGGGCCAATTGAATTTTATATGGAAACATCTTTAGATCAACTTTTAGAATACGTCGTAGCGATGTGTTGGAGATTTTCAATTGAGTAGCTCGTCGACGAGTAGACACAGTTGGATCCATGTGAACACTTTCTCGTACAGCTTTAATTTTTACACGTTCTTCCACTGAGTATGATGACATTATAAAATTTTATAAAATTCTGTATTGTCTGCAACAAAAAAATTAAAAAGATACAAAAATTATAAGCATTTCAAATCAGCCAGTCCAAGTTGGCCCACCCTGTATAATGGACATTTTGTGAATATATATAAAATAGCGCTTAATTAGTTGTATATTAGTATTACAAATTATTTTGCGATGAATTGTATTATAGTTTTTTTCCAACTTGTTTTTCAAAATTTTGTTCTTATACTAAAAACTATTTCAAAATTTTTAAAGTTGTAAAATTTACCACCACGTATTTACGTATTTAAGGTTGAGATTAAATAAACATTTATTGAGATCATATTTTTCATAAAATTGTTCATAAAATTTTTAAATTTATTGCTTGCCTCCTTCTCTGAAGAAGACGTACGTAGTCGTGTCGAAATAATTCTTTCAAAAATATTATAATTTTCCTAAGAATTGTACTAATCACTATATATTAATATATAAACAAAATGATCGATTAAATGATATGAATAAATTTTTATAAAAATACAATCTGAAGAGCAGATCCTTCACAATAGTATTTGCGGAGAAGCGCAGTTTCGGGTACAGGCAGCCTCATAGAGTGGAACTCTCATGTATGGGCCGGTGCTTCAAAGTCTATTTTGAAGCTACTGGACCGAGTTCAGGAGAGGGCGAAAAGGCTCATAGGTGACAATAGTGTAGCCAACTCCATTGACTCACTGGAGCATCGTCGCAACGTGGGATGTGTTACGCTGTTTTATCGTTACTTCAATTGACTGTGCTCTGATGAGGTACGAGAACATATTCCTGAGATCCGCTCTTACTTACGAGCAACACGTTCCTCATTAAAAGCACATCCTTTTGTGGTCGATATAACAGCGAATCGCACTACGCATTACAGAAATAATTCGTTCTTTGATCGAACGGCTCGTATGTGGAACGAGCTCCCTGCAGATGTCTTTCCTGCCATACCCAGCGTGGAGAGATTCAAGTCGAATATCCATAAGCACTACTCTCGCTATCCTCCTCACCCTATCCTATTTTCCTAGTTCCAGCACAATGCACTGCATAAATAGGGGTCATCCCCTGAGTACTGGTCCAATTGCAAAAAAAAAAAAAAAAAAAAAAACTAAATACTCATATGAAATAATGATCAAGATCTCTGTTATTTTAATGCTATAATGCAAAACTTAAGCGTATTTCAACAACCCAGATGTTAGACTTGGCTGGAGGATTTAACTAAATATTACTAAATTTTTCTAGTCATTTCTGCAGAAACTTATTAACTCCACCCGATCACGAAATTTTTGTTTTTGGCCCTAAATTTATTTTTGGCTTAAAAATTTTGCTAAACCGTACATCATACTAAGAAGATGTGTACATGAAACTGTCCGTCTGCCTTTAAATTAGTAATGAGATATGTCTCTCTTTTGCTTTACGACGTTTGAAATGGATATTCGACATTTTTAGAATATTTAAAAATTAAAAAAAATCGATTGAGAATTATCTTTAATATCGATTGAGAACTGAGTTCAAAATCAGTAAAAGCATTAACTTATTTAAGATTCTCAAGTTTTTCAATCTAGTCAATCAATTACCAAAATAATATGCCAGCCAACAGTCTTGGCTTCAATCTCAGTCCAAAATTTTCATATTTCCGCCCTAGATTCTTCAATGTATGTAAGAGCAGATAAAAGATCCATACAAAATATATACTGCACTTGAGTTAATCATACAATATAAATTATAATTTGCAAATTTAAGTCCTTAACTCTACACACAATCGCCATCATCACTTGGGTGCGATGCTTTTAAGAGACAACTCTGTACCTGGTCTTAATGGCATCGATTAAGTTGATTGAATTTATCTTTTAAAATAAAATTATCTTGCGAAATATTGAAGTCGCACCAATAATTTTTGTTTTATTGCGCACTGCAAAATAAATTAACTTAAGAATCTGTACTTAACAAAAGTATCCTTTTTGCAACAGCACAGAAAAGATCTAAACGAGAAATAACAATGACTCACGAATAAAAAAGTAAGGCAGACAATAATAAAATCGCAAGGAAAGAAAGAAGACAAACATGGAAGACAACAATAAATGAATTAAAATTTTATGCAACTCACAAATAATGAAAATGAACGCAACTCATTAACGGTCAAAAGTGAAGCTTTTTTTACGTACAAGATACAGGATACTTAAAAATACTCGTACAGCCATAGACACACACACACACTCAGATATATACACCTAAACATATACAATTTGGTTAAAAAACACTAAAAATATATCGCGAACTATATACAGACTTACGATTATTGTTAAATACAAAAGTGTGTATGTATGTCTGTCTGTCTCAATGTTTTAGTTCGTAGTTAATGTGACTGAATAAAGAAAAGAAAAATTAAAACCAAAATATATAAACATTCGTATGGAAAGATACTTTAGCTTGGATTTTTTTTATCGGTTTATAAAGTATATTTCATTGCAGTCATTAAGTACAACATTTATTTAAACTGAAATCTGCTTGTTGGCCGCTTGGCTGGCAGGCAAGCAGGCAGGGCTGTTTGGATTTACTTGGCCAGTCTGAGGCTATTTGACTTGGCGTTTTGAGAGTTTTCGTTTGGACTGAACTGACTTGTCTGTTTAGTTGACCAAATGACTGACGAAATGACAGCGTCTATACATACATACATACATGAAATCAGTGTGAATTCAAAATACATTATATACTCATACTCGCGTACATGTTGCAACTGAAGAGAACTTGATCATAAAGTGCTGGGTTGTTCTTTCAAATAAAAGTGCAAAATGATTTCTCTTTTTTTTATAAATGAATAAAGGAAAAAATTAAATTCATAAAATGTGTACATTTTAGTTGTGTGAAAATGTAAGAACAAAAATATGTATATAAACACAAGAATTAATATAAAGAAACATGAAGAGCTAAAATATTCTTTTATTGAATTCTTTTCATAGCGAAAGGCACAACCTGATGCTTCTGTGGGGGTCCAAAATAATACATACATTCCAATATTAGAAAGTTATAAGCATAAGCTTATTTAAAATTGTATACGTACATTATCCATAATATAAAATATGTAGAGTTTACCAAAAAAAAAAAAAATAATTTTAAAAAAATTCCGACTTAGCCTCTTTACACCTGAAGGATGGCGGTATTTTGAAAAAATGTCAATTGGTATAGTTTACTTCCCACCAACCGATAGAGCCAAAAATCTTCTACAGAAACAATTTATAAAATTTAAATCTCTTTTGAACCGAAAAATTAAAAAAAAATGTTGCTGATAATTTTTTGACAGCTAAATGCTTTTAATTGCTGAATCATTAAAATTTTAATTAAAGTTATTTCTATAAGTTCGTGTAGATTCCTGTTTGTATTAAACGTATTTAAAATAATCTAAATATAAAATTTTTGGTTGTATATTTAAAAACTGACAGGTTTTTTTGTTAGGTCTTCTCTGCTTAAGCATTTATATTTTTACCTGAAGTTTATGCCACAAATGTACATACGCAATGCTGCTTCCAACAAAAAAAAAATACAATTTCTCATATACTTTATTGTGTTTTTTTCTCGCTTTTACCTCCAGTATTATTATTTTTTTTGCATCTTTCGTTTGCATGATAATGAATTTTTCTTATTTGCCAAATATGAAAAGAAAGAAAAAAATATGTTGTTCGAATTGTAGTCGTCGATGTATGTTTAATGCAAATCCTTCCTGGCAGTAGCAATAAGTATGGCAACAACAGCAATAAAAATAATAACAACAATAAAGCAACTACAATATGAGTATGTTTTTCATGGTTGTTCTGCTTTTACATGTACGTTATTGTTGTTATTGTCAAAGGCACCCACTGTTGCAGCAACAATAATAATCAGCAACAGCAAAAATACAACTATCAGATGTGTTATGATAGAACAGGGTGACAAGTATATAAGTCTAATGTTTAAATCAGGTAATTTCGTGGAATTACAAACTTTTTATATTAGACATTTTTTAGATGAATTGGAACTTTCAAGCATGACCGAGTTTTCGAAATTGGGCCAGTTTTAAGGTAGGATCACACGATTGCCGCAAATACACCAATCATACCCAATTTTTATTGTGCTGAATTGGTGCACAATAATAAAATTGTCCCAATCAAATTCTCAGCGGTCACACGATTGACTCATTTTACATAAATTTAATTGTAGCGAAATTGATTAAGTGGCAATAATTGTCGCACTACAGTCACACGATTGTTCTAATGCACAGCAACTCTGAGAAACAGCTGTTGTGGTAGATGCCAAATTTGGTTTTGTTTATATAAGCGTAAATTTTAAAACATTCTGCATTTAATCTATTTCTTACGTAAAGATGATTTGTTCTCTGAAGAAAAAAAATTGCATCAGCTTTAATTATCCTATGTGAACTGGAAGATGTAAAAACTGAAAAAATTAAAAAAAGAAAAGTTAAAAGAAGTACGTGGGTCAGAGAGATGCTCACAAAAAGAAGCACTGATGGTGCGTATGACGGAATTTCGGGAAATAAAAAACCAAAACTTTTTATTCAATAATTTTATTCGAATGAATGATGAAACGTTTAAGGAATTGTTGCAACTAGTGTCACCATGTCAATGCTTTCATCGAATTTCATATTAAGACTGCAATTAAAATATACATAATTATAGCACGTACAGCAATTAAAATTCATTTTACTTACGAAAAGAAATCTTGACCGTAGAATCACACGAAAAAATTTTATTATAAAAAACGAACTATTGGCGCGAATTGTCTTCTTTGGTTGACGCACGAGAACACAATAAAAATTGGTGCATTTTTCACATTTTTATTGACGTTTGGTTACCTATCAACCGTTCTCACGATTGCCACACCAGAGTTGCATTTGATTGTGGCAAATCATCAAAATATTGTCCTCAATTGACGTATGCGGCAATAAATTGTGAAATCACATGATTGGCACATAAAATGTACCAATAATTGGTGTATTGCGGCAATCGTGTGATCCTAGCTTTAAAAATTTATATCGCTTTCTCTTACAAAGAAAAGTTGCAAAGTTTTTTACTTTTCAAAGAAGAAAAAAAGGTAAGTTATTACTATTTATTAAGTAAGAGGCGCAATCCTATAAGGAAATAAATTTTTTTAAATTAGAACGAAAGAGATATTTTTTTATAAATTTTTCAACTAAATGGTGGACTTAAAACTAAACAAATAAGATAATGTGAAATTTTACAAAATTTTTATGTTCTGGAAAAAATAGGATTTTTTGTGGTCGAATATACAACTAAAATTTAAGTTAAGTTTTTTATTTTACTTTTTCTTCCAATTGGACCAGTACTCAGAGGATGACCCCTATTTATGCAGTGCATTGTACTGGAACTAGGAAAATACGAAATGAGGAGGATAGCGGAAGTAGTGCTCGTGGTCATTCGATTTGAATCTCTCAACACTGGGTATGGCAGGAAAGATATCTGCCGGAAGCTCGTTCCAGATACAAGCCGTTCGATCAAAGAACAAATTGTTTCTGCAATGCGTAGTGCGATTCGCTGTTATATCGACCACAAATGGATGTTATCTTAATGAGGAACGGTTGCTCGTAAATAAGAGCGGGTCTCGGGAATATGTTCCCTTACTCCATTAGAGCACATTTCATTGTAGTAACGATAAAACAGCGTGACGCATCCTACGTTGCGACGATGCTCCAGCGAGTCTATAGGGTTGACAATAGTGTTTGTCACCAATGAGTCTTTTCGCCCTCTCCTGTACTCGGTCGGGAAAACTGACCTTCGTAGACTATTAGGTAGTGTACTAGACTCGTAGTGCGAAGGTCCCAGGTTCGAATCCTGCCGCAGAGCTCTGGCAATTTGTTTTTGATAATAAAGGGAGCGCATAACAAGCCTTCACTGGCTTAAGTGTATGTCGTATGACATGGGCTATCACACCCCTCCAATCAACCTAATTTGGGAAACTAGCGTATTAAATTATACCAGCAAAATGTCTATAGATTTTACATATTATTATACTTGTAGTAGACCTGTCCGTACCTATTTAGTGCGCCTTGGCTCAATTTCAAAATTAAATATTATAAATTATTTAATTCATTAAAAATGATTTGCTTCTTCGAAAATTCGAAAAAATTAAGCTTTTTCTCAACTAAAGTTTAAATTTTATATACTGAACTTTTCTAATTGATTATTTTGAATCGACTTAAAATATTCTTGAGCCCGACCTAATATTACTAAGGTAGGAAATTTTTCCTTAGCAAAAAAAACCTCGGATTGGTGCAACGAGAACAGGAAACACTAAAATCTACATGAGATCAGTTAGACGGACATACTTCACTCATCGAAGCCAATGCAGGGTGTAGCTAAAAGAGAAAATTCTTAAGCCATATTTAAAATTTTGTTCGTTGAACGCCAAACATATTTGCCAAGTTAACTTTCGGAAAATTATTTAGCAATGTTTTTACAGTTTTGCCACTATTAAAAAGGAAGGCATTCTCAAGAAGTGATATTTTCATTACTTCCTAATTAGAAATCATTATATTTTTCTACTTCCTTGAAAATTATGTAAAAAAATTTTGACAATAATGTTTTTTTCATGAAATTTGTTGCATTAAAATTATTTTATTCACTGATATAAGGGATACATTTAAGTTATTTATTTATTTATTTATTAAATTTATTATTTCACCAATTTACTCTACCGTAAAAAAAATGCCTGAAAAAATTCTAAGTGTAAATGCAGTCTAAGAAGGACTTACGTTATTTCGGCAAGCCTTCGGTAATCTTTACTTTAAAATAATTAAAATTTTTAAACGAGATCTTAACAACTATTCGAAAAAGCACTAATACATGGTATAAATATATGAAAATGTCATTCTTATTTTCTTGAAAATAACTATGCACTGGCTGTTTTGAACTAAACGGGTGTCACTAAAATAATTCCTCTCAATATTTTTGATGGATAGGATGCCTGTTGTCTGTTTACGGTTAGAGAGACTTTTCTTTGATCATTTATTCTAGCGAAATACATTAAAAGAACTTTATGGAGTTTGTACTTGAACACTTAAAATTATTTCCGGCAGTAGATTATTTAAATCTGTGTCATTTAATACCCATTCCCCTGTTAAAGCACTTAGCCAATGTGTACATTTAGTTCTCAGTCATATTAATTTGTGGCTTCGTACTGAAATATGCATATGAACAATTTGGTAAAATGTCAGTAGTAACGATGAAGGTTGAAAATTATGCCTTCTTTACACCGCCTGCTCACTCTTCACCATTCACCATTCGCCACTTATTCATTTTCATTTGGTTACTGTTTGAAGAAATATTTTTTTGCTTGTCCAGAAGGTGACGCAGACTAAAGAATTGGGCATCAAGTGCAAGTGCACATAAATGAACGTCGCACTTATTAATGCTTTAATAAATGGCATTTCATTTTTTATTATTCACTCGAAATGAGATTTTATTACCCGAGCGTCCTGGTCTCTTTGTCCCTCCAAGTATGTAAGAGTACAAAAAAATGCATATAAAACTACTAAGCGCGTGTGTTCAGGACTGAACTCTTCGAGACACATACAATGTGAAGGATACATGCAAAATTCATACTAACAAATGTGGCATGATTATTGCTACGAACAGAATTTCATATCATTTCAATGTTTACTGCCCATTGTACATCATGTGATAAAGTTGCACTCTGAAGAGTGAAGCTGAAGACCCAAAACGTCTAAAAGACAACGACAATGATGATCTTTGCTGTGTTTCTACGTGCCCAAATGGCTCTTGCAATACAGAATCCGTTGCTGCTGCTATTCAAACTGATGAGAACGATGGCATTGATGACGATGGGTAAGATGATGAGTTGAGTTGAATTGCAATGCATTATTGTAAATGACTAAGGATATTCATTTGTACCTACTTAAACCTGGAATGTAAACGAGTGTGTGTGTGTGTTTAAGTGTCTGCAATCCAAGCTTCATGTGTGTTTGTATGTTTTGTTTGTTAAATTATGGACAATACTTAAGCTTTAAGTAACAAAAGCTTAACAGAAACAATATCGGATAAAATGTATGGAAATATATGTATATATAAAATGTATAAAAATATTGCTTACGGCTGGATTTTTAACAGAAACTTAGTACATGCACTTCATTTTCAGTGCATTATTATCAAAAACTCCTTAGAAGGGACACATTAACTTAAATTTGCACTGTAATTTTGAAGTGGCTCAATTGTTGCAGCGTAAATGAACAAAGTTCTCTACTTAAATTAGTTTTGGAATTATCATTAACACAATTATAATTAACGTCGTTAAAAATAAATTCAAAAAAAGCCATTTTGATAGAAGAAAAATTGACTAAAATAAAGTTTATCCTTCCTAATAATAATAAAAAAAAAAACATTACAAATAAACTTCATTCATTAACAGAATCTGATTAAATTTGAATTATAGCCCGCTAAGAAAAAATTCTAATTTATAAAATCAATGTAATTGCAATTACCTTATTAAATCAAATAGACGAATTTAAAAGACTGAATAGATTACACGTATTAGATCTCCTATATAGAAAATAAAACTCTGTTATAAAAATAGAGCTCTGATCTTATTGAAGTCTAATACGTATAAATGCAGTGTAATTTTATCTTTACGTCATCAAATTTACTTAATATTCCAATAGCAATAAGAGAAAAATATTTAAAATATTTTTTTCTCATTGATATGAAGGGTATTTCATTAAATTTTCAATGTTTAAATTTCAATAAAATAAAGTAAGTGCAGTATATGATTAAAACTCTTCATTTGCTTGAAAGAGTTATCAATGCCACATAATATTGATCAAATATTTGCCACGATTTCCGCTGAGTGGCACACATCTAAAATGTCAAAATTTCCATGACTCTAGTGCACAAATCAGACTGAATTTGACCGATGCCAAGGACCGCAATGACATGTGATTTATTAGCATAGATCTGCAACTTGGAAAACTCCACCAGAGGAAGTCTAATGGTATTAAATCACATAATCTTGGTAGCCAGTACACATCACCTCTAGCTGAAATTATATATCCTACGCTTGCTCGTGAAAAGTGTCCAATGTGGTATGAGCTGTTCGGCATTTAGCACCATCCTGTTGAAACTACATATCGTGGTTGTCACTATCATCCAATTCAGGCTAAAATAAGTTGGTAATTATCGAACTATAAATATTGTAGTTGACCCCGGAAGTCCAAAATCCCCACCAAACAGTGACTTTTTCGGGATGCAGTGGAAGCTCTTGGATTTTATGTGGATTGGTATTGCCCAAAATTTGACATAAACCTCTAATAATAATTTTTTTATTGAAATTAAAATCAATTTTTAAATACTCTAGGGCCCATTCTGCGAACAGAGTGATTGGGTTATTTGAATTTCGTACAGATGTAGGCCCAAATCTACACGCGAAATTCGTAAGTTCTGGCCGAATTCTTGTAAGTGACCTGATATTCACGCACACCCTCATGTACAGCGACGATATTTTTGCAAGATCTTATTTTGCATCATTGTAGAGATGTTAGTTCACTGTTTGATGAGCCAGTGGACATGAGGTCCAATTTGACAGATGTAGCTTCAAAAATTTTGGAATACCCAATAGTTTGCAGTTTTTCTAATAGCGGTATGAAAGAATTTTAAACCAAATTAAGCACACAAAACGTCAATGTGGGTTTTCTTACAAAATTTAACTTAAACATTTTTTCAAGATAAGCTTATATGGCAGAATATCCTTTTTTAATAATGCATTTGGCTCAATCAAGCAACTGTGATCTAAAGAATATTTTTGGATAGCCAAACTGGGCCAAATTGAGAGACTTGATTGGACAATGAACTACAATAAAGGAAAATGCATGATAGCGACATGGTTGTCAAAACCGCTACAGTTCAGTAACCTGCAATTTGCCCTCAACACTATAAAGAGTCCACAGCGCCACAGTAATGTACGTTAGAAAAATTATTGTTGTTATTTAAATCAGAAATCAATTAAATCAGAAATATGTTTCATCGGCTGATTAGACTACAACACGTACTCTTAAAGTCAATATATCAATGAACTAAATCATACTTCTACATTGACACTTGCACGTGTTATCTTTACACGGCAACATCATTGGCAGCCAGAACTAATCATGCATGTTTGCAATAATATGCCTTAATCATCATATAAGAAGTCATCGAATTTGCAAGAATATAATAAATTTTTAAGCACATTCGAACCACTGTGCCTTATAAATAATAAAATCTCAAGAATGGCAGCAAACTAAAAATAATATCATGTCTTTTAATTGTAAATACAAATCATCATTCGTAAGCCGTTCGCTGAATGGCCAATCATTCAGTCAGTCAGTTTAGTCATACATTTGAGCGGCGAAGGAGCCAAGTGAGCAAATCAGCCAAAAAATAAAAATAATAATAAATACATCGGCCATATAAAAGTTATTTGCAAAAAGTAATTATTTCATTTATGTTGCACTCAAAAGTACTGGCAGACAGACAATCGTATGAGTATGAACGATTATGGGCATTATTAAGCAAAGTATGACCAACAATAATGAATGAATAAAATGAATGATTCTTGCAAGTTATATTAACGCTGGCTTATTCGCTCTTATTCTTTATAAGACTGACACAAATAAATAAATAAATAATGTCTTTTATGTTGAAGGAAATTCATGCAGTCGGTAATCAACTGAACGCAGTTGTTACATTTTAACATCCTTTTTGTGTGCGTCGTTCATATGAAGTGCGTTTCTATGCGCTTGATGAGTTGAAGGAGAGCTTGTCGTGAATGATTGACGAGTTAAAATTAAGAATTTTTATATATACACGATAATGTATATATTCGTGTTGCAAGTACGTGTATTGCACTACATACGATTAACCCTTTAATGTATGTTTTGTGGCGTGGTTGATATCGAGTACAACCCAACAAACAATAGCTAAAAGTTTCGTTTAAAAAATAATCTATTTTTTTATTTGAAATGTTATTTGAAGCCACGAGGAGATCTCTGCAAACCATGTGAAAAAGTTGGGTTTTTATTTAGTATGAAAAGTACAAAGTACTTATTCACGTTACTGAAAATGAAATTAAATTTCTTCCGCGTGAAGGCCCTCTTATGGTGTGACATGAAGACTTATAAAATTTTAACGGAGACCAAATCATTCGTTTGTAAACTGTCTATATGAATTAAAAAAATTCAGAATTATTCTGTTTTCTATTCTAAAATTAAATTTTTTTAATAATTTATAAAAAAAATCTATTTAACGTCCAAAATATAAAAATTAAATCCTTTACAGCATTGCATGTTCTTCCCTTATTAAAATACTTATTAAAATACAATAAATTCTCCATTTTGTATTTGAAATGATAAAAAATTATAAATTTTGCTCCGAAAATAACCATAAGTAAATTGTAATTGCGGCAATAAGCACATTGCGACTACAAAATAAATATTAAATTAAGTACAGTGGACTTCGGTTATAACGAACAAGCAATTTTGCTTGTTAAAGATGAAATCAATTTTGCCACGATGGTTATTATTAGTTTTTTATAAATAGAAGTATTTCATATTAAAATGAATAATACATATTTCTATTTTTATATGCTGTTGCAGCATTCACATTTTCACTTATTTTCTATTACTTCTGTTGTTTTTGTCGAATAATGATGAATATTTTTACGGCTTAGAAAATTAGCAGATATATTTCGCGTCTGTATTTAGTTGACAAGCATCTTCGGATGGTAGACTTCCCAAAAAAGTTTGTTTTTTCTGAAAAGGAATTTCGTTACAACCATAATAATTTGTATGAAATATTTTGAACCGGACAAGTTTTTCTTTATAGGCGATTACTCAATTATAATCGATTTATCTTGAAAAAAATCTTGATTAAAAATATCCTCTATCCCTATATATATTTGAAACTTTTAATTCGAATATTAAAATAACATTAATATGCCTCAGCACCAAACGAATTCTGTAGTAATAAGAAATCTTATGATCTCATTTCGTTTGACTTGTAAAACTATTTAAAAAATGTTTGGGGTAAAACGAAGTACAGTTGCGTTTGATATACAACTTTTTTGGTAAATATTTCATAGAAACTACTACCTTTATACAAAACTACGGCCATAGCAAACTCTAGCCTGTAACGAACCATATTCGAAGTACCAAACATAATGCTTGCCAATTTGATGAACAAGATGAATTTCCAAAATTTTTTCAAAAATTTTCTAAGCTGTTAAAATAAAGATTTATAATTACTTTACGAAAAATATCGAGTAAATGAGAATTTTTAATATATGTCACAAGTATAAATATATGGGAAGATGTGAAAAAAACTTGTGGTTAAATGTTGCTTAATTTATTATCTTTTTTTTTAAATACCACAAACACTTATTACAGTTGCAACAAAATTCGTCTGTTACGAGCTAAATCTGCAGGTTACATTTACTTCGTTTTAACCGAACCCAACTGTATATATTTTTTCTGAATTTATTTCACTACAAAATATTGAACAGTAATACTAATTTTTTAATTTGCTATGCTTTTGATTCTAGATATTATTCCCTTCTAATTACCACTAAATTTTCTATTAAATATTGAATATATATGCTTAATTTTATTACTCACTGTTGCTTATTATTAACAACTAAAACAAATAGTCTACTATAAAAAAATTTTCATGTCCATATTGTCATCATTTGGCTATAAACAATCGACGCTCAATTAAATCAATGACCAGTTGATGGCCTTAATATCTACCGGCATCTAATTAGGCTTGGAAAAACTACCCAATTGGAATTTCCCAGGCACTTAGTCCATCAATTGTTAGTAGATTTTTCAAGTATGTATTCGAAATTATTAGCAAATTATTAAAAAACATTTAACATTTGAGGTGGAGTTTCATTAAATTTTGTTTAAAGTTTGACATTAAGTCCATGTGTTTGCTGGGAACCCGCACGTTTGAAGCAAATGCGATTCTCGTTATTTGTTTGTATCATAAATTAAATCCAAGTTTCTGTTCTTTCTGAAATCCTCTTCTGCTAAATGGTTTAAAAATTTAAAAAGCTTTAAAATGATGACTGTTATTAATCAATGTGTTCAAATAAAATGCATTTTTATTATTTTTTCTTCAACTTGAATAATATCAAGGACAATTTTTATATGCACTAAACGCAGAGAAATTTATATCAAGTTCAAAAACTTGCTCTATGTAAATGCATATCTGTATGTATATGTAATTGGAAAAAGTCATTAGGATCTATAACCGACATAGGCGATATGATTTTGTTTAGAGATTTTACGTTAAAAGAAAAAAAACTTTCCTTATATTTACTTATTTATGAATGCTTTTAATTAAATAAAAATTTAAATAAAAATTATATCATTATTGTTTTCATTCGCAATTAAAAACAAAATTCTAGGAAACCGAGAAAAAATTAGATAATAAAATATTGAAGTATAAAAAAATATCAAACTAATTTCAAAAGAGAAATCAATGAAATGTTGGCATGTGAAGCCACCACAAACAATGCATTATATAAAAACTTTAAAATAACAAGTCAACGATTTCACCAGAACAAAAATGAAATAAAGAAACGATACCACATAGAAAATTTTATTGGTAGAAAATTTCAAATAAACATTTTGCCTAAAACAAAATTATTTTCAATAAAATTTCTTCATTGCAGCTGTTAATAATTACATAGAGTTTTTATAGTACAAGTAAAATTTATTTATTTTTTTTATTTTTTTTTTAAGAGAATTGTCCTGAGTATCGAAATATCGACAGTTTTTTAATAAAATTATTTAACAAAAAATAAGATCTCAAGCTTCATTATTGTATTAAATAAATTATTTTTTAGTTAATTTTTACAAAATATAAAATTCTTTGTAAGTCTTTAATCATACAAAATATTTATAAATTCAAAGAATTTAATTACAGCATAATTCTGGCGAGAGAAAACTTACTTCAACACAAAGACCCAATCGATCAGTCAAGTCAACTATTGATGAATATAAAACCCAACATTATCCATTTGAGGAAAGATTCTTATAAGCTGACAGCTACACTTTCAAATGAAAAATTTTTTTTTCAAAATTGGTCCACACTCGATAATCCGATTTTCGAAAAAAAAAGTTATGGCACCAACTTGCAAGCAAACCACCATATTCTTCAACAGCGGAATGTAAAACTAATACAACACACAAAATAACGTTCGAATATTTTGTTTTTGTATAAGAATTTCCGGGAGTACCTCTTTTTATAGATGTGGAAGTTGTAAAAGAAATTTCAATTTCACAAACCATTGCCCTACCCTTAGATACTTGGATCTATTTTAATTTTCTATTTTTCTATGCCGAATAATGGAAAATTTGTACACACCATTTTCAAACATAATTTTTTATACAACATAGGTTAGGTTAGGTAGGTTAGGTTGATTGGAGGGGTATGTCAGCCCATGTCATACGACATACACCTAAGCCAGTGAAGGCTTGTTGTGCGCTCCTTTGAGTTTAACCATAACATATTGACCCAAAGGTCTAGAGAAACTCCGTGTCACTCACAAAGTTCCTTAATTTCCTCCAGAATATTCCCCGCAATCGGCTTATGTCCGGTAAGATGTTACTCCCAAGATATCTGGACCGTATTTGTGAGAAGGCGGGGCATTGGTACAAATACTGTTCCAATGTTTCGCTCTCCTCCCCACATGCTCTACATTCATCTCCTCCCGCTATTCCGACGCGTTTAAGATGTGCCAGTAGTTGAGAGTGCCCTGTGACAACTCCCATTATTCTACTTAGTTCGAGCTTACTAAGTTTTAGCAGCTCCCTCCTTCTTCTCTCCCCATAGAATTTTTGTATTGATTCCCATGGTTCCGTTATTCCAGAGAGTTGAATGGGCCCTATGTGCCCAAGTCTTTAGCTCGGATTTAACTGCATCGAAAGGTTTCGCGCATTCCAAGCTTATATTACCTAACTCTATTGCCCTAGAAGCAAGTGAGTTTGCCCTCTCATTTCCAGTTATCCCCGCGTGCCCTGGCACCCATATGATGCGCCCTTCACCATGTGTCGAGTAACTGTTAAAAGCGTTTTTGCAATCCCAAACTGTACGTGATTTAGTGCGTTCCGCTGAGATTGCTCTAATGGCCATCTGACTATCTGTGAATATATTCACAAGTCCTGACCTCCCCATTACGTTGAGTTCCCTGATACACTCCGTTATCGCCCGAACTTCCGCCTGCAAAACTGTGCAATAGTCCGGCAGGCGGAAAACCAGTTCTGTGGTGTTTTCTATATAAAC
Organism: Germaria angustata; assembly: GCA_963681545.1. Taxonomy (NCBI): domain Eukaryota; kingdom Metazoa; phylum Arthropoda; class Insecta; order Diptera; family Tachinidae; genus Germaria; species Germaria angustata. The sequence continues at coordinate 20,255,709 of OY812999.1, read as the reverse complement.
ACCAAGTCCCGTTTTCCCTCTCGACCTTGATCCATCCGTGTAACAATGAAGCCCCATGGGGATCTGGTTCCAAGGGTCGGTCAACCAGGAATGGATGTCGGGGATCAATGTTCCGCAGTTGGCCTCTAGTCTAGTCTCCGGTATGCGGTCATTTGCGACATTTTCCGGTATGGACTCTCCTATGGCCGTAAAGATTCGTTGATGATGCGCTTCGTGTTCCTGATCGATCCACTCACCCATCACCTTTAGTCGGTTTGCTGCAAGAGCCGCTTCGTATTTTATACGAATTTCGATTGGCTGGATAGATAATATTGTTTCCATCGCCCCTGTTGATGTCGTTCGGAAGGCCCCACTTATACCAAGACAGTAGGTTCTCTGAACTTTCTGTATAGCTTTGATGTTGCATTTATATTCCATCGACGTCCACCACAATAGGTCATAATCGGCCTGATGACGCTACTATAAAGCCAGTGTGTCATCTCTGGATTCAGCCCCCATCTTGTGCTTATGGCCCGTTTATAGATTGACCAACATATATGAGCCTTTTTGACTCTTTCGTTTATGTGGTCTTTCCATTTTAATTTCCGATCAAGAATGACTCCTAGATACTTCACCCTGTCGGAAATATTTATTGTCCTTTCAAGAAAGCGCGGCTCATCATATGGAGCTATTTTCGTCTTTCTTGTAAATAGGCCAATTTCAGTTTTTTCTGGGTTAACGTTCAACCCTCTTGGTTCAGCCCAGTTGTGTGCCAGGGTTAATGCCTCCTCGGCCTTCCTGCACAAATGATTTGGATCCCTTCCCTTCAGAAGTATCATGACGTTTATACAACATAAATTAAAATAGTTCAATTAACGACTGGCTGGTACAGTTATCTGTCTCTAATAGTTAAATGTTAGAAAACCTCTTCAATAGCTCCAATTGTAAATGAAAAAAAAAAAATATTATCTCTGCAAATATTTAAACATCGAACAGTTTTCAGAATGCTCTTGTAAATGTTTATCTGTATTAGAGTGACAGGCCAAACATCAAGGAGTGGATAAATGAGTGGCTAATGACTGATTGAAGTGCCACCACAGTTAATTATTAAAATAAAAACAACATTTGTGTTAAATTACGTGTATGTGTGTGTGTGTTTGTTCCATTTTATTATGTTACTCAATCAAATTTGCCTACCAGATGGGCAAATCAACTACCACGGCACTACACAATATGGTTCGGGATATTGAAAAGGCCATGGAATCGAAGGAAATAGCCCTGTGTGAATTTTTGGACATTGAGGGTGCCTTCGATAACTTCCTCGCAACGGAAACAGCACTCTCTACTAGAGGAGCTGATCCTGTGATAGTACGATGGGTCAGCTGCATGGTGAACTAAAGGTCGATTAGGGTCTCACTTGGATCCACGGACCTCATAGTTACCGCTTAAGGGATGCCCACATGGTGGGGTATTATCTCCTCTTCTATAGTCTATATTGGTTGATGATCTGATCAGGCTACTTAACAGGAGGGGGCACAGGACTATCGGCTATGCAGACGATATCTCCGTAATAATCAGGGGGAACCATGCAGGGACGATTGCAGATTAAAGTAAGATTGCAGCTAAAGTCAGTATTTTAAATATTGGGTGAAGTTTATTTTAAAACAAAATTCTTAGTTTCATTCAACACACATGCATGATTAACTTAGATTAGGTTGAAAGGAGGAGAAGATTTACCTCATGCCGAAAAAGGACATAAGAATAGGCCAGTAAAAAGGACTGTTGCACGCTCCCTTATGGAAAAAAAGAAAATCTATATCAAGTTCCTTACTACTTCTTTCCATTCAATGCCCCTGGGGCGAAAAAACGTCAACATTTTCAAATCAAAATTTTAATCATTTTCAAAATAAGTTTCGTTATGAATTTGCGTTGAGTTCTATCAATAAAGTTTCTTTTGGGATATTATTTCAAATAGTTATAGGTAAAAGGAGAACTCCACAGATGATTTTGCTGGTATGAGTGTTCATATGTCTGTTTAAAATTAAATAATACCAACCCTACAGCTGTTTTTGTGTTTGTTGTTATAGCCTAGTGGAATCTAAAGACCTGACGACCTAAAAGCTTAATTTCGTCATATGCTTCTTCCTTTCTGTTTTATTTTCATACAACTATTTCTTGCCTCCCTTGAAACAATTTTTTTCTGCGTCGAATGTATCAAAAGAAAGGAACAAACTCACAACAATCTCTCATGCCACAGCTTCTGCTACAACTGAAGTTTGACCAATATATTCTAAAGGCTGATTTGGCACAGTTTTAGTTTTTTTTTTTTTTTTTTTTTTTTTTTTTTGAATTAATAACAAACACAACATCACAAGAAACGGAAAAAAAATTTATAACATAACAACACACTTTGCAACAATAAACCTTCACAGATACGAGTACGAAAGACAACAGCAACAATAATACCATTTCACAATTTCCGCACTTCTAACTCCATTTAGTTACAAAGAATTAAAAAAAGAACGTTTGAAAAAAGAAGCTTCAACGTGAATTTTTAATAAAAAGTGAAAACACAACATACGGAGAGTATGACGGCAAAAGTAGTCGCGAAAATGATACGATACGATATCTAAGTCATACCATTCCATCCCATCATGCCATGCGTTGCGATGCCTCACAGCACCATAAGCAATAAAATACGATATGTTTGCATTAACTTGTGCCACATTTGAAAAGCTATTTGTACAGGATGTTAAATGAATAAATTCTTTAAAATATTTCCATGCTTCCCTAGTCTAACACACAGATATCATGACGGTAAATATAGCAGCTTGACCTTAAAACTAGAATCAAATCTGAAATATTTGTAAGTCAAGGGTGTTTCATATCAAAATTTCTATATAGAAACTTTAAAAGTTTGTGACAAAGGAAAGAATTCTGTCTTGTAACGTTTTCTGTTCTGTTATTAGAAAATTTGTTTATAATTCATTTAGAGCATTGCGTGCTCTTTCTTAATAAGTTTCCGCAGAACACTAAGGGATAAGCTTTGTCAATCATGTCACTAAATCAAATTTTTTCTGATAAATGAAAAAAACAATTCAAAAAAAGTTTAAATATATTCCTGTTTCTCATAAAAATTTAAAAAATTTTTTATGGATAAAACAATTTGGTGGATCGATTTCTAAAATTAATTGCTTTGAGAGGGCAAACAAATTATATTTCTTTTTAAGGAAAACCCTTTACGTGAAGGTATGAAACTTTAATTTATTATGGTTTTGAAACACTCACAGAGGTTTATTAATCCGTTTGTTTACTTCTTATCTTTCTTCCATAAGAATACATTATTTACATTATTTCCAATTGTGTGTAAAGAATTTTACTAATTTCTGTATACTTTTCGCTAAACTATTTTTGTCCGTTCTTGTAATGTGATTTATATCCTTATTTTTCTATCCAGATTTTGCTGTCACATTAAAAAGAGGTTCTGCTAAAAATTGCAAACCAGACCAAAATTCTTTGGAAATTTAAATTTCTTTTGTTCAAAAACTTTTTTTTTACACATTTCCCTAAGCGTCCTTAACATAAAATTCATGACCTAAAAAGTATAAAAAATTCAACCAAAATAAAAGTTTTTTAATCCCTTTCTACAGGAATTATCTGGTGATCCTAGGAATTAGGTTATTAGGAATTTCCTAGTTTCGTTGTTTTCTCAGACATAAATAGCGTGCTTAAAAAGTTCGAGTTAATTCTCCACCTACAAAGAAGCATTTCTCACTAATGCCAAATCAACTTGATTATTAGTCTATATCTCAAACTGTCTAATGCACTACAAACCTCGTACATGCTTAAGCAGTAAAAGTGTTCATTATTTTAAAGTCCTGACTTCTAACCACTACTTTGGCTTAGTTTTATTTTCCTGTTCTCGACTCTTCGAATATGTAACGACGATAATGTTGCTGGCTGTTGATGGTTGTTTGGAATTATTTTTTATCTTCTAAGTTGTACTTTTTTTGTATATCATTCCTTTTTCACTCAGTTTTATATTAGCAAACGCATGTGTCTCTAATAAAACTGCAAAAAATTTGCACACATACACATTCAAAGCAGTGAAGGCCACAACTGTGTCCGTCCCTGGTGGTCATATTCATGCTTATCATAAGAGACTGAGAAATATATATTTGTCTACAAGTCTTCATGTCCATAAACACAGGGATTTAAGCACGACTTGTGAGCGAGTACACGATAGAAGAAGTAAAACGGGACAGTGATACTCATATAATGGCCATAAAACAGAAGTATTCCAAAAGAAACAAAAAATAATCAGGCCATTTGCTGCATTAAACTACTGCTAGTCCTTAGAAACGTCCAACATGTAAAAACGGACATTAATAAAATGAAAAATAATAGTAAGAAAATGCTACAAACAAGAAAAAGGACAATGGCTAAATGTTATTTATTTCGAAGTTGTTAATCGGAGTTGACACGTATTTCTGGTTTCTTAATGATGGTCACTTTAGAATTTTCGAATTAAAATTGAAATTAAGGATCATGAAATTTCAAAATAAATTACGGATCGTGCAGGTATATGACACTTTTCCATTCTCATAAAGGTGCCGCTTTCGAAATCATTAACATTTTGAAAACCAACATATTGAAAAATTATAATTTTTTATTTATAAAATTATAATTAATACTTCGAAAGTCAAAATTGTGTTCGAAAATTCGATAGAATTTAAATTTAAAATTGAATTGCGTTAATTTATTTTTGGCAAAAACTTAAGACCTTTTAATCCAAGATATTTTTTAAGACTTAAATATTTTTTAAGATTTTAATTTTTCATTTTTAATTTCTTAATGCATTAATACACTCCAGCTTCATTTCATTCAATTATTATTAAATCGTTTCCTTAAGAAAATGTGTCAATTTGATATTCAAAAAATTGACTTTTTAAGAAAACTAAAATATAGAAGTAAAATATTAGTCATTCAAAAAGGATAACGAATTTTGACATCAATAAAAATAAAATCAATCTTTTTTTGTTATGCGACGGTGGTTTCTGGGTAAAAAAAATAATTTAATTTTTTAACAAGGTTTCCTTAGCGAGTTTTTTTGTATAAAGTGCATAGACTTTATACAAAAAAACTCGTCCATATTGCGGTTGAACACACTACAAACGGTTGTGAGCAAATGTGGCACCCGTTTTGCGGCAGGCCTTCTCACATCATCCAAAATGAAGCCGATATATTCTGGAACTATGAAAGAAGAAAAGCATTATTGCGTGGAGTTTTCAAAGACACCTGGAAAACTTAGAGTATGCAGATGATATTTGCCTTCTTTCACAGAAGCTTTTGGACTTCCGAGATAAAACAAACGATCTTGTGAAGTCAGTCAGAGATTTGGCTTAGAAATTAACATAAAAAGAGACGTACGCCATGCGCCCACATAACTGCTGCAATGCCATCGACAATTACCGAATACAATACGTTGACTGCTTCTGCTACTTACGGAGCAAAATGTCGGCAAGCGGTGGCATTAATGAGGACATCACGAGTAGGCTTAATAAATCAAGAAGTGCATTTGGTAGACTAAAAAGTATATGGCGGGCACCACAAATCACGAGAACAACAAAGATGCGTATTTTCAAGGCATGAATTAAGTCGACCCTTTCATACGGAAGTGAAACAAGGCTGGCCAGTGAATTGATCAGGCAGCGACTTCGCATTGTATACTGCCCTAACACAATAACAAATGAAAACCTTTGGCGCTTGGCAAAGAAGAGCCCATACACATATAGGACACACGTAGATAATGTAACCATGATGGTGCTGGAATGGAGCTCAAATGGAAGTAGACAAAGTGAAAGACCCAAAAATATCTGGCGTAGGTCGTATGTATGGAAAGAACTATCTGAGATCAATAAATCTTGGGAAGGGGCAAAAACTATAGCGAACAATAGATTAAGTTGGAAAAGTCTTGTTGAAGCGCTTTCTTCCCACGAGGAATAAATAAAGGGGAAAAACAAACCAAAATCCTTGTTTTTATTTTCAATGTTCTTTTAATCAATCTCGATTAAGGGAAACTCTTGGGGTTAGGATAATATCCTTTGGAATAAATTAATCCCACCTGCTCCTGAGTCTACGTACTCTATATTCTGAATGACTTTAGCATATAATATGATAATTTGGCAACACTGGTAATAACAATCTTTTGCTCTCTTGTTGAGCAAAAGTTTTTAGTTTTAACTATGAGTTCATAATTAAAAATATTTTTAATCGTATATCCTTTGCTTGGCTGTCAAACACATTTGCCCTGAACGGCAGCCTTCTTCTTGCTCGTATTTGAGCGCCATTTTTTTAGATATATTTGTGAAATTCCTGTTCAATCCTTCATTGCTAGAAAATGTACATGATATTCGTTAAAGGTTTTATCCACCGCTGCCAAAAAAAAATGAATAAAATAAAATAAAATATATAAAATATTTTGTGCTCTTTTGGTATAAAAGATTTCAAAATGGTCTAACATTTAGGACAATAATATGTGTGTATGTGTATATTAATGTTTCATGCAAAAAGTGTTATTTATACACAGTTATGTACATATTCATATGTATGTATATGTGTACTGGCACATACAAAATTGTATTGTAGTTTTTTCTTTCTTGGGTTTTTTATCCAGTTTAAAGTACATGCGACTGCGAAATAAGCTTCATCTCTCATCATCTGTCCGTGGGATGGTATTTATTTTTATTAGTAATTTTTTGTTGTTGTTGTTGTTGATATTTGGGTTATTTCATTTCGTGTGTTTGAGTTTACTTGGCTCTACCGCATTTCTAAGAACTGTAGATGATTCCTTTTTTTTTTTGTTATTATTTTCTAAAAGCACATTTTCTTAAGGGTTTTTAATTTGTATTACCTGCAAATGTTGTTTGAAGCATTAGTACGCCATTTTTTAATTGTACCTTTTTTGGAGATTAATTTATGAGATGTTCTTGTTTAATAGTTGAACGTTTTTTTTTTATATCACGGTATTAAAACTGTTTGAGGGAATTATTACTATGGAATACATACATGCATACGTATTTATGTATATACATATATAAATAATTGTACATATGATGTACATATGTTCATATGAATGTATGTATATGAAGAGGTTGTGATATAAGGTGCAAATTTTCATTGAACTTTTGTAAAATTATTAATAATGGTTTCGTAGAACATCATATTAAGATATAAAGGGTGTTTTCGATCGATGATCTCAGGTTCGATTCCAGCTGATTTCGGCGTTTGCTTTTGTTTATTAAAGAAATCGACATTTCTCTATTTTATGTAGAAATTTTTTATAATTAAAATCAATTTTCCTAGAAATGCTGCTCACAAATTAACGAAGCATTCAAAATAAATTAAATTTATAGGTCATAGAACTAGGACATTTTACACTCGAAAAAATATAGAACTATAATCTAAATAAATTTACTAAATTTTAGTACGAAAACTTATTGTTGCAGCCGCCAAACTCACTTTGTACTACGATCCGCAAAAAAATTCTCGCTAGAAAAAAAGCTCTAATTATTTTTTTAATTAAACTTTGGAAAAACTGAATTTCTATTACAACTTTCTTTAAAAATTAATGACTGTATTTTTGAACTTTTTTTTATTTAAAATATTATTTGGGCTCAAAGTCTTATTTAATTGTTAAACAATTTCATTTTTAATATTTTATTGTTTGTTGTTGGCTTAGCTGAGTATAGGCCTGCATTTCATTGATGGTTACCAAATCATCAGTACCCTTTAGCCATATCATGATTTGGCAAATCATAATGAAAGCAAATATCCAGCTAAGCCAACAACAAACAAAAAAAATTAAATAGTTATTTTGGAGAATATCTCGAATAAAAAATTTTATAAATAATTTTATTTTTAAATATCGATATTCCCATACTTATTGTGTACCATCCGATGGTATTCAGTGATTATCTGATGATTAACAATTATATAAGACCTTGAGCTTAAATAATATTTTAATTAAAATTTATTGAAAATTTAGTAAATTTTTCTAAATTTGACCAAAATTTCCGAAGCGCAAATCTAACGCTGGACAAGGGTGACAAAGGAAATTTGCAGCATTTCATCCATCCGCCCATTCGTCTATCCTGCAGTGCATGTTTCCTGCTGTCACAATTTTACATACGTACATAGGAATAAGTAGAGATTAGAAATTTCCTAATAAATAGGTAACTATAGCAACAAAATTTTTAAAATAAAGGAAAGTGAGAAACGAAAGGGTGCCCCATAGCAAATATATATTTATTTTTTTATATAGTGTTTATCAACAATAACTTTTCCCCAAAACAAAACATTGTTGCAGGGACTATAGAAATTGTTGTCGTAACCATACCGCAATTATGTAATTTCTTTGCGTCATCATACATATAATTACATATTCCCCTCCCAAGTAACTCCTAAGGACATCATATTGCCCAGAATAAAAAGAAGCTCTTTAAAGTAAATATTCCTTTGTCCTTGAATCTCACCTACAATGCACTATATGTATGTATGTATGTTTGTGTGTATGTGTGTGTATGTGCATGTTCAGTTAAGCTTTTTAAAGCCACCGAAGCATTATTTTTAACACATGCAATCTGGTGCTGGGTGCCCTTTCACGTTGTTAACAAACTTACAAAGAATTTTGTAATGGACCATAATATTTGATGATATATGGAAACCTGGCGATAAACGGCACATCAAAACAATCTACATACAGCACGCAAAAGCGTAAACAGACCAAATGAGGTTTCATTTCAGTTGACTTTTAAGAAAAGGATCACATTATGCGCTCCGACAAAATGTGGTAGGATGAGTACAAAAACACATAAAAATGTACTTTATGAGCCTTAAAGTTTTTCTTTTTTTTTTCTCTTTTTGGCATTGTGCGTTTACTTTTCATTTTAATTTTTACGTATTGTTTCCTATTTTAATTGCCCCAGCAAAAGACAAAACAAAACAAAACAAAAAAATCACGGACACAAAGTGCAATTAAACGAATAACAAGTTAAAAAGCAAAAACTCAAGAATTGTCTTAAATAATTTTTGTTGAAAAAAGGTGGAAGGAAAAAAACTTCAAAAAAGGAGTGTGAATATGTGATCGTGTATGTATGTTAATTTAAATGCAAAGCCTGTGTATGTGTGTTTGTATTGCTTCATTACATTAGTGTTAGTAAGGTAATGAATAAAAATTAAAAAAAAAAAAATAAAAATTGAGCACACAACAAAGCAAATTTACGTTTGCTGTCAAAAGTCCGCAATGGAGTGTATTTAATATTTTTCAGCGTGTTTTAACTTTTCATGTTGTGTCATCGTCATCATCAGCATGAGCATCAGCGTCAGTATCAGCAACAACCTCTTCCTGTTCTTACTAAGGAATAAAAGCAGCAGCAACAGCAACAGCAGCAGCAGCGTGATGATCATCATAATGATCATCATATCATCATCATCATAATGGGGGTACATACGGTTTGCTAGAGACGGACTTATGGCTTAAGTCGCCACATCAGCAACAGTAACAACAACGACAAACAACAAATTATTAAGAATCACAGAATCCACCACATTAAGCAAAAATAAATGCATTGAAGCATACAATACTCGTACAGCAATGATTCAAGCAAAATAATAAAAATTAAACTTAAGAACAAAATAAAGTATAAAAAGAGACATCCATATGTACGAACAGAAATATAAATTCATTTTTTTGTTGTTTTTTTCTTCTTATTTTTAACTGAAATAAGTTGCTTAAAAGCATTTGTGGCAAATTTTCGACAAATGAATCCCCGATACAACCTCATCAACATTTTATTGTTTGTGAAAAAGCTTTAAAAAAGTACAAGTGAAAGAGTTTCAACAATGCGGAGCTTCATACGAGTGCACGCATACAGACATGCAATACGTACACATGAACATATGGGTTTGTATAGTAGAAGGTGGCGGATTAAGCACCTTGAGGAATTTTTTTTTTTTTTTTGTTTAGGAACATAGAAGAAACGTTGGAAGTTGGAAGTGCTACCAGCTATTAGTTGAGCACTTAAGAAGTTAATTTCCAGCATGTACTTTCATACAGGATAAGATTTTACTAAATTATTGCCGAATCTATGTAAATAGACGTAAATTGCCATTATTGAATGCAACATACGAGTTAATATATCTCGAAAAACAACAAATTTCGCAAAATGTCATTGTTGTATTTAAAGTTTTAGCTTCTTTATCGAAACTTTTTGGTTTAACTGATTTTTTCTTATGAATATAAAGAGGATAATAGTGTAACTTAAAGACAATGTTGTATTTTAATTAAAAGGTCTTATCGACACTTGTTATTTTAACTTCGGCTTAACTTCACATATGAATATGATTTTTTTTCTTACATATTAAGAGAGAGTAAAAGGATACTTTTTCAGCAATAACTCAGAAGTGGTGATTTTTGAGATACGTCGATGTTGCATTAAATGAGAAATATTATCTCTATAGTTATTGCCTTCGGTCATAAGAGACAGAGTCTGAGCACCTAATTTTTACATTAAGCATTTTGATTAACGCAGTGAAAAGTTATGGAACCCGCTGATAAGGAAGGACGTTTTCTTTGCCTTCAAAGTATCAATTAGGGCGTTTCCTTTTTGACTTGTGAGGAAGTTATGTTGAAAATATCTTAAATAAAAGCTTAAATTGGCTATTGGACACTAAGTAATTCCGTTCTAAGTAATTCCATTCCATATATTTAAATTGTTAAGTATATATTTATTAAAATGATTTTTATGAAATAAAATTACTTATCTTGTTATACTTATGAAAAAAAAACCTTTAGATTTCTTTCCTTTATAACCGAGACTATTATTTTCATATTACAAAAAAAATCCTAGTAATTTTTTGCAAGTTTGTACCCCTTCAGACACCAATTCTAAGTCATAAATATCCTGTCGTTAATAAATATAAAATAGTGATGCGTGGCGTAATATTACTCTATGAAGGAGAGGATTAAACTTCTACGTAATGACTTTAAAGAATGGGACTTATAGCATTCTCAGGGGATTTGATTTTAATTATTTAGAACGGACTACGAGATCCTTGTACTATTTTTCAAGTCGAGATCCTGGCTATAAACGAGGCTTCGGCTTGGTGTATAATGAAAGCTCCACACAGAACCGCTGTAAATGGTTGACGCTGAAATCTATGCTTCTTACATCTCAAAAAGCCAAAACATAAGGACCGTTTGCGTCCTAAGGAACAGATGCGGCCGGTGGGACGATACTTCACGAGCTCCAGTTTTAATATTATTCTATTGCTACGATTTTCTACAGCCCCCAACTCAGAATAAGGTGCAACATTGAGGAAGAAACATATGGGTGATAGGCCGCAAAAAGGCACCGCAGAAACTCAAGGTTTCCATAAACATAACGGACACAACCTCTGTACTCTCCATGAATAGGAAACAGTTATCATTGTGTGATGTCTGCCATAAGAGAAAACTGTCTCACTGGCCTACATAGAAATCAGCTGAAGGAAAATAAATAATTATCCTGTATTAGCAAGAAGGCAATTGCTTACCCTGGGATTTCTTTAATTCAACGTTTTCTCCCATGTTGCAGACATTAAGCTGCAACGTATTAAACGCTTCAAAATAAACTCCAGCTTTTGGATGGTTAAGTTTCCTAACTATTTTTAAAATAAGAAATGCAAAAATAATTTAAGGCAACTAAATCTAGAAAAGAGTTATACAGACAAGTTTTCAAAAAACATTAAAACCGAAACAAAATTTGTACTGTAAAAGTGGCAACAACTACAACAATACGAAACGATATTTTGCAATTTTATTTTGACACGACGACATAACGACAGTCACTGTGTCTTTCCAACTTCCCTCCCAAACAAAGATGGTAATTAAAATAAATACCAGCATCATCCACCCAACAAATTGAATTCAAGAATCCATAAGACTTGCTGCATAAAAACTACTACAGTTTCCCAGTAACTTTAGCACCAACAGCGCCAGCAGAACTGAACTGATAACAATGACTTTCTTAGGTGTTTTGCAACAAGCGAACAAAACAAATTTCTTTCATTAACAACTTGCGCTTATTCTCCGCATTTGTTTACAACGCACTGTCTCTCAAATTATAGAAATCTTTAAGAATGCCGAAAATAAGAAGAGCAACCTTGATGTTGCATGGCAAAATGAAGAGATAAACATCCTTGAGAACATTAATAAGGCACCACAGTTTAATCCTTGTGACTTTAATTTGAGCTTAATAAAGAATTCCCAGAAATTTAAATTTATTGTAGCACTTATATGCGCTAGTGCCATGTGAATATTTAAACGTTATAGCAGCATTTCGGTTTTATTATAAAATTTGAATTGTATTTCTCTCAGGGGTTTTAAATATTGGCAAACAATTTGTTTGTCTTAAAATAAATGTGAGTTCATTATAACTCATTTCTGCAATATCTCGTTACTCCTAAGGGTAGCGCCATCTTGAAAAAGGAAATAAAATAATATTTAAATTTATTTCCTGATGATGGCATCCAAGGAAATAGCGAAACAGTTTGTTAATTGCGTTTTCTCTTCTAAAAAGAAGTAAGATTTTTCATCATTTCTGTGAGAAAAAAGAAAGTTAAAGCAAATTTATTGCAAAAGAACACGTAACCCCGTAAAGAAGTAAACATTTTATATTAAATCGATAAAAAAATATTTTTTCCTTTAATTGATCAACAACATGTTGTACCATTATTTGTCCTGGGCCTCGATATATTTCAAAATATATAAAAATAAGTCGATTCGATCATAATAATTATTTGTATAAAATGTTTATGTTGGTGGCCCTCTTGTCAATTTGTTCAAGGATACATTATCCTCTTGGCGGTAACAGCTACGAAATCATCTCAATATTTTCCACAATTAAGTAAATATTAATGTAAAATTGAAACCTATTATTCTATGAAGAATAACTTGATTTTACTATATATGTAGATTGACTTTAGATTTTCAAAGATAAAGACAAGAGATCGCCTTTCTATAAATGACTATTCGAGTTTTTGTTGTTGCTATATGGCCGTATTAGTTTGTAAGCAACTAGAAACAATTTAACTATTTATCCCTTATCTTAGAGTTTGTATCAAAATTAATTACAAAATGAAAATAAAATGCTTTGTGTAGTCAGTTGGCATCTTATTTTATTTGAGTTTTGCTGTGACTGTTTTTCATTTCCTTTTCCTTTAAGCTGGTTCATTATTTATTTAACCCCATTCCGAGAAGTTTGTTATACGAGGGTTGCACAAAAAATGTATTGACTTTAGTAAAAAAGCAACTACAATTTAAATCAAAAATAATTAATCAATGACATTAGAATGTCAGTACCACAGATGCCTTGCGCTCTCTTAGATGTCATAAATTACACGCTGCACACTATTATGACATGGTTTTTTAAATTAATTGTGGTATTTTCTTTTTGGAAAAAGTTGATTAGAGGATAATACCAATAAACGAGTGGAACATCACATATTTTAGGGATGTAACATATTTGGGTATATTTGGCCATATTATCTTGATTTCGAAACTGAAGTCTTAATTAGTTAATTTTAAATAGGACCTTAATGTCCTGTACAATATTAAAGTAATAAATATTCAACGATTTTGATGTAGAAAGGTACAATTTTAGCACATTTCCAAATGACCTTAACAAAAATTTTCATTGCAAAATTATTTTTTAATACCCTTATATAAACTATTTCCAACATATTAAAGAAAGTAGAATGTTTTCTTTTTTTATAAAGAAAATAATGATATATTAAATAAGGGTGAGTACTGAAAATCGAAATTTGGGATGATTAAAAACTTGATAGCAACCGCAGTTTATTTTTTCTTATGCGAAAATAACATAAAATTTCTATTAAAAATTTAAAAATAATGTAAATTTTAATTTTTTACTTTTTTCATTAAAAGTTAAGTAATATTTTCTTAACTTCCTAAGAAGTCGAAAAAATGCTCTAGAGCATATTTTGGAAGCAATGAAAAAGTCATTCCTCAAGAAGAGCTCAAATTTATTTCTACTGGGATATTAAAAATTTTTGTTTAATAGCAGGAGTAAATTTTTACTGAATCCCTGTAAAGAAGTTCTGGCGCCATACGACAACTATTTTCAATTAAAATTGAGTAAATTTTGTTAAATTTTTCGTCTTATAATTTTGTTCATCAATACGGTTAATTTTCGTTGACAGAAAATCAGTTCTTTATACAAATAGCTTGATTAAAGTAGATCCTGGAATATATACTCCTAGAGTAAAATAATGTTTTAATCATATTAGGACATCTTTGAATCATAATAATTCATATATGGGACTATTACGTTAATATCATATTATAAATGTAATGAAAACATTCTGGCAGCAGGTCTCTTAATTTAAAGAAATATAATTTTTAAATTTTATTTTCTAATTATTCGTCAGAACTTTGACTGGCGTCGTAAGTAAAAATTTCATTAACATTTTACAAAAGTTCTAGCGAAATATTGAGAATTTAAAGCCAAAAATTTAATGTTTGTTAACTAAATAGACCTGCTGCTAAAATTAATATATTTTCATTTATATACCAACGGTCGAAGGAAATCGAATATACATCAAGGATTATACTTATAAATGTACAATTAAATGTTAAAATATTATTCGTAAGCCAAACAGTGAAGAACAATTTTAGCATGATCTTAACCGCGTCGAGTTTATTCGCACCATGGTCAATTTACAACCATATAGTTCAATCATAATACTCGTATTTAAACATATAGAACAATCTTTAATAATAAGCAGCATTTCATTTTTATACCAATTTTTTATTTGTAGCATACACCCTCGTAAAAATAATAATTGTAACAATATTTGTCCCATCATTCCCCATCATACACTTTGCTTTTGTTTCCAGCACCTTTTTCGCTGAACTTTATGTGTCCATAAACATTTTAATTTTAATGAATTTCTTTAGTTTCTTTAAGCTTTTTTTCTGCCGTTTGTAATGAAGTTGGTTAAAAATCATTATTTTCGTTGATCCTTTTTAATTTTATTTCTCTGCTACATGTTGTAAGTTTCTTTTTTTTAATATTTATTTCAATGTAAGAGTCAAAGTGTGCTTCCACAGGCATCTTTATGCTGTGACACATGCTTTAGAGGAGGAGAAAAAAAAACGGGAAAGATTTACATTCATTATCAAATGAATGTTTTAATGTAAAGCCGTTGAGTTCACATTTACTCTTTTCTGAGAAACATTAATAATTGAGTTAAAGAAGATGTTGCACCGGTCAGCCGTGTGATATTTAATACAACAAAATTGGATTTAAGTTTTAAGTTGAAGATTAAAGGTTTATAAGATATTTGAAATGTGGTTTGCGCTACAAAATCGTTATTTTTTATGTTGGATATATATATATATATAACTCCTGCTAATTTCCCGATACGTTTCCCTTATTGAAATAGGAATAGAAAGCTATAAAAATAGCATTTTTCTGCTGTTCTTCATTTATGACTATGCCACAGATTTCCTGAGAACTCAAACACAAATACAAAAAGAATATAAATACATCTATATATATTTTTGGTTTTCTTGAAAAGATTTAGCTCAGAAAGGAAATAGTGACAAGATCAAGCATATGAGTACCTTTTATGGAATAAGTATTGACCATTCCAAGTAAGACTTAATAAGAGTCTATGGTGTGATAACAAAAATCAAACTTAATGGTGTAAGAAATAATTTCTGGACTTTTTTTTAAATAAATATAAATATTTTTATAAAAATCGTTCTTTCAAACAATAATTTTGTAAACATTTCAAAAACTCTTCTTTATTGATGACAATTTATGTTTTAGAGATTAAAAATTTTCATAAAATTATTTCTTTTTTCATTGCACTTCATTTGTGGTGTTCCAATGGCACAGAGACCGATATTTATTTTATTTCTTTAATAAAATTGCAAACATCATTAATGAGTTGAGTGCTTGACTAGATTCAATTCAAAGGAACCCATAATAGCATTTCATATCCACAATCAAACACATATATTTTCTTCAATCAAGGGGCTGCAGTACATAAAAATGTATCAATACGTGTAAATAAATTGTTTTATTTTGAAGAAAAAAAAAACCTAGAAATCAGTAAACAAAATAACCATAAAATCAACCTTTTGATTATCAGAGAAGCTCATAAATGTGAGATTGAATCGAAGAATGAGTTGCAGAGAATAATGGAGAAAACGTTACAGACGATATTGTGAGGATAGTATTTGTTTGTTTTTCAAAAAAAAAAAAAATTCTCAAGGACGGTAAGTGAAGTTAGTAAAAATATAAATAGAATTTAAATTTTTTAGCCATTGTCATATAAAATATTTCATTTACTATTTTATGGCGAAGAAAACTGAACATATTAAATTACAGTACATTAGAGCCTTGTTGAGGCTCAGAAAGCCCGAGTTAAGTAAGACGATTGTCTATTTGACGAGGAACTCTGAGCTACGAGCAAAAAGCTCGTGGCTTGCTGCTGCAGAGGATGCAGCATGCTGGACGTTGAGGCAGTAGAACGAACACTTTCCCTATTATAGCGCAGCTTTTGTGCAGGCAAGATCCCGAAGTACTGACTTAAGAAAATTTAATCACTACTATCATGGCAAGGAGATCCTATGGGGAACAGGTTCTCGTTTTTCTAAGTGAAAGCATAAAGAATGGGGAGTTAAATTTTCCAGAATTGTATAAAAATAAGCTGAAAGAACTTTACGCCTCTCATTACTTTCGTCAATTACAATTTATATTCAACTTAAACTATAATAGCACTTGCAAAAACTTCGGTGGTAATTTAGCAGTCCTTTACGATTATTTAAAATGAAAATAAGTTGTCACTAAAAATAACAAATAAAAGCACATAGAACTGACAAAAAAGCTGCAAATCTCCAGCATTTTTTGCAATTGTGCTCCGGCGATTCTCATTAATGTTTTCATTAATGTTTTTATCTGCTGTTGATGCACTTGGGCATCAGAGCGAGGTTGCTCATTATTATATTCTCGATATTTTGGAAGAGGTTGAACTACTTATATATACATTTTATTCAGAATAAGGAGCAACTAAATCGTCATATGAACATCCCTGAAGGAGGCACACAAAGATGTGTAAAAATATTGATTTTAAAAAACTTTGTATTAATTTTATACCGAGTTGGAATTCAAGTGCAATGATAAATATTATTAAAATAAATCGAACAAAGTCATCGAATGCCACAAAAGTTCTAAAAATTGTGTTGGTTTTTTATGTCAACATTTGCCACAACACTTTCAAATTTTTTTTCTAATTTCTTCAAGTATCGTACATATGAAAACATAGATGGGAATGTCAATATGAAGGTATTTTGCTTAAAGTTCTGAATATAACAAATTCATAATTTCTTAATTAATATAATAAATACAAATATATTATCACCCTTTTGCTGGCAAAGGAAACTAACTGCAAGAAAACTATGCATTAAATAAATTAACATTTTCCATCCCTGTTTATCTAAGGACTTACAGACAATGTTACCATTGTAGAAATGATAAATGTGCCCAAAATAACAATTTTAAGTTAAGAAAGTTTATGAAATTTTCGCTTATTGGAAATTTTTCAATGATATTTTGCATTAATTTAGATTGATTGAAAGTAAAATTAAAAAATTTCTTTCACACCATACCTGTGGTATTTAGTACTATTAACTTTTATACAATTATCCCACTGCATATTTGCAGTGGAGCTCTTTATATAAACAACAGGACAAATGGGATGACATCTTTCCTCCGTAATACATATATTGAAAAATATACAAATCAACAAAAGATTCTAAAATTTACAAAAATGAATATTGTAATTTTTTTAGAGCTTTATAAAATAACACATAAAATTTGAGGAAATATATATCCTTATTTCAGTCAATAGAGCAATCTATATAATTGAATGTTTAAAGATGATTTCCTGTAAATGGTGACCGCGGCTACGAGGCCATTGTTTCGCGTGCTATGTGGCATGTGGTACCATTTGGTTGAAATAACATGTTAGTCAAGTCCAGCTCTTGTATTATGGGCAAAAAAAGTTTGTATTCAACGGACAGTAGTGCTCGCCATTCACAATAACGTTCCTGCCTTCGTCGTCTTGGAAAAAGTGCGGTCCAATGATGTCACCGTCCCATAATCTATACCAAACAGTGCTTTTTTGGGAGGCAATGTTTGCGGCTGCTCAACACACTATATATGGCAATTTTGCTTGTTCACGCATCCATTCAACCAGAAATGAGCTTCGTCGCTGAACACAATTTTCCGATAAAAAAAAGAACGATGCAGTTTCTTAAACGAGCATGAATTTTGGTAATAAAATTCAATAATCTGTAAGCGATGTTCGTTTGTAAGTCTATCCATGGTTAAATTATAGACAAAACTGAACATGTTTAACAGCAACATGTTGCACGAAAATATCTGAGCTGCCAAAAACAGTGTTGCCAAAGAGAAAGTTTCTGGAAAATCAGCCTTAACACACAAATTCAAATCTTTGGCAATGCTCTCTCTCTCAGTGAAAACAACATCCTTTTTCATTTCCTGCTTATCACGAACACAAACCCAATTCTGCCTTATACTTTTTTTAAAAATATAAATGACATTAAATAAATCATAATGTAGAGTTGTTCTTAACATTTTATCCTTCTAGTAAAGTTATTTTGCTATTTATTCTTCTATAATAATAATTTGCTGCTAAAATATGTTGCATAATGTATAATATATCCACATCTATCTGCAAATTTGTTTTCAATTGATGTTTCCATGGATTTTTATGGATGAATAGTTTTTCCTCTTTATACTCTTTGTACTTGATGTAGTTGGCACACAACCAAGAATCCCCCACACAAAATAATATATATTAGATAAATGTAATTTACAACATGTCGTTATTCGCTTTCATTGCTGAAATATAAATACAAAAGTATTGATTAATTCAGAAAAACTGCATGTTGAAAGTGTAAGACAAAGTTATCATTATTTTTATTAAATGAAGAGCACAAATAAAGTTTTACAAAAAGAATTTCTCTAGGGAAATTTTAATGTCTGGCAAAGTGTGCTGTATGCTGCCAAAAACAGGCACATTTGCAAGCCCACTAACACATAAATACGTCTAAAGCCATATACAATGCAAAAAAAAAAAAAAAAAAAAAAAAACCAATTACATACAAAAAATTCATGTTCAATGAGACCAAGACGATGATAATGATAATTTTTTTGTTGAGTCATCGGCTCAGCCAGCAATTGCGTGTTTTTTTAAATGTTTTATTTATATCCCTTCGTCTTTTTTCACGAACACGATTTATGTGTCTCTATGTATTTGTGAGCATGATTTTACTATATCCTGGCATATTGTAATGTACAATCACATTCCATACAAGGGCTTAAGATGTAACAAACCAGCACCAAGAATATGAAAAATGCCATAAACAGGCAAAAATATGACGATTTTACAATACAAGTGTTATTAAACCACATTTAAGCATATATTTGCATACTTCCAAGGACATATTATAACTTGGAGTATTAAGTACTTGTGAGTTCAAGAAATTTGAGGGAACAAATGCTGATCAGTTCTGCAGAGCCAGGACAGGATATTAATAATCTTGATTGAGCATCATTAAAATACTCACAGTTGTCACTTTCCCTGAATTATTTCTTAGTAATAAAATTATTAATTTAAATTAATTGATTATTAAATTGATGATATTTTTCGCCCTTTTTTATTTTTAATTAATTGAATTATTTTATTGAGTTTGAGGTCTTCTGTTTTAAAAAACAATATATTTTTTATTTATTTTATTGATTTTTCAATATTTCAACACCCTGTGGGTGTCTTCTTCAGGAAAAAATATTTTATTTTAGAGAAAGGTTTTTTCTTTTGTTTTTTTTTTTTAATTTTATAAAATATTTTTTCCTGAAGAAGACACCCACAGGGTGTTGAAATATTGAAAAATCAAAAAAAAAAAATAAAAATAAAGAAATTATATTGTTTTTTAAAAAAGCAGACCTCAAACTCAATCAAATATTTTAATTAATTTAATTAATTAGTATGTTTTCCTTTTCTCCTTCCCCAGCGGAATTAAAACTTGAGCGAGAAGACTTGTCGAATGTGTACCAGGTATATGAGTTTCCATATAATTTGGACTCGTTATACAAATGTAAGTACGTGATAAGACGTTTGTTGTGAATACCCTAAATGTCATTAGATATGTGTCTTAAGGCTAGAAAAAGCATGTCATGAAAACATATATTATTAATTATATATGAAACGTATTATTAACGTTTTATTTATCATAAATATAAAGTGTACGAGTATATGTTTTTGTAAATATTTGCAAGTATTTAAACTATTAAATAATTATTATGAATATTAAAAACCCATAGGAGGAGTATAACAAGCATTGTGTTCTAATAATCTAATATTCTGATTTTAAAAGTAATTAAATTTAAAGAAAATAATAAAGTTCGAAACACGTGCAAAATATTTGTAATATCAGAAAATGCTTCCATATCTAAATATTTAAGTAAATATGTATGTATATATGAATGTGTTATGCTATCAGGTAAATATTTATGTATATAAAGCATCTAAATTTATATAATTTCCAATAAGCTTAAGTTTTTTATACCAAATTTAATTTACCTTTGAAGAAATTAAAGTTAATGTAGGTGATGATCCCTGCAAAGAAATAAGAAAGAAATATTTTACATATTTGTCATTTATGATTGAAATAATTAATTTAATTAAAAATTCAGTTATTGTTATTTAATGTGGGCTTTGCCGATATAATAATTCACAAAAACTATGTGGGAGTTACTATTAATATGAAATACTTTAAACTTTGACGAAATTAAATACAGACTCAATAAAAAAAGCCTTTTAAAACATCACAAAGATGCTGAGATTTTCATTCGGAAGTAGTGCCAACTCGGCTCATTTTTAAGAATTTAATGCCCCGATTATTTTTCACAACACTTAAATGTTGTGTTGTTTGGGCTACAACACAACATTAATTTATTTTTTGATTATGGTTTACCACGTCTAGGTGTTGTTTATGCCACAGAGTTGTATTTTAATTGTAGTACATATTTCCGTAAAATACATACCTGCATGGCAAAAACTGTTAAAGAAACATTAAAGAAGCGTACATTTTGTTAGAAGAAAATAAAAGAACAATAAAAAACACACAAATGGCACGTATCCCGAAAAGATTTCGAGTCAGTTCAAATCCATTGGAACTACCATATATAGAATAAGTATGTATAATTTTTATAAAACCAAATGTTATTACAACATCTTAATTGCAATACTGCATACTTTATAGTTTTATAAAAATTTTCCACATAAACAAGGATGCTTTCTTGTTTTTGATATAAAAACTGAGCACTTTTTTAAAAACTAACCCTTTGCAATTCTTTAATATTTCTAATTGGCTGCCCCAAGCCATTTAATTGTTCAGTAAAATGATCCCAATTTTCCATGAGCTGTATTTTGTTATATCCAAATGGCAGCTTGCCTCGACCAATACCTGGATTAATTTTCATCAGCTCTACCAGCTTTGCCATTTGTTTTTTATTTGTAATTTTGCTAAGAAATATTCATTTTATCTTATTTCATTTAATTATTTTATATTTATTTATTTTTATTTTTACAGTTCTGTATGTTGTGCAAAACAAATTTTATATGACTTAATTATTTTAATCTATTTTAGATTGTCAACTTGTAATGTTTGTCAAACAACACCTAATGAGCTGTTGTAGATTATTGATAGTGCGAACAACACATACTGACAACAGTTGTAAACCAGAATCGCATTTTAAAAAATACAACATTAAAGTAACAACTGTTGTAAACCATAATCGGGCCATAATAAATGTAGGGTCGTAGTGTTATTCAAAGATTTGGGACTTGGAAGAAGCAATTTTCAATTTGTTGTTCAATTTGTCTTTTTCTTTTGCAAAGAAATTAGTTTTATATCAAACAAGGCTTAAATATTTACCACTTCTGGAAAGGATACGATTCCTTTTTCCTTATGTAAGAAAGTAATTCTAGCAATCATTAACTGAATAACTTTTCCTATAAAAAATATATTTTCAAAATCCAAACCAGAAGCGAAAATTACTCGTAATAACCTGCAATTGCTCATTTCAGGCTTCTTGGTTTCGCTCTGGTCATATGTTGTTGCGTTAGTGGCATCCATTGATCTATTATTTTTTTTTTTGTGTAAAATTTTTTCAATGGTTGGAATTATGTCTGATATAGTATGTGGTATTTATTTTTTCATTTATTATTCTTCTGTCGAATATTTTCTATTTGTATATTTTTGCAAGCATTTAATGAGTGATGGTGTTAATTTTTTTTACAAAATTCGGTTCGGGCGTCGATGCTGGTTTCCTTAGTTCCCTAATAAAGTCTCTTAAGTTTCTCGCTTTGATCTTCCGTCCTGTTTGGCATGAACAGCTTGAAAATATATATCTCCCAATTTATGTAGGAGGTCCTTTTCGTTCCTGGTATTCTGTAACATTCTACCCAAGTTGTTTTGCTGTTTTTAATGCTGTGTTAATTTAGTGTTTCCTAAAATTTTTTGCTAGTCTGTATGGTGCCCAAGTAATTTTATTCTGTTTTTTAATCCTCTTCCTTGTTCCGTCCTTTGCCTGCCCTGATTGCCTCCTGATTCTGTCTACGAGTAATTTCTGGTATCCGTTATTCTCCGCTCTGGCATATATTGTTACCATCTACCTCATATAGACCCTACGTGTTAGTGTTGCTCGTTCAAGTTTCGTTACTAATCGTCTAATGGCTGCATTCTTGTGTTGTTGAGGATAGTTCGATAAATTGTGTATTTTGGTGTCTGTGGCATATTTCGTATTTCATATTTTATAGCAATAATAAAAAAATTATGTAAATAGAAACTTGATTTCAATTAGTTACTCGTATCAAATGTAAATGTTTCTTCATTATTACCATTATGATCGTATATACCATGCATTACGACAATAAAATATGAAATTTCGTTAAATATATACATCGTTTCTTAAAAAATGATCTCAAGCCGATTAATGATTTTCATTTTTTTAAATTTTATCTTATTGCATTTTATTATTATCAATTTATAAATTCAATTTTTATTAAAGTGAAAATATCACAAATATTTATACATAAAAATACATACTCGTAGCAGCAGCAACTAAGAAACCTAAACTAAAATTGTACCTGCTTTTAGCGGCATCATAAAATAATGCGCCACAATACCCATCCCAGTTGTTGAAACAGCACTAGGGGCCAGGGAGTATGGTAAGGCACCAAAGCCATGGCTAAGTCTAAGCAAATGATTTCTTTTTTATTATTTGGTGTTCAATGTTTCAATATTCATTTCTTTTTCTTATTTTAATTTTAATTTTTTACCTGCAACATGTTCAAAATACGTGTACTTTATACACATTAGTATCTAATACTTTGTATGAAGAATTTCTTAGATGGTTCAGAAAGTTATTCTGTGTATTTTTTTCTTGTTTCTTTGTAGCAAAGAGACACTTATAATGAATACAGCCAGAAAAAAAAACAAAGTAACTACAGCATCACCTTATAAGAGAATATTTTATTTTTGATATTAAAAAAATCAAATAAATCTACGAATAATAAAAACTAAAACAACTTTGTTGAAGATAATTTATAATGAAATAACAACGACAGCGAAATGTGTACATAAAAGTCAGAAATTTAAAAGAATTGTATATTAAGAAAAATATTTTTCTTTTATTATACGTGTGCTGTGAAAAACACAGCAGGAAAGTGGAGATAATATGACGATTTTTAAAATCTCTGCATTAAAAACGTTTAATATCATTAAAGTTAGTAAGACGGGTGCTGTAATAGAAAAAATTTAACTCAATTATAGAATTTCTTATTATTTTCTTAATTACTGTGAAAGATCGATAAATTTCGTTTTTTCTCTTTAAAGAATTTCAACTGCTGTTCTCGCAACTTTTGTATTTGGTTTTTACATCACATTTCAGTTTAGAATAAAGCTGAAGTTTTGTAAAACTTACAGGAGTTGAGAAAAATATTTATGTCTTTAGCGTACATTAACATTATAAAACGTTTTTTATACTATTGGAGCCATCCCGCAACCTTTATTTCAATGAAGTGGAACGGAATCGCTTTAAAATTATACTCTACAAGAAGTTCTCAACATCAAATGAGATGCACTCAGGAATTAACACAGACAAGGATCAAGAAAAATTTCTTTAAAATAGCTGCAAAATATTATTCTCCTAAATTTCCTTCCAATAGGGTTCAGAAATATTAATGTGTGAGTGGTAAATTGTAAATATAATTGTTATATCTCAAAAATGAGATTTCTAAAAATTTTTTTTCTTATACACTCTCCTAAATTAGCAAAAAAAAAATGATCTGACTGCACTCGTTTTCATAAATGAGCACCAAAATATTTGTGGCTTTTTCTTATCCTCATAAATGAGCACCAGAAAATTTTCCGCCCATGAACACAAATAAAAACAGTTTGTTTAAGGATACATATAGAAAAATTATAGCACAAAAATATTTTTTATGAATTTCGAGAGGGTATGAACTGGCTTGATCCCATTAATGCTTTTTGCATAAATGATACATAAGTTTTTAGTTCATTTATTTATTTTTTTTTTATTCTATTGTTAATGGAAATAATTTGGGTATTATATGAATTTTTGACCTTGGCTATACTTAAATACATACACCACCTCCACTACAACCCTTGTTACAACTCCATTGACACCGCCAGCTTAAAATCCACACCAATCAGTAACTTTTCGGGACGCTCTTGGCCTTCATGTATATTAAAATCCTCCCGAATTCAGTAATTTTGTACATTGACGTCCGCATTCATCCAGACATGGAACTCATCGCTAGAGATAAATTTTTGATGAAAATTGTAATAAATTTGAGACTCTTCCAGGGCCCAGAGCCCACATCGTCGTCTACATTTATTTACTGTCAGCTCCTAGGTCAGTTGATTTATGTACGTGGGCAGGCCTAAGTCACGATCGCCAAGTTGTGATCTGCGAAAGGTCGAGTTTTTGTAAGGGATGCAAAATCAACTGCCTCGTATTTTCCAACGATCTTTCCCTAACAGCAGCGATACTTCCATCTCGTCGTCGTACAGGTACGGGTTGTTTACTGGACCAGTGTAAATAAATTTATTCACCACACTACGAATAGTCCTCTCGGTAAGACGATTATGGCGAACATAAAATGGGCGAAGCGTGCAGAACATTACACGAACAAAACAGACATTTTTATAAAACAATTTTATCATTTACACATGTTGTTGAACGAGATTATTAACAGATTGATGAACTGAGAGCCAATTTGACACATGGAGCTTCAACACTTCAACTGTCAACCTTTAAAAGCCCCTATTGGAAAACCCATACACTTGATTTTTAAGATAAAAGTACACTCCTTGATGTTCTGTATAAATATAATATCGAGACGCTTCTCAATGACATGGAACAATAAAATACTACTGCGCAATCCATATGAATGTGTGTGAGTGAGATTGTGCGTATTGATGTTTGTCCCCAAAATTCGATCAAACACACTTTAATGCATCAATACACCTTTTAGTTTTTTTTTTTTTTTTTAATACGTACGTATGTGTAATTGATGTATGTGTTTATATATACGAAAAGACATACAAATATTTGGACGGACATTTATTCAGTCATTAAAGTTATAAACTCTCATAGTGAACAATATGATGTACATGTGTGTGTCCATGAGAAATATTTACGATCTGTTTTCCAGCCATCGAATGCGTCCGTCCGTCCATTTGTCTTGTGTGTACACATCTGTCTCTCCCATTAAAACAGCACAATTTTGTTAAACAAGTCAGCCGTTTTTGCCGCATTTAATGAAATCTCTTAAAATTTTAATTGTATGTATTTGAACTAAAAGTCTTTTAGACAAAAATAAAAACAACAACAATAAAAATAGTCGATGCTTTTGGTTATATAAATGTTAGTATTTCAAAATGCTGGATACGTAATCGAATATTCTTCTCTTTCGTATTTAGAGTTTAATTAGGGCAGCCTGTTTGAACATTTTATGTTACCATTTTTTTCTTCTTTAATTTTAATTTTGATATTGGTAATAAAATTCCGAGGAAATATTTATTGTTTAACTCTTTTTTGTTAAACTTTGTTGAATTTTATGGCATTTTACATTATTAAACAATGTTTGGTTATTAAATATTTAGGTTTTTTCATAAAAGTTCAACTAGAAAAACACGGCAGGAAGTTTAAAAACTCCAACATTTTTAATGCAATGAAATATCATTTATCAATTTAAGAGACAATGTACGGCCTCAAATCTGTTATAAGAAATCAGTTTATTTCTTAGAAAAATGTTTTCAATAAAATACATACATATATGAAATCATAGCCTGCAAATTCAATTAGAATTACACTTAATTGTTTCAAAATTTTCTATTAGAAAAATGTATACTTTCTAGAATTCGACTCATCTGCTGGCAAAAGCAAGTGCAACTGCATATATAATCCGCTCACAAAGGATATACAAAAAAGAAGGAAGGAAAGAAAAAAGAGATCTGTATCAGCACGTGAGTTTGGCCAACTCAAACTGAAACCGTCTAAAACAAATACATATGAATATACGTACGTTTTAGAACAAAAAGGATTGCATTTGGAAAATGCGCTGCACATGCGACATATTTAATGCATGTGTGAATGCATTTGTGCATGCGTGTGTGATTGACATGAAACATGCTTTGCTGCATTTTTTTTGCTACACCCACTAATGTCAGTACGTGATTTCACACTTAAGATACGATTTGAACACTAATTGAATACAAAAGGATTTTAAAAGGAATTGTCATTACGAGATGAGATGAGACGTATGAGTTCATCATAAACGGAATGAGCAAATACTTTACAATTAACATTAACATTTTCAGTTTCAGTTTCAAATTTCAAATATTTAAGGTGAATAAAAAAATGTGCATGAATTCGAATAGTCTGCCAGTTAAGAAAAAAGTAAATATACTCGTATTCTTTGAAGAGATTTGCAAAGAATGGCAAAGCAAGCAACTCTGCATATAAATAATGTGGCAATGAAAAAAATTGAAGTCATTCCAAACGAACGACATTTTCATTGATTCCGAAAATCCAGCAGTTGATTTTTTCTACCTTCCTAAGAAGTCAAATTACCAAAATTTTTATTAAAAATATAAATTACTTCCACAAATCTGTGAAACTCGAAATCTTTTTCATTAAAAAGTCCATATTTCCTTAAATCTACATGAAAATATTTTTACAACAATAAGTGGTAAAATAAGGAAAAGGAAATCCTGAATACTGGCAATTTCGTATGCCTCCTAAATGTAAAGGTAATTCTCCTCCATTAAACGTAATTTAATATAAATTTATATTCTTTGCAAAAAAAAACATGAACAGTTTCCTTTTTTTAATAACTCCAAATCATTGAAAATGATACGAATTCGCTCTACGTTCACATCCTGATCTCAGCATTTTTACAACTTTTTCGGAATCTATTTTTCTCTGGGATATGATAAACAATTTTAAAGGAAGTGCGCATATTACTTGCAATGGTTATGGCAAAATTTAACAGCGTTTATTACGAGATTCGGTCATGTCCGATTTCTTTTCTTTTAAATACCTTGTACAGTTTCTTGTGCAGATAAATGCGATTATTTTAGGTGCATTTTTCTGCCTAAAATGTGTGTATGTATTAGTGTATATGGAAACAGGTGATTTTTAAGAATGAGAGCTTGTAATCCTTGTCACTTTTATGTTTCATCATATTTTATCAATATTAGCAGCTTAATTTGAGTTCTAATATGAAAATTATTTTGAACTGTCATACATTGTCATTGCGCAAAAGAAAAGTTCTAATTCCAATTGGCTGAAAATTTATTATAAATGAAAAAAATAGTTCTGCTTTCACAAAAAATTTATTTGAAAATGTAAAAGTGATCACATTAATTGGAAAAAATTACATCGAGTTGATACATCATTGCGCTCATTTCACGGAATTTTGTATTCTTGTTCGCAAAACATCTGACCCCAAACTGGCGATTTCTTCCTCAATGGCAGCTTTCAGGACTTCCAAGATTCTGTGATTAGTTGCAGTTAATGTGGAATTTTAAAAACCTCTAATGGAATTTGTCTGCCCCTGCTAGATCTTGCGAATTGAACGGATAGTTCAAATCTACAAATCAGGAGATTTCTCGACGTCGAAATTGTTGCTTTAAAATATCCGTCGCTGCCCAAGTTGGTGTGAGCAGTTGTTCTCTTATGTTGAAAAGATAAATAATCGAGCCCCATTACAGCAACTTGTAGCAAAAAAAAAAATAAAAAAATAACTCGATGATTAGGAAAACGATCACTGAAAATTTCTCAAATAAGTAGTAACAATAATTGCACGTTCTTGAGGTGTATATCACTCCGTGGATTGTTGACAACTAATTTTATATATATGAATCCATCATAAATGTCAAAGCTTAGTAACATTTGCCAGCATCTGCGAGAATGGCAGGTAATTCAAATTATGGCAATACTCTGCGCCGCCTTGTATTATTCCACAGAATTTTATTGCATCCATATTACTACCATGTCTTTTATCTGCTTGTAAATTATATCAGTGTAGTGCAGGAGATCATTCTAAAAAACTATTTTCAAGATAGCGGGAGAAATGAGCCTTCTCCGGCCCTGAAAATTCAAACTCGAGTTACCGTTCACAAAACAAGAAATTCAATAGGAATAGGTTCCCTTTTTAGTAGAATTAAATTAAACTCCTTCGCACTTTAAGCGAACCAGAACTCTAACGATTCAGGATTTCTAATTGCTTTTTTTTCAAAAATTAAAAGAGAATTACGAAAAAAAAAACATGCAGAAATGTGAGAAAGAAATTTCATGTCTCTCTCAAAAATGGTAGTACATGAAAGCTTTTTTGAATTGTAAGTGCAATTGCTGGGAGTTCTAAATGAATAATAATGGAAAACATGGTAAACTATGTACGGAGAGAAGATCGCATGCCTAATTTACCTCCAAGAAAGGTGTAGGTAAACAGTCTCTGACGGCTATACTGCTTTAGCGATGTCCTTTAAATATGTCTTTCGTTGTTCTGTAGCTGACGGATGATAACTAACAATGACAGACTACAGAATTAAGAAACTTTAAAACCTAAACGAATCTTTATAGTTCTAGTACCACATTATATTGATATTTGATTTGCTAAGATCTCAGTCTGAGAAATGCGATCTCCAAAGTCTATGAATGGTGCTACTGACAAATTAAAAGATCTAAGCAATTTATATTTATTTAATGAAGAAGACTAATTTCACCCTTTACAAAATTAATGTTTTATCTCTCCTTTTTCAAAGTTCGTTAAACTCAAAATAAAAAATAACAACATTTGTCTGCACATACACCATCTTAACAATTTCAGACACTAGTTTCCACTCGAATATTTTATAAAAAAAGTATTATTTAAATGCTTTAAACTTAATTCCACTGATAGTTATTAACTAAACATTCCTTTCATAATTAGTTCTTACGTTCTTAGAAAATCTACTTCAACAAAATTAACATATTTTTTTTTACATAAAAGAAAGAAGGAAAAAACACTAGACGTACAATGAATTATTCCATCATTTATTCCATTTCGGTACTTTTCTTCATCTAAGCAAATCGATATAAAAATAAAATTAATAAAATAGAAAATAGAAAATAAGAAAAATTATATGGAAAATGCTACATTTGTCCTCTGTAATCAACATAATTTTGTTCACATTTTCTCCCCATCTATTTATCTGGCTCTTTAATCATGCACACATTTTGTTGTTGTTGTTGTTGTTGTTTGTTTGTTATTTTTTTTCATATAAAATCTTGTTAGACAAGGCAATAGACTTACACATTTTAACAAATGGACCATTATTCGAAAATAGTTGTCGAAATAAAAATATATAAAATAAAAACAGCTTGAAATAGAATAAGATGGTAAAACAATGTAAGAATTAGAAAAAGGTATGAAGTAATAATGATGATAAACTAAAAAGGGTGGCTGACTAACTGATTACAATGACTAAAAAATGTAATTTGAAGAAGAGAAAAATAACCTAAAACCTGAAAAAATAGAAATAATGTTCAACTAAAAATTGTGATTCAGTCGCTTGTAGGTGAATTTTATTAAAATAAGAGAAAAAGCAAAACAAATGCTGCCACAAAATGGGAAGGAGCCCTCATGTTAATGAATTAATAATTTATTAAAATAAAAGTTTGCTTCTAGACTAAATCGAATTAAATATATTTTCAATTTGCATAAGAACCCTAAAGACGATGTTAAGGCATTGATGTCCATGACGACATAATCACTGAAAAGACGAAACTATAATCCAGGATAACACGATTTAAGTATTCACGTATGGATGCTGATATTAAGTGGGGAATGTTGTGAAAAACTCATACTCAGGCTATCCGATACTTCCACTGCGTTCCATGCGGGGATATATGACGTAGCAGAAACTGGGAAAAGAGTTGATGGCCTCATCTCAGAGATCAGTTCAATGGATATTTCCATGGCAAGTACGGCTTTAAGTGTGCCGACAAACACTGAACATATGCCTCTGTTCTAATGATAATATGAAGGATTAGTATGGGTTCCAAGACAACAAAATGATTGACAAGTGTGCAAGAGCAGGTAGTGCTTTAGATCTAGTGAATGCTCAAAGGAATATATGTATTCTAGTGGTTGAACCATCACATGGATTCAAAGAGCGGGCACTGAAGAAGACGGACTAAGTGGGTTCTCAAATTCTTTCTGTAAAATATCCACAACTCTTTGCTCCTCACTTCAACAAAAAAAAAAAAAAAAAAAAAAAAAAAAAAAAAACAGTATAAAAATTGTTCTGGACCTTAGAAGAGGGACGCTAATATTCCTTGTGGACATCACTGCGAGGTACTGTTCGATCTATCGTATATCAGCATGTCTAGTATTGGTGGATCTGTTTCTAAGAACAGGTCAAATAAGTCAGTGAAAATCTTTTCATACGTTGACACGGCTCTGCAGGAATGTCAATCGTTTTCTTCAGGACCTTAAGTGTGGCAGTGTGGTGGTAAAACTCTATTAATTTAACTTTGTAAAAAGTACTTAATGGCCTCGAGATGTTTGAATTCTTCCACTTCGGGGGAATATAGAGGGACTAGTTTGTTTTCTGAATATTACGATGGGCTTTAGGTCATAAAGCACCAGTGCACCCACAACATTTTCTGAGGTTTTCCATGCCAATTTATTGTAGAACCCAATGATTCAATTAAGAACGTACTTGTTTTTTTAATTTTTATTTTTTAATAATTAATTTTTTAATAGTAGTTTTCTTTTTTTGTAATAAACTACTTTCCCAGACTTGAATTACTTATATCCAATTGATGGTGATATACTTCCCCAGAGAAATAAAAATTCCACTTTTATTTACATAAAATTATGGCGTTTAAACTTAGTAGTTCCAAAGACACAAGATTCTTTTAGATGATACATTGTATTGAAGATCTGATGGTGTTTCTCTAATTTTTATTACCTTTTACCCGCCCAAGATTTATGGAATTTGGATACAACAGCAAAGAAATATTTTTATGTCTCCTTGTATTTGGACTATTTTTAGTTTTTAATTTCAAATACAATAATTTTTTTTTTGTCAGATGTAAGCACATGCATACATATACATATATATACATACATATGTGACTATTATTTATTGCATATGCTCTCATCTGTTTGTATGTGAAGAGGTGGTTGTTCGAAAGCGGCCCAGATTACAGTATGTTTTCGAAAATCGATACAATATTGTTGCTGTATATGAGGGGACTTTTTAAATATACCTTTACATACTCATACTTACAATAAAAATGTATTTTTAAAGTTACATTTTATTTCGATTAGTTATAGTTCCAGTTTAGTATTCGATTTTATTTTTTGTACACAGATTAAGGTAAAACTTTAAAAAATCTTCTTTTCGTGTTTGTTTATAAAGCAAAGAAAAGTTTCTTTTGGATCTCGTTTTAGTCTACGTGCAAGTTTACGACTTTAATTAAAGTTGTAAATATGCTGCAAATAGTTGGCACGTTTTAGAAATAAATCGAATGGGATGTGAACATCAAGAACAACATTTTGTAAGTTGTAATGTATAGTATTATTTATTACATAAGTTCTAAATATTTATGTTCTTCTCTCAAAAGTTTTTCGAGATTTACTTTGCAAATGTATCACGAGATTACATTCAAACATGTCATTGAAGGAACCCCTTGTTTACCATGCAATTCTTATGTGATCTAAGTAGCATATCATTATATGGGTCCTAAATCAATTCAGTTCACATATCTTAAGCCCTGAAGCACTTTAAGGATGAGTTAGATTTTGTAAATATTCGACATAATGATCATATCTGCTCCTCCTGTAAAACAAATGTACTCAAAGCAAATGCAGGACATTTCTAACCATTTATTTTTATTTATTTATGTCTATTAATTAAGATCCCTTCAAACAAAATATTATAACAATAACACACAAAAACCACAAAATGTTAAACTAGTTGTTTGAATATAAAGTTAAATTGTGCTTAAGGATGTTTATATAATGACTTATAATAATTATATTATACACGTACACTTCATTGCACTTAAGACAAACTCTACGGTAAGGATCAACGTTGGATTTATTTTTGTGAAAATATTATTTACTAGTGGATAAAATTGATGTAGATGACGTTGTTAGTTAAATGGAAATTTGGATTTTGTATCGCCGTTTATCAATATAATTACAACTAACGTGTAAAAAGAGGTTCAAGTGTATTTTTATTTATTATATATGTACATGAAAGAAATTTTGTACATCAGAAAATCACTCTGCTTATCTAATATTATTTGGATTAATACTAAATAAACTATAATTCTCTAATTTTATATTATACTTATTAATTACGTAAGTACATATTGATATTAAAACCAATATTTCTGTTATTTTACTGTGAATTAAATCTTTTTTTCTACTAAATTCTAATAGTTAATTTAGTGAGTTTTTAATTTAAACTATCTAGTATTTGCGAAATTCTATTTATTTACTTATGTATGTATGTATGTATGTGAATGAATAACTTAATCCCGAAACAAAGCACATAAATTATATACAACAAGATATACATACATACAGATCTTTTAAAACTAATATGGACGTATGTAGATATTTATATATTTGTGTAAAAAAATATTTTAAAATTTAGATGACAACACGTGTCAAAAATTGACAACTTTAACTAATCAAAATAAAGTGACGTTTCTCGTGAATAGATTCATGAATGAATTAACAATCACACGTATTAAAATAATTTCAAATTTGTAGCAAAAAAATTTCTCATACATTTCAATAATTATAAGTGTGTACATAAATATATACTCATGTACATATACATGTGTACATATACGAATAATTACATATCAATCCGTGTTTTGGAATTTCCAATGAGCATCCAAAAATTTAATTCAATAAAATAGCAGAATTAGCAAATATTGTTTCACTCCATAGAAGTTTAATATGAATAAAAAACAGTTTACATTTATATGTATGCATGTATGTATGTATGTATGTATGTATTTATATCTGCATGTGCGTACGTACGTATGTATTGTCCCAAATTATCTTTGAGAAGAAACTAATCGAAGTAAAATTTTTTATAATATTCGAAAAGTTTGGGGAATAATACGAGTATACGAGTATAAAAACTTGTCATTTGAACAAAATTAGTTATTAAAATTATAATTAAAATTATAAAAACTTATAATATTTTTTTTTTAAGTTTAAATTTTTAAGACCGCAACAGACGATTTTCTGCTGCGGAAATCAATTGATCAAATAATTTGTATAAAATTTTGTGTAACAAATGGAATTAAGTGCTCAAAAGCACTTGAAATTTTGAGAGTGGCATATAGTGATTGTAATCTGAGTCAGAAATAAGTTTACAAATGGTACAAGCTTTTCAAAGAAGGACGTGAGGATGTAAATTACGACGCTGGTCCTGCAAGTTCTATCGCATCAAAAACCGATGAAAATGTTGAGAAAGTGAGAAAAATTGTTATGGAGAATCGTCGAATCACTATTGAAGAAGTTGCAGAGGATGTTGACATATCGGTTCGCTCATGCCATAAAATTCAGATTTGCTTTAAAGGGTTAAAACTGGTGACGAATCGTGGGTATATTGTTATGACACCAAAACCAAAGTCTAATTGTCCCATTCAAAAAGCCAAGGACAGCCAAAACCAAAACAAGCACGCCAAGTTCAATCAAATGTCAAGGTTTTCCTCATTATTTACTTAGATTACCGTAGTGCATCATGAGTATTATCTCGAAGTTACGCGCCGCTTGCCCGATGTAATACGAAAAAAAACCTCTGGAATTGTGGAAAAATAATTTCTGGCTTTTGCATCATTTTGACCGAAAAAGAATACCGTAATCATGCCACAGTATTCACCAGATTTGGCTCCCTGCTACTTTTTCCTGTTCGCAAAATTGAAGAGACCCATGACAGAATGGCGCTTTACGTCGATTGAGGAGATAAAAACCGAATCGCTGAGGAAGCTCAAGCCCACACCAAAGAGTGAATATCAGAATGGCTTCGGGGATTGGAAAAACAAACTGGCGCAAGCGTACAATATATATACGCGCTAGTACTTTGAAGGAAACAAAATAGAAATTGATGAATAAATATATATTTTTTTAAAAATTTAAAAATTTACCTTTTCTATTGAACATACCTCGTATATACAAGGTCAATATCACAAACAAAAATAAGTAATAAAAAATTCAACGCCAAAAAACCCAAGAGCAACAAAAAACAATGTGTTGTAATAAAAATTTACTAATTCTACCGCTTTATTTATTCTTCACTTAAAGGCCAAAACGATGACATGTAGCCAAATGTGGCCACGACATTAGATAAGAGGTGATTGCTTATTTTAAAATATAAGAAGTTAAAACAAAATAAAAACTTATTTTAACAATTGAGAAAAGAGGCAGTAAAATGAACACAAAATTACAACCATAAAATCATATCGCCAACATGAATCGATCATAAAATTTCTAACAAATTACACACAAACAATATATATTTTTTTAAACTCAGACAAAACAATTGGAAAAAAACGACACGCAAAAAAAACTAAAACCATTTAAAAGAAGAAAGTGTGAATCAATTAGTTCTTAGACACTCGAAGAGAAAGATCACTTAAAAAAAATTAAGATAAAATGGCTAAAGAACAACACAAGATAAAACAAATAAAATAAAAGCAAAATAATTAGATTTTATGACAGCAAAAGTGAGGAACACATCTTTTATTAGTCTACATCATTTGACTATTTAGTCGCTTTAATTTTCGTTTTAAGTTTTTATTACTTGCAACTACAACTTCCAATGAACCATATTTTAACCATTAATTATGGCTAGACAGGCGACAAGTGGCTGGTCAAACAACCAGCCTACAAATCATTTAATAAATTACGAGGGGGAATTTAATAAGTACTTGCAAAAGATAAATGAGTGATTTGTTTTCTTAAATTCTGGCCTAGCCAGAATTGATATCATACCAGTTAGTACAGAGTTTTTCCATTTCAGTCTTGAATGGTCCTCTTCTGCATCTTGAAAAGGGGGGAAAAAGAAAAAAACTTTATATCACCGCACTCCTCATAAAAACTGTTCTCGGAAACCGAACTTCCTTTACAAAAAGCATAATAATGACATCTTTTTACACAGTGTCTCGTCAACACATCACGTTGCCTCCGGCAGATGTATTCTACCTTTAAATAATGCCTTAAATCCCTTCGCACGGTGGTGCAAAAGTGGTAAAAAATGCGCAAACTTCTAAGCTGTCCAGCCGATTTTCATGAATTGCCATTCGTAGAAAAAATCATAAACATTTTGACTTTTGTATGAAGAATTATTTTGTTACAACAGTAGGTAGTTCTAAAAGGCATTAAAATTAAAAGCCATGATGAGGAATTTTCATAGATTTGATTTCCATGATGTGTTTAAGCATTTTAAAAAAGAAAAACTTTGCACACATGTGCAAAGTGTCATAGTATAGTTTCAAAATAATTTAACATACAAAAGTATTTTAAATTTTTTATTGTCCAATTTTTATACACTCATTGGTTAATTTTTTCTTTAGTATCTGACGCAAAAAAATTTTTTTGAAATATTAAAAGAAGACATTCAGAAAAATAATTATAACATCTCTAAAAGAAATAATTAAATTAGAAATTTTCTCTTTTTGTGATTATTTTTCCTTTTTATAAAACTTGTGGAAGTGTTAACAAACCTTTCAAATATTCCCTAAAGAAAAATTAGTCTTTTGATATAAAAACACACAAATAAGTCCAGCGTTAGTCGAAATGAGTGTTTAACCAAATAATCAACTCTCTAAGCCTGGAATTTCTTTAATTTTTGATTATCAGTTAATATGATTTATATAACCAGTACATAAATAAAGACATCCTGTGCATGAAAGTATCCTGGGGAAGAGAAAAAAATGGAAAATTTTGACAAGGAAAATATTTCGAGCTAAAAAACATTTTAAATTACAATTAGAAGACGATGAGTAAATGAACCCTGTTTAAAAGGAAAAAATCGCTTGATTGATAAAAAAAATTCTGAACTATTGTTTCCAATAAATTTCCAGTCATTCTAATTCACTTAAACAATTCCTCTTAAACAAAAAACTGCTTAAATTAAATACATTTTATTTGTAAAAGTGCAACATTATACAAACCAAATAATCTCAGTTACGTACATTTTATTTCTTAAAGTACATATAAAAAACTATTTGCCAAAATGCTAATAATTCTCAAGGTATTCAACTAAAACTTTAAATAAAAAAAATTATTTTTGGCTTTTTTTACATTTTGTGTTCCATTATTTTGAACTCTTGTCACATTGTTCATATACCCGTAACAACATAAGCATATGACGAATATTTTCAAAGCATTTACAAACTGTAGTAAAAAATGTTTGATCAACCCTCCTATTTATTTAACATATCAGTGATTTTTTTTCGAAAAGAAAAGTAAAACAAACTCAAGTAAAGAAATTGGGGACAAAGAGATTTCGACTATGCAATAAAATGACATAAACAAATTAATAGAGGCAATAAAAACCCTTTTTCTTTCGATTCATAGGGACGGACGTAATCAAATTTGTTTGCATGAAAATAATGTTGTCAGAAAGGCTGTAAAATATTTATGTTCAAATTATAAGGATGTGGCAAGTGGAGGATGTATCGACGAGTATATAACATGATTGGTTCGAGTTGATTCGTTGAAAAATATTTTTAGGGACTGATTAAATATTTATATTTTTTAACGAATGCAACTGCCAACTTTTATTGTAATGTGGCAGATAGTCCTGTTCTTTGGAGACTTATTAGCATAAGCAAAGTAGCCACAAGATAAGTATCGATTTCGAAGAATAGTAGATAAGCCCACTTTGCTACTGAGGAGGATTTTCTCTATTCACTTATATATTATTTAAATATTTGGAGGCTCCTAGTACTCGTATTATTTGTGTGTCAAAGGCCACATTTTATTTATTATAATTTTTTTCATAATAATTGATTTTCGTTATGTGTGTTTTAACTTCCTTCCCACATAAATCAGCACTATCATCTTTTTAAAAATAAATAAATAAATCGTTTCAATAATTACCAATAATCCACTTATTCCCACTCACTTAATGCGCATGTGTAAAACGCTGTTTGTGGCGCTTAGCGCAACAATCTCAAATGTCAAGTTTCAAATGCTTCGTGACAAGTGTTTTCCAAACTATCAAATAAAACCACAACAACAAGAAAAAGTACGACATGGTAGAAAGTTATTATAATTTTAGAAAAACTAAACACTCATGCATATTGATATGACTGGTGTCAGTCATTCATTATGGACTGCTATCGTCAAACAAATTAAAGGCATGTTGTATGTAACGTTTTGTTTTCATAGTTTGAGAGGATTTTTCTTATATTTTTTTTTGTTCACAAAGTTTTTATGATCTCTTTCTTATTTTTGGACTTCTTTGCATTAAAAAATAGAGTATTAAACTTATAGAAGAATGTCAAAATACCACAGCCGTAAACAACCACAAACAAGAATAATATTATAAAATGCTGCTCGTAGAACAAAATAATGTATCATCAAAAGAGCCAAGTATAAACAAAATTTGACCGTAATATAGAACTAATGCGGGTAGTGGTTGACCCATATAATACGCTTCGGGTACATATATACAAATCAAATAATTTCCAATAGGGTCTTTTAATCTTTTCATGTGATAGAGGTCACATTGGTGAACCTACATCTGTCAAATTGGCTGTCATTTATAATTTTTTTTTTTTTTTGATAAATCACCGTGAACCATGCATTCAACAACATGTGCAAATGATAAAATTGTTTTATCAAAAAGGGCGTGGTGTTTGGGCAACTTTCTGCTCAATTTGCCCACTTGACTATTCACAGCGTGGTGGATAAATGTGAGTCCACTGGTGCAGTAAACAATAAACCAATAATCGTATGATGATAAAACGCAAGATCTGTTTAAAAAATAATGCAGCATCGCTCACAATGAAGTACATTTCTGTATGAATGTATACCAATCCATATGAGATTCAAAAGCATTGAATAGAACATAAAACATAGAATATCCTTGGCCAGGCCATCACCGTGAAAGGTAAGCGCTTTAGGTAGATTATTACCAACTTCTTTTGGTTTAAATTGGTTGCCATGTACACCAATGACACGTGGTTTCAACATTGCGCCGCTATATTTCACACAGTTTATGCCGCATTAGATATTTTGCACGTGAGGTGGTGTGAATTGGCCACCGAGATCGTGCTATTTGGCCTCGTCAGGAGCTGAAGGTGAACCACCATAGACAACAACCAGTGATTGCAAAATAGTTTCTAGAGCAGTTAGAAGCTGAGCATAATTTTAATCAAAAAATTATCCTCAGCGATGAGGCCAATTTCTCGTCAACAAAGGACTAATTTAAATTTTTATTGAAAACGTTGCCAAATTATCAAATTATATATTAAATACGTACATATGTACATATGCATTTAGCCTTTAGCTGAGGTCATGGCCGCCTTCTAACAAAATCAGACTAAAGAAGAGAATATCCAAGTGAAAAAAGTGGAAGATGGTGTCTTGAGTGGTTGAAATTTAAGCAGCAGTAACATTTTGCTCATGCGTCATTCGTTGGCGATAAAAATCCCGATTGTCCTGAAAATATATCCGAAATAGCGATCTATCTAATACATATATTCATCCTTCCTAAAAATCTTATTCATTAATCAAAATATACTGCAAATACTCCCAGTATATAATCTGGCTATTGAAGAAGAAAAAAATTGTGTGTGTGTGTCATAACCAACATTAGGTCTCCTGCATCGAAAACTTTGGTTGTATTTATTTATTTATTGCTTTTTAATTTAAAATTTTGAATGAATATAAATGACATGACAGTCTAAGTTTTGTTGGCATGACACAGTTTTGCTTTGGTCATGTATAAACATCATCATTAATATCAAACAGACTATTGAATAGTTGATTTGTTTTTTGGTAATTTGTCAGTTGCTACTTTTCAGTTTTGAGTCCAGATCACACAAACGTGCCTTTATATGTAGCACATGCTAAAGGGTCATTCTTACCACACACACACACACACGAATAACAAATAATAGTCTTACAGATACGAATAATAACAGAGAATAAAAAGTGTACAAGTCTCTACAGAAGTCTATATTCAATCAAAAATACACCATGATCTTAAAAATCATCAGGAGTGTGGAATCGAGCAGCCAAGTGTTTGTTTTGTGCATCTGTCCGCCTGTCTGTCTATCTGTCTGTCTATCTGCCTGTCTCTCTGTCTGTCTCTCTGCCTGTAGGTCTGCTTTTGAATTTGTAACGACCTTTAATCTATTGATTGGTTTCCCAAAGATTGTTAACGTTGTACTAAAGGTTAATAAATCTAATTATTGTAATTTAAACAATATTTTTCTTAACCAAACATATTCTTTTTTTTTTCATTTTTGCTGGCTCTTGGATTTCTTTTTTATATTCTTCTGAGCCATGTTAATTACAATTTCATAGATTTTGGCCATTTTCTATTCAGATTTTGTATCTGTGTCCCATTTTTGTAATTAATTATAGTGTTTGTTTAATAGATGTGCTATTCGGGAAAGTTAGACAACAAAATAGTTTGTATTCTACACTACAAACATCATTTTTTCTTTTTTTTTTTTTTGTTTTGTTTTATTTTTAAAAAACTTTTCGATTGAACATTTGTTTTGCTTTTTTAAACTTTGGTGAAGGGAAGAATAATGTAATTGTTAGATATTGAAAATATCTTTTATCTTAATTAATAGAGTGTCATTGAACTTTATCTATTCTGTTGATTGTCTTTTAGGTAAGTTAATAAATTATTTTAGTTGAAAAAGCAACATTTGTCCATTTGAAATAGTTCAATAGAAAGGAATTAAAAAAAATCATTTTAAATCTATTCAGCAAAATGGAGAAATAAAAAAAAGAATTATATAGAAGCAGTTTAGACTCGAATCATTTCCAATAATAGAAATAAATCCAAAAATTCCTGTCTTAAGGCTCATTGGAAAATTTCTTCAGTAAGATGATTATATGGAACGCTTTGGCACTGGAAAATATTAGGAATTTATTTATAGTCTTATTTAGT
Source organism: Germaria angustata (assembly GCA_963681545.1). Taxonomy (NCBI): domain Eukaryota; kingdom Metazoa; phylum Arthropoda; class Insecta; order Diptera; family Tachinidae; genus Germaria; species Germaria angustata. Next base: position 20,214,818 of record OY812999.1, on the reverse strand, counting down.
TCCTTCTTATTAGAAAGTGAAGGTCTCAATTTTAAAGCAGTATTAATTTGGGATCGATAATGTTGCTTCGCAGAGACTGGCATTCATATTTTCAAGATATTTTAGCTCGTTGACACTTTCATTAGCAAAGAACTTCGAATTAAATCTGAAAATCACAGCAAAATAAACAATCGCTCGAATGTAAATTATTAAAAAATTTTTTTCACTTTAAACTTTTCTTAACAACTCACACGCAAATGTTGAACGATGAAAACGCTTTCCAGTCCAAAACTCAACAAAGTGAAAAGTGAAATTTTCACCCTCATCTTGTCCGCAATTAACATTCACTTAAAATAAATATAGAGCTGCTAAATGCACAATTTATCGACTGGCCCGACAAAAAGTGATACAAAAAAATAATACAGAAATGAAATAAATTTAAAATAATTTATACAAATTAAATATCTTTGCGTACACAATTGTATAAGAAGGAAAATACATGTAATTTTGAGAAAAGGTAGTTTCGGCCACTCTTACGCATGGATGCATTTGGAGTCTTAACTTTATTTTATTTTATTTTCTTGTGGCAAGATGAACATTCCAAAATATGACATGGTCAGTTAACAAGTTAAAGAATTGTGTGAATGTGTTTTTTGGTTTAATCGTTTTTTTTTGTTTTTGTTTTTATTGTTGTTGTTAAGAAATATAGCTGGTTGGTGGATGATGGGCTCAGCTGTGATAATAACGCTTATCATGGCTTATACATCTAACCTGTTAATGTATGAATTTAATTATTTGTATTTAGAAAATTTGTAATGCTACATTGTCGGCTATACCCTACAGGAGAAGTATGAATTTATAAAGTTGTTTCAGCCGTTTGTTAAAGTTTATCTATATACAGATAAAAAAATGTGACAACATCATATTTGTAAGACAATTGATATTTTTCAGAATTTTTGATCAAAGGAATTTCTTCTCTCATCATGCCTGGCAGGGCGGTTGGCTACCCAGCTGGCTGAATGTTTGTAAGTCGATCTGTCTCTCTACTACATTTAGACAAAAGTCTTTGCGTAAGTATTCCAATAGATAATTTAACTCTTATGGCATTTACTTTTCCAAAAAAATTTACAACATCTTATTAAACAAGTTGCAACAAAAATCAATTTAACGCTCTAATTTTACAACTGCCTCAGCGGACTTTATAAGTTTCCTTTTATTAAAAAACAAAAAATTTAAATTTGTTTTTAGTTTGATGATACAATTTTTTTTTTTTTGGAATATTTCTTTAGTAAGAGAATACTAGGAACGGCCCTAAGTTACCCAGAGGAGAAAAAGAATTATTATACGCAAAGGAGAAAAAAAATTTATTATACGCACTAGTTCATGAAATTTTTTGTTTGCTGGTATTAAAGACATTAGAGCAAATAAGGCTGAAAATGTGAATGAAAGTGATCTTTTAAACTATTTGTTGCAAATTTTATGTCATTTTTGTTTCACAGAACTATACATTGGCAGGTATAAAAAAATGCATTCAATTAAATATTTGGCAGCCATACAAATCTCTTTGCATCAATACTCGTACGCCAAAAATCCAACCAACACCAAACAAACAAATTCTCCTTGTCGAGAGAAGGACAAGAAGGACAAAATCAATAACAAAAGGGCATGGTAGTCCAGAAGAAAAGGCTTTCTTATATGCTAAACCCGTAAGAAATTTCTTCCACAATTCTTTAAGCAGCCACACTTGCACTAAAATATAATCTCAGTTAGTAAAGAGACGGTCCAGATAGTTGTAAAGGAAATCATGTACCCTAAAAAGGCAGCAGGATATATCTCAGTAACGCCATTAAGGATTATAAATTTTCCTAGCGCTGTAATAACTGTGATTATTATAAGTTACAATGAAATCTGAACAATTGGTATTTTTGTGAAAAGCTGGAAAATATCCCAGACTTTACTGACTCCAAAGCTTGGAAAATATTTGTAATACTAGTGGTATCCTAGAAGACAGTCAGTTTATTTCCTTGTTTAGAGAATATTCGAGAGAAAAGTATTACCAATCTTAAACTACAGAAGCATCATCACAGTTTGCTTTTCGCGAACAACCGTAGCTCAGGCGTTCGGCAAAATCTGTTGTGATAGTCTAATATAAAAAATTTAAAATTTATTACCTCCTAACACGCATGAATTTCCCGTGTCGTATTTATTGATTTGGAGTCAAATGCGATAAATACGCACTTAAATTTGGATTTAAAGAAGGCATTGTTCTTGGTCCAAAGCGTTATTTAATATATAAATGTACCCTAACAACGTGTGACTAATTCATAATTTTTACATTTGCTGATGATAACGCCATCTTCACACCACACGCCCACGCTGAGAGCATATGCCATCTCGAGAGCTTAGGCGCTTGAAAGTCTGTTGCAAAAACTGAAGAAAACGGGTAAATAAGCTGGAAAGTAAAAAAAATAACATTCGTTCTCAGAAGGGGAAGTTGTTGTCTCATTATCCCCAAATAGTGCAAATAATTCATACTCCGATCATGTCAAATACACTGGCATTCATTTACAATTTAAATCTTAGATCAGGAACATCCTTTCGTACTACTAAGAAAAGAAAGTTCGTTGGCTGTTTGCAATTATTCCAAACAAATATCAGAGTAAACAACTCAAGATCCTCTAAGGCCACAGCAGATGTTTTAATGTCCTAAACCGTTTATCACTAATTTTTTATACACTGAGAAGATTTTATCAAAAGATCCATCTCGTGAATGTTTAATGTTCATAAGGGGCCTTTCATACATTCTGTCATCTGTTGGTTTGTTGTTTACTGCAGCAGTAGACTCAAATTTATCCCTCATATTGCGAATAGTATCCACAGTAGGACGATTATAGCGATCGTAGAATAGGGGAAGGGCACCAATTTTATCATTTGCACGTGCTGTTGAACGTATTTCCCGTCTATGGTGATTTGGCAAAACAGACTGAATAAATGACAGCCAATTCAAGGGATATACATTTAACAATATAATCGCTATCAACTATTAAAGTTCAAAAGTCCCTATTGGCAGATCTTTTATATATATTTCTTAACAGCACTGGTGGAACACATTGTCTTTCATTTTCTTGGAAAATTTCTAGTGAAGGTGAGTATCTTATATGTTAGAGGGTATTGTAATAACAAACAGCGAGTAGATCAATAAACTTCTATAAGTGGAAAACTACAAATAATTTTTCATAATTTGCACAGTTTGTTCTTCGTGAATATCCCTGATTTTTAGAGATGACGCACTTGGCATTTTCATATAGACGATCGACATGAAAATTAAAGCCATACTTACATAAACGTACGGCATCGAACTATGGGAAACGTTTAGTAACAAAAATATTTATCTCATAAAAAGGGCCACATTTCAAAATTCTTAAGACTATTACAGCACCTACGTGGTGCGTAAGCAACGAGATGATTCACAAGGTTCTGGAAACAGAGATTTAGTTGCTGAAATTGTTACATCAACCGAACGCACTCGCGTGATCAATTATTGAAACTCAACCTTTAGATCAGGTCTTCCACCCTACTGGTATAAAGTAATTCATTCATTGCACTTTTCACTAGGAAAAAATATTAGTTTAAGATTTTAATACTTATTGAGACAGAACAACAATTTCATGGAAAATTCCAACTTAGGGAGGTTTCATAACCGAAATAAAGTGATACATTAACTTAACAGAGTTTTCTGATCCTTCCCAATAAGTTTAGGTTTAAATAACATTTTTCTTTTTAATAGAGAAAATATGTTTACATTTTTCTTAGAAAAGAAAAAGCTGTCCGAAGGTTTTTTCTGCAAAAAAAAACCTTATTTCATATTCCCTTACTTTCCAGTGTAGCACACTCGCATAGTCGCATACTAACTATTTGTAATTATCATTCATACCTGCTAATTATTATTTTGTCTTTAATCTTCAAAGAAGAAAAAAAACGCAGAATAAGTGATTATATAAAATTTAATAAAATATGCTAATTTCTTTCCAACATTTTATGTATTTCGTAGTTTATTAACGTATATTTCCTTACATTTTTATTATACAGAAAGTAAGTAATTTGTAATACATCATCCAGGGTTGAAAAAAGTTTTGAGGAAAAAAAAAAATTAATTAACGAAAAATCCAAAGAGTAGCCCTCATATAAAAAAAATGTTTTCATATTTTTCCTCTTGTGTAAATTAACAACAATTGTTTGTGAAGAAGACAATGGTTCATAAAAAATATATTTTTTGGTAATTTTAATTTTTGTTATTATCAAAATGATTTAATGTGTGTATCAACTGAGAAAAACTACATTATGGCTGATAATAATTTTGTTTCTATTTTAGTTTAAATTACTTTCACATTTATTATATTTATTGTGTTTCATTTCAAGTTGATTTGCATAATTTTCGAATAATTGTAAAATAAATTAGTAGAGGGAAAATTTTCAAAAATTGGGCCAGTATATGTTAAATTTCTAAAAAATTTCTATGAAATTTTAAAAGCTTGAAAAGGTTTAATTGTCATAAAAATACAAGAGAGTGTAGGTGCGATTTCGTGTACTACAACTTTTTACAAATAAAATCATCTGACAATAACAACAAGAATTCTATAGTTTTATCAGAAATAACGTACAACAAGAGCTATGACATTCATACCGCAAAAAAAATAAATTAAATGCACATAAAATTTTTAAGATGTAATTTTCCCTACCAAAACTGTTTGGCATGAGTTATAATTTAGACCTTTTTTATAAACATAAGCCGAGCAATTATGAAAATGTTACTCTCAACCAGCTTCCACATATGCATTCAGGAGGCAAAGTAACAAATTGGTCCTTTAAGGCAACATAATCATATCTCAAAGAAACAAAACTTTTAGCTTGATTCTAAAAAAAAGTGCAACATTTTGTTGATAAATTTGTATAAAAAATCTTTTCATCGCTTTAATATAATTTTAATTTCAATATAATTAATTTTTTCTCTTTGGAAAGATAAAAAAAATTTTGTTGCCATTGTTTTCAAAAATAAAAATGCCATTAATCTGCCTTTACATTGAGCCATTTGCATGAGTCTCTTCAGTTTTGGAAACTGGCAAAAACCCCAAGCAGCCAAACTCAGCATTTTGGAAAAGAGCTTCACTGATACACAACTCATGAAAACACATCCGAAAAGCTTTTATGGCGCCAGCCAACCGCATTAACGACATCATTAATTTCCTTTGATTTAAAAAGTGTCTAGGTTAATCACTGGCATGTTTTTGGCCTTCTAAGAGCAACTTGTACCGCTTGTCGACATTTTTATTTAAAGTTATCTCATCAGATGCCAGATGTCAACCTTTAAGGGCATAGTCGTGCCCCGAAATTTGTAGCATTTTTATATAAAATTTTATGTAAACTCCTTGATAACAAAATAGAAATTCGACAGTAGGTATACCGCAGAACTTTGAACGTCCGTTAGTTTCCTTTTTTAAAGAACTCGTTGACCATTTATCTCTGAAGCACGGATGTATCCTTTATATATTTAACATTATCATAATTAATATTGTTTAAAATTATTAACTGCACATCTTCTTGTTCTCATCTTTTTTTTTGTTTGATTATTTTAAAGAAAAAGAAGAATTTATGGCATCAATATTTAATCTCTGTGCTCCTTTGAAAGGATGTTTACTTTTAACTACCATTGTCCTAATATAACATCCTTGCTAATATTGAAATAATTCTCAAGCCATGATAGAAGTACTAGAGACAAATATTTTCCATTTATAGAACCAAACCACAGTGAATCCAAGTAGCATTCAATATTGTCATGTCATGTTGTACAGGGTGTTCTTGTATCGATCACATTATTTCATTTGAAGGAATGAAATTTGTTATCACAAAAAAACATATTTCCTTTTAAATACTTTTAGCTCCCAAAACATCCATCCACCTGTCTAATAAATATTTCAATTAATCGCATCTATTAAACAAAACATTTGGCAGGTGAAAATTGCTGCTGCTACCGTGGCATAATATTTATTTGTGTTTAAGGAAATTGTCTCCTAAAATTTTTTCTACATTAGAAGTTTGCGTGTGGTATATACCATAGACATTTAGTAAAATGTCAAACATTATTGAACGTATCGAAAACTAAAATTTTAAAAATAAAATAAAATACGTATGTCTGTTTAGAAACACATACATACATATGTATGTATGTAGTCGTAAATGTGCATTTGAAGCCAAATAGTTATTCAAACATCTATTGCAAAGTTAAAACAAATAAAAACGAAACTCAAATATGAAAAAGTAGAAAAAAAAACAAAAGGACATAAACCATAGATTTAAAAAATTAAACAAATGACCAAATGTAGATGGTAAGAAGGGCAAATAGGCAGACAAGGTGACAGAGAGGCACATTAACAGATGGTTAGTCCATACTGTAGTGCAACACTTAAATCATTGGAGTTTTAATATCGGGTGCTCCAATTATAAGTAATTTTTTAAATCACATGTTATTTTGACACTGATAGACTTTTTTCTATCGGAAATATCGACTATAAGTCAGTATCATACCTCCTCCGAGGACCAAAATGAATTACTTTACACTTGCACACAGCAATCGGACAAAGGATTTTGCCAAATATGCATGTTTTCAAACGAGGCAACACTGTTAACAAAAAAAAAACAAACTTGATTCATCTGAGTATCGGAAAGCATACATGTCTTTATCGAAAAGCCATCTACACAGAGTTACAGTCCTGATTGGGTTTTAGAATGGTTTAATCATTGAAAACACCATTTTAGTCAACGATGAGTGCCACAGAACCATGATTACGAACATTTCATGGCCTAAAATGAAAGACTTGAACTTGCAAAATCTTTGCTTTCAGCAGTGTGGGGCACCATGTCATATAGCTTAGCGGCGTGTCATCACAGCTCATATAATTTTCAAAAATGTATTTGTACTTGGAACACTCTTTGGATACATAGCAATCTAATTTGCCTAATTTTATATGCGTATCGTCCAGCTCACCTAGAGCTCCTCTTTTGATGAATATGTAATTGTAATTGCACTTACAGACATGGTCGTTTTTAGACGAGAGCGCACCGTTTAAATGGCTTATGACACTTTTATGTTAAATTTAAGCGGAAAGATAAGCGAAAGAGTCACCACTGACTGCTACTATATATTGTTCATATCAACAATTATGTAGTAGATATTCTTATCGCTGCAACAATATTTTTTTATAACAAAATTTCATTTTGTGTTAAATCCGGCTTTCCTACTGTTCATTTCACTGTGGCAAAAACAAATATAAAGACTCAAATTTAGAGAATTAAATATAAAAATAAAGTTGTGTTAATTTACCCAGCATTTCTGACAGCGCATAGAGAAAGGGACCTAAGGGTAAAAAAATCAATTGTCGTTTTTTTTTTGGATGTGGACAATATCTGAGCATCGAATAAGATTGATCCCATGCCCCAAAAGTGTTCCCTCCCAGAGATATGCGCGTATTATGAGAGTGATGGTACTCCAAAGATATACGTATTTAAATCTTTAAAATGGGTCTCCTGAACAAAACCGGTTTCTACCCTTAGGTCCCTTTCTATTTTGCGCTTCACTTTTGTATGTGAAAGTACAAGTTCGAGAAGCACAATACATTTGCACTTTTTCACTAACACATTCACATTTTCCATACTTGCAGCTCAAATTGCAAGAGATCGATTTTTAGCACTTGCAGCGTGTAAGACTGAACTTTGTCAATAAAATAATCATAGTTTAAACGTATTTAATGCATTTCTCGTATATAGTAAGAATTTAAATTAAATTTTTATAGCCCTCTGTTTGTCTAAAAATTTGTCCATATGATGTTTTCAATAAAATGGAGGCAATACTAGGTAAAATAAATATTGTAACATTATTAAATTTATATCGCGCCCATTCAATCTTCTATTTTTTACTTTCACTTTCCTCTTTTGGTTTTTTTATTTCCAAAATAAGCCAATTTTCGCTGCAAATTTTTGCTTTGACGACATTCGCAAAATGAGCTTTTACTTGACTGTGTAAACAATCATTCAAGCAACTTGCAATGCTTTTGACTATTTCTTAAACATTTTTGTTGCAGACGATTATTTGCATGTGTAAAGACAGGTTTATAGTGTGGAGCTGAAATTTGAATGTGCTGATTTGGTTACAAAACGAATATTGGTGGCTTTAAAGCAACAAGTCTTCCATGGACATTTAGTTGAATCCATTAAAGGTTTAAGGATCTTAATAAAAGTGTAGAGCAAAGTACATGAATGAGGTCTCATGGTAGTAATACCACTGTCAAATATTTTTTATATCCCTATTCCATATGATATGCTGAAAACTACGGAAAGTAGTTCTCTCTAAAGCAATTTTTATATGATATTTTCGTTTCGTTTTCCTTTAATTATCAAAACATCACCTTTTTGCAAATGAAAATTGTTCCATTAATAACTTAATTATTGAAAGTGAAATTTTATTGACAGTTCTCATGACTGTTGTAAGGACATTCAATCCTGGAGATAAAAGGCAAACCGAATATCTATTATTATATTTAATGAAGACAAACAAGGAAGTGGCCAAAAGGTTCAAAAGACCCAAAACAAACTAAGTAAAGTGGGAGGGAGACAAAAAAAAAACAAACACTAATAAACTACAAGTGAAATGATTTTAAATATGTATATGTATGTATGTTTGGCAAGTACGTAAGTATGCGTGTATATGTGCCTTAAGATTCCTGTATTTGCTTATATAAGAAGGACAAAAGTCAACTTGTATTAGATGACTAAAATTGCGTACTTGATTTCAGGGGATTCTTGTTAATTTTTTTTTCTTCATTTGAAGTATTCTCACATTTTGTTGACTTTTCATTCCTTCTGTGTGCACTTTCCATAGTCTTTTATTTGCCCAAACTAAATATTATAAAATTGTTAGTAAATTGTTGAGACTTTTATGGGAATTTTATTGTTGTAGACAAAAAGGAATAGGAAAATTTGAAAAACAAAATACATAGATGCACAGTGAAATGAAAACAAGTCCTTGATAGGGGCATGTTGTCTTTGCTTGTGCAAAAATGAATGCTTACCCAGGATGACTATATATACACACATACGCACAAATACTTATACAGCACCTCTGCACATTTTCTCAAATACATTCACTAAAAAGTATAAATATTATAAATATATCTTTTCAATTTATCTAGTTCACATGATGTTTGTAGATCAAATAGGAGTGTGAAGGAGAAAGTATATATTGCACAGTGGGGCCACTACACCAGAAGACATTTCAAAGCTTCTAAATATTTTTTCAAGAGATTGTAATTCAAGGATTAACTAAATATTGAAAGCTAAAGGTTTTAATATTCTTAAGGCTACCAGAAATTGGACTCTACTGATCGCATTAAGATAATCCATCATTTTTAATTTAGAATAATTTTTGGTTATCCAGCTGGTTTTGACTATGTTCCAACTTCAGTGTTCTTTTTGTTACTGCACTTTTTCCAATCTCGAAGATGTCCATAAGCCTGTCTGTATGTGTGTATGCGTGTACGTATGCTAACGCCTTACAACTCCTGAACGGTTGCAATAATTTTAAAACAACTTTCACAACACCAAGATATCAAAAAATTTGACTATGTAAATAAACTTTAAGCTGCCTCTTCCTTGAAACCTAAAAGTACAATACACCAGTAAAATTTCAATCACATAGTCCAGCATAAAACCCACAACAAGCAATAAGAATTTCTAGAAATGACGGAAGTTTTTCAAATATAATTTTAAATACATATGTTTTCACTAGATGTTGTATGAGTTGTAAATGGTCGGATGTTACAATAGATGTACAAATTCTATTCTTTATGTAAATATTTGCGGCAACGCTTACAACCTTTTTTCCTACGAGTATGTTTTTCGGATATAAAATAAGACAGGGATGGGAATAATTTCATAATTTTTAATAGTTAAAGAAATTATAAATTTAAAGGGAAATTTAATTTTTGCGACAAAGTTAACTGAAACCAACTGCAATATGAATTGAATTCAAATATTTCATTTCTGACCCTGTTTAAAAAATTTCAATAAGTAGTAACAAAAGAAATATATTTGTTTAAAGAAAATATACAAAGAAGAAAATATTTAGTGAAAAATCAGTATATATTCCCAATATATATTTAACTAAGAAATAATAATAACAAAAGTATGAGAGTAGATATGACCATTATATATGATACAGTACAAATACCCAGAAACAATTGAACTAATTTCAATTTAAGAACTTGTAGTATCAACTAAAAATTTATTTAGATTTGCACCAGTAAAGAAATTGCTAAATCAATTAAACTTTTAATTAAAATAACAATATAATTAATTAGCAGGTTGAATTGATCAAAAATTTTAAATATTTTAATCAATTTAATTTATTTTTTTTTCCAAGCTTAAGCTTTTCCTTATGACATTATATTTAACAATGTTGTTATTTTACAAAAAAAAAACGAACATTCTGAAAATAAAATTAAAAAAGTAGCAAAATCAAATCAAAATCAAATAAAATATGAGACCCCTTAAGCTTGAAAAAAAAATATTACATTGACTATTTTAAATAAAACGATAAAAAAAATTAGAATATGTGCTCTAAGTTTTCTTGTAGTTAATAATTATGTCAAGATGTTCACTTATCGTAAATTATTTTAATAATATTTTGAGGAATTTTGAGTTGTATGAAAATATATACAAAATTACTTTTAAAATATCAAATTTTTTTAATTTTTACATAACACTCTTCTTCTTTTGTTATAGTTTGACTAGACGTAAATTTATTCCATGTAAACTTATAAATACAACAAGAAAATTTCTCATTATACAATGTCAAAAATGGTAGACTAAAAGAAGAAAATAAAGAAAAATATTTGAAACTAATCAAAATAGTTGTAGGTTCTACAACTTACCATCTACAACATGTAGTGAAATGGGGTATTTTGATTCCCTATCGTTTTATTTTCATATCTATATTCTTCAAGCTTTTACCTCTTTAAAATTTAAATGATTATTAATGTCAGGGTACTCCTTGAAAGGCATCTTTAGAGAATTTTATTGTCTGATATAATTATTATATGATTTACTCAAGATATTTCTGAGAATTTGCGAAATATATAGGAAGCGAATCAAATCTATTAATTCTACAGTGTCAATAGATTAAAAAATTTTTAATTTGAAATAACGCTAGCAAAGTTTGAGAATAGTTTATTATAATAAATAAATGAAATAGTAATAAGAGTCCAGTAGATATTTATTACTGAGCTTGATTTCCAGCTTTTTATATTAAAACTATTATGCGTTTCAAAATATTGGATTTAAAAAAATATGATTTTTCTAATGAATTGCAGCTAGAACTTAATAAAAACATAAAATAAATTATATTAATAAAAAAAAGGAAGTTGTTAATTTTGTCAATAGAGCCAGAATATGTTCTTTAGTCTATTTCAATTTGTCTTCCTGCAATTTTGTCAGTTAAAAAATTCTTATATATTTATTTGCCAAAGGGGAAACAAATTTCAAGGTTTAACTTTGAAAATGACTTCTCATAATAGAGCTTAAGCGAACACATTCAGTTTCATCTTTTTTCTAGGAAAATAGCTGATATGTGGGTTAAACTTTTTGCAAACTTCTACCTTCACATTAATTCTTTAAGCGAGAACCATATAAAAAGGATTTAAGACCACCATTCTTGTTAAATGTGTCACTGTGCATCGTAGAAGAAAAATTTTTTTCTTTTAAAATTTTTTTATAAAAGTGGACACTTGATACTGTCAGCTTCCTGTCAGATATTTAGCAAAAAATATCAATTGCAAAAACTGCTGCTATGATTTTATTGTTCAATTTTATGTGAGCATTTTTTAAGGATGTCCATATTCTAAACAGGTGTGATGAAAAAAGCTTTTATGCCTTTAGAAAATATATCGAGTTTTTTTAATCAAATCAAATACATTTATTGTTTCAAGACCAAATAAAGTCAGTAAAAACTGTTTTTATATCTGAATCAAATTCTATTGTAACAAAATATTGATTAAATGTCTTGCAAGAAGGTTTACAAGTGACTGTAAATTCCATACGAAGCACTTTGTAATGAGTAACTGCAACTTTTGCAATTAGTAATTGAAGTTCTTGCAACAAGTAATTGTAAGTTTTGTCTCTGTTTGGAATTAATGAAACAAAGTCTGTAAGCAGAACCGATACCTGATGTTGCAAATTGAAGTATTTCAGTAGCCCATTTGCTCAACAATATCATAACCCAAAAAAATCCAGTTTTGCAGAAAACGAAGTTCAAAATATTAATTTAAATAAAATAATAATCTATCTTCAAGAGATGAAAACATGAAGCAAGAAGTACGATATATCAACTAATCCTAAATTCTTAACTAAAAAATTTAAATTTTTTAGTTATGATGTTGTTTTAGCAAATGGGCGATATATCATTCATAGATTTCGTTGAAAACTAAATATGACGTAAACTGCTACAAATTACAGGGGCACAAGTATCATTATCGGTTATTTATAGGCGGAATTCTAGTTGATGTTGAAACGCTTCGAGCGTTGCAAACCTTCATATGAGATGAAGTATCCTCGACACTCTTTATTACTAAGGCTACGTTGCATCCTCTTGTAAGCTAAACCTACTGGTATACAATATGAAAATCGAAAATTCTGCGCCAACTATTAACGATAGCCTTAAAACTATTGCGAGAATTTTGCCAATAGAAAAAAATTAATATCATCCTGTGATAAACAAGATGAGTAATAAAAAACTTACTTAGAACTAATTTAAATATTTAATGATCAATTAAAAAAACATGGCAAAAACTTTACTCAAGTTACAGAAAACAGTTACAGAACTGCTTCAAGTTACGGCAAAAAATAAACTTTTATGACCAACATCTGCCTGGACATAGTTAAATCAGACAACACCCATTATCCGCTTGTCTATGTAATCCCGCAGAAATATCCTTCTAACTATTGCTTGCAGTACCAATAATATACTCAAGGATCTAAAACTGAAATATTAAGCTTTTGGAATCTCATCTTATGACAACCAGTCAAACTCATCTATTTCAGATTAATAAGCCAAAGTCCGAATGATGGTGAGGTCTCGAGGAGTTCGTGAGGATTGAGCGCTGTAAGTGCAATTGCTAAACAACAGAGGGCATAACGTGACCTCGGCTGGATCCCTAGGTATTCTAACAAGCTGCTAAATTTTTAAAATGATTACAATTGGTTTAACATTAATTTTTTTATTCTGGAAGGATATTTTGCTTTTTTAATTAATCTTATACATATAAAACATAATGCACTTTAATTTTTTTATTTTGATATTATTTTTTGGCAATTTTTTTCTTAAATTTTTGTGTTAATTTGTAACGAACGGTTACATATATCGTATATGGCTGGATTTAACATTAACGTTCGTATAAATGACAAAGAAAAGTCTTAAAGGATGCGAATTTCATCCATTTCAATTTCATCGTTTTCATTGGCCTTCATTTTCGTTCGAGTTGTCCTACTGAGAGTTCTTAGTGGGACGCAAATCACCTGTTTGTCGTTTAAACTATTAGAGATCCGTGGACAGGCTGTTAGATAAAAGCAATTTTTTTGCACTGCTGCCATAGGAAACGTCGGAAACGGAAACGCTTTAACTATATATTAAGAAATCTTGGCATCCAATTTCTCTTCCGGCATACACGTTACCGGTATTATTCGAAACTTACAAAAAATTTCAATGAAACGAAACTCAAATGTTTGAGCCGATTAATTCTTTCAGGTGACGTGTCATAATCCCCACGGACATAATCCCCATTTCAATTATGGGGCTTATGTCCGGTTTTTTTTCGGTCGTAACCCCCATAAAGGAATGGGGTTTATGTCTGAAAATAAAGCGGTCGCAATCCCCACAAAGTAATGGACATAGCCCCCATAAAAATTGGGATTATGTCCAATACGATTACGGACATAAGCCCCATTATAGGGATTATGGCTATTTCCAATGAGGTCATAATCCCCACAATCATCGGTTTAGGTTAGGTTAGGTTAGGTTGATTGGAGGGGTATGATAGCCCATGTCATACGACATACACTTAAGCCAGTGAAGGCTTGTTGTGCGTCAATCGGTTTCGCTTACAAACTTTTTCTGTATAGCCGGCCTTCGGCCGGGCTGAAACATTTTCTCCTCTATGGTATTTCGAACACCGGCTTCGCTAACAAAATATTTTCCTCCTTCAATCTTCAGGTGTGGTATAGAAGTTATTTCATTTTAATTAATTAAAAAGCTATTATTAGGAGTCACCTAATGGAAGCTATTTAATTAGGACTTATTCCATTATTCTGGCTACAGAGAAAACTTTTAGTCAGCGAAGCCGGTGTTTGTTATACCAGGCAGGGATGGCTCAATGATCTCTCTATGGTATAATAAGTTAATAAGTTAAACTAAGAATTTTGTTTTTTGTAAAGAATTTCGACTTATTTTCGTTGGACATAATCTCTATAGCGGAAGTGGACATAATCCCCACTTTATTATGGGGGTTATGACCGGAAAAAACAGGCCATAATCCCCATTTCTGGAAAGGGGATTATGTCCGTGGGGATTATGTCCGGGCACCATTCTTTCAATATGCTAATTTTTTAATTCCAAAAGAACTCAAGGTTTAAATTGCTCTGACTGCCATAAGGGCAGCCAGGGAACTTTCTAGGGGGATCTTTTAATCCTAAGAATTTTCTTAAGAACACTGCAACCTTTTAAAAAATAAGAAGAATATTGTTATATTAAATATAAATATAAATATCATAAAAAGGAAAATTTTCTAAGGGGGAATAAATTTATTCTGGACTGAGCTACGCCCATGATCATAACTAATTAAAAGTTGCGCATTTAACTTTTTTAAGAATGTACCTCACAAATTTATTCAAATGTATAACTTTATTAAAAAGATAAAAATTCATTGCCAAATATTTCAATTATAATTAGTAGTTTTAATTCTAGCTAAAAGTAAATGCAGACTACTAATCATCACGCTTCTTAGAATACAATTCAAACAATCATTAAAGCAATTTAAATGGCACTCAAATTGCAAATTGACAAGCGTGTTCACATATTTATTCCGCATAAAATTATACTTAAAAATATTTTTTTTGTTCTACTCGTTCGTTTGTAGTTACAAACCGGTGATTTAAGCTGAACTTGTTCATAACTGGCAGACTGTGTCTTAGCAGCACCCATCATACTGACCATTGTTATGAAAATAATAGACGTTTTTGAGGAATAATGAAACAAAGAGTTCAAATATTAATTGCAGGTTAAACAATAATTATTTGTAAAAAAAAAAAAATAAATTAAATTTTTGACCAGAATAATTTACTGAATACAACAAAAAATTCCTAGAATTTCTCTTTAATTTATGTTTGTTAATTAAATAGATGTTGGAAATTATAAATGTATAGAGAATAATAATTTCATAACATTTTGCATTTTCTACTAGTAGACTACTGTCTATTAATTTCTTTTCGGCGGCGATTGAAAGCAAATTTTCCTTTGCTGATTAAAAATTATTTTTTACGTATCATCGAGACCCAAAGAGGGCCCGATAAATATTTCAGGGACTCATCACCATCAGATTTAATGATTACAAAGTTATTCGTTGTGTGACATTGTGATTGCACGACCACAAATATCGCCAAGCGTTGCGGTCACCCAAAAGAGGAAGTCACTCAGCAATTTATCTTGTTCACGTATCCATTCAACCAGAAATGAGCTTCGTCGCTGAACACAATTTTCCGATAAAAAAGTGAACGATGCAGTTTCTTAAATGAGCTTGAATTTTGATAATAAAATCCAATAATCTGCAAGCGTTGTTCGTTTATAAGTCGATCCATGGTTAAATTGTAGAACAAACTGAACACGTTTAACAGCAACATATTAAACGAAAACATCTGAGCTGCCAAAAAGAACGTGGCTATAAAAATTACCCTTTATGTCTATGTATTTGGTTCATATCTCTATGAACACCGCTATCGATATCGTTAGCAACATCTTCACAATATCTTTGCTGATATCCTTATGCACGTTGATCATATGTATTGATATCTTATTAGGATATCGTGTCAATAAGGATTTCGACAAAGCTTTAGATTTTGATATTTATATCGACTTCATGCAAAATATTATTAACGATACCGCCATCGATATTGCTACAGATGCCGTTGTCCTTATGAAAATAGTTTTCCATATGCTAAGCAAGTGGATACTGCATAATGTTTGACAAAAAAGTCCTTGCAGTTCTTTCCAAGAAATTAAAATTGCGAAAGTAATATGTGTTAATCGTAACCAAAAATTACTGTCAAATAAACTTTAAGAATTCAAGTGTGTTTTAATGAACAAAAAAAACGTAAAGAGGCACCGACGGACGGCAACAGCAGAAATTATTTTACATCAATCAGCAATACTCCCACTATTCACAAACGCACTTAAGAGGTCATTTATAAGCAATTTAATTACTTTGTTGCAGGTTACAGACAAGATTAAAAAAAAACATCAAAAACAAGGTATTGTTAAGCAGTCTGCGTTCAATATTATCCTTCATAAAAATTTGGTGCCAGACTTTATGAAACGCGTTGAGTTTGTCCTTAATTGATGAATTTGTTACAAAGGGTTCCCCAAAACACAAATATAAATTGAATTATATTTTTTTCCAATTATATAATTTATTACATAGAATATGTCGAACGAAGAATTCAAAAAAAAACAAATCTTTATTGCGTGTGAAATAGAAGGGATCCAAACCATTTGCTTAAAATTTTATAATTTTTTTTTACAATTTAGATTAATTAAATTAATAAAATACAAATATAACAGAATTAATGAAATTGGAAAAATCTAGAAATTGTTACCAGATCTATATCAATTAATATATGAAAAATATGATCCATAATATTCATGACGGACGTACAATAAAAGGACATGCCAAAAAACAACACAAAAAGGCAACAACAAAAACTGTTTCTTATAAAATGTTGAGTATATTGTGGAAAAATTATAACATGTAAATACGTCCCACTATGATTCCCTAGAATTGTCTTTAAATCGCACATTCGATGATATTTCTAAAATAATTTTGGAACTATTGAGAAATGAATTTAAAAAATACATGCAAATTTCTTTCTCTTATTCCCATATTAAAATTTTAATTGCATTTTGGTACACCTTTTATTTTATTTCTCATACGTTTCATATCTTCGGAACACAAATTTTTTTAAATATAACTATAAGGAAACGCTCAAACACTCACCGCTCTAGTCATTTAAACGTCAGTGTCAAGTTGTATTATTGTTTTTTTTTTTTTTTTTGCAACAATGTATGAGTGTATTGACTTAATTTCATTTTAACTTATTAATGTTTGTTTTTGTATTGCTGGACTTCATGCATGTTCATTCAGTTCGGTTTTAAGTACAAAACTAATTTTTTCTTTCAAAATTATTCGGAATCAGTCTTGTCGGTAAGAGAGTTTAAAGTGATTTTTATTTAAAAGCCGAAAATTAAAAAAAAAAAGACTGCAGGAACAAAGTAAAAAATTTAAATATGACAGTACTTCATTAATCTTTTGTAGCGTGAGTAGATAATTTCTGTTTAAAGAATATGGAATGTTTCGTTCAGAAATGCATACACGTGAATATATTTTCAAAACATGCAAAATTCGTTAATTCGCAATACCTTGCCGTCAAGTAGGGCTCTTGATCTGGCCGGGGTGGGTAAACAGTTTTCTCTGGAATTTACGAATTAGTTTGATAGCAAATAATTAATTTTTTTTACAGATAAACTGGAAAATTAACCTTTATCAATTGCAAAGATTTTCTTTATTGTTTATATTTTTTAAATTGTTTGTAAAGGAACAAAAAATTAGTCTGACTGCTTTAGCTTATTGTGTTTCTTTCTTCTAGTAAAATTTTATCTAAGTTTTCAACAACGAAACTTTGATTTTAAAAGACATTAAAGTGTCATAACAAAAACTTTTATAATTTACATATACGAGAGGTCATATGGAAATATTTATTATATTTTTTATTAATAAATTATTATGCTTATATGTAAAATTAAAAGTAATAAATTTTAATACAATTTCATATAAAACTTACACACGACTGTACTTTACACATCCCATGACAATAAAATTTGTTGACTACTACGACTACTACAAGTATATGATATGAAGACCAAGCGGCCTGTTTTAATATCTGTTAAATAGCGATGACAGTTTCTATTATTTTTCATTATTAAAGATCCCTCATTCGGTTACTCGCTACTCCAAGAGATTTATTCATGTGTATTCCAAAGTATTTCCTTTCGAAGGGAAAAATTTAAGAATTTAAAAAATTCGCGGCTTCCTAAAGATTCTAGGGAAAAATGAAAGTCATTTTCAAGAATTGATATTTCTATTGCTTTTAAAAACCCACAAGTAGATCTTTTCAACTTCCTACGAAGTCAAGTTGGCAAACTTTTGATTAAACACCTGCACCACCTTCAAAAATTTGTAAAAATCTGTTCCTTTTGAATGTAATATTTTATAAAAAAAATATATAAACATTTTCAAAAACAACATTTTTATTACTTTTAAAAGTTTACATTTTCCTAGGAAGTCACAGTTGACAAACTTTTGATTGAAAATATATAAAATTACTTTTACTTATCTAGAAAAATCTGTTCTCCATTTGGAAAATAGTATCTTAGACGCAACCAAAAAGACCAAAGTCACTTCGGAGGAACTCTGATTTTATAGGTTTCAAAAACTTTTTTGCGCATGTTTTGAACTTTCAAAGAATTCATGTTGTATAGATTTTGACCAACAACCTGAATTATTTCTACAAATCTGTAAGACTTTGCTTTCAATTTTAAAAATTCTATTTTTATTCATATTACTATTGACATAAATCTAAATTTAATACTAATCTTCAATCTAATAATTATGTCGAACAATTAATTACTTTCACATAATAAAATCATTGCCATTGGCAGTTTTGTCCCCTTCAGATAAGAAGTCTCCTGCCACTGATAAATAAGCAATTTTCCTTCCCAATAACAGAAAATATTAACTTTTCTTAGCGTTTTGAAGATTACTTCTACTAAATTTGTGAATAAACACTTAAAAAAATAAACATCCTGTCATGACAAGCTTTTGTTGAAATCTTTGGAAATTATCCAAATTATCACAACTTCTAGATCATAGTCCAAGTGTCTTTATGGCTTTTTGGGGTTTTCACTGCAATTTATTCAAAATTGCGTTAGACTTTTTTTCATTGTATGGAAAACTAAAATTCTTTACGAGAGAGTAAATACCGCATTTAAAAGTGTTATCTTGTATATATGGTATAGAGATAGTGAAGAAAATTTTTCGAAAGCTAAAAAAATGTACTCATATGTATTAAAACATTTCAACATTAAATATTAGTCTATAATAAAAAAATTTATTCAACAATGACATTTTTGATTAAAAAGAAATATCGAATAATATTGATTATTAAGTATTTCTAATCTCCAACTTTCAATAAAATTTTGTAAAGAAAAGTGATACAAAAAAATTCTAGAAGTGGTTCGATTTATGTTGAAATATTCATATTTAGCAAAAGGACATCTTAATGTTTATTTTTAATAATATTTATATATTTTGTTTAAATTTATAATATTTAAAATTGACTCTTGAGGCGGGAAAATTCACAATTCTTTCGAATTCAGTCATCATCTCCAATCGGGAAATAAATACAATTCCTAATAGGGAATAACAATTTTATTTCTTTCAAGGATCCCTTTGTACAGCTCTTTGACTCCTTAGAAAGACAAATTAAGACATTTTTGATAAAATTAAAAAATAATACTTCATTCCTTAAGTGTACATAAATGTTGCACTTTTCTTAAATTTTCAACTGCAACCATTACTTTCGCATAAGAAAAACAAGTTGTGACTATAGGCAAGATTTTATTATTTTCAAGACTTCTGTTTCCACACAGTTTAATCGTTACTAAATTTTAAATTATCTTAAAAAACACAAATTCACTCTTCTTACTGTGCGAGAAAATAAGAAAAACAAATAAATTCACTAAAATTGGAAGAAAATAAAGACTATAAAATATCTTGATATGGCTTCTTTTCTGCATCAAAATGTGTGCATTTTCATAGCTTCTGCGAAAGCTCTCGTAAGGTGAGTCTCTCTCAAATAATTCTTCTCTTACAGCTGCTCTCGTTATATATTAATTTCATGTTGTTACTGTTTTACATGCTGATATGTTGACTATTTAAGGTGCCATGATTAAATGACACCCCCAATTTCGGATTCGAAACCAGCTGGAGAAAATATCAAAAAGACATGGTACTATAAAAAACAAGGCTTTTTATGATATGCAGTGGGACAAACAACATTTGAAGTACTTAAAAAAAATTTTTATATAATATCTGTTGATGACTTCAAATTCAATGAAAAAAAAAGCGAAGTTTTCTTTACTTCCGCATCACAAGTTGTGTGTTTTATTGACTTTTTTGTAATTTATATTTTTTACTGGGATATTAAGTATAAGAAAAATTACAAATAAAATATTATTAGGTTAGACATTCGCTTTCATTCATTGGGGTCCATGATTTGGTTCCTTTATAACACCTCTGAAAGCAAAAAAAAAAAAGAGTACAGAAGACAGAAAGCAGTCGTACACACAGTCTGTGGTAAAAATCGAATCTGCGACCATCTACTACTAGTCTGACTACTAGTCTAATATACTAGACACTAAGCTGCGACGGTACCATTATAAAATTTTATTTTCTAAACGAAATAATCGGTTTACACGCCATTCATCATATTTTCAAGCAAAATTTTTTCCCATATACATATTTATTGTTGGATCAATTTAAAGAAGTTATGGAAGAGATACTTACCAATCTGGAGATGTGTAAATTTTATAATTTTTTATTTTAAATAAAATTTTACATAAAATAAAATTAATACCAACTACCTTCTAGTACTGAGTACCCAGTATAAGGATCTAATACCAAGTACTACTGATTCTTACTTTGACAGCACTATTGTAATAAAAAAGAAATATCTATAAAATCTTAGATTTTATTATTAATTTTCTATGCCAACAACAAATACATACATTAGGCTCATTAAAAACCTGATTTGAACGGCAGCAACAATCGTATTAATATCGACATGATTTATTGTAATTTGTGTTATTGGTTTTGAATATTATTCAGATATTTTAACAATTAATTTGAGTTTAATAAAAACAAGGCGGACAAAATGTATTTTTGGCTATAATGACAGTATTGTATGTTTTAAGAGGTAGTAATTACCAACTAAAGGGTATTAATAATTTATTTACCTTTGCCAACGGCTTCAAAGCACTCACACACACATATATTCTCTTGCACACACTCTTACGTGTTAAATACAAATCGTCAGCATCTGTTTTTTACTTGATGACAAGAGAGGCTTAAGATTGTAATACTAGATTATTAGCAATGATAGAACGAGCCAAGTTATATATAATAATAGATGTGTTCACTAACTAAACATAGTATGGTATTTTTACAAAGTTCTATGGACGCGCCGCCCGATTTTATATTTTAAATGTATTTGGGAAAATTCCCTAGGATTGGTCTGAATCCCTCCTATAATTAGTTTAATCATCCCCTGAACATAATTCATAAAAATCAGCTGTAAGAATGTAAACAAAATTATATTAATATATTGCCCACTTTGTGACATCTGGTGGACATTATCGCCCAAAGGAAGCATCTGGAAATACTGTTTATTAATGACTTGCAATATTTTATACAGCATCAATTAAAATAATTTGTCTGCAATTAAGAAAATTTGGTAGCCTTTTTGTGTAACTTTAGCACCTGATGTACCCAAATTAGAAATCGGCCCAAGATAGCAGACATGCGATTACAATATACAATACACTTTGTTTGTCAGAAAAGAAATAAAGTCAGGTGGCCCTGGGATCTTTTTTCTTTGAATTATGCCAGTGCTCAAGTGATGATCCTTACCCATGCAATGCACTGTGCCGGTAATAGGAAGACAGTTTATGGCAGGAAGGATAAAAAACTAAAGTTTTTGGCTATACGACTTAAATTTCTCCACGCTTAGGGTGACAGGAAATACATCAGCACTTCTCGGACTATTACTGGTACGTAGGGATGGCAGCTATGAATGCTTACGTTCATTAATACATTTCTAAGGTCTTTATTGTTCACCTTATCACAAGTACTGACGGAAAGATTGATGCTTATGTAGTGTTATCACTGCCAAAAGAGACGGATAAGTTGCAACTTTATTAGGGTTTTTTGTTAATATAAATAGTATTAAATTCCGTCATGTAAAAGCTTTGTGTGGTTGATCTGGCGACGAGTAGTAGAGATAGTTTATAGCAGTAGAATCATCATCTCTAAAATTATGTATTGTTGTGGCAAACGTATCAAAAATTATATTCTATTACTTAAATACAAATTTAGCACCACTAAAAAATTTATAAAAAACATATTTCTTTAATTTATAATTGGGATTATTATATTAAAATAAAAAAACTGGTTGTTTGCAAGTTTAAGCCCCTCCTAAAGGCATGTTGATTCCCGTAACCAAAAAGGTCGTAAATTAATAATAATCCGCTAATAATCCACCGTGAAAGAGATTTTCTTCCATACGAAAGAAAAAATCACTATTTTAATTTCAGTCATAAACTCAGCCAAAATTGTTTATAGAAATTTTATTTTTCACAATAAAAATTTAGAAATCATCCATTTTTATAACTCCTCAATTACTTGCTAAGACTCTAGAAGTTAAGTCGTACTCCATTTTGAATTTGGTCCAAGGGCCACAAACACAACCAATATCTTAAACCAAAATCATTTATAATGAAAAAAAAAACCGATAAATATTTAATTTACGGTAGTAATTGCCCTTAAATACATTAACAACATAAATAAATGTTTCAATGTGCCACCTCGTTTAACAAATAAATACATATATACAATTAGTCCAAGACAATCAAACTGATGCAGAAAGAATTAAATAAGTTGCTGTAAGTCTCTTCATTTAATGACAAACAAACAAAAAAACCAGGCTGAATGCACATACTGTGTGCAAAGCACTTAATAATAGAACTAAAAAACATGTTCATACTTGTTTGAAAAACTTACATATATACACATTTTGTATACACATATTTATATACAAGTATGTATGTATATACATTTGTATATTATGTAAAATATATAGTTAGGGAAGTGCTGTATATTTGTAGTGGTGTATGCGGATATGAGACTTATGCATAAAAACTATTTTTATTCCAATCCTATCAAAATTATGTGTGTGTATGAGTAATAACTCAAAACCACAGTGGGACTTAAAATGTTGGTAGACAAAAAGTATTTTTATCTCTATTTATTATTTAAGCTTAAGGTCTTAATTAGCAAAACTATTAGTTTTTTGTAAAAATCAATCTCCCATAATTTCCCTAAAACTTTCAATGGTAATCAATGTTGTAAATTTAAGCCTTATTACAATTATAATAAACAATTTATGTGTTAAATATTTACAAAGTAAATATTATTTTATTACACCAGTACTCAGAGAATGACCCCTACTTGTGCATTGAACTGCGCTGGTACTAATATAATAATTTATTTGTTGATATGCCACTTACACCTCTCCACGATGGGGATGACAGAGAAGAAATCTGCAAGGAGTTCGTTCCACATAAGAGCATTTATATCCTACCAGCAAGAAATCGAATTTTAACAATATGACATGCGTTCATTTTTTTTCATTCTTTAAAGAAAAAGAATGCCCAAATTCCTACAGCAAAAATTTTTCAACGCCGGAAGTGCTGGACCGACTATACTTCACTGAAACAGATCCTGTAGCGGAAGTGCCTATGTGTCTCGTAATGATACCAACTGAAGTGCAAGCTATAATTTGTTTGCTTTTCCTTTCGAAATAACAAAATGCTTGGTCTCACTCCTGTGAAAGTTAAAGGGTCCTCTATTAGCGATATTTCAACTGCGATAGTATCTAGAATAAATACTGTGCGCTCACCACCGCACATTTTAAATTAATGCGCATAAGTTGCCTATTAGTGTCAGCAAATAAAAATTATCAAACCCGTCCAACCAAACCTTGAGTAGGAAACGATTCCTCACTCAAATGTGGAGCCTAAGATATTTATAATACTTCTCCACAAACATCAAGATATTGGATGGCCATAAAAAACTTGATGATACAGAAGTAATGAAAATTCGGAACTTTTTCACTAATATCAACATACACTTTTCCTTAAAAGTTATTCTATTCTTTGTATCCTGTTAATTGAATCTGAAATCATTTCGAAAATTTTATGGGAAATAGTTGTTTCGGAGAAGCTTCAAATGTTATTCCTTCCATAGCATTTTCTATACCGCGGAGTATATGAAAATCATCCATAAATCACACTAAACTTTTTTTACATAATTAAACTTCTTTATTGATATTTTTTGTCGACTTTGAACTGGAACTTGCGCAGACCATCACAGCATATAAAATAGTAGCTTCAAAAAGCGAATAACTGCACTATTCGTTGGTTTGAAATAAAAATAAAAATAATATGCCTATTTTTATGAGGTGTAATTGCTATCGTAAAAAATATTTCTTCATTTTCGATATTTCGCTAAACGATTGTTGACTACATTGCGAAGTATCAAAAATAAGTCACCAATTTTGTAACAAAGAAACATTGGACTCCTACAAATAACTATAAAGGCATAATTCGAACTTTAACTGAAATTAAAAAAAATATATATATTTGTTCATTTGCCTTCTAAGACCCACTGTTCCTATACGTCATCATTGTCTTCATCATTAGCAGCATTGAACATCATTATGAGAGATGAATATATCTGAAGTATGATTTATCCATGAATCTAACAATTTAAAAATTGAGTAGGACTATTTGCGAACAGCGAACAGAGAGGCAGAAAAAAACAAACGATAAAATATGAATACAAAAAGAATTCAGCTGACAATCGAGCAATTGTTAATGCTTGAGTAACAAAATCAAATTGCAGCAATAAAAGTAGCTTTTGACATTAATTTACTCCTGCC
The DNA here is from genome assembly GCA_963681545.1 of Germaria angustata. Taxonomy (NCBI): domain Eukaryota; kingdom Metazoa; phylum Arthropoda; class Insecta; order Diptera; family Tachinidae; genus Germaria; species Germaria angustata. The sequence goes on along the minus strand of OY812999.1, from coordinate 20,189,636 downwards.
ATAGATTCCATTTTTTTCTTCTTTATTTGTTCAGTAAAATTTTAATTTTTAATAGACTTGTCTCAAGTTATTTGCATTTATCGACACTATTTTTATATCAAGTGATTCTTTGTTTTGTTTAATTTCTCTTTTGTTTTATGGCTTTAACAGCAAAATGCAGCAGATATATTGGTTGCAAGTTGCTAGAACGAACTATAAGAGAAACATTTATAAAGTGGAAAGAAAGGCCATAAGTAACTGTATTTCAAGAGGGATAAGAAACTTGCAAGAAATATTTAAGTTTATTTTTCGTCCTTTTAAAAATAAAAGGGAAAATAAATTAGGTCGCTAGTGCTTTTTTCTTAGTTGTAGTGCTTAACAAGAATAATAAAAAAGTATTTTTTTTTATTTCTTTAGAAATTGCATACATACAAAGTTCTTGATAAAAGCGTTTTTTTCTTTTACTTTTTTATTTTTACTATTAAATTTTTTATTTTTTCAATGAAAAGGAATTTTAATAGTTTCCGTTAAATCTACTGTCTGCAGTTTAAAAGAAAAAAAAAATTGTTTTATTTTAAGAGAATCTTCTGGGCGAAAAAATCCTTTGAATTTGGTACCCAATGAAATTTTTTTCTTATTTCATTTCATGCATGAAGACTGTTTGATACGAGTGTAACCGTTTATTTTTATTAAATTTAAAATATGTGCAGCATGTGAGTGGCTCATATTTTCTGCAAAAGGATTTCGTTATATTAAAAACTCGATTTAATACATTCATTTAATTAATTTTTTTTTAATCTTTTACAGAGCAGCGATTTATGAAATCACACATGAGAAGAATGGGTTTTTTAATGTCGAAGAATATTGGTATATTGACACAAAAGCTGCCACCCAAAGAGACATTATTCATTTTTAAAGAGTCGTTTTTTATTTAAAAAAAAAATAGATCTAATGCCTAATAATATAAATTTTTTTATTAAATTTTTCTCACTCACTAATTACATATTTTTTTTTTTTAAATTTTAACTATTCAATTTGGAACATGTTTTTGATAATGAGCTGCAGAAAAGTAAATACGACAGTTTTAAATACTCTATTGCAGGTTTTAGCTTCATAATTCGAAAATTTTCGAAAAGAAGAATGAAAGTTTTAATTCAACTCATATAAAATAAACAGGAATGGAAAATGCAACTTTTCACACTGTTCTTATTGCAGCTACTTCAAATTTCTTTCACTTAGTAAAGTGAGAACTCTTATCAATATTCGCGAATAAATTTAAAACTCCAATTGTGAAATTGGATTCTTTTGGATTTTAAGCAAAGTATTAATTTGTATTGCCATTCCCATCTATGTCTTCATGCGACACTTGATAAACATGGGAGAAAAAGTTGCAAGTGCTGTAACAGTAGTTTACGTACAACTTTTGTAGTATCATATAACTTATAACTCATACAACAACTTATGAACTGCCCAATTGAGACTGATTAACGAACCCAAGGCCCATCTCAATAAAATTTCTATTAAATTCAAAAACGTTTTATTAGATTTTTGCAAGATGCAGCCGATGACGAAATTATATAAAAAACCCAAAAAAAAATTTATCAAATATTTCATAAGAAGTTTGACGATTTAAATTTTTATAGATTCGTCTTTGCATTGACACGCCTTATTAATGAGTCTTGAATTAATTTTTATTATATTTTTTTTAATTTTAAATTACTAAAAATATTATATTCAATAATTTACTGAAAATGTTTCAGTTGAGTTTAATCAAAATTAACTTTAAATAGAAATACTTTCGGTCTTTGCTATGGACCCACAACACTCATTATTGCCACAAAAATGGTTAATTTAAAATCGTGTGAGAACCAAGAAATATTAATAAAAATATACAATACAAGAGGCGGAAAAGCAAGTAAAAAGTCTTAACTTCTTTTCCATGAATTCAATAATGTATTGACTCAAGTAGCAAAAATGTATTTAAACGATATGATTCACTTGCATTTTTTAGGATACAACCAACAATAAAATATACAACAATAATAAAACAAGAGTAATAAAAAGCCGACAACGTTCTTTGTCCGTCGCATCATCAACAGAAACAGCATCTACAGAAACTTATATAACAACAACAACAGTCTATTAAGCCATTGTTGTTGTTGCAACCACTATAAAACATGACAACAACAAACAAACAAAACGAAAAACAAATCAGCCAAAAGCAACTGGACCAACAAACCAGTCAACAATAACACTACGAGTAAATTGCCAATAAGACCAGGCAATTCTACACGTTAATGTGGTTGTGTGTGCTTATTTTTTATTTTAATAAATTTAAACACATTCAGTTGCAAAATATTTTTAAAGTGGTCTTTAGCTTAGAACAGTGGTTTCGATGTTAATCATGTGTGAAATTTATACGAGACTAACAAAGCGGTCATCTACTGTTTTGAGTTCAATTTTGGTACCTTCTGTTTGTTCTATAAGAGACCATAACTTTCGGTGGAAATCTAAAAGTGCAATCCCCTGGCTGATGAACATCAGAGTGGCAATCGGAATACGGTAAGATTTTAATTAATGCGATTCAAATTTTAAACCATAAAATTATAAATTAATTGATTTAGCTTAGCACAGCGGTTTCGATGTTGACCATGTGTAAAAAATATAGGAGAATGTCAAAGCGGGCATCTACTGTTTTGAGTTCAATTTTTGTACCTTCGGTTTGTTGCTCATGCCAGCTCATCAGTAGAAAAATAAAATAAAAGTAAGCAATTGTTGTCTTTTTCAAAAACCTTTTAAAATATCTATATTCCACTAGACCCTCCCAGAATTCTTAATTAGTTGTTATAAATATCTTATATATATTAGGATTACTTATATAATGTCATATACAGTGCAACCCGGCTTAAAGCAACTAATAGAAATTCAAATAGTTTGAAAAAACCAAGATCTTCGCAACAACCGAATTGCAAATTCGACTGGCCCAACTGAATGTAGGGAACGATTTTCTCTTCCTCTAAATGTGTAACAAAGCTTTTTAAAGAATTATTTCAAACTAAAATTTTATATAAAAGAAAAATGTGATCATTCCGCTCAACTCCTTCTTTTTTTAAATGAATAAATCTGTTTTAATATAAATAATAAAGAAAAAAAAACAAACAAACAAAAATGCTTTGGATTGAAGTAAAAATATTAATATTGGGAAAATTTTTAATAAAAAAAAAATATTTTGAAGATGATGAAATTTCTTAACACAAATTTGCATTCTGGTATTTTTATTAAGAAAAGCTGAACAAACAGTCAATAATATGTTGCAATGAACGCAAATTCACGCTAATGAAGTACTTGCATTGATCGAGGTTATACACAGAACCGAATTCTTTGAATCAGTAAATATTTTGTGCGAATTCTGACGTACAAAGATTCTTGTGAATTCTAATAAAAAAAATTTTACAAATTCAACTGAAAAAATTTTTAAAAGGGACAGTAAAGATTTTTTTGTATACTGAGCAGCTGACCTCGACTACAAATAAATAATTTTTGTTTTCTTTTAACATGTTTTTAAATTATTTTTTAAATATCATATTGCAAATAATTATGAAAAAGTTGGATGTCCTAGTATTTTTTTTTGTAATTTTTTAAGTTTAAGCTAATTTCTTAGCGAAATTTATTATCGGTGGTGGACTATCTCAAATCTTATTGGACCCCTTAGAAAATTTATAAAAATTAATAAAAAATTTCCAAAATATTTTTGGGGAAAAAATTATGAAAAACATATATTTTTCCTATAATATTTCGTTAGGAAGTACATTTCAAAAAAAAAGTTAGAATTATTGTTTCCCCTGATCAAGCTACAAGTTATAAACAAGTTACAAGTAGGACAACAGAAAACAACATATCCCTCCGTTAGTATAAAATCTCCTCTGTCAGTCAAGAACAGCTGACTAAGATTCAATGAAAAATATATAAGAAACCTTTCAACGTTTGGCAGAACGGAGTTTTTATTCAAGTTGTGTACTGCGTAATTCCTTCCAAATAATTTGTCCTCTTGGTTTCATCCTTTGGCTTACGAACATCACACTTTTGTTTGCACAAAGCACCCGGACCCCTTTTTTTATTTTTATGTCCACAAGTTCAATTAATAATTTTTGTTAATAATTCAGAGAAATTTTTCTATTTTTAAAACAAAAAATTTCACAAAATATAACAATAGTAAAACTTCAAAGAAGGAAGCAAACATGGCGCGCAAGAAACGTAAACAAATTTTGACATTTTATGAACGTGAACCCACTCATGCTTACAGCTACAGTTGGGCGGATGGTCTTACCTTATTGGACATAATCACTGTCCATTTGTATTTAAAATTACTGCTGCTTCAGCTGCACTTACGTTTTGTTGAAACTATTTTCTAAATTCTGCAAGATACTCTACCGCTGCCATTTAAAATGTTTCATCAATTGCTTTAGCAATTCATAAACAAAACAATGTGGAAGAATCTAACCTGTTGTTGTTGTTGTTGAAGTTTCAGTCGACTAAATGGTTTTGTTATCATTATTTTTTTCTGTTCAATCTCACCACTTCAGTTTTAATTTTAAGCTTTTTTTATGTATTATGAGTTTTCCTGTGTTGGTGTTCCCAGAAATGGCCACTAAATAGTATGTTAGTCTAACAGGTAGTGGAAGGAGCATTTGGGAAATTAGAAGTGTGAGTATTGAGGTTCTATTAATATTAAATATCTTTTACTGAATAATTGCACCGAGTGGTGTGTAATGTGGCATGTGGCTACGGTTTCTTGAATCTAAATAGATCTCTTAACCGTTAATGATTTTCAACTGCAACACAACAAATCTAGTAATTAATGTCCACTGTTGACTTTAAAGCATCCTTCATCTTCATGTTTAAGGATATTTAGACCATTAATTTCTCGATCCCATAAACTGTACCAAGATGCATCCCAGTGATAACAAAGAAACACAATGTCAGATATGAAAACTAACTCTAGCAAAGAAAAAATTACGTGAGGTAATCATGTTATAGAAGCAACATAATCTGATTGAATTGTATTATCGATATCCGATCATATTATCGTCAAATTCAATGCTATCAAAAAGTCCTTAATGAGATAATAATGAGATAACAACCAAAAAGGTTTTAATCCTAAAGTATATATAATAAATAAAATATTTTTTCAAGATTCAGAATCTTTTATTAGTGTCTTTAATTTAAGAATGATTTCCTTGCAACTAGGAAAAAATATAATTAGATATAGTAAAAATTGGACTTAGAAATAATTCATATTTTCCTACAATGAATTTCTTACACTGAAAGAAAAATTAATTGACTTTACAAATACATTTTCTAAAATTAAGTAAATGTTAGTACAAACATTTACTCACGAATAGTCTATTTTTAAATAATTAAAAGCTGCAAATGGTTGTCTTAAATTTTAGTTCATAGTTTTCTTTATGTTGGCAAAGCTTTCAGTAGAATGCAGAAAATATGTTCAGCTTCTCCGATTCAATCAATTTACTTAACTCGGGTTTTCTTGGCCAGAATCAATTTGCTAAAATATAATTTATTTGTTGTTGGCTTTGATGTGTATATGGCTCTAAGAATTATAGTTCACAGTTATTTTGTGAATATAGCAGGGCTGGGTCTCTGACAATTTTTTATATTTTTTTTTTGTGGACTTTATACATGGGAAATTTTAATCGCACTTGGACTTATAGAAAATACCTCTACCCCTGATTGCCCGCATTTGCTTTCTACTCTTAAATAATAAAATCGAAGCATGCGACTGATAAGTAACCGGAGTCGTAAAAATCGAATCAGGGACAAAAATATCAAACAAAAATTTTTATTATATATAAAAAAAGTTTATGTTATAAGGATGCTTTTCATATACATTAGAATGGATAATATGCTCTGGGACAAGTACCATTAGTAGCTTCTCTAAAATATTTCTTTTTTGCAGAATTGTGAACATAAACTTAAATCCAATCAATGGACATCAAACAAGAGAACATTTTACACTGCATACAGATTATAAGATCGTAGATAGAGTATAACTTGCTAATTGGAGAGTTCCAGGTGCAATTCTTAATCATGTTGCTTTCCTGTAATAGAATATTTTCCATCAATTTTTCTATTACACATTTATGGTTATGCAGAAAAATGTTATGGTAAAATTACTCAAACACTTGATTCTTCAGCGGACTTAAATCAGCAATAATGTTGGTTGTTTAGTTTTCATGGTAGTTTACTGCGCGCAAACTCTCAAGTAGGGCCTATATGACACCCGTTTTGACACGACCATGCAACTCATCAGGTGTGTCGGGTTAGAACCTGTACTGGTACTATAATTTGAAGTACTGGGATCCACTTGGCACCGTGAGTTATCCTAAGAGACTATTTAACTTTCACTCAGATGCTTCGCAAAGATCTTCCACTAAATAGTTTTCAAGGAATCCTTATCTTTTTGTTTGTTTTCAAAAAAAAACTTAACGATATTTTCTTCTTTTTCCGCTACGGCAGTGGTCGTTAAAGGGTATTTCGATTTGCACGTATTCCTAACGTCCAGCAATCCATTAGTATTACAACTACGGCTTACGGCATGTATTGAGATTATGTCACCTATAATTAGCCTTTTGCACGAATTGCTTTAATATACTTTTGTCACCACATGGGAAATATTCTAAAGATACTCCAATCTGTCTAACTCATCTGCCTGTTCATTACTAAAGTGTTCTCTATGCGCAGGGATCCAAACTATGGTAACGTCATAAAGTCGATATTACATTTCCTGACCAATAAAAAGATGCTAATAAAAAATCTGGTAGCGTGGTGTAGTGGATAAAGTGCTTTCCCACAAAACCGAGTGCCCCAGGTTCGCTTCCTGGCAGGGGACACAAATTTTTCATCATGGTTTTTCGAGTTTTAAAAATTAACTGGCTTCAACCGCCTTCCAAAAATCCATCCAATGCACCTATTGACTTCCCTCTCTCTCTCTGGAAAAGAGGACAACATAATGACAAAGGTCAGGCAGAGCCACCACTTTCTGGGGGAAAAAGATAGGAATAAAAAAGTAGCAAGATTAGTGTGGTTCCTCACCACTACACCAAATACACAGAGGGCGTTGTTTCTAGGCAACGACAGATTGCAGCCCCATTATCATTATTAGTTGGACCAACAACCGATTAACGAAACTGATACATGGCAAAAATAACAATGCGAAAACAACTGCAACAACTCGTGTAAGATGGAAATGCTTTGTAGAAGAAAAATGCTCCCAAGAGGGGTAATGTAGAAAATAAATGAAAAATTTCAGAGCCAGAGGTAGCGCCTGTTTTTCGAAAATAAATTCCAATATTCTCCCGAATTTAGTTTGTTTGTATTCAGATCAAGATGTCTGCAAATTCTTCTTCGATTATGGTTAGCTCAACCATATAATTGATCATATCACCCATTTATTACCATAAATAAGAATATACATTTATCAGGTATAAAATATAATGAAACATATTGAAAATCCCATTAAGATGTTCTTGTTTATAATTTCAACTTGTTTCTAGTTGGTTCTTTGGTTCTATTAAAAATATTTATTTTGTTTTAATTGAATTCGTCATTATTCATTATTTAAACATTTACATAAATTGTCTAGATAATACGGCTTCTCTAATACTCCCATACATTTACCAGCGGTGGCGCAGAGCTTTACTGAGGGGGAAGGGGGATGCAAGATATAAAATATTTGCTTTTTGTTATCGAAAACAAAACTCATAAGATTCCATACAGGGGATTAAAATAATTTTGGCATGGTGAAACCCTCCTCCATAATACACTGTCTATGCCCATGTTGGTACTAGATGTTGTTATTCTAATATTTCAACTTTTAAATGTTGATTATGAAAAAATTAGCATTTAGAATTACTTTAACATCGAAATTCATTATGTTGAGATTTCTAAAATTAATTTGTGCTCTTCTTTTACTCTCGCTATTTTTGCGAATCATTCAAGTGTATGAAGCAGATAAATGAATTCAAAATCACTTTGCCATTGAACACACTTTAATTTGCTGTATCGATTATTAAAATTCAAAATAGTTTTTTATTTTGAATAGTTGTAGTAACAAAAATAATGCTCATTAGTATAATTAATTCTATGAGACAATATTGGAGGGAAGTTTATTATCTATGATGATTTCTAATACAAATTCCGAAAGCACGTGTATTTTTTGCTGTCGTCAATGTTGAGCCTTAGTTAAACACAAAATGAATTTAAATATTTTGTATTTGTTAAACATGTTAAATATTTGGCTAAATGAAAAAAAAAACAAAAAATTTAGCATACACTTACCTGTGCCTGTAAACGTATCAAGGTAAAATCACCTGGTGCTGCTGTATTTATTCCATCCAAATCGGTTAAGGATGTTTCCTGTATGTTGTTGGGATTCATCCCAATTTTAAAGCACTAAAATTTTTTTTGTTAAATTAAAATAATTTCGTTGTATTGTATTTTATTATTGAGTACTTGTGGACTTGATTTTATGGATTTCCTAATATTGGTTCAGTGATAAACACTTGATGAACGAATTGATTCTGAAATTACAAAATTAAGAGAAAAAAAATTAAATAGATATTTTGAAAGAATTACTATTTCTAAAAAATATATATTTAAAGCTAAAGAACTTTAATACTTTTATTAGCATCAGGATGTTGCAGGAGTGGGCTGGGCTGAAGTAGTTAATGCATTGACTAAAAAGCAATTTATGATTGGGAACCTAAGTTTTTCTGATATACGTCAGTGTGGCGTTGTCCTAATTGTTATTGAACTATTTAACTAATGAAGACATAGCACTGGTCACTGAATAGTATTGGCAGCGATTGCTACTCTTCTACGCTAATGTACACTACGTCACCGCGCCCTCCTTCTTCAGTCATGTTAGCGGAATCATCGGCGAAGTAAAACAATTAATAAAATGACTTAGTACGTCTCCTTAATACCAGAGGCGCTGCAACTCTGCTATAAAAAGGAAAAAATTATTATACTCGAACAGACCTCGTATGAGGCTCTCCTAAAATCCCACATCATCTCTTTGGGAAATATTTCCACCTATGAACCGCTTTTACATTACTTCGAGATAACTCCCTAATTGTTTCAATGACCACCTTGCTATATGTGCTTCCAGTTCCTCGCTTATCCTTGACCCGCTCAATACCCCCCGCCCTGAGCTGTGTCCGATTGTGAGGTGTTGTGCTCCCTATCTAGATCCTGCTTTTTTGTCCGGATCACACACTATATATAACCGTGTCCACACAGCATCTGTGTTTCTGTGTTTCGGCCCATTCCTATCTTCTCTCCATTGCGGTTGCAAATTTTTAATAGTTCCCTGTCTGGTATCTTGCAGGGGCAGAGTACTCGTTTGTATTGTGATAAATACTCTTTTGCATTCTGCCGCATGAAGGTCGATCGGTAGGATGGTAGCTGTCATAAAAACAGGGGTGCCGATACCATGTGGTATGCTGATGTCACGCCGCTGTCCTCCGTACCCTTTGCCTTTCTCATCATAGCCAACATGTTCGCCCATATTTCACATCCATATTGAAGGTCTCCGTCAGCAGCTTCCTGTTGCATGGAAGACGTCCTCTAACATTCGCCATTAACCCGCTCAACTATGCCGTTATCCTTGCAGCCCTTGTGGTTACATGTTGTATGGTCTGCGAGTGTCTCATCTTTGGGTCCAGCCTTATACCAAAGCAGTTCACGCTTCTCTTGATGCTTACTCTAGTTAAAGAATGATCTTAAACCTTTTACAAAATAGGGATCCTCATTATTTGTTTCCCTAATTATAATGTCATAACTATCAAAAACATATTTATGTAATTTATTTTTAATCTAATTTTAAACTTTAAGCTTCTATTTAACAAATTAAGGAATTACAATTGATGGTGTATGAAATAAAACCGAAACAATTAAACAATTCATTCATATACATATACGCTTCCTTAAACAGTTTTCAAGGAGTGTTAGTTCATGTCTTAACAACCTCTTTTTCATGTGTGTTCACCAAAATATTAAGAAATTTTTTGTTTCATACACCCCATGGGTAGATGAACTCATAAAAAGTTTAATCTAACAAATAAAAAATAAACTTGTTGATATTTTTTATGGGTTTTTTGGTCTCAAGTGTACAAAAGAAAGAAAATATAAAAACTAATTTTTACGAATGCGGGTTGAAAATTTAACACTTTTATAGACTAAAGCTTTTTTTGCAAAAACATTTTTCATAACAAAAATCGTTTAATAAATTATTTTCAAATTAACTGTCTTAAAAAGTGCTCTTCTGCTCTAGAGGTACTATTTCAAATGTGTCCTTTTTAAATAATTATTATTAAAAGGTAAGACTTACTGTGTCCTGCCGCAGAACTCTGGCAGTTTGTGTTTAATAACTAAAGGGAGCGCACAACAAGCCTTCACTGACTTAAGTGTATGTCATATGACATGGGCTATCACACCCCTCCAATCAACCTAACCTAACCTAACCTACTGTTTAAGAAGGCACCTTTTAAAAAGGTGCATTTTTAAAGTAACTTTTCTAAAAGATACTTTTCGCTGAGCTAAATATTTACTTTTTAAAAAGGTGCTTTTAAAAGTACTTTTTACGTATTAGCTTTTAAAAAAGTTACTTGTTAAGGAGCTATTCTTAGGCACTTTTTTGAAAAACAATTTCTTAAATGTACTTATTAGGAAATTTTTTATTAAATGTTGTTCTGAAAAGCATCTCTTGAAAAACGCGTTCATTAAAAAGTAACTACTGAAAAATGTGCTTCTTAAGAGGGATACATTTTAAAAAGGTACTTTTTAAAATGTACTTGCTAGAAAGGAACTTTCTGAAAGTTTAACTTTAATTCAGATATCTTGTTAAAGAGGTACTTTTTTATGAGTTACTTTTACAAGAGGTACTTTTTAAAAAGATACTTAAAAATCTACTTCTTAAGAGGTTAAATCTTTAAGAGCACTTTTCAAAAACTACTTTTGAAAAAGTACTTGTGAAGTACCTTTTAAAAAGTTATTTTTTTTAAAGGAACTACTTAGGAAACTACTTCATAACGATTGGCTTTTTGGAAAAATACTATTTACAATACTTTTTTCTTAAAATATTAAATAAAATTTATTTAACCAGGATACATTTTAAGGGAATAATATTAAAAAAGAAAGAAATTTCTAAGAAAGCGTAGTGTTTAGAAACTACTTATTTTAAAGGTACTTTTTCAAGTACTTTTTTTAAAGAAAAACATTTTTTAAGACTTCTCTAAGAAGATCTGATTTGGAAGGAGTCTTTCACAAAAATTGTTGTAAGATTTTTAGAAAACTTTTTCAATTGAACCTCCTTTAAACCATTTTTGTGAAAATTTTTAATTTAAATAATTTTTTTTTTAACTAATAACACTAATTCGACCTGTTATTCCGACCTTTTTATTTTAATATATAAATATATATTTTAATATATAAAAAATAAACAAATTTTCTCAATACTTCGATGCATATTTGGGCGTCTTTTTCAAGAAAATTTTTTAAAATAAAATTTTAAAAAATAAACAAATTTAAGAATAATGCATTAAAAACAATATTATGATTTTTCAATGTGCGAGTATAAATTTCCTTCAATACGATCTATTTTTTAATTTCGCATAATCAATTGAGCGTAAGATGGTTTTTTGTTTAGGAAAATCCAAATTTATTTCAAAAATATATTACTTTTGAATATTTAAGTGTTTATTATGTGCGCTTTCAACAAAATTTTCATATTTCAAATTGAAACAAGTTTATTTTTGCATGAGAATTACAGGCGAACGAACACCATATCCTGATTTTGCAAATGCTCCATTACATCAGAGCACAACAAAATCAGGCAATAAATGGGGAAAAAATCATGCCATTCTTATTAATGGTTGTTTTTGGTGACGTGTAGTAGCAAAAGTCTTAAACAATTGTACTTGAAATCAATATGTGGTATCAATCATTAATAGCCGAACAGGCGTAAGTGGTGAAATTTTCCAGCTCCCTCTTCTTCGTCAACTCACGGTTGAGAAAATCATGTCTAAAATTTTCTTTACTGCAAAATGTACTTTTTAGTCATACCCCATAGTCTATTATTTTCCAATGATGTTATTAACCGCAAGGATTAGTAATGATACTTTTATCCTGTAGAGTTTAATTTTTAGCACTTATGTCGTTCTGGTGTCTAAGGCTTAACACATACAAATCAACATGATTGCTCTAGACCACAGCTTAAATGACTTTTAAAGGCACGAACGTACTTTTTATTTTATCTTCTGTCATCATCATGCCATCCACATGTTCGCATGGCATTTAACGCAGCGTATACTAACAGCCCTCGATGGAAACGAACTGGAAGGAAAAACCTTTTTATTGTAATACAAATTAATAAAAAAAGAAATACGTTGCATTAAAAAATTTTAAAATTTTTTGAGGCAAAATTATAATACGAAAAAGTATTTGCAATAAAAAGTAATATTTCATTTCAGTAATAGTTCATTCTTGCTGAACTACTGCGACTACTTGCTTCCTTTCCACATCGCAACGCGTCGAAATTACACGGAAGCTACTCGTCTAATGACATGGAAATATGTAGGATTATGAAAAAAAATTAAGAATTAGTAACACAATGATGTGAGAGATGCTTTCTACAGGATACAACAATCGTTTAGTGTAAATCGTTTATATTAAACACACATTTATCTTGCCTAATTTCCTCTAAGTTAAAACTCTTACAAAAACTTTTTACAATATTTAATAAAATATAAAAAATTAAACATCTCAAGAAAAAAATTTTATTAATGCTATTAATTTTTTTACAATTCTTATTACAAGTCACCTAAAAGAAACCCGTGCAAAAACTATAGAACAAAAAATATGCAACAGACTATTTTTTAATAAATTGTACGAATTGGCGACTGCCTAATGAAAGTGGTTTGTTGTTCTCTCTATATTTTGCAATTCTGTATGAGAAAATTCTTAAAATGAGAATACGAGTATACTCCAGTATTGAAACTAAAAGTTTTATTATTATAATTCCATGCCATAATTTCCCCAATAAATATTTTTAAATATTATTAATATTTCAATAATTGATCAAAGATTGTTATAGATGTATGACGCCTCAAGAAATAAAAGAAATAAAAATATTGAAAACTTCTTTCTTAACTTTATTCCAAGTATTATTAGCATTAACTATGACTTTCCAATACTCCAACATTAGGAAACTATCCGCGTAGACATGGTCTATGGCTTAATCCAACAACAAAAACTCTAACGGCGTCAAATCGCATGATCTGGGTGTGCAACTGATGTGGCTTAAATGTGAAATTATGCGCTCTGGTAACTTCCAATACAATAAAGTTAAAATTAGTCGTATTATGTAGCTCGTGATACAGTCTTATTGAAATCATATATGCTATAATTTATGACCTTTAATTGCAGGCCAAAAAAAAAGTCGGTTATCATACGGCCATAGCGCTCTGAATTGTTGGTAACGATTCTTCCAGTGCCGTTTTCGAAAAAATACTGCCCAATGACACCTCCAGACTGTAATGCTCATCAAACAGCCATTTTTCAGATGCAATAGCTTTTTCACAATCACTTCTGGGTTCTCCAAGCCCCATATGCGACAATCTTGTTTGTTGACGTAACCACCGAGTGAGAAATATGCTGCATCGCTGAAAACAAAATTTGTTCGTATTCTTTGGTTAATGAACGACCCGTACTTACATATGGGAAACCTCTTACTAAACAACGAAATTTTAGTTGAGAGATTTTGAACGATTGACACTCTTATTAGACTATTAACATTTGTACCCTCCTATTGAAAAACCCATTATATTGGAATATTATTTGTCAATATGTATAGCCAAAGTTAGTTTTGTAACTATACGTTGACTTTACTTTTCTGTTATAGATGTGTACATGACTTGTTGTTTGCTACCTGTTCATGTTATATTTGAGTTCGGTGTTGCATAGTAATAAAATACAGTTCATAGAATTTATATCCACTGCATCGAGCTTCGTAGGGTGTTACAATGGAAAGAAAATTCTGATGTTCTCTCTTGTGAATCAGTGTTCAACAGAATTCTATGCCTTTGGCCTTTCGTAGATTTTATTTTCATTTTGCAACACAACAAACTGGACTAAAATCTAGAGGAGATGTAATCTCCCCCTGGCTCACCATTTTTTCTCTACTCTATGAAAAGACAATAACAAAATACTCTCGTATTCCATGCTCTGTTAGAAATAAGGGTTAATCATGATGTGCACATGCAACTACTTACTGAGGGGAAGGGGGTTCAGCTCACCAATTGCAATATTTGAGTCGTACCACAAATATCCTTTCCTTAATAATACTGCTTGTACTAACTTGGGTCTCGTCTACTTGGCATGCAATTGCATGCAATTTGTTGCGGCAAACTAAGTGCTTTCGAGTACACGACATTATAATTATACTTGGAACGGTGATGGGTTGGTGGTGGTGGCAGTAACGCCATAACTATAGTGGCGAAGTACAGAATATAAGCCCAGTTGGAGGATAAACTACATTTTGTTTTTTAGGTGCAGAAACAAATAAACAGAGGCGATGTTGCATCATGTTTTGTATGTAAATATTTTTTTCGACACTTGGCTTGTAAAATTTGTTGCATAAAACTAATAGTTTACAGAAAAAAGTACTTGTCAAACTATTATAACGAACAAGAAAATTAAAATGACTTAAACACAAAATCTTACGGGCAGACATTTCAGCGTTTGCAGCCTCCCAGATTTGAAAAATATTTAAATATCTGTCATAATATTTCCTTCCCAATTAAATGTTATTTAACTTCTTTCTTTCTTCGTTTATGTAATACCAGGTCGTGTTCCCATATTTATTGTGTAATTATTATTATTGTTTTAAAATTTGTTTAAAACATTTCACAACCACAGTCAGAAAAAGTCAACATTAATAGCAAAAATTGCTGTATATTGCAAAATTCCCGAAATAACTGTGGGCATTCGGTAGTTGTTGCTGCTGTGGAATGGCAAAAAAAAATTCTCTTTAACCGTTAAATGTATTTGCAACACGTCATAAACAACATCAGCACGATAAACAAAAAATGTAAAAGAACTGAACTGAAAAAACTTTTTCATCAATTCAAACTTTTAAGTTGCAAATATAGTGACTAAAATGAGTTTTTTCGCTGGGTGTGTATAAAAGGATAATACACTCACCAGTGCAATTAATGGAACATAAGGGACCAAATTTTTTTTTTACTTTTTTTATGTTAATATTATTAAAAGTTTTTCATATATGTACAGTAAGTGATAAAATTGATATTCGAGACGAGTAATAGAATTTTCACTGACAACAAGGCAGCAATATACAACAAGGCTGATACACGAATACAGCAAAACACTAAAAGATCACGCTTCTTTTGGTGCAGAAACACGAGACTGATTTAGAACAGCAGCATATTTGATGAACTGTAATTACATGTGCCCAAAAAAAGGAAATCTGAGCATGTTACATACAGCAATGGCACTAAAACAGATCCTTGAGGCTGAATACACTTTATTAATGCAAATAGAAAACGCTCTGTTAGAAAGATAAAGTTGCACAATCTGTTATTATTGAACTTCTAACTAAAAAAAAAAAAATCTGTCATACGTTCGACTAGTTGCGCTGTATTATGAAAAGGATTAAAAAACAATTGCTAGGCAGGAATTATACTATTGTTTTCCAAATACTCCCATACTTTACATTTAATAATACTCTCGAATATATTCTACTCAGAAGGACTCGGAAGGACGATAGCTACTAGCTAGTTTATTAAAGGACTTGCCAGGTTTCGGAATTGGTATGTTTTTTGCCACTCGCCATGATACTGGAAAACGAAACCTTCTTAAAATAGATTAAAGGTGTTCGTTAGATTTGAAAATTGAAAATTTCTTGACCAATCTAAATGACTGCAATGTTCTCTGTCAATATCTTTATTGTTCATCAGTCCGTGTAACTGGCTGTTCCAAATTTGATCATTATAAGGGGGAATGTCGGCTTAATGGTACCAGTGTGTCAACCGTACAATAGTTTAAACAAATCACGCGTTGATCGTTTCTTCAAAGAACTTAATTATACGATTTTTGTGTTTTTCAAAAGGAAACACTGAAGATGGCACAAAGCCGAAACCGGTCTGGTTACAAACCAAACTTGACGTGGGATGACGGAAAATCGTCCCAAACTTAATTATACATTCTGCTCTAAAGGTTTGACATCAGCAATTGAAACATGAAGCTGCAGTACGATGCCACCAAAACAAAATTTCTATCACCGACTATCAACACCCTTCTAGAAAGTCTTTTAATAATCAATACATAGAGAACTAAAATATAGAGTTTTTGCATAAATGAACTTTCATTTTATTGATTTTTCTGCTCGTAATTACTTAAATTTTTGCAGGATATTTAAGATCTGCCCAATGAAGAAACAGATTTAAAAATAGTTCCTGTAAAAATCTAAACTTTCAACAATTTTTTTTTTGCTTTTTTTTACAAACAATTTGGACAGCTGGAAATATCTGAAAATGTCTTTCCATTTCTTTGCAATTTTGCGTATTAAGTTGCAAAAATATTTTTCTCTTTAATTTAATATTATTTTCATAAGTTTCTTCTCAACATTTTCATAGTCAATTCGCTGTAAGAGAAGTTTGCACCAGTGATAAAACACCACATTAATCACAAGAAAGGATATAAATTAATGACTAAAAAATTACTCAAATGATGATAAAATAGTACGAGTATATTTGAAAAAAGAAACTTAGTTTCGTCAAGGGTATTGTTGAAAAATAAAAATGTAACAGGAGTAAAAAAACAGATTGACCTCTTTGGCTTGTTAGCAGTTTTATGATGCGAAGAGTTGCGATGCGTCCTTCTGGGTTGCGTCTCCGTCTATTAAGTCTAACAATCATTTTTTTGTCACTTGAAACCTTTTCTTGTTTGCTTTTGGCAGGATTGGGAATTGAGATGATACTGAAAATGTAAAAGTGTTTTATTTGTTGCTTTTTTATCATTATTTATTCGTTACTTAAACGACCAAAAAAATAATCATAAAAAAGAGAAAATTTAAATAAAAATATCGTTTGACTATACAAGTCAAGGTTGCTGTTTATTTGACTCTACATCTCATTTACTGGGAATTAAACGGACTAATTAATTAATGTAAAATGACAACAATTAATTATGCAATCCTCCAAGGACAATATTCACATAAAATTAGCATGTAGTTTGGCTGCATGTGTCAAGTCAAGGATTCTTTTTAATTTTAATTTATTGGTACTTTGTAGATATAAGAAATGTTTTCTATGAATTCAGTAGTTCATTAAATAAATAAATAATAAATAAAGTTAATATAAAGCTCAACAACATAATTTTGAAAGTACCATTTACTTTATTCTGATTACAAATATAAGTAAAGACGGGCTTTTGAGTTAAAGGATATATGGGAGGGGGGTATGTCCAAATAATACGACATTCATCACAGTGGTTTGAAATGTTTTTTGATGACCACTAATTAAATTTGACTGTTCTGATCGTCAATGTAGCACAAATTTACAAATTATTAACCTATTGAATATAACAATGTCCTTAACATTCTGCTTAAACTATACTTATCACAGCTCTTAAGAGCACAATGTTAGAATTATTTACTACTTGTGCCATATTTTGAATATAAATATGACAAAAATTTACTATCTCACATTATGGACTTATGGAAGGCATGCCGCTAAAATTTTACGTTTGAGGTAGTCATGTCCTTGCACAATGTGAACAAAATCCTCTTTGAAACAAAACTTGTAAATTTTTGCGGCACTTGACAGTTTTCCTTTCATTTCGATTGGACTTGTAGCTGAAATTCAACAGGCATACATGCAAGATGCGAATATCATGGCATTAAAATTTCTCAGGATTACAATTTTTCTTAATTTTGATATATTACATAAGTACACTAAAACTTATCTCTTTACGATAAGCCCCCTAATTTTGCCAATTCTTCATAGTAGAACAAAGCAATTCAGTGTGGTTGACACGCAGTGAAGTAAAACAAAAAAAATTTTTTTAATTCGGCTTTAGAACTTCTCAACCGATATGCAAGAAACAAGTTTTAAATCATTCAAAAATCATAGAAATCTTGACTAATGTATTTTGAGACACCCTATTGCAGCAAGTTTTATAAATGTAAGACGATTTTAATGATTCCTTGCGAAATAATTTTCAAAAAAAGACAGAGATTTATAATTTATTTTGATCCAATCCCCTGATTTTTTGTCGGCTGTTGGCGAATAATTGATATAAATTTTTTCAAAAGATTTTTTATAGTTTTGAAAATAACATAAAATGGAATTTTTCATATCTCAAAAACTGTAGTAAAAAAATTCTAAATAAAAATATATTCGTATTTCTAATAATATTATTTTATATACATTTTTCTTGTACTAAATTTTTCTAACCCCACAGAGAATTTTCCTTACTTTAAATATATTTTAATATTATACTAAATTTTATCTGTATACGACTTCAAAAATTTTGTCTATTCACTGTTTGGCGTAAAATTGTGGATCCTTTCGTCTCTTCACAATTACTGGCGAATTTTTAGAACCAGAACTTTGACAAGAGCAGGCTTATGAGCCTCGCATACGAGTTGTTGAAAATATTGTGTGTATTGAAAACCTTTGTATACTTCAAAGGACCCTGATTTCAAAATATTCTGTTTTTTATATAGAGAATAAAATTAGTTACGAATAGACTAAAGTATTAGTCATTAATATGATAAACTTATTTCATTTTGACACAAAAAAACATAAGTCCATATTTGAATAAATGCGTGTAGAAAATAAGTTGTCAGGAATATGATATAAACACTTGCTGTGTCATTGGATTGTTAATAAAGCCATAAGATAAAGTGTAAAATAGTAAGATGTAAGAGTATTAAGGCAACAATGGGAATACTGGCATGTATTCCTACACACATTATCATTAAAATACACAAACGCATAATACAAAAATACAAATACAAGTCCTCTCGTATATATAAAGCAGTGACGTAGGTAGACATCTCCCTAAATCGATTCTTGAAATTTAGACATGTAAAACATGCGGGTCATTTGAGCGAGATTGTATTTAAACATAAATGAAATAAAATTATCTTTTTAGAAAAATTTATTTCATATAAAAAAGTATTTGTTTTATCAATTAATAATTTAATTCATCTTCCACAAACTTCACAAAATATCCTTTATCATATTGCCAGCCTGTGGTGTGCTGTGCTTGCGTAAGCAAAGGAATTAATTTTATATTTCCAAATGGTCGTTGGATTAAAATTCAAGTTTTTGGATTACCTTTTTTAAAACTTTGGCTTTTTGCATTATGTGTTTCACCCACTGTAGATATAGTAGAAAAAATGCATAGAAAAATCAAAAAATTCTTGCTGTGGCTTTAGCTCTGATTATGTATTTGTTGTAATTCATATGCAATATTAAAATTCTCATATTGTATTTGATTCATGTGGCATAAACATCCGAGGTTGAATGTTTTCAAACTGCTTAAACTTCACTGACGATTTGGTTTTAGCCACCAATGAAATGTCGGCATATGAAGAGTTAAAGCCACAACAAACATTTTTTGGTTTTTCTTTGCATTTTGCAAAAACTCTAATTGTTTCTAACGATTAGTTGGGGAGCATATCCCAAATAATAAATTTCAATATTAAGTATAGTAGAAAAAATTTTGAATATCCTCTGATAAACAGGCTGAACATGAGAAAATAGTTTTTATGCTTTCCATTGAACTAGTTAGATTTTTTTTTTATGAATAACATTAAAAAAAAAGTAAGTGATAAATATAATTTTAAAAATTTATTCAATGCAATATAGGAAATATAAGCCAGTGCCTCGTTTCTATTACTGATATAAGAACTTTTCGAATCGAAAGAATTATTATCATCATGTGCTAAACAGGCTGAGTAGAAGAAAACATATTTTTTTATAACTTTCGCTGAACAAAGTTTAATTATTTTATAAGTTGTTTTTCAAGAAATTGAATAATAAATGTATTTTTCAATGAGAGAATCTCCCAGTTTATGGACATTTAGGTATAAAAAGTTCCATAAGTGGTTACATACTAACGATTAGTTCCAAATACCAAAATCATGGTGTCTTGCAATTTCCTTAAATACATGACAGACGGTGGTTATAAACATAAAAATTAGAATTTAATATTGTTATTGCACTAGTGCTGAAGTACCCTTTGTATTCATATATAAATATACTTAACATATACTTTAAAGTACAAACGGATCAATATTTTCTATAACAGCATTTATTTGAAATTTCTTAAAATATCTTCAAATATATAAGCATGTACCCTGAATAAAAAAAAACAAGTCAATCCGTGTTTAAGGATTTTCTCAAACCAAGTACGGTACGGATTCAAAATTGATTTTAAACAAAAAGGAAATTCTAAGTCCCTGAAAAACTGGACTTTATTTAAGGCAGAAATGGCTTTGGAAGCCTAGTTAATGGGGTAGCCTTTTTAGGGGTAATATATCATGCCCCTTAAAACATTTGGCTGGCTGCGTTTGTGTTACAAAATCATTTACAACACACACATGCAAATCTATCACAGGCAAGTGCACTATTTAACAAAGTCTGTTGCAGATGTTTTTAAAAATACTGAAAAGGAATAGTCTTTTCATTTAAAAACTTTTTTTAAATAGAAAGTTGACTACATTAAACTGTTTAAGAGACATTTTTAAAGTCTATATAATGGCATATGCGCTATAAATTTATTTATCATTTTTATACTTAATATGGTTTTATTAAAAAAAATTTTGACAGTATAGAGAGAACGAAAAACTAATGGCATTTGTTTTTATAAAAATGTGTAAAAGAAAAAATTTAATTTGGTTGTTAATAAGCGGAATCCTTTAAGGAAGTTAAATATTTTAAATTAGAGCGGTAAATGAATTTTTTTCTAAGCCGAATTTTGAATTTTTTTCAAGCGTATTGCCGTTTATAGTACGGGTAGAAAATCATAACTCAGAATGCCAAAATTATAGTATAATGGGGAGTCCTTAGCGTTAAAATTATTTATTTATTTTTAAGGATATTTCCTTTATCCGTATAAATACCATATCCAGCAACATTTAAAGCCATTCTTAACCATTCTTAGCCATTCTTTCTTAAAAGAAATCTAAAAAATACTGAAAATCAAGCTTAGAAACTTCCAATTTGAGTCGCTTTTTCTATGCAGTATAATCGTATTTTAAACTGAAATGTGGCAAATTTCTGTTAAAGATTGTAAAATGTTATCTTCCAAATTAAAACTTTTTAGTATGACTTTGAACTAGTTTCAGATAAAACTCTGATTTATTTTCAACACATAAAGGAGATGCCTTAATTTGGAACGATTTTCCATTATACTGAATTAAAATTAATTTGTAAACAGATGGGTATTGGCTACGTGCAATCTTCAGTTTTCCGTTTCTTAGTCTGAACATGGTACATGGCACATGTCCATCTTCATATAGCGAATAGTTTATCCTCAGGAACTAAGGAATATTAACTCCTTCACATATTTCTATGCTGAATTAACGTAACTATTTGTATTTGTACAACTTGCTAAAGTGCTGAACTTGTAAAAATTTGCAACTTGCACAAGTGTTTAAAGGGATTGTCGTTGCTGAATATGAAATATGCCGAGAAATATAGTCATATAAAATTGTAATTTTCTTAATGCATACGAGTATATACATATATAATGTTCATATTTGAAATGTGTTTGTCATAAGGATAGTGGTAGCAGTGTATCTGTTTGTAATGCTAATAACAAATACAGATTCATTGTCTAAATAAAAGACACATACAATGTGGTATTGTGTTTAACAAGTATTCTACAGATGCTTCTTCAAGTATTTATGTACTTCCAACACATAATATTCTTTGTAAATTTTTTTTTCATATTTTCTTCCACTTGGTCGCTCCAACTGAGACGCATTTCAAGTCTCACTCCCAACCAGGGCTGCCAGTAATATAGATTTTTCATTAAAACGTGGGATTTCCAAATTTCATTAGGGTAGAGCGGTTTTTTATAAGGATATTTAGAATAATCTGAGGATTTTTGGACAGCTTATTTGTCTAGAATTAAATCTAACAATGACGTTTATTTCATTAGCAGTGGTTTTAACTTTTGTCAAATTAAACATGCCAATTGATAAGTTGTTGATTCCAAACTACGAGTTTTATTTAATGCCTGGCAACTGCCAATATTCTTGTTAATAACCATAATGTCGATTTTAAAGTTACAAGCACTGTTCGGTTAATTGTGAATGAGAAACATGTATAATAATAAGTGTGTAAATGGAATAAATAATATTTGAATAGATTTTAGGTACAATACGATTTCGATAAGCAAATACTTACTTCATTGGCACAAACTTCTTTTCACCAATTGGTATAATTGTTTCTGAAAATGAATACCCAAGAAATATGTATGCAACTCGGCCAAAGTTATACAATTTCAAAGATTCTACCGGAACATACGAGTATGACCGCAAAGAACTTTCTGAAGCAGTACCCAATATGCATATTATTCCAACAAGTAAAGCCCATATTAAAAGGAATTTATCAAAGACAAATTGAAGCCCTTGAATCGTTATTATGAATAACAATATATCTTAAGACAAATAATATTTGCCGTCAATCATTTGAGCTTAACGATGAAATGCAAAAAAAAAAATTCAATACAAAAACCATGTTAGATTCTTCTTCGAGTAATGACACCGAAGTCTATCCATTGTTGTTTAATTGAATTAATTTATTTTTTATAAAAAACAATATATTTATTTTTTATTTTTCAATATTTCAACACCCTGTGGGTGTCTTCTTCAGGAAAAATTTTTTATACAATTTGAAACAAAAAACAAATGAAAAAAAGAAGACCTTAAACTCGATAAATTAATTCAATTAATTAAGAAAGGTCGAATAATATCATCAATTTGTTGTTCAATTAATATAATACAATAATTGTATGTAAAACTTGAATATAAAACTTGAATATAAAAAAGGTTTAATAAAAAATTGCATGATATTGTTAATAAAAGTCACATGTAGGGATTTGTGGGGCTTTTTGCGATTTATTTTTGAGACAACATCAAAAATTATCTGGCAGCCCTGGTCCCAATGACAAACAATGAGAATTGTTAAACAACAAAATCATTATCACTGTCTGTGTTGCATGTTGTAAGAATTCACATTTACACGCTCCTTTATTTGATGAAAAACTGTGAATATTAACAGCCTGCGTTTATTTCAGTTTGCTTTCCACATAAATTGTTTAAGCCGTCTGTTAAACATTAATCTCAGAGTAAAAAAAATCCTTAGTTAATTAAAAAAAAATTTAAATATCGAACCATATATATCGATTGTAATAAAGACTTGCCGTAAAGTGGAAGTTGCATAAAAGTCATGAATATGCAGTAGCAGGTAAAGTAAACTATTACTCCATAATTAAATTAAAAAGCTTTCACCCATCAGATTTCAATAAGTTTAAAACCCAAGAGAATTGGCAAGCCAGCGCAAGGATACAAAGGCTCGCTGCAAATATTTCTTAATGAATTTTTCATTATTTAGAACTAAAGGACTTAGTAGCTATTGCTTTTGCCGCCCATATCAACTTAATCTTAATTAAAAAAAATTAATTAGTAAATATAACATTAAAAAATAAAATTTAACGTTGGACTTTTCCAAAAGCTCAGCGGGTGTTACTGTTTTTAGTCATAAAACATACTTTTGCCTAAATGTCTGCAAATGAGCAGAATCGCCATAATTGAGGGCCATTTAGTGCAGAGTTTGTTAATCAACGGCATTCCGTCCAATCAAAAATTTTTTCTATTCACCTTCAAAAGAGTTGACTTGAATATCTAAGAAAATTATAAATATTTTAATCATTTTCAACCTAGAAGCCAGTGGACTCCTGGACCAGTTACCAGTGATTAAAGTTTTTCTGTTAAAGATCAACAATACATCTCAATTCTTTTTTTAGCTCGAAGTCCGGACCCGGTCACTAGTATTACCCGGAGGATCAACACTTTCCACAGATTGTCTTCTAACAATTTAAACTTATTATTGAAAATTATTATTTGGTATATTCTCCCCAACTGATCCTTTAAACAATTAAAGTTTCAGAAATGTTGATTCTTTGTTGTGGTCTTAGCTGTTTTTACGCCGACAATCCATTGGTCGCTAAACTAAAGAGTCAGTGAGCTTTAAGCATATGCAGGGATATGCTCATCTAAACCAACAACAAACAATAAATTATTTAAATAATTTATCATAAATTTAGAAGCACTTTTAAGATACTGAAAATTATTGTCAATATAAGAATTCGCTTTGTTCAATATAAAGTTCCTTCTGGCATCTTGTAGCATTTGTATAGAACGCACTATTATCGCTTCTAGCTGCGCCTCACTTATATTTAGCGCCCACTCTGACATCAGCCTAGGAAATCATATGGAAAATATGAATGAGTCTCGGCTTTAACACAGGGTGGCGCTAAAGTAATGTAATTTATGAAAATTTAAAAACAATAGACAGAAAGCTTTTCTTGAGTTGTGAATCGGCCCAAGGAATTTTTAACAACTAACTCTCTATATATCAACATCATAAACGCAATCCACAGTGACATTTGGCACCATCTGCAAAAATGTCAGCCAATGCACGTTATGATATTACTTGGCTTATCATGTATTTTAGCACTATATTCATTATATATTTGAATTTTGTTATACTTTATTGTGGAAAATTCTTTGCATTTAAAAACACGAAAAATTAAAAAAATTAAAAAAAATCAAGACCCCTGGGCTTGAAGAACTGAGCGATTCCCTATTAAGTTACTCTACAAATAAATAAAACTTAATATATAAATAAATAAAAATATAAAATGAATTATTATTTGAGTTGATTTTAGCCAGCAGACCCTTTTGGAATCTAGAATATCGGAAGCAAACATATGTATGCGCCGATATATAGTTGAACAGCTTTTAAATAATTTGTTTTGCTTCCAGCATTAAATAAGAGAAGTGCGGAGATATTTTGCAATATCTTAAGTGACTCCATTTTGTTGAATATTTTGATAACATTTAAATCGATTACTGAATTTGTCAGGTCAGAACAATAATTATTTCAAATTATTTCTTATCAAGGATGATACAGGTAGAGGCCAGAAGAAGAACGAATTAGAACTGTTTTCACTGGTTGCCACAATAACGAAGCGAGAATACAAGAAGCAAAATTTTCCATGCACTACTTTAAAGAAATATCGAAGAATACTAGAATAAAATTCTTACTCAGTAGTACTTTCAAACTTTATTTTTGCTCGTGTTTTTACTCATTTTTCTAGGTATCCTTTGAAACCTTTTATTAAGGCTAGTCTTTCATAATAGAACGATATAAGAAACAGAAAAAAAATCTTTAAGAATCTAGTAAGAGTATAAAAAATTTCATTTTTACGAAACATATAATCAAACATCGGATTTTTTATTTTTTTTTAATTATTCAATTATGTTTCTCCTTCAATCTTAAGCCCACTGTTAAGTTTTGTACTTAACAACTAAAACAAAAAATAAGTATTGTCTTATTTATTTATAAATACCTGTAAACATTTAATATTCCTTTCCATATATTAAAATTACATCATTAAATTCTCTGGCAGGAAGTGCATGTTTATACACACAAACACACATAATAAATTCTAATTTAAATTCATGTCTTAGATGAATTGCCGATGTCAAAAATGTAAAGAAGTTTAATTTGTTTCACAACTTTTTAAAATCTGTTAAACATTTCTAATTAATAAAAAATTATTATGAAAATTATAAACAAAATTAAATATTTTTATAAATTAATTGAATTATTTTTTTAAGTTTGAAGTCTTCCTTTTTTATAAAATATTTTTAATTTCCTGAAAAAGACACCCACAGGGTGTCATAAAAAATTGATATATTGTTTTTTTTTATAAAAAAAAGAAGACCTCAAACTTAAAAATAATAATTCAATTAATTCATAAAAATAAAAAGCTCGAACAATATCATCAATTTATTAAATATTTTTGTTAAAAAAAGATGTTATAAATTTTTTCTTACTAACACATACATATATTCCTTTATTGCTTAAAATGTTATTCTGAAAGCTTTAAAAGCTGCAATTGACGTTTAAATTTCCTTCGGTCTTTTTCAATGCTAAGAATTTGTGATGTTGTTCATACGTGTGGTGATGCTGTCAAATGCTCGTAAGGTGATAGAAGGTGATGATGATGATGGAATTAAATTCGCTGATGCATGAAAACAATTGATCTTGAATTACAATACAGAGATATTACAGCTTATTAAGCCTGTACTTGACCTACAGCATAACGAGTTAGTACCTTGAAATCTATCACTGCTCTCACACTCATATCTTTATTTTCATCTACATATAAATTTTTACCTTTGTATTTTTTGCTAATGCTAATAAAGTGTAATACATAATATTTTTATTTAATTTGTTAGAAGAATACAGTATTGAATTTAATGTCTGAGAACAAATTTATCTATTTATGTTCTGCTACAAATACATTTACAAATTTTAACTTTTGTTTAAGTGGAAACAATAGCAATCATTCTATTTAGTTTATAGTGGATCGCCCAGACTTGCCCAGGAATCGAGCCAACAAGCTCTGCACTGATAGTTTAGCATACTACCCGCTACCCTACCGAGGTGACATGTGACAACAAATTATAAATAGCTATATTAAGGAAATCGCAGATGATAAATTCACACACAATTTAATATCCTTTTAGATATGCCCTCACGCAGATGGCTACAGTCAAAGAGAACAGCATCTACCCACCAAGTGACTTCTAGTCACTGTGGCCTCACTTAAACAAGAATAGAAAAACGCAACTTTGAAAATTTCCAAAATCTCGACCAAGGACCTTGTGGCTACGGTTAAGGAATACTACAAATTAGACAATAACAAGTCCTATAAATGAAGGTCTTTTCATCTCTACAACAGAAATCATTTATTGCCTTAAATTACTGTCAAACTTTATACACAAACAATTCCATTTCAACTTTCGACAATGTCACAATACCGCACGTGTGATCGGCTGCCGATTTGCACAGATTTTAATAATAGGTCTTGGTTGCGACAAAAAAGAAAATATATCTCTCATATAATATCTATTGCTGAAAAAAGATGGAATGCCATCTCTTATACCTCTGCCCTATTTTTAACTGTCAACCAAAACACTAGGTGAAATAAATCACTTTATCAGGCGCAGTGGGTGATTTTATACCCACATTCTTGATATCAACTTACAGCCTCTTTTAATACGGGCTTCGGTATCACTTTTTCGGCTTCAGTACCCAATCTTCCACTACACTTCCAATTTATTTCTACACTCGTCCATTTATCTATCTTTTAATCATCTTTCTTTCTCTTTCTTTCTATCTCTCTCCCTATCCTAGTATCACAAAGGCATAATAACAAAAGGATCCTCTGTATAGACCTGTTGACCCTACACGCTATGGACCTGCTTAAAAACTCTTTATTACAATATTGGCCTGATAGGATGGAAGCATATTGTAAAGGATACATACAGGACAAGATGCAAATATAGAGTGAGGTTATCAAATATTCCAACAATATTCATGCATCACTTGCAAATCATAGAAATCCTAGAAGCATTTAGATGTTAAAACTGAATTAAAATTTTCACTCAAATTTCCTTTTTGTATTAAATTTTTTTTGGGTCTCAATTTTTTCAAAATATACATACTTCTTTCACTCATGGAGGCAGCATAGGCACATAATTCATTCCTGTTCTGGTTTCATTAATAGGTTTATATTTAAGACGTACCTCTTATTAGGCCATAGCGTCCGATCCTGGTGTTGGGATCGGATCGGATCGCCACCAGGCGTGCAGTAGTGTGTAGCTATATAGCCATACAAGACATTAGGGTTATGCCGCGGAAGGTCGGTCGTCAGAGCCTCGTCAGCGTGACAGGGGTCACCAAGTCTTTTAAACAGTGGGTGAGGTTGACATTAAGAAAGGAGTGGCTTGCGCTTTACTTTCATATTAGACCCAATTTCTTTTAAATACATAAATTGAATTGAATTGAATTGAGACGAAACAAAAATTTCAAATATCTTTGTGTTTCTAAAACAAATTCTGAAAATGTAAAGCCTGAATTTCTATACCTTTATTCGACAAATAAAACTATGTATATGAGAAACAAAAATTAATTTTTAAAAAGCTTGAAATTTAGGTTTTGACTTAAAAAATTTTTAGCTATATAATGAATTAATTAAAAGATTAGGTTAGGTTAGGTTGATTGGAGGGGTGTGATAGCCCATGTCATACGACATACACTTAAGCCAGTGAAGGCTTGTTGTGCGCTCCCTTTAATTATCGAACACAAACTGCCACAGTTCTGCGGCAGGATTCGAACCTGCGAACTTCGTGTCTAGTACACTACCCAATAGTCTACGAAGGCCAATTAAAAGTTTAATTAAATTTATTTTTAGTAAAGTTAAAGCATTCAAAATTCTTTAATGCATTAAAAATTCATTCAAATTTTAAATGAAATCATATTTTTTGTAGATTGCAAAAAAAAATCATAACTATAAAAACATATATGAATTCTAATAATAATGAATTAAAATTTTTGTTATTCGTTTTGTAGAAGGCAGCGTTGGTTTATTTGGTTCATATTTCAATCACATTAGCAAAATGGGGGCACCACAGCCCCGTTTATGGCCTTGGGTCTCAAAGTCAATGCGCAAGTAATACACGTATGAAATTTAGGAGATAAACTCTTTTGTAACAAAGGGATTGCACATAATTGCCAGTGATGAAAGGAAAGAAATGGTTCCTTTTAGTCCTTTTTCGCATAGCGTGGAAGCCACACTTTTCAAAAACTACGTTATATATATAGAGTTACTTTACTCTTTGGAAGTTATTTGATTGCAAGGTCTTTTGAACAACATATTTAATATAATTTTGATGTGTTGCTTATATTTGCTTTTCTATTTCCTTTTTTTATCCATATAATAAAATGTAACAATATTTATAAACGAAAAATAAAAGCTATCGTTTTAACCGCTTTTCTCAGCAACAACAATCGAAAGTTCAATCGATGACGTTTAACCACAAACAACTTATTCAAGGGGAAAAATGCAATAAAAAAACACTTTGCGATATATAATAAAAAGGCTTTGGATATGTCTTTCGCATACAAAAAATAAAAAAATAAAGGAAATTGAAAAGAAAGTAATCAAAGCAAATAGACAAAGAATGAGAAGAAAAACCAAACGAAAATCAATTTATTTAAGAAAATCGAAATTCAAATTGACCACGAATATGTATATCAAATGACAACATTGAAATTGCTTGCATTCAAGTGTTTGTGTTTATGTATGTGTAACTTTTCATGAACGTATGCAACATAATACATCAGATTATTTTGTTTGCTTTACACGCACCCTCAGCCACATGCATATAGTACACTATCGACATTGTACATTCATCAATATATTTAAGTGCATATAGATTTGTTTTATTTCACTACACACAAGCTTTATTGGTTATTTTTTATTTCATTTCTTTTTTTACTTCCATAAAATATTGGCCTGCTGACAATGTGGCTACAGAAACATATAATATATATTGGTTAGGTTAGGTTGGTCGCTTGTTTATTTGGTCAACTGTAAGGCCGAATAGTTTGTGAGTTTTGTAATGTGATACAACAGTTACGACGCCAAAAGTTTACCCACGTGTGCTCTTATTTTCTTTCCAAATGGCTAATGTACGGGTACGTTTTAATGATTCTGTGTGTGCGTTATCATGTAAGAGAAGAAACAAACAGTGTCCATTAAAACAAAAGGACGTAAGGCTTGTCTTCTTATTTTGCAAGTAATAAAATAATCTTTTTTCTTCCGATTAACCATATACTAGCAATAACTAACAAGTACGACCATAACACGATATTTGTTGATAATTGTTATGTCCATGTCTTAACTTTTCTAAAATTGAAAGCAATTAATCTGGAGAGCTTCTGTACAGAATATCATTCTCTAATAAAATTGAAATTGTTGAAATAAAATTTTAACAAAGTTTTACTGACATAGAAGTGTCCAAGCCAGACCAGCAGAGAACATTGTTGTCTGTGTTAAGCTCTCTGGTAAGTTAATGTATGGTTGGTGGCAAGCAATAACACCACCCGGAAATTGAAAGAAGCCACTGATTGCTATGACTGCACAAAATTACACCTGAACTGTACAGATCCCAGACTAAATTAAGCTATAAAAATTGGCAGTCCCTTGATAGAACTTTTAATTATACAATCCGTTCTATGCATATGCGTTAATGCGTTTCACTGCACTATTTGGATTTCTAAATTCAAGTTACACACAATGCGTTTTATACGCCATTTTTTTATTTTTTATTTTGATCAGCTGTAGTGTAAATGTTTCTCTCAAATAAAAACAATTTTTGGCAAAAATGAAAAGGGATATTATGATTTCAAAAGAATTTATGGAATTCATTGAGCTTATATAAATACCATTTTGTGCTAGATGGGCCTAGAAAAAGCTACCAAAGACCACAATACATTTCGGGTGTGTCCCAAATATTTAGCACGGAAAGTGAGTAGCTTTTTGCAGCTTAAATAAAATTCTCCTCCATTGTAATTGACTAAGAAATAGTAAAAAAATTATTTAATAAAAGAACTATGTTAAAAATTGATTTTAATGCATTTTATTTCTGGAAAATAATTGTAAATTTAATTACGAAAACGTTTTCTTTTATTAAACATTTTTTCAGTGTAAGAAGAAGAGAAAATTTAAATCGACCATACAAAACATTTTATCGATATTACTGATATAATTTGTCATCCTTGGCTATCAAAAATAGCTGACATTTTTTCATGATGCTTGAGACGCTTACAAAAGTAGAAAGTAAACCTTTTCTATGCGTTCTATGCGTCTATACGTTCTATACTTTGCTTTGTAACTTGTGACTTACAATTACCCTAATTCTACTTTTTTGACACATGCATAAGACGTAATAGTAATAATACAAGCTTACAAGCCATCTTATTTAATAGAAAAATTGTTGTGTCTAGTCTATCAGGTTGCACTTCTTCAGCCATCAATAGACCTTGAATCATGAAAGCTTCTGTAAATATTTTTAAGAAATAAGTGAGAATTATGTTCGACATTTAATATTTATTACCACAACAAGTAGCAAATTGTCAACTAGGAACTGAGCAAAACAGTTTTTATTAAATACCACAACATACGACCACAATAATCAAATATATTTAAACACAAAGAATATATACTAGCACGTATGATTCATAACAAAATAAATTTATCACTCAGCATATTGTTTATGAATAGATAAAATAAAGATTATTTGTATATAGTAGCCTGAGGGCAGGAATCCGCTAAAAACAAAAGAGTGTTATAGATATGTCTAGAAAAATAGTGAGCGGACTCAGTATTTATTCCACATGTACACCAGGAAAATTATCAAGCCAAAGTGTAATCAAAGGTGCCAATCTACGTAGAATTAACTCAATATTCACGCACCAAACATGTTAATAAAAAATGAAAAATTGGATTTCGATTTATTTTTAAGTTGTTTATTTATTCATGATTTTTTGCATATCCATCTTAGAACTAGGACTCGGCTGTTCATTAGACTCATGGTCAAAAACACTATAACCATCAACAGCAAAAGGTCAGTAAGAATATGATGTCTTCACTGCTTTCTGCTGTTGACTGTAATCACAAGCAATGTGTAATTGTATATAAGCAAACATATTCGTACATACATAGAAAATTTTATATAAATTTTAATGTCGTTTATCTTATAGCACTGCGATGTATTCCACAAGCAACTACACTTTCATTTAAAAATTATAAACATCTTTATAAATAAAATGCACAAAAGAACACATTTACTGCTGAACTTGTACTACCATAAGCAATAGTACGATTTTTTTTTTATTAAAGTAGAGACAACTGCTGGAAGTAATGAATACGAACGAAGTGCAAAATATATGAAATTAATATTGGTATATGCAAACTGAGGATGATGAATTTTGAGAAATTTATATCAAAAAAACTTAAAAAAACATGTATTAATAACTAAAATCTTAATATAATAAATATTCATTAATTATTTACGAATATTTATTAACATTAATATAATATTTTATATATTCAAAGCTAACAAAGACTAGGGCGTATAATTTATATTAAAAAATTTATCGCGTATACGTCACATGCCCAATAAGGCGCATAGGAAGGCAAATAATAAAATAAATGTTAAAAACCACGCAAATTCAAAAATTCTTACTGGACCTCATACAAAGATAAGAAGGCAATATTTTCAATTATGCAGTGCTAATAGGACTATTTAGCATAGATGGCAAATGTTTATAATGTTGGATATGAAAAAATAGTGTCTGAATATTTCATAATTTATTCAAAATAAGTATTCTTAAAAACATTTTGCTTGTTTGCATTAATGGAATATACCGCCAAGGGAAAATGTGTTTTAGTTTTGTTTAAAAATAACTGAAAAAAAATCAAGAACATTGGATTGAACCTGGAAAGAACACTATCGGTATATTAACAAAAATCTCAATTAAGATGAATACAGAGTATAACGATATAATTTTGTAGAGCTTTTGTAGGTAAAGTAGAATTAAAATTTAAATATCGAAGTTTCTAGCTTTCTATAAGTACCAGCTGCATCTTCTATATATGCCCTCCAAAGACACAGAGTTCTGCTTTCAGAGACACAAGTATAGGAATTTACCTTCTATTATTAGATACTAGAAAATTTCTGATTCAGTACTTATGTGAGGTTGTTAATTTTTATAGCCCATATGCTATTTATTTTCTTCCTGCACTAAAAAAAACGAGATTGCCAGTATGCAATGTCTAACCCATGCATTTCACTTCCCGTGGAAACTGTAAATTTGGGTCATGTCCAGCCTGATGATGTGTTATAGCACTTGTGTCAACTTAAAATTTCTTTGCCATCGATAGAAGAGGACTGTACTTGATTCGCTAAC
The DNA here is from genome assembly GCA_963681545.1 of Germaria angustata. Classification (NCBI taxonomy): domain Eukaryota; kingdom Metazoa; phylum Arthropoda; class Insecta; order Diptera; family Tachinidae; genus Germaria; species Germaria angustata. The sequence goes on along the minus strand of OY812999.1, from coordinate 20,156,430 downwards.
CGGATTTTAAGGTGGATTATGCATCCATTTTTAAAGGTAATGAAAAATACCGACTTTTTATGCTTTTTTGCTTCTAAGAGGTACCAATTATCGATATATATTGTTCCTATAATTTCTTATTTCAATATTTAAAACAATGGTCTTAACCAACTATCGTATTCTGTCCGGGATCTCTGGCAACAAAGTTTAATATCAGCAGCATCATACATATCCGTTCGTTTGAGAAAAAATGTATAATTGATTTATAAATGAAATTTAATCATATTTGCGCCATATTGTTATGAGAAATTTTGAATAGAGCAAAATGTTAACGTGCTCCGTCACATCAAATATTCCTTAAATATTTCTGTTATAGAAAATTTGTTAAAACTAAGAAATTATAAGTATAACAAATTAATTTCTCTCGTTACTTTTGAGCACAAAAAATATGGTAAAAAAAAATTAAAGAAAAAAAAATGAATGAGTCGCTTAATATTAGTTATGTGAGTATGATACCCATAAAAGACATTGATCTGCTTTACTAGCAAATAGTTTAATATAGTGTTTAATATTTTCAATTTGTAGCGATATTAATTAATTCAAAAACTTAAGAAAACATCAACCCAAAACACCAAACAAAAATATAATTAAATGAATACAAATATCTGAAAAAAAAGAACCAGAAAATATACTACTTCAAATAGATTTACAAGAGCAAAGTTTTTTTCTATTTAATGCAGCTTTAATAATAAATACATTTTACTTAAAATTGTATGGTAAAATTTTTTGATGTTCTATATAAAAAAGCTTTAAGAAAATTATTGGTTGTAGACGTATACGCAATATTAATTATTTCATCACTCATACGCCTTTATACACACAAAACAGATGTCCCATTTTTCATTCCTTATTAAAAGTAAAAAAAAAATAAGAAATATTCCTTGAATTCCAGAAAGAAAAATATACACCTGCAGGCCTTTTACGCACTTAATTGATAAGTTGCCTAAATAATCAATAATATTATACACCCTAAATAATTTTTTTCAATCTTAAAAAAAGTTACATTTACAAATTATCATTTGCTGTCTGTTCTTTGTCTGGTTGTATAAAAATATACAAAAAAAGTATATTTTTTACTCACTTGGCAACAAAAACTCATTTCCTTTTTCTCAATAACCCACAAAGTTTTTGCAAAAGAAATATCTTACTTTTTATGTAATTAAATTAACAGTTAATTTCAGTGGCAGAAAATGAACTAGAAAACAGAATCAAAATAATCCACTATCAAAGAAAATTTAAGGCAATATTTTAACCCAAATACAAGTGGTATTAAGGCGGCTTAGACAGGATTTTCTGTGAGTGTATTTCTGCCAAAAAAATTATATATTGTTTTTAAATGCTATTGGGATATGTGAAAATAAAATATTTTAATTCAATTAGATAAATACTCAGTTAGTAAACATATAATAATATAATAAAAATACACAAGTTGATTTATAAACTATATGGACGGCATAGCATAATGCATATTCTACATTAAAGATTTGAAAATTTTACTTTGATGCCAAGAGTTTATGTCTGTTTGGTAATAAGCTCCTTAAGCTTAAATTGTGTGATGCCTTGATAGTCAATATTATCAAGACAATTGCTAAAGTACAGTCGAGTTTATGCAGCAAAATCATTTAAATTTTTTCTTTTTGATCTCTTTAAACATGTGAGGCCAATACATGACATTTAACATTGATCTGCCCTTATTGGAAATTGTCGCGTTCCGTACATCAATGGTTACACATAAACAAATTCAAGTGCAGTTTGCAGCATATTTATTTATCTAGAAACTTTATATAAAAATCGAGAATCATGGTCTTTTCATAAAATCGTTTGATGACTGGAATATCTGGGTTGCATAAATCGCACATTACTTTTATTGAAAAATAATAATAATAAGAATCAAATTTATAAACAACTAACCAGCAAAACTAAAATTTTGGACCTTATTCTAAAATTTGGTATGAATAAAATGCGAAATCTTGGTACGAAATAGTAGTGCGAAATCTTGGTTCACTATTCCCTCTGCTTTGCGGTATATAAAGCAAATTAAAAATCGGGAAAATCCTATGACACAGTGTGAAATACGTATATATTGTATATAAAATTAGCTATGGTAGATATTTCTAGGAGGTATGATATCAAAGTCCACAAAGTGGCCTTTTGTATGGTATTAATAATGATTCTAAGCCTCAATAAATAGGAATTTAAAATTCAATAAAATAAACTTTTGTCGATTAAGAACAATTTTTTTCCACTGCCACTCGCAATGACTTAGTAACTGTTAAGAAAACTCCTACACATACTTTTTTTAAGACAAAAACTGATTTTTTAATGTGCAGACTGATAATAAAATTTCATATCGAAATATAGAAAAACGTATTGCATAAGACCCTTTCGGGAAACGTCTGAACTACTGCGAGCCCTAGCATAGAGATTTGGAGTATGTCTTCATATATATATATATATATATATATATATATATATATATATATATATATATATATATATATATATATATATATAATAGGTTCCTCGAAAATGGCCCTAGTAGTTTTGTGATATTCACCGAAGACGAAAAATGTATCTAGTTTGATCTCTTTCCCGGGAAAATCCGTTTTTCACAGGATTTTACTCATTTCCAGCAATTGCGTGTTTAATATTTTTTTAACTCCACCATGATATGGCTGCCAAATGAAAGGATTATTCAAAAGCGGACCTCAAAAAATTTAAAAAAGCAGCGTCCTAAAAATTAAGGGCGGTCAATTCGGAAGATCAATATTTTTTAAATGCATCCCAATGATATGGGTATCAAATGAAAGGAATTTCTAAGAGTAGATATCAAAGTAAAATGGATTCACTTTAAACATAATATAGCAAATGCATGCCCTCGATATAAGCAAAGAAAATTCACGAGCTCCGAGCAAAGCTCGTTCAAACGGGTAATCAAAAAAATTGAGGAAGATTAACATACCAAAACTAAAGATTAAATAAAGACGATTCGAAAATATTTGTTTTCTTTCACGGCTCTAAATACCACCCCTTTATTTTCTTCGTAGACTTTGTCGCTTTTTGTAAGCCGATCATGTCATATCGCAAATAGCTGTTAATAGCTTTATTAAATCTTTAATAATTTTTAAATATTATTTCAAATTCTAGCTGTGACTTACACAATCTCAGCTCTTACCTTCTTTTATGCCAATCATTTTTAAAACGTCAGTTTAAAAATATTATTAAGGCGAGACATGTAGCTGTAATAAAGTCATGAGAAATGAAGTGCGATATGTTATGATCGGACTACAAGTAGTGAGGTAGTGTACAAAGAAAAAAACTAAAAGGGTGAGGTCAAAGGTTATGGCAAAAATATATTTCTGGAATTGTCTTCAACTAATTTCCAATAATAGGGGGTGAATAGCCCAAATAGTACCATCCTAATGAACCTTTAAGGTGAATTATGAAGTAGCTTTTATTAGCTTTAAGTTTGAAACTTTTTTAAACTAGACTTACAAAATGCATTTTTCTTATAATTGTTTTTTCATACGCTAATTGCAGTGATACTGAAGGAGACGGACAGGAAGACATGAAATTTCATAATATTTCTTAAAATATTTTTTATGCCAACTGCTTATATTGGCAAATAGAAATTGTTTCATGTAACAAATTTTAGCAAAGAACTCATAGTGATAATTCAGTCTAATTTTTAAACATTTTATTAAAAAAAATGCACAAGAGAAAAAATGATGAGAAAAGGAGATTTTCAAATTCAGTAAATTGATTTTTTTTTAAACATGGAATTATTCTACTTTTTATACAAAAGTTATTGATTTAGATACGATGAAAATCTAATTAGCAGCACTTCCTTGACAATATCCCTAGGATTTCCAGCTTTTTACTTCAAAGCAAACAATTTCCCAATATTCTGTTTTGATGTTGATGTTGATATTTCATTAAGCTCGAGGCCTTTGCAAGGAAAAAAATATGTTTTCCTATATGTTTTTTTTTTCAAATATAAATAAATATTTACTTACTTTTTCACTTTTATATTATTTATTATTGTTGTACATGGTAATGCTTTCCTTTAAACTCTCACACTTTTTGCTAAGTAGCTCTCTTCCTATTATTTCTCGCACACTTTAGCTCGCCTTGCTCGTACTCAATTTAAAATACACACACACACACACACTAAAACACATTTACGTAAATATACTATAACGGAAATGACACGATTTAACCAGGTTAATAACAATTTCTTATCCTTACAACTTTATTAAAAGTGTTATAAATGGATGTTTTTTCTTCTCTCTTGTAGGGATATAAATATTTTCAGTCCTTTAAAATCATTTTTTTTTCTGTTTAGTTTTATGAAGTTTTCATATACATTTTCTCTTTTTATTTTGCCTGAGTTAATATGTAGCAGCTGAATAAAACTTCAATTTAAAATCGTTCTTTTGAATTTTGTAAAGTGTTTATATGCATTTCCTTCATGCCTTGTTTGTGTTAATAGCAGCTGAATAGGATTTATTTTACACAAACATACACACAAGTATTCATACAATTGCATAAATATCAATACTTCTATAAAATGCACACACAAATGCACTTGCAGTCTCGCACAAAACTACAAGGAAACAACACACCTTCTCTCTTCTCTGCCTGCCTCTCTACCACTAGAACATGAAAAATTACAGTTTTTTTTCCAAATACGTGTGTGTGCGTGCTTTTCTTCAATAAAACCTTCTCTTCTTGCAAGAATTTTTATATATTTTTTCTATGCCCGTTTTGCTATTGGTGCATTTTTACAGGAAAAAGAAAAGGGGTTCCTTAGATATACATATTTATATGTATGTGTATCCTTTCAATTATTTATTTCTCAAAAAAATAAAATTTTTATTTATTATTTTACTTCTGCTTTTTGAAAAACATCATTTATTTTTTTTTGTTCATCGTTTATGTTATTCACTTTTTCCTCTTTTCTTGGGGAATTAGAAAAGCAACACTTTTTATACTCGAACCTTGTGCTTTTCATAAGTAATTGTATGCACTCGTATGCTAATTTTGACGTTTCTGATTTGTGACACTTTTGTCATATTTTTTTAATTATTTCTCTTTTTTTTTCTTAAGCTTAAATTACTTAAAAAAAAACTAACAACGTTTACCGTTTCTCGTTTACGTTTTCTCCCGTGTTGCGTTTATAAACGCGTTAAACTAACAACTGACTTATGAGTTTTACATTCGTCATTGTCAGTTCTAGTTGAGGTTTTATTTTCTCCACTTTGCCTTTTGGTGTTTCCTTTTTTCGCTTTCTTCTTGAAAAAAAATCAAGTAGAAAGCAAATCAAGAAGAAAAACCACCAGCCATGAGGTGGACCCTCCCCACATCAGCTGTGCCCGCTTACTTCCAGTCGAAACTATTTAATATATTTCGCTACAAGGTTGTAATGGCAATTCACCATGAAGCTTTAAAGCTTTAAAGGGATGTTGAAATAGGAAAAGAAGCATTAGTAACTATTGCAACCTTTGCAAGGAATTTCAACAACTTTATTTGTAAAAAAATATTTAAAAATTATATATTGATAGAAGAGACTAATTGTATTGTTATTAAAAACTCAAACAGCATTTAAGGCAAACTACCAATAATAAACGAATAATTTAAAAAAAGTTAACTTTTCTGAATGAAGATAAAAAATTTTAAAGTTTTATTCAAAACAAATTTTGTTAATTATTAAACTTTATTACAATATTGTTTATTGGAAAAGGACTCTTTAGGGGACTTATTTTCCACTTTTTGGCTAAAAGTACTTTTTAAGTAACATACTTTTTTGGGAAAGCATATTTTTAATAGGTATTTTTTTCACGGGATATTTTAAAGAATTTTCCAATAGTCCAACTGTAAGAGGATTCTTTTTAAGAGATTAAAATAATATAAATTTTGGGTATAAGGATTTTTTCTAACTACCATTTTAAAAAAATTTTTTTTTTCATTTTCTTAGTTTTATATCAATAGGCTAGTGTTCGTAATGTGATCAAAGAAAGAATTACTATAGGCAGTGTTCCAAAGTCAACAATAATGAATTCAACTTTAATTGCAAAACATAAAAATTATCTTTTCGAAGGACTCTACACTCCTTCTTCAGTGTTGATGTATATTTCATGCTTGCCGCCAATCTTTAGGCGACGACGGTTGTATATAAATTAATGATATTTATTAAAATTATTTAGTGATTTTTGTTTAGTTACAAAAAGGACTTAAAATTTTCAAAATAGTTACTTATTTGGAAATTAATTTCATATTTATGATAGTATATAGTTGCAGCAAAGAATCTAAGTCTAAATATTTAAAAACTAAAATTTTTAATTGAAAGTATAAGATTTTAGAGGGGGCCAATGGTATAACTATAAAGTACAACTTCTTATTGGTTCTACTTGGTGAATCCAGAGTGATACTTATCAATTAGACTTCAAGCCGACTCACAAACCTTCATATGGTGGACCCTGCGGGTGAATTGTGAGAGGCGTCTGCAGCGTCTGTTTTCGTAGATGGGGCGGCTACAAGCGGACGTCTGTTCTTATTTTCGCTATATAAAATGTATTTTGTACTCAGCCAGTCTGTTGGCTTTGCCTAGGATGCAGTAGACTAATCATTTGCTCATCAGAGATGGAATTATTAACGAAACCTCAAAGAACATAAATGAGAGGCTATATGCTCCTTAGAGGATCAGTGGGAACATATATATAGGATTTTAGAAAAAATTTTATCGCCTTGTAAAATTTATTAACATTGGGTTTATTTCCTTTGCAACTGAAAGTAATGACATGATACGTTGAAAACAAATTTTAAGTTAGAGACTCTTTTCTGAAAATTATTTCCTGAAAATTTTAATATTTTTTTAAACTCAGTTTTACAACCAAGGCCGATTAAAATGTTTTTCCGCTGAAAAAGCACATTTGCACACACATTTAATAAAAATTATTGTTTTTAACAGATCGTTTTAAAAATTACTTTTAAATAATGACTTTTTAATTTGTTGATCCTAGTATTTATTTTGAAGGAGATGAATTTTGTTGTTTATTCGTAAAAGTATGTTGATGTGTTTTTTTTTAATTTATTTACGTCTAAATAAAGGATATAAATACTTGTAGTGGCAAAAGTTGTGGTGTTTTTTTTTACCACTATTTTAAAATACGCTGGCACAGAAAGTTAGAAGTGAGCGAGTCAGCTCATGTTGGAAATATGCTTAGAAAGGAATTTGTTTATTATTCGGGGTACTTTTTAAGGATATTTACTTTCTCTGGATATTGTTGTTATTTGTAGGGGAATTAGGCATATGCCTAAATTTCTTCGGCGCCAATAAATTCATCAATACACTGTCACCACTTCATCGAAAAGAGCCTAAATATATTACATAACAATTCTATTCAATCAATCATATTTTTTTACTTGTTAATTAAAAATATGGGCGGGTCAATAAGTCAATTACTTTTTGAATGTTTCGCCTCTTTAATGAAAGGGCAATACTGCTACTGTCAGTAGACTTCTATCGAAATTATATTAAACTGTCATTTAATTAGTATTTGACAGCCATTGACAGCAGACTACCGCGTGATTTGAGGAAAAAATAGAAAAAGGTGATTTTCGTGTGCTTATTACTCATTATAAACCAGGCTGAGGTTGATGCTCGTAAAAGCTTTGAGGATACTGCACAATCGATTTCCACAGTAAAAACTGATTTATTAAATTTCATTTTGGCCGTACAAGCACGGAAGATGTCGAACGTTATAAGCGACCAGTTAAGTTCTCAAAATATAAAACAATTTAACAAAGGATGAAAAATTTAGAATGCGAGAGATGGTGGAAGCCACAGACATGTCACAGGGCTCAATGCGTATTTGCAAAAATGGGCAAGAAAAAAGTTGTTTTCCACCAAGACATGCGCAGTTTCTATGGCCTAATTCTATGATTAAAGAACAAATTGCACTCTCATCCGCTCTTTTTTCGGATTAAGCCCAAACGACTATTTCTATACCTGAAGAAATGGCTCGGCGGAGAGAGATTTAACTCCAATGACGAAATCACCTCACAAAAAAAATATATATATTTTCATGACCTCGACAAATCGAATTTTTTGGAAGGGATACAAAAAATTTGAGAAATGTTGGCCAAAGTGCATAGAGCTCAAAGGAGTCTATGATAAAAACTAGCATAAGTTTTTACCCAAAAACCTGCGTTTCGTTAAAAAGTCACGGACTTATGGACTTGCCCTCATAGTAGTCTGATAAAACCAAGAAACACCTAAAATTCCATTTGCTTTTTTTCTATTTTCTTACAATCTGTATTATATTAGACACCCTTTCAGTGCCGATGATTCTCTTTTTAGGCAACAACAAATTTTAAATTTTTAACAACAGTATTCATTAATGAATATTCATTTCTTATATCACATCTTATATACACAAATTATGCTTCAAGTGATTGTAATAAAAAATTTATTACGTTGTTCTTGTTTAAAAAAAAACAATTACAAATATTTTGTATATGCAAATCTTTTCAAGCTAATGAAAATAAAAGCTTGTAGAACTTGAAAAGCAGGTGCCAAAAAATTTAAAAATATAACAATTAATTTAAGGATTTACATATAATAAATAAAATATTATTCAACAAAACTTTGTCACCAAAATTATTAATTCATTTCTTCCTGTTCCACGCGGTGTAGTTGCCATATAAGAAAAATTTCCATAGACTAATTCCAAAACTGTTAAACCCTTTTGAAAATTAAGCTTATTCTTTCACATCTATCCTCTTTCATTTGAATCAGCTTAACGCCACGACCTATCCCAATATTTGCTGGAAAAGCTCTATTTGACGTGCTTAGTTTAAAGTTAAACAAAATTCCAAAACTTAAGGTGATTCTGCGCACAATGCAAACAATGTCAACGTCAACACAACCATAACCCACCCCACATACAGCTGAAGCCTATTAGAAACAAGAAGGAGAAGATGGGAAAAATTTATACTAAACAGCGGCATGTTGACGTCGTCGTGTGTACGAGTGTGTGTATCAAATTAAATTGATTCTTGCATTCAATGTTCATTCTTGGTGGCGTCTTTTTTTTTTGCAAGAGAAACAACTAAACGTAAGCTGCAGGTGAAGTTGTGCAAGTGTAAGTGTGAGTGTGAATTTGTGATTTCTGTTTTAACACTAAACGTTACTTTGATGCGTGCAGGACAACGAGAGAATATACGGATACTGTTACCATTTAAGCGAATGAACACACACACACACACTTTCACAGACGAAAATTGACAGATATATGTGCATGTTTTTTATAAATGTGCACGGAATAAAATTGGAATTCATGCTCACATGAATTTAAGTAGAAGATTTTAACTACATATTTGTGGCTAAGCGGTCCTACTTGTATATCTCGTTTAGTTTGTTAACCGAAAGCTTTACGAGAAGTGTGTTAAAAATTAATTGAAACGATACTAATTTCAGGTAAAGGCATGTAAATATTCGTGCATGAATGTCCTTCGGAATGGTTGGACAATCCGGGTTCCTCAATTCTTAATTAATTGAAAACTTATAACTCTTATTGAAAATAAAAAAATGATTAATTACAATTATTTCAACAATATATCAAACTTATTTGGAATGCTCTAAAAAATTAATTTAAGAAAACGTGTATACTTTTGAAAGGTAATGACTGATATTATACTGATAAATTGGCATTACCAACAATAAAGTGCAGGTGTATACACAGTTGAAACCAAAACAATGAATTTCCTTTTTTTACCTTTTAATTTGATTTATGTTTCGTAGTCTTAATTATTTAAAATAGTATAGGCCCGCATTTCAAATCGTTGGTACTCTTAATACGAATCGTATATGAACACGATTCAAATAGAAAAAAAAATTATAAATAAACAGTAAAAAAAGAATTTCCGAAGAAGTCATAAAAATGTTAAAATATGCAGAGATAAAAAATAGTACAAACTTCGATCATTTACAATGATTTTAACATCAGCTTATCATTGCAAGATGTGCTGTTTCTCGCTTCCCATTCATCGATTTGGAAGCTATCTTCATTATGTTGAGAAAAGTAACATGTTTATGATTTTTCTGCATAGAAACTTATTTATATTAAATTAAGGCGTTTGATTTGCCACTGGCAATAAGACTCACATCTGTGAGGTGTACAAAATCCTCTGTAGTTTCGATCTCATTTTTTCTTATATGAAAGTAATTTTAACATTATTGTTAAAAAAAAATAATATTTTCATGCTCTATAAATTTTCCAGCCGGGCGAGAAGCATAGTCTATCGCTTGTTCCACACTCGAATCGTTCTATTTTTAAAATTTTACTAAAATTGGTTCTTAATTTTAAAGAAGCAAAAATCGCCTTGCAACCGCTTCATCCACTCCTTCCTTCAGGTCATCGTTTTAGAAAAAAAGTCAGCCGTTTATTGCTTTTTAATGAGATTATCTTTCCATGTTTGAGATTTTATTTAAATAGGTTGGTTAGTTACGGAGCAGCAGAACTCCGTTTTGAAAATAGTTAATGTCGGGCATATATTTACTTCCATGTTATAAAATTTCTATTTTGAACATTTTAAAATCGGTTTCTTAATTTCAGAAAAGCATTGCAAAGAACAGTTTGCATGGAGAAAAAATTGGGCTTTTACGTTTATTGTAGGTGCTGTTGGCTAAAACAAAAATTAGGACCGCGAATGTGGGCTCAATCGCTGTTCAGGGCAAGTCATAAATATCATGAATTTTTCTGATTTAGATTAGTGTGGCATTATGTTATTTTTTATTTGATCGTTGAAGAGGTGAAGGCATAACGCTGGTCACTGAAGAGTACCGCAGCGATTGATATTCATGGTTCATGCTTCTCGTTGACACCAGAAGTGCTGTTACTCTGCTATAAAAAATAACAAAATATCCAATAATAGAGTTGTAGAAAATTATGCATTCTTTTCAGTCCACCACCTGTCATCTATCGCTAAACTGTCCCTTTCCCAAAAAAGTAACACTTAATGAGGGCATTAATGGTCTAAGCAGTATTTCACTTTATAATAAAAGAAATAATAATAATTTGAAGGCATTGTTTGTTGTGCATTTAGCTCTTCAAATGCCGACATTTCATTGGTCGCTAAAGCCACAACAAACAATGCAGTTTGCAAAAGTTCTAATTGTTTTAACGACAAATTGGGAAGAATATCCCGAATAATAAATTTTAAAAATAATTTGAATATTAATAAAATAAATTGACAAATTATGGAGAGTATTATGACCCAGACGTATTTAATTTTCAACTATAATTATTATTATTATTTTGATCGCAAAACTACACAGATTATAAAATATAAATGTAATTACAATTTTAAAATGTTCAATATGTACATTTATCTACTACCAGGAAATTCAATGGCAAGAATCAGAGTAATTTATTATTTTTTTAATATTAACATATTTTTATAACTACTTTTTCAAATATATTTATTGTAGTTTTACTTGTTCATATGCAGACATTTCATTGGTTGCTAAATCAAAACGTCAGTAAACTTTAAACACATTTAAAACATTTACTTCATTTGTTTATGTCAAACAAATAACACACAATATGAGAATTCTCTATTGTATATGATCATTACAAAATACATCATCATAGTAGGCTTAGCATGATTTTATACCAACAGCATAACAAGCAATTTATACTCAACTTGCAACATGCACACAATTAGACTACCTTTGGGTGTCAATTATTGTATTTATCAGTCAAAACGCATAAGAAAACCTATATATGGAAAATCTATATATTTTAATAACATAATATTGAAATTTATTATTTAGGATATTCTGCCCGACTAATCGTTGAAACAATTAGAGTTTCGAAAATTTAATGACTTTTGCTGAGTAAAAAAATGCATTCATATGAACAGCTGCAGCCACAACAAGTAACAAATTTATAAAAATATTTTTTGTTTAACTTTTTGCAACCTGTTTTATTTCTGCAAATCATTTTCAAAAGGAAATTAAACTTTTGTTATGATTTAAAATAAATCTAAACAACTGATATTATTTAATAAATTCATTTTAAATAATAACCATCACGAGTCAAAGCGGTGCTACGAAATTATCACTGGCGAAGCTGATCAATTTGACTAATGAAGCAGCCATTTATTTACATGTCTATATATTCATGTCTTTGTATATATTCATGTTTTTAAATTTTCATTTTTGAAGACGAGTTTTTAACTCTTATCAGTTTAATATTGAAATTTATTATTTCGGGACATTCTCCTCAACTAATTGTTAAAAAACAATTAGAGTTTTATAAAATGTATTGTTTATTTAGGCTTTACCTATTCAGAAGCTGTCAAGCAATAAATTTCAATATTAAGTATTAAAAATAAATATTTTATTTTTGATTTTTGCTCATTAAATACAATTATTGTATACATGTTGCAAGAAAAATAAAATAGACTCATATTCATGTCAATTGTAAAAGCCGCAACAAATAAAATATTTTATTATCAATTTATTTGTTTTATAACTTTCTGTAGAAAACTGAACTAAAATATTTAAAAGTTCTATCACTTTTTATAATAAAGATTTCAAATGACAATAAAATACTTCTGTTGTGTTTTTTAATCTTATTTCAATCCATCCTTATTACACTTTTTTGCCATATTTTGGCATGTTATTCAGCGAAATTACAGACATTCTATATAAACAAACAAATTATTAAAAAATGTTAAAATAAGAAATTAATACGAAGCGATCATATTATATCCTAGTAACTGCCGCTTCTGACCTCGTACAAAGTTGGTGTATATTCCCTGTCACAACAGCACAAGGATGCATTATCATGTTACTTTTACATGCAAAAAAATATGTATAAAAAAAGAAAAACAACACGAAATCATTGCACGTCATCGATCAGAAAATTTAAAATAAAATATAAAAAACTTCCTACCACATTTTCATCAAACATATTTACGTGGGGGGAAAATAACTAATAACAGTCCACTGACTAACGAGTGGCTTGTTTGTTATCACTCACTCTCTGCTCAATAATACACATTCTTGCACACACTTCTGTGGGTCATTTTGGTTGTTGCAAGAATAAATGAAATTTTTGTTGGCAATTTTCTTATTTCGTTCTTCTTTTCAATACTATGATGTAAGCAAATGGAAAGGAAAAGTAACAGCCAGCAAAACAGAAAAACTTAATTCTTATTCAACATTAAATATTTCTTCACTCATTTGTTTCGCATTCATTATTTTCCTTTTGGCCAGAACCTGATAACACAACTTTTTGTCGTCGCTGCGTTTTTACTTCTGATATCGTATTTCTTTCTTTGTACCACTTTAAATTGTGTCAAAGTCTTTTCATATTTTGTTCCATTCTTTTTTTTACTTATTACCTTCACTTATTGTAATTTTTGCCATCTTTTTGTAAAATTTCAACAAAACTAGACTCTATTGATATACAAACAAATAAAAAAAGTATATTTTTTTTCTTATAGACATTTAAATTGGAGTAGTGGAGTAGATTTTTGGGTTTGTTGCGTTCTGTCTGATGTTTCGTTTCGGAAGAGTTAAATGGGTTTGCAGGTCTTTTTTTCGATATTGATTCATTATTTTTTTTTAGCTTTAACAAGTACGTGGGTCAAACTAAAATTTGTTAAAAGAAAGAGTTTAAAAATAAAATTTATTTCAAAACTTTTATTCGTATTATATTTTAATATAAATAAGTAAATTAACTAAATTATTCATACCCATATGAAATTACTTGGAATATTATGACATTTTAAAAGATTTTGAAAACTAATCGACTGGCCTGAAGCATACAAAAGCTTAAATAGAGGTAATTTACACAATTGCTAATTAATATTTTTTTCTAGTTAAAAGTGCTTTAGATTACAGAAAATAAATATCGAAATGCTATTAACAGTCAGTACACCACCAACATGGTAGATTTTTTAAGAACCGCGAAAACGCCTAAAGAAAAATACCGAATCATTTAAATCGGCTATAACAGATGTCCATTAAAAAAATTATGAAATTCTATTAAAACATTTCAAAACGAGACTCTTTCTCTCTAAAATCTTAAAAAAAAACTTCAAAACCAACAATATATAATAATTTTAAGTACTTAATAATGAAATTTATTATTTGGGATATTCTCCCCAACTAATCGTTAAAAATAATTAGAGCTTTTGCAAACTGCTTAAACTTCACCGACGATTTGGTTTTAGCAACCAATGAGATGTCGGCATATAAAGAGCTAAAGCCACAACAAACAATTCATTTTTTTTAAATAATTTTAAGTTACTTAATGTACATAGATTTGGTTTTTTGTCCAAATGTAGTATAGTTTAAATTAGTTTATGTTGAAGAGAGCAGGTCATTAATCTCATGTAAAAGACATGTATATAGACCAGTAAAAGGCTTGTTGTGCGCTTCCCAATGACAAAATAATATTCTATATTCTATAGGAACTCCGTGCCATGAAGATAGTTCCATAACTCTCTCCAGTCAATTACCCTGAGGCGAGTAATGTCCGTTAAGAAATCGTCATCTCACTTACGGAAAAACTGGGCGAAATAAAAATTTCTCAGTGTTCTCCCTACATCCACCGATGAACGGATCCAATGCAACTGTTCTCGTAGGCTGATGTGTTCCATAAAAATGCCAATCAACTCACATTAGGCAGGCAGCCAAAAGATACAGATCCTGTCGTATACTTTATAATCTTTAATCATATTTGTTGTAATCCGAGATAGTTGTAGAAGTCACATTCTCAGACTCCATTGCCCTAATTTCCGAATAGTAGTCCATAAAAATAATGACCCAATGTTTACACTAAGCCATTTTACTCACACCATAATTGCACAGACTCCTGCCTGGAAGACTGTGTTATGGTCATCAGGCAGAAGTAATATTCGCTGTCTGTTTCTAACTCCGTCTTTTTTCTTGACTTGGAATCATAGCTGTAAGAACATGTTCCGACAGGTGCCTGCCTTAGGGTAAAACTTATACAGGAGTGTCTTTTTATTATCAGCGTATACTCGTTCAAATTTCCCAACATATCCCTATGGTGTGATACATAGTCGAGTTCAATCCATTAAAACATCGTTTATAGACTCATAAAAATAAAAATAAATATATATATATATATATATATATATATATATATATATATATATATATATATATATATATATATATATATATATATATGTTGGACAGATGGAGTAGTATCCAGGGCTCTGGTGGAGATGCGTCTCATAGCAGCGCTTATACCAATGCAGCACAATGGCTGGATCCCCTATAATATCCTAGTATTATACATCCTCTCTATTGGCATTCACCATACTACTGATGCACACTTCTGTAGAACCAATATGCATTTAAGGATTTAGCTCAAATTTTGAACTAGTGGCTCTTGATCGGCCAGCATAAATTAACCTTCTTTTCCCTCTCCTCCATGTGGTATCACCGTATCAGTTTCCAATTTGAAGGAAGTACCAGATATTTTATTAAATTGTCCTTCTCATAAAGCAGGATTTGCCAAATCGCATAAGCCTCATCTTCCTAATGAAGGGACTTATCTTAAATTTTTACGCGTGCACGCTTAATCCTCTCGGTTGAACGCAGTCACGCGCAATGGAGCTGTTTTCTCCTCTCTGCAGAGTAAGTTAAGTTTCAAATGCAAGTTCCATTAATAAAAATTATTTTATAACAAATATTTTAAATTTTGTTTCGGTTTTAGGAATATGGGACGGTGCTTTTAAAATCTTTGAACTACTTTCACCAGATTCTCGGTAATATTTTTTGGTATCAGGGGTTCCCAATTCCCCGAAACCAGAGTCAGTGGTGCCTTCACTGTCAACGACAAGCGCTACAGATCAGCTGGAATTTAAAAGGGTGCACTTGGAGGATGCAATAGGACTTACTAATTTCTGCATATTCTTAAGAATATCTGGAATTATAGCTCTTGAAAACCATACAGTAATTCTAGTAGATAAAATTTAGCGGTTTTATTATTCCTAAAGGTTAACTTTTACGGAGATGCCGGGCATTGGCCATTAAGATTGAACGATTTAACCTCTCTAAAGTTTTTCTTAAGGGTCTTTCTGGACTCTAAAGCAATAAAATAAAATATTCTGTATGATATATATCTCCTGCGCCTAAAAATCATGTCATAATGTTTAATTCCATATAAGTCTATCACTGGCCTTCAGCATCTCGAAATATGAAAGACACAATCGGCTTAAGAGTTTGGATAAATCATGAAGCAACCATGAACTTGTGTCAAATGCAGGTTACTTTATAACTAAAATTTTTGAGTTAAAATTTTATTATCTATATTAAGAGAAATTTTTAGTAAGTCATCCGAAAAAAATATCTAAGATGTTGGATAGATTTTCGCAAAGATTGGTTCAACATTTGGTACCACAATTGGCCTATAAAGACCAATCAATTCAAAAAATTAAATTGTGCTACTAAAGCAAAGTGACTCGAACTCTGCCAATAGGCATCAAACTAGAGAAATACCAAATTGCAATTATTTACAAATTAAAATTTTAAGCAGAAAAAATAAACAGTTACCTGACCCAATTAAAAAACCATTTACCAAATAATATTTCAAACAAATGTTTATAGTCAAAAAAGACAAAAACATTTTGCTGCAAAATGAGACGTTTTTCAATAAAAGTTAAGGAAAATTGTCAAAGATCTACAAAGAAAAAGAAGTATCAAAAGTCGAAGAATGCAGCAAATCTTTTCAATACTTTGCAGCTGCTACAAAAGAGCACACACTCGATTAACACTTCATATAAAATTATAAAAGATTAGCTATAAAATACTAAAAGTCATAATCTGATCACACTTAAATACTCATTCACATACAAAAATACGACAGAAAAGAACTATTGACTTTATACAGATTGCTTCCAAAAGCGTTAACAATAAACCCCTTTAAACCTTAAAACAATAGAAGTGAATAGAAAGAACCTCTACTAAATCACTAAATGAAAAAAAAAACACTAACACACACACACACACACACACATAGACAACCGAAATAAATTTATGCAAATACCGCAGGGTATCGACATTTGAAACACTTTCTAACAAAAGGATTTTTATTGTGGCAAATTTTTAGCTGCAAACTCCTAATTCGAGTTGCTTACATTCCTCTGCTATTGCTGCTAATGTTGCTGCTGCTGTTGCTGCCGCTCTGCTATTGTTGTTGCTACTATTGTAACTTGTATGGAATGATTATGAATAGATATTTAGTTAGAGATACAATTTCTAATGCGGTTGTGAAAAGACAAAAGCCACAATTCTGCATTAAAATATAGAAAAAAACAAAATGCGACAATTTAGGTACTGAGTGCAAAAACTAAATGGTGAAGAAATTTTTTCGAAAAATAAACAACAAAAACTATTTGTAACCAAAATTATTGATTCGCGATACTTGGCGAACAAGACATTTACTTACAATGAGAACAAATATGAACCATAAAATACTGGTATATTGACGTTTCAGCAGAAGATTATGAAAATTCGTTAGGAAAACGGCTTAAGCAATTATACACTGAGAGAATTTTGTGTGGAAAATTATTTGTTTAAAAAAAAATTCTGAATTCAGTTATTAAATCAATGCTATGGAAATATTTTCATTAAAGTTTCTTTATATAAAACATTTTTGGCAAAATGAAAGCTTTTAGTATATCTTTTATTTTATTAACGAGCTTTAAGTCTTTTTATAAAAAAACAAATTTATTTTGTTTCAATATTTCGACGCCTCTCCTTCAGGAAAAAAAATTTAAAAATGAGGCGTCAAAATATTTTTATAAAAAAGGACCTAAAGCTCGTTAATAAAATAAAAGATGTATTAAAAAAGGTTCAAAAAATAGCGTTAATTAATTAAAAGCTTTCAGCATAGCAAGTTTATATCTCTTTATCAAAAACGAGAATTATTTTCTCTTAAAAATTTGAGTGCTTCCACATGATAGTACCTGTAAGTTAGTGGGATGTAGGTCTTAATGAACTAACGTCCCATGAAATAAATCCAAATGAAATAGTACGAGTACCCAAACAAATTTAAATACTAAGCAAAATAAATTGCAAAAAAATAAACTATTGCTAAATCCAAAATTGTAATACAACTCTAGTCTGAGGCCTTTTTTCCACAATAATGTAACTCCCAGTTAAAAAAATTATGGAGTTCCCAATGAAATAACGGCCAAAAAATGCAGAAATGCTTTAGAAAACTAAAACGGACATGCCCCAGAGGTGAAAGAATAAAATGGAGTACATAATTCTTCGTTCATTATAATCTCGTTGTTTTTGTTTCATAGAAAAATATTTGAGCTTTTTTATCATGATAGAAACTTATAAATTTTATAAATAATATATTTAAGAGTAAAACTTAATTTTGTTTCTTATTCGACTACTCACTCGATTTCTAATGGTTTTTGTAAATCGTCGTTTCAAGTCTAGGGAAGAGGTGACATGATTAATAGCGAAAAGGTAAAATATATTCATAAATATATGATCTTTTTAACGAAATTACATACGAAAGTAATATTTTTTTCTAAACAAATAATAATGCACAAATAATAATGCATAAATGACTAAAGTTTTTTTCTGAGTATATAACACTCACCTAATTAAGCTACTTATTCAATACATATAATAAATCAGACCTAAAAAACATACCAAAAAGACCTACTTAATATGTATAACAACAACAAAAAATTCTTTTTACAAAAAAATTTATAAAATTACAATATCAACAAAAAATGGTTCGCTGAGGTTCTTGCAAAAGTGCTGTCGTTTCGAATAACAAAAGTAACATGACGGAAGTGTTAATAATGTTCATGCTTAAATCAACACTTTTTCAATTTACAAAAAAAAATTATGACAAAATTTTTGCAACAAATAGCGCCACCACGATTTATGCTTAAATCGAAACATTTTCTTTTGTATATAAACGCTGATTTTGCCAGCCATAATCATTCAGTTCAATATCTATTCACTCACAATTAAACTGAAATTAAAAAAAAAATTATATTCATAATGAACTTTTTTGGTGTTGTTGCTGTATTCCTTTGCCTGGCTGTTGCTGTTCTGTGTTCGGATGATACGAAGGCTAGATTTGCTTTTGCGGAACCTGTACCTACTACGTACATTAGCAGTGGTGTTGCTCCTGTGGGTCTACCCTGTCCCAATAACTATTTATTCAGCTGTCAACCTCAGCTCCAGCCAACACCCTGCTCTAAACCTATTCATGGTTATGGCGCCGTGGGTGCCCATTCAGAAAATTATCCGGTCTACGCTTTACAAGTCCCCCAATACGTTCGTGGATATTAAGCATATTAATTGAATGAAAAAATTGATTTAAGGAATTTTTAAGTATTAAAAAAAAAATGTTCTAGTTTATTGACCGTTTTATTTTAATTTATAAATTTAATTTATTTTTCAAGCTTAAGGCCTCTTTTAATTTTTTAATCGATACTTCGGTACTGATCGAGTACTATCTTCAGGATATTTGTTTTATATAAAATATAAAAATATCCTGAAGATGGTACTCGATCAGTACCGAAGTATCGATTAAAAAATTAAAAGAGACCTTAAGCTTCAAAAGAATTACATATTTATAAATTAAGTTTATAAATGTATTAAAAAAATTACAAATTAATTATTTAAATTGTGTATGTAAGACAAGGAAATAAAAGTGTTAATTGGAAAATGTAACTTCACAATATAAAGTGCAATTTTTCAAGTCATGGACTCGAAAAAAATTTTAAGATTTTTAGGAGCTTTCAGTAAAGTTGACCGAGCCTGTCTGTGTAAGAAAGTTCGGGTCACTAGGCATGACTTTCTAATCACTGTTGTCTAAAACAAATTGAAAATATCCACTTGAAAAGAAAATTGTTATACCATCTTGTTTATATCCTTTACTGTAATATTAAAAGTTTATTTTTGCAATATTAGAGATTTTCAATTAAACTACAGAAATATTTCCAATAATGAACTAAAAGGTCTTTAACGTCAAACAGATTTTAAATAAAATAATCAGATTTAAAAAATTAATATTTATTAGTTGGGTTACCCAGCATTCTGTCCGAGCTTTGATGTCCGAGTCCACAAAAAATAAAGACAACAACAAAAAAATATACATAAACGTATATTCCGGAAATTAAAGTCGATATTAAGTAAGAGGAAGAGGCAAGAGATATATAATATAAAAGGGATATATATATATATATATATATATATATATATATATATATATATATATATATATATATATATATATATATATATATTGATTGTTGATAATGAATTTCGTACTGACACACACTAAAACTAAAACAAGGATTCTTAAACGCATTTTATTACATCAGGATATGGAGCTAAAATTGTTAGAAAAAAATATTTTAACTGCCCTTCGCAAAAAAATTTATTGAAATATTTTACAAAAAATGTCCCCACCCATTCTCCATTAAACATTTCGCATGTAAAATTTTTAACCAACTACGCAAAGAGATCTGAGGTATGGTCATGTGAGCATGACAGTCACACAGACCTTAAGGTTCATTGTGATGCCAAGGAAATTCGTAGAATCAGCCAAAGCTTATTATAAAGTGCGTTATGCATTGCACCTTTATATTTACAACGTCAGTGACTAAACTGTCATCGTCTTCTTACAACAGCGACTTAATAAGTGTTTTTCTCTTTCCACTTCCTCTACCCCTTAGAGGTGCGGCAAAAGTCATTGTAGTAACAAAATTTTTGGCTTAGAGAGCGCCTGCAAAAACATTTTTTAATCTCTTCGGAGGACTAACAAATTCTTAGTTAATTTGATTCAATGCTTCTCAATTAAAGTTGCACTACTTTCTACACCGCCTTTGAAGTGGAGTACTAGATATATTTGTTAAGTGCCTTTAGCAGTGCAACTAATTACGATTATCAGGTTCTAAATATATCTGTGCAATTTTTATAGCATAAGTTAAATGAATTATCGGAATATGGCAAAAGTTTGCTTTGTCTGTGAAAAATCTTTACAGGAATGTAAAACGTGGACTTGAGGCGTGATGACAGTCAAGATCCCTACAAATTTATGTAAAGTGCCGGAAAGAATAGATACGAAAATCTAGAAAATATGGCAATAACGTCAACACCTGGCCTTCCATGAGTCCACCCGACAGTTAAATATATTTTTAAAGTTTTTATTTCCAATAGAAGTTTTCTAAGCTCTCATATAATACTTAAAAGCTTTTATATAAACATACGATTGTAAGTGCTTTGCATACATGATGGTTGAAATCTACTGATAAGTTGGCTTTAGGCTCCCACTCAATGGAGGCCTATAGACAGTTAACACAACAACAACAAAGTATTTTTATCTTTTGTCATTATTTTATTCATTTAAACACAACGAACTTATAACACATAAACTGCATAATTATGACTATGAGCTGCATCATTCCCATAACCAGAATTTGGAGGCTTGATGCAAGCTCCTTGACGTTTATGAAGGCAACAGCCAAATAAACATTCTGAGTAATAGGGTGAACCATGAAGCGGATGATTGTGATAACCGGAACCCTGAGCTTCGGCATAAAGCTTTGCTAGAAAGTCATCGTGGGTATGAACAGTCTGAGCGCCACACAAATTTAACAAAACGACAATAATTACGATGACAGATGATTTCATTTTGAAAGACAATCGTTAATTGCAACTGCCAAATGTAGACTAAATTTTAATTTAAAAAAAGTTTACGTAAACGATATAAATAACGCAACAAGTATTTAAAGAATTTTTCACTTGACAGCATTTTCAGGTTTAAAATTATTTTAAGCTGAGCTTAATAAAATTTTGATTCAGTATTATTTTTCCGAAATTTAGAAGAGTTGGCTTATTCAATCAAGAAGAAAGAAATAAATATTGAAAAGATTTCTATCACTTGAAAACTTAATTCAAGTGCTGTTGTATCGCTTATAAGTGCTAAATTTTACAAAACTTGTACTCCTTTGAGGTCCTTTAAGACATTCCATTCTGGCTCAATAGAACGAATGTGGATCTTTATTATTATGTAATTTTGGTTTTTATTGATGCAATAATTTTGATTTCATAAAAATTTAAAAGTGTAGATTTGTTTGAAAAATAACGAATCAGTAATATGAATAGAAATTTGAAACATTTAAGGTTTTGGTACCCAGTAAAAACGTAATTTCCAAAAAAAAAAATCATGGAAATGCAGATATAATGATGTTGAAGTAGTTCAAATTTGTATAATTGTTAGCGATTCTAAAAAATAACTGCAAAATGATTACAAATAATTTTAAATTATAATAAATTCTTTTTCTCACTTAGAATCAACCTACGGCTGGAAGGGATGCAAACTTGTCAATAACCACAATTTTCCCTTAAATGAAAGTAACAAGTTCAACTATAATATAATAAACATTAAGTTTCTAAGTAAGTTTAAAGAAAAAAGCTAAGTTTTTTAGTAAAAATATAATTTTCAAAAACGGAATAAAATTGCTTAGTATTAAGACTGTCATCTTAAGTTCCTAAAAGTATGCAATTATGTTTTCCATTTCTTCAATGGGTTGGTATAGAAAATTTTGTCGCTTTTAAAATATCTTAAAATTCATGATTGTTATATTTTCAGAAAAAATGGAAAAAGTGCAAAAAAAATATAAAATCTACCAAAATATAAAACTGAAAAATGCAAGAAACAGAACCAAAAACTGAGAAAGAACCAAAAAAAATTCCAATTTCTTTATAAATTAATCTGCAAAGTTGGAAAATGCATAACAGGACATTTAACTAAAGAGAAAGGAATAAGAAAACGATTACGAAATGGCAAGGATATTGTTCGTTGATAAGGGTGAAATAGCAAAAATATAAGTTAAAAAATCGCTAAAATTAGTGCGAAGTATTGAAAAACGCGATATAAAAATTAAAGATTTCTATGTTTTACAAATAAAGCAAGAACAAAGTTATAATTTAAAGGATATTCATTAGAAAAAAATGTATCTCCTCTCCCACAAATTTTCTGCGAGAATTTCGCTGGTAGCGGAAACTATTTAGTGCACAGTGGGAACTTTTGAATAATAAATGGCAATAAATCTAAGACTTTTAATCTAATGGTCAAATTTCTATGAAAGTTAAAATATCAAAGGAAGAGTAAATGAGTTTTTGTAATATTATAAAAAGTGGAAATTCAGCACAGATGGCTATACAGTGGGCCAATGTAAAAAGTCTTTAAATTTATCTAAACTTTGTAAATATCAAGTGATTTAATCAAGTTATTTTTTAACCTTAAAGACTCTGTTATTTTACTATATATATATTAATATTTCGGTACTCTGCGAGTACCTCCTTCAGGATATTTGTTAATTTTATATAAATTTATAATATCTATAATAAATAAAATCAAATAAATCAAAATAAATCAAATTGTTTAATTCAAGGAAGGGTCAAAACAATAAAACGTATTTTTACTGGCTTAACACTTTAATACTTTTTGATATTTTGCTAAATAAGTTTAGGAAAAAGTATGCAAATTGAACACTGTTGTTTCAGAATCAAAGAGATATTTGACTTTAAAAAAAATAATTTGTTATTATTGGCTTACAATTCCTTGATTTTTGGCCTCCACAAATGGTTGTAAAACAAACCAAAAAATATGAAATTAATTCTGACAGTTTTTTAAATAAAGTAAACAAATAAATAACCTCATTTGTATTTAATAATGAGTAAAAATCAATTTATCATAAATAAGTCTTCTATATATTTTTGTTTAGCACATTCTCCGAAATGAAAAATTTGAAACTACGTGCTAATGAAAATATATAAAAAAATTGTTTCAAGTATTAAAATATGTCTCTTATACGAATATCCTTTAGTTAGCCCAACTGCTTCCCAAGACCATTTTGGAATTGCTCTTCAAAATAGAGTGCAGCTGTTCAGAGGCAACGGCTGGATACTCCACTATATTGATTTAAGGGAGCACCAAGACAATGTGAAATAGTCTTTGTTATTTTTTCGTTATTATAATAATCCCCTTTTCGACATCAAAATGTTCCCTATAACCAATGACTATTCATTAAAAAATTAATCGTATGTGGTCGACTGACCAGTATATCGGACAACTTATAACAATGGAAATATATTCTTTAATAGTACAGCTCTTCTAAGCTGAAACTGTCTTAAAAGATCTTTAAAGCGGTAGACTTTATTATGTTACCCATCAACGCTTCTCCCTCTACACCTCCCGTAGTATAAATTTTATCCTCATCTAAATTTTTTTAGGCTTTTATCTCAATGATATTTTGCATTTCACTTTCCCAATAGCAGAAGCAGGTGTCATGACTATAATTATATAGAAAAATGGCCTCCCAATCAAAAATAATTTAAAAAGTTATTTTTCCAAGAAAAAAAATTCTAAAATAATCATAATAATAATAATTACAAAATTTCTATTTTAATGCATCAGCATTTTTAATGTGTGTAATACAAGATCGCCATGGAGAACTGCGATTATTTTTATTCAAAACGCTGCAAAGCATCAGCACAAACCACATTCATCAGCAATAATTCATAATTTATTGGTCAAAGACCATGCAAAATAATTAATAAATAAGGAACAGCACAAACAACAACTAAAACACATTTTTAGATCGAACTCCACACAGACCACCTTTTCGATAATTTATCTAAATTTTACAGCGAAATAAAAATAAGTAAAATACTCGTATTGAAAATTAAAATCAAAAATTGCTAACAGCAACAACAGCAGAACAATGACGTTGTTACCTACAAATGACTATTAATTATTTCAAAAATACAAGCTTCATTTCAACAAAATCCATAATCCATGAAGTTTTGATAAACACTAAACGCTTGAACATTTAAATGTGAAAATTACAAAGTTTAATTTTGGCGAATTGCATGCTAAACAAAAAAATAATTATAAATAAATAAATAAATAAACAACAACAAAGCATTTAGATGGAGAAATTGTTTCAAGCAAAAATCATTTGCTGACCACTATTATAAACTTTAAACAGCAAGAAGACTATTAACAAAATTTGAGTTGAACGAACTTTGTCAGGGGTTCTCAAACTGTTATCGTTAAGCAGCTGCTTACAACTTTACCCTGGAAATCAAAATTTTCCATATATTGAGGGAATTTTTTCTAATATCAAAATATGTCGGATGTGATAAATTATTCAATTTAATAAGATCCTCTAAGCCAAGTTTTTCCAGAGAGGACTTAAAAAAATATGCATGTACCGCCGTTTAGTTTAAATCTGGAGGTTAGGTTCTTCCCTCATTTACTAAATTTTGTGACGACTTGGTGTGGAAAACCATATGGCGCACTTTTATCTTAGACGTAGGATGTGTTTAGCAGATTTATGTAAAGCTCTACAAGGAACACTCTTTTTGTAGAAACTCTCCACATAACATCCGGTTTTGTGGGACATTTTGTTGCCAATTCTGAATGAGTATGAAGAGTTTTCAGGTGTTGCTTTATCAGTAGTGTTCAAGTTGCACCCCTTGTTTTAGTCTACTGATAAATTTCTAGTGAAATTTTGTGACATTAAGGTTTAAAGGGTATTTTAACTATTCTTTGCGAGAGTACGAAAAGCATCCTTGTGCTTAATAGTTATAGGATTAAAGTATTGGAACGAAATATAACCCGTAGTATTTTTCCTAAATCTCCTTAGCGGATTATACGCCTAAAACTAAAAACTCTCATAATATCCCATGTCGGTTTGCCATGAGAATGTGCCGAAGGGAAAATATTGAACAGTCCCTAGAATGAAACATATACATGTCCATTACACCTATATGTCCTTTTAGATACCCCCGGCAGAATATGTTTTCGGTGACTTGTTTTTTTTTGGGTGTTGTGTAGTGTGGAAAAAACAAAATAATAATTATATGATAGTTCCCGAATCGGTATCGAAAGTTAAAGTTTTGCACCAACTTGTTTATCGACTTTCAATCAGTGTATGTACTGTGTATGTAATGAACAATTGATTACTTGATACTTAGTCATAGTTTGTGATGAGAAACTATCACTGACATTATCTGTGATATCGATATATCAAAGCTACAAACACAAGAGATATTAAAAGCTATAGCAGAATAGATTAGATGAGGTTGACAGGCTGCTAATAGGCACACAACAAAATTAGATTTCACATCTTATTGTGAAAAACATGGTGAATAGAAGAGGAAAGAGAGATTATAATAAAAAAATAGAGTAAAAGGCTTAACTTTATTAAGTTCTATAATATTTTTTTTTCGAATTTCAGGGCAAATTGTAAATTGTTTTTGCTACATTTTGATACAACTTTCCTCAGGTATAAAATATTTGTGTAACATTTGTTTATTGTTGTTTAATTATTACGCAAAATATCAATTGTATCGATAATACGATAATTGTTCATCAATAGAGCATACATTCCGTTCTCCACCATATAATAAAAATATTTAACTCCTTACAACAACTGTAAGTTTATTCAAAGAACATAATATTGTTGTTGTTTATATTACTACAAAAATGTCAATTTTTATGAGAGATTTTCCAGCAAAAACATTTTAAGAAAAATTCGTCATCTTAATTTAATTAATTTATGAGGAATATATTCCTCACTTCTGTTCACTAAATTCTCGGCAACGTTAAGAAAAAGTTGTGCTTAAATTTCTTTTCTAAACTAAAGAAATAAAATATTTAAAGTCATTATTCGAGATATTATCAAAATAATTATTTAAAAAACTATAAATGTTTTCTAAGACTATTGGACTTATGTACTATTTTGTAAATCACAAGTGAAAAAAATATTATTGAATTCTATAGAATTCTCATATAGTGCTTGCTGATTTTTGTATAAGTACGTCCGTTTGAATGCTTGTCAAGCATGGCTCGGCTACCGAAAACGGAAATGCAGCTAAGCCAACAACAAATTTGTTTTCCGTTTTAATTCATTTAAATATCACACGTAATATTACCCCATATGGAAAAAAGTTTGCAGAGGTCTAATCTTGAGCATAAATATTTATTATAATTTTAAAAATAATTGATTAAAATACATTTCAGTTATGAAGATATGAGTATATACTCGTCATTTTTACACTATAAATGTTCGGAATCGCTGTTTAAATCAATATCTTACGCTGTTTTTTTTTATTATTATTATTTATATTCGATAACATACACATATATTGTTATAAACGTAATGGTATGGTAATAAATGTGGTAATTATTGTAATTCATTTTTAAAACTTTTTGTTGTTGATTTTCAAATAAGTAATATTTTTTTTTAGTATTTTTATTTAATTTCAACAAAATAATGTGTTTTGCACCTCATCATAAATACAACAATCAATCATTTTGCGAGTATTTTATTATTTTTCCATAATCTTTTCGGTTTTTTTGGTACCAGACGAAAGAGATGATGAGGTAAATGTGTTTGGAAGTAATTGCTGTTAATGATAATAATAGTTACGCAAAAAAAAAAACACTTGGTATCTGTAAAAGTGTGTTACTGGGAGATTGTTTAACTTTAAACTTTAAATCTATTTACGAACATCACTACAGGTTTGAAGGAAAATAATAATGTATTTACTTTTATAATTTATAAATTCAATATAAACTTGTTATCGAGATGTACACAAGACTTTTTAAAAATCTCTAAATATATAGACGATTCGCTAAGTAACAACAATCCCTAAACAAAAATATAGAAAAACATGCGATAAATTTTCGTTTATATTTTTACGATCGCCGGCGTATGTGTTTTCAACATCGTTCGCCCCAAATGTGTGAAAATATTTTCATAAATTACATCTAAAAACACTTCCTACCAAGTCAGCTTCCAATAAGTAAATAAGAAATAAGTCAAAATATGTCCAGTCGTTACGAATTCTGCTCTTTGTTGATCTTGGACTGATGTACTCACTGTATCTTGCGATGATGACATAAATTGGTTGCCCAAGTGTTTGGCTAATCTAAGTCTTGACTCAAGACCCCAGTCATCATAGTCCCGGTGATCTCTCCAATTCAGCTTGATTTATGCACCAACATTATTGGAAATTAAATCTCTCAGTTTTGTATGAAAATTTGTGCACATTAAAGAATCATTTTATAAAGTGATCGCTTTATCAAAATAACTAACGTTGCTTAGACCGAGGTAAGCTCAGCGAGAAATTCATGGAATCGCGTATAAAAGGAAGTCTAGTGACATCACCTGAGTGATTTTAGGAATATCATAGCCCCAATGTGACTACAAGAAGTCTGTAGCGCCAGAGGGGATCTCCACTATGCCAACTTGCAGCGGTTATGACTAGAGGCTTTTATAGGCATCTATGTCCTGAGATTAAATAGTCCATCTAACATCTTGTTTGGAATTTATCAGAACGAAAAGAAAATGGAGACTATCGAGTACTACATTTGTCATTGACTTGCTCTCTCTAACACGCTGAGGAAAGAACTGCAGATATCAGCACCTAATCGAAAGAAGAAACTCAAAATGGAGGGATTTTACTCTCTCGTCTTCTCTCGGGCACCGCAAAGACACCAACAAGGACCCAAGTGTGACAGTACCTGCTTTAAAAATTAATTGCAGATTTTTTAAACTAAAATAACCTTCACTAAGATTGAAGCGAATAGATTATTTTCAAACTTGATGTTAATAGCTATTATTCATAACACACGGCTACAAAAGAATTCGTACAGCCTGCCTGGGGCCTTTCAGTAAATTTGAACACATACATTTTTAACATGCAGTGCCTAGAAAACACTTTTTTCATTGTAGGCTGTGCAATCAATGAAATTCGAAAACATTTTATGACTTAACACCTTTAAAGTACTAGATTCTCTTGAAAATTAATTAAACAAATAGAAAACATGTATGTGGATGTTCCTGTAATTGTTTAATTTTTCAACACACTGTGGTAGGTCGATCATGTTTTCTCTGCACAATGCAAGACCACAGAAATCTATTTAATGGAAAAAGACAATATAACGTAGTGGAATTTCTTTTGGATGAATTTCATCTGTTTAGAGCCAATTAAAAATTGCTTCATCATGATCATTTTGTTGGTGTTGGTGCTACAGTGTTTGCGTACCCAACAAACACAGAATTAAACACTTGATGAATTATTGTTTTAATAAATGATAGCAAACGGTGTTAATTTTTAATTTAGAGATTTTCTAATAATATATATAATATTGGTCACGTTATATTTATTACATATTGTTCTTCAAATCTACATGGATTTTTATATCCATTGAGAACGAATACTTGAAAACTTTCTGAATTCGATAATAAGTATTGATCTTAATTTTAAAACTAAAATATTTTTCACATATTCAAAACAAATAAAAAATTTAAGCTAAAAGAATTCTTATTGTTAATTTGTCTACCTTTTTAAGTTTAACATGTACCTTGACAATCCCACACAAATTATGATAAAAATATAGAAAATAATAACCATAATTTAATAAATCAAAAAGCCCCGTTGAGTTTTAGTCAAAAGTATTTTTGAAAATCTAATATCTAAGCTTTCATTAAAAAATTTTTGATAGTTTTCAAATCAAAAATTAACTGGAAGTAAGGAATTTCAAGCAAATCCTTTGTGATATTAAAAATCTTGCAACTGGACCACAATAATTTTTAATGTCTTAAAATTAAGCTTTTAGACTAGAGTTTAACTTTCATGAAAAAATATAAATTAATTGTTGAAGTTGAAGCTTGGTCTGCTTTCGAACCCATTAGAGACCTGCTTAAGGCTCAATTTTAGTTTCAAATACATTCACCACAATACAGTTGAAATTATTAAATATTAGAGAGTATAACTAAAGAATATATTTTAAAGCTTGTATAATTCCCAGAAGCCCTTTTCGCTAAAGTTTTTTTAAAATGTTTTTCAAAAGAACGCTTCTAGTAAGAGATCGGTGTAGAATTACTGTAGAGAAAGCATTTGATTCATTAGCGACTAACGGGCTGTTGAGAGAGAAAAATAAAATAGACTCACGTTGAGTATAATTGTTTGTTGTGTTGTTTGTATAAAAATATTCTAAGTCTACTATGATTACGTATTTGTTGTAATTCATATACAATATTGAATTCCCATATTGTATTTGTTTTATGTGGCATATACATCCGAGGTTGAATGTTTTCAAACTGCTTAAACTTCACCGACGATTTGGTTTTAGCAACCAATGAAATAACGCATATGAAGAGCTAAAGCCACAACAAATAATGCATTTTACAAAACAAATATTTTAAAAATGATATCAAGATATTCTGGTCTTTATGGTCTACGAACTCTTTTTCCGCTGGACACGCTTATAAATTACTATAGATATCCTTATTGAAAAATCAAGGAATTACCCGGTCCGATTTAGCGACCATTCCCATGCAACGCAGCCAAAGATCACATAGAATACGTACATACATATATGAGTATGTATTTTTACGATTATAATCGTTGCTTTATATATGTTCCTTTAGTAATTTGGAGACTAGTCTGATCTAATGTGCAGCAGGAGTTAAAGGTCCTGCACCAGAACATCGTAATGTTCAATGTGCTATGGCTTATTTCATATACTAAGAGTAGTTTTGGTATAATCCTTTCCCCTTGTGGGTTATATTTAAATTCGTGTGTGGACTTGTCTCTTTTTTTGGCAAAAAATTTACTTACAAATCTTCTAATAACAACAACGTTTAGTATCGTTTTTTAATTGCAATTAAAAAGATAATGATCATTATCTCATTATAATAATTAATTAATATTTATGCTTATGGCTTTTTGAGTGCGTCTTCACTCTGTAGCTTTTGAGATCAGCAAGATATATTGCGTGTGCCGAAATTCGCATTTTTACAAAAAAAAGAGAGAGATAGAGAGAGCGAGAGAGAGAGAGCGAGAGAGAGAGCGAGAGAGAGAGAGAAAAAGAATTAATATTTTAATATCAGAGACAGGTTTTTGCCTTATGCGAATACATTATCATTTTGTTTTCCTTTTGTTGGATATTCCAAAGTTTTAGTGCGGCTTTTGTCTTTATTTTATAATTGTTAATAATGTTCATTTAATTATAATATAAGTTTATGATATATTCTAATTATTTATTTGAAAGATTTTTTTTTATTATTCATTTATTTAGTTTCGATTGGATACTGAACATGTGCTGCAGAGCAGTAATATTCCATTAAGATCAATACATGTGTTTAAAGGTTTTATGAGTTTTTGGTTTCTTTTTCTTCGTTTTTGGTAATACAATAGTTATTATTATTCTTATTTTTTTTTTTTTTTTTTTTTTTTTTTTTGTTATTTTAACAATAACCGGTTGAACTTGTGATCAGTTTGTTAGTTGTACATTATAATAAAATTAAAACAGTTTGAATATGATCTTATACAATATAGAAAACCAAGTGACAATTAAGAGTTTTAATTCAAATTTTAATACGAGGTTAGTTGAAGAAGAAGTGGGTATAACTTAATGACGGTATTAAAAAAAATAATAGATTTAATGAGATTCAACTAACATATCTAATGCTTAAAGTTTTAATGACAACAATAAAAACCTGTTTTAAAATCAATCATGTGAAATAAAAATATATAAAATAAATACATACATTATATTTTCTCAAATATGTTTTGAAAATTTTTTCTCCGCACTTAACGAGTGGTTGAGTATTTACTCGTATTAAACTAACTTGATTGCGGAAGCAACACCTAATAACAACATTAAAGTTAATATTTTTGATCTCCCCACAACTTGAAACTGTCTGTACATCTTCTATTCACTTACAAATATTTTCATTTATTCATTTTAATGCCAATGACGCCAGTGATTTTATGGAGGCAACAATGTCTTATAAGCAGAGTCGATAAAATATGGCTGAGAAGTTGCATTACACACGTTCATTTAAGTTTACGAGCAGTTTTTAAATTTTATGCCTAAAAGCGGCAAGTGGTAAATTTCATCAGCTACGGTAAATATGAAGAGGCATTTATATCTAGTGGAGTGATTCAATGTACCATACAACTAAAGATGTGGTCAAGACTAATGGCCTCACTCTCGGTTTGATCTTGACACCGGATGACTTTGATAATTTCACCATCACCCCTGCCTACCAGTCACAGGAATTAGCCATTAATGGAATATGCTTAACACCATAACTACCAAGAATATTGTGCATTTTAGCCATAAAATGTCTAAAATTATCAACCAAATAATTCTTCGACTTTGGGCAAGATTAACCTTCTGCATTTCGGCCTTACCCCACGGTGGTCTTGCAACTGGGTGAATTTAATTTTTTCCTCATTAACCCTACATGGAAGTTTTGACTGCCGCACTCAGGGGGAAGTTTTTTGATAATGGACTGCTTTCACCAAATAGAAGCTTCTGGCTAAGAAATGCATCTCTTAGCGAATATGTGGGCAACAATTAAAAAAGCAACAGTTTTTTTCTTGGCTCTTATAAAAAAATTTCTTTAATCGATAAAATTTGTTCATTAATGGACTGGAGCGATAAGCACTTGCCAGCTCTGCTAATAAAAGTATGACAACAGTTCAAAAGTAATCACAATTGAAAAACCTCACAAGGTACAGCGTAAATATGTAATTTACAGCACTCGGTTCGCCCCCACCACTATTAAATTTGTAGTGTTGGTGTTCATCAAAATTGTCCAAATTCATTTTTACTAAATTCTCACAAGACCTTTCAACACTTTTAACTTTTCAAAATATGGGTAAAAGTTTCCTGATGCTGTGGAATAAGCACCAGTAAAATGCAGCCACAATACAATGCAGCTCAAGTCTTAACAAATAAATGTCATTTTATAAAATATTAAGTGGAAGTTTAACATAATGAATATAAATTAATAAAGTTTTTATTGATGCCCATAAATACTTTCTATCAAACCAAAAAATCAAAAATGAAAACATTAAGTCTAATAATTTATGTCATCGCATTCACCAGCTAAAAGTAAAGAGCAGAGAAAACAACAACATTTGCATAACATGACATACTTTCCGTTGGTATCAAAACAAAAGTTAGAAATATTAATAAATTAAAAAAAAAAGAGAAAAGTATTGAAAATCTGTAATCGATTGAGAAGTATCTAAGTAACACAGAAAATAGTCATTGCCTGTAGTCTATATCGATTTATCGTTTTAACATTTAATTTTTGCAGTTAAATTTGCTCACGTGGTTAGAATATGACATACCGACTATGACTATACAAACATTTATATAACTTGGGACCAGCAACGATGGTAACTCATGTCACTGTATGGCCACAAGAAAATATATCTATTGCCTCCTGAAAAATTTTAAAAAGGATATGTATTTTATGCCAAGGAATTTGTGAGCAAAAACCTACAGCTTTCTCGTTATAGTTATGTCGTGTGGGTTTTTGTCTTTGCTACCAGGGTTTTTGGATCAGATTATTGAGGTGGTTTGTGGTATTTGCTGCTCAGGTTGACTTATGTTACAGACAAACCTAAATAAGAGCCGTAAACATTGAGTTTTATACCGTCTAGCAATAATATTGAAATGTCATACCTATATATAACGGATAAAACAATGTCAATAATAAGAACATGGCTGTTAAAAATATAATAATTCCGGATAGTTTCACTGACAACTGAAACACATGTTCATTTATAAATTTCCCAATGAAAAAATATTAATAACTTTACTATTTTCTCCAATGTATCCATAATTAAATTTTTTTCTCAACTTGTTAAATAAGTTAGATTTCTGGATCTATTAATATTTTAATGACTACAAATATCAGTCAAGGTGTAAGAAAATAAGTATATTGAAGAAGAAATAAATGTTGAGCAAAGATTTTTAAGCCAAAAAAAAAATAATTAAAAAACAAGTCATATCTGAAGGAACATTGAACCCCATAAAAAATAATTGGCTTGAATAAGAAGCAAAACACTAGAAAAAATTAAATTACTTGAAATAAAAATATAAAAAATTCTTGAAAATTTGCATAAATGTCAAAATCTATGGTAAACAATTCTAGCAAAAAAGCCCCTAAAATACAAAGAGACAATCGAACAGATTACAAAACCGAAGCATTTATGGATTAGTTTAAAATCCGATATAATCCATTTCTAACTCACACTTTACCCTCTGGAAAGATTGAAAAGCCTTCTTAAATAAAAAGTTTTGAAAATAGGTCCATTAATGGTTGAGTTATGTTAAGTGAATTATTTTTGGCATCCACTTTGTCCGTCGGATTTCCATTTAAATTTCTTTGCAACGAAACTACATTTTCAAATAAAACAAGTTTTTTTTAAATAGCTCCGTAAATCCATTTGCCCGTCAGCTTTTGGGACCGACCCGCAAGTAAACCCATTCAAACAAAAAAATAATTTTGAAAACTACACACGAATTGATAATATCCTTCCTTATTGAAATCGTTTAAAAAGATTAAATCAAATCGTTCAATCGGCAGAAAAGTCACCAAAATTGAAAGTATATGTCGCTAAAAGGAAATGTCATTCATTTCGAAAAAAAAACTTTAACAAGTGATAAAATTTCAAGAATGTAAATGATTAATGGTTAATAAATCCAACACTCTCCGTTAACTTAATTCTTAATCTTAGGCGTGAGTTAGAAGTTTGAAAGCCTTCAAATGTCTCTTAGCACAAAGAAACAATTTGATTACTTTTCATTTGCAACACTGTTTAGATACTGTTTTTCTTTTTCTGCAGCTAACTTCACTTATTAGCGCACTGTCAAAATCTGATTACTGTTTGATTTATACAAATTATATGGGAATGAGAATTTTTGACAGCTTAAAACGCTGTTTTAATTGTGTCTGTAATATACCGTAGAGTATAATTTGAAAATTTAATATATCTTTTCCTTATTTGCTTATTTTATATTTTATAAAAAAACAAATATCCTGAAGATGATATTCGATGAGTACCGAAATATCGATTAATAAAATAAATAAAGAAGGGACCTCACATAAATTAAATTAATAATTTAAAATATTTATTTATTTATTTATTTCAAATTTATTATAATTAAAACTATAATAAATAATATACAAAAAGCACTAGCTACTACAGGCTATCGGCTTAGTAATTTAAAATAAAACGGTCAAACAACTAGAACATATACTGTAGAGCACATGGTATTGACGTTTCACTTCAGCAGATTTTATTTTTACTTTTGGATAAACAAACGATAATATGGAAGAAATTTTGAAATATTCAATAACAAGTTTTCATAGTATGTAAACGTTTTAAGAATAAATATTAAATGGTTATAATCCCAATTTAAACAAGATTGTCATTCATAGTATTATTGTTTTAAATACACGATATATGTATGTATGTATTTGTAAGCAGGTAAAGAGCATATCTATAGCTGGATGTCCGCAAAGACGACTTATCTCTTCGCTTTATTTCTCATTTACTATGGTTTGAAATTGTACGGCAGAGAAGCGTTCAAGTACTATATACAAATAATTATTTCATGATCCATTTTCTTTTCAACAGTTAAGGAAAATAATCGCATGCATAACAATTCTCATTACTAAGTTCATTTAAAAAAATGTCCTCTAAAGAATGCTTTCTTTTACATACCGATATTTTACATATGAGCACGCGCCTTAGAACAACCTGCTCCAATACGCATCCACTCGTACTCTCGACTATATTCATATGAGTCATTATCTACAATTGTATAATTTTATTCGTACTCTTCATGCTCTTCGGAGAAACATATTCAACTAAATATTAAAAAAAAAATTATTTATATGCGCAAGTGTATGAAAAATATCGGGTGTAAATGTCTGTGTTACAAATGTCTGATATTCATTTTACATTATATATGTATGTATGTATATAACTACATACATATATGTATATGCATATACATATGTAGCGTTATTTATTTTCCCCATTGCTCTGTTGTAGTTGCTGTGGTCGTTGCTCAAACATCCAATCTAATTTTACCAAGTAGTCGTTAGCACCACCCACTTCTTTCTATGAGTTATGGAATATAAAAAAAATATTTAGTAAAAATCATGCATTTGTTATTGTTATTAACTTTAAATGAAATTCATTACTCTGTTGTTGTTGCTTGTATTACTAATATTATTGAATTGAGGTACAAACGTGTTGTTGTTATCATTACAAACACAAATTTTTACTTAAATTTTGGCCGTATAATGTCAAAAAACAAATAGAATTTCGAATATCTTAAAGATACATTATTTTGATTGGTTTTGTCGTAGTCCGTAGACAGTTTAATTTTTAAAATGTCAATACCCGGATCTATATCTTTTGGGCACTTATTTGTGTCTGCTGATCTTTGATTTTGTCTGCTTCTTGAACGGAACTTAAAAGTTTAAAAATGTAAGTTATTGTTGACATTCTGTTTTTTATGGGGGTGATAAATTTATCATGTGTGGCACAGTGGGTAAATTAAGGAAAACCGTTCGGCAATTTAAATAAAAAATTTAAAAAGTCATACTGGTGGTGTTAAGCTTCCCCCCCAAAAAAAATTTACCTCCTCCAGAAATCATATTTTTTAAGTGCTAGACAATTAGGAATGAGTTTTTTTGTTTTATTTATTTATTTATTTAAATGTTAAAAGTGCAATTGTAAAATATATTATAACTTGGACTTGGGCGAATATAGTAACAAGGACTTTTATGGTGTAGTTTAGTCCTCTGGGCCTTATGACTGCCGAGTATATTCGCAACCCTTATTGCAAACTGACCTGCCAATATAACCTAATCTAAGACCTTCATTCATTTGTTTTGAAGCAGATTAGAGTTTAAGGTGCTAGTAAACTAACTGCTAGCCTACCGAGGCACACAGATATGCGGTTTTGAATACTTACTGTATTAGAATATATTCTAATGAGGCCAGAAAATTTATTTTCCGACTTTCCTTAAGTAACATTCATCTTATCAGGATCTTATGAATTTATGGTATCATGAAACATTAGAGCGGGAATATCAATAAACAAACACTACCTCGTCTGTGCGCATTTTTGTGATTAAATCACAATCCATCTCTTGTGACGAATCCTGCTCAAAGACAAACTATAATTGAATTGCTTTCAAGCTAAGCAGCACGAGTTCCTTAAAATAATTTAAAATTTCTGCTATGTCTAATGTTTCTCCTGTTTATCCCAGCTGTTTGTTAGTTTGCCATTTTACAATTTTCTTTACTGGAAAAAGTGTAAAATTTTTATTTTCAATTGCCGAAAAATTGGCTTAACATTATCGCCTCCCAAATTATTCTACCCTCTTTCTTAGTAAATTTTCACTTACTACGAGGGCAGATCAATAAATCCGTGACTTTTTGAATGTAGCACTGGTTTTTGGATAAAAAATTATTTTATTTATCATCATAGACTCCCTTGAGCTCTACACGCTTCGTCTAAGTTTTCTCCAATTTTTTTATCTCTTCTAAAAAATAATGTGATCTCATCGTGGGAGTCAAATCTCCTTCCACAAAGCCACATCTTTAGATTTGGAAACAAGAAATAGTCACTCAGGGATAAGTTCGGAGCATAGAGCGAATATGAATCTGTAGCCAAATTTATGGAAATTTGCCATTGAAACTGCGCATGTGTGCACCCTTGCTTTGATCTGGTGAAAAAAACTTTTTATTGGCCAAATGCGGTCGGTTTTTTGAAGTTATCATTTAATCGACTCCATAAGTTGGCATGATATTCACACTTGAAAATTTTGTCCTTTTGATCGTAGTCAATGTGGATTATACCACGTGAATTCCAACAAAAAAAATTATAGCCGTAACTTCATTGGCTGGCGAACCCATCTTGCCTTTCGTTTGCAACGATTCATCCCGAGAAACCTACTGTTTTGACTGCGGTTTGATCTCTGGTGTATTGTGATGGATCCACATTTTGTCCACGGTTACGCGGGTTTTACGATGGCGCAAAAACTTGTCCATGGTGCGGTTTAACAACGCCAAATATAGGAGTATTTGGCGAAGTTGTCACACGATTGCGTTTGTGGTGGATTGTGAGTAAATGCGGCATCCATCTTGCGGAAAGTTTCTAATACCCAATTGATTATTCAAAATTACAACCACTGAGCCATATAATATGCCTGAGGCTTCTACAAACTCTCGAACTCCGACTGGCCAACACTACATAATGAATTTTTTTTTTTTTTTTTTTTTCAATATTTTCGGGTGTAGAAACTTTAACTGGGCGTCCTGAACGTTCCGCATCTTGGTGCAGAGTTTCCATAATATTAATCAAGCTTAGACTTAATTTGAGTAATGGTTTTCTTTCCCAAAAAATTATACTTAATAAGAACACAAAATTCACTTTATTCCATTTTCTCCACAAATCACGCTGTTAAACACAAATTAAATGACGCAACTTTTTCAAATATTGACAGGAGTCAACTGACAGATGCTTCTTGACAGGAACAGTATTCACCTATATTAAGAGGCGATAAATTCAATAAGTACTAACTTATTCATCTGCCCTCGTAATGAACATTTATATATGATTACACTTTTACTTTAGAAGTGAAAAACGTCATAAGTGTAGCATACACGGGGTAGATAAAAACTATGATTTTTATTGTTGCATATAGACGATGGTGCAGCATATGAAATTTCTCATATTTTGCTGATAGTATAAGAATATGCCATACGTTTTTTAAGACCATTTGACTTAAGATTGTAATTTTCTCTAATTAGTTTAAAAAATTTGTGTAATTAAGCCCATCTTGTGAGGGTTAAGCCAATTCTAGAACTTTTTTCTCCCTATGAAATTTTCAATACAACGCCCGCATTCGAGTAAAACTCTCTACTTGCGCTGATGGTTGCAAATTTAAAAAGTTTTTCGTTCACCCACTGTGCTGTTAGACAGCATCTATTACCACTTTTTTCCTATTGTTTTTTTTTTGTGAGTCAGAAAAGCTTAAAACGAATACAAATCAAAGGGATTATTTTATATAAATGAAAATATAAACATATTAAGATGAAATGATTTTCTATGAAATTGTTATGTTGTGACTCAGTTGTTGCTGTAATGTTTTTCGTATGTTCACATTAATGCAACTGCATCTCTATCTGTATTTTCAAAGCAACGGCAAATTCCAGATCCACCAATTTATGTAGGTGTCTGGCTGGCTTCACATGCCAGTGTGTGTGTGTATGTTACATGTGTGTGAATGCAGGAGTGCATGCATGTTTTTGTTTGTGTAAATTACTAAGTGAGTGAGTGCATTTGACAAATGTCCCCTTAATAATTATCTTGTTTTTGTGTCATTACTTTTTCCGGTTGTATCTTCTTTCATTGCTTCATCTTCGTCTTCATTTTCATGTTTTCTTTCTCTAACAAATTTTAAAGAAATCAAAAGTTTCCTAAAGACATTTTTAAAATTATTTTTGTATATTTTTATTCATAGACTATTTCTTGTTGTTGTGTGTTAGTGTGTGTGTGTGTGTGTGTGTGTGTGTGTGTGTGTGTGTGTGTGTGTGCGCATTTCATATAAATGTATATTATATTTATTAAGTATTTTCAATAAATTAGCTAGACGCTTTTACACACTCAATAGCAAACAGAGCCAGAGATTTTATATAAATTTATTATTCACTTTTGCTGTTGTTTTTTTTTTTTTTTTGAAATCATTGTTTCTAACACTAAATATTTTTGGAGGGCCCAAACTTGTATGTACTATGTTCGTTCTAATAGGGGGACACTTTTAATTGTGTCCGTGTGTTTAGCTGTTTATATTATGGAAAAGAAATTTTAATTCAAAGTAATAAAATTGATATTTTTAGCTTTTATTTTTGTCACATTTTGTTGTGTTTTATCGAAAAATTTCTACCTCGTGCACACGTTTGTCGCCGTCTGTTTATTTCAAATACAGTTGTTCCAAATATATTTTTCATAAATTATTTCATTGGTTTCATGTACGACAATAAAGTGTAGGAATTTTTAAAAATAATTACAAAACAAATAAATTCATAGGAAATGTGTAAGATCTTTTTGGCTCTAATCTGCTTTGAGGGGTTATATTATTGAAAAAAATAAAATAAAAATTTTGAACTTTCAAGTTTTTCTTCTTAATTATTTCCTTCGTAAGTGTTATAAATCTTGCAGGCTTTCCAAAGAATGGGTGAAAACTTATTTTTGTTGTATTTTTTTCTGCATTAGTCATCTGATCAGCCATAAGTGAAAGCAATTTTTTTTTTTAAATTTGAATTTTT
Organism: Germaria angustata; assembly: GCA_963681545.1. NCBI lineage: Eukaryota > Metazoa > Arthropoda > Insecta > Diptera > Tachinidae > Germaria > Germaria angustata. The sequence goes on along the minus strand of OY812999.1, from coordinate 20,116,112 downwards.
GATTTTTTTTTTTTTGTAATAATTTTTCGTTTTTAGGTGAATTCAAATATCTTTGAATATATTTTGATTTATTTGAAATGAAACTCTAGATTATATTCCGCTTTTTGTTGAATTAATTATGTTGCAGTCAAATTTTGATTTTCAGTTAATATTGAATTTCCTATGAGTTGTAATATTAAGGATTTTTTAATTTAGGTTTTTTGCTTAAATTAAAAAATACCTTTTATTATGTATTTATTCTGCGGTGTCCAAGACACATACAATAAAGATATATGCCGTCTCCCGATTCTGTGCTGGCAAAGAAAAAATATGGCTAATAGAATCATATACGAGGGCAATTCAATAAGTCCATGATTTGTTCATAGTCTTCTTTGAGCTCTATACACTTTGTCCAACGTTTCTGCAGATTTTTTATCCCTTCCAAAAAATAAGATTTGTCAAAGTCCTTAAAATCTTCAGGTTTGGAAACAAGAAATAGTCAGTCGGGGATAAGTCCGGAGAATAGGGTGGATGAGGGAGCAATTCATGGAAATTATAGCACGAATAATAAATTTCCATGAAATTTTTGAACCATATCTTTTGGAAAAAACATAAATCTTTTTGGAAATTTTCATTATTTTCTTCCTAATCCAAAAAAATTACATACTTTGGAGTGAAAAAAAATGAAAATTTCAATAATTTCCATCTCATTTTTTAATAATTTAATTATCATATGAATTTTTTCTTAAAAAATTTTCCATTTTAAAAGGTGATTTTTCAAGTAGCTTTTTGCAACACTGTTTTTAGGAGCTTAACTGCAACATGTTACTCTTAAACATGTTCAGTTTGGTCTACAATTTAACCATAAATCGATTTACAAACGAACAAAGCTTGCAGATTATTGAATTTTATTATCAAAGTTAATGCTCGGTTAAGAAAGTGCATCGTTCACTTTTTTATCGGAAAATGGCGTTTAGCGATGAAGCACATTTCTGGTTGAATGGATATAAGAACAAGCGAAATTGTTGTATTTGGTGTGAAGAGCGGCCAGAAGCATTGAATCCCGAAAAATGCACTGTTTGGTGGTGATTATGGCCCGGTGGCATACTTAATTCGATCGAACTTTTTCAAAGACGTAGAAGACAGAAACGCTACCGTGCGATGATTAAAAATGTTTTTATGCCCAAAATAGAAGAGCTGGACTTAGCTGATAACAAGACTGTGCCAGATGCCATACAGCACGCGAAACCATGGAGCAATTGAAAGGCAAGTTCGGTAAACAATTTGTTTTACATTTGGGGCCGGTCTATTGGCCGCATAGATCATGCGATTTCACGCCTTTGAACTATTTTTTATGGAGCTATACTAAAACTCATGTCTACAGGGACAAGGCCGTAACGGTTGACGTTGACGTACTGGAAACCAATATTGAAGAATTCATTCGTGAGATACCGGACGATATGTTGGGGAAAGTATGCCAAAATTGGACCCAGCCTATGAACCACTTAAGGCGTACACGCGGTCAATATTTACCTGAAATCATCTTTAAACATTGAATTATGTATATAGATTGTTCTATCTACTTAAATAAAGATTTCATACATTTCTCTAAATTGTATGTGTTTTTTTAATAAAATCCAAAAGCTGTTAAAAAATCTTGAAAAGTCGAGTTATTGAGAGATTATTTATTGCATTCCTTCAAACTGTACTGTTAATTGTCGACTAATTATGAAATTCTAAGGTTTTGAGAAATTTTAAGGCCTCATTTTGTAAACGCTTGATACGATTCCAAATTTGGGCGAAAAATACTGGAAATATGTTTAATAATGAGAAATATTTCACGTAGATTTCATTTAAGGGGCCCCATTTTCTAAAACCTTAATTATTTTCAAAACTTCTATTTCCATACATTAAAAGTTTTTTATAGTCACATGACCCATTTGTGACCACATTTTCTAATTATAAGTAGTAAAATTTTCGAAACTTTTTTGAGCACGATGATTATCAAAAATCTTTACAAAAAAAAACAACAGCAAAATACACCAAAGGATAACTCAAAAGTTATGACTGTTTTTTTTTTTTTTGATTTTTTAAAAGGTTCTTCGTAATATTCGGCTATTGATAATTTTTTTTGCCATACATTATAGGCCTAAAACCATACAAAAGAAATATCTGAAGTCTTAAAGTTTTCAGGTGATCTCATGGCATGCGTAATTTAAAAAAATGCAGTTTATCTGTGATGGATGCAGCAATATACTCCGAGTGTTAACAAATAAATGAAGTTTTTCAAAGCAAAAAAAATTTGAGTCAGTTGAGAAGTTGATCATTTAAAAAAATAATTGGCATCTAAATAATATAAGCAACATCAAAAACATTTGGTGAAAATCTATTTTTATAGTGAATTAAGCGATTACTGGTGAATTGATCGATCTTACGAAAGTTTATCTTATTACAAGAATGATTTAGCATATATTTCCTTCTCTTGTTCATAAAAAATGTCCAACTTCTATACATTCTGTCGGTCCACTGACCTCTATTCATATACAATATAATTAATATCATATTTAGTCTTAACCTTATTTGTCAAACTTCATTAGAAGTCTAAATCTTCTAAATACCCAAAATAGCGCTTTACTTAATTTTATATTCAATAAAATATTGGATTATTTCATTTAAAAGCTCCTCGGTGTGGTATTAAATCTAAAGCGGTCGCAACCGACAAGACGATAAAATTATTTTTTCCATATACTCGTACATTCGTGTTGTACTAATTAACATGAAAATATTAAAAAAAAAGTACTTTAATAAAAATATTCAAACTTTGGCTGCATAAAATGTCAGCAGGCGTACCAAAATTTTTATAGGTTTAAATAAAAACTATACTTTTCTTAGATTTTTGTTAAACTTATAACAACAAAATATACTCAAATATTACAATAAATAAGGCACAATGCCATTAGAATTCTCATTTGTTTTTTTCCCCTTCATATTTCTATGTGGTGCTTAAATTTGAGTGCGTTATAGAATAAAATGTGAAGGCATTTTATTTTTATACTCACAAAAAAACAGCAACAACAACAGCAACAAAATCATTTACATACATATTTCGTTGAGGTGTTTAAAATGGACGACTTTTTGTAACAATTTGGAAATAATAGGCAGCCATAATATGATTGCAGAATTGTCTTATCATACAACTCAAATATATACTTCTTAACGTAGTTATAGTCAAGTATATGAAATGTCCACTTAATTTGTTCACGAGCGAGGAGATTTCCAAAATTTGTAAATATTTAAAAAAGCCTTGCCACATACGGAAAAGGAGAACATATTCCCAGAAATTTCTAGGAAGTATGTGCGATAAAATATACTTGCTTCTGTACACTGGTGCTATTTGAAAATGTATGGAATAAATAGACATATAAATTAATTAACATATATACATACATACATAAATATACATATATACAGGTACTTTATGCTTGCAGAAAACTGTGTTCTATAGTACATAAACATACATACATATGTACATGTTGTTGTACTACTATTGTGCTGTGATACTGCAATGTTATCGCGTTTTAACAAAAAAATTCTATTTTGATTAATTTATGAAATTTCTGCCAAATGATCAAAAGGCCAATATATTTTACCGCTTCCTCAAGCTCGATATATGTTCACTTCTTAGATGCTGTTAAAAGTAGCTTGAGAGATTTTAAAAAGCCTCAAAGGCAGAAGTCTAGTGCTGTTAGATCTGTTGATTTCGACTGCCAGTTCAAATCTCAAAAATGGGTGATCACTCGACCTGGCATTTGGTGTCTTAGAATCTCCCGAGCCGTATGAGGGGTTGCTTCGTCCTGTTAAAGCCAACAATGATCTAGACCCAATGCAGTAAACTTGCGGTAGAAAGAGAACCCATTTACGTTTAGGATGGTGCCATCGGCCAATCACTTTTTTACTAAAAAATGCCGCACCAAACAGTCCCTTGGAGGGCATGCAATGGCTGTTCATGCATATCATATGGATTCCTAGATTCTCTGTGCCCCTGAAATACAGTTTTTTTTTTTTTTTTTTGTTAGTATAACCATTTTGGTTGAAATGGACGAAGTCATACATTTCTTGCACCAAGTTTAACTCAGTGTAACGGTAAATTAACCTTGTCCGATGGTCAGCTGGCAGCAACTCATGAAGAGTTTGCACATTAGAATCTTGCAATAAAATTTGTTGCAATAAATATCTACTGATGATTAATTGTGTCATATCGTTGACAACTACAGCGATGTTCTCGGTCGAACGAGCAATACAAGGCTGAACACTTCTGACGACAGCTGTAGGGGACCCAGACGCTGTCTCAAAACTCAAGACCGAAAGGTTGTCAAATAAGCAGTAACAATAATTCCAATTCCACGTTCTTGAGGTGATTATCGGTCCATGGCTGGTTGACTAATAATTCTCTATATACCATATCTATATCATAGTGACATTCGGCCCCATCTACAAAAATGGCAGCCAATTTAAATTGTGACATGACTGGCATATGTAAAATGCTTAATTTCTTTTGATGATTATTTTTTTCCTCTTCAATTGCTATCGTCTTATTGTTATAATGGTTAAAAATTAACTTATAAAATTATATGAAAATGTGATTTTGTAAAACAACATTGGTAGCACGATATTAAATTGTCAATGGTCGAAGTACAAATATATTTCAACATTATGTAAAAATAATACAGGAAAATAAAAATTTTTCCAATTTCGTATATATCACAATTAAGAAAGGTCCTGCGTGGGAAATGCATTAAAAGTTTAATAAGCCAAGCCAGTTTTGGATGTGCCTCTAAGAAGAAAATCTTTATACTTGCCCATACATCTCAAAGCAGCATCCCAGAGGAGTAAAAGGAACATATATATGCATATCAAAGAAGTTTTTATATGGCTCCGCATAATCTCTACAAATAATTATGAATTGAAAAATATTTCAATTCTGTCGATCTTCTTTATATTGGCAGCTCTATAACTTTTTCTTTTGTACTTATTTCATGAGGAGCTATTCCAGCTCTTTACGGATTTTCTCATTGGGTGCCCTTATTTTCTCCAAATACTGATAGTTACTTCATTTTTTTTTTTTTTTTTGTGAGCTATTTCTTTTTTTTTCTTTTAGGCCTTATTTCACTGACGGGGGAATTAAATCGTTTAGAAATTATTTCATTTGATTGTTATTTCGTTGTACAGAAATTCCTCACTTATTCCTTTTAATATACATAGAGGCTTGTAGAACTCTGATATTCGAGCAACATTGAACTTCCTTTCTTTATACAAAATATTGAATCATGTTTGTCCTGGAATATTTCGACTTACTTAATAAAATGGTTACCGACTGTAAAGGGGCATTAATCTTCCTTTCCAGTTGTAAATAAGCCCTTCCAATTATTGGAAATAATTTTAAATGACCAAGCAGGTCATTTATGACTGAACTGCAATTTTACTTTGGAGTAGAGTTTAGATTTGCATAATTAATATGTGCAGGAAGATGAAACATCAAATTAATGACAAGCATTTTTCACACATTCACAGCCTCTATACTGAGGCTCATTATAAATTTATAGGTAATTTGATTTGTCTCAGATCTATTTCTTTATTTTATCTATCTGCCTAAGGTAACAGTTGCGTGAAAGTCATATAATTATTACTTTCCTCACTATGATTTCAAATGACCAAACAATGATCACACACCCAATTATGTACATATATCTTCCTTTTAGACCTATCAAGTTTTGTTCAAGGTATGGTTAGGTTAGGTTAGGTTGATTGGAGGGGTGTGGTAGCTTATGTCATACGACATACACTTAAGCCAGTGAAGGCTTGTTGTGCGCTCCCTTTAATTATCAAACACAAACTGCCAGAGTTCTGCGGCAGGATTCGAACCTGGGACCTTCGCACTACGAGTGTAGTACACTACCTACTAGTCTACGAAGGCCAGTTTGTTAAAGGTATAATAAACTAATTCATATATTATGATTATGATTAATACCAATTGCTTGATGTGATACAGTTTTTTAACATTTTTTGTAGATCCTAATTTCAAGATCTTTCCAATTTGTGTGAAAAAGTCTATAACTTTCCATGACTGAAAAAGGAAATTTAAGCACAGAGCTTAAAACTTTGAGAACTGAAAAAAAACTTGAAAATTAATTAATGTGATTTTTGCAGTTGCTTTATTTTGTGAACAAATTTATTACCCTTTAAAATTTTTAATGAACTTCTTTCTTCAAGCTTAACGCTAGTTTCTTATTTAATTTAAAAAAAAATATTATTAAATTGAATCAGAAAATAATTTGTAGGCGTTTAAAGTTTATTTTTAAATACTTGTATTTATTTTAATAAAATTTCTTCTATTGTTTTTGTTGTCAGCTTTGGCGTCTTTCAATTCACAATCATTAAATTATTGTTATTTGTTAATATATATATTTTTTTCTTTTTTTTCGTTTTAAAATATCGTGTACGTGCGCATATAAATTAATTAATAAATAGAAAAAACAGTCTTTTTATTTAGTTTAATATTGTGAAAAAAATTAATATAATAACAATCGAAAATGATAGTGATGTCAACCGGCTGTATGAGTGAATGTTAAAGAAAAAAATTTTACTTTTTCTCTGTAGCCTTGAATAAAACAATCATTTGAAATTCATATTTCAATAGTTGTATTAATTATGAGAACTTGAAATAGTAAATGGAGTGTGATTGAAATAAAATTTTGTTAATTTTCACGTAAAAAATTTTTTTGTCAATAGTCTAAAACATTATTCTTCACACAAAGAAAAATTACTTTTTAAACATAATCAAATCTCAATTATTTTTAATACAAATTGGATCTACTATATACGAAAAAAACGAGTTTTATGTTTGTAAAGTCAAAAGTTACACAATTATTAGGAGGATTACGCGTATAGATCTAACAATTACTACATGATAACAGCCACAAAATATTCATTTAATTATATGGCTATAATGAAATTATACTATTTTAAATACGTAATTAAGATGATCTCAAGTACATTAACTAAACAACCAAATAATTCAATATTTATAATTGTTTGTTGTTGTGTTTTTTATAAAAGTTTTCTATAACTATTATACATATTTATATGTTTTGTAAATCACAAGTAGAAAATATGTATATTATTGAATTCTGTAGAACTCTCATATAGTATTTGTTGATTTTTGTACAAGTGAGTTTGAACCCTTTTCAAACACGATACGGCTTAAGATTACTGATGATTTTGGGCTTGCGCCAATGAAATGAAAGCAAATATTCAGTTAAGCCAACAACAAACAATAATTTTCTAATGAGTTATTTTTAAGAATATCTCAAATAATGAATAATAATATATTTATAACTTAATTTTTCATTGAAATTTCGTATCTCGCAATTGTAGCATTTTGTTGTCTTTTATTAACAAATCTATTGCTAAAAAGGTTTCCGTAACCATTTCTACCCAACGTGATGAATTATTTCAGTGTTTGCTTATATCCTGTTTAACATTTTTTTTTTTTTCATAATACAGCAGCAACAAAAATTAAACCTTCTGAACAAAAAGCAAGATGTTCCCTTCGAACTTGTTAGAGTACAACATTAAGACACCTTTTGCAAAGAGTTCATACAAATAATATGCTCTTCATTGAAGAGTGTTGCAGCAAAACAAAAACAAAGCATACTCCTATAAAGAGATCTAAGCAACAAAGTTCCTAAGCGAAATTGTTGCAATGATACAAAAACACTACGAACTTGAAGCAGGAATGTCATAATGAACAAATCAACTCTAATTAAGTTGATGATAATGATGATGAGGAACAGTGCATGTGTTCGAAAGGCAACAATAACAAACATTTATCATCATTATCGTCGCCACCCTCATACACAACAAGAATTGTCATGGAGTAGAAACTATTAAACCAATACAGTCGAATCCGCTTTAGCGCAACACGCTTTACTGAAAAAAATCGGATTACTGAAAGCGATACAAATCCCCGCACTGATTTTAATCGCAGCTAGTCTTATTCACTTCGCTTTAGCGAAACATCGCTTTACTGAAAATATCGTATTACTGAAAACCAAAAGGAAGCCCACAACTACGTTTTGTATGAAACTTACTTCGCTTTAGTGAAAAAATAAACAATGACAAATTTATTTACATATTAGAAATCGATTGCATACAAATTTGAAAATTACTCAAAGTCAAACTCGAAGTTATTTTAAAAGCAATGCATGATTTTGATTATTAACTGTTATATTAAGTATATACATATTTAATGCATTGAATTCTGAGACTGAATTCTTAATAATTTATGTTTTTTTAACTGCATGCATATAAATGTACAAATGGACAGCATTGTGAAACTGAATTATTTTAAATTATATTTTAAACTTTTATTTTTCATTTTAAAAATAATTAAAAAATATGAATGTTTCTATGAATAATTTTTTTAATTAAATTTTTACGTTAAATTGACGTAAAAAAATATACAGATTTGATATAAAAAATATTGTTTTACGGATTTTAAGCAGTACGCTTAACTGTAACAAATTTCAGTAATCCGAACTACGTTTTAAAGAAAAAATCGGATAACTGAAAAGAAAATTGGGTTTTTGTTGTTTTCAGTAAAGCGGAGTCGACTGTAGTTTATCATCGACGTGTTGTGTCTTCAAGTACATTTTTTGTGCTTTTGTGTGAGAGTACGTGTGATTGTTTACGTGTGTATGAACGTTCAATAAGCAAGCAGGTTGTATTTGTTATTTGTTGGGTTGGAAGGCATAGGGATTCGCGTGAGTCTTCAATATTAAAAATATATGTGTAGTATATGGGACCAATGAGGGCGAAACTATCTTAAGCTGCATTTCTATTGTTCATTTGTTGAATAGTTACACATGATATGTTATTGACTACTTACAATTTCATCAATTATTAAGATTTTATCGTACTATCGCACAATGTAACTAAAGACGGCAGTATGGGAACGTTTATACATATTAAACATTCGCCACAAACGCAATTTTTACTATTTCATATCGAAAAAATATTTCAATTATGTGTAAAAATAAATCACTGTTAGATTATCTATTAGCATAGCTTTTCTTCAAACAAAAGGTGGACAAAAAATAAAATTTTACAAAAAAAAAACAAAATTTTTAGCAATCGCTTCATATCGCCTCATGGCGAATGACCATCCGTGTTCTTAAAAAAAATATTTGTAATTAAACATTTTATTATGTGTAATTTATGTTAATTTTTTTTTATTGCTAAAAGAAAGTAACTTTCTAAGCAATCCACAGCCAATAGAAGCTGAAGTTCTTCGAGGCAACAGTTTAGGTCCTATTTTATACTTGATGTAGTCCTGTGACATGGTGATAAATAGTGATATTCTCATATCAACGGTTGCCGATGGTACAGCTTTCTTAAGCATTCAGGAAAGTTCACAAAAGGTATCCCGTAAATTGTTGTTAAAATGCCTAAACATATGGAGGATAAAGTTGAACGAGTAAAAAACCGTGCATACTACTCTTACGTTGCAAAGAGAAAGATTGTCCCCTAATACAAACTAATAAACTATTTATTCCGCAACATAGAAATGATCTACCCATAGACGCCATGTTGAATCAAACGAAATTGCTCTATTGGGAAAAGTTCCACACTAAGACTAGGTTGCAAGCTTCTTCCATGTAACTCGATCCAATAACTAATATTTAGCTATTGAATTAAATTATGGGTCACTCGTCACCTATTCTAGAAAAAATGTACAGACGACAAAATGAAATCCTTCGTACGATTACTGCAAGTTCCTGGTATGTAAGAAATAAAGATGAAGACGTTCCATAGGCTAAACCTGCGGTTCCAAAAATTGTGACAACATTCATAAGGAAATCTGAGTATCATCTAAGCCATAGAGGCTGCAACATTCTAAATTATAGGGAACACACTCGGCTGCGAAATAGAAACACTCTTGCCCTTAGCAGAACCCGAGAGATGTGAAGTTTATCAAAGAAGAAGCTATAGAAACTGCTCTTTTCTTTAGTCTGGCACTGGCTGGACATAATGGATGATTTTAAGTGTAAAATTTGGATACTTATGGCATCCCAATAGCAAAAAAATTAATTTTCTTTATCATAATTCTGAAGAAGAATTTAATAGCAAACGTGTTCTGAAATAGCAGCAATAGAAATTTTCAAGAGAAAACTGAGAACTGTAGCTTCTCTATTACAATTAAAAAAAATTATATTAAGACAATATTGCTAATTTTATTTACTAAAGTGTATTGTTTGTTGAGGCTTTAGCTGTTCATATACCGACATTTCATCGGTCGCTAATCTAAATCGTCAGCGAACTACAAGCAGTTTGAAAACATTATAACAATCGAATTAAATACAATATGAGAATTCTGTATTGTTCATTACGAAATTCATAGTCATATTAGGCTTCGAATGCTTTTATACAAACAACACAACAAACAATTATGCTTAACATGAGTCAATTTTATTTTTCTTGCAACATGTATACAATTAAACGCCTATTGGTTGTTAATAATTGTATTTAGTCAGGCAAAAATGAAAAATAAAATCTTTATTTTATGGTAAATATTTAATATTGAAATTTATTATGTCGGGATATACTTCCCAACTAATTGTCGGCATATGAACAGCTAAAGCCACAACAAACAATACATTTTGTATAACTCCAATTGTTTTTAAAAAAAATTAGTTGGGGAGAATATTCCAAAATAATAAATTTTAATACTAAGATTTACTGTTTATTGTAAAATATGATTAAACAAAAATATATGAAAAAAATATATTCTGGGGCTTACGACAGTTTGGCGTTAAGCCATCTACATGTACTTTGTTTTGCAATGTTCAAACCAACTGATGGAGTTAATTTTCTTAAGTAAAAAAAGCAAGACATATTTATTTGTTCTATTTATTTTCAATATGATTTGCAATGTTATGCTGTTCATATTGGTTTTGGTCAAGATATCATCACAGTGAAGCCATATATCATCGTCCACAGTACCTATAAGAATACAATAATGAGCTGAGATCAGTTACTCGCATGAACAATAGTCCTTTAACGAATATATCCAGACCTCACCGCCCACCTTTTATAAGGAAAAATTGCGGTATTTCCACCGATTATCCATTATTAGAAAAGCCTTTACATTTGCTTTCATATATATGATTTCTAAATTAGTTTACAAATAAATAATTGCTCATGATCCAGCGAAAGGGTACATTGATTTCATTCACAAAAACTCAATTTTTAAACAAAAAAGTCATTCAAAATTAAGATATAGTCCTTTTTCAATATTATCATTTGATTTCAAAATATATGGTTAGGTTAGGTTAGGTTGATTGGAGGGGTGTGATAGCCCATGTCATACGACATACACTTAAGCCAGTGAAGGCTTGTTGTGCGCTCCCTTTTCATTATCAGACACAAACTGCCAGAGTTCTGCGGCGGGATTGGAACCTGGGACCTTCGCACTATGAGTCTAGTACACTACCTACTAGTCTACGAAGGTCAGTTCAAAATATATACTTTTCAACAAATTTCAAAATATATACTTTTCAACAAATTTCAATTACAGTGGAGTTCGATTATAATTTATCACATGTTTTTTACCTTCGGGCTCGTTAACTCCTGATACTGCAATCCAAATTTTTTATTTTTACTAGTTTGTTTTCATATGTATTTTGCCACCTTTTGTACAAATATTTTCGAAGCTTTTCGGTGACGGCGTGGTGTAGTGCTTAAAGTACTTGTCTACGAAACCAAATACCCCAGGTTCGTTCTTTGGCAGAGGATAAGAAATTCTCACCATGATTTTTCGAGTTTTAAAATTAAGTGGCTTCAACACCCGTCCAAAAAAAATCATCCAAGAAGGCTGCTGATCTCTAGTCTCCCTGGAAAAAGAATATAACATAATAACAAAAGGTCAGGCAGCCACCACACCTTGGGAAAAAGGTAGGAATTAAAGATTAGCAATGTTCCTCGTTTCTACGTAATGACTTGTGGCAGTCCCATTATCCTAGGACTTGTTGCAGTAGGACTAATCATCTACATAGCTGGAACAATAACCGATTAACGAAACTGACATAAGGCAAAAAATAACAAGGCGAAAACAACTGCAACAGCTCGTGTAAGATGAAGATGCTTTGTGGAAGCCAAATGCTCCCAAAAGAGGGGTAACGGAGAAAAAAGTTTGGACTCGAAAAATTTATATTCCGTGTTAAAAAACCCTTACCTAGCAATGAATCTGTGGACCTTCTGGTTAATGTGAAGCTTGATTTGAGAAGTATTTTCAGTAGTATTTTCGTAGTATTTTCGCCAATGATATCTTTCAAACAAATCAAATGATTTTAATGAAATATTGCGACAACTAATGTTGTTTTCTTGGGCTAAGAGTTTATTACGCTTATTACGATCGAAAATGGTACTAAAAAATTATTTCAAAAAATAATTTTTTTCGAAAAACTCAAAATTTTGCTACCTCTAGTCTATCCTAAATGAAAGCCTTAATTATCAGAATGCCGCAAATCATATAAATGTATACATAGACATCGTGGAAAAACTAGTCCGAATGGCTCCAAGGCTATGAGTTCTGATTAAAACTAGATTTTTACAAATCAAGGAACAATTAGTGATTTCCCATTTATTTATTTATTATTATTATTATTATTTTTTTTTTTTGCAAAAAGTTATCAATGAATAACAAATCGGTAAAGTAATTATTCCATTATTCAAAAACTTGAATATTGAAAACGCACTTTGTCTTAACATTACAAGTTTTTCTAGCGTCTTCTTAAGTTTAGAATAAAATTAGTTAAAAGCTTCGACTTTACAGAAAACTTTGGAAATGTGAGCATGTATTAGTGATGTTGTAGGCGAATATTAATTGATAATTTTCGTTCTAAAAGAAGTGTAAAAAACAATAAGAAAATGACACCAAAAATATTACGTTGTAAAAATTTTAATAAAAAAAACTAATTTATTATCCTCTAGCAGTGAACTGAAGACCCATAAATATTATTGTGAATTCAAGTGCAGTCAGCGAAACTGCAAGAGTTGGGATGTTCTTTGAATATACGCAATATTGGAGCCAGTTCATGATCAAATGATCTCCAATTATGACAATTAGGAAAGACAAGAAGGAAATTTATTATCGGTAGTCCTCAATAATTTTCAATATAGCAGTTCATTATTATTACGTTTGTTTTGATACCTTCCCGCATATAATAACCCAGTAACATTATGATAGAAATTCGCAATTTGTGTGGTTCTTTAAAGCAATCGAATGACATCCTCCAAGATCTGGAGATACTTTTTACATTTAATGATGTACACGAGCAAGAATATTAACGCAGGGAGATTTCTTTCAATTAGATTTTAAATATTTCACTTTGCGGACATATAATCGAGCCATGTTTCTGAATTCCGAATTTAATATTCGTATTCGCGAATATTGCCTAAGATATTCGTATTCGCAATCCGCCAATGTCTTAAAAATGACATTCGTTACATCACTAGTTTCTACAAGGTTGCGCAAAAGTAAGATCATTTCGTTATAAATGAAAAAAATTATATCGCTCAAATGGCCCACTAACAAGTTTACCTAAAGAACAATGACATTAGGCAGCCAATTAAAGATATGACATTATTTTGCTTCCCCTTAATACCTTTGTATTTTTAGTATGATACAAATTCATTAATGTCTCATTTTTCATTGTTATTAAATTAACCGAAATTCAAAATATACTCGCGAACAAAAAAAAAATCCAAAACTTTTTATATCGATAAACTCTTTGAATTCGTATTCCAAATCAAGTGAAGCCGAGTTACGAGATGAATCTTGTCTTAATGCTTTAACAACGATTTCCCAAAAGTTCACAAATAAATCTCTATTTTAAAAATTTTCTTTTTTTTTCATTTTTACCAAATTAATTTCAGCGATTAAAAATTTTTTGATTAGATAAAGTATGTGAAAACAGATGTGAATGTCATTGTATGTCTTATTGTCTGTCTGGTGCTAAAGCCAGCCATCCTTGTTTGGACAAAACATTTTTGTCTAGATATAATTTTTTCCGTCGAGTTCTAAACGCTTTCTAAATTTAGTTGCATGTATGAAGGAAAGGATATTGTTTTATTTTTTTCTATTCACTTATGTTGCTGTTGTTGTAATCGCATACAACATAGAAAATACACTACACGTTGACGTAGCCGAAGTGAGTAGTTTTGTCTCCCCATTTATTTAGTCATTTGTTAGTTTTTAGTTTAGTAGACGTGTATCATCCATCCCCGAAAGTTCGTGTACTCTTTACTGCACACAAGTCCAACGCCAAGCGTGACGTATCACTTACGACTCCCTTACGGTGAACGCCAACTATAGTGTTGTGTATGTTGTTGTTTTACTTTGCTCACTTCACTCAGTGACTTCACTTACTGTTTAATGTTCAAAATTCATGTGTTTATGCGTGTGTGTGTGTGTGCGGCTTCAGCGCATACGTGTGTGCTTAACATGTGTGTACCCATCATCATCATTATCGTTATGCTGTTTATCATGTTATTGATGATCATTAAGCGTAAATGTTCTTTACTTTGCTCTTGTTCGTTGGTATGTACGTCGTTTAAGTAGTTATTATGATTTTATTTCTTTTTATTTAGTTTGTGTGTTTTATTAAAATTGTTTTATTTTTATTTTTGTTATTGCTTTTGCTTTGGTATTGTTGTGTGTTTTTGATAACTTTGTGTATTTTGCTTGGATATTGTTTTTGTATGAAGTGTGGGTAAGAGTATGTGTGTGCTTTTTACTTGTGTGTCGGTTTAGTTGCGAGTGCGAGTACAACAATTTACAACAACACTTCAACTGAATAATTTTTATTATATTTTGTGTTTGTTTCTGTTGTATATCTTTTTTTGTCTTCTGTGTGTCTTGTAGGTTGGTTGTTATTATTGTTGTTCGTTTTACTACTACTACATTTACGGGTCTTGCTTGCGCTTGTTACGCCGTAATAACAAATAATCAAAATCAGTACGCTTTTAGCAATCAGGCGGGTAACAAGTACAATTTTTACTTGATTGTTATTGAATAAACGTGAATTTTTTCTTTAATACAAAAGAAAAGTTTAATAAAACACACACAAACAAAAGAAAAAACAAACAACAACAAAAATCTCTGCAAGAAATAATATGTTTCGGTTGAAATTGCAAACAATTGCAGTGAAATAAAAGGAGCAAGCAAAGTAATTAAAATAATTAATATTACAATTAACTACAATAACAATTTATAAATCAAAGTGACTTAATTTAATAAAACTGAACTTAATTAAATCCATTCGCAACATAAGCACACACCCGCATACACACTCAAATATCACTAAAACACAAAAAAGAAATGTAGCTAAAGCGGATAATTGATAATAATTGCAATAATTAATAATTGTTATTAATTTGATTAAATAATTCAAAATTAAGAATGGGAAAATATGGGGATAATTTTTGTAATAATTACATATGTATATGTATATATATATATATATATATATATATATATATATATATATATATATATATATATATATATATATATATATATATATATATATATTACCAACAAAAACTATTCAGTTATAAAAAACAAATTTTAAATTTTCTCATAAATAAGCGACATGTAAGAAAAATATGTTTTTTTTTAATTAATTGAATAAATATAAATTTTGAAAAAGGAATTTAATTTATAAAATGTAATTTATTTTGAATTTAAATGAAAAACAAATGTTAATTAAAAATATTTTGAACTCATACACACACATACTTAATAGTGATTTAATTAATTTAAAATTTATTCAAATACTCATGTAAAATGTTATGAAAGAAAAAAACAAATTTATGTGATTCAAATATTTAAAAAATTAAATAATAAAAATAACCATAATAACGTTAACAGTGAGATAAAAAAATTATATATTAATTAAGGATTCTTAATAGAAATCGTATGTTACCACGGATTTTTATTTATTTTCATGTTTTAAAACAAATTGACTATTTTACAACAAGTAAGACTATGCATTTATTGCTAAATATTATCCTTCCTTTAAAAATCTCTTTTCAAAACTTAGTTCTTATTTACCTTAAATAAATACTACTTTAAGTACTACAAATCCTTAAATAAAAAATGAAAATAATTAATAGTTGTTCACCCATTATTTTTGTTACAAAACGTCTAAATTACACTAAAAATACTTTCATGTCTATGCTTTCTAATTAAAATGTTTTTCCTTCTTTACTATAGAAGAAAAAAATTTAGTATTTTCTTATTTGACAGTTCTGCGCTCTACATAAAAAGTCGTTTTACTTTATCATAAATTTGGAATTATTGATGTACATATACATATTTGCTTTTTAATAAAAATATATGAAATAAAATTGATAAATTTCGGTTTTTTGTAAGTACCTTGTTCTTCCGACCATTGGAAAATTGTTTACCCAATAAAAATTACTTGTGTTTATATAGATAAATTTATATACCTACATTTTTTTACTGAATAGTTTTGAAATCTGATTTCGAAAAATTTTATGCAAATACTGAAGGAATTTTAAATTTTAAAACATACGCGGGCTTTCACAAAAACCAGAGCACATCGGTTTTTACTACATTAAATTTTCAAATACTTACATACACATTTATAAATTTAGATCTGTTTTTTGCAATTAAAATTAATTTATTCTCAATATAACTTCGGCTTAAATTCAGCATATTGGGTAAACATTTTTATTTCAAGAGTTAAGCATATTTTAAATATACTCGTAAGTAATTTTAATGTAAAAGTTTTGATCGGATTAGAATAAATTTAATGACCTTTGAATTCGCTTAATTAAAAATTAAAATTTATTCAATGGTAGGGAATCGATTTATAAAGGAAGAGTGCATATGAAATTTTTATTATTGAAACTAATATCCAATAAAAATTATATTCAAATATATTTTTTCAAAATAAAATTAAAAAATATATTTAATAATATCTATTAAAATCTCTGAGTTAACTAATGCATTCGATATGAATCGGAATTTCAATACGTATTATGAACAGAATTTGCATAGAAATCTAAATAAATATCGCGTGCCGTCGCAATTTGCTTCCGAAATAAATGGTATTTTTATTAAACCCCGAACTCAAAAATATTTATTTAAGCTTAAAATTGCTTTGCTTGTACGATTTGTATGAAGCGTGTTTGAGAGTAGTTTTCAAAGTGGATAGAATAGTTTCTAAACTGGAAAATAAATTGAAAATATTTTTACATACATGTATGTAAAGGAAAAAAGAATTGATGGAGATCTTCGTGATCTCCAATTATTTTGCTTTTTGTAACCACGAAAGCGTCCGTGAAAGCAAACCACAAAAAAAGACTAAAAATTACGCTAAGTACAGCGAGGAATGCGTGCTTAATTAGCAACACTCGGCTCGACCATAATAGAAATAGTTATATTAACAGCGGAAAAGTAATAATAAATTTATTTTTTCTAATTTGATAACGGGTGATAAAGTCAAAGCTTATATAGAGTAACTACTTCCGCTTAATCAAACATATAATATGTAGAAGATAAGACTTTATTATTAAAAAAATTATTGGTTTTTATAATGATCGAAAGTTCTATTAAATTCTATTGCAGATTTTGAAAACATCTCAAAGATTAGCAAATAATGTCACTCTTTTAATTAACACCATAATTTTCATTTGGATAACTTGATTAATACAAGTTCAGGTGTACAACAACAACAAAGATAAAATATATTCATTTCGAGGCTAGTAAAATTTTAAATTTTCGTAACAACTAATCTTTTATATACTCGGAATATGTTGAAATTCGGATTATGGAAACCACATTTAAATACAGTTATTGATGCAAGAAATAACTAACTACAAATAAAGATGAAAGAAATAACTTGCTTAAGACAAGGTTAAATAATCAGACTGTCAATATTACCAACAATTAAACTCATAATTTTTACAATTCTTGCTTTTTATGCAACAAAGTCAATTACTTTTATATATGTACATACATAAGTATGTATGTATGTATGTATATATGTATGTTCATGTAGGTATAGTTACTTAGAAGTGAAATTTATCATCGCTTTTTTTCTTATAAATATTAATTCATTAAACACACAACTGCAGTCAGTATTTTAAGAAAAGTTTTAATATTATCTATTTTATGAATGCCTTCTAAGCTAAAAATTATTATCAATTCTCCGCTTTAATAGCAATTCGTAAATCAAAAACAACAACAAAAATACTGCATTATGAAAATATATTTTTATTTGCAAAAAGAAATAATTTTCGTAGATGCAAAAAAGTGCAGCCAGCCAGCCAACAAAAAAAGCACATGCCGGCACTTGACTCAAATTAAAACGTAACACATACATATGTATGTACATATGTATAAAAAAATCATACTAAATTGTTAACGTAATCACCAACAAACAACAACAAATCTACAAACAAGTGCAAGAATAACCTCTCCAACATAAAACATTCACACACACACACTCTCAAACTCAGGCTAAAACCTACTAAAATTTGTCGTGTCACATTTCGCTAAGAAAAAAACTCATTCACAATTTTTTCTTTATTGTTTTTTTTTGTTGCTTTAAGCAAAAATACTATTACTAACACTCAGACAGGAGACAGAAAATATAAAAAACAACGGTATTATGGGCAGAAAAAAAAACAAACATCCTAAGAGATAGAAATTCAAAGAGTATTCAAAAAGAGAGAGTGTGCAAACGTAACAGTAAAAAAAATTTGAACACAAAAATCAAAACAAAATCAAAGACTTAAACTGCAAGTGAACTGAACTCAAAATCGCAACAACAAGAAAAAAATTTATTAATAAACGGAAGTTGTGCATTTTATTAATCAAGCTGTGACAACCAGCAACAACAATAATAATAATGAAAATAATAATAATCATCAGCACAACAGCAGTTAAATTATAAAAAAATGCACAAAAAATGACGTTTTATAATACATATGTATGTATATGTATTTTTTTTAAATATTGGACTTGTGTTGACTTTAGCTGTCGTTGATTCTGGTGAATTAAAAAGTGTGCATCTGTGAGAATTTATTACGGAATTCAAAACCTTGTATTGATTTATAAAAAGGAATTTAAGTAAATAAACAATAAGTTATTATACGGGTTTAAAAATAATGATATTAGCGAGTTATTGACCGTTAAATTTTTAAATTTGAAGACACACACCAAAATAAAAAAAAATAATTAAAAGAGTATGAAATATGTTATGTGACCAGCGTATTTTTAACAAACATCTGCTTGTGTCAAATATGACACTTTCTTATTACCTATACTACTTATATTTTTTAATAATCTTGCAACTTATTAATTTTCTTTTTCAAATAGATTGAATAGAAAATATTACATAAGTATGTATGTATGTATGTATAATGAAAGTACCTACATAACTTACTAAACACCTTTTAAAGAATAAAAAAAATTATATTTGTAGTTTCTGAAAAATAAAATTTTAAATCATAAAATTTTAAAGAAATTGTATATAAAGGCAAAAAAAAACTAATAAAATCAAACAATTCATAGTGTTAATAAACAATAAACAAGAAGTCCTTAATGCCAGTGAAATATACAACAAACTAAACTATAAACAAATAAAAACAAAATTATAAAAAAATAACACACTACAAATAAAAAATTTGAAGGTAAGTTTCAGAAAGACTTTATAAATCTTGCTAAACAAATATGTATGTATTGGAAATAATCCTAAATTACTTCTATTCAAAATATTTAGAAAAATTGATATACATACATAAGTACATATGCATGTATGTACAAAGTGTATACATATCGCTCATATACTGCATGAAAGTAAAAAGCTGGTTCAACAATTTCAACTCAACTTAGTGGTAAAATAGAATAATATTCTGCTCTCAAGAGGTGAATATACAAGTTATCCGTACAAAATTTTTACACAACAATTACTACGTTTATACGCACGTCTTATTTGCAAATAAAAAAGAAATATGTTGCCGTATAACTTTTTTATTGCAACTTATTAACTCACTTAACAAGTCGTGAATAACGACACTATTTGCAAATAAAAAGTAAGACGTTGCCACTTCATGACCGTTTTTTGTGTATTTCTTACCAAACAATCATATTTTCGTCACATGGCATCACTAATAATAACATAAGATCTGTATGCAATTTCCCGTATAAACAGTGAATTAGTTATTTGCAAATAGTTCTATTTGCAAATAAGACGTGCGTATAAACGTGGTAAATATGAAGAACTCTTTCGGAAAATATGTATGTTCATATCGATCCTTTAATGCATTAAAGTCATATCTAAAAAAGACGAACTTGGGTAATGCGATTAAAGATTTTGATATGTTAGCTTTTCGGTTTAATTTCGTGTTAGTTTCAAACATAATTTTCAATTTGTAACCGACTTCAGAACAGGAGGAGGTTATCAATTCGTGTGTATTTTTTAATGTTTGTACATCCATAACTTTGTTTGTGAACCAATTTTAAAAAAATCGAATGACAGTTTGAATGAATTTGCTTGCAGGTTGGTACCATAATTTTTGTTTTTTTTAAATCGGAATAGTTTTTCGGTTTTGTAATCTATTCGACTGGCTCTTTGTATTCTGGTTGGTTTTTTGCCATAATTATTATTCATACAAATCAAAGCTTTAATTTTTTGGTTCATAACTTATTTTATAAGAAGCTTATTGATTTTTTTTTTTGGTATAACTTAATTTATAAAAAATAAAACAATTTTTTGTATCTAATGGCTCATTGTGCGAAAATTTTTCAATTTCAATGAAATATTACACGGTCAAAACCCATGAATTTTTTCATTGGCAGTCCCTGGCAAAAGTCTCCAACGAATTCCACGTTTTGTTTATTTGTTTCCAAATCATTAAAATTTCTAATGATAAAACTTTTTAAATAGTCCTTTCAAGAGTGTGTTTTTTAGATTCAGAGATATTTGCGTTAAAATGTTTTTCCTTCAATATTTTAAGAAATCTTCCTTCAATATTTTAACTAAAACCAATTTTAAAACAAAAATATATATGAAATTATTACTAGCAGTTCCTGTAATATTTTTAACTGGAAACTGCGAAATTCTTCTCTTTTTTTTCTAAAATTGTTGCTTTTATGAAATAAATTTCGTATACAATATCAACTAGATTTTCTTCCTAATCTTCAGAAGAAGATTGCTAAAAAAAACACAAGTGTGAAGCTACAATTAGGCAAAAAAAGGCAACGTTTCTTGCCCTAGTCCTATCCAGAAGACATGGCTAATGTTAAAAAAAATCTTTTGTTTTGTTTTGGCATCTCTAGATTATCCTCAATATTTGGTGACAATTTTAAATTATGACGTACTATTATTATTATTTGCTTATAATTTAAATCAAATTACTTATAAACAAATTTCAATATCAAATTTTAAAACAGAACAAAGAAAATGAATTCCTACGATATTAAATTCTTAAAAATGGAATTTTGCGGAAAAAACAAAACAAAAAAAACAAAAAATGCCGTCGGTACTTATTTCTATGCTTATTCGAAACTAATTTTTAATGTTTTATATAATTGTTGTTGTAACTTTAAACTCGTGCATGTCCTTTATATATTTGTACGTCATTTATTTTCAATGCCACTTGTTTAAGACCCTTTTCTTGCTACAAGTATTACAGAACCATTTTTTAATAATTTCTCGCCACTTAGTTTTTGTTGTTTTTTCCCAAATATGGTTTGTTTTTATTATTGTTTTTTATATAAATACATATATATTTTTAATTTTCTATTATTTGCAAAAATATAGAGATTCTGGGTTTATGAAAACCTAAACAAAAAACAAATTATTTATATATAAATTATTATTATTCAAAACAAAGGCGAAAAATGGGCGAGAGAAATAAAGGATAATTAAGAATGCTTATTTATCTAGAACGGCGACATTTGGACGGCCGTTAGTCTATTTTATTTCATTTCATTTAAGCCATTTTTTCTCCACATTTTTTCTAACAAATTTTTTGAATTACACAGAAACAAATAATAAAAAAAATCACTGCACATTAAGGGAGTATAACAATCATAACGAATTATGGTATGAAAATGTCTAAAGAGAAAAGGGGTTTTTTCATAATTTAGTAGCCGTAGGAAGATGATGCAAGAAAAAACTTGGTGTGCAGTAAATGCTCTATTCCTGGCTGCGAAAATTTAGTTTCCTTCAAAAAAAATAAAAAAAAAAATATATATATATATATATATATATATATATATATATATATATATATATATATATATATATATATATATATATATTCTATTAAGACTATTTATATTTTTATATCCTTTCTGTTGATGAACATTTGCTCTTAACTCGACCAAACTGTTGACCATCCGCCTATTGAATCTTTCACTGCTTTTTTTGTTTTTTGAAGAATGTTCAAACTCCCAATAATGGAAATGAATGAGTTAAATGTTGTTAGTGTTTGAGACCTTATTTGAAGGTTCCAGAGACAGATAAGGATACATTGTGTTATCACGGCTGAAAGTCAGCAATGCAGGAAACTATAATATGAAGCTCACACAGGACGTTTGGATATGCAGTAAAGCTTTAGTTAGCGAACGCGATTTTCGAATATACAAATAGTACAACTGTTTATTTTTTTTTTATAAAAAACTAAAAATATTTATCTGCTTAAGTAAGTTTTCGGTTTCAGCGAAAAATATTGAATTAGTCATGCCTTTGCCTATCAGATGAGAAAATAACATTTGTAAATTTGTAAATCCTATTTTATATTTACATGCATACTTTATCGCGATTTTAAAGTCCCCTCCAAATGGATTGATTAAAGCTTAATTTTTTTCTTTTGATGATTTTTTTGAGTCGACTTCAAATTCTGTGTGGTCCGCAACCAGGCTCTTTACCCCTAATGTAATTTTTTTAATTAATTTGTGGCGATTTCAGTGTCTGAGAATATGGGCGATATTAATGAAATTCCTTCACCAACTCTGTTGCTTTACAGGCATGATCCATGTTCTAATGGATTAGTAGAAATTTTGTTACCCAAACCGCATATTTCTATACATGAGGGGTGCTCTTCATTAAAAGCTCATCTAAATGTGGTTACGAAAATAATTGCGGAGAAAAATCAATAATTGTGGCTTTCATATGTGCAACTTCTTTGCAAGTCCTTTCCCTTTAAAGGTCCTGGTCAGTCTTTAAGTATAGTTAAATGATAAGTAAAAGTGTAGTGAATAATTTCGTCTGCAATTGATTGAGATTTTTCTATATATAAGAATCATTCCTTAAATCATACTATTTTTGTAATTAATCCTTTGGAAGGAATCCTCGCTTAAACATTTAATAATCATTGTTCTACAAATGACAAAATCAATATTCTTAACAACCTTGGAATGTACATATTCGTCTTAAAGATACCCTTCCATGAGCATATAAAAATTACTAAGAATATTTAACTAAAGAAAATTACAACATTTAGGCAAGATTTTTTTTTTTGCACAGACTTGAGGCATTTGTTGGTGATTTGCCACATCTTCAGCTGCTAATTACACCAACTCGTTCTTTTTATTGTTATTTTTTGCTTTATATTCTTATATTCGTACGCCACAGCAAACAATATTTGAAAATATAATTAGCCAGGCCAAAAAATGCAGAAAAAAAGCAATCATAAACCAACTTATTGACTTAAAAAATCTAAAAGAAATATTAATGGAAATACCAGAACAAGGAAAACTCATAAAATGTAAAGAAGCTAAACTTTTTTTAATGTTGTACTTGAAATGGCGTTGAAAATTCATATTGCTACTAACAATTTACACGCTGTTTTTTGCGTTTTCGTTTTGGACCATACCTTCATACTCGTATTTATTTTGGCCATAATTTTATAACTTATTTTTTCTTATACCCGCAAAAGGTATAGACAACCGATGTGTGTAATTAGTTAAAAAAAAATAAAATTTAAATGCTTAATGTTTAAAAGGGGATTTTTTACTGCATCTTTCTTTCTTTCTTCTTTTGTTTTATTAAAGTTTTTGCCGTTAGTTAAATATTATTAACTTGAAAAAAATACATATTCAGTCAATAAATTATGGTAAAATTTCATTAGTTTTACTTAAAGCAATTTGTTGTTATTAACTTTTTTTTGAATAATCGTTCAATGACCGTAATTATATGATTTATTAATGTATATATAGTGGCTATATGAGTTATAGTTCAATATAATAATTCTAGTTGCGTTGCTAATTAAATAAATATTTGTTGCCATTTATTACACATGGAGGATTCCTAATAGCATCCTCTATTAATTATATTTTTGACTTCTTTACTGTACAGGAAAGAAGTTATAACCAACTTCCATTGACAAATTTGTGATATCAATTAAAAAAATATTTAAATTTAGCACCAATTAAATTTTTATACTTGAATCAATTCATATACATAGTCCTTAACAAAATTTTGATAACACAATTAAACATTCGATACTTAAATTAAAATTATAATTAATTTCACTAAAGAAATTTGTGGTAATAAATAAAAAAATTGTTTTGCATCACTAAACAACAAATTAATAGCACCAATTAAATTTTTATACTTGAATTAATTCCTATAGTCGCAAATAAACTGTTGATATTTAATAATTGAATTAAAATTTTTTTATTTAAATTTTTAACAATTTTGTTAAAAATAAATAAAATTTTTTATTAATTTCTTAATTTGACAAATCAAGAAAAGTATTAATATTTGGGTAATATATAACTAAATTATTCATTAAAACTATTTGTGATATTCTCTCAATTAATTGTGCAAGTTGATTGTTATTTGTTGTGAATTATGTTGTGTATATCGAGCCTTAACCACGCAAATAAACATACATAATACATAATTTTACATTAAAAGCCTTTTTATTAACTGCCTTTGCACCAAGTTGTAGGCTACTATAAATTTAATTTTGCTATAAAATTCTTATTCCACATTTAATATCTAAAAAAATTTTCAGAATTAATTTTAGTAATGGTGAATTATCGACTGCGATACGAAAATTAAAATCGATACTTATGTCAGTTAAGTCTTTTAAGCGATAAAGGCACAATTTGCCAGCAATTTGTAAGCGCTAACCAAATTATTAGTACATCCATCATATTTGAAACGCATTTAATTTCATATACTGATGCAAGAATTCACAAATATATTATGAGAATTTTAATCATATTTTTGTACTTGCAATTGCAGGCAAAAATATATTAGATGTTGGCATAAATCGACCAAAACTTGAGTTTTGTTTCTTCTATTGACTATATATACGCATATTAACTAGTGTTACACATTCATGACTTCATAGTACAGAGAAGAGATAACAGATCGAAAATATTCATGGTTACTTACTAATTAAAATCTTAATTAAATCAATTAAATTTTTAATTAAACAATTCATTCTGTATTGTATTTATGCCCATAATAGAAGCAACACGCGCAGAAATTTTTTCATGCTTTAGAAAAGTCATTAGACTGACATCATCGCAGCAGTAATTGGACACTGTAAAATGTTCATGCTGCACTAGTCTCACCGCAATAGCGAGGACATGTCTCAATGAAATTAAAACTTCTTTATTAGGAGGATCATTTGATTCCACACTAGTACCGTATATGGGTATAAAATAGCCAAACTCCTATCCTGAGGTACTCCTGGTGGTTTTATTTAAAATTTTTTAGCCATCATTGGCCCCTGAGAGTTGAGTAAAAAGAGTTTGAGCCATAATGAATTTCTGTGGCAGGAAGCATATTTAAAAAAGCGAGGACCAGTCTTTGAGAATCAATCTGTATGACTTCCGTATTTAGAATTAGAGTCAGACCACCTAAATGACGGAAACTGGGATCAGCTGATAAGTTTTAATTCCGTTCGAATTGTGACGAAAATTTTTTGCGACATGTCGTTAAATTCGACAATATTAATCGTATAAGACAAAGTTTCTGGGCAAAAGCTTTACATACATATTAAAAAGAGGAATATGACAAAAGGCTGTGCCGCATTTTTATTTATTTGCCATAAGCGTGCTCGTCCGTGATATATTTAATATACTCAGTGCGTGAATTTCACTGATTGAAAATAGTCTGTTTGCCTGGAAGTTTTGTGAAAATTTTTAAATTAAATGTGCAATAAGTCAAATATATTTATTCGTTGGCATCCATGAAGTGAGCAAACAAA
Organism: Germaria angustata; assembly: GCA_963681545.1. NCBI lineage: Eukaryota > Metazoa > Arthropoda > Insecta > Diptera > Tachinidae > Germaria > Germaria angustata. Next base: position 20,089,805 of record OY812999.1, on the reverse strand, counting down.
ATAGTCACGCAATCATATGTAACTAGCTGTAAAAATAACCTTGGAGAAGATTTTATGTAGGCAATCATGAATTTGTCCTGCCAAGAGTATAAGAGGCTTTGAAGGCTTTTGAAAAAGTGCTCTTTTGACGATCCATAATTAAATGACAATAGGAATTATCGAAATTGAATTGAAATCGGCTGCCATTTTGCAGATGGCAACAAATGTCACAGTGCTTTGGCATTTTTAATGTAAATATATAAAGAATTAGGTGTCAACAGGCGATGTTCACCTCAAGAGCTTGGAATTATTTTTAATGATTGTTTGGCAAATTTCCAGTCTGTTGTTTTTATATTATCAAATTATGGCAATACTTTGTACCACCGTGTATAAGAAAAGGAAAAACAAGTGTAAAGCTAATTGTGTTGGTGACCAAATCCGGTCACATCCGCAAAATGTAATCATATACTCAAATTGTTCATGCAGACTATATTTTGCAACGGTTCCTTCGGTTTCCGTAGTGTCGACCTGCATCAATGACATAAACATTTATATATCTATCGTCATTGATATATAATGCAGGCCAATAATCCGCAGTTCCCGAACGGTGGTAGGTCATGCTTTTCTTAAGAGTTAATCTTGTGGCTGATGGCCTTGTCTTCTTAATTGAAATTTAAATTTTTTCATATCGACATTCATACAAAAATGCCTTAATAATAATGTAACTCCACATCAATATTTGATACCAGTGATTAAATAACAAAAAAAAATATTTTATTGGTGTCAATAAAACAAGACATCTTTCACAGATTAATAATATTAGTGTGGCCCCTATTGCCAAAGCCTTTACTATCACTTTTAGTACTTACAAATCTTTTTGGTGGTAGAAGCAATTACGTACATATTTTAATAACTTTGGCAATATTGTAAATAATACTTGTTTTAGTATAAGTAAACTAAATATCTGTGTGTATATTCGTAAGTAGTTTCGAGCATTAGATGGAATTTAAATTTTTATAAAATATTTCAAGTCTTTAATAATTATAGCAGCACCTTTAGCACTTAAAATATAGTAAAAATACCAATATTTTACATAAATGTTATGACTGTGATGATGTTTCTAGTACTCAAACTAATTTATGTTCTAATAGTTTCTTCTGCTACATTTTCTAATGTTTTTATAATTATTATTTATAAAATTTCTCATATTTGAATTACTTGCGTATAATATATATATATATATATATATATATATATATATATATATATATATATATATATATATATATATATATATATATATATATGTATGTATATATATATATATATATATATATATATATATATATGTATATATATATATATATATATATATATATATATATATATATATATATTTATTTATTTATTTATTTATTTATTTATACTCATATTTATTTCTACTACTTTAAAATCTTGTGATTTTTTTATAATTACTTCAATTATATTTTAGTACAAACATTTTCTATTTTAATTTATCATTAATATTGAACAAAGTAAACCTACATAAGTACATACATACATTTAATTGCTAGCACACACTAACAAAAACAAACATAGTATGATGCAGAAAACACATTATTAGAAAATTTTCTATTTTTTCCAGTTTTTATAAGTTAAAAAAAGAAACTATATGCAAAAAAAAACAACTAAAATTCTAACGCAGTCGCACTTTTAGTTTAGAATTTTATAATTTCGTTTAATAATTGTTTTTGTTGTAGTTGTTAGATGCACAATACTTACATATAACAAATATATAGACGAGAATTATTATATAAATTGTAATGAAAGCAACAACAGCAATGCCAAGAAACAAATATTATGTGAATGTGTGTAGTTTGCAAAAACAAAAACAGTAACTACTGCCTAAAAACTAATAAAATTCAAATTAACAAAAATATCAGCATTAGAGCAGTGCAGCAAAAAAAGTAATCAACAAACAAACAGACGAAGGGACACACACACACACTGGCAAATGTTCAATTCAATAAATAAATGACAGAGTGTGGTTGTGTGTGTGAGTGCGAGTGTGAGTTTATGTGTAAGAATCATTTGGTGGAAAGAGTGCAAATTTCTATTAATTTTTAAATAAACACCAACACCCATGAACCTAAATAACATAACGCAAGCAACAACAACAACTTAAACAACAAAATATTTAATAATGCATTTTTGCCAAACACCAACAAAAATATTCCCCATAACTATTGCATGCGGTAAACATTTGGCAGGGTAAAGGGTTGCATTTTAACCCCCAAAACATAGAGCGTGTCATTGATAGTTGCACAAAACCAAAATAAGATTTAAAGAAAATGAGAAAAATTTTAATTCTTGTTATTGGGGGGCTGTTTAAGTAATAACATTTATCACTGCTAAAATCAATTCCAAACAAACCTAAAACTAACCTCCTTCGCGCTTAAGCTCTCCTAAATACTAAACAAACTCACTCTCTTTATATCTCTCTCTCACGCTTTCACGACTCACTATAATCTTCACATTCTCCTCATTGCGTTTTGCAATGTGCATTAAGCCCGGGGCTCGAGAGGGGGTCATGTATTATGATTTACAAACGAATATAAATTTACAAAAACAAAAAGAAATGAAACACTTTGGGGTCGTAGGTAGGGGTCATTTTGTACACAATTCAATTGTGGGTGTAATGGAAATTTTAGCGAAGAGGGCAACAATAAGTATGGGGATGTTAGAAATAGTCAGCCATACTCGTATTATAGCAAATTTGCGCGGCTTTTTTTGCTTTTTTTGTTTGATACTTGTCTTTATTATCATAATTATGACGTTTATTGTAATGATGTCTACGTTGGACAATGATGTTTATCAATTGTAATTACGATTGTATTCATAACGTTGGTTGTTATAATGTAATCATTATAATCATTATTATTATTGCAATGCAGTCATTTGTATAATATTGCAATTTGCCAAAAAAAAAGACAGAACAACGACGGAAAAAGTTTTTAGCTTAAGGGTAACATTAAACTACGCTACTTTTTAATGCCACCAATGTAGCTAACTTACGAAGAGGGCTTGTAAAAAATCGCAAAATTTAATATTTTGCATATTTGGGTGACAAATGCATATTTATATAAGTATTATATAAGTATTAGTTTTGATGAAGTTTTCAATACGTATATGTTCTAGTTTTGTGACCGTTTTATTAAAATTATTATATTTGATTTATTTTATTTAAGCTTAAGGTCTCTTCTTTTTTTGATTTTAATTATGGATATTTCGATACTCATCGAGTACCATCTTCAGGATATTTGTTTTGTTATAAAAAATAAAAAAATACCTTGAAGAATTTTGTTCAGATTACAGTTAAAGAAATTATTAAAATAATTTTTGATTGCCTTATAATTATTTAAAAAAAAGCTAGAAAAATTAACTTAAAATTAATTTTGCTAACAATAAAATTACATTTCATTGATGTACAGAAAACATGTGAAAACCGAAATTATAATTTGTATAAAAAAATGTATTGTTTGTATTTGAATAAAAACTTATTTTTGTGTGTAAACACATATCTGTATGCAATTTATTTGTTAAGTTTTTTAATTCATTTAGCAACGAAAAATAAATTTGCTTTTCTGTTGATTTTGTATATTCTGCCCATAAAATAGCTCTTGTAAACAATCCATTCGCTTCTTTTATGTGACACTTTGTTTCAAAATTCCCAAACTCCTCCAAAGAACTACCTATACATTTCTTTTATATGTTGGTCTGAAGTTACTGATTAAACCACATATGTACATCTTAATCAGAAAAGTTGAAAGCGTACTCATATTTGCCATGGGCTCAAGAATCGCTTTCCTAAACTAATTTTTTCAATATCCTCTTTTTTCAACTCATTCAAAATGTGTATTGGGACAAGCGGTGAAACAATTTACAGTTTTTTAGCAAGAAAAAAACTGTTATCCGGAATACAGGGCAAAATTTCAAAACTGTCCGAAATATTTAGCTGTCTGGATTACAGGATACGGACTAGCAAGTGCGGTATTATACAGTCTTTATTATAGAGTCTGGACTGTATTAATAATCACCATTATTCTATTTGGCGTCGGCAATTTTAAGACAATATCAATTTAACACAACAGCAACGCAAGACAACACCAAAAATGCCGACGACAAAATCAAAGGCAACAAAAATCAAGAGACAACATCAACGTCAAATTTCCTTCCAGAATACTAAACATATAAATTTAAATTTATTGATAAATGGCAATATTGCCAACTGGAATACCTATTTGCAACAAAAAAATTAAAACGGCGTTTATTGCCGTTTCCAAGTAGAATAAGGGTGAAATTAATTTTTCAAAAAAAAAGTAATGAATATTTAAGCAGTTCCAGGATCATATTGTTCTCTTTACCCAACATTTGTATACTCTATTCAACAAACCATACCAAATGAAACCCCAATTTTCATCAATTACATTCTATGGAGTAATTTATATATTTAGAAACAACATTCTGTTAGAACATTTACGAATGAGAATAGTGCTGTGGAGTTTTGGATCATAATTTTTAATAAATGATTAAATTATGCAACCCTTAAAACTTTGACAAAGTATTCTATTCCAAAGTGACCAAATTGTTCATCCAGCAATATTTAGCTGGTTGATGTATACAAAGTATTATGCAATAAATCAATATGGTATTAATACTCCATTGATGCATTATAAACATACGTTTTGGAAATCAGCTTTCCTATTTATATTCTGTAGTTCCTATAAGGAACATAAGGCCTCAACAAAGTTCTTCCAATCCAATTGGCAGGTCTTCCAATATGTCGTTGACCCCGGGGCTGCCAGTCGATGGCCATTCTGCCAATGTCGCCGGGTGGTTTTCTAATTGTATAGCCAATCCAGCATCTGCGTATCTCCAACAGGATGGGTCTTTGGTAGGTGATACTCCAAAGATTTGTGATGTTTATTTTTTCAGACCAGAATATACGTTGGATTCTGTGGACACATCTATTTACAAATACTTGTATGCTATTGATGTGTTTGGCTGCGGCATTCCATGATTCACTACCATACAGTAATATAGACTTCACGTTTGGGTTAAAGATTCTAAGTTTGGTATTGATAAATGGCTGGGTGGACCGCCATAAAGAATTTAGCATAGAGAAGGATCGCCTCGCCTTTTCCAACCTGGTTTTCGCATCTTGAGATGAGCCGCCGGTCGTTGTGATTATTATTATTATTACTATTATTATTATTATTATTATTCCTATTTACGTTATTATTATTATTATTATTATTATTATTATTATTATTATTATTATTATTATTATTTATATTATTTATGTTAATTTGATAGTATTTATGTATAAATATGCATACATAAGTATGTACATATATATTATTAATACTAGCATTTTCCCTTATTCTCCATACGCTAAAAACGCTTAATTAGTCTTACTAATTATTATTTATCCTAAAACCTATGGGGCCAACTCCTTATATAGTTTTCACATTTTCTTTTTTGGACTATCGTTTTTTTGTATGTGTATTTAGATGTATATATGTATGTAAGTATATGGTATACAAATATATATATATATATATATATATATATATATATATATATATATATATATACATATATATATATGTATATATATATATATATATATATATATATATATATATATATATATATATATATATATATGTATATATATGTATATGTACATATGTATGTAAGCACGTATTGTTCACAATAACAACCTACTGCATTCTTATGCAGTTCCACCTAAAAATCCACTCTTAAGCTCTCCGGCTTACTCGTTCTCTCTCTTTTAGATTGAAACGTACTCAAATTTTCCCATGATTTTATTTTTTGTTTGTTGTTCCTCTGCAAGTTTATAACGGTGAAACTCTTTTCGCCATGGTGCATTTGTACGAGTAATAAAGCAGCAAAAAGCAATTGCGTTTTTGTTTTGATTACAATTTTCCACTCTCTTTAGAAGCAGTTGTTGTTGTTCTTCTTCTGCTTCAAACAAGTTCAGTCTTTGTGAGGGTAATTTTTTGTGTTTAATTTTCATTTAAATTTTTTTCAAATCAATTTTTTTGCAGTTCTTTTCCTATAGCTGTTTTAATGTTTATTTTTGATTTTTTTCAGTTTAGTGACGGTATATTATTCTTTTTTTTTATCAAAACAGCTGAAAAAAGCACGTGTCACAACAAACGCGGTTCTTGTTCTTAGCAAATTTGCTTAATATGTACATATGTACATACATATGTACGTGTATGTGTGCATGTATTTCCTCGATTTTCTTTTATATTTGTGTTTTGTTTGTTGCTACTAAGTTTTCTTTGCAAGTTTTCCGTATTGGCTTTTGTTGTTTCTTATTTTTATGTGCATATTTAAGTGTATGTGTGTATATATGTATGTGCGGCTTTTCTTACATGTGCATATGTATGTAAATGTACAAAGTGAATTTGAAGCTAAATAAGTAAATTCCCTGAAGGAAATGTCACTAGTGATTCACTAGTGATTCACTATTGACAAAGTCACCAGTACTAGTGACAAATTATACCCCAGCCAATGCTTTTTTCTGTTGACATTTAACATGCACTTGTCATTGAAAATCCACTACTGACGTTGGAACTAGTGACGAACTAGTTCCAATGGGACCATATGACGACCGTAGAACTAGTGCTTCCCTGTAGACATTGTCACCAGTATTATTGACATACTCTACACAATACTTGTTTCTATTGAAATTTAAGATGGACTTATCATTGAAAACCCACTACTGAAGAGGTCGTTCTAATGGGTCCATGTAAACAATTTTTGATATACATATATCCCTACAGTTTTAGTTAAAATAAATGATTAAAAGTTCACCATAGAACAAATAAACGCAATTAAAAAATGAAGAGGCATAAGCGTGCTCTCAGAAATTTCTCTGCTCATCAAACAAAAACTTGTTGACAACTCCGTTGACGATGTCTACATATGAGTCACCAAAATAGTCGACAAAACTGGTGACTTGGGTACACTTGTCCCCATGTTTCCTTCAGGGTTATAAAGTAAAGTATGTATGTATGTGTGTATTACAAACATTTACTGATAGCTGTTGTTATTGTTGTTGCTGGAAGTAGTGATTTCTCTAGTAGACACACTGAGTCAGTCATTCAGTTCAGCTTTGTTGTATAAAAAAAACTCTGTTTTGTTTTTGCTCTCATTTTATAGTTGCATTTTTTCATATTAGGAGAAATAACTAATCATTTTGTAGAAGGATTAATGGGGAAATGCTTATATTTTAATACGTACATAAATTCATAAATATGTATGTATGTATGTATATCCAAATCTATCTAAATTTATTTATTTTATTTATATACCTATGTACGTATTGCACACATACATTCATACATGTTCGAGTATGTGTTTATGCATATTCTTTTGCATATATACGCATGTGTGCAACTTAAATATGTATGTATATTCGTACGTAAGTATGCAGTATGTATGTATGTGTGTATGTAATGGAGATCGGAACTACGTGTAATATCCCTGAAGGAAACATGGGGACAAGTGTACCCAAGTCACCAGTTTTGTCAACTATTTTGGTGACTCATATGTAGACATCGTCAACGGAGTTGTCAACAAGTTTTTGTTTGATGAGCAGAGAAATTTCTGAGAGCACGCTTATGCCTCTTCATTTTTTAATTGCGTTTATTTGTTCTATGGTGAACTTTTAATCATTTATTTTAACTAAAACTGTAGGGATATATGTATATCAAAAATTGTTTACATGGACCCATTAGAACGACCTCTTCAGTAGTGGGTTTTCAATGATAAGTCCATCTTAAATTTCAATAGAAAGAAGTATTGTGTAGAGTATGTCAATAATACTGGTGACAATGTCTACAGGGAAGCACTAGTTCTACGGTCGTCATATGGTCCCATTGGAACTAGTTCGTCACTAGTTCCAACGTCACTAGTGGATTTTCAATGACAAGTGCATGTTAAATGTCAACAGAAAAAAGCATTGGCTGGGGTATAATTTGTCACTAGTACTGGTGACTTTGTCAATAGTGAATCACTAGTGAATCACTAGTGACATTTCCTTCAGGGATATGAACGATGCCCACAATTATAATCAAATAAAGATCTATGAATGCATATAAATCACCAAATTTTTGTCTCATTTTCATTAACAAATGATTTAAGTCGAATATTTGCAAATACATTATTTACTATCTTGCTACCTAATATGTATGTACTCGTAGGCACCTATATACATACATACATACATACATACATACATATATGCATTTATTTATAATTCCAGCACATGAGTTGATGTCATATATCAGAAACTAAAACAATACAAATTCCTACCTATTATACAAAATAATTTCCAAAAAAGCACAAATTATTCATTTCACTATAACTGCTTAATACCTTTGTAAAAATGGATTTACCCAGTTTTGCAAATAAACGGTTAATATCCTTATGTACCTATATATGCTTACATCAGCACATCTATTTATGTCTATGTGTACCAACGCCTCTTATGACTCAAGCATAATTTTTGTTGTACATATTATTTAAAAAGAACTGCCATCCCATCCTCTCTATTAATTTTCTCTAACACAAATTTTATTTTAAATTCTCTTTGCATAGGTAACATGTTTTTCATTTAATTCAATTATTTCAAATTAATTGTTATAGATTTTTTTGCACACATGTCAAAGCAAATCTGACATAATGTAAAACACACAGAAAATTACAACAATCGTAAAAATCCTAATAAAGGCTAAACCCACTCACACCAATAACCCAACCAACTTAGAACAAATACTATAGATGCCATATATTTGCCTTTGGCTTCCATACGTATATTTAGTTTGTTTTTGTTATTTATTTATTTTTTTCTTCTAATAATTTTTATATTTGCTGTCTTTTACTTGTGATTTTTTATTTTTTCTTCATTATCATCAAAACAGTTGCTTTTTATCATTTGCCGTTTGCAACATGTATTACGCGAACATGTTGTTTCTAGTTTCTAACTCTCATGCAGGTTGTGTGAGTATAGGATTTGTTTGTTTGTTTTTTGCTTCTTTTTTATGTGGCATTAGTGAGAGCGAATTTGCTTGTTTTGATTTTGTTTTATGGTTGTTGTTTGATTTGTTTTAGATTCATCAATAAATTTTGGAGGTTAAGTTAACCGGAACCGGATATTCTAGTCCGTGGCTGTGTGTGCGTTTGTGTGAGCAAGAGAGTAGATGGATATTTTAAAGCAATTTTTGGTTCAATATAGTTTTTGTGGTATTTTTTTAGGTTATTAAAATGAAATGTGTTTAGAATTTAACGTGTATTTTGGGAGACTTGTTTTGAGGGGAAAAAAATAAATAATAAAATTAATACGTATAATTCTGATGCGAAAATTATGAATTGTACTTATAAGTCCTTATAATTCTTTAAGATACGAGATGTTGTAAGTAATGATAATTTGTTTTTATGGGTGAGATCAGATTCAATCCCTGTTTATGTAAAAAGAAGCGAAAATTAGTTTCGTCTATTTGTGCTGAAAAGAAAAACAATAAGCAACTCAAAATTGTTTCTGTTTTCAATTCAAGCAGAAGAAAACGAATTTTCAATTCTTTTTACATAAACAGGCAATAAGACTGATCGAATTTATTTAAATTTTGGGGGTTGAGTAAAAAATTAAGTTAAAAAAATAACAAAAATCTGAATTTTTTGTTTAAGCTAAGCATCTAAATGTTTGGATTTATTGAAAATTGCATATATTGGTTATTGGTAATAAATGTAATTTTTAATATTTACATTGTCTTTTTATGTATATAATATTCACATTAAATTGTCATTCCAATGTGTAAAATTTTTCAACATATACTCAAACATTAAACAAATACGAAGAGATTGTAGACATACATGCGTTAATTATGTTAAAGTAATAAATCTTTTCTTTGCATCAAAAATTGTTAATTGGAAAAATTTAAACTGGCGGTACCAATATGCATATTTACATAATAGAACTTATCTTTAAATAAAATTTCTATAGGGTATAAGTTTTCGATTTTGGGATTGTACTTTAATTTACTGGTTTGTATAAATGTACATACTTTTGACAAGAGATGAATCATCTTCAACCAAAAGTATAAATTGAGACTCTTGATTCTGCGCAAAGTTATTGCTCATCTAAGCGACGACCAATATTTCTGTGTAAAACTTAAATTTGTTGAAGAACGTAATTCGTATATGCACTCTCCTTTAAATAGTTCATAAACTTAGATTTGTAGGTAACTCAAAAGATTAATGTAAATTTTCTACCAAAATTCCGAAATTATTGCTCCAACAAGATTGTACACAGTTCAAGATGCTTGTGCAAATTTGTCAACTCTGTTGTCTTTGGTTTCCTTAGGAGGAGGATTTTTTTAGAAAATATTTAGGATTATATAGCCTTTTATACTTGACTGTATGTAAGTGTAACATATGGAATATCTTAACATCATTTTACAAATAGTTTGTTATATTTACTTACATCATGTTCAGTAAAATAAAAAATTATTTTAAAACATGTTAATAATTATGTAGATGAGATGTTTCTCTTCCAGCGCATTTGAAAATAAATTCAAGTCATGATGCAATGAAATTCTATTTGGATTAAATTTGTTAACATTAATACTTACATAATACAAATTAATTTTTTCAAAACAAATATCACATTTGAGAGAATCTTTAAACATTAATTGTCATATATCAACTGTCAATTTATAAAAAAAAAATTACCGAAAGATGTTGAATGGAATTAATGGGATAGTGACACCTTTACAAATATATATTAGGATATAGATTTTTAGCTCTGTATAATTCTTAGGGGAAGATATTAACATCTTTGCAAACTGATGGAAGATGTTCGACGTCAGTCTGTGTAAAAAGGTTATTAAGCAACTTAATTTGTTTAAATGCTATTTAAATAACTTATTGACTTTCCCCCGTATCTTAACTCGAATTGCATATTATATTGCAAAATTTTAATTTAATTTCTTTTAGTTGGAGTTGTTTTAATAACAATACTGAAATTAAAATACACTTAAAATGAAACATCTATCCAAATTATTCCAAGAACAAACACAATAATCAACAATTATCTCAGCAATAAAATTAAAAAATTTAACAAAAATATTTTTGTATGCATGTAAGTAAATATACACAATTCAAATGAATTTAAAGCACTTAAATAAATAAAAAAATGCAAAGATTACATATACACTTTCATCAACATATGAACAATAAAAACAACACCTTTAGAATTTGGTAAATTTTTTGGTGAATCACGTTCAATTACAAGAACACTTGCTTATTAAACAAAGATATTAAGGCTAAGAGAACAGGCAGGGAGAAAAGAGAGAGGCAGCATAAGCAAATTATTCAGCAGCATCCAACAACACAATAAACAGCGAAATAAATAACCATTAGGGTCATCCTGTTTTTATAATAACAACAATAACAACAACAACAACAACAAAACAACAATAATTATATGAGGAATTGAATAAAAACCGTTTTTTTTTGAACTGCCACAATGATCTTTAAGTAGGTATTAATTCCTCCCAAATGCTTAAGCAGCAACAAACAACAGCAAGAACAACCAACAAATCTTAAGGAGTCCAATGCAAACACACACACACACACACACATGTATATCCACATATACATAGATGCATTACATACCACATTAACATGACTTGGAACTCTTTCTTTTATTTCAGTCTCGCATTCCTTTTTATCACGAGTAGATGGTGCTTCGTGTTATTTCTTTACTGGTCGTGTTGTGTTTTTATTTTTCGTCTTCGGCCATGTGTACGGATGGTCAAGTACGACGTAGTGCATTTGTTTGTATTTGTATGTTGTTTTGTTTAATGATTGGAAATATTTCTTTCTTTACGCATACATGAGTGTAATTAATTAAAGCGCGTCAGCTGGAATTTTCGCGTAAATTTAACTTCTTAACCAGTGTCAGGTTCACTAAAAAAACTTTGCTTGAAGCAAAGACACACCAACCACTTCGGTTAGGAGATCATTGTTTTTAGTATGTATGAAGTGTAATCAATAAATTGTAATTGAGGACACTGTTTATTCCATGAAATTTATTTTAAGCTGTACTTTTTCTTTGTGAACAAACTGAAGATTAATTCTTTGTAAAAATGCATTTGTCTTAAAAATCCATTGATATGCGTTATAGATGTAACGGCTTCGAATTGTTGATATCAACCTTGTCAGTTCAAACTTTAAATTCTAAACTAGTAAAACTACTTTAAGTTAAATATAAAGCAAAACTAGATTTATAAAAGGACATTTTCTACCAAACGTATGGCATGAACTATTTTTTATTATTCGATTAAGTGGGCTGAGGTGAATCAAATGAATAATACTGCCAAAATACAAGACATGTCAGCTTTTCCAACTAGCTTTCTTCTTGGATATTTAAATGCAGTGGAGTTATAACGAAGTAAATGGGACCGGCCAATAAATTAGTTTGTTATGGGCAATGTTTGCTATAATAGGAGTAAGAATGTATTTATATTTTTGCCATAAATAAAAGTTAGCAATCTTAATATAGGTTACATGGCTTTTTTGTTTTACGTTATGTTTATAAAACATCCATATATATATATATATATATATATATATATATATATATATATATATATATACAGTGGACGTCCAATAGTACGTACTTTCGCTTCTACGAATTTCCAATAATACGAAAGGCAAATATTTTGCTTTGGCGTTTCTATAGTACGAATAAATTTTTTTTGGCTATTCGATAATACGAATAACTGTATTTTTTTAAAGAATATGTTTCTTTTTCTATATATGAATGGAACTTTTGTAACGTTTTTTAGTTTTTGTTTTGTTTGTTTTTTGTTTTCTTGTTTTTTTTGCGGTCTACGAACAAATGCGTGGTCATTTGGTATGAATTTATAGAGATAACAAGTGTCTTGTCTCGTGCTTTTTATTTGATACATAAAAAATTTTTAAAGTAAAAGAAGTCAAAAAGAAACAAATTTCTTTAGAAAATAAATTAAAAATTATAGAAGATTGTGAGAGTGTGAAAATCTCTTTATGAAATCTGTTGCAAATATGGATTATCTAAATCAACCATTTGCACTATAAGAAAGCAGAAGGCGCAGCTTTTATCTGAATAAAAATCAATTCAAATTGAACTATCTGTATGTGTTTTATTTCATAAAAAAGGGGGAAAAACTGTAGTCCAATAGCACGAATTTTCCAGTATTACGAAAGGGCCTGACATTATATAATTCGTATTATTGGACGTCCACTGTATATATATATATATATATATAATAATATATAATAATATATAATATATATTTGAAAAATTTATTTATTGTACACATATACAAATTAAATGTATTGTCCAAAACCAACAATAAACTTTTTCAACTCTAATTATTTAAAATAGTGAATTTCAATATTAATTATTTCTTTTCTCAACGTTAAAAATACTGGTAAATAATTATTTTAACGGCTTAGAAAATTTCTAAAAGAAATTTGCGATTTCGTTTTGTTTGACATAAAAATATATAGGCGAACGTTTGGTATAACCATAGTACCAGAACAGAGAAGTTGTTCGGGCACAAAGCTATAATTCTTTATCACCGGTTATGGTACAGGATAACCAAACTGTAGCTACATGCCAGAAAACATCCAAAAACTTTTTTGCTAAAATGCAGTCCGAAATATGTAAATCATAAAATTACAAGGAGTCAGAGTCGTTGTCAAAGAGTATGGATTAGTATGAATTAAAGTTGAAATCATACCTACATATGTATATACAATTCGAATGGTCATACTTATGGCATACTTATGGATATGAATGAGTATGAATTAAAGTTGAAATCATTCTTATATACAATCCGAATGGTCATGAGTAAACCTATGGATATACTATAAGTGCACGGAGATGGTTTGTTTTATAACACGTATGGCAAATATATCACTCTTTGTCATTCTGGGATGTAAGTAAGAATATATGTTCATTAAGAATATATTCATGATATCTGTTGTTAGGGGAGAAGAATTAGGATCAAAGAAGTTCTAAAATATAGTTTATATCATTTCATCTAACTGATTTACTTATCTATCGCTTCCTTAACTAAGACAACTGAAAAAGTTTTATGCAACTAATTTTATAAAAACAAATTTTTTATGTAAATCTATTTTATCTTTGGCTTAGCGACATTTTTAAAGGATCTTTTTTAATGTCCCAAAAAAATAATTCCATGCAACAAAATTTCATGAAAAAATTCATCGTTTAAAGACAGCCTCTTACTGCAATTCAATGCAATATTTTTAGTTTGTCATTATGAAATGACATAATTTTCTATTTTTGCTTCTGCAACGCAATCAATAATTCACTATTATTATAATTAATTCTGAAAAAGTGTTAACCATTTAAAGTGTAATTAGAAACTTATAGCAAAATTACAGAATTTACAGAAGCCCTATAAAGAAGTGCAAAGGCAGTTAAAAAAATGCATCTGGTGTAAAATCATGGGTTTGTCACTTGCGCTATTTTTCGCGCTTAAGTTTCGATGTAATATAAAAAAACAGTAAAAATCCTTTTGAGTTCCGTGTGCTAGTAGTTTCCATTCTTTTTGAAAATAAATGAGTTCCATGCAACAATTTTAATATAAAATTACATTGCGTAAATCTGGTCCGTGTTACAAATTACCCCAGGATTAGAATTTTTAATTATCAAAACGTCAGTTTTCTGACTGATTAGTTTTTAGATGTGTTGGGCAAATGCATTCATTGTATAAATAGACTTCGAAATTAATTTAATTTAAATAAAAAACAAAATTATGTGTGCAACTTCTAGGTCGTTTTCAATGCACGTGTAACAATAAATTTTTTTTCCCAAAAATTAAAAGATTGCAATTAAGATAATAGATATTATTAGAGGTAAATTTAAATATTAATGACTACCTTGTCACTGACCTTACAGATGGCCTCTTTCGTTGAAAGACTAAGACGAAGAGTCAAAAAATAATAAAATATATATCATCAATGATAAATCTAGTCTTTAGCAATAAAGACATCTTTTAACAAAAATTGTTTTTTTTATAATTTTTTTTTTAATTTTAAATGAAATCTTTTTTATTGTTGAAAACCCATTTCGTAAGTGGTATGTACTACCATAAACCTTGGACACTTTAATTAAATAGTGACAATTTCGAACAATGATGACATATTCTATATATAATGTCATGCGTAAAACAGCTGGTTTTATGATATTTCAGCTACGACCTACTCTTAATGGTGAACTCTATATGATTTGATATCAAACAGAAGTATCTTTAGAATATATTCTTAATAATATTTAATCAAAATTTTCTTCAAGTGTATTAACAATTGTCCTTTTATTTCAATTTTATGATTAATTTTAATTTCATTAATCTTATATTTTATCTTTTTCTGAAATTTAATAAAATTATTTTTTTTTTATTTTTACACGTAAGTCGTGATATTGTTGATATTGTGCAGTTGATTTTGTGTGTAATTGTTTGCCATTAATTACAACAACAATAACATAAGCAACAACGACAGCAACATCAACAACAATAACAAGAAATAAAATATTTATTTGTTGCCGTGTAACCATAAAATCACCTTTTATAACAATATGATGACGATTACATTTCATTTCATTTATTCCTTCTTCCTCTGTCCATATTCTCCTACTTGTAGTTCATATTTCTTTCTTCTTTTTTTTTTCTTCTTCTTTGTTAACAGTACTGCTTATGGTTCATTTTTATGTATAAGTCCTTTAGCATTTATTATAAAAATATATTTAAAAACTGACGATATAAACCTGATGAAAATGTAAATCCAAAGAATTTCAATCTGGATGAACAGAAAAATGAACATTTTTATGTCTGACGATTTGACACTAGAAAACTAGTGGCCAATGTTTTTAAGATGGAACTAGTTCTTAGTGATATTTCGGTAGCCTTTTTTCAAATTGCATTTTTTTATTTCTCTGAACAATGACGTATTCCAGGATTAATTGAAATTGCAGTTCTTAATATGGAACTCATGTTTGGAGACAGTATTAATTTGTATGAAAAACAAAAGCTGAGCTCAAAAGGACAATATTACAAATATTAGAAAATAGTTTTAAATATATTTTGCAATAATAGGAGAATGCACCCTTTGTTGCAACTTCTATGTATATCATATACCTTTCACACATGCCAAGTCTCCCAGACTTGTTTAAAGTTTTATACCCAGCTTAAATATTATTATTCCCGAAATTCCAAAGAACCTCCTTCATTCCACCGCTAAATATCTCAATGAAAATAAGGAGAAACGCAAATCACTTACAATTTTTCATAGTACTCGTATGCATATTTTATTTGTATTTTAAATTCGCTAGTGCCAGTGGAATGTAAAAATTTAAGAATATTAAGTAGAGGAAATTGTCTTTGATATTATGACAGTTTAGTTAATTAACAAAATCAAGAATTTCGAAACAAGGGTCATTTTTTTCGTAAATATTTTTGGAGCATTTCAGGAGATGGTTTAAATCAATCGCAACATAGTCCATTGTTTTTAAAATGTGTATTTATTCTTGTCAAAGAACAATCAATATAAGAAACTGGAATGATGGGGTCCACGATTAAAAAATACTTAAATGAAAAAATCGCCAAAGATCATTCGGTTATTCTCAATATATTCCCTGATCCCAGAATTTAATTTGTTTTATATCCGTTTCAAGAAAAATAGGCGATAAATCTCCTACTCAACAAAAAACTGGCATCTGCGGACATATGCATATCATATATTTCTATACCACTATAATAAAATACACGAAACAGTGTAGTAAATTTGCAAGACTAAAACTCAAAGCCTAGCAGAAATTCAAAGACTTGCTATAATATAACAGCTGAGCTTTTTTTTCTTATTTGGTAATTACAGACTAAAATATGCTAAAAATCATATTAACAACGTGGAGGAGCCATGTTTGCCACCATATTCATTTGTGGTTGTAAAATTTAAATGATAATTTCCAAAAATTTGCTATTGCTCTTGTTACGTTGATTGAAAGATATTGGAGAAAGTATTTAATTTTCAATAGAGATTTTTTTTAAGTACGTATTATTATAAATTTTTTATACTAATATAAAAATATACTCACACTTTGTATCAAGAAAAAAAAAATAACTTCACAGACTTTTAAATTTACTACGATTTCTATTAAAATCTTAAACATATTTTATGTGAAAGTGAAACACTATATCAAGGACTTAAAAAAATAATACTTCCATTCATGTTTTTATATCATACACAGTCATATAATTTTAAATATAATATTTTAAACTGCTAAAAATTGAGATTTAAAATAATAATGGAAAAAATTTTATATTATGATGAATTTGCTTATCGAAAATAAAAGGATTTAAGTCGACCTTGGATTTGTGTAACTCCTCAAGCGTTAACAGGACTAAATGAAGTATTAATGGTGACTATTTTAGAAAGTATAAACATTTTTGTCATCTTTGTAATCTGATATATTAATGAGTCGGATGAAGTTTCTTGTGAAAAACAAGACATACGAGTCTTCCACAAAGCAGCAGGAGTAGTCCAAAAATTCTACAAGTGTAAGAAATAAAGATGATTCATTTAACATTATAAGGCAGGATCACGTACTGCTTTATTACTCGCACATCAGACTCATACCAAAAATATTCCATATCTTCAGTTCATAGTCCACCCACAGAACAATGATTACCATCGTTTTAACACTGCTTTATATATGGCCATGTTTAAGCCACCTCATTTCAGTTAAATTGGACTACATGGTCCAACACTTTTGCAAGGCAAGATCAATATTGAAATATAAATTATTTTTTTTAAATAATTTTACAATCAAATATTTCCAAGCGGGTTGCTTAGAACGCTCATAAATATGAGTTGTATACTGGTTGGGTGACGGTGGCTGATGATGATGATGATGAAAATGTGTAGTAGAATCGGCCAGTGGCCAAGTATTGCATTGACACACCTTTTACTTAAACTTATTTCTTATTACGCGCATTATTATTGTTATTCTTAACCAGAATTGAATTTATTACATACACATACACATACACATACACAAATACAAATATGCTTGTGTAGGACATTCATAAAGTGTACGAGTATGTAAAAGTTCAATACTTCCTTCTCACTTAAGTTTGCAATACAACAACAACAAAAAAAAGAAAAACAATTCATTTCTTATATTTCGCCCAGTGCTGTTGTTAATGGTTAATGGCCTTTGATTAACAAGCTGGATTCATTATCTTTTCTTATTTTTTATATCCGTGATATTTGTCGGTCTCACTCACTCTGTTAATACTCGTATGCGTATGTATGTGTGTATGTAGTGTGTGTCACCTTTAGTGATTTCAAGTCATCGTCTTGTGTACTATAACGTGTCGCCGAAATGTTTTATTATTTGTACAGGTTTGTCTGTTGTCTGTTAGTAATGAGAATCAGTTCTTTGTTTTACTGTTTTTGCGT
Organism: Germaria angustata; assembly: GCA_963681545.1. Classification (NCBI taxonomy): domain Eukaryota; kingdom Metazoa; phylum Arthropoda; class Insecta; order Diptera; family Tachinidae; genus Germaria; species Germaria angustata. The sequence goes on along the minus strand of OY812999.1, from coordinate 20,071,193 downwards.
GCTAATCCTGTTGTTAAGTTCTTCAATCCTTTGTGCCCTATTCTCCCCTTTTTTGAATAGTTGGCATTATTTAATAAATGGTAAATTTATAACTTAACTTTATGACCAGATTTCTTTTTTGCTTTTTGTATTCAATGCTTAATGGTCAAAACGAGAAATGTACAAAATTTAAATTATGAAGAAAATTACCGGAGAGATTTTAAAGTAAATTGCATTTGTATATGAGTAATTGGGAGGCAGATTTAAAGAGAGATAAAAAAGCAGTTCCCTATATGGGAAAAGGGTTGCTGATATTGAGCTGGCACTGTAATTCACTGTAAATTGCAATGGAAAAAGAAGGATGTCTCTTAGAACACTTCGTCAGTTTCCTTATGGCAAAAATTTTATTAATTAATATTGAAAGGATGTTTATAACGCTAGTAAGCGTTATTTTTAAAATGATGGCATTATCTTGTTGTGATTCTATATGTCTGCATTTCGCCATCAATCATGTTTCGGTAACCTTAAAGTCCTTGTAAGTTTTTAAAATAATTTTCGAATTGTTAACGAGAATTTTTATAAATATCATTAAATTGAAAATTTTATTCATAAAGAATATTAAAGCCAATCTTTATTATAAAACAATTCATTAAATTTTAATGGGATAGTTCCCCTCTAAGTTACGTAAATTAAAAGAAAACAAAATTTCTACTCACTTGAAATTCAGGTAAAATATGATCCAAAATATCAAAAAATATGTACCTGTAATGATAAATATTAAATAAAATTTAGTTATTGGCTTATCGCTACAATATTTTTAAAATATTTTTTAAGTATATGTTAATAAATATTTAATGCCTTTTTCATAATAATTTATGGAGGTTTTACTATATTTATAAGACTAGTGTAAAAGAAATTTCCATATAAAATTTCTCTCATAAAGGTTTTATAAAGAATTCATGAGTGTTATGAATAATTCATAAGTATTATGGATAAGGCTTAACATTTCTGATAAACGCCCTATTTTTTTTAAATTAAATTTTTTCTTCAAATATTTTTATTGCAAATTAAAACAAATTTAAGTTTTCAACCGACTTTTAAAAGTGTGGAAGTTATACAATTGCCACTACGTTTTGTTTTTTAATTGTTGATCGTCAATTTTTCACCACTTGTGGACTGATTGTGAAAACTCCTATTCTTAAGGATGGTCCAACCAAAACGCACAATGTTAATTGTAGATAAAACAAAAAGTTTTCAGAGAATTATCTTAGTATTTGTTATTATGATAGAAGGATATATCACCATTATGTATGAAATAAAATATCGGCCAAATGCTCGCCACGACTACGGTGGCATGCCTCTATCCGATGGTCCATATTTTCAATGACTCTGAGACATAACCGAGGTTTAATGTCGTTAATGTGCCGAATTATATTATCCTTTAGCTCTTGTTCTTGTTCTTGGCTTATTGATGTACAGTTTTTCTTTTAAATATCCTCAAAGGAAACAGTCCAACGGTGCCAAATCACTTAATCGTGGCAGCCAATTAACATCGCCATTGAATTTCTCGCTTAAAAAAGCCATTGTTTCGTTGGCTGTGTGGCAAGTGGAACCACATATCGTCCAGGTCCATATCCTCAATTTATGGTCACAAGAAGTCCATTATTATCATTCACGGTTACTGCTTGGGTGACCTCATTTTCGAAACAGTACGGCCCAATGACGCCGCCAGCCCATAAACCTCACCAAACAGTAACTATTTGTGGATGCATCGGCTTTTCAACAATCACTCGTGGATTCTCATTTACACAAATGCGAAAACGATCTGTTTACAAGGCAAATTTGACCTGCGATGGCGGAAAATCATTCTAAATCCAAGGAAGGATGTCCCTAGTATGCTACACTACTGGTTTAAGGTTCGCAGGTTCCATTTCGGCTGATAAGTTGGAAATGACTGCGATTTACGCTCGTTTATTAAAAATAAATAATAATAATAATAAATTGCTAAAAACTGCCAAACACATTATTATTGATAATATTAAAATCAGCTCATAAACAATAGGGATACAGATCAAAACGAGCACATATTTGTTTCAATTAAATACATGGATCACATTAATACGAATTTTCTTCGGTAAAATAAAAAGTATTGATTAAAATTAAGCGTATATATAGCAAATAATTTTATTGAAATAGAAAATCGTTCAGCGAATTAAATTTTATTTTGTTAGAGCTTAATTTTATAACTATCACAGAAAGCTTTAAGCCCCTTTAAAACTAATTTATTTTGGTACAAAGTAAAAAACAATCGTATTATTACACATATAATTGCAATAGGACCAGGTGAAATTTTCAACATTGTCATAACAAAAATTTTATTATTCACATTTTGTAATGTTGTCTTAGATAAAATCACGTTTGTATAATAAAAATTTTTAAGCAAATATCGTTTAATGGTCATAAAATATATTTGAACAAAAGAAATGCAGCCAGCCAGGAAGCTTACTGCAAAAACATAGAAGAAATTTTTTAATACACTCAAAGAAATAAATAAGTAAATGAATTGAACTTCAATTTCAATACGAATAAGTAGCAAAAAGCAAATCTATAAGTAGTGGATAATACGCCCAGTATCATTTAATCATCTAAATAATCCTGCTTCAAAATTTATATTTGCAATAAATTTGTAATGCGTTATTTGGGCAACGTTTGGCTATGAAGTCGTGGTCGCCAATCTGCAAACACACAAAAAATATCTCTCTTGGATGCGAATTGAAAATTTGAATCAGTGCTTTTATATTAAATTGCTAATACACTCCGCTATTGGCGATGGATCCCTTCATTTATCGGTTTAAATACAATTTGACTGTGAATAATTAACTAAATGGAGTGCCTTCGATTATTTGATTATTTTATGGTCTCCCACTCTAACCATCTAAGTCCCACTCGATTAAAGTTCAAGAGCTATTTTGAACTAGGAAGAGCTGCACATTTGAATCACAGCAAAAATGACTGGTTTCATTCGAACGCAAGATACACTGTTTCGAAAAGAGGAGTACTACACAAGTGGAAGATGGAAAAAATCAGCTGTTTGGTTATTTATTAGTATCAAGTAACACAGATGGTGTGTCTCTAAAAAATAACTTTATTATATCAAGTCAGAGTAAATATTCATATTGTTTTTTGTCTGTCTGATAGGCAGGCAATACAATGATTTCAGCCGGATTTGTCAAGGTGTAAATGGAGGAAAAAGGTATAAAAAACTTCTCATGTGATTGGGTCGGACTAAGAAGACGGCGAATGGCTATCATGGCTTCCCTGTTTCGAATTCGATGATCTTTTCCACATTGCAGTAGTTTGAGCACAATGTATGTTTTTCATATCTACCCCAAAAATTTCTTGCAGTGTATTTCATTTGATTCACTTTAAGCCGTTACAACATTTCAACCCCCTACTTTTAAAACAACAAAGCGTTTGAAGGCAGAAGGGTTAAATGTTTCCATTTTGCCGCTATTAAAATACAAACAATATGACTAAATACGTAAATAATTCAAGAAAAAAGGATAAATTGGAACCCAAAAAAAACGAAAAATGTTTTAACTGCAACATGTTTTAAAAGTTAAAACAAAAAAATTAACATTAAATTTAACAAAAGCAAAAATGAAATTCAGTTTTTATTTATGAGTTTCGTTAGAATTTTTGTCGAAACTTATCTACATAGTAATTACACGTATTGTTGTACAATTTCTTTTGTTGTTGTAGTTGTAAATTGTTACTAATTTTGTTTTAAATATAGTAATAAAATACTAACAGCAAATTAGACCCTGGTAAAACATAGAAATTCTGGAGAATTATGGCATAAAGAATGAAGAAATATTTATTTAAAAGAAATAGAAACCCCCAGCAATTAATACAAATTAAAAATGTATAAGAGTTAATAGTGAAAAAAACACAAACACACAATAAAACAGTTGTATGAAATGGAAATAGGAGAACAAATACATAAAAATTTTATATAATTTTAGGGCCAAATGATCTTAATTCCAGAATGTATAAGAATATTCGTCAATCAACATTCAAATTGTTTGTTTCTAATATGATTGGGAAAGTAACCGTTTATTCTTGTTTCCTTTATTAAATACTGCTTGACACTCTCCAGGATCGAACTGCGTTAGTCCTTTAAATGCATGGAATTGTTCCTTGTTTTTCCAATAAGATTTTAAAATATACTCACCGGAATAGTATTTCTTTTCTAAATTGACATTTTCCTTTAAAATCTATATTTATTCCAATAACCCGGGTCCATTTAGGGAGTATAGTGATCAGATTGGTGATGCCTAATCATTACATTAGGAAGCTTAATCCATTAGAGTCATTATAAAAAACTACTTTAGTGAAAATTTGAACATCAATGGTAAGCCCGCCTTTATCCCAAATCACAGCATGTGGACGTGAATAACATTTGGCTCCATCTATGCAACACAAACGAATGCCAAAATAAGCATTCGATATGAATAATTTGATGTTGTTGCAATATTCTGCACAGATGATCCATTAGACTTTCTATTGTGAGGTTTTGATTGAGTCATAGATACTACAATAGTATCGAAAGCCTCCGCGGAGAACGTTAATCCACAATAAAACCGGCAGTTAAAGCAATTATGTCTCAGAAGATGAATTCTTGAAATTCTTGAATATGATTAATGATTACGAAGTACACGACAGGATCCGTCTCGTTTGCGTGCTGCTCACCATGGCGCAGTTGGAAACGAGTGTGCAGTCTTGCTGTGCAAACAGTCTGACATTTAAGGCCAGAACATTGCGCACAGTGCTCCTGGACAATGCAAAGTATTTTGTGGCTGCGAAGGTCGGAATAAAAAGTTGAGCGAAACTTGCCCACAGAACGCTGTGGAATGACAGAACTGTGGGCGATATGAGCACAATCCTATGGTTTCCATCAGGCGAGGATAGAACGAGAATTTTGTTGTGGCTAAAAAAGCCCGAGTTAAGTAGTTCGAAAGGCAATTTGATGGGACACTTAAATTTACGAGCATATCTGCAACAGACCGCCATTGCCGACGATGTAGAGAGGACTTTAAGACAGTGGAGCATATCCTTTGTCATTGCCCAGCTTTTGAGCAGTGAGGTCCTGCTTTCTTCACGCAGGGCACAATAGGTCTTTTAGTGACCTAAATGTATATATTTTTGATATGAGGTGAATCTTCTCCTCGCTTCATTCTATCCTAAATAAAAAAATTCTTTATTTGAAAAATTAATACAAAACCTTTTTGTTCACAAATTGATTGCAGCGGAAATGGTTGAAACATAGCAAAGTTTTTCCGGGACCATCAATATCCCTTTCAATATTTAATACCACGTATGTATGTTCCCTAACTATGAAATATTTAATGTGGACATATTAAACCTCTTTAATATATAAAAAGCTTTTCACGCAAAACAAATTTTTAAATGAAATAAAACAAAACGCCTTATTTTTATAAAAAATTTGGTTAATACGGTTAAGAAAAATGTAGCATTTAGCCCTGAAATAAAGTTGAATGCAAAACATGTTACATTTTTACATGTTTTTTTTTGCACTACTTCACATTTCTTTTGTAGAAAAGAACACAAATATGCAACAGGGCGAAGTATTTGTAACATCTTTGTTAGAAAAGTTAGAGATTTCCATAAGTTGTTTTAAGAATATGTTGAACATGTTTGTTTTGTTTCAAATATTTTCGCAGTGAATTTGGTATGATTCTCCTTCATTACATGTGAAATTTAATTTGTAAACAGATCGATTTCGGCTGTGTGCCATCTTCAGTGCTGTTTTTCAAAAGATGGCACCTAATTGAAATCAAATTTTGGCGTGGGATGATGGAAAATCATTCCGAATTGAAGCAATACCCGTTGGCTATAATGGCGCTGCGACGCAACGGGCTCATAAAAAGAAGGTGTCAATACATTTTCAGAATTAAAAAAATATATATACATATTTTCCAACTATGGCACTTATAAAATATATATTGCAACATTGTTGTAGTGAAACAACGCGAATGGCACTAAGATATCTTGTGCAGGTCTCTAATACAAAACCGTGTGTGAGAAAAGAATACGGGAATTTTTTTATTTTATTTTTAGTATTTCAGTAACTCAAAGTAAGTAATTTCCCTGGCTTACGTTCTCGTTACCTTTCTTACTACAGTAATTTATATTAATCCCATATTATAAGACACTTTTACGACCACTGTTCTTACACACAGCTGTAGTGAGTATGTATCCATGTGTATGTTGTTTGTTATTAGGGTTAGTTAAACTTGTTACTTGATGTTTGCATGACAACTAGTTATATCAATTATAATAACAAAAGGTATATTACAAAAAAAGCACAGTATGTGAATGTATTGTAGTCATATTTACATACAATAAACGTACACACACATTTAAACATGCAAGCAATTTGACTCATATTAACGAAAGTACAACCTCTACTGCTTTACTTGTATGTACTAAATAGCAACTAGAATTAATACGATACAACAATACAACAATTAACATAAACATAATTTTACGGTAATAAACATCTAATGAAAATTAAATAAATTCAAATAAACTCTTACCACCCCCTTGAAAATAATACCAACAACAACAACGACAATGTTTTTTTTTTAATAATTTCTCTTCAGCGATAAAAGTTTTATTAACAACAATGGGGCAAAATTGTTACTAGTGAATAAGGAGCGGGGAAAAAAGAAAGCGTTGACTTGTAACCCTGGCACCTTTTATCACTTATTGCCACTTGTATGTGTGTGTATGCGTGTGTGTGTGTCAGGGACAAACGCTTTAGTAACTGTGTGTATGTGTGTGTGTGCGTTTATGTTTTACTATTTAATTTTTAAATACAGAAATTAACATATTAATACATGATAACTATTATTTATTTACTTTTTGTTTTTTTTTTGTTGCTATTTTTATTGTCTTGACAGAAAATTATTTTAGCGTTAGATAAAATTCAGAGGTTAGTTTAAGAAGTGTTTTTCTTGTCAGCAAAAACCACTTTAGTTTAATATAAGGGGTTGTTTGTTGACTGCTGGGGAATGGTGCCCGCCACATGGAGATTTCATCTAGGCTAATCTATAGGTCCTCGGTTATATGTGAGGCAAAAAAAATTTTGGTGTTTTTTTAGGTCTACGGGAATACTTGGTTATGGAAGTGTGTTATCTATCAAGATATTTTGTCTAAATGATAGTGCCGGCCCGGCACATGGACACCTTTGTAACAGTATTATTCAAGCCGTTTGTGGATGCATGATATACACAGGATATGATACGAATATCTCTACATGATTTTATTGCTAAGGAGGCTCTTAATGAGGAGAGATAATTTAATTTAACTTAGTAGCAACACAATAGAATTAATAAATAATTTTATGATTTTTACTAGAAAGTATCCAATTGTACTGTCAAGGCCTTTATAACCTGCTTTGATTCTCTGCGTGCTACCACTAAAGAGAATCAATGCAGGATAATTCGTACATCCAACAGCCATTAAAAACTCTTTACTCACAGGCCTCGTTATAAGACAGGGCGTTAAGAAGTTTAATCTCGAATAGGACCACACAAACACACATATACTGGTAAACAATGTTAAAGGCCAAGTATTCCCTATCATTTCGTTTATTAATTATTCGTAAATTTTTATTTCTCAGAACTAACATTTACACATGTTTTTACAACATTTGAAATTAGTTATGAATATGTGCGAGTATTTTTTTCTAAAACATTTGAACTCTATATATGTACATGAACCCTTTAATTATCCTTCTTTTTGATGTTTGTATGTTTGAGTGAATGTGTTTTACAGGTTAAATTTTTTTGTGGAGAACAGAGGGCGTGTTGTTGCTTTTTTATCGTTTAATATGAATATGAATTCATAATGAAATTAATCGTAATCATCGTTAGTCTGCATGCAAATTCTCACTTTTTTGAGTTGTGTCCTTTTCCTTTTTTTTTTTTTTTTTGCTTTGAGGGGTGTTAGTATTTGTAGTTGCTCTCTGCTGACCCCAACACTCATGGCTTTGTGCTTTATTTTATTATATTAATGCTTTTCTTTCTAAGATTTTTTTTAATATGTAATTAGTACAACGATAGTATTTTTTTACTAGGAATTGTAAAACAGCAAAAGTGGTAATTTTGGGTCATAAAACTAAGGATATGGAAACGATTTGCCAAGAGTTTTCTCAGAAAAAGGAATCCTTTGTACAAAAATTTAATTTCTAACACGAAAAGGATCCCAATAAGCAGTGTTTAGGAAATAAATGTATGTAAAATGTAATATTATTTGAATTAAATTTTATTTCATAAAAATATCTACCTATTGAATTTGTGAATATTCTTAATAATTAAATATAGTCGAGTTAAATTTTAGCCTCGTAGAAATATTGTGACAAATTGTTTTAGTACATGACTTGCAGTAAATCCATTTTCTATATATTTTTCATATGTAAAACTATTATAATATAAGTCTTTGTACTAAAGCTTAGTGCCTTAACTTTATTGGTAATTTAATAAAAATATTAAGTCGGTTTAATAAAATTTTAAACATAATTTGTAAATAATTTTAGTACATGATTTGCAGTAAATTAGAATCCGAGACTTATTTACCAATATTTCCTATAGGAAAAGTTTTAAGAAAAATAAATCTTTATACTAAAATTTAGTGTTTTTATACTCTTCTACTAACTAAAAGCAAACAAGACGTTCATACAAAAATAAAACCTTTACTAAAATGTATACCCATTGTACAAATATTTAGCTCTAAACTTTAGAACACGCCTATTTTTGTATACAAGTTACGGATTTTTACGATATTTAGATGTGTGTTTTCCTCTTTATTTAGGTGTTATAATAGTTATTATTTATATTAGATTTATATTTTAATCTATGCTATAAATATAAATAATAAGTAAATGTCTATATTTATACTATGAGGAAGTACTAAAACTTGTAATTAATTGAATTAATTGGTTTGTTACAAATTTTCGTTTGGACATTGTTAGTATAAAATTTAAATACATATGTAATATGTTGCTGTACTAAAATTAACACAACTAAATCATTTATAAACATTGTAATAGGTTTTTTTGTTGTATTTAAGCATTTGATTCATTTCAATTTACTTGTACCAAATTGTTGACAAATCTTCTTGCTGTGTCTAATACATAGAGCCTGCTTGAAATTGTTTTTAGTACATCATTTGTAGAAGATTAAGTAAGTGAAAACACGTGTTTTTTTTTGTTAGTTTAGTTTTTGCACTATATTTCATTCTGAAAAGCATTACTTTTGCTCTTAATGAGCATACATTTTACTTAGTTAAAAAAGCTTTTTTGTACTAAAACCCGTTTATTTTTTATATTTTATTTTGTTTATATTTTGTACTAGAAAGTACATTATAAATTTTATGTACTAAAATTTAGTACTATTTTTTAATGAATTTAGTCAAATTGATTTTGATATATAGTATATGCCTATAGATTTCTTTAGTTTTAGTAAATAAATTCATGTACTAAAATTTAGTACATATCTATATTTTTTTAATGAATTTAGTCAAATTAGTTTTGATTTATGTACATACAAAGCTATAGATTCGTTTGTTTTTGGGAAATAATTTTATGTACTAAAATTTAGTGCGAATATATATTTGTAATGAATTTAGTACTAAAATTTGTCATAGAACACCTAAAATTAAAGGTTCTTTTTAATACAGCCTATCCGGTCAGTGAACTTTGTTTTACTGCTACTGCCAACGTGGGACTCCTTTTATTTTATGAGCACAGCATTCAAAGGTTGGCTCTTTTTTGCACAATTTCATAAATATATAAATTGGGTTTTAATAAACAATACGAAGGATGAAAAATATGTCACATTTTGTGTAGGAAATCAATAGGGCTGGATACCCTGCTACCACTAATAAGAATTAATCTCAGCTCCTTTTTATATGCTCTGACGGCTGCTTTATAAAACATTTTTGATTGAATTTCTTTAAATGAACTTTCTGCTTTTCTTTTATTTGGCATTTAAATTAATATTATGAATAGTATTAAATTTTTTATTTTTAATGCTATTTTCATACCAAAGAATATTAATACACCAACTGTAATCAAATTGGTTGCCAATATTTTTTACGAAAGTTAGTTTTAATATTTAGTACAAATTTAAATTTGTTTTTGTCTCGAAACAGGTTTACATCTGCTTCAATGTCCGTAAACAATTGTAATCATTTGTTCTAAGAAGTGTTTTCATTTGATTGAAATCCTTCTCATTAAAATCCTTTTAAAACACTTAAATTTTAAGTCTTTGAAAGAAGCGAAAAGTCCTTTTGTTCTCTTACACGAAATTTGTTAAAAGTCATACACTCAAATCATTCGTTTGTAAATAAGGAAAAAGAAAAACAAATGTTTCTTAAGGCTGCCAACAGATACTTGTGATTTTGCTGAGCAACTTTTTTTCGTTAAAGAAGAACAACAAAAAAACAGAATGACAAACGAAAATGCAGAAAGTGTATGTGTCGATTTTTATTAAAACAACAAGTTAAATAAATAGATTATATTTAAGATTGAACAAAAGATTTTTCAAATAATAGACAAGATCATGGGCTTAATTTTGATACAGAATAATTTATTGATCACTAAAAGGTGCTGCGCACACACTCTCACGCTCACTCGCCAACTCATACACATGCAGCAGCGAATGCGCAAAGAAAAGAAAACAGGGCGGCAACATTTACCAAATACCTAATATTTGGTCCATTTGCTATTTGTTACCTGTATTTATATCTCTTAACAACAGCAGGTAATTTTTGTTTCTATCTTAAACAAAAAATTGTATATTTTTGACTTTTGTCACTTTTGTTTTTAAGGAACAACGTTTATTCAACACAAGCAACAATTTTAAGAAAAAGAAACAACAAAAAAATGTAGTAGAAAAGAAAAAAAGATCAGTTGTTCGTTTTAATTTCAATTGGCAATAAATTTTATGAAAATCGACAGTTTTATCGCTTTTGGTTATTAAAGGTATTGATTACTATTAAACCTTTAAAAAAAACTAGATGTTTTTAAATAAAAAGGGTCTAAATATAAATTTTTTAGTCTTGAATTTTTATACAGAGACATGCGCGGTTTATTTTTCGTTATTTCAATTTATAAAAGCAATTGCGGCTTTTTTGAAAATTATACTCAGGATTGAGTAAATTTTTGGGTTCTATGAGTTTTGAGTTTTTTTTCTTTTTTTTTTTTCAATTAGCACCTCAACCTTGTTTTGGTTTAATACTTTTACAATTTAGAGTACGTACATATATTTCTTAGAGGAAGCTATTTTGTTAAAAAAAACTTTGATTATTGCAATTGTATAATAAGTGTTCGATTACATATAAGGTAATATTAAAAATTCCCTTTCTCCACTTTAAGCTTCAAGTAACAAATCAGTCTAATTTTGCATAGTGGAAAAAATTACAAAAAAATTTAATTTCATACTTTTAAACTCAGGACGTTTACTTGTCTAAGAAAAGTGTGAAATTGTTTACTCTTTCAAAGGTAATAGAAGAATTCAGTCGTCCTTGACAAAGGCAAACTTATAAGTATGCGAGCAGGCAGTTTCTAAATAGAGGTAAAAAATTTTCAAATTAGAGTGGTAAATAATTTTTTTAAATAAATTGATCAACAAAAATTTTACACTTTTTTTCAGTCCAGAAAGCGTCATAAATATTTAATTGTTATTCAGAAACAGGATTATCAAAAGTTCTTTTCGAAGAAATTTTAACAAAAATATTCTCAAAATGAAACTAGTTTATTTTGAAATTATTTCCAATTTTAATATCCTTTTCAAATTCGCCAATTATTTCATACTTTTTTATTATATTAAAAATGCTGTGTTTGTTTTTTAAAAAAAGTGTAAAATTTGTTGCCCTTCAAGAGAGTAAAAAATAATTTAATGTTTTGAACCGACAGCAAAAAGAGGGAGGTTGTCTTTTTTTAATATTTGTACACGCATAAAATTATCATTGGTGAAGCGATTTTCAAAATTTTTGTTTGTTTGAAAGGGGTCCCACTATTATTATTATTAATATTTTGGAAAATCATACGGGCAATAATCCCCTCTCTGAAAAATTGACTATCGTACAACTTCTCCATTTATGGAGCGATTTTAGAAAAATCTTTTTTGTTTAAAAGTGAAATCGGAATGTCAAAGTGGCCGTCCGAAATAATGATGGTAACATAACTGTCCCATTTGTGGATCTATTGACATTTCTTTTTATTTGAAAAGATATTTCAATCTTTCCTTGGGAGTAAAATATAAACCTGTAATGGATTATATCGGGTTTTAAACCAAGTTGCTTGGGTTTTGTAATCTGTTCGATTGGCTCTTTGAATTGAAGTCGGTTTTTTTTGCCAGAACTATTATTATAAGCGCGAACTTGTGGGGAAAGAGAGCGCAATTCTCTAATTTTTTTTTTTTTTTAATTAGACCGATAGTTTATATTTTATATAAATGATCAAAAAATTTTGCATATTTTTCAGACATAAAAACTTTAATAGTTTATTAATTCTGAAAAGGACAAACTGCTAAATTAATTGTTTTTCCATTATTGCACGGTGTAATCGCCCTAATATTTTTTTATCGAATTAATTTATAAAACAAATTCTTATTTTGTTTTCCAATGAGTAACGTACACATGCATTTGCACTCCCTTAACACGCGTTGATTTGTTAATTATTGTGGTATTTAATTTCTCAACAAAATCATGATGAAATATGATTGACAGTATTCCAAGTCTTTTGACAGCATAAACGTAAACAAAACAAAAACAATTATCTACAAATATATTAAAAAAAACATATTCCCTTATAATTATGACACGAAATGTAGTTTTCCTCAAAACTAATATTAAAACACACAAGACCGACCTTTCGGTAATTCATGGAAATTTTTATTTGAAAACGGAACCTGCCACACAAATTTTAAAATTATTAAAAAAAAATTAAAAAAGAAAACTTAAAAACTACATGCAACAAAACTGGTATTTATGACAGGCAAAGACAAAAAGGCACTCGTGGTAGTAAGTGAAGTGTGGTGACCGCAAAAAACCGCGATCATAAAATTTGTTTCTTTAATTTGACACATTTCAAAGAATGTCATCATAAATAGTGGGTGACGTTTCAAGAAAACTATGAGTGTATTTTTAAAATGTTACTCGTTGCATAATTATATAAAGTAATTAAAATGGAGTTTTAATTATCTCTCTGGCCTAACTAAACCCAATAAATTTTCAAACTCGCAACAGACGTGAGAAATTGAATTTAAAAACAAAGCGAAGTGTAACTAAATTAAAAAGAATTAAATCAAGACATGTTTCAGACAATGAGATTTTGGATCGGATCAACAAAATAAAGAGTAAAATGAATCAAGAAACGTATAAAATTACGCCTACAAGACCAAATGAAAAGAGATAAATAAATTTAAATCGAAAATAGTAATAAAAAAGATTTATGGATTTACGACTATTTTCGAATGTCTATGCAATTTTTGCCGCTTTTAAAACACACGATGTCTTGCAATCTCTTTCAGATACAACCGTAGACAGGAACACACCAAAGGCAAATAAAAAACCAAATATTTTATAAGCAAATGTTCTGGAAATATTACGTAAAAGATCAATGCTACTGCATAGTAGTACATACTCGTAGATACGTTCAACTGACTCATAGAAAACTACCTGCTTTTGGGGGATTTTCATATTCGTTCTACTTCAACTGCACACCGGCATCTGCTAATGCCACAGCAGAGTAAATAAAAAGAGTGTGAGAAATTCCTTCTTTCCACAAAATTTAACTCCAGCTGTGTATGTTTGTGTTCACAAACCATCTGTGAGCGATAGAACCCAACAAACTTTGTTGATCGATTTGAAGTTGGAAACCATATAAAAATTAATTCCATCGCCATCGCATTGAATATAAATTTGGGATTTTTTTTTACAAATTGCAAAATGCATTTATTATCAAATCTTGTTGCCAAGTGTTTTTTTACATATTTATTTTTAAATAGTAAGAACTTTTTACAATTTGAGCTTTTTTTTTAACATATTCAGCCATTAATTTTTTTTAATATAGTTTACAACATCTAAGTGTTGTTTAATTCACAGTGTTGCATTTCATTTGTATTACATATTTCCGTAAACATACATAATTGCATGGCAAAAACTGTTAAAGAAGAAATAAATAAAAGAACAACAAAAAACACAAAAAAGGCTAGTATCCGAAAAAGAATTCGAGACAGTTCAAATCTATTGGAACTACCATATATAGAATAAGTATGTATAATTTTTATAAAATCAAAAGTTATTACAATGTCTTAATTGCAATAACATACTTTATAGTTTTATAAAAATTTTCGGCATAAACAAGGATGGTTTCTTGTTTTTGATACAAAAACTGAGCACTTTTAAAAAAAAACTAACCCTTTGTCATTCTTTAATATTTCTAATTGGCTGTCCCAAGCCATTTAATTGTTCAGTAAATTGATCGCTGTATTTTGTTATATCCAAATGGCAGCTTGCCTCGACCAATATCTGGATTAATTTTCATCAGCTCAACCAGCTTTGCATTTGTTTATTATCTGGAATTTTGCTAAGAAATATTTATTTTATTATTATAATTTATTTTATTATTTTATACCTAATGAACTGTTGTAGATTTTTGACAGTGCGAACAACACATACTGACAACAGTTGTAAACCATAATCGCATTTTAAAAACATGCAACATTAAAGTAACAACTGTTGTAAACCATAATCGGGGCAATAATTGTTTGTCTTTGAACTACTTTAATTATTTATTAGAATTTTGCATTCGTCCAGGTTGATTGACTCGTTTACAAAACGAATAAATTGATGGGAATTCAGTTTAGAGAACACCTGATTTACGGAGTAGGGCCAATTGAAACTCCATGTATATTTATAGGAAAATGTTACGAATTCGTTTTGGACTTTCTACAAACCGATTTTAAACACTTTTCGCCACTTTAAGCATTAAGGGCAATAATTATAGTCGCACTATGAAGTTGATTTGTTTTGGAAACTACTTTATATTATTTATTTTGTAATTTTAGCAAGAAATTAACAATATGCAGTCAAATATTGAAAAGTTTGCGTGCAATATGATATCAAATATATGCAAGTGTTACCTCTGAAGAGCTAACACATCATATTGTTAAAAAAAGAAGTATTAAGTATCTGCAGAAATTTAAAAACAGAAAATTTATTAGAAATTCATTTTGTAAAAAATAATCATAATAATTTGCTATGCAAAAGCTAAAACAATCTAGGACTCAAACACTTCAAACTATATGTATTTTTGCTCAGGAATGCTTTACAAATTGTTCAAAGGGGAAGTAGAGCTGGAAGAAAACTAAATTTCCGGTTGAGTACAATTTTTGTAAAATTTGTTTCGATTTCTTTTATCGTAGGCGTGTTCCTTCTTTTCATTTGTTTAACATACGATTCACAATAATATCTTTCTTTCGTCGTTTTTTTTTGTTTTCACAAAATGCCCTTAATGATTGTTTACTTATTTTTATCAATTGCTTTAAATTGATGTTAAAATAGGTTAAAAAAAACAGTTTTAGAAACTTTTGCACATAAAACGTAGTCTTTCTTCACTACAATAGATGAAAAAAGCTCTTTTAACTAAAATTAAAGTACATTTTTTGGTGGCTTTGGCTGTGGACCAAATGGGTTTTGTTTTTTAGTTAAAAAAAAATGCTAGTGCCATATAAAAAAACTGGAAGTTCAGAAATGTTTCTATTTAATCGCTTCCAATGGAGCTTTTTATACACTTAGAATAGTCGTGACAATACCGCATTATGATTAGAAAACTGGTAGCAATAATACGATGATATATTGTTTGCTGGGTTAGTTTCGAATTATATTCCGCAATCCAGTCGAAATTTTCATGCCATTGTTATTATAGTGGTTTATTTGAAATATCAATGGCAATTTCAGTGTAATTTATTTCATATGAAATTCAAAACAACTATATATATATATATATATATATATATATATATATATATATATATATATATATATATATATATATATATATATATATATATATATATATATATATATATATATATATTAATTTTTCTATTTCTTATTTCTAATATCCCTCTAGTTTTGAGAAAGTACTGACAAAAAATCATCACATCTCCCATTTGCTTAATGTCAAAAATACTATTTTTAATTCATAATTTAGGATTAGTTTTTTATTTTGGGTAAAAAATTAATATAAACATTTTATCATCTCACCTCCTGAAAGAATATTATTATAATTATTATTATTCCATTGAGTTGTTGTTTAAACCCGTCTTCCTAGTTTTCTTTAACATATGAGCGATTTATAAAACCGTCATATTTCAAACGTTTGTTAATATGTTTGCTGGGCTTAACAACTAAATTAATCTCAAAAAATATTTATACACACACACATACATACGTAGTTAAGTCTTTTTTAAGCCACATACTTCTTTATTTAATATTTTTTAAAGATATAATTTATAGATATTTTATGTATTATTAAAATTTAATTTTTTCTCAATTAAAAACGCTTTCTCCTTTGACTTGTACAATATTTATCATGAAGGAACTCGTGGCTATGAAGACGCTAAGATTTAGACACACATGCTTGTATTAGAAATTTTTACATGTCATGAAAGAGAATTTTTAAAATTTTTGTTTAATGATCATCTTTATTTTTTATTATTTTTATGCTCTTATAGCAGTTGTTGATAATGGGGGAAATCTAAGGCAGGAATATTGTTTTATTATCGAAAGTGGTAGGAAGAATAATGAATCTTAATCCCAACTTATAACATGGATTTTTCCGAATTATTATTTTTTAAATACATAGTAAAGAGTATATATCAATTATTCTGTATTTGAGTCACTTAGTTTTGTGGGGGTTACCTTGAACTTAAAGTGCCTAGTCAGTGAGAAGACTGCAAGGTGGCGCACAAGTTATGTCATAATTGGAACTGGCTGCCGTTTCATTATAAATGAAAAGGAGAAAAGTTTTAAATTGATGACATTAATTGGAAAAACTTATATCGCTCAAATGGCCACCTGTCGAGTTGATGCATAATTGCATAATAATTGAATTATTGCTCGCAAAATATCTAGTTCCAAACGGGCGTTTTCTCCTCCAATGTCAATTTTCAAAACTTGCAAAGTTCGTGGTTTCTTGTGTTAAAGGCGAGATTTTAAAAAGGCCCAAAGTCTGGTGCTGTTAGTTCGGGCGACCTGGACGACGTAGAAATTGATGACTCAAAATCTCCATCGTTGCTCAAGCTGTGTGAGCGGTTACTGCGTCTTCTTGCGTCGCTTGCCCTTTGTTGTCGTCGGCATTATCGGCAACAGCACCAATGTTCTCGGTCGAACGAGCAATACGAGACCGGTTCCTTCTTGCAATATCTGAAGTGAACTCAGTATTCACGAGGCGTTCAGACAAATGCTTAATTATTCAATTACGTTTAATGCGTACGACGAGGAAAAGAGCCACGAAATTCACGCTGCGTTGCAACAATAGACGGAAAATGTGTCCACGATCTCAAGGTGTATATCCTTTCATGTATTGTTGACCTTTTACTTTGATAGGAGGGGAGAGAAGGTTACCCTCTTACAATAATATTGTTTATTATCTTATATCAGAAGGGCTACAATTTGAGAGAAGTAATCGTATTGGATTCATTGAAAAGAGAAGTCCTGAATAAAAACCACAATCTGTAACACTCTTTATGTGTGAACCTTTACTTGTAAAGGCTTCTTTTATATCGTGACGTCTGGTCGGGGGCGCTCACAGGCCATTACAGCTGCAAAGCCCACATACATATACGCTGAGTGAAGAGGATCTACTAATGCTCCCATTGAAGGAGCTGATCCTATTTGCGAACGTATTGGACTGTTAGGGACAAGGGAAGCACAATAGATCAACAATGGTCGCAGTGCTAAAGGCCATCCTGGGCCAAACCCCCATTACATTACATTACATATCGTGACATCGTGGGGGTAACGAAGCATACAGGATATGGTCAACTGTATATAACATTTCATTTGTGAAAAGCTGAAGCGAAATTCGCGTCAATTCTGTAAATTATCCTTTAGATCTGCTGGCAAGTGGTGACGATTGCAAAAAAAAAATTTCGAGAAATTATTACATAAAACTGAATCCTTTTGTAATATATCTGTGATCTAGAAAAGGACTCGGATTTCTTTGGTTTTTTTTCTATTAAGGCTTAGTTGTCAAATAAATGATAATAAAACTGAATCACAAAAACTCATCTTTTTTTAATTGTAAATTTTAAAATATTCCTGCACAGATATTTATTTTAAACATAAAATTTTTTATTAACTTAATTTGCAAATAAGCAACTAAATGTCTAATAAAATATCAATACAGGTAGACAGATTCTACTAATATATAAATAATTTCTCAATTATAAACCAGAAGCAAATGAACTTTCTCAAAGAGGTCAATGAATTTTGTTGTCTATTTGGGTTTGTTTCTAAAATCAGCAAGAAATGGTTTAAAATGAAGAAATGTTAATAAATTATGAATTTGTTAACAGCAAATATGGATAAAATAAGAAATGGTTAAAATAAACAAAAAAAAAAAAAAAAATATCAGTCAGACATGCATTTAAATCGTTGGATACTTTTCGTGCTTTTCAAAAATTGAAAACTTCAGAGACTTGGCTTTAATAATCATACAAGCAATTACGACTATTTTATTATAGTTTTTTAATTTTAGTGAACTAAAATCGATAATAAATTTTTCTAAGTAAATAAGAATATAAGAAGAAATCTACACGCTACCATTATTCCTTTATCCAAATTAATCAAGTATCCAAATATTAATTACATTTGACTGTTGAAGATAAATTGAAAAAATAGTAAGAAAATTATATTATTATTTATCTTACACTAATGTAAATAATTGCTTAAAGGTACATACAAAAGGGACGCAAACTAACGAAGGCCATTGTTCACGAGGCCTGAAAACTGGAAGCATCATAATTAATTGCTTTGTTGAAAATATGAAGTTCAATTAATTTTATTTTAATCTCAATATTTTGAATACTCCAAAAGCTTGTTCGAAGCTTTTTCATGGAAAGCCATAGACTTAGTTTTCTATAAAATATTAATGGATATAAAAATTTGAGCAAAGAAATAATAGAAAATTAAAAAACTATTCTTTGGAAAAAGTTTTGTATTGAAAAAAGGCTCCTTTATAAATTTTGGGCATTATAATTAGTTTTTATCGTTTCTCTATTGATTATTCTCAAATGTAATTTAATATTTATTAGTTTATTTTTATAATTTTTATCTAATCATTATTAATTATGTGATAAATAAAATTAACTTTCATAACTTCTTTTTATTTTGCAGATTTTTGTTAATATTTTTGGCTTTTGAATAATTTGGATTTATTTTGGCTAGAAATGGCCTCGGAACAACTTGAAATATAAGACATGTAAGACATGTACTGAAAATAACAACAACAACAGCAACTAAGAAAACTTTATTTATATACATATTTTGGCAAGTGAGTATTAGTGTATATTATTAAATTGGAAATTCTATTGATTGGTTAAAAAATTGCGTTTTTTCAACCATTCCCAATTTTTAATTGGCAACACTGTTCTGTTTGATAACCGATTTTATGGCTGACAGGTGCCTTAAGGTTATTTTGTTTTGTAGTCTATAATAGATAAACTCGCTCCAGAGCAACACTTACATATTGTTGATATTTTTATAAAAATAATGATTCTACTCATGAAACTCATCGTACTGCACGTGAATTTCGAGTTGAAATAAAACAAATACAACTGACTTTAATATCTTTAAAATAATTTTAATTGGAAATATAATTTCATCCCATAATTTTATGTTGGCGCACACATGGCGCGATCTATATTATACGTTTAAGAACCGTCCATAAAATCATTACACTGCACAATGAAAACTATTAATTACATAAAAATTTCAATAAATCGTAAGCATTATCATTGCATTACTCCATTAATTCTGAAATGGCAAAACAAATTAACTAAAACGAATCTAGCAGATGTCAAATCGCCTGTCAAACAAAATAATGTTGCCAGCTCAAATATGTAAACGTTAGAAAAAGCACCATTTATATTTATGCTCTTATCTTAATGCATAAAGCTTTTAATATGATCTTGAAAAAATATTAAGGATTGTAAACATTCATATATTACAAAAAATTTTAAAAGCTTTTCGAAAGCTTTTGATTTTTTATAAAATTCTTGGTAAAATTTATGCATTTAATATAACAATTTAATGAATAATTCACGGTTTACAATTCAAGTTCATTATATTCCTTTGTGTAATTGAACAGAAAAATATTTTTAAATATTTTCTTAAGACATTTTAGTAAAAAAAAGGCTTTAGTAAATCTTTAGATTTTTTTTACCCTCTTCAATTGATATTAAAAAAAATTTTAAAACAATTCTCCAAATTTAACTTAAAAAGTTATAACTTTATTAAACATTAAGCTTAGTAAAATCTACGAAACAACTTGTAAAGCTTGCGATTGTTTAAAAAAAAATATGACGAATTTCGAATAATAATATTATTGAAAAGCTTTTACCCTGAAACTTTTGGAATGAGCGACTAAAATACACAAGTTCATAAACATAAAAAATTAAACTAACATTTTTTACAGAAAAAGGTTTTTAAATATTTTAATGCCAAAAAAAACGTAACCAGCACAACATTAGATTTTCACTTTTGCATCACAACCGATAGCACACCATCATTAAAACTAATACTGATTATTTCTTAACCATTAAAAGTGGAATCAGAAATCAAATTTACAGTAGCCCTACAGCCCTACAATTTATTGCAAATGCAGTTAATAAAAAAAGCTTTTACTGTAAAATTAATTTAAATTTCGCGGTTAAGTCTCAATATGTTTAAGTAGAGATAAGTCTTATTTAACCCTTACATGTTTTTGCACAGGCTAAATAAAAGCTGAAAAAAGCTTTTAAAATCTCTTTAACAAGTGAACAAACTCTTGATATTAAGAAAATCGTAAGCTTTTGAATAATATATTTTATCGACTTCAAAACAGGCAGCTTTGATAAGCATTAATCTTATTCCTAAAGCTACTAGTTTCAAAACCGCCTATAAAGCTTTTAGTTTAAATCTATAATTTAGCTTTCCTAAAAATTACATCTTATAAAATATAATTTCTGCAAATTCTGTGACTTAAAACTTAAAATTTGCGTAATTGTGCTTAAAGCTTTTTATCCCTCAGTCGGCGGATTTTTTTTTTTTTGTAACATTTGTTGTGATCTAAAATTTTAAATTTCTTTTAATAAAGTCTTGATAGTGTTTATATAAGAATTACATACAAAAATCTACAATTAAAAAATATTGCATAGAGGAGACAATCGATTAACCAAAAAATAAAAAAATAACACAAGTACACAAAAAAATAACAGACATTTGATTAAATTTGCAACAAAAAAATATTCAATCACAAAGCCCACAAATTGCTAGACTCCACTTAAATTATAAAAAACAAAACTTAAGAAGAAAAAATAAGCATGCGCCAGGCTGCCGAAAAATATCAAAGGGGTACTTGTTTGAATTATTTCTTATTCAAATAAAACTGATTTCTTTTAATATATCAATTTTATTTTATTTATTCTTTTTCTTTTGCTGATGTTGTTGCTTATTTCCACAGAAGAACGTTTTTAATTCAATTGTTTGCATCATGCGTGTACTTGAGTTTTTAATTCATAAAAGAAAAATATTTCAATATTTCAATACTTTTTGGGTAAGAAACTGTGGCGCTTAAAATTAATTTTTTTTTTGGAAAATATTGTCAAGTACCACCAGCCCTCTCAAAGTAGCAACAAAACAGTGCTCGTAAGAAATTTAATAATGTTGCTGTATGTAGTGTATGGAGATTCATTTCAGTTTATGAACTTAGAAAGTCATTACAATAAATTTTATTGCGGAACATATTTTCTGTTTATATTTCCTTTAGAAGGAATATTTACGTTTCAATGGGATAATCTCAATATGGGGTCGGTCAAATACTCAAAAGCCTAAAGAAACATGAATATTTCGTTATGACATTTTTACACTGGACCGAATTTAAAGCTAATTATTGTATAGTATTATCTTTCCTGTTATTGTTTTAATTATAAAACAAGTGACTCTTCCTCAGACTAATAATGCCCACCCACTTATAAATTGTAAGAAAAAAATTTAAATAAAGCGGGCAAAAATTAAGAAATAAAAACTACTATAAACAACTTAGTACGTCCTTCAATTAAATAAGTAACCCATGTGTTTAAGTAAGTATTTGCTACGAGGGTAAGAACAGAACTCGCCAAATTGACAAATAGATATTGGCAATTTGGTAATTAAAAAAAATAATGTCAACTAGAATTTCTCAGAGGTGCACAGTAAAACCAATAGCAAAATACATGGCAATTAAATGAGGCAACCAACTGTTAACAAAGCCAATGGCGCTCTTGGATCTATGAAATGCGGGTGCAAAGAGTTTTCCGACCCATATATCACGAAATAAGTATATAATTCTTTAGTTCGCTCTATTCTTGAACATGGATCGATTATATGGGATCCTTGCTACAACATCCATATAAACAGTATAGAATCAGTGCAAAAGCAGTTTTTTATATATTGTTTAAGAGGCCTTGCATGGAGTTCACACGTGCCACCGCCACATGTTAACAGACTTGGATTAATTCATGGTGATGTAGATTCCGAGGTCCTGGTTGGTAAAATTAACTATTGCGCTTCAACTAGACCATCTCGTTACTTCCAACTGATAAGTCTAAAATACTATAGATCTGTTTATGCCAACAATGACTCCTTTCGCCGTATTTGTGAACACTTAAATAAATTTGATCATATTATAAATATTTTTGGAAAATCCCTCCTATTATGACATAATTATTTATTCATTGAATAATTCCATGTGAATTTAATTAAATTTAAGTGACCTGAGAAAACAATATTCGTTTAATAATTCTTTTTTTTCATAGATCAATAGGGGGAAGGAAGTGAATTGTTTCATGATGATATTCATGATTTCTTAATGCTTCATTGGGCAGAGTTCAATTGAATGAGGTATATAGTTTTTTTTGTGGTAATTTTTTTGTTCCTGGTACCTTCTTCAATGTAATAAAAAAATTTAAAAAAAAAATCATTTATTTAAATTACGTACTGATTTAAGTTTTTTTTTTATCTATAATAACTTTATATGAAAATTGTAGAAATATGCTGAGAAAGAATATATTTTCGATACCTAAACTTCCCTCCGGAAAAGTCGGAAAATTGCAAAAATCGAAAATCGAGTTTTTGTATGAAATTTTGTTTGAAATTATTCCTTAATGGCTTTTCACATGAAAAAATAGAAAGTTTGTCTGAAGGCTTAAAATTGGGTCCGCTAGTATCAAATAAATCCTGAAAAAATAACAAACATAATGAAAACTTATTACAAAATTTGCCTGAATCGAAAATTTCGTCAAATTTTTCTTAAAAAAGTCAAAATCTTGCGCTACAAAAAATTGTAGTAAAACAAATTAATTCAGCGTTAAAAGATTTCAATTGGAAAATTTATGATTTCTTTTGAATAACTTCAGTTAAAATGGTATTGAGAATATTCTACAAATAAAAAAAAATTTGTACATTCGTTGCTCTGGTCTATTAATAGAAGGAGCACCCTCGTACCTACTAATTCTATCTGCTAATTTAGACAAACTGTAATGTACTTCATTAGAAGCTTTTAAATGTTGTTTCTTTTTTTGCATAATAAATGATTATGCTGTCGTTGATGTTGTTGTTTTTGCTGTTGCTGTTGCTCTTTTTCCTTTAATAGACAATTGAACATTTATTAACTTTTCCGGTTTTAATTTTATTTTTCTCCATAATATTATCTTACTTTTCTTAAATAATTACAGTGAATAAGAAATAATTTTTTTCTTTAGGCTGCGTGTGTCAGTATGTGTGCGTGTGTGTATGTGATTGTGTGTTTTTGTTTGCTATAAACGAAATTCAATTCAAATATCAATTAGCAATTCCAACTACTTGATCAATATTCAATAATACTAATAATAATCAATAATAAAAATTTTCATTTTATACATGTTCTTATGGCTTGACTTTCGCATGAACCAAAGCAACAACAAAAAAAAGAATGTTCAATAGCAAATGTGATAGAAAATATAGACGTGGTAGTAGGAAATTCTAACCAAATTTACATTTACTTAGAAAAATATTTGCAAACCTTTTGCCGCTATTACGCTGGAGCACACTAGAGTTTTTGTTTTCTTTAAAAGGAATCGAACCCACAACTCTAAGGTAAAAGGACCAGAGCCAAATGTGGCAATTGATCATTAGGCAACGTATTGAAATATTGTCTAAATTTTATTCCAAAAATAAAAAGTATAATTTTCAATTGCAGAACTTTTTAGGCCATTTATTTGAAACCAATAATTATGAAAAAGTGCATAAAACTGCAAAATTCTTATTTAGAAAAATGTCAAGCATCGTAAAACACATACAAAAAAACGCTAATCTTGACTTATGACTACACTGGCCATGCCTACAAGTCCTAAGTGACAACCTCTTTGAGTGGATGGTAGATCGAATTAGCAAAAGGAAGGACACCTTTTTATATAATAAACTTTCTCCATACGCCTCTGTTAGTCTATACAAACAATTAGATGGGCATGGATGTGTTTGTGTTTGTGCTCAGTGTCTGTCTATGCGAACAATATTAAAATTATAGGAAAATGATGAACTTATTTCTTAATTATTTTTCTTTAAGTAATAAACTCTAGATATAATGAAGTCTTTAATTGAATATTGCGCACTTTATAAAAATCCACATTAAAGCACATTAAACAATTATTGAACAAAAGAAAAAAGTATTGAACAACGACCACCTACACCCACCCGCCCACCTTCCAAAGAAATACGTACATACGCTCTCTGTCAGTTCAAAATATATGAAAGGAATATTTTTTTTTTTTTTTTTTTTTGAAAAATCACATCGGTAAATGATAATATTTTTAGTTCAATTTTCCTTAATGTGTTTGTTGTTGTTGGTACTAGATATAACAGCAACAACATTCTAAGCTAATCGTCCATAAACATTCGAAAGAACAATAGAAACAACAACAACAACAATTAAAAAATCAATGTATACGAAAATATTAATAAAGCACATGTTTTTCTTGTAAATATGAAAATTGTTATGTACACATCCCACAAACATACGTGCATACATACATACATACATTCATTATAATTATGTATGAAATCTCTATGCCCCATATTGTACCTTGCAATATACCATGGAGTATATTCGAGTGTAGCGCACAGGTTTCGAATTTTTAAATTAAATTAATAACAAAAGACTCTGTTTAACCCTTTAAGGGTACAGATTTATAATTTATGGAAATACATATTGATATTGAAGCCTAATAAATTAAAAAAGCAAGTAATTCGGCATTCCAAATCATATTTTTATCATACGAGTACGTTCCTTTCTGGCCAGAAATATTTTATTTGGCGGACAAGACCGTAATTTTTGTTTTATATTATAGTAATCCAAATTAACAAAATGCTGCAACCATTATGGAGAGGGCAATGAATTCCCTTTCCTGCAGCCAGTTTCGCATCGCTACTCCAATGCCCACATTAGGAACTAAATCGAACTACTGGTTACCATTCGCTAGAAACATCATCAATCATATTCGGTGTTAAACCCCAGTACTCACATCACTTCTTATCCAGCATCCTATAAATCAAAACTCAATCTTCTATGGGTTGATGAAGTGTTCTTCTTGCTTCACATAATTTTCATCTTGGCGCTAAATAGAAGTGGTATGACGTGATATAGAAGTGGTATTTTTTCATTCTTCGTAAATTCAATGCAAATCTTAAAAAATATAGGTATATGGTTGAACTTGAGGGTCATCCCTGGAATTTCCCGTTAATATTAAACTCATTTGAAAAAAGTTGATGGGGAAATTAAAAATTAACGTTTTCGTTAATTTTTGCGGCATAGTCCTTAAAACCCAGTTTAATAAATTTTATAAAATATATCGCTTTTGATTCAGTTTAAAAAAGTGGTTGAATTCAGACAATTGAAGAGTTTCCTGCTGGAGGCACAATAAGGCTGTGCACTAAGTAGGCTAAGCACCTCACAGAAATTTAACATCCTCCAGAGGTTTACCATTTTGTGGAATCGGTAATAAAAGACATAATCCCCCTTATTATGATTCTCGACGTCGACGTCACACCAAGGCGACATCAATATATAGGATATTACTACTACTATGGCTTATAAAATTACAATTGGCCATCAATATTAGTTAATTATTGCCTACAAGGAGTTCAGAACTGCTGTCCTTTTTTACTGTCGACTTGATGTGACGTCGACGTTGACAATCATAATAAGGGGGAATGTTAATGTCCTTAAATCCTGGTTTACTGCATAATGACTTTAATTCCCTACTGGGACCAAGTTTGTGGCACTCGAGCATATTCTTTTAAGTTTTGAAAAACTACCGATAATTTATTTGGCAAGAATTTTCGAGGTTGTGGGCCCTGTTATGTGAATCACGCGATTTCAAATCATACGATTTGATAAGATAAATGTAGTTGCAGATAAGTTATGCCGTCAGTTTTAATTTATTTTCAAAGTTTTTTCATGGAAAATATCTTGGATTATATTTGAACTTAAATTTGACAGAACTGGAACAAAAGTTTATTTTTATTAAAATCGTTAGATTTGAAACTGTGTGATTTACAGCACAGACCCGTACATATAATTTTTGAACTCCGATATCGATATCGATTATAATAAAATTTTATGCAATTGATTTTTATTTATTACATGTATAATTTGTTGTTGTTGTTAAGATCTGGTACGATTTTGATTTTAATAGAAGCGGTAACTGATAATTTATTTAAAAAACTATGTTTTTTCCAAAAACCTTAAAACCAACCACATCGAATTAACACCGAAGTTGGGTCAAAAAGCATAAAATTTGGGGAAATTTCATTCAAAATTTATGACGGGCCTTCGAAATACCTCAAAACGCTGAGATCTGATGAAAACCGATTTTAAATTAGTAACATTCAGTATGGCCTTCGCATCCATAGAGTGTCGAATTGACTCGCTGCTGAAATGATCTTGAGACCACCACGTAACTGGGGCTTGTAATGAACACAACCGGGGCGCTCTTACCAATATATAGAGGATTATTCTACTCATTTCATCTACTTCTTGACGCTCAAGACAAAGAAACAAGGAGGAGTCCACCTACATATATTTGGTGTTTTTAGGAGGCCTTAAGTTTTTGATTTTAATCGTATTTAATAGACAACTAAATAAGGGTTAATACAGCTTAACATTGCAATCCAATATCTAACAATATCGTTTTCCTTCTAATCAGTCTATGATTAGCGGTAGATAGTCATGGTCCTTATATGGTAATTTTCAAAAATAACTTTTATATTTCAAAAAAATATTCAATAATTTCTCATCAAAGTTTTCAATTGACATATAAACGAGAGTCCAAGTCCAAGTATGCATGTATGTTGCCATTATATACATACGTTCACATATGAACTATACAATACCTGCATTAATATGTATTACATCAAATATGGATTTTGTTTTAACGTTCAATGTTAAAAATAAATACGCTGGTCATTAGGATTAGAATCCCTTTTTGGACTCTTCGAACTGATGAAAAATGCTGGGAATTGGAAAAAATAAACGTTCAAAGCAATTCAAGCATGAAGGTCTTCACAGCAACAAGAGCAACAAAATAGTCGTAGACAATAACGAACTCGGTATCATTTTTCTAAAAATGTCAACAATGTGTTGTAGTATTTTTGGTAAATTATGTTTTCGTTGTTGTTGTTGTTGTTGCTTTTGTTGTTGGCCGTGTGAGACACTTTCAATTTTTTGTTGTTACTTTTTCTCGTTATTCGTGGAAATAAATATTATGACATAATTATTTATTCATTGAATAATTCCATGTGAATTTAATTAAATTTAAGTGACCTGAGAAAACAATATTCGTTTAATAATTCTTTTTTTCTTTCATAGATCAATAGGGGGAAGGAAGTGAATTGTTTCATGATGATATTCATGATTTCTTAATGCTTCATTGGGTAGAGTTCAATTGAATAAAGTATATGGTTTTTTTTGTGGTAATTTTTTTGTTCCTGGTACCTTCTTCAATGTAATAAAAAAATTAAAAAAAAATCATTTATTTAAATTACGTACTGATTTAAGTCTTTTTTTATCTATAATAACTTTATATGAAAATTATAGAAATATGCTGAGAAAGAATATATTTTCGATACCTAAACTTCCACTCACGAGGGCGGGTCAATCAGTCGGTGACTTTTTGAATTGAATCCTGTTAAAATTTGAACAAGTTGCCTCATTTAATATGCGCTTGATTGCCACATGTAGCATACTACCGCCTGCCTTGAGTGGTCATTAAGCATTAGTTTTTGAGGAAAAAACCATGACTCAAACCAAAGCTAAACTTGAGTACTTTAGTCTGGACCATGAAGTTCAATGGTAATAAAGTGGTTTACTAAATTTTGTCGTGACAGTGCAAGTACGAAAAATGCTCAAAATTCTAGATGATCACTTGAGGTCTCTGCGCCCAAAACAAAAATTTACAATAAAATAAAAGTAATACTTACAAAAAAAAGCTAATTCCCGAAAAATTATTTTTAATTTGTTTTTACACAAAAAAGATTAAATTTTTGTAAATGAATTTACAAAATCATTTATGCGCACTAAAAAATGCATTATTATTTTCAGAAGCAAAACTACAAATTGACGATTTTTTTTAACTTTATGTTTATTAAGTCCTCACGATTTTTTCACATCAAAATGTTTATTTATTTAAAAGGTGGTCAATTTCTCCTAACATTTAAAGAAAATTATTTGTAAATAGTGTTTATTTTAATTAAATTCAATTAGTTCAATTATCGTACGCATATACTTAGTTATTACGAATATTTATTTATTATTTTAAACAAAAAAAAACATCATGAAATTATTCAAAGAAACCGAAGTTAAATATTAAATAGAAGGAAATACATTGTATTAAAAAAAGTGTTAAATAAGAAAATTAAAAAATAAACAGAAAAACCAAAAAAGCAAACAGCATGAAAAAAGACAATCAAAAGATTATATTAAAACTTTATTTATTTATGTACTTAAAATATCACAATTGCTACATTTTAGTGCTTTAGTGGGTGTCAAGTTCGCTTTAGTTCAGTTTATATTTGGTTTCAGTTTGAAAACTTAATTTCATGGCTTAAAGCTTTCAATCGCTGTGGGCTAAAAAATTAGCCATAAAAATGCTACAAGGTATTTTAAATAATCTGTAAAATAAAATAATTAAAATTTGGATTAAATTTTAAGAAAACATTTGTGTATAAAAAGTCTTTAATGCCAATAAGCACTCGTGAATATGGGTCTTACAGCTGAACCGAAACGTTTAAGAACCCTTCGCAAAAAGCTTTAAATGAAAACTTTAATTAAATCATTTCAATCAAATATTTTTGAGTTCTAAAAACAATTCTTTTGCTTTTCAGATCAGAAATTTAAATTATTTCTTCTTTTTGGAATCTCGAAAAGACTTAAACTTTTAAGTTTAAGCATTTGGTTTTTTGGTTTTTATTAAAGTAAAACGTTTTAATCAGCATTTAAATCTCGACTTTAGCTGGGCTTTTTATTTTACAAAATAACACTTAAACTTATTTTATTACCAGCATTTTTTTATGTGTAAGACACGTGTAAAAATTTATTGTTCAACAAATATCTCATTAAAAATAAGTTAAAATAAAAAACAGATAAATTGTATGTACTTGTCGGCTGGCAGATTTATGTTCCAAGATATCGGACATTAAATAATTCCTCAACTTGAAGGAACTAAACTGTGCATGCATATTCGGAATAACTCTTTTTATCAACAAATACCTATCACAGACAAAAATTACAAAAAAAAAATTGCAGGTATAATCCATTTGCTGCAGAAATGTCACAACTCAAAAATTTCCTGTTTTGATGTCAAAAATGTACAACTAATCGTCGTTATTAGATGATTATTGTATTGTGTAAAAATAAAAATCTCATAGAATTATTTCGTATATCCAGGTCTGGAGGTGCGGTATTAAAATGTGAGTGAATTAAAAAATTTAAACTCGTTTTTTCCTTTTCCTGTAATATGACATCCTTACAGTGAATAGTATTTATTTAATTTATATAAAATTCCCGTCTAAGGTTAAATTGTAAAAATCTACAAACTCTATAAAATTTTTTGCGATACTCCTTTTTGATAAATTCCTTTAAACATTTGCCTCATCTACCTCTACCAGTTTAATAAGAGCGAGCGGCCTCATTAAAAACCGTAAAAAATGCACTTTTTATAAGCAACATTTTTTTCAAACAATTACTTTTTCATTAAAAATACTTTTCCAAAAAACGGTATTTCATAAAGAAGTACTTTCTATAAAAACTACATGAAAAGTACTTTTTCATAAAAAGTATTTTTTTTTTTTCATAAAATTACCATGCCACATATAGTACTATTTGATAAAAACTACTATTCCATATGAACTAATTCCTATTTTAAGTTACTTTTTATAAAATTGTTTTGAAAAGAAAATTTTTTCGTAAAGTATTTTTTCATTAAAAGTACTATTCAATATGGAGTATTATTTTATACTAAATATATTTCTACTATTAGTACCCATTTGTAATAGCATTTGGAGTTAAAAACCAAAACTTAAAAAAAATTGTCCCATACAAATAAGTTGCGCCCTAGTAATTTTTAGCTTTTTTGGTTTATAGAAATGTAAGACGTACAATAAAATTTTTGATTTTATAAATGATTTATAAACCATTTATACATTTTTATGAACATGGCTAGTTTTTATTTTTGTAAGTGGTATTCCGAATGCTACTATTTTCACTACATTTTCTGGGAATTAAATTTGAATTTTTATTCTAATTTAGTAAAGGATGTTTTTTAATAAATACTTTAGTAAGCAAGGAACTTTTAGTAGAATGTAAAATGTTAATTGTACATTTTATAATGAGTTTGAAATTGCGAGGCCTGGGTTCAAGACCGGTGGCAATTGAAAGATTTGTAACAAATTTATAAGAAAAGTTGTTAAATCAGGTCTGTTGCAACACTAAAATAGAAAAAAAAACATCGCGCATGGGATTGTATTGGGATTGTCCTAGACCATTATGCCTTAAACCAAGTGATTTATTTGTTGTCGATTGTGTTTTTTGTTTTCATTTAAAATTAATCCTGAATCTGTTCGTGAGTCTAGCTTTACGTACTTGATTTAGGAAAATCAGAACTTATTGCACTTTGGACTTCACTTTGACTTGAATTAATTACGGATGTCTTGACTTTTCCTTTAAGTGTATCTTTGATAAAGCCGTAAAAGGAAAAAAAAAATGATATCAGTTAGTTCCAGTCATTAAAGAATCCGTTCAGCTTTATAAAAAGTTTTGTAAATTTTCCTAATAATTAGAAAATTTTTATTATTAAACTGTTTCAGCAGACAATTAATCACTATCGCAAGTGAAAAAGAAAAATATTAAATTAAATTCAATTGCGTGAGGTCGTCTCCGTTCACCCAGAGAAAAGAAAAGATCAAAGTTGTATGAAATTAAAACAAGAAAACATT
Source organism: Germaria angustata (assembly GCA_963681545.1). Classification (NCBI taxonomy): domain Eukaryota; kingdom Metazoa; phylum Arthropoda; class Insecta; order Diptera; family Tachinidae; genus Germaria; species Germaria angustata. Next base: position 20,039,348 of record OY812999.1, on the reverse strand, counting down.
TCTAACATGTGTAAACCCTTTTACATTAATTCAAACAAGTACAATTTACCCACACATACACGAGTATTTATAGATGATATCAAAATATAAGAAAAACTATCGTTTTTTTAGGCGCCAATTGCAGGTATTTTCATTTCCAACATGACACAGAGAGCAGGCAACATAAAAATCTGTGTAATAAAAACTCAAATTACAACGTTTACAAAAACCAAAAACAAAACAAACAAAAACATTAGGAATGCGTGTTAGAGTATTTTTTTCTTCTTCTAGTAACAGGTGAATTTAAACGCTTTTATTTTTTGAGGGGCAGACTTCTTGTTTATGATTGTTTGATTGTACTCGTATAACTGAATTGGTTAGTAGACATTTATGACAAAAAGTGTTTAAAAGATGAATGAGTTTATAAATATTTTGATACTCGTTTGCTTGTTGTGAAAGCAGATCCATCATTCATGTGTACTTAGAGAGATGGATCATAATCATCATCATTATCGTCATCATTATTATTTATAATTATTAAAACAGCGTTCCACCAAGCCAGGGCTGCCGTTTTGGAAAGATATGATAAATTAACGCCCATCAATAATGTTGGTCAAATGGGTAGTAACATACTTCTATATATAAACAAATTATAGTCATACGTCTTATCAAAATATTTTGTGAATAAATCTATGTACTTCTTACATGATGCTAATCATGATCGTGTGTACGAGTAAATAAATGATTACTATTGCGTTTTGATAATTTAAAGGTGATCTTTTTTTGACACAGTAATTTTCTTGAAATAATTTTAAACTTTTTTTGTAATTTAAGAGTTTTTCATTGAAGGTTTGTATAACAGAACTGAACAAAACCAACAATTTTATGCTTCTTTTTAATGAAAACCATTTAGTATTTTTACTCTTGCCCGTTTTCAGACTCTTTTGCATTCTGTGTGAACAAGTTTATTCGAAAATTATATTGGTATTTTTATTGGGGTCTTTTGGACCATTTATACCCGATCTATAGTCTGTTCTCTAGTTCAAGATATTTTTCCTTTTTAAATTCAATCATAATATTTACCACAGACCTGTCAGCACCCAGTCCCTATCCTTGCCCTGAAGCAGCTGAAATATCAAAAACTTTTTAAAAAGCTGTACTGTTTCCTTAAGACAGTCCAGGTTGTGGAGAAATTCCGCCTTAGGAAAAACCAGAATTTTTCAATGTTATGGACCCTCTTGCTGGTCATCTGTTTAGGGCACGTTGCCTTAATGGACAACTTAATCGAGTAAAAATTGTACTTCAATATAAATGTATCATATTTAAAAGCGACCTAAAGCTTGTGCCTTCTTTGATTACGAGTATTTGATTCCTACGGGAAAAAGTTTCCTTCAAATTTCTCTATTTAATATTCTCAATGAGAACGGTTTGCCGAAATTCATGATATTAGAAATCTATTACACTTGTACCCTCGTATGATGCTCTGCCCCAGCCTATCTTTCATAGAATAGGGCCATGTGCAACACGGTCTTGCCTTTAATAGCAATACTCTCGGAACTAGCAGGTACATATTTGTATATAAATATGTAATTTCGTCTAGTCGAGTATCGTTAGACCTAAGCAAATTCTAATTGATGCGGCAGTTGGTTCACTATGTATGTCTTAAATATTTTCCAATATAGGATGATATGTGATCATGTTCATGATTTCGTCCAAAAATTATCGGCTCATTTGAGAAAATTTTTTGTATGTTTAAAAAAATGTAAGACGATTTTATTTCAAATAATAAATCTTAGCCGCAAAAACCCATGTCTTGTTATAGACCAGATCTTATCAAAAAATGTTAATAAATAATTAATGAATCCCCTGCCTTGCCTTTACAGTAGTGCCTTCCCCTGTTTAATAATCAGCATCGACTGATTACATGGCGTCTAGTATTTGGATTTGTTTGATTCGCTTTCAAAACTCCCTGATTGAACTTTTTTCCCTACAACATTACGCAGCAATTGTTGAAACTGTACGTAGTATTTTGAGTGTGTATATGTTTTTGTTTTATAATTAATGATTTTATTAGAAAAGACATGTTAGATTACTAAAAGATTTATGTACTACAATTGTGAAATTTTGATGTGAATGGCTGCCACCAGCATTGTTGTATTTATTTGTAGAATGATTTGTTTCAAATAATGATTTTATTTATTTTTAAAGTTTAAACACCTTTATGATTTAACTGAACCCAAGTTTTTAGTAATTTTGTTAATTAAAAAATTAATTTTAGCTAATTAGTAAAAAAGATAATATATAAATAAATTAGGGAGCCATTTGAAGCAGACATAGGAAGAAAAAACGCACTGGCGTAGATAAAATTTTGTTTTGGATGGGGACCACACCGGTTTTTATATTTGAAATATAGAAAAGAAAAATTATGTAAAGATATTCGTAAAAGTTCAACGCACCCCTCTTAATGGTCTTTCTAAACTAGTTCAATAAATTAAACATAAAATGATATAAAATTGAACATGCAAGTTATTGTATAAAGTTTGATTTTATTCATGTATGTAAATATTAAACAGCCCTAATTGGAAAACCTTTAACTCACATTCTTATTACATATTTTGTTAAGAAAAACAAGGATATCACATCTACGCCGTATTCTTTGCGGCAGTTTGTTAGAAAAAAATTCCACGTCTATCACTCAAAAAATATATTTGCTGAAGGAGGGCCAAGTTCCCAAGCAACTGCGGCAAATTTCTTATGGATTTATTCCACAAGACTTGGACGATTCAACCGGCTGGCTGCTGACCCGAGCCACATTTTTTAAATAGGTTTGTTTCAGAAGATCTTGGGTAAGTTCAGATAAATGGCAGCAAAAATTTAATTTTCTCTCTAAAATAACCCTAGTCCATCAAAAGCTACTGGAATGTGAAGAAGTAGAACTTAAAGTCTAAATATTCTATTTATTTATTTGTTTGGCATTTATAAAATAACAAAGCGAAACATACATATTCATTGTCGAGTTATTTCTGTGAATATAAAATTTTTCAACATAAAATGGGTCACTTCAAAATGTTTTTAAAATATATTTTTTTTCATTTGCGAGCTTTTAAAACTCTCCTTTAGTAATAAAAAACTTGTCTTACTATTCCGCACTATAATTAGTTTTTCCAAACAGCTGATTATTATATTATTGTTCGAACTTCAAGAAGAAATTTATACAACTTTGGACATAGATAGAAGTAAAATTACTTCTTCTTCCGGATGTTTTTTAAGATTGCTTATGCGTATTGATAACTTTGGATGGCTTCTTTGACAGTCTGGAACAGACCTAATAATCTTAATGAAGCAATCTGTCATTACACAGTGGGGTATATTGCAAAAGCAATTTAAATTATATTTATACGCTCTAAGGTGATACTGTAATTTTTGATAAAGTCCATTTTTGCAAATTATATTTATTCCGAGATGTACTTCAAAAAATAAATTATTTTTAATGTGATATTTTAATTCGCCAAATTTTTTACATTTTCTCGCATTAAAAATTCTCTTCGAAACATTATGAATCAAAGGCTTGAAAACTATGTATTTATTTTCTTTCTAACAATCATTATTTTCTTAATGATTAATTTAGAAATATGAACAGGAGAGCCACCTTTTAAACAACCATATGCATAGTATGCTTTTAGGGGCATTTAATTTTATTTACAATTTTATTTTGAACTGTCTTTTAATGTTATTATTATCGTCATTATTAGTATTTCTTATGACATTTTAGCTTCTTGTTATTATATTTGTATCTAAAAAGTTCAATTGACATTTTTCATGTATACATGCGTCTTATACTTATTATAAAGAACATTTGCATAAATCATTAATACAATTAGCTGTGTACTAATTACTTCAAATTATTCAATTTATATTTGTAGGAAATGTATCAGAACTGAGACAAAGGGATGGAAAGAAGAACAAAAGCTCAATTGAATGTGTCTAAAATGTAAAAGATTTTTCTCTTTTTTCCAACCAATAAATAAATTATGTTAAAAGCAAAGTAATACACATTTCTGGGGTAATACAAATTTATTTGAGCTTATTAAATATCACATATCTTAGGGGTTAAATAAAGTTAAAAAGAATAGTAGCATTTCAGGCCAACACTTATTTGAAAAGCATATTTTTAGGATAAAATAATAATTAAAGGTCTGCTGACCTGCTACTTCGCTTAAAAATAGTTTTGAAAAAAATCGAGGAGAGACATTTTCAAAAGTATTTCTTTAATATATAAACAAACAACATAAAAGAAAAACTCTGAATGGCAGAACAGACTGTTCTATATTTTAAGGCACTTAACGACATTTTTTGCAGCAAAGTAAAAAAGTAAATATGAATTATTGTTTTTAACAATGACAGCAATAAAAGAATGCAGACTGAAGGACAATATATATAATGTATTATATTGATGGTAGTATAATTTTAATGAAGTGAGCATTATTTTTTTGCTCAATATCTGAATGCATATATAGAACCATTTCAACTTAATAGTTCAAAGTTATTGCTGGAACTAATATGATCACATATTTAAATTTCATTTCCACTTGTTTCAAATATGACAATATAAACATAATTTTCACGCAAAAAGCATAAATAAAAATGTGCTGAAAAGGCCGTCAATTTTTTATATGCAATGCACAGTGCGTTACTTCTATGCAACGAATAGAAGAGAATACATAGACTTGTCGTAAATAAATGAAATAAACTTGAAACTTTAAGTAGGACTAAATAATGATGCGAAAAAAAACCTAAACTAAATTGGTTAAAGGATACGTCCACTGCCGGCCTTATGTATTGAATATGTATTGATCTATTAAAAACTGTTGAACGCCAGGATCGGTTAAAATTATTTAATTAGAAAATTTAGCAGCCTCTCATCGAATACTTAAACATATTTGCTCTAATTTCAAATACTTTCAGAGGTAATCACTCCTGTAAGAAATATAAAATCGATGTACTTTTTCCTCTGAGATGTTTTTTTTTCATAAATGTAAATATTCATTCATCTTGATTAAGCGATAACACAAATAATAAGCATTAGAAACAATCACTTTAAGTTAATCCTCATTTTCGATTGGTTCATTATTTGGATATTTTTTTAAAGAACTACTCTTTCTTGAATTGTTATATTCCTTTTAGACCATAACATTAGATTTGGAGGTGATATGGGCGTAGATGTAGGGAAGCTTAGCGGCCCCAAAATAATTTTACTAGTAGCAGAACCGTTTTCATTTTACAAAATTTTTGATAAGTGATATAATTCTTCTGTTACGTTAAAGGATTGTAATTCATGTCTTCAAAAAAAAAGATCAAGGACTCTTGACGCCCCAAAAATTTGTTTGTATACGTCCATAGAGGACGCTAGAAATGTAACCATAAACGAGATAAAAAAGTTTTCTTTTTCTGATGCATTTATTTGTCGAAAAATGTTTGGGAGTTTCTAAATCCAAATTTCGACAATTTTTTTTTCAACTAAGAACAATATTCACCATATTTGCTAAAAATTTCAATTTTATAGCAAATAAAGTACACAATTTTTCTGAAAACCGTTTTTTAGATTAACCATTGCAAATTAATAAAATAAAATTATTTGTTATTTAATTTGAATAGAAATTCTTTTCAACAGCAATTCCTTTAAACAGTTTTCAATAGAGAAATGGTCGATTGGTAGGTAAATGCTGTTAATATCCAATAATTCGCTAATATTTTTTTAAGCGTGCAAACATTTATATCGCAATATATGTATATGTACATATATACATACATACGTAACATGGCGTGTTTACATAATTTCATTAACATACATATTATTAACACGCTTCAATTCCATAATGAGTTAATAGCGACCAGTTTTATGTATTTTGTAAATTAATATTGAGTTTAGTGCACGCTTGTATCAAGTTTACATACACACCCAACCACCCCCTTTTTTATTTAGTTTTTTATTTGAATGTTTATCGTCTAAGATATTTAAGATTTCCTTCATGCTGCTTATAAAAAAAGGAAGTATTATTTTCTATGAGGACAGGATGCTGCCTTATAAAAGTGGACTTTAAGCGATTGATTCGTTCGAGAAGTAAAAATGTGAAAAAAAAAATTTGAAAAGAAAAAAAATTTTATGAGCTTGTGAATATCTTGTGAAATCAATTTTTATAGATTCGATCTTTTGTCGAAACTTGGAAAGCTCCTTTGAATGCCATGTTTTTCATTCAAATTGTTTAATTGGTTTTTCATCGTTGTCGAAAGTTTCCCAAAAAGAATTTTTTTCTATCAACTCCGCCAAATCGAATTTTTTTTATATCAACTTTTTTTTCAAATTAAATTTCCAGAAATGGCCTTTAAGGTCACACATTTTCATGTCTGCTACTAAGACACAGTACTAATCATAGATTTCAATTATTTATATAAAAAGTTTGCGTATTTGATTAATATATTTGAGGTCATTATTCATGTGTACCAATCATGTTGACAACATATTTGGGGATTTTTTTAAGATCTTTTATGCCCTTCCGAGTGTTTTTACATTTACAAAATTTTTTCGCCTGTTGTCTTTATGAGAAATTCATAATTTTGCTGGAAATCTTTTTGTTGCCTTCTTTATTTATAATATACATACACGCATACATTCTCATAGATTTAGTAAAATTTTTGTTTTTTTTTTCTTTTTTTCTTTTATTATTTTTTATGTTGTTGTTTATATCTTAATATGTATCTTAGCGACATAATCAAAATAAACATGCGTTCAAATAATCGTAAAATAAATGTGTGGCAAATGTTTATTATGTAGAAATAAAGAAACGCACAGAAAAACAAAATGTTTCAAACACAAAAATAATGAATCGCTTAATTGTGTGTTTTTTTCATGGCGAATAAAATAGAGTATTAAGGGGTTTCTACAGTTTGATTTTGGTGGGAAAATTACTTAAAGGATTAATAATGATTCCTTGCAAAGAGTGACGGGAGGATGGAAGTGATTGAAATGTTTATTTATTTTTAAGTTATTCATATGATTCACTTGAATGAAATAATAAAAATATTGGCAAATAAAAATTTGATACGGCTTTTGTTTGGTACATTTAGACAAAATAAAATAAAATAATAATGACGCTGCACAATGGTATTTCAAGGATGAGTACGATATGCAGAGGTTGATAATGTCATGAAAACTGTTGACAGAGTTCTGCCTGAATTTCACGTTGGCAAATTTTTATTTGTATGAGCACAATTGCATAAATTTTTATATCGGGTGATATTTGTAGGTTAGGTTAGGTTGATTGGAGGGGTATGTCAGCCCATGTCATACGACATACACCTAAGCCAGTGAAGGCTTGTTGTGCGCTCCTTTGAATTTAACCATAACATATTGACCCAAAGGTCTAGAGAAACTCCGTGTCACTCACAAAGTTCCTTAATTTCCTCCAGCATATTCCCCGTAATCGGCTTATGTCCGGTAAGATGTCACCCCCAAGATATCGGGATCTTATTTGTGAGAAGGCGGGGCATTGGCACAAATAGTGTTCCAATGTTTCGCTCCCCTCCCCACATGTAACATTTGTTTTTTCAGTGTAAATTTTTTCAGTGTAAAAAGCAAAATGCCAAAAATGTTCAGTAGGGTTTGCCATTTCACCATAAAGAGAATAAAAAACGAGCAAAATTCGTTCTGTGTGAGAAATGTGTTTCGTAAATTACATCCATTTAATGATCGTCATAATCGACCCACCGAACCGGCTTTTCAAGCTATTGTGACCGAATTTCGCACCAACTTCCACTCTATTGGACATTAATCTACCAATCCGTATGCGAAGAGTGCAAACCGAGCAGAATATTGCTGCTGTATCGGGCAGTGTCAATGAAAATCGCATTATGTACAAATTTACACAGTTGTCAATAATTGTTCTTGTATTATTCGACCACCTGGAAGATTTTACATAGGGAACTCGGTATGAAACCAAAAACTGAAACCAGGTGACGTATGGCAGTGCCGTTTGTTTGGTGAATAGGCCTTAGAAAAGTTGATTGAAGACTCACTTTTTTATCGAAAAATTGTCTTCAGCGGCGGAATTCATTTTTAGCTTAATGTATACGCCAACAAACAGAATAGAAGAATTCGGTGTGAAGAACAGCCAGGTCCAATTCAATAGCTGCCAATGCAAGCTAAGAGATGCACTTTTTTCTAGATAACAAGTGGTTTTAACAGGACGGTACCATATGTCACACAGCACGCGATACCATTAACCCATTGAGAGCCAAGTTTGGTGTCAAAATAATCTCGCATTTTTCAGCAGTTCACTGGCCGCCAAGATCATGCAATTTGAGGATACTGGAGTCTCTCGTATACAGGGATAAGCCAACCCTAATTCCAGACCTGGCAGATAACATTACAGCTGCCATAGACGAGATACCAGCTGAAAATTTGGAAAAAGTATGTCATAACATTTATATGAAATAATCTTTAAAAAATAAATGGCAGGCACTCATTTATCGTCGCATATAAATATTTTATTCACTTTTGCAAACTTTTTTTTTAATTTTTCAAAATACAAACGGTTCAAAAATTACCCATTACAACAACAAGAAAATAAACTTTAAATAAAAAACATTAATTTTTTTTATTCAATTGACAGAGAGAAGTCACCAATAAGGGTTATAACATCTTCGTATAAGATAGTAAATGTCGAAAACTCCGTGTGATTTTTTTACTGTCTTTACAAGCACTTCTTATGGGAACATGAAATTTTGGACCGAACCCCGTACTAGACTAATAATTTTTAATTATGGAAACGTAATCGCACATAATTTGGCCAAGAAAAAGAGATTAGGACCTCATTGACTACAGCCATGGACATTGTAAGTAAGGTAATCATGCGAGAAGAATGGGTGTCCCTTACAATGACTATTGCTTCAGTTGTCATAATGAAGAGGAGGAGGAGACGGTGTCTCCTATGTCTCCATCTCATACTGGGTATACTTCGACTGCGCCATTTGGGCAGCGGTCGCTGCAGTAGCCTATCCGAAGAAGGAACAAATAGCCTATCGGACAAGGGACTAAGTGCGATGAACTCCCTTATTAGCAGATGTTTGGTGCGCTGACTCTCCTTAATTCGATTCGTGACGCCTCCTGATCGAGGTCTTTACTGTCGCTCTCTGGGCCTATCGTGGTCTTATCATCGACTATCAGCTTTCCCTGTACTTCACATCTGTGTTTATCTGTCTATCTATCTCTTGCCTTTCCTTTCTCAAGGTATCACAAAAGGGATCATGTGCGTTGGACCCAAATGAGCTGAACAATTTTTCCTAATCTAATCTATTAAATAAAGTACATTAAATTGTTTTTCTTCAAAATTACAAAAAATTGTACTCCTTTTTTTAGAAAAAGAAAAAGTCGTAAAAAAATGCGAAATGTATGACTTGTTTTCTAAAATACGAGCAATTAAAGAAAATGTCAGGTAAATATGGACCACACAAGTAAATATTTAAAGTTTTAGTAAAATGAACTATTTAGGACAATGCTGAAATTTATGCTTGTCCCATACCAGAAAAGGGGAAGTTACACATTTCATGGATGGTCGATGTTTTTATTACAATTGCCTTGCGATGACTTGGTGACGCTGACAGAACTGTCTTTATTCTATTTGGAATTATGAGCATTTGGAAAAAAGAAATTCCGCCCAAACTTAACGGCATGTCGCTTACGCATCTTCAATATTGTATGCAATGACATCTTTCTTTCTTTGGGAATTAAATATTTTTAATTATTTATTGCTGTGTTGCTGGCTTTCTCCTGTTGTTAGTAGTTGTTTCTTATTTGGGTGTTTTATTTTAATAACAGGTTCTTCTATAAGAGAATGTAGCTGCAAACAGCATGTGGCGATCATGTTGATTTTAATAGTGTCTATAGAATCTGTTGCACATTATTCAGTCTAATTAAGTTTGGAAGTTTAAATGCTAAACCATGGCTTTCAAGAATTTTTTTAATAGAAATTTTAAGTGACCTTTTAGGAGGGTAAAAGAGCGAGTCATTTAAAAGTCGAATGTGCGACATGTGATGGCGGTAATCGGTGCTGTAAGTTTAGCAGTCAGGCAGTAGGCACATTTTGTATAAACTTTGCCACTATCCGTCAATATGCTCGAGTCCCTGGGAATCAAACTTTCGTCATGCACAAGAAATAAGATATTCGTCATCGTGTATAAAAAAGTGTTGAAAATAAGAAAAAGTAAAGCAAGAAAGGAGTTATGCTGTGGTCCATTAATTTTGCGCATGAAAAATATAAGGTTGTATAGTTTTTTAAATGCAAAGAAATTTTGAAAAATATCAAATTTGAGAAAGAATATCATTTAAGCGAATTTCGTATTGTTTTTGCAAATATGTAAAATTTAAACGAAAGAAACATGTATGAGTGAAAACACGAAACGTCCTGAAGTGCCGGCTCCTTTTGGTCGTAGTACGTGCCACCTATAAAATTTCAGTTTATAAAACATATTCGAATTGAAAATCATTATACTCCGTTTTATTTTAATATTGCTGAGTTGCCTTAAGCGATAATATTTTCACTTATCTTTAATGGAGAATCTTGGATAAGTGAAAAATAGGTCCGAAATTCGACTGTATTTTTGGAAGAAATATTTCTATTTTCATTTTAAGAACCTTCAGATTTCTTAATTTTGGTCTTTAACTACAAAAAAAGAAAGAAATAAAAAAAAATCAATAGATATTTGAGTCCTTTATTTTGCTAATAATGAACCCAGCTTTTGATAAATTGACAAATTTTAATTCATAATAATATTGATGATAAAGATCTTAATAGGGATTTAAAGATAAAATAAAATAAAACGCCCAAATATGTGTCGAAATATTGAATTAATTTTACAATAAGTTTCGTAAAAAATGAGAGAACTCAACACTAAATATTTATTAATTCTAATATTTTATTTGAATGAAAATAAAATATATTACATATTAAAATGGCTTCACTCCTGAACAAGCTGGGAAATTAAATTTCAAAAATTAATTTTTATTATATTTTTCTAGGCTCGAATGAAATTTAATAGGACCAGGCCTTTAAAATGGCTGATTAATTTCAAAAAATATTTCCTCTCTGCCCCACTTTGAGTTGTTGGCGCTAATGGAAGAATTCTCCTATATTACCACGCATGTGTGACGCTCTAATGCGGCCGATTATAAAGATTTAGACACTTCGTATCCAACATTTAAACGCATGGGCTTATAAAATAGGAAATAAGTTCACACACACAGGCACACGCACACTGAACAAGACTTAAACAATATTATCGACTCTCTCTTATTGGAAACCCCTTTATATAATAATTGCCTTTATGGAGCAAGAGTGTGCGTGCGTATGTGTATGAAACTAATAGTTTTAAACTTTAAATTATCAATTCTTCCATTTTTTTCTCTCCTCTATTATTTATTGTAAATGTTGTTTTATGCTTTGCTTTAAAATATTAGTGTGCATGTGAGTGTGTGTATGTGTGTGAGTGTGTGGGTATTTTTAGAAAATATCTAATTTTATTATTTCGTTAAAAGAAGTTTTAATACCAACTACAACAACTGCATAGGTACTATGTGTATAGTTTAAAGAAAAAATTGAAGAAAAAAATTTTTTAAGTATTTTTACCTAATTTAATTTATGGCTAATTTATGTAAATTTAATGCCTGGTTTCTTCTTAGTTTTTATTTCATTTGGTTTTATTTTTCTTCTTTTTTCATTAAACTTATACAGTTTTATATTTTTATTTTATGTACCAATCAATGATGATGATGATGATAATGATGTTGCTCTGATGACAATTAATTTATGTATTTTTATATCTACATATTTAGGATTTTTTTTCTTAAAACGTGTGTGTATCTGATTTTGTTTTAGAGTAAGTGTTTGCATCTTTCTCTTTTTATTTTTGGAGTTATTTATTAAAAACAATATATACATGTATGTACATATATACGACAATAACAAATTTTAAATATCTTTTGTCTCAAAGTTCAATGACATTTTTCCAATATTGTATTGAAAATATTTAAACTTAAAGTGTGAGTTTAATACAGACACATAGTTGGAGTAAATATTTAAAAAAGAAACCATTGAATCCGAAAATTTTAGCTCAAAAAATTCTTTTATAATTAGAGATAGAAAACAAGTTTGTAGAAAAGAAGAGCTTAAGTCAAAATGAAAAATAATTGATTTTTTCCAAATGTTTTTATTAGCCTTTTTCACAATAACTAAATTGAATCTATAAGTAAGTTTGAAACCATTGGAGTCTCTAAAATCCATTTACATTTACACACTAACAACTTTTCTAAATAAAATTATAAAAAAAGTTTTTGTATGCCTTTTAGTTACTCACTTTTGAAAGTTGTATAAAATTCTAATTCATTTTTGATTACTAATTATCCCTATTCAGGTATTTATAGAAGTGGGATTTATCACGGTGTATTCATGTTGGAAAAATCTTATTAAAAAGATTTTTCAACTCACATGCAATACATGATATTTTTCATAAATAGAATTACATACATATGTAGTTATATAAGTAGGCAGAGCTGTAAAAGAATGAAATTTTTTTGAATGAAACTGCGAATCGTTCCACCACTGAATAATCTTTTTTTGATGTATTCATTTAGTTCAAAATACAGGAAATGTAATTAATATGAACGCATTTAGCTATAATGAGCTAAAAAATCTTAATGCTCTCATTAATTTTAGAAAAAATAGAAAAACAAATATTTTTTGGACTCATTTTGCTTGCGCAATGATTAAATGTTATATTTTTATCATTTTATCGTTTCAACTTATTTTTCCATTCTGTATCTTATAATTTGGCAAAAGGATCGAAATATTAAACACAAGTCTTCCAGCTAAGCGATAAATCACCACAGACTATAAACATTGATACTCCATTATTTAAATATTAATAAAATTATTATATTTTAATTAAAAACATTGGATAACTTGCACGCCATCCCCAAAACTCGAATTCAGGAAAAATTTTTTTGTTGTGAAATTAAAAAAATATTTTTTGAAAATTGTTGATGACAAATCTCGAACTAATCAACCTCTTTGTTTAAATTTGGCGGCATTGGAAGCGATTTTCCAATTTTCTTTTTAATTCCCGTATCTATAAAACGCATTTTTATAAGAATTTGTGGAAGTATTAAAAAAAAACACTATCTTCGAAAATTCGCGATAACGTTATTTTTCGAAAGAATAAAGCAATTTTTAAAAAATTGCGGCGTTCAAAGCAGTGTTCGATGTATAAATTAAAAGAACCCATAAAATCGATTTGACAATAGTTTTTGGCATTAATGAAAAAACATGCTGTTTTTAAATTTGGAGCCGATATATTTTAGTAAAATTTTACCATAATATGTTAAAAAGCTTAATATCAACATCAACAACAAATTTTTTTCGAAAAATTGATTTTCAAAAAATCTGCAAGTTGTAACAAAATCTTCAAAATGTTACAAAATTTGCTCCCACCTCGTTTAATATTAAAATATTATGAAGGATCTACAAACACATACATACATTCATGCACATATAAATACAAACAGAACATCTTCCTGTGACGTCGAAATCTTTTAAAACCCCAAAACCTTCGAAAATCAAAGTGAAACCAGTAACTTCAAATCTGTTGAATTCGAATATTTGAAATAAATATTTTTCACGCGAGAGCTTTTTTCTGAAAAGCTTTGTTTACCCAGCAAGTAAAAATTAAGAAAAATAAAAATTAAATTTTTTAAAATTAAATTTTCACTTCAGTTTTTGCTTATTTTGGGTTTGCTGCACATACCCAGCGAAACTTTTTAAACTACTTCTTTGTATCGAAACTAAGCTTTTATAATGCTAAATCGGACTAGTTGGAGTTTATTCTGATACCTTATAAAGCCAGTGTAATTAATGTAAATTGGACTACGATAAATTCATATATTTGACTCATCTCTGGAGCACATGTCGTATCCTTTGGAGTATAATTTATAATTGAATTCGTATTGAATGCGATTTTCGTGGGGAATTAAAAATACTTATTAAAGAAATATTTGTATCACAGCATATTTTTCTTGAAATATTCTTTTCCAGTATTTCTACAAAATGTTGAAAATCTTATTAAATACAATATATAAAAAGAAATTAGAGTTCTTAAGAATATTATATTAATAAATTGATTAAACTTAAGACCAACGATTTTTGTAACTGTACTTTTCTTCATTAAACACTTCCATAGTACCTGTCCATATATATATTTATTCTATGTACTATCGCAACTGTATAAATGAAATTAAAACAAAAAATAGGAAACTTCATTTTAAAATCTTGAAATTTATATGAAGTGAATATATAGAATTATCATATGACCGGTAATAACCCTCTTTATTAACTCTTAAAAAAAAGAATACATACAGAGATAGATTTAAAATTCTCTCAACAATGTGTATAAAATGTAAATTAAGATAAATCTAAGACAAATCAGTTAATTAATAAAAAAAGCTCTATCGTACACGAGAAAGACTTAAATTGTCATCATTAAGGGGCGTAACTTGCGTAGATTTAATCATTATTTTTATTATTACCCCTGGATACCATGCACTCGCTCACCTCTACAAAATCAAGCACAACAAAAACAACATGTTATCTATTGTTTTCAAAGTAAAACTATTAGAGGCACAACCCAACAAACAACATGTAAACAGATTTAAAATTACAGATATTATCTTAAGAGAAGATGATCGAGCAAAGTTATTTAATACATTGATAGAAAATGATTAGCAAATAGAAAATTATTAGTAAAAAAGTATTTAATACATTAAACTATTTATCTATTGATAAGAAGGATTTAGTATTTGAAAATATAAAATGAAATAGAATGAAGGATGTGGGAGGACCATCATCTTCTCACACCTCCCGACTGTTTTTCTAAGCTAATATTGCTAAAATATGAAAAACTCTATGTGGAACAAAACTTTTTTTAAACTATTTAAGTTAAAAAAAGCTTTATTAAGAACAAATATATTACTTTGGGTGATTTTCAAGTGTGTACGTGTATAAAGTTCGTTAGTAGTGGTAGTAATGCTGTTGCATGTTTTTTTATTATAATATTTAATAGTTATTTCAAAGCACTTATTAAATTCTAATATTTTGACTTAATACTATTGGAAAAACAAAAACAAATACATAATCATTTACAAAAATAACTATTTTGCAATAACAAAAATAAAAAGTAAAACTAAGCGGTTATTGTATTTTATTCAATCTTGTAGCTTAATTTAAATAAAATCTTTAGGAAATAAAATGTTATATACAGTGCAATCTCGCTTAACGTAATTAATATAAATTTCGGTAGCTGCGTTATGCTGGGGAAAATTGTATGCTCTTCTTGTTCGAGATGTGCATAAATATTATTTATTGACTTATTTCAAATTCAATTAGTGTGTTTTATATAATGAGTTGTAGTCCAAAGCTCGTAGATTTGATTCATGCCGAACACCCTTAGTGTTTCTGCAGATAATCCAAGTATTTTCGCAGTTTGTGTATGTTTAAAAAAAAATCTAAAGAAAATTTTGCACTCAGTTGAAATTCATTCATTTAATTAATCTGTCTCGAGACAGATTAGGAATAGCCAAATTTTCCAATTTAAACTAATGTTTTATAAATTATTGTTATTAGGAAACAAAGTTAAGGGAAGCCAATTACGCCAGTAAAACGAAAGTCGAGTAAAATTATCGCATTCGATATCAATCGAAATTTTCATTTAAATTGCATTGAAATTTCGAATCATTATCGAAGGCCGTAATTTGGTCGCACTACTCTACTGTTTACGAGGACAATTCCATCATTACACTATAATCATTAGTTTTCATTTTCGCAACTTTTTGAGTAGCTCCTATAATTAAGGGAAATATACGCTATTTATAAGGAGTAAGGATAACTAAGAAAAATTGCAATAACAAGGATAATAATGTGAATAAATATTGAGTCACATTAAACAAGGAGCTGCGTTGACTGATTGCTGCATTGCATAGTGTTGTACTGACTATTTGCGACTGATAGAAGATATATTTAAAAAGAAAATAATACGAAATTTTGTTTTGGTAAACAGACTAAGATCTTTGGTAGGACACTACTTTTAACTTGCTTGGGTACTCGCCAATTGGACTTGATGGAGAAATTCGATAATAATTAGCACTAAGCATAAGCCTAGCGTAAGCTTTTTTGTGATACAAAGCTTTCTTTGCCTAATTTTACTCATGGCCTTGTTAAATATTATAGTGTAGGTACATATATACATTCTAAAATACATAGATTACCGTGATAGTGAAAACCAACCCTACCGGAACATCTTTTTTATGTTCTTTTAAAACTTTGCATTAAGTCTTATAAATAACTTCAATACTCATTACGTTATTTTATAAAATAAAACCATAAACAATTTCCAATTTGAATTAAAACCCACATGTTTACTGGGACTATAACAAATTGTAAAGAAATAATCCAACACACAATACACACACACACGCACAAAAACCAAATAATAATAAAAACTATACATTAAAAACAAATACAAAGTGAACAAGAAAAAAAGTACAAAAAAATTATAAAAGCAACTACAACAAGAACACAATAATTTTAACCAATGAAAACTATACGCACATTAAATGCCAACAACAAAATAAATACATAAATGTACATGTTGGCCAATAAGAGAGATTAAAATAATAAAAATATAAAAAAAAAACACAAAAACATATTTTTTGTAGTTGTAGTACAAATAATAATAATGACAACAACTACAATAATAACAATAATGTTGGAGTGTGGTAAGAGATTTCTGTTTATTGTTGTTGTATTAAAAAAAAAATACTCTCACACACTCTCATATATTTTTTTTTATATTTTTATTACATAAAGCAGGTTACAATCGGTTATTTGATTTTTCAAAGCTTATTTCTATACAATTTAAATGAATAGAAAGATGAAGAAGGCAGGATAAAAAAAATTAAAATTGTGATTGAATTCATATTGCGAGTATTTCTTTAAATAAGATGATGGAGAAACCCACAAAAATGTAATAGTTAAGAAAATAAAGACAACTAAAGCAACAAAATGATGTCAATAGAGTTTAGGCCAACATATTTTTAATTTTAATTTCAAACTCAAAATGTATCATTACGTTAGTCTTTTGAGCATTAGATGACAGATAGTTTCTGCAGATAAAGTGATGCGACGAATATTCGTATTCAAAAACATTCGCTTACTCCATGACATTTGGATTTGTATTCGACAAATTCAGGCGAATATTTGCGTCCCAAAAAAGCTGTAAAAAATCATTAAGTACTTGGCTAAAGAGTACTGGGGCCGAATTACCGCATACGTGACCGAGTAAAACTTTTGGTCAATTTTGTTTTTGGGATTACCACATTCTTTATCGTAGAAGTACCATCGAAATTTTCGATTACAGCATACGATAACGAGTGTGTAATCGATTTGCTAGATCTACAACAATCGAAACCAATATATTTTTTTCATTGTATGTGCAAAAAAGACGTAAAAATTTACGTTTATAAGTATATTTAATGTTTAAGATAATAAAATAAAACCATAATCGTGTTGTAGGGCTAATATTAATAATATAAACGGAAAGCAAAAGAAGTTATAGCCAAAAATACACGTATATTGCCAATTCCAGCTGTTTCTTTACAATTTCTTTTATATCAAAAATCTCACATCGGAAGCTTAAATTCATTTTAATAGCTTTAGATTGTAGACTTTATATTTGAAACAGAGGCACGAAAAAATTTGAATACTGCAAAAAAAACGATTGAGCACATTTCGTAAAAAATAAAAAAAATTCGAGGAGAATGAACTCTTCAAAAATCTCTTTATGTACGTCAAAAAATTATTGTATTCAGTCCTATTGCCATAAATTATTTTCCGATTATATATTAGTAATCAGAAAACTTCATATTTCCCACAAAATAAATATTTATTTTATAAATAAGTTCGTTACATAAACTTTAAAACTAATTCACAAAATTTGTTTTTATCTATTTACAGAACTCCGTCCACTTATTGAAATTTAATATTTAAACAAAACAATACTTTTAAAAAGATCTAAAAGAGAAAAAAGCAAATGTTTGGGTCATCCGGTTAAAAGAATAAATAAGTTTTCTTTTTTCGCAGCAAATCAGTAACAACATAAACTAAAAATGGATATTTAATCCATAATATTTTACTTCAAATTATAATACAAAGGATAACTAATTTCCTAAAGACAAGAAGAAACGCCAAAAAATAACCCTAATGGCCTAGTTTTGCTTGTGAAACAACTATTTATATTTTACATATTGAAATTTTATTCAAAATTTAAACAAGAGTCCTTTGGGAAACAGATAAACTAAAAGCACTAATTTTGTTTAACTAAGAAAACAAATAGTAGAATCGTTAAAAAAATTTTATAAATTGATTCATTATTAAAGAGAAAAAAAAGAAGGGGAAAAATCAAAAAAAAAACAAAACTTTGTTTTCCATCATAAACAAATATTACGACGCAAATGACTGAATCAACACAACTACAAACAGCTGAGAATAATAACGCAGGGGTTGTTAAAATGGAACCTTTACCGCCTGCCACAACTGCTTCCACAGCCAATACAATTTTGGCCACCTCGCCAGCTCCATCATCTGTTATGGAACAACAAACACAACAACAGCAAACAGCTTCGATAATAAATGCAACATTGCAACAGCACCAGCAACAGCAACAACAACAGCAGCATCAACAAGCCCAGCAAATATTGCAACAGCACCAACAACAATATGCATTAAAATGGAACGATTATCAAACCTCAATGTTGAGTTCATTTCGCCATTTGCGCGATGAAGAGGATTTTGTCGATGTCACCTTGGCCTGTGATGAGCGTTCATTCACCGCTCACAAAGTTGTACTGAGCGCCTGTAGTCCATATTTTCGCAAATTACTGAAAGCCAATCCCTGTGAGCATCCCATTGTTATATTGAGAGACGTGCCAGCCGATGATGTGGAGAATTTGTTAAGGTAAGTGTCAAATTGGCAATGAAATTGAAAAAACGCTCTTCAACGAAGACCTTATCGATTAAAGTAAAGAATTAATTTTTTTCCAACTTCATCAAAAATATCTTAGAGAAACTCAAACTCATTGTAATCACAATGGCTTTTCTAATAAGGTCGTGTCATTGTTGCATTTTGACGGTCGAAATAGACTAACAACACCGTTCTGCTCTTATAGAAAAACATTTCATGTGGACAATTTATTAAATTATTGAATTTCCTGAAGAAGACGCCCACAGGGTGTAGAATTATTGATAATATTGATAAAAGTAAATAGATTATTTTTATCAAAAAGATCTCGTGCTTAATAAATAATCCAGAGAAGGGTAAAAATTCAGTTTTGTGAAATATTTAAAAAATAATTTATCAAAACGCTATCGATATCGATAAGAAGAAGTGAACGGCCCTTATTATAATTTTTTTTTTTTTTTGAAGACGATGTCACTATAACTGACCTTCGTAGACTGGTAGGTAGTGCACTAGACTCGTAGTGCGGAGGTCCCAGGTTCGAATCCTGCCGCAGAACTTTGGCAGTTTGTGTCTGATAATTAAATGGAGCGCACAACAAGCCTTCACTGGCTTAAGTGTATGTCGTATGACATGGGCTTATCACACCCGTCCAATCAACCTAACCTAACCTAACCATGTCACAATAAATGGTGAGCAGTACAGGCATACGATGCATGAGTCGTCTTTGCGCCAGTTGCTGCATTCAGTGTCTATCATTGTAGGGATCAAATGGACGAAGCAACCGCTCACACAGCTCGGGCTGTGATTTTTGAGTGATTTTGAGACACCAATTCCTAGGTCTAGTGATCTCCAGTTTTTAAGATTCCAACAGTAGCAGACATCCTATTTTGGGGACTTTTAAAATCTCGCGTTTAAAGCAGCAAACCACGTACGTTGCAAGTGTTGAAACATTGAAGGAAAAATCGCCACTTCGGAGCCAGATGTTTTGCGAAAAAAAATTCAAATTGCCGTAAAACGCGCGCAATCATGCATTTGGGAGATATAATATTTTCCAATTAATGTCATCAATTTTCACACTTTCAAATAAACCCTATTTCATTTATAACAAAATGGATGACAGTTCAAATTATGACATTACGTTTCCGCCACCTTATATTAACATCTCACAATCCGTTTGCCTCACACAACACATTGCTTTATTTTGGAAGGTATATGTTCACTTGGAAGTTTTGGTAATATTTGAATTTTATAACCAATAAAATAGAAAAAAAAACTTTCAAAGAAGTTAATTAGATACAGTGCAAACTCCTATCATTTACAATGATTTTAATTTGATATTGTCATTCCCAAATGTTTTTTAATTCATTGGCTTTGAATTTCATTCCAGAGTATATTATACATTGTAATATTTATGAAAAGCATCCCAATTACGTGTAAATTTAATTTTTTCATAATTTTTTTACTGATATTTCTTTCGACTGATGCGATCAGGGATGGAACTGGGGAATTTTATTACAATGTGCTTTCTACCTCTATCTCAAATACTAATAAAAAGAAGTTATCGTTTGCTTAAAATAACTGTTAGAGCAGCTCTGAGAGTAAATAAATTTAGCAGGAGGAACTCAGTAAAAAGAGAGTTTCCTAAGAAGCCATGAAAATTAAGCGACTGTGATCCAATAATGAAGCGAACTCGGTCCATATGAAATGATTTGTATGTATAATGAGAAAGTAAGTCATTTACCACTGAATATCTGAGTCTGGAGAGGGATAAAACTTACAATAGTCACAATTTATTTTTCCTGAAGTGATTTAATGTAAATTTTAGGCAATAAATCTTATTAAACGAAAAAATTTCTAAAATTAAAAGGAAATTGCACAATATTGTAGAATTAATTTAAACTTTTAGTCACGATTTTGTCCATTTGACTTCCGAGGAAGTCGAAAAGGAGCACTAGCGACCTTAGAAACTTTGAATATGTGATACCTTAAGAATAACTTTTACAATCTTACACTGTTTATATCTAAAAAATTATTTGATACAATGCAATACTGCTATATTCTTTGTGTATCATAATTTGTTATCATAAATGCAAAATATTTTCCTTAAAAAAGACATCAAAAGGACATGAAAATAATGTATATAAACATCTTTATCAAACATGATTTGGCTAAAGGGTACTGATGATTAGCGCCAATGAAAGGCAGGCATATACTCAGCTAAGCCAACGACAAACAATAAAATGTTAAATAAATACTCTTGTGCTTCAGGCTCAAGATTGTTTCAGTATGCCCTTAAAAGAAAGTATATAAAATCGGAATATAAAAGTTATCATTTATTGAAGAATTAGTCTAGTGCTAAATTTTTTAACAGTATTTGAAAGGACTTATTATATCATTACAAAGAAGTAATCGATTATTATTTAAAATTTGTTAACTTTCAGTTTTATGTATAACGGCGAAGTCAATGTGGGTCACGAGCATTTGCCAGAGTTTCTTAAAACCGCCCATTTACTACAAATCCGTGGTCTAGCCGATGTCAATAACGGATCATCGGCCTCATTTACCTCCACACTTGCCTCCTCAACGGCCTCTAAAAAACACAGCAGCTCTATGAACAGTCAACTATCGGGCAGTACGAACAAATTGAATTTTCTAACCGCTGCCACTCAAGCTTTAAGCACTTCGTCTAATTCACCATTTACAACGCCCTCATTAAGTTCGAATACGCCTTTGAATAATTTGTTGAACAATAGCAGCAACAGCAACAATAACAACATCAACAATACCAACAACAACAGCAACATCAATAATAATAATAATACCAGCAGTAACAATAACAACAGTAATAATAATAATTCAAACAGTGGAAAAACCCCTGCCATACAGGAATTGAAGGCCTCGTCAGCGTCCCCCGTAAGAAAATCAAACAATAACATAAAAGTAAAGTAGACACTTCCGGAAAACAGATTTGTCGCGCGAAATAGAAAAAATATGTTTTTTTGTAATGTTTTGGTTTTTCTTTTTCTATATTTTCGTTTTCAGGCAAATCACTGGGATTTATCGGATTCAGAAAGCAATCGCAATAACCATTTGACACCTCCTCCACAGAAAAGAATCAAAAGCGCCGATTTGTTTCGTGCTCAACATGGCATCAGTCCTGAACGTTTGTTAATAGACCGCGAATTTCCGGTAGCTGGGCAGCATCCCTTAACACGTAATCGAGATCGCAGTCGTGAGACCTCACGTGATAGGGACCGTGAAATGCGCGAGTCCCTGTTGGGTCAGGCTTTGGAGAATACAAATGGTTTGCAGGTGAGCAAGAAAGAAATCAAATCAGCTTTAAAAGTTTTCAATATATACGAGGTGTGTATAATTCTCTGTTTTTGCGACACGGTAATATGGACACACAAAGCAACAACACAAACATGCCTCACCCACTATATGCAGCGGATTTGGCCCAAGAAAGTGCAGAAATTTTCAATGATTGCGTATTTAAAGACTGTTTTGAATTGTTTTGAAAAAGTTGAAAGCTCTAGCAAAAAGCACTTATCAAAAGCACTTCAAGGGATTGATACAGTGTCTGAGGGAAATTATTTTAAAAGGGGCAATAATATTGAAGAACAAATAAAAATAAAAGTTCATGTTAATTTTTGTACACACCTCGTATATTTAATTGAAGTTAGTTTAAAATTTGTATTTTGCTAATGACTATACTGACCCCATTGCGAAGGTCCCAGGTTCGAATCCTGCCGCAGAACTTTGGCAGTTGTGTTTGATAATTAAAGGGAGCGCACAACAAGCTTTCACTGGCTTAAGTGTATGTCGTATGACATGGGCTATCACAACCCTCCAATCAACCTAACATAACCTAACCATACTGACCCCATCGTTAGACCTCTAACCGGTCTAATAGACTATATATTTTCATAAAATCCTCAACAAATAAATAAATATATTTTTAAATGGAGAGAAAATCCCAAAAAGCTTTCGAATATTTATTATTATAATTATTTTATAGAAACCACATCCCGATATGGCGTCCTTACATGCCCAAAGTGCTGGCGAAGATTCAAATAGTTCCGATACTGAACCGTCTGATCGCGGTGATGGCCAACACGATGGCACCATGGACTCTATGGACAATCAGCGTTCTCATTCGTTCCCCAATGCCTTTTTGGGCTTACAAGGTATACCTGGCCTATTGCCAGGTCCTTCCGGTATGGGTGCTAATGACTTTGGTAAGTCCATATAATTCTTTTTTATTTTTCGAAATCAATTATACATATACATATATATCTTTTTCAAACATTTTTAATATATTGAATATATATATATATATTTGCCTCTTGTTGTTATGTTGACAAAATTTGCTCATCTCGATTTGAATTTAACGTATTTGAGAATCATTTGAAAAAAAAGCAACAGAAATCAAAAATTCAAAACCAATTGGAAATATTTTAATTTTATTTTGCATTTTATATCATTTAAAGTAATTAATAATAAATAAGATAAAATAAATAAATAAATAGCGAAAGCATGAGTATTTTGAAAAAATAATGGCAAAATAATAAAATAATTGGCTAAAAACAAAATTGGAGCGAAAGATTTTAACGACTGTGATTATTTATAAGAAAAACCAAAAAAAAATTAAATTTGCCATTAGCGAAATTTGTAAAATAAAATAATTTATTAATACCATTCTGGGATAAAAGCTTGCTCAAAAATGAAACAGGCCAAGAGATCTTTTATAAGTTAAAAAATATTTCCGAATATTGTTCTGTCTGAATGTTGTTTATAAATTTTTGACCAAAGAAAAAACACCAAAATTTGCGTTGATATAATGCAATTTCTCAAGTGGTTAAAATATAAAATTAGACCCCATATTAAATACCACCTGAAAGCTTTAAAATTTTTACAAAAGCTTGAGGCAATTCAAATATATACAAGGGCTTTCTAAATAACTTCTAAGTCTTAATTAAAGACGATTTTAAAAATAATCCTTATAAGTCTTTACCTATATTTTTATTTTTTTATATTTAATTTAAAGGCCTTAACTTGGTCCGAATCTTACATTTTTAAATTCTCAAGCGTTTTGCTTTAAAAACTTTTGTTAACCAATCAGTTCAACTCTGAATTAACTTGATGAAAACTTTTTCTGTTATTTACTAATAAAATAAAAAGAAATATTATTATTGCCTTCATCAAAAGCAATCATTAAATTTTAATATCTTGACTGAGTCAAAAGCTATCACCTTAACCATTCAAGCTTTTGTTTCAATCGATTTCTTTAATTATTTGCCTGAAATCGTTAATAATATCGTTGAGATTAAAAAGCTTTAATAGACGAATAAATTTGGTTTTATAAATCCTTTTTTACGGAAATTTTAAAACACTATTGTTTCTATTTCTATTCATGAGATTTTTCACTCAAAAAGCTTTTTATAAGTTCAAGTGAAACTTTCGAAGCCCTCTGCTCCTTATAGGATCGATGGCAAAATATATATATAAGTGAAACTTTCGTATATCTGACCATATTATAATTGTAATGATCAAATGAAGGAAATATCCGAATAGCTTTATCCCAGATTGTAGTGAATCCAGCCCATGAATCGGTTCTTAGCCGTTCATATTATTAATCATTTACAACTATCATATATTGCTTGCTGTATTTTAATTATATAATTTAATTATGTTATTTAATTCTATTGTACTATTTAATTTCCAGTCTACAACAAAAAAGGTGAAATATCTTGCTATTAGTAAATCGTATATATTTAAAAAAAAAACAAAAAAAACACCAACAAATATGAAGCTAAAAAACATACCATTCATTCATTCATTATTTTACGTACAATTACCATGATTATGGTCAAAACGTGCTTCAATATAACACCTAATATATTTAAGTATAAATAAAAGAAAATTATTTATTTTTCCTCAAAATTTTATTTGCACATTTAGTGTCATCGAAAAATACTTGAAAACAATGACTAAAATTATTTATACGATTATGAATTTTTATTATCATTTTGTGTCTTTGTTCCCACTCCCACTTATACGATGTTCTATTTGAAATAATTTTCATAATAATAATGATTGTGAAAGACATTTAGTCAATGTGTTCGATATCCTCAAATATTTGATGACCCATCTATGGGTATGGTCTAAATGTTCGTTCATATTTACCATTAAATTATATACTACAAAATACATATAAAATATTATTATTTTCAACATTTATCCAATATTGTTATTAATGCTCGTATGTACATATGTTGCATATGAGCAATACATATGTACCGGTGTTGGTACTATAGTTTTTATATTTTATTTTATTTTATTTTTAATATTCAATACACATCTATTTAAACTGACCATACGTTTTGTGTGTGTGTGTGCGTGTGTATGTAATAAGTCGATCGAAAATGTTAAACTCACTTATACAGGGTGTGGTGCTAAAGCACGGGAAAGGGTAGGGGATGTTTAGATGGAACTAGTTGTTATTCTTTTTGGTTGTTAAGGGTCGCCAAGCAATGATTTGGTTCATTTTATTTTATTATTATTCTTCTTTTCTCTCATAAGGATGTTGTTTATTCCTTGAAGCCATGAATGCGTACGTATGTCCTGTGCTTATTACTGTTGTTCGTTTACATGTACATACATATTATGGATATATTTTTTATATTATGATTATAATAATCTATAAACATTCAATATCTATGCTTATGTCCTGTTAACGGCCATTAACATGTGTATTCGAATTATTTTTTAAGGACATTTATGTTATATATGTGTATGTAGATTATTATAAATTTATAAACACATACACATACGAGTATTTAGTGTGAATATATTCGGGGCAAATTTATTCTTTCAATGTCTTACAGAAGACATTAATAACAACAACAAAAGGAAACATTATATTGGAAGGCAATGCACCACTATTTGTAATTCAAATATGTACCAAAACAGGACTATTTATATATGCAAATATGCGCTTAAAACTTTCCTTAATAGATAACTTTAAAAAAAAGAAAAAGTCTTCGCATAGTAGTTTGAAGGTACGCTGCAGTATAATTGAGTAATAAAATGATGTTTTTAATTAAATATTTTCTGTAAAAGCATAAAAATCTGGTCATTCGATATCGATTGAATTTTTTTCATTTAAATCAGTGCCAAGCAAACGAGCACGCATGCGTTTAATCCAATATTACCAGCTGGAGGATTATTCCTTTTAAGGGCGAATTCGATGATACTCTTTTAGGGGGAAATTAAACCGGGTGGTCAAAATTTTATATTCAGGCTATATCTAGGGTACTTTCCTATATGATTAAATAGCGTAATATATACTAAATGGAGCAAAAGTAATGTCATAATCGCCCATTTGGCGCCAGAATTTTTTGCGAGCAACAATTCCAAATGCTGTAAAACTAGCGCGATTATGCAACAACTCAGAAAGTGGCCATTTAAGCGATATATTTTTTTTCAACTACACAAATCCACTTTCAAATAAACAGTTTTCCATTTATAACAAAATGGCTGCCATTTCAAATTATTTCATTACTTTTGCAAATTATGACATTAATTTTGCTCCACCTTGTAGATGTTACAACATCTTAAATCGCCGAAAAATTTCATGATTTCATATCAATTTCATCTGGCAGCTTATTAATTAAAAAAATTTCTTATCGAGTTCAAGGAGATAAATGTAAAACACAGTGTAATGTCCCAAATGCATTACGGTGGCCAACAGGAGAGACCTTGTTGCACACTAATAAATATATTGGCTGAGTCTGCGTACATGTATCTATTACAAACTTTCTTAAATAGTGTTTTAAAAAAGATGAGAATATTGGGGAGCTAAAAATGGCTGCCTTTATTGTTGCTACAATCAAACAACTCAGTGAACATTGAGTTTCACACAAAAAATGATGATTAATGAACGAAATGCACTGCTTTGGCTTTTGCATTTTGTCGAAAACTTTAAATAATATAAAATACTTGATTAACATAAATTTGTTATCTAAACATTTTCAATTGGGAGAATTGAAACGAAAATAATTTTGTTTTTTGAAAATAGTAAAATAACCTGTGAACAATACAACACATATTGGCTAAAAATAAATAAATTAAATGCAGGAGACTTCAAACAAGAAACTTATGTTGTAGCACTAATGCCAAAGTAAGTTTTTTTTAAAGAGGCAGATACGGTTGGAAAGGAAGATAATTTCCAATAAAATTTATTTTGCAAAGAATTTTATGCTCTTAAATGATGTATTGCTCGGCTAAAAAATTTTTTAAAATTGAAATTTGTGATTAATCCTTATTACATGTCGCCAATACCTAAAATTGATAACTGACCTTCGTAGACTAGTAGGTAGTGTACTAGACTCGTAGTGCTAAGGTCCTAGGTTCGAATCCTGCCGCAGAACTCTGGCAATTTGTGTTTGACAATTAAAGGGAGCGCACAACAAGCCTTCACTGGCTTAAGTGTTTGTCGTATGACATGGGCTATCACACCCCTCCAATCAACCTAACCTAACCTAACCTAAAATTGATATTGAAAAAATTAAGTTAAAAGCTTAAGGATCACGGTCTATTTAGTTTCAAATGTTCTGTGAGGGAAGATAATAATATGTAGAAAAAAACACATACTTACATACATACATAGCATAACGTCTTATAATTCTAATATTTAAAAGAATAATTAGATAATTTGTAGTGCATCCCTGTAGGTGAAGGTTGCTGGTAAATCGTTTAGTGTGTAGCAAGCACTTTTCCCAGACCATCAGTAGGATAGTTTGTTTCCTCTAGAAGTTTTTTTTTATAAATTAACTGCTGAACAACGATTTCAATACCCCCACTACTGTATGGAAGAATGAGCATGGCTCAATAAAGGAAACATTTGTTCTTATCGCCTTTTTTTACTTTAGAAATGTGTTACTAGAAACGAAGTTTTCTTTAAATGAGAAATTAAGAGTTGCGTCTCCATTCTTGATTTAACTTCAATTGGTTTCTCTTTTTTTCGCTCCATTCAAGGGCAAAAAATACCTTTTAAGCTGAATAGTGTGGTCAAAGCAGCGTTTTGTGTTTTGATTACACGCATTGTAAAGGAAATTATTTTATTTGAACTTCCAAGCTGGATTAGTTAAAAACAAATTTGGTTAAAAATACATTAGGAATGTTTTTGAAAAACTCAAAAAGAGGTAGATTTTTTTTTTCGGAAAATAATAAAGGTGGATAAGACACTGAAAAAAAGTCTTTTTTAAAAAACATGCGATGCTAAACATTTTTTGTCTGCTGGGATCGATCCTGTGACCTTTGAACTACTAGTGTACGAAGTGATAGAATTAGCACCGCTGTATTGTTTCCGGTTGCTTGATATACAATACAACAAAAACAAGTTAATTAAGAGATAGAGAGTTGAAAATGGTCCATATAACTGCAGAATGTAGCAGTGTATGCCGGGCATTGGTTTAAATTTTCTCTCCGGAATGTATTTTCTTGCAAAATAATTTTTATTCGAAGAACTAGTTGTCGTCTGCCATTATCTTTCCGCATACTTTTAGGAGCTACGAATACAAGCAAATGTTTGCTACTTTAGTTTAATGTGGTGAAAAATTGTAAAGTGTTGCCTTTTGGACTTTTGAAGTTGTTACGGCAGGAGTTTTTTTAATTTTAAAAGCTGAATTATGATTTTTTCACTTTCCCCAAAACTCTACTATAAAAGCATTACTTTATAACATCCTTTATAATTATAAATATAATCATGAATCTTTAAGATAAACGGCATTATTACAATTTATTCAGTCAATCGTGTATGTAGTAAAGTACTTAAAACATTGCGTGTTTAATTGTATTGAAAATACATAAGATTTCTGAAGAAACAAAATAAGGATATGAAAAAGAAGGAAATTTCTATTTAAAAAAATAGGTAAATTTAGCATGTATTTTCTCCATTAAAAGGAAAAATGCAAAAGGAGATGTGAAGAAAGTATTTAATTATATTTATATACTTCATGTATATATGATCTTATTTTTACTCTTAAATAACCAAAAATAAATGGTCGATCAAAATGCTATTAATTGCGCATTAGTATGTATTAAAAGAAATTTTATATTTAGATAAAAGTACTCGCAAACGTGTATTCAATGACCGTTGTATTGGTTGTGCGTACCAATAGTTACAAAATGTGTGCTATTTTGCAATTATTTTATAAAACTTTAGCACATACGAACAATAGGGCCACTAATGTTTATTTTTATATTTTGATGGAACAATTTGTGCATAGATAAAGCATCAAAATTTAGTTCTAATAAATTATTTTACAGTATTATGAATGAGATGCTCGACTACATAAGAAGTTATTTTGTTTTGCTGACTTTTACCGCCGCAAATCGTGTGTGCCTGTATCAATAAACCGATGTATATCATTTTTTAGCTGTAGCATACTTTTAGGGTGTGTTTGCTTTTCTTTACTCGTTAAATCAAAAACCATAAAAATTGAAAAAAAGTACTTTAACACATGAAATTGAAAACTTTGTTATTTGAAAATAAGCCATTATAATGAAAACAGTGGTCAGTATGGTAGTTTATTAAATAGAAGGAAACAGGATATAAGGGCGTTTGGAAAGTGCAGACTTTTCTTTTACTTGGAGAACAAAAAGGGACAAAGTGAGTCAAGCATTCTATATAAATAAACTTTACAATTTCTAATGTTTTTCTTTACTTAAGAAGGTTGTGTTTTTTATTTCAGAAAAAAAAGCAAACATCTCTTGTCTTTATTGTGGTTGTCTCAGTGATGTTGTTGTTTCTACTTTCAAATTATACTATATATTAAAAAAATAGAAACTTAGAAAAACATATTAAATATACGGGCTTTGGTAATGTGGTATTATTTTGTACAGAAATAAAATAATACTGTATGTATATAAAAATGTATATGAAGTATACATTTAGGCCTCATACCTCTGATAATCATACTGAAGAGGTAATGTTTGCCAAAATTTAAAGAAAATAATGTGAAAATGAAATTTGTCTGATTGCAAAGGAAAAATATGTTTTGTTTACATTTGTCTGTGCTGCCCACTTAGAAGTATGTAATTTGGTTTTATTTTTATAAAGAAATTTAGAAGATAAAGACAAAAGTGATGGTTATAAAAGCTGAGTGAGCAAGTAAACTACAAGAGTAACAACTGCTAAAGTGATGAATTTTTTCACGAATTTCTTATTCATTCTACGAAAATGCCATTTAAAAAGTATATAGTGCAGATCAAGCTTAAGCTTTTTGATGAAAGTTAAACTTAATGTAAAAAATAATTTTTTAACCGACTTCAAAAAGGACGCGGTTATCATTTGTGTGTTTTTTTTTTAATTTTTTTAATGTTCGTACCGCGCAATTTGCCCCCCAAAAAATGGATATATAAATTCAATTCTCATATATTCATAAATTCTCCATTTATGGACCGATTTTCAAAACTATTTTCTGATTGAAAGGGTTTGCTTGTAGTTTTCTGTAATGTTTGTTTGGTTTTGTTTCTAAGTCAGACACTGGAGATTTACCCCTCCCGAAAAATTGACTATCGCATAACTGCTCCATTTATTGACCGATTTTCTAAATTCTTTTCGTGAAGTTTGGTCGCATAATTTTTTCGAAAATCGTTTTAAACCATTTTAGATAAAAAAAACAACTTTTTTATTTAGAAAGTTTAGCTTGCAGAGTGGTTTCACAGAAATTTTAATTTAAATCCGATGGACAAAGTAATGAATTTAATGTATGGACTTATTTTCAAATTGTTTTCTTTAAGAAGGTATTTCAATCTTTTCTGGGTGCAAAATATAAACTATAAACCGATTATATCGGGTTTTGAACGAACCCATAGTTACTTTCGGTTTTGTAATCTGTTCGATATGCAGTCAGTTTTTTGTTTGGCAGAATTGTTTTGTAATTTTCATGGACTTCATTGTTTTAGGAAGAGAAATTATTGAAATTTGCACTATCTTTGTATCATAAGATGTAAATAATTTAATTTTTTTTTTCACTGGAGTATTCTGGCCTTAAATAAGGCAATACTTTCTTCATTGCCAATTAAAGAGAATGTTACATATTTTCTTTTTTAATTAATCTTTATTTATGTGATAAAAGTGGTTGCTTTTTGCACAACTTTTAGCAAAAATGATAGGCAGTGTATATTATATGCTTTAATCTCTATTCGAATATTTTGTAGCCGATATCCTGTTCATTTTCTGTCCTTTTTAAATCCTGTAGTTCCACGTTGTTGTCTTTTCATTCCCCTATTTATATACTGTCAATCTTTTTATTTGTGGTTAGTAAAAAAAGAAATAAAACAAATCTGAACCTTGTTTAGTTATCAAGTGCACTTGTGCGTGTGAGTATATTCTTCTATTTAAAATCTATTGTTTTTGTCCTATTTTTGGTTCTTTAGCAATTTATTTTAATTTTAAAAATGTTCCTGACTGGTGTGGTCCTTTTTTCGTAATGCTTAACCAATACAAAAAACAACAGAATTTTAAGTTTTATTCCTTATCCTTTGTTTTCTTTTTCGTTTTTTAAGATTTTTCAAAGATGTATTTGAAAACACATTAGAATGCAAAAGAAAATATTAGATATTTTTAAGGAAGACACATTAAAAAGAACAAATGGAAAATGTCCTTTAACACATATGTGCAAAATTATTTTTAATTTGAAATCTAAGCGTAGCCAGATATAAAAAAAGTTATAAAATATTAATTTCTTTAGTAAATGAACTAAAATGCTGAATATGAAAAAGCTAATCCTACAAATGGATTGAAAGAAGTTCTTTACTTAAATTTCTTAATAGAAAATATATATACAAAATTTTACTTTTTGATTTGCATACTATTTTAAATAATTTTTTTTATAAAAATAACAAACAAATATAATTGATTTTTCTGAAGAAAAGCTCTTATCATACAAAAAAGTTTATAAAACATTTTTTAAAAGTCTAGCGCTCCTGTTCCATTCGATTATATAGATTAATTTGGAATTTCTCTGAATTTTTCCTAATATCGAGTCTCCAAATCCAGCCCACCTTAAGGTTACATTTAAGAAAATTCAATTGCAATTACTCGCTATACCTGTAATTAAATGCCAATAAAATTTCTATGGGATTTTCTAAACATTTCTATTTCATAATAAATATTATTTTATACACACTAAACTTAACATACATACTAAAGAAAGCCTTGCTATAATCTACAAAATTAAATACGTGTAAGAAAGACAAAGAAAAATCAACGTAACATACCGGAAAACCGGAAACAGGCGGAAACATTACATTCGCGCGCATTGCTTAAGCATTTTAGCAACAAAAGCAGCAGCAATGATAACATACACACACACACAAACACTTATACATACGCTTAATTTAACCGTATAAATTCTATGAAAAAAACGCAACAACAACAAAAAAATAAGAAAAACCAATTACAGCTAAAAGTAGACTAAGTATTTATAAGAAAACAATAAAAATAATCACAATAACAACCTGAAATTGTAAGTGCGTGTCGCGTTTCAACTTAATTTATTAACACACAACATACGCATTCTCCAACAGACAAATAGTGACAGCAGAAAAATAGTAAAAAATATTTGTAATGCCAAACTTGAAAAAGTATAAGCTTAATATATAAAAATAATGAAAAACTTTTGTTAAACAATTTTTCTTTTTATATTTGATGTAATGTTAATAACACACTTTTAGTTGTTACTACATACTTTGATTGTTTCACTTATTCGGGAAAGTAAAGTTTTTTTTCTTATAAAAAAAAACAAAAAAAAACTGGTAACAGTTTTAGTGAACGCACCCATTAAATTGTAGTAAATAAAATCCATTTCGCTCCCTTAACATATGCTAGGGATTTTTTTATACTATTGTTACTGTAGAAACAAAACTTATAATAGTCGAGCGTAAAAAGTTTTTGCAGTGTAAAAGAAAACATCAGCTAACATGACATGAAAGCACTTCAATATCAAAGTATTTAAAAAAAAGACGTGCCTTAGAAGGCTTTGGAATTACCAAGAATTTCCTATAGTCTCTAAAATAATATTACAAAATGTCTAGGATTTATTGATTAAATATGCTGTATGCTTTAAAGCTCTTTCAATTTTATCTTTCAAGAATTTTTATGTCGTAAATTAAGCATATAACAGGCCTACTTCAAATTAATTAAAGTAAAGAAAGAAATTAAAAAAAGTTTAATTATAATTTTGGAATTTGCTTTCCATTTTATAAACATCTAATCTAAATAATACTAGTTTGGTCCTCCGTTAAGTTTGTTTTTAAGCCGGATTTTGAAAACTGTTTTTTAAAGTTTTTTTGATAAGAAAAAAATTGTATTTTTTTATAGTAATTTCTATAGCCTACATCAAGGCGTTATTTCAAATATCATCTCTTCTTGCTTTTTTTATGTGTTTATTTCAACATTTTCATAAAAACATTCATATATTTTGATGTAAATAAGACAATATCTTTCTATTGATTGTTTTTTTAGTTTATTTTTTTATAATTTATGTATAGTGTATGATTTTGAGGACATTAGCATATATCAAACTTGGCTTTTCAATGCTGTTTTCACTTACTATTGCCTACTTTTTGGCTAACAAAAATCTATATATTTGCATTCATGTGTATCGGCTAATATTATTCGCTCCTGAAAGTTTATTACTTTAGTATTAAATCCAATTGTGTAATTATCTATATACATACTTATAATCTACACATAATTTCTACTTATTGAAAACAAAACCTATTTCTTGTTATTTTACTCACGTTACAATTTTAAACTTCGGCTCGAAAATATTTCAATAACGCTACATCTTGTAAAATGTAAAACTGAAACATTAAGTCAAACAATATTTCATATTTATTCATAAACTTATACTCGTACATATGTATATGTATGTTCTAATGTAGATATAGATATAAATACTTTAAAAACACACTTACTGAGTGGAGTATTACAACACAACTATATGCACACATACATACGAGCAGTAATTAAAGAAAGCAAAACGATTATAGCGTAAGTACTAAAGTACGAATAATCTACTTTAAGAAGAAATATAAATTTTTTTCAAGGACCAGGTCTTAAGGTAATTTATTTAATTCTTTTCAATATTTGCCTAGAACTTCGTTTGGCATTGCCAGGAAAAAATTGTTAATCGCCAGGGCAAAAATTTGTTTAAATTGACGATCTTAGTCGAAGTTATGTCGAAATATTGAAAAGAATTAAACAAATATAAATGATTTTTTTAAATTAAAGAGACCTGCTGCTAGAATATGCACTTTTTCAAAACAATAAAAAGAGTCGAAAAAAATTCAGTATATGAAGCTTAACTTCTATAAATGTATGTTGCTGCCTTGCGTTAGTACTATCTATTCTGACATGTTTGAAGTTTTCATATGTTTCAGCTTCGTTTTAAGTTTGAGATTTTTTGAAAACGTTAATTTTCGTTGTCTACTTTTAGGATTTCTTACTTTTTGTTCAGTGTTACTTTTTGTTTAGATGTTATAGCATACTTCTAGACCAAATGACTATTTTAGTTAGCGATATTTATTCAATGTATATGTTTATCTTTATGTCCAGTACAGAGCGAATTCTCTTTCATAACGCGCATTTATTTCTGTACGGACAAATAACCGCGGAGACACCTGTGGATAAAATCAAATAAGATAAATAAAATTTTAACTAATCACAACACACACACAATATACAAAATATCAATAAAAATGTCGTTATCAAATAATTGCATATAAGCTTTTCCCCCATTTGACAAAAAATGTCTCAACTAATGGTTATGACATGCCTGTTGTAGGCAATAAAGGAAACAAATTCTGTAAACGTTTATACTTCAAGTGCCTACAAGCAAGCGGAGAGTTGCTTGAGAACCTGAATTGTCGTATAGGTTTTTTCTTATAGTTTTAAATATATTTTTTTAAAGTGCCAATTGCCTATTTTCAGGCTGTGTTAATTGCTTTAACACATTAAACGCAATCATACTAGGGATGTCTTAAATGTTTCGTATTATCATTATGATTTTTCAAGTTTCTGAGAAACAATAGGCAAATCTTAGCTAAAATACCCAACGGCTTTAAAGAAGAATTTAAACTATTGACCATTGGAGTAGGTGCTTTTCAAATTTAAATACATAATAATGTTAATCGGCTGCTGATTTATAGAAATAGAATAAAAAAGAAAACCGACCCGGATCTACAATGCTTCATTTAGTGAACAATTCAACCTTCTTAAGTTACCATAAATGCAACGTTTCTACATACAATCCCTGTGTACTTCACCTACTATCGTTTAATTTTAGCATTGGGTAACATTTTTCTGGGTAATTTTATATTAATATCTCTAGATCGTTTAGCTTTATTTTCTTTATATTGGTTTTTTATATTCTGCTACAAACATTCATGTGTGAAGGAAATAACATTTGATGAATATACATTATCCTTTAACACGCATGGGGCAGGCAATAGTAATCTACGACCAAGATGGATATTTTATGATTGTGTTTGTGTGTGTGTTTGCATGTGTGTGCGTAGAAGAAAGTTTCCTTTTTTTGCTGCTGAATTCATTAAGAAATATTTCTTTTTAGCCTTTGCAATTCTAATATAATATGTGCGTGTATGTTTGTGCATGTGTGTGCGTTAAATCATATGGGTGTGTGAATTTAAACGATCAAATAATGGGTGCTACACTTATACACATGACTACATTAACAATAAATGGACATTGACAGCAGGCGAAACTACTTTATATGTACATCAAGTGTATAAATAATAAAATTATTTTTTTCTTTTTATATATACAAAAAAAATAACACTTAAATACTAATACCATTTAGTTTGTCTTTTTTTTTATCAATTTTTTGTGAAACCAAATCAAATGTTGTTTGAAATTGAAATTAAGTAAGACAAAGATAAATCACTTTTTTCCAACTGCGTATGTATATGCTCGTATGTACATGTTTATATAACGGGGAATATTTACGCTAATGTGTGTGTTTGAATGAAGAAAAAATTAAATAATTTATTTTTAAGGCGTTTGCTTAAAGCTACAATTCAAATTCTCAATAATTTATGTGTATTAAAGGAGTAAAAGTGCCTATCGCACCTAAAAATATGCTACAAAATTATATATGAAATCATGTTAAGGCTTATAAGAGAATTGATTGTTTAATTTGTATGGAACGAGATTTTAATCACTTTTTTTATTGCAGTGAAAAAAGAAACAGGTCACAGTAATAAAAATAATTGAGGTATTGACAAAATTGTGTGTTGCAAAATTTTATTCAAAATTAATGACGGTAATTGCAAGATATACTAGATGAATCAGAAAAATATATTTTGCCAAATGAATATTGTGTTCAGATTTTATTGATGCTATTACACACCTGGAGCTCCTTTGAGGCTTTTAACAATAAAAAAAAAAAATACACGGAGCTCAAGAAAAAGCATTTTGAAAAACAGAGAGACAATTTTCCTACAAACTATTTAGGTAGTTCTCAATTGGTTGCTTAGTTTATGAAGCTCTCCCTAGAGACTAGTACAAATATTTCTGCTAAAACCACAATCAATATTTTCCTTCTTACTATTTTCCCTTGTAAAATTTTAAGCTCAAAAGCCTTGCTTTAAATACTCAAATATATTTGTACGAAAAACTTTTGTATTAAAAATGACAAAAAAATGCTCAAAGTAGGTTTGTTACAACTATAAAAAAACCCCTATTGCCATGGTTAGAATTCAAATTTTTAACTTATGCTTAAAATAATTTTATGTATTCATTGTGATATAAAAGATGTTAAGGGAGAAAGAAGGGATAATTTGAATCTCACAAATAAAGTATGGGTCAAACTTAGACATGTCTTGATTATTAAATATAGAAAATACATTAAATTTTGAAATAAAATGCAAACCTGGCAGCATATACAGTCATATTTGGGAGGGGGACAAAATCTACATATTACATTTATATGCTAGTATTAAAATATAAATGTTAGAAAAATACAACAAATATTTCTATGGTTATAAACGTACAATATGCATATGCAAAAGAGAGAGAGAGATAGAGCGAGAGAGAGAGAAAGGCTTATGTTAAATGTCCTTTTTTCATATACATTTTAAGCTTTATTTTATTTTTTTTTTTAATATGAAATGAATAAAATATAAAAATGGACGTGCTTATACAAATATATTATTTCAAAGTTAAGAAAATTTTTAGCCTACAATCCAACATTTACAACTACATTAACAATTGCTACATGCTTTTTATACCCATACACATGTAAATGTTTGTATGTTGATACATCCATAAGTATGAGAACTGGACACAGACCCAAAGTACTTAAGGTAGAAAATTTAGAAAATTTTCTAAACAAAAAAGTTTTTTTCTAATGTATTTCTATATTAGTTAAAATGTAGTTTTGCATACACTTACACGCACACACACAGAGTCATACCTTAATAAAAAGGGATAAAATTTTGAAATTATTCACAAGTGTTGTAAGTATGTGTTTATGTAAGCATTTGTCTGTATAGTTGTACCAATGTATAAGTAACTATGTGTCCTTTTTGTTGTAAAAATATCTATCTGTGCATGTGTTTAAGTGTATGTATTTGTTACCAGAGAAAATAAAATATAATTTGAATTGTTCATTCGTATAGGATTTCAATTCATTTTTGAAATCCATTTCAAATTGTATAAATTTTATATTGCCAAAGTTTATATGTATTAAAGCTAAAGCTGTATTGGTACGAGTTCAGTAAGGAAAAGTTATTTCAAAAAAAAATAAATCTCACATAAGAAAGAGCTTTAAAAAAAAGTTGCAAAAATGCTGAGAAAAATTCGGATCAATTTCAATCATTGCAGGATGTTCTTTTGATCTTGAGGTGATTCATCAGCAATTTAGAAGATATTTTGTATTATTTTGACAAAAACCAACTGTTTTATAAATATTTTTTTTACAAAGAAAATAATTTGGTAATAGTTGTTTTATTTTTAGGAATTATTTTTCATATTACAGGGGTTTCCCAAAATATATTTTTGATATTTATATTTTTGATATTTATATTTGATGACTAGATTATCCAACTTTTTTTAACAAAAATTATGAAAGAAACATTAACATAAAAGTTAATTAATGTTATTTTTGTTACAACAGCGCTTGTATATCAAAGGAATTACATTGATATGAAATAATAATTGGCTTTAACTCTACAACGAGAAAGGGTAATAGTTACGATTGATTTTGATTAAGACAAACGAATTTTAAAAATTATTACATAGAGAAAAGTAGAGTTTTCATGTAGAAAAGTAAATAAATAAGTATTTTTTTATAACAAAAACTGTTGTTTAAAAAATGCCAACTTGACTTTTAAAGAAAGCTGAAGCGATGTCCTAATGGCTTTTTTTGAAATTGGTTATATTACCAAGGCTTTTTTCACAGACCTATATATATATATATATATATATATATATATATATATATATATATATATATATATATATATATATATATATATATATATATATATATATATATATATATATATATATATATATATATAATGAAATTATATATATGAAATTATATATAAATAATAATGAAATTAAAAGTCAGACACAGATAACATTAGTCGGATGTCCAGTTTGAAGATAGAGTAAACGAAAAATTTGTCAAAATGCAGTGGAATCTAATGAATATGAATCTAAAAAAATTTATGAACATTCGCTTAAAATATAAAAAAAATTGTTTTATGGCTTAACAGCTTTTATTATAAAAGTGAAATAAATATATAGATATTTCTTGTATATATAAATATATTAGTTACCGTATTCCTAAAAAAAGCTTAGGGCCACATTTTTTGTGATCACAATATATGAGTATTTACTACAACATTTGCCTGATAATATCTATAAAATATATATATATATATATATATATATATATATATATATATATATATATATATATATATATATATATATATATATATATATATATATATATATATATATATATAAAAACGCTGCCAAGCTTCATTTATGTGAGAAGAGCCATTAATTTTCTGAAATGGTTTAGTAAATGAGATTTTTATCCATATTTTCTTTTCCACTGATACTCCGTACGATTTTATTTATACTGCACAGATTTTTGACAGATCAAAATACTTGTGCCACAATGTAAAGCCACCTATAAAATCATTATTAAAACCATCTGTCCCTACGACACCCAGAAAAAACAGAATTTTATATCAGGTCAACATCAAAAACGGACGCAAACATAAAACTAGAAATAATGGCCGAAACATGTTACAATAGAAATTGCAATTGCTTTTAAACAATTTCGAAATCACTTGTAATGATGAACTCGTATTAAGTATTATAAAGTTTACTTGCTTTAAAATATTATAAAAGTCAAAGTAAAATAGAGAGAGAGCAGCAGCCTCAGCATAGAACAACAAAAAAGAAACTATGCAAACATTAAAACACTTCTAAATGTATATATTCCTATACACTAGCTAACACCCACACATACGCACACACACACACATATGTTTAATATTTACATTAAGACAAACCAGTTTTTCAGTTTTAAGAAAAAGGACCTTTTTCTAAATGCTGCACAAATATTTGTGGGTGTAGTTGTGAGTTGAAAAAGGATATTTGTTTAAAGAATGATTTGATATTTTATTTTATATTATTTCAGCAGGGGTTGGGGTAGGTATTCGGGGGTTTTAGAATAGTGTACATTAAAGTAAAGATGGTTGGCATAGATTTACATAAATCCATATGCAATGTACATACATTTATTTATATCGGCTAGCATACTTCACACATCCTTACAAACTAAACAGAAGGCACAAAAAAAAACAAGAAACCCATCAGCTTTACTTATACTCGTATTATTTATAAAAAGAGCAGCATGTATTTATAAGACAAGAAGCAGTTGTGTGGCAGAGTATATGAAATGGACTACTTACTACTCACTTATATACTTTTGCAAATAATGTTTGCTCAACTCCCTCAATTTAAGTTGAAATCGGGTCCGACATGTGACTGACCAACAACAACCATCTCCTCGAGTAATTCATATACTACTTATTTCCTTTTTTTCTAAGAGTTTATTTGATGTATTTGTTGTATTTTTAGAATGTATGTGTTTTAAATTTTTTAAGGAGGAATACATCTTATTACCATATTTGTATGAAGAGGGAGCATATAAACAGAAATAGATGGTTTTTTTTTATTATTAAACTGAGGTAGAAGTGAAGGGAAGTTTTCTTTTTCTAATTTTGCAGATATTACGAGTATGTTTGAAGTGTTAATGGAAAATGTCAAATAATAGAGAAGTGATAGAAACACGAAGATTGTAGCAAAATTGAATGTGTCCTTTTAAACTTTTATTACATCAGGCTCAATTAACTGCTCAATCTTTAATTTTTTGGCTTAACTATGGCTCAAGGAACGCCTTTTTGCAAAAGCGGTGTAACTTGTTACTGTATATATATACATATGTTGCCATCGATTCCATAAGGAGCATAGGGCCTCAAAGAAGTCGATAAGATCCACAATTTGTTATCTGAAAGTAGTGAAAAATCGGGATCTTTTCCAATGATTTTAACATAGACTTGACATTGCAAGTAGTTCTCTTTTTTTAATACTATTCACTATATTTACTATTATAATATTTTTAATTGGACCCGTACTCTAGGGATGACCCCTACTTTACAATGCATTGTGTTAGTACTAGGAAAATAAGTTACGGGAGGGAGCATAGAGAGAGTAGTGCTGGCGAATATTCGACTTGAATCTTTTCATGCTAAGGATGACAAGAAAGACATCTGCAGGGAGCTCGTTCCAAACATGAGCTCTTCGACTAAAGAACTAAATTTCTCTGTAATGCGTAGTGCGATTCACTGGTATATCGAACACAAATGGATGTGCTGTTAATGAAGAACGTATCCTATGATTTCTTTAAAGCGCACTTTGCTGTAGTAACGATAAAATAGTACAACACATTCAACGTTGTCTCGATGCTCCAGTGAATCCATAAAGTTGGCTACACCACTGTCCGATTCCTATCAATCTTTTGGACCTCTCCTAAACTCGGTCGACTAGCTTCAAAATAGATTTGGAAGCTCCAACCTATATAAGAGACTTGTACTCCATTTTCAGTTGGATATATAGTAAAGAGATCAGATGAAGTGTACTAGTAGGAATAAGTGTACCACTAGGAATCAAAGTATGAAAAGATTTAACATTTCCCGCAGTCAGTTTTTTTATGTGAAAGCAATACGCAGTTTCAATAGAAAATTTAAGAAAAATACTGTTTATATAAATTTGACGCAACAAATATTTTTTATGGTAAATTGAAGCAAGATTTTTTTAACTTGATTTTCTTAGAAGTCAAAAAAGTTCACAAGCGGATACTTTGGAAGTAATGAAAATATCATTCCCTTAGAACAACTTCACTTTCTTTTCATTGGATCATTTTATTTCTATAAAATACATTTATTTATTTTATAAAATAGTTTCCTTATGTAATTATTTTTCAGCGGACGCTTTCGAAAATTTAATTTTGGGAGAATAAATGGTGTCGAAGGTCTGATCATAATTTACTTTTCCTAGACTATTAACTCTCTTCTATGAATTATAGGAAGTTATTAAAAGTACAATTATCATATCAGACAGTCCTTTAAGCCTTCTGGGAAAGAAATATTATGTGGAGCAAAAGGAGCACTGATTTCTCTTCAGCGTAATCTAAACTCATTCCGCCGTCGTCTTCATATACCGAAGGTGTGGCCATAACTTGATCAGGAGCCAGAAGGAATACTTAAATCTTAAATGCCGAAGTTTAATAACTCTTCCGTTCTTTTTTGTGTCAGAATCTGCCACAAAATACTGATAACCTTGCACTTGTGTTACGATTCTCACTGCGACCAAGATTTCGCGTTCGCCATGTAATCATTGTGATTCAGTAGTTCGAACATATCATTCATACATTCACGTCATGAAGAGAATCCACTGCTGTGGAGTCTAGTAAGGATATAACCAACTTATATTTAAGATCTTATCTAGACTTTTAAAGGCAATATATATAAAATGGCAATTCCTGGTATCATGCAAACACAAATCGTATTTCAAAATGTAATTGTCAGATCATCATCAAAACATGAGTTTTACAAGAAGTATTAGTCTTATTGCTGGTGGTATAACATTACTTTAGCAAATTTAAAAGTTAAACTAGAACTTCAATATCATAAAATATGTTTGAAATAATTTTTACTTCCGGAAATGTTAAATATCCCAACTTTTGGTAACCTCCCTCGCACAGACTTTTATATATTTGATACAAGTGCAAATTTTCTTAATGTATGTACGCATGTTAAGCATAACTATTCTTCATCATTATTGTTATTATTCTACTTTTTCTAATCAATTGTAAGTTACGTTTTGCACTCTGCTTGGTCTCGCACGCATACATCTTCAAGTTTTTTAAACAACCACCCATTAAAAAATCTAAGTAAAAAGTACAGACAAGCAGAAAACTACACATACATCTGAAAATGTAATACTTCATCATGTTTTATTTTGTGAATTGATATCCTTTAAGTGTATGCGAATGTATATGCTTCAATAGAGTGTAAGAAAACCTTCTAGATCTATTGATGTTGTTATTGTTGTGAATTTAACTTGACCCTGTCTTATAGACATTTTCTTACATTTAACACCACCGGCACAAATACAATCCAGCCAACTTACACCGCCTCCCCCCAATTCCCCTTTCCGCCACACTCGCCCATCTCTTTGTACAAAACACACATGTGCATGTACTTACATATACATACATACGCGTACATATTGGTATTGTTTGCCTATCTGCATAACTTTAAACGGATGTGTGCTTGCGTGTGTATGTGTAAGTATGTGTATGGCATTTGTAATATCCCTTTTAATGGATGAGTTATTGCCCAACATTCGTAAGTAATGTAAGTAGGTGCGTAGTGTTCAAATTTATTTTATTTCTTATTTATTTTCTTCATCCTTTTCTTCTTGTTTGTTCGAGTGCGTGTGGGCTTTTCATTATATATATATATATATATATATATATATATATATATATATATATATATATATATATATATATATATATATATGTATATATATTTTTTTTCTTCTATTTCTATATGTGCGTTCAGATCGATTGTTGTTTGCATTTCATTTGCTCAATACTCAATACTTACTCGTATTTGAAATATGCGTAGTTTTTCCTATTCTATTTTCATTCTCACATATTTTTTCTTTTTCCGTCCGGCGGTATCGCAATATATATATATATATATATATATATATATATATATATATATATATATATATGATATATATATATGCATGTGTGTGTGGGTAATCGTATGCTGTTGAAATAAAGGGTTAAGAACTTTAAG
Source organism: Germaria angustata (assembly GCA_963681545.1). Taxonomy (NCBI): domain Eukaryota; kingdom Metazoa; phylum Arthropoda; class Insecta; order Diptera; family Tachinidae; genus Germaria; species Germaria angustata. Next base: position 19,995,755 of record OY812999.1, on the reverse strand, counting down.
TTTAAAATAAAAAGATTTAAAGTAATGAAGAATAAATAAACAATATATGATTTGGGCGTTGGTTATTTCAAATATAATTTTTTTTTTCAAATTCATAGAATTTTATTCTAATATTTATTGATTTATTATACATGCAGAAATATAAAATAAATATTTATTTAAAGGAAAAAAAAGCCAATAAATCTGGTCTGAATTTGAATAAATCTTAGCGAAGTAAAGAAAAAGCATTTTTATTTTTTACATAATTTATTATTATGTTATTATATTAAAAAATAATTTAATTAAACTTTAATTAAATCAAAAAAGTCATGCTTTTCAACCTTATCCATTATGCAGTACAAGTTTCCTTTAATAGTCCTTTAGAAAGATACAAAAGTTTTTCAAAATTTTCTGTACAGAATTTATATTAAAATTAATAAAAGAAATATTTTTAAAAAATAAAATATTATTAAAAGCAAACTTAAGATATTTTCTACGTAATGATATTAAGATTTTGTATTTTTTTATGATTTTTCTATAAAGGACATATTTTTCTAATTTGGCATATCGATAAATAATGTTATAAGTTCATATTAATGAAATTTCATATGCCTGTACTTATTTTAAACATATAGAGGCTTACTAATATTCTCTTTGTATTACAGATTTCGTTTTAATTGGAAATAATTTTTCCTCTTAAGGTTCTTCGCTTTATATACTCTTCAAGTTTGTGTAACTAAACTTATTAAGGACTTTCTCAAACGAGCTCCAAAAGATTGATATAAATCCTTAGTACGCATAGTGTTAAAATCGTCGTAAAGAGAAATATAATTGCGCAGGAGATCTTTAGTAGTGAAAATTAGGGAATAAATTTTATTTGTGGCTGAACGTGGCTTTGCAAAAGGATCATAATAAGTCTTATTAGGTCTTCATTTTGTAAAGTTAAGTTTTTCTAATAATTATTTATTTGGCAATTAATAATGACATCAAAAGTCCGAACAATTTTTGTAAGTTATCACTTTTGATAAATGACGTATATTAGAAGTTATTATATATATTAGAAGTTATTTTTATTCGCACTTCATTTTTAACTTTCCTCTATCGAAAAAAAGAGCACATACAAATTTTCGAAAATTAATTTCTGTCAGATCCCACCATTTTGAGGTTCTTTTAAAGAATGTCTATTCCAAATATGTCCTAATACATCGTTAGAGAAATTTCTCATAGCCTTGCGTTAAGTTTTTAGTTTTATTTTTTGTTCTCTTGGGAAATTTCTAAGGTTGACAATTCTGTTGTTTGCTTTCTTGCAATTCTTTTAATTCGATATAATTTTCATATTGACCACTATTTGATACAGTATTTAGAGGGTTAAAAAAGTTTTTTTTCTATTGCACAATTAATTGATATTATAAAATACTTCTATTACCAATTTATTTTCTTCATATTTTTTTTTAATGGTCCATATGAACCAAAAAGCGAATAATAGAGCAATATATCTGCACTTGTGTGTTAATGTGTACCTATTTGTGCAACTGTGAGTGCGTTTGTGTGTCAATTTGTATTCTAACATACTCTAATACAAACATTTATCAAATAAACACACTGTTAATGCTGGCTGCTGGTATATTGATCAAGTGTAGATGTGTTTATAAAGACCTTTACAATGAAAAATTGGTTCTTTACGCGCTTTAACAATGATTTTTATTATCGCCGATGCTGCTAGAACTATCAGCATTGTTGTTGCTTTTGCAGTTGTTGATTGTTGAGGAAATATTTGCAATAAATTTAGTGAAGTTTTGTATATGATGGCGTTGTTGCTGCTTATTTGGTTTTAGTCGGTACGTTAGTTCGCAGGACGGCGGGTATAGATAATTTCTAAAATCGACTCTTATTGTACATGTGTACGCAAACACACATTCATATACGATTACTAATAGATAAATGTGAAATTTCTATGTCTGTTTTTAATATGAATGAGTATAAATGTTTGCGTCTAAACAATACATTTATTATGAAAGTGTCTATATGCGTGTGTTTGTATGTATAAACATTCTAACGGACCATCCTGACGTGTCCCATCATCATAATCATGCCACAATTTATTTAACTGCCAATATATTCCCTGTGTTTCCTACTCCAACTCCTTGGCACACATCGCCCCAGCACCCCTTTTAACCTTAATGTCATTTTAGGTACACATATTCACACAACGATCTACAATTATTGTATGTATGAATGTGTGAGTGTTCGTGTGCGTGTGTGCATAAGTATAAGCACTAGAAAGCTGTCATTGCCTAAATTATATGCGAAATGTGCGTGAATAAGTATTGAACATACATATAATAAATAAACGTTAACATAAACAAAATCTTTAAATGACGAAGGCAGCTGCCAAAGGTATTAAAATTTTTTTTAATAATTTTTGAAATTTCCCTACTTTTCCAAAGAACTTATCATTCTAAATAAAGATTGAAAAAATTTTGGTAAATAATTATAAAACTATTCTCATATAAACAATACATCATTATAGATTTTGCCTTCCACAACTGCTTTGCCATTCCTGTTTTTAATTCCAATTTTTCTTTTCATATCGTACCCAAAAAATGTGCGCGCGTATGTTTATATACTTATATGTGTGTGTATGTGTTTTGTACATTAGAAATATTGAACCCAGCCTTTTTTTTACTACTTTATCAATTGTATAGCAATATGTAGCCATTACTCTATAGCATTAAATTATATTTTGTTTTATTATATTTTACCATTGCACTCTCCTTCTTTAACACCCTTCAAAAACTCTGTAAATGTATTGTTGGTCTGCCTCATTTCAGCTCCAACTTGTGTTGAGCAGTGTATGCTTTTAGGCTTTTGTTTTTATTGATGAAATATTCTTCAATTATTGTAAATATTTAGCGCATACATATTCATACGTACGACGACATTCAATGAATATTTTGCTTCAATATTATTTTAATATATCATTAGAAAAACACACACCTCACGGCATACATTTGAACTCTTACACACAAACACACACATGTAAACCTACATACATATAATTTATATGTACGTGTACTATACATTTTACAGATAACATTATTGCTTTTCTATTCGATAAAGTTCGTTAGAGTGAGTTAGAAAAAAGAATAGAGTCATTTCGCTGTATTTTAATTTGCTCTATATGTATGTATGTATATTATTTAACAAAATATCAGGCTAAAACAACCGCAATTTAATGCAAAGGGGAGAGTCCTACATATAACAAAATACATTTGAAAATGCAAAATTCGAGGTGTGTGCCTTCATTTATTTCATATTCGAAATATGAAGTTTGACTATTTATTATGTCTCTTTTTTTCGTTATAGATTTGTTTATATAGATAGCAGATATTGATGGAAAATAACAATAATTAGATTCGTTTTCGTCCACAATCCTGAAATAAATAGCGCAAAACTTGTGTACATAAACTTGTGTACATGCTCATAATTAATTAACTAATTATATTTGAAAATTGTTTTTTTTTTTATTTGGTTAAGAATGTGAAGGCAAAAAAATTTGTTTTTTTATTGTTATTAAGTTATATTATAACTAAAGAAATTTTTTTTAATGAAAACCTAAAAATTTTCTTAATAATCAATGAATTTAATTTTTCTTCATGGGCTCGAGTTCAAATCTCATCAGACTCCATTAAAAAGTTATGGTTTTCTAAACTTTTAGCCTGTTTTACAATTAGAAATAGAGGAACATATGCACTTTTTCGGAGCCACCACTTGGACAGAAATTTTTTCTAAACATCATTAATATTTGAACTAAAATTTTATTGGGGTGAAGAAAGTTATGTTTTTAATTATGAACGGAGTTTGTTAAATATCTCCACTATAGAGATGTAATAAGAGAACTGGATCATTTACAAAGTTTTTATTTACAACAAGAAAATTCGTAATAGAATTATGAAAACTTAAACTGTTCTAATTAAAGTGATCTTTCGGCAGTGATTTTATTGCCTTGTAAAGTTCTTAGACCAAATAGTTATTAGAATTCTTCGTTAAATACAAGGTGGCGCAAAAGTAATCTCAGAATTTGAATTTGCTGCCATATTTGCAGATGGCACCAAATGTAAGTGTGCTTTGATATTTATGATGTAGATATATAGAGAATTAATTGTCAATAAGCCACGGAGCGATACACACCTCAACAACATGGAATCACTGCTACCACTTATTTGACAAAATTTCAGTAACATATTTTAACGCAGCGTGGATTTCGTCGTCGTGTTCCATGTGCTCGAACAATTAAGCATTTGGGTGAGCGGTTAAAGCAAACTAGGTCCACTACAAATATCACAAGAAGTGTCCAGAATCGTACTGCTTGTTCGACCGAGAACATCGCTGCTGTGGCCGACGAAGTCAATGAGAATCCACAAACATTAACGAGACGAAAGCTGCAATGAATTTCAGCGAAATATATTAAAGAGTTCCCCTACAAAATTCAAACAATTCACCACGAATTGCTGCTAATCGCTAATCCGCGAGGAAGGTTAATTTACTGCCACACTCTGTTAAACTTGGTGCAAGAAGGGGATGATGAGCCATTGCATCCCCTCAAAGTGACTTTTTGATGCGGTATTTACAGTGAAAAAGTGATTGGCCTCTATTTTTTTTTTTTGTTTTTTTTTGTTTGTTTTTGTTTTGAAGAAGCCGATGTTAAACCGATGATAAACGTGTTTTTAGCCGCACATTTCAGCACTAGGTCCCGATCATTGTTGGTTTCAACAGAACAGATCAACCGCTTACACAGCTCGGCAACGACGGAGATTTTCAGACACAAATTTCCAGATCGAGTAATTTTCGGTTTTGGAGATTTTACCTGGCCTTCCAGGTTGCTCTTTAGGGCGTTTAAAATATCGGAAAACAAGCGCAATTATGCATCTAATCGGGATCTGGCCATTTGCCAATTATTGTCATCAATTTTACACTTTCAACAAAAGTTTTCATGAAAACAGCAATAACTATGAAAACTCATTTTGTGCAAAATATTGAACGATAATGATATGATATTAATTATAAATAATAACACTATTCCGATCATATTACCCATATTTATTTTTTGAACTTTTCTTTTTTCCAAAATAAAGTTTAAAATAAATGTCGGCATACATCAAATCCCGTTTTTGTTACAAAGTCCGGCGAAATCGCTTAGGAAATGCTAAGCCATCCCCAAGAACTAGTATATTTTCCTTATGGAGTTATTAAGACATATACATGTATACCTTTTCGCAAATGTTATGTGATTACGGTGATGGCTTTAATATAATCTGTAAAAATGATTATAAGGTTAAGCAAATTAATGACAAATTAAAGCATCATTTTGCTTTTAAAAACCATTTTGCATATTTTGCATTTAAATTTCTTTGAAAAAATTATACTTTGTTATAATTTTTTTTGATTTTGGAAAATAGAAATAAAATATACATATAAAGTAAATATATTTAAAAATTTTAAACCACATTATTTTCGTGACGAAAGTATTAATTATAGTTAAGATTTGAATAAAAAACAGAAAAAACTAAATTCGACAGCAGCATCTAAAAATATATACGATTCTTACACGAGTATATTTAAACACATAATATTACTATTTGTAAAATTCTTTTGCATATAAAAAAAACCACTTTGAAATAAGTGTTATTTGTACTCTCTTTTGCTGTTTCAATTATGTAGTAGTAGTAATATAAGCAAAAATAATAGCCTTTACTTATTTAGACACATACACACACCGAGCAGCCTCTATTTATACACACACTACCAAACAAATATTACACAGGACCTCATGCTAACACTTTGATACATTTTCTCACAACGGCATTATAGCTTTTTAGTTTGTTTGTCAGCCACCAAATAACTCACCCACATATACAAATTGTATATGACATAGATGTTAGATGCACACATACCCGCACAAACATTTATATAATCAAATGTTGTTAATGTGAAAATTTCAATTGTTCTCCTTGTAACCCTTTTTCCTGACAAGAGTATTTTTACGGCAGTCTAGTATTTTATTTTTGTAATGTTTGTTAACCAACCATTGAAACTAGAAATATACTCCAACCCTAACGAAGCTCTATTATTGTCCATTTCCTATAACAAACGCTGAACCCTTTCGCTTCTCCAAAAACTAAATATATTGAACAGACCATATACCAAAACTTTTTTTTTACAAACTAACCTATTAAACTACAACTTGGTATGTGTTTTATTCTATAAATTTTATGTGCAACTATTTGGCTGGTTAAAATAATATAAAACTTAGCAAAATTTTAAAATAAATATTCAACATCATCATTATTATAATCATAATAATGCAACTAAATCATGTTGTTGTTCGAATAGAGTAGTTTGCAAAAAGAGAATTCGAGTATTTTCCTCAATACAATGAAATTAAAATATAAAAAAGGAACACAAATATTAATGGCAGAAATACAACAAATGAAATCTGATTTTTGATTTTAAACAAATAAGGGAAAAGAGCAGAAAGAAATTGAGCGAATCTCAAAGAGAAAGTTAGTTGCGGCGAGTGAAGAGAACCAAATTTGAGAACAACAATTGAACTGAATGAATAATAATGAGCAGGAGAATTACATTTTGAAATATGTATGAAAATGAATATTTTTGCATTTAGCACAAAAATTAGAATTTTTACTAAAATTTTAAATAAAAAAATTTATAACAATATTGAAGATATTTTCTTTATGCGAGGGAAGGATCAATAAGTCCGTGATTTGTTTTTTTTTTTTTTTTAATTGAAATACAGGATTTTCAACATAGTTTCCTTGGAGCTCTCTGCACTTTTTCATAGAATTTTGCAATGGATACTGCACATGTGTGCACTCTTCCATTGTCCTGGTGGAAAAGAACTTTTTTCTTGGCCAAATGCGCTCGTTTCTTTTCAAATCTTTATTAAATTGACCCATTAACTTGGCGTAATATTCGCCATTAAGTATTTTGCCCTTTTGAAGGTAGTCAATGTAGATTATACAGCGTGCATACCAAAAAACGTATACCATGACTTTATGGGCTGACAAACCCATCGTGGAGCTTCTTTGATGCCAATTCAGCCCGATAAATCCACTAGTTTGACTGCTGTTTGCTTTCTCGTATTTTGTGGTGGATCTACGTTTCATCTTCGGTTATGAAATATGACATTGATATTGCGGTTAAACAACGCCAAATACTCCTGCGAAGTTGTCACACGATTGCGTTTGTGAAAAACTTTTTCATACCCAAGTGATCGTTCAAAAACATTGAACCATATGATATCCCTCTGGCTTGCACAATCTCTCGTAATTTCAATATTGGATCGGCCAATACCATATTTTAAATTTTGCAATTATTTCGGGTGTAGAGACTTCAATTGGACGTCCAGAACGTTTGGCATCTTCCGCGCTCGTACGGTCACAAGGAAATTAAATAAACCAATTTTTTACCATTGAAATTGATAGTGCAAAAATCTCATAAAATTTTACGATTATGATGAATTGTTTTTTTTTTTTTTGCAAAAGATAATGCTTAATGCGAACTTTGGGAATGAGAAATTAATGAAAAATTCACTTTTGTCTATTTTCTTCTCAAATCACGCAGTAGTCTGCTATTAATGACTGTCAAATGCTGTTAAATGATGCAGTTTTTTCCAATTTTAACAGGAATTAACAGTGTTACTGTTTCAGTTAAGAGGCTTGAAACACAAAAAGTCACGGTATTATTGACCAGCCCTCGTATGTATTTATTTAATCTTAAGTATATAAATACATAAATATATTTATTTAAAAATTATAAAAAAATATTAACGCTTATAGTTATAACAAATAAATTATTTACAAAATATTTACAAAACTTGTTTTCATATTTTGCATAAAAATATTATTTTCGCACAAAAAATATTTTCAAAGTAAATCCGTTTGACATAATTAAAAAAAAAACATAAAAAATTTGAAATATCTATATAAAAAGCTAATACTACGTGAAATAGTATTATTTTCGAAGATATACATTTGCATATTTTTCTTAGAAAGCTTATCTTTTAAAATGCAATTTTAATTTATTGATAAAAGTCTTGGCAAAATTATCGAGACTTGTAATTTTTCTTAAAAATCACATTTCACTTATTTAATCTAATGTTTCTGTTATATATTTTTGTTAATATACAAAATTATTTGCAAAAGAGCAAAACAGCAACAATTATAATAGAAATGCATTTGTACACATGCACACATACATACACATACTCGTATATGCAGGGTTTCAATACGATTCAAACTTTTTGGCACATTGTACAAATACAAACAAAAAATAGCAGAAATTGCAAAATATGCTATTGTGGTATGATATGGTTCACTACCAACCATTGCTTGCATCTTTTTTTAGGGAAGATCCCAACTACTTTCATATAGTTATAGCCTAGACATATTCGTACTACAAATAATAATAACAATGCCGTATATATGGCCTAAAACAATGAAAAAAACATCATAGAAAAACTTTGAATTGTGTGTGGAGAAGTGATGTAAACAAGTGTGTGTGTGTGTGTGTGTGCAATGATGTTATAAAATATTTTTTCTCATACCATTACAAACATATCTAATACCAACAACTACAAAAACTTTAATAACAACAATTACAACAACAAAATACACCCAAATACCACAACCGCAATGCTGTCACTCTCACTTGCTGCCGACCTCCCGAGCTAACTCTGCTAACATGTTTTAAACTCAACACATATACACATCCATATACACATACACTTACTTATAAGCATACACCCCAAATGTATGCAGCCTTTTAAGTATAAATTTTAGCATGTCTACTCGTTGATACTAGACATTTAACCAAATAAATAAATAAACAGCAACAATATATAAATGGCAACAACAAAATCATGAAAACTATCGGTATTTTTTGGCAAATGCCAAATCCCCGCTTAAGCCGCGCGTAAACTCAATGTGTAACTGGCAAAACGTGTATAGACAAAGACCATCCATCGTGTACATTTTATTTGCGGCAACAGAATCTTCATCCCACCTCATCATCATCATCATCATCTCCAACACAAGCATGCAACAAATTTTGTTGTTGAATGTAGTCGTGTAGTTTTGGTAAACGTCTCCGTCAATGTTATAGCCCTTAACTAATAGCCGCTTTTGTGATTCTTAATCCATTGGGAGATCAATTGGGTTTTTAGCTCTAGAAATTTTAATAAATCACACATTTTTGATAAATTTAACGTTTCTGAAGAGAATTAAAACTGAAATAGACAGCTCCATGTTTTAATTGGTTATTTCTTGTTTTAAATAAAAAAAAACGAAACTAAACTGAATAGAATAGAATAGAAAAGAGTAATCAGCCATAACGATGGCACATTGTTGACACTATGTCAACAAATGTTTTTTTACAACTTCTCTGGTTAAAAATGTCTCAAAACTTGAAATTTATAAATATTTTATTGAATATATAAATTACATATCATATGTTGTTATTACACCATGTCAACAATAGGTTTTTTTTAGACTTTTACTAACCTGAAAATATATTTAGATAAAATTTTGCTTTTTCGTGAAAAAATATATTAAATCGTTTTTAAAAAAAAAAAATTTTTATAGTTTACACCATGTGAAAAATAAAATTTTTACTAGGGATGAGGGAAAATCGTATAAAGTTTAACATTAAATTATCAGCAATATAAAAAAATCAAATATCTTTTGATGTGATAAAAGGAATTTTCATTTTCATATTTTATACCATATCAAAAAAAAATTAATTTGCAAAGTTTTACGGTTTAGAATTATAAAATTTAAAATTTTTTTAAAATGTGTAAATAATAAATAAAAACATTTTTAAGCAAATATTTACAGATATGTTTACTTAAATAAAGCAGAAGTCGTAGCAAATAATTACATATTCGACCATGTCATTTATGAAAATTTCGTATTTTACAATATTTCAACATAAAAAGAATATTGATATTTTTTTAATTTACTGGAAATAAGTTTGGTATAAAATTTATGTTAAAAAATTTTTATTAATTTTTTTACTTAGACGCGTAAAATATTCATCTATTACACCATGCAGAAAAGATTTTTATTATTTACATTTAACGTTTGCTGCGAAACATATTTATAGAGACATACGAGGGAAAACATAATCTTATTTACGTAAAAAAAATGTAATTTCGTAAGTTTTACCTCATAGTAAGAAATATAATCCATTAGCGAAATATTTAAAACACTACAAATAAAACTTCCAATAATATTTCAAGTTAAAAATTATTGGTTGATTTAATTAAATTGATTTTAAGGCAGAATTCGGAAATGCGCAACAAAATACTAATTCAAATCCAAATCCATGTATGTAAAACGCTTGGGATGGTGCGAAAAAAATATAATTATTGATAAAACATTAAATCTTTATCTTTTCGTAAAATATTTATGTAGAATTTTACTTTTTGTAAGGACTTCAAATAATGAAAAGCATGTAAATTTAAATTTACATGACTTGCACTTTGCATTGATTACATCATGTCAATTAAGTTAAGCGAAATGATTCCTATAGGAATCGTTATCTTATTTTATAATTTAAATTCTTTTTTGTTTTTTTAATTTATTTTTTAAATGAAAGTAAAAAAATTAAAAAAGATTGGATATTTTTACACAATGTAAAAAATTTCACTTGGCTTAAAATTTTCATTTTTTCTTCCTTTTGACTTTAATGTCTTGTGAATGTCAAAAGTTTTAAAGCTCAAATATTCTTTACGTAATTCACTTCATCATTTTACACAAGCTTTTGGGAAATTACTTCTTATACAAATAATCAATTCAGTGTTTTTTAAACATTTTATAAGACAAATATTACTTATTTTTTTTAATCAAATTGCTAAAAAAAAAATTAAAATCAGATATGAATAAAGCAGTAAGTCTGCAATAGATAATTTTAGTCATTTTACACAACGTAAATAATAATTATTTTGCGACACGTATAATTAAAATTATATATATTTTTTTAAATTCAGACCAATTAATTTAATATGCTTTCCTTCGTAACATTTTTAATCAAAAAAGGTATTTACGCACTTTTTAATATCCCTTAACTCTCCTAAAGAAGAAAAAAAAGAATAACAAAAGAAAAAGTTTTGTTAAAACTCTGGGAATTATCTGTGAAACCATAACGTAAAAACTTAATTAGATTTCGATTTGAAATTTCAAAATGTCCGCCTTCATATTCTACTAAAACTACTTGCGATGCTTTTAAAAAGGGTTAACATTGATTTTCATAACTTTCATATGGGTCTCAAATTGTGTCAGCATTAGTTTGCTTTAGTAACTTCTAAAAATTACCACGAAAACTATCTGTATTATTACTTTACTGCTGTATTTTAAAATACCGACATACACGCACACATGTACACACATGCAACTTATTTTTTTTTTTTTTTTTTTTTGATACATGCTTTAAAGTTTACAACAACATCAACGACCCACATTATAGAAATAAGAAACACACAAGCTCTTTTATATGAAAACGTCCTTTATATCAAAAGGAAAGCAACAAACAAATCAAACAACCCACTTTAATCCTTACAAAATTAGTCAACCATATGCCTCTCATATATACAAACTTTAAACGGAAACCGTCTGTAGCTAAAACTATAACAACAACTGTTACAAGAGAAAAAGGAAAAGACCACAACTGAAACCTCATTTCAAAAATAACCATTCAAACTCTATAAGTAAATATTTTTTAGTTACAAACTGAGACATTCGTAATGTATTGTCTACATGCCAAAATTTACTACAGCAAATATCTTGCAAGGACTGCCGTAAAGACGATATGGAAGAAGCAGGACAAATCTTTGCTGGGTTAAAATTTTACTCATAAGCTTTATTTCTTTTAGTCGTGCTTTTACCCCAAAATATACTCTAATATCGAAGTTTACTTATAAACTAAAAATTAATGGAAACCTAGAGAATTGCGTGTAGAAAAAGATGGATTGTATAAGTCGTATGTTTATAAAAGTAAAAAATAAGCTTACACTCACAAAAATTGGTTAATAGCAGAACAACTCAAACTGTCCAAGAACATAACAACTCAAACCTATTGCCAAAAAAAAGAAAGAAAATAAGGATTTTGCACCAGAAAGAAAAATTAAGAATTACCAATATATTTTACAATAATTGAACCAACACACACACATACATATGTATGTATGTACATTAAATTAAATTTGTTGCTAAAAGACCTTTAGAAAACACTCCTTCTTTCCCCTTTAACAGAGCTTTTCTACATATAGCTTCGCTTACAGAAGTTCATCAATTGTATTTTACATGCTTTATATTTGTAACACACACTTGACTTATAAAATTACCACTCTTGATACATATACCAAGCATACCCTTGAAAGGATAATTATATCCTTAATTTATAAAACATCTTGGGAAATAAAGGCCAAAGCAACTTCATTATTAGCGAAAACAAAATGAAATATACTGACTATTTATAAATAAACAAAATGAGTCCTTTTATTTACATGATTCTAAAATTTTTCAATTTATACCCTTTTTCATAGTCCTTCATAGAAAATCATTAGCCAATATGTGTTTAAAGTTATTTAAAAGCTTTCGCAACGAAAAAAACAAGTAAATAATTTTAACTTTTTACATCTTGCAACAACATAAAACCAAAAAAAAAAAAAAACAATTGATTATCCTACACGCCAGGCTACATGTAATTAATGTATATGTGTTTACAATAACAATATACAACGCAAAATTAGTTATGTATGTATGTATATCATTTTGTTTGTTACTTGGGCTTTATGTAACATTTTTCTAATGTTGTATAATATTATGGATAAGGATCTAAAGGATGCTAATTGTTGCGATTAATTGGAGCAGGGGAAAGAACAAGAGAAATGTCTTGTTCAAACATATCTGTAACTTTAATAAATGAGTAGCATGTGTCAAAAATTAATAGATAAATGATATGCCAAGATCCCTATACACACTGGTGTAGTACATGGACAAAGCGAAGCTGGGGAAAACTTTAGATAAGAGTAATAAACAAATAAATATGAAGAAAATGGCAAAATTAAATAAATGATGTGAGATTACTTGTGCAATAGAGAATTCTTTACAATATTTTTGGCCATGAGAGAAGATTCGAATGAAATATTTGTCTTTGGTTACATAAGGTCAATCGGATAAAGTAAAAAGCTGTAAATTTTATTATTAAATGGAGAATATAAAACTTATTACGGCAAGGTAAAAGTACATTGTTTACACAGTGTAAAAAAAGGTAAAATAAAATAGTTGCTTTCATTATTCGTAAATAATGAAAATTTTGATAATTATTAAAAAATTATAATATCTCTATATTTTTTGACCTTTTTATTGACAATAATTTTGATTAAAATAATATTTAATCTCAAGGTCGATATTTCGATACTCAATGAGTACCATCTTCAGGAAAATTATGTTTGTTTAGTAATAATAAAAAAATATAATTTTCCTGAATATGACAATCAATGGGTATCGAAATATCGATAATTACAAATAAAATAGTTTAACCAGTAAAAAAGACCTTGAGCTTAAACAATATTTTAATTAAAAAATTATATATTCTGCCTATAAAGGCAGAATAGTGTAAGACCCCATAAGTAACGTTACAATAAATAATCTATTCTGTTGGCTTAAGTAGTTAGCGCGTTTACTACAAAGCAGTTTATTACTGGGACACTTGGTTCAATTCCTGTTGAGGACAAGTCATCAACATCATGGGTATGTTAAGTATTGTTGGACTGTCTAAGTGATGAAGGCATAGCAATGGTCACTGAACAGTAGCGGCAGCGATTCCACGCTAAAGTACTATATCAGAGCGCCCTCCTTGGTCGGTGATATTAGCAGAATCGTCGGCGAGGTATAACAATTAATAAAATGCCTACACATATTCAGCTTATGAAACTTAATCTACTTAACACCAGAGGCGCTGCAACTCTGCTGTAAAAAAAATTATAAGGCCCAGAATAGTAAAGTTTCTCTCTCTCTCTTTCTCTCATTCTTCTCATTTCATCACCTGTCCTCTCTACACTGTCACAAAAGCAGTAACACCTTAAGTAGTAGGCATTAATTGCACTAGTGTTAATTGTCTTAAAAAAAATCTGAGAATAAAGCTAAAAGTCCATACTATCCGTTCTGGGCATATGCGTTATATGCGCTTCTAAATTCAAGCTACACACAATGCGTTTTATGCGCCAATTTTTTATATTAATCAGCTGTAGTGTAAATATAATTTTGGCAAAAATTGAAAGTGAGATTATGATTTTAAATGAATTTATAGAATTCATTGAGTTTATATACATACATAATATTTTGTGCTAAAAGGGCCTACGGGAAGCTCCAAGAGACTACAATACATTTTGGGTGCGTTCCATGTATTTAGAACGCAAAGTGAGTAGTTTTTTCTCAGCTGCAATAAGATTCTCCTCTATTGTAATTGATTAAAAAGTTATAAATACAACAGAGTTGATACACAGTATATCAAAGTTATCGATAACAGGTATACAATTTTTGTTAATAAAAGAACTATGTTAAAAATTGATTTGAATGTATTTTATTCTTTACAATAGTTGCAAACTTTATTACAAAAGCTTTTTCTTTTAGTAAAATGTTTTTAATGCATTAAAAAGAGAAAATTGTAATTCACCATACAAAAAATTGTATCGATATCATTGCAAATAATATATAATTTGTCATCCTTGGCTTTCAAAAACAGCTGACCTTTTTTCGTGATGCTTGGAACGCTTAAAAAAGTAGAAATAAATCTTCTTTATACGTTCTATGCATCTATACGTTCTATACTTTTTGCTCTGTAACTGGTCCCATACAATTTCTCAAATTCTACTTTTTTGACACATGCATAAAACGCTACAATGCACTGAAAGGATGGTACGGACTTTCAGCTTAAAAATATTGAAAGCAGCGAAATATTTGTTAAGCTTTCGATAAAATTTCTCATGACATTTATAAAGAAGTTTTATGAACTTCGAACTTTTACATAATATCAATATGTCAACTAAAATATGTTTTATAGAATTAAATAAATTCAAGCTAATACATGTGTAATGTAAAAAATGTTAAAATATTTAAAAAATTTTAATTTATTTTGCTTTACCTGTGAAAGACTGTTGAAATACAACTTTGTTCAAAGCAATTAAATTACCTGGAAATATAGAAATATATGATGCAATGCATTAATAAAATTGTAATTTTTAGTTGAAAATAAAAAAAAATAATCTTAATACGTAAACGAACATGTATCATTAAAAATTTTACAAACAGCTTGTAATAAATTATTCTTTAGTATTTTTCGCTTTCTTAATAATAATTTCTTTTATTCAAAATTTCTAACTATCGCAATTTTCTGCTATTCCACCACCATTAATCATTCAATTCATTACTTGTACTCATAACTTCAGTATAACGGATTGATAATTTTATAAATTATTTTATACAAATAAAACAAAAGAACTATACAGTCCCACCCGAATCTCCAAAAATTTAAATTGTACTTATGTACACAGATGCAGATGAATACATCTACAAATGAAAAACTAAAACATCCTGTTTAAAAGCTACTAAAAGCATCCCTTTTTCATAGTTGGTATATTGAAAAGAAAAAAGTCCCTCGTAGGTTATCTATTGTATATAAATATATATTTATATGTATACATGCATACAGTTTTATGCTGCGAAATATAAAACTAACCACATTACACATCATTCATCATTCCTGGCTGTGTATAGAAAAGCAACCCACTGCCGCATGCCGCCTTAACTAATGAATTACGCAATTCTAATATTGTTCATAATAATGATACACTCCAACATGTATGTTTAAGTACATGTTTAATATGTGTACTTATAGAAATATAATATGTTTATACATTTGATATGTCATTTACACACACACATACGTTTTCATACCGATTTTGTTCATAAATAACACAGTGAAATGTACTTCAGCGTATATATATATATATATATATGTATATATATATATATATATATATATATATATATATATATATATATATATATATATATATATACATATATATAGTTTTTGTTAAAACTACGGCTACAGTAATCACCCCAGCCATTTCAACCTTCTGGCCCTATTTAGCACAATCCATGTATGTATGTGTATGTGTATATATAAGCCTTTTTAAAATGAAATCCCTATTTATTTTAAAGTTCTGCTTATTTCTGGCCTGCACACAATATAATAATAATGATAATGATGAAGTTTTATTTACCCCTTTTTTGATAAATATAAATAAAACTAAAATTTCAAAAATCTAAACAAAATTTAGCCAACTCCCTTTACAATCCCAAACCCGCTTTCATACTTCCCTTCGTCTAATCGCAGAAACGACCTGTTTTGTCTTCCCTTGGACCATGTGATGCTATATATATGTATGTATATATATTACAATAAAAAACCATTACGAAACAACAAAAACAAATTAATGCTTAAACTTACAACAATCAGACACATCATAAGCATAAACATTACGAGCACCATTACCATTACATTTAATACACACACAGTTACACACACACAAACATACGCTCTACATATTTCACCCACTCACATTTACACTCTTTTAAATTCCACTCTCATTCTCTCGCGTCTCAAATGAAATATAATAATAATGTTTGAATATGTACGTATATGTGTGCACATATGTGTGCATAGATATGAACGAACAAGCACAGTTAGACTCATTGAACATTCAGAATGTCCTTGCAATTGTTTAGTTATAGTTGTGTGATTTTGAATGGTTGAAAAGGGGGGAGGTGGGAGGTGGGAGGACTTTAAGGGAATTTAAGCAGACAGCGTAGTGTAAAAAATTTATCCACTAAAATAATATGCTACGATTATAACTAACAGTTTTATTTTCGAAACCAACATGTTTGTCGATGATGTATTATACAAAATAACCGTAAAATATTTGAACGCATACACACATAAGGTTACATATCCTAATATATTAACAACGACATGGATGTTGATACGTCTGATGATGCACGAACCAAAAAAAAACTATCATTATTTTTCATCATTATCTTCATTTGAAACCTAATAATGAAATTTTTGTTTTTGTGTGTTGTTGTCATTGACCAGAAAATAAAATATTTTGTTACGAAGTTGGTTTTAAAAGAAAATTAAATTAAAGCGAAATGTGTAATCAATAACACGTAATACAAAATGAACTAAGTCAACAGTGCGATTCAACAGGTTATTTAATTTTTGAGTTTTTCCATCGACACAATTCCCCTTTTTTTCCCACTGTGCAAACTCCATCCAAGTAATAATATGTTTATTTCCTCAGAATATAATTGTAGTTAAATTGTCCACGTTTAAATAATACGAAATCAAATGCCTCCATTTTTATTATATTTTTTAATAAAATAATAGCAGTATATATTTTCCACTTTCTTTTTTGGAAAACTGTTTGTGAAAAGTATGTTTGTAAAATTTTCTTATTTGTTGTGGGCTAAATAAACTTGTCTACTCGTTAGGAAACCTTCCACCATCATGTTTGAAAAACATTAAAACTCTAACGCTTATAGAAAGCTTCTAAAGGAAGTTGTGCGCTTTTTAAACATTTTGTTTGAAAGTCTACTTATGAGCGGGCATTAGCACCAATGAAATGCAGGCATATAGACAACGCACAACAGTGTCTGAAATACAATTTTGATGTAAATCGACCGGGTACAAGTGAGGCTGAAGCAGCTTATCGGTAATACTAAAGTGAACTATGTCACAGGGAATGACTACAAGTCAGTAGTTGGTACAATGCAGTCAAATATATGTGAATCTGTTTGCGTTAAAATTCAAATCATTATCTATAAGCAAATTTTTCATACGAATTTCACAAAAAAAGTGTTATAAGTGTACCCCCTTAGTATACTTTATGTATACAGAAATGTTTCTATTATGTGGTAGGGAAATCAAAGCGAGCACTCGCTATTAATATCTAGTCTGTTACACTGTTTTATCGCGACTACAATAAAATGTACTCTAATGAAAACAGTGAATTCGTGCCCAAAATCTGATCGTTGTTAAGAACAACACTTTCTTCAAGTAACAAATGTGATCGATATGACAGTGAATCACACAAAGTATATAGAAAATTCCTTCTTTAGCAGAACAGATATTTCCATTAACCTTCTACGTGTGGAAAGATTTAAGTCGAACACCCATGAACACTACTCCTCTTCTACCTCTTCCCTTAACCAATGGATGAGTAGGGGACATCCCCTGAGTGCTGAGCCACTTACAATAAAGTTATGATTTCACGTACATATCTGTCCTCTAAGTCGAAAGATAGTGTATTACAATAAATTTCTATTTCGATTGTGTTTCTAACCTTCTTTCCATTCCATTTTGCTCCATATCAACAATATGCAAAAAGTATCTACAAAAAACAAAAAAAAAACAAAGGAAAAAGACAAACTATAATAAATTATATGGTTAAAACTTAGCGACAGTTTGATATGGGTTAGAAATGTCTATAGATATTATCTTCAGCAGCAAGCCTCAACTAGCATAAAGCTCCAAAAATCTCCCACTACCCTAATTTCCCTTACCCACCTTCCCACTAACAAAGGCACAACACACATTAACTCATACTCAGCAACATTGTTGGGTAATTCATCTCTTCACAATAAAAAAAATTCTAAACTGGCCGCACTACTCGTACACTCACAACAAAGTCTAAACGAAACAATAGAAACAACCAAGAAGTGTATTAGACAAGTACTTACTCTTCGGCATCCATATGATTCGTACAATTTCGTTTCGGTACTTATTTCCTGCTCCTTGTATGATGCTGCGATTAATATGAATGAATCTACGAGCATGTGTGATGTATGTGTGTGTTTGTGTGCGAGTATGTATGAAAGTTGTTCATTTTTTATGGGGTGCAAAATGTTTTACTAGTTGTTGTTATTATTATTATTATCATTTGTTGTTGTCTGTTAGGACAAAAAAAACAAAAATAGAAAAAGTAAAACACATACAAATACAAGTACATATTCTGGAATTTCTTGGCTTAATGTTTGTTGTTGCTTTGTTTTGATTTTTTCTTATGCGTTTGAACATGAGTGCGTTCCATAAGATGAAAAATTGTTGTATTCTTGAGAAAACGGAAGTTAACGAAATACACACACACACATACACATGTATGTATGAATGTGCTTATGAGCGCGTGTGTATAGCATTGTTATAGTTTTATTTGCCAGGACTAAATTTAAACAACTCAAATGTCTGGTGTCATACGAAGATTTGATATCAAGTTGCCGTCTTTTTTTGTGAAGAATTTCATGAATTATTTTCTTTTTGAATTAAACTCGAGCTTGAATCGAATTTACATACATGCGAGTATATAAAATCGAACTATGTTTATATATTATCGATGTATTAATGTTTGCGATTTCACAGATTTTGTAATATCAAATGATTCTTATGTTCATTTGATATGAATATTTCTAATATTAATAAATTTGATAAGTCAAATATCATTTTTGGAGTGCAAATTTTATAGTATAGTTTTATGAGAGTTTTAGTGTTATCGATCTTTTATATAGGAAAATTTTTCTTAAAGCAAAAAATATTGTATACTCTAAGAGAATTATAATAATATAAAAAATTTTATTGACTTTAGATACCAACAGTGGCGATATTACTTGATGTTTTTATTTCAAATCCTCTCAAATGGAAATGTGTTCGTAACAATTTTGTTTTAAAGAGGCCAGCTTGAGTCGATTTTTATTTTCGTATTAATATAATTATTGAAATAATTCAAAAATCTCTAAATTTTCAAGGATTTGGCCTAGAAAACTAAACACATTTTGTATTATTTAATTTCACGTTGCTTTTACATATGAAAGTACTTTCTTGAAAATTGCATACAAGAATTATCAGCGAAAATCCCTAAAGAAATTATTGAATTTCATGAAAGTTGCTTGAAAGTTAAACATAAAAATAAAAGTTCATTTACGAAATGTCGTCAAAGAGAAAACTTTTACGAGTTGAAAAAAATATAATGAAAGAAGAACGTCAGAGTTGCCAAGATCGTTACTTAGGTCGATCTTGAGGGAATACACTTAATTATTTTTTGAGGTTTTTGTAGTAAAACAATACAAATTGTTTCCTTGACATTTGCATAACAAAATATATCAGCACTCTTTGTGTACACATACATACAAAACAAGTTGCATTATTATTGAATTATAACAATGTTGAAATTTCGTATAAATATTTACAATGAGCAAGACTGTGGAAAAAATCTTAACTTAAAGTAACAAAAATCTAAATGTTTTAGGAAAAAAGTTATGAGTGTTGTGCTTTTCGAACTTTTACTTTCATGTGTAAACGCTCAGTAAGAAAACACTCGAATTCTTATAGATACGAGCACTTATAATGTACATTAATTATTAAAACTGTTAGACCTATTTGTACTCCAAATATTTTGAAATCTACTTGGAGTAGATTTTTTATACATCTAATTATATAAAACTATGACAAAAGTTTCAAAAATAGTTTTTGTGGCTTTAGCTCTTCATATTACCACATTCAATCGCTAAACCAATTCATCAGTGAACTTTAGGTTAGGTTAGGTTAGGTTGATTGGAGGGGTGTGATAGCCCATGTCATACGACATATACTTAAGCCAGTGAAGGCTTGTTGTGCGCTCCCTTTAATTATCAGACACAAACTGCCAGAGTTCTGCGTCAGGATTCGAACTTGGGAACTTCGCACTACGAATCTAGTACACTACCTACTAGTCTACGAAGGTCAGTAACTTAAAGTAGTTTGGAAACATTCCAAGCCTTATGACAATTCTCTATCGTATATGATTGTTACAAAATACAGCTAAAGCCCCAAATAAACATTTTTGGAAACTCTTGTTTTTTTGGCAAATCTGGCCACTTTTATTGCTTAAGAAAAAGTAAAGATGCAGCTTATTACACATTTTTAACAGTAATGATGGGCATAATAATGATTAAAATAATAACAATGGCTAAAATAATGATGTAAATGTTACCGTTAATGGAGATGGTCATGGTAATAGGGGTGATGACAAGCATGCACACACGCACACACATGTGCAAGCAAACAAGTAAACAGACAAACCATCTATGGAAGCGGAAGTGACAGACGTAATGGCCATTACAACTGACACGGAGTGTGTGAGAATACTTTGGGAAAAGTTGTATTAAAGCAGAGACCAAGAATATATTTTCTACAAACACATATATACATATGAAGCTTGTGAGTGTATTTGTACATAGAGATACATATTACAAATTACTCACATGAGAAAAGAAAATAAAACTAAAAGTACTCGTACGACTAGTACTCCTAAGAAGAAAAGTAATCTAGACCTTTTTTCATAGTGTACCATAGTTAATTCTAAAAGGGGTTTCTTTTTGGCGCTAAGACGCCACATCAAACAAATGTTGTTGTACGAGTAGACTTGGCCTTATAGATGTATTAATATGTCTGTGTGCATGTAGGATGTTCAAAAAAAGTCAGAATTGATAGATGAGTTATGGTCGCTCACGTTTTGTTTTTCATTTCACAAAGTAAGTCGGAATATACGGGGTTGTATGTAAGGAAAATTGCTTTAGCCATATACTCTGAAGAGAAAGGATGAGATCGAGTGGTTGGGACAACAACAAAAAAGAGTATTATATCATCTGAAAAAAGTACAAACTTACAAACACAACTACTCTCTTACATACACTTTCGTGTGTATGTAAAAGTTATAAGGAAAAAGGCAAGAAAGTTGTAAGAAAATAACTCATGTGTCTGTTTTGTTTTTTTTTGTTTGTTTTTATACGTAGAATGCTCGCATGTATTTTGTTCTTAATGATGTATATCTTTGTGAAATTGTGTGAGTGCATGAGTGTGTTAAAACACTATCTGTCTATACGTTCGTTTGCCTGTCTGCACAATTGTTTGTCCGTTTGGTTTTTAGTTTTATAATAAATGTTTGTCTGTTTGAATGAATACTTTCGTCATTTTATTTCCGTTTACTTGAGTGTTAGAAATTTTGTTAATTTGGCTGGAGAGAGTTTTAAAGAAAATTAACACCTTAAGGTCTTGCTTAGCATCGTGAAAAAAATAGATTTAAACAACTAAAAATTTTATAAAATAAAATGTGATTTGCATGCAGCTTTGGATATTGCAAGAGTTAAAAAAAACCTGATTATGTATAAGTTCGTGATATTTTTAATAAAACGCAGGTTTTGGATTAAAAAAACATTTCATTCTTCAGGTCTATACACTTTGTCCAATGTTTCTTCAATTCGGCAACAATACATGTGCACACTCTTATATTACCCTGGTGGAAAAGTTCTTTTTCGACCCAATATTTTGGCATTATATTCGCCATTGATTGTTTTATCAGTCTGAAAGTAGCTAATGTGGATTATACCGTGTGCGTCCCATATGGGTCGCTATTGGCTAACAAACGCACCTCCCAATTCATCCACGAGAAACTATTTTGATTGCTGTTTACGAATTGATGTTTTGTGGTGGATCCACGTTTCGTCTCATCCATAATGCGATTGAACAACGCAAAACATTCCTGCAAAGTTGACGCACGATTACGTTTGTGGTCGATTGTGAGCAAATGCGGAACCCACCTTGCGGAAAGCTTTCTCATACCCAAGTGATCATTCAAAATTGAAACCACTGAACCATAAGATATGCCTATGGCTTCCGCAACCTTTCACACTTTCAATCTCCGATCGTGATTTTTTTTTCAATCGTATCAGCTGTAGAGACCTCAACGGTGTGTCAAGAACATTCGGCATCTTCCGTGCTGGCAAGAGAGATTCAGTAAACAACTATTTTACCATTGAAATTGATGGTGCACAATCTCCATAGTATTTTTCAAGCTTAACGTTAATGTGATTGATGGTGTTTTTCCGCAAAAAATAGTTCTTAATCAGAATACGAAACTCACTTCTTTGCATTTTTTTGATAAAATTACGCGGTAGTCTGCTAGCAATTACTGTCAAACATAAACTAAATGACGTAGCTTGATCACATTTTGACAGCATCCAACTGGCAAATGCTTGTTGACAGGAGCAGTGTTGCTAGGAAACGAGAAATTGAAAAAGTCACGCACTTATTGAGTGTGTAACACATCAAGGTATACTTGCTCATCAATAGTCGACTTCATTATGACGGATATAAGTTAAGAAGATCGGAGTAAATATATAGGTTTTATGAAACACTCAAAAAGCATTAGATATCAATGTATTTCATAGATGGTTTGCGAACATATGAAATATTTGCCCCATGCTTTAATATGTGTTCATAATTGCTAATAGGTACTTAATAAATAATATTTTTTTATTATAATTGAATTAAATATCTATCCTTCGTATTAAACATATGCGTATGTACACTTGATACCTGTTTTCAAAATTCTATATATGGGCATTTGTAGTAAAAGTCTAAATTTTTGTGACATTATGTCACCCCATTTCATTGTTCGCTTCCTTTCTTCTCCTTTACCAATTATATGTTCTAGACAAAAATGTAATAAATAATAGTAAAATCTTTATTTCCTTAATTTTCATCTAATTGAAATGTACGACGTGATGTGACAAAAATTTAGGTTTTTAGTGGATGTTCCCATATACTCGTACATATATTTTCTACATACATTTGTTGGTTAATACTAATAGTTAAATCTATGTCAAATTATAATTAAGATCCTTCTTTTTAAATATACCCTAAAGGGTTAATTAGGCTAAACTTGGTGCTGTTGTTGTTGTCATTTGTGTACCTACATAAGTATTTTTAGTTTGTCGGTTAAAACATTAAAATCTTTAGTTTCTTTTTGCTACATACTGGCCTTGTAGCAGTTCTAATCAAGAGTAAAAATACCCATACACACACACATGTGCACACACTCTATGTATTCATAGATATATGAGTGTGTGCGTTGAAAATAAGTTTATAACTTTTTCTCGTCCATTTCTTAGCACTAAAACACATGGGTAGTTTGTTGTTGTTGTCGATATTTGTTGGGTTGCAAGTAAGTAAGTATTTGAATAGTTGTAATTCAAAATCTCCATTTCTGCCCTTTAAATCGCTGTATATATATATGTGTGTGTGTGCGTATGTTTGGCTGTGTGTGCGTGAGTTTGTCTGTGTATGTACGCTTGCGGACCTGTGTATATTTGTATTTGAGTACAGTGTAATACATCAACTGCAAAAAGTTATCCTTTTTGTAACATCTTTTCTAGAAAACTTTCTTGCTTGATACTACACATTCACACATTCATTTACAATTATTGCTCATCTTTGGGGTTTCTTCTTTTTTAAATTTTTTTTTTGGGTATCTTATTCTTGTTACATTTTTTGTTGTAACTATTGGAAATGTTTTTGTTGTTAATGAAACGTGTACGTGGCTATACATTCATGTCTTATATTGTCAGAAGGAAGACGGAAAAGTGTTTAAAAAATAATTTTTTTTTTTAGATTAAAGAAAATTATTTCTTGTTGTTGGTCATAAGGATAAAGATATATAACACTATATTTTTCTAAAGCTTATGCTAGCTCACCAGTAGAGCTTAAAAAAATTTTTAAAAAAGTTTAATATCATATATAGTAGGTTTACATAATAATTCTTATCAGCAAGAAGTCATTAAAGAATTAAAAGCCTTCGGATTACTATATACTAGACTATATAGCAATCCAAAGGTCGCAGGTGCGATTATTGTCGAATACTCTGAGTGCTTCTGCAGACAAACCAAGTACGAGTAGCTTCGCAAATAAAAAATTTAAATAAAATATTCTAAGATTTTAGTATTATCATAATAAATTTTGTGTAAAAATTAGAAAAACATAGTGATCTGGTCAGCTCGTCGACTTAACCCGAAAGCTATTTTCAGCTGTACCTTTAATCGTGTTTGAAAATAACAAAACTTACCAGAAGTACAACAGAAAAATTGGAATAAACCAGAATTATCGAATCGTATTATTATACGAAAACAGATTTAATAATAGGAAAGTCACGCAAGGTACAGCGCAATAAATTCCAAACGATTATTCAATATCGCTTTTTGTTTGTGGTCTTCTGCTAGACAAAATTCTTTAACCCGTCCGTAGCTGGTCAATTCTCTCGGAATTGTGAACAAATTATAATACTCTGTTAGAGAATTGATGATAAAAAAAATGTGGAGACGAAAATCCACAGAAAGTATAGCGCATTGCAATTAATTAGCAAACATTAGGTGTCATTATTTGTCTGTGGTCTTTGATTTAAAGAAAAATCTTTCCATGCACTCGATTCCGTGCCGAGGACTCTTCAGACAAGCTAAAATGATTTCGCAGTTTACATTTATTTACAGAAAAATATATGTATATAATAAAATTAATTATGGCATGATCTCGTTTCTCTAAAGGATCTTTAAAACAGCAAGTGGCATAATAGAATGTATGTATGTGCCAGGTATGTGGGTGCTGTTGATTCACAATTATTTCTTTTTAAAATTGATTAAACATTTCTTAGCTCTGCCCTCGTACTTTTATATTTAATGATATTGTAAGTTTTCTATGAGTTATATACGACTGTGAGTCCTTAACCATTACACATACTATCACACACTTAAAAACAAACTGATTTATACCTACATATTAATGATAAATGTATAAAACAGACCTACATCATCGAAACATGTTAAATATTGTACAATTGTTTCTTGTGCATGTGTACACATAGACTCACAACTACACGCGCAAGTATTAACAACTAATACAATCTTATTTTTGTTTACACGTTTTTCAATTGTATTTGTGAAAGTGGAATAGTATTGGTGTTTTATAAGTTTTCTTTGTTATTTTGCGTTTATTTTGTATAGTCGTACGTGTGCTTGTGTGTTTGTGTGCGGGCCTGCATAAACGATTTATCTTTTATTTCAACTTTATATGTATATATTATAGTACTAGTTAATATTATTTTGTCGTTGTCGTTGTTGTTGTTGTTGTAGTTGCTGCTTTTATCTGGTAATGTTTTATTTCATTTTTATTTTAACTCAACTTATAATAATTTTATCTAGTGAGTTTAGTGAAAAAGAATGTTTCCTTGGCTTGAAGATGGTTTTTGGGCAGCACATGTGCTCGAATAATTTAAAGATGTTGTATTGTTTTTGGTTATTCGGCTTTTACAATATTTTGAAGAAGAACAAAGATTTATATCTTTAGTGCAAGCTACTTTTTACCATTAATAATAGGGAACATGCTTCCCTACTAGATGTGTCCTTTTTGAAGAGCGTCGTTCGGGATGATTTTAGTTTGAGATCATTAAAAATTCTTTTATTTTTATTTTTTATAAATATTTAAGTGTTTTCAAAGACAACTCCAATATAGTTGACATGAAGCAATAAAAAAATTTAATGAAGAGTAACTAAGGGCCACATTTTGTAAAATGAAACGATTATTTGTAGTCAAAACAAAAAATACAGTTTTGGTTTTTAGTGTTATTTTCAATACAAATAAACGAAACGAATTTTCGTTTAATTAAAAAAATTCTGCTATAAATAAAATTAAAACAATGGAATTGAAATCAACATACACTTAAAAAATACGATTTATTTTGCCTTAAAGATTATGATAAATAAATTTTTCGTTTAACTATTGGTATCAGTTGTGGCAAAGTAGTTTAGTCTAAAGGCGAAATTTCTATTGTTATCCCAGTTGTTACAAAGACTTGAAATTCGTGCGAATATCATATTTGTTCCAGAGTTAAGGAATGGTATCGAAACAAATGCACATGTTGCTAAAAATTTTAAATATTATTTAGAACGAATTATTTTTATCAATTTCATTATAAACCAATTAAAGCTGAAATTTTTCTGGAAAAAATTAACTCTCTTTCTCTTCTCTCTCTCAAAAAGAGAGACGTCAAACTACATACAAAAAATGTTATGAACAAAAATTTTGTTCCGTTACCAATTCTTGTTAAACTTTCTTATGGCGAAAATTCTCCTGGTTTTAATAAAAATGCAAAAATTGATGCCCACGGAATTACAAAAATTTCACATCGTAAATATTTCTACTTGTAATTTATGTATTTTTATTCAGGCTCTAGGTCATATATTAATTTAAGTAAAACTAATTGTTTTATTAAATGTTATATTTTATTTTTTATTCAAAATTTCGATCACCATCGGTTTTCTTCATCAGGAATTTGAGTAAAGCCATCTTTTTCTTTTAAAATCAAAAAGCTTGCTGATTTTAAAAGCAAAAGACGGCTTTACTCAAATTCCGGAAGAAGAAAACCGATGGTGATCGAAATATTGAATAAAAAATAAAATATAACATTTAAGAAAACAATTAGTTTTACTTAAATTAATATACGACCTAGAGCCCGAATAAAAATACATAAATTACATACCATAAGGTCGATAAAATTAATAAATATATACTTATTTCTACTTGTTATAAATTTTTTTGGAATAAAAAAGTGGACCCTGCAGACCTTCTCCTATAATAAAATAATATTTCTTCAAAAAAAGTTCTTAAAATCGTATTAAAATGAATAAGCGGAGAAGTCTAAAATAATTTTATGGATGAGGCACCTGGAAAATATATCAAAATGAAAAGATAGAAAATTTGATCTGAGCCAACTTTTTAGAGAAATCAGTGGGACATGTCTTCGTGGCAACTTAATATCATCAGTAATACATTATGTCAAACATTAGGCACTTAAACTGCATTATACCTTTCATTCGTCCAAAATTTAGTATAAAACAAACTTCAACGCACCCCTGGAATTATAATGAAATGAACACACAAAAATTAATATCCTTTAAAACGGAATGAAAAAATTCTACAAAAATTTATTTTCCAAACGTATTCAACGAATTTTTTGTAACAACCAAATTAAATATTTGGGATTTCGCCATAAAGAAGTATTTTGAATATTATATTTTGTTTAATATTCCGACACTTCAACAATACAGATCAAAGTGACTTTTTTCTATTGTAAATTTTACTTGTATGTATTTTCGCCTTAAAGTAGGCATTACATTTTTCAATCGAAATATATGTAAAGAAAACAAATAAGTCTATATGAATTCATTTGCTTCACAATATTTTCTCATTATTATTTAACATTTTGGTCATTTAACGTCATATTGTCGTCTTAAGAAATAAAATGAGATTTTTTGCGTATATTTTTATTTTTATTTTTTCTTGTCGAAGGCGAAGAGGTGTTATCCAATTCTCAAGAATTCTTGTCATATATGTTTTGTGCTACTTTGTCATTCAACTTCTCTTTGTACGAAAGGTTAAAGTTAAAACAATTCGGCACATGTCAACTTACATACGAGGGCGCAATCTATTTTTTTAGATTTTCCTTTATTGTAAGAAGAAAAAGTTCCAAAACTGCCAACTAGAATAATATAAAATACACGTTTATAAAAAGTATTTGAAAAAAAATCATGACTATGCCTCCCACCAATATGTCTTTAAAATAAATATATAAAAAAATATTTAGGTTTTTTTCATATATGTATGTGCTTTGTGCTTGTAGTGCATATTTACAGTAGCTATGTGTATGTGTGTGTGTGTGTGTGTGGGTTTTTATGGTTAAGTTATAATCTTAAAAACATTAAACAGGCAGTCTAACTGACCCCAAACGAGAAAAGTTTTTAATATATATTTTTTTCTTCTTCATATGCTTCCTTCTTTTTAACACAAAGAGACATTTGGAAACAAATGTTGTTGTTAAGTCAAAAATAAAATTTTTATATGTGCGAGGCTGCTCTTGAAAGTCATTTCTTAGGCTTGAATACATAATTATACACAATCGAAAAAAGAGAAATCATAAAATGCTCTTGAAAATCCTATCAGGCTTGTTTTTCTGATTAAATCATATTCATTATTCCTTGATAATAAAAAGATTTATTATCTAGTATTAGGAAGTAAAATGAAAAATAAACACTTTTTTAAGAAACTTTTCAGCTTCATGATTACGCGAAATGTTGCAAAGCAATAGCAAAACTGTATATTCTTTCTTAGTCATAGTCGCAATTTTGCACAAAAAAAAAACGCTGGAGACTTTTGTTACAGTTTTTCACCAAAAATGCAAAAAAGAATCTCATTTTAAGTTTTATAAGCTAACTTTTTTCCAATAATCGTTTTTTATTTTCTAGTATAGATATAGTAGTACTATTATAAACACACACACACATACACACACACTTAAACATGCATTCTCCATCTACTGTCACACATACTCACACCCAAAGTAGCAAAAACAAATTTTTCATTTGGTAACATATTTTTAAAAGTTTTAAGTTTTATGTAAAATTGAAAGCGAAATTTTCTTTAAAAATAATTTTACACCACCACTTTGGCTACTAACACGTGCCCACACACACTTATGTACACACAAACACACACACACATATATGTTTGGCTAAAACATATGCGACTTAGTGTTGGCTCCGCTTTTTTGTAGTATACTTTTAGGTGATGTATGAACTTTTGAGTATGTTAAAATTACAACAAAAAAATCAAACCTTTTTGGCTTAAGACCATTAGGCAGTTTTCAGTACATGATGTTTTTTTTCTGTTGGGCTTTTGGTTTTTAAGGTAGGCGTCGTTTGTTCTTAGACATTTTCTCAAAAGTTTGACGCCAGCTTATGTAACGCATCTGTCGGAAACAAAATCTGCTCAAATGCAAGAATACATTTCAAAGTATACATGTGCAACAGCAGAAAGCAGAAGAAAAAAATTAGAAAATACCCTTATGCGATGAAAGGACATGTGTATGAATTATGTGATTTTTTGTTGCGGGAGGTTAAAGTGCAGCCTTTATACATTTTGTATAGAATGACAAAAATCTCGTTTATATTATGATTTTTGCTATTGCTTTACTTAGAATCTCACTCCATGGTATTTGTTTGTCTAAAGTTGTTATTAGATAATATTTTGTGGTAAATTGGAAAAGTTGGAACACTTTAGATGTCATTGTTGAAGCTAAATAATTCGAAAGAAATTAAAACTTTTTTCAAATAAATATAATATAGTAGCCAAATGTAAGCGTTGTAGTTGTAAAGATTATCTTAATAGACAAAATAAATGCAGAATTTTGTAAAACTCCTTGAATAATTTCAAAAAAATCTTTCAATACAAATATGCCAAAAAAATAATTGTTTCTACAACAAAGGTTGCATCAAAATCAATAGCGTATAAAAGGCAGTTTATAAAAAGATTTAAGTTTAAGAAAGACTTCGAAGGAGTATTTTAAAAAATTAATTTAAAAATATAAAACCCAAAAAATTACTTTAAAAATATAATTTAAAAAGTACTTCGAAAAGGCGTAGATTAAAATACTCTCCAAAAGTAATTTTCATCACATTTTAAACAGTAAATTAAAAATCAATAAAGTACTTTAACAAGTACTCGAAAAAGTACTTTATAAACTATTTTTAAAAAATGTAACTTCAAAAATTGCTTTAAAATTTTACTTTCCAAAAGTTCTTCAGAAATATACCTCAAAAAGCACTTCAAAAAGGTTTCGCAAAGTACTTTGAACGAGTACTTGAGAAAATTTCTAATTAACAGTAATTTGAAAAAATATTTTAATAGGCAAATTTCGAGGACTGATTCGAAAGTTGACTCTCTTTTTATGATTTTAAGGTGAGAAAATTACTTTAAAAAAAGTTCTTTAGAAAGTATATAGATAAAGTGCTTTAAAAAAGTACTTAAGAAAAGTACATGTAAAAGTACTTTAGAAAATACTTACAAAGGTACTTTAGAAAACTCCCCATAAAAGTACTTTAGATTGGTACTTAAAAAGTAATATAGAAAAGTTCTTCAAAAAAGTACTTCAGAAAAGTACCTTAGAAAAGTACTTATAAAAGTACTTTAGAATAGTAATTATAAAATTACTTATAAAAGTACTTATAAAATTACTTATAAAAGTACTTTAGAAAAGTACTTATAAAAGTATTTTACAAAAGTACTTTAGAAAAGTACTTATAAAAGTACTTTAGAAAAGTACTTATAAAAGTACTTTAGAAAAGTGCTTATAAAAGTACTTTAGAAAAGTACTTATAAAAGTACTTTAGAAAAGTACTTATAAAGTACTTTAGAAAAGTACTTGTAAAAGTACTTTGGAAAAGTACTACTAAACTAAGTACTTAAAAAAGTACTTCAGAAAAGTACTTTAGAACAGTAATTCAGAAAAGTACTTAAAACATACTTTAGAAAAGTACTTATAAAAGTATATTAAAAATTGCTTTAACATTTCACTTTAAAAATTACTTTAGAAAAGTATTTTATTTGAGCAATTTCCTAAAGTACTAAAAAAAACTTAGAAAACATATAAAAACCTACAATTTCAAAAAATTACTTTAGAAAGGAGTTTTAAAAACTACTTTAGAAAAGTACTTTAAAACAGTAGTTCAGAAAAGTACGTTCGGAAGACATTTTGCGAAAGTACTTCTCAAAACTACTTTAAAGAAGTGTTTTAAAAAATTACTTAACGTTGGAATTCTAAACGCTTTAAAGTACTTGAAAAATTATTTTAAACAAGTTTTTTAGAGAAATGACTTAAAAATTACTAGAAGGCAATTAAAAAACCATATTTTTTAAAGAACTTTACAAAATCAGCTTTGAAAATGCACCCTCAAGGTATTGCAAAAAAGATTATAAAAAAGATCTTTGACAAAATTATTTTAATGAATTCTTGCAAGAAATTGTTTTTGAAAATATAAGTATCCGACGTGGGTTTTGAACGTTGAATATGTTTATTTCAATACTATCAGACAAAATTCAAGTCAAATGAAATTGAAAGAAATTGAACGTGTAACACCCACATTAAAGAAATGTTTCAAAACAACTTTGAAAAATAGACTAAAAATTGCATGAAAACGTAGTTTCATATTAGAAATAAAATACAGAAAAGAAGGAAAAAAGCTTTAAAAATTTATAGAAGTGGCCAGAGTAAGAAATTACGTTTGGTGTTCTTGTTTTCTTCTTAATAACGAATAAATTTTTTTCTTTAAAGAAGCTTTATATCAAAAGGGTTTTTGGTTCCTAATAAATGAATACATTTACGTTTTCATCAAATAAAGCAGCGAGATTTCGTTAATGGCTGCGAAATATTTAATGCGAAGAAACATTTTTAATTAAATGAACTATATTTTTATATTGACTTTACGTTATTAAAATTATTAAAATGACCTGATTTTTATAAAAAAATATACCTTCGCGTCATTCTATTTCTTAGTTATAATTTCAAATAAAAATATTTTGCATTTCTGTTAATTTAACTAATCACTGGTAATAAATAATAAATATTTTATAGCCTGTTTTTTAGGGCTTGACCAAAAGCCTTATAAAGTTGTAAACAATTCGCACCGTCCATTAAGTAGTAACACAAACCCTTTCTTTTTAGAAAATTAGCCATTAAACACTATAAAACCTCGTATTGCAACACCTTCCTAAATGATAAAATCCACCAAAAATGAATTTCTTTTCATTCCCCACCTAGATTTTTTTTCTTGTCTTGAGTTCTACTTTTGATGGTATAACGCCTTTTCAATTATTAAAAAGAAATGAATATTAAAAATGAAAATGATATTAGACAGATTAAGAATTACTTTCTAGAGATTTCAATAAGGAGGCGTAAAAATTGGAAATAAAAAAAGATATACGAGTACACATATATATTTGTGGCAACTGTTATTTTTCGTCAAGGATTGCATGTCATAAAACTGTTAGCTGTTTCATTTAAAAGGATATTATTGCCTTTGAAGGGTGTCTTCCAAAAAAAAAAAGTAATAAATATGGCGGGGGAAAGAAACGTTGAAAGGTGTTTGGCTATTATTAGCATATTAAACGTTTTCTACAAGAAAATTCTAAAGGATATCTAAAGGATATTATTGGTGCGCTTGTTATACAAAATAAAAATTATAGTAATTTTTCTTTGTTCGTATTTTTCTATATTAAATAAATCATTTGCGGGTATATGAAAATGGTGCCAACTGGCCCTTTGATGGTTGTTAAGGCTACGTGTTTGAAAATACTTAGATTTTTTCTAAGTGATGAGCTTTCTCTTCAAAGATTTTTGGAAAAAAATATATTCTATTGTAATACTGGCTTACAAAGTAATACGTAAATAAAATAGTATTTTTAATATTTATTAATTTTATTTCGAAACAGAATATTAGAATATAATTTATGTTTAAGGAGTGTTCGTTATCAATCAAGAAACCAGGATAATCTAAGAATAATAAAATAAAGTTGTAAAAAAACGAAGAAAATATTAATGAATTATTAACTGAAAAAAGGAACTAGAGTAAAGAATATTTAATTATGATTACCGTAGCAGGGAATGCAAAAATTTTAAAAATCTCTTTTATACAGATGTATGGAGCCCTTAAAAAGGAAATTGACTTTATTTTGCTTCTCTGCTGATAATTCCTTCTACAACACATACTTTATACATTCCCCCTTATTCTATTTGTCGTTGTCGACGTCACACGAAGACAACCCCAATATTTCGGCAACTGTAGGATCGATGTCGACAACAATTATATATTATTTATAAGCTATTACTATCCCTAAGGCTTAAAAAATGGCCAGTGGTCGTCATTAACAATCAATTGTTGTTCACTTCGACAACAGAACTTAATTTTTTGTTAATGTCGACTTAATGTGACGACGATGACGATAATTGGAATAAGCGAGATTATATGTATAACAAATTTGGAATAAAATGTTTAACTATTATTGGTAAATAGCTGATGTAACTTATATTGGTGCGTAATGCGTTTCAGTATTAAATCAAAAAGTGGCTTTGGAAACGCACTCATAAGTTTTTTTTTTTAATATTTCTCTAATCTTAAAATTCCTAGTCGATGTTACGCTAAACAAGAAATGCATAAAATTCCTTTTTGTTCCTGCCCAGCAATAAGATTAAAAAAAATTAGGCATACTTTAAGGGCAGCACTAATTTGCTTAAAAGCCCATAAAATATTTTGACTTTTATCTAGTTTTTAAACATTTATGAATCATATTTTATTAAACAATTCTATAAATACAATTTTATGGCACTTTAGTTATTTTCCTAATATTTTGTAACATTTTTTTATTTCCTTTAAAGCCCTAAAAACTGTAGGAAGTTTCATATTTTGTTGAAAGTCTATAAAAATATATTTTCCAGTAAATAAAAATGTTACTTGAAATCATTAAAGCTTTGATAGTTCGTATAGTTTGATTTTTATATCACACTGTATTTGAAGTAGTTTTTGAAAAGTGTTTCCAGAAATTACATATTCATTTTATAGTTCCTCTTGTTTTGTTCGGTGTTTTTTTTCCTATTTGCTGTTAAAAGAGGATCATAAAAAGCAGTTATTACTTTTTATATATTTGTTTTATAAAGTGTTTTTATTAATTTTTATTATCAAGTATGTATGAACAATAAATACACTTTTGTGATATAAAATATTAAGTCATAAAAAATATGTCATACGCTTTATTTCAAAAAGAAACTTTCTTTGTATGGGGCAGAAAATGAAAGCGGAATATGAAATTACTCAAACAATGTAGATAATTGCACATGGTGAGAAAGGAAATAAAGCAAGAAGAGATAGTGATGGAAACTAGGGTAGTTTTGGAGAATAAGAGTGACAAAAGTACCTAAAGTTTGGGGTTGGACTATTTAAGTTATGAAGGAGGCATAGCATGGGTCACTGAAGAGTGCTACTTCTCTTTAAAAAAATAGGAAAAATTATCTTAAATGTACAATAGGATATCGGCACATACAACGAAAACATAGTGCTTCTTGGAATGTTAAATCCCATTAAAAATTTCTTTTATTTCCTTTTAGTACCTCAACCTTTAAGCTAATTTTTATGGTCCTTTTTTGATTTGTACTCCATTAATCATCCCTTAATTTAATGTTGTTATTTGCCATTTGATTCAATTTTATTTTATGATCAATTTTATCTGTATAAATCAGGGTCAATATATTTCATTTCCATTTCCATTTCCTGTTTTTATTTTTACATTAATCTTTTAATCAACCAAATACATTTTATTATCAAAGTCAACTATTTTAATTCATAAAAATCCTAATGAATTAATTTTTATTTGTGAAGTTGGCAAAACAAAAAATCCAATTAAAAATGCATAAATTTTATTGCTCGAAAATGGTCAAGTTAAATGATCTTTTTTTCATCTTTCTTAGAATAGCGATTGAAAATAAAATTATAGGGGATTTTCTTCAGAATAATAAAAATAATTTCAAACGGAACATATCATGAAATCAAACAAAAACAAAGTCATAAACTTAAGCATAATAAAACAAATATAATGTAATAAATTGGCCATAGAGATATACTTATAATAAGTTGGCATCAAATGGACGCCATAAAGGGGTAACAACCCCGTGATACACATATGAACGAGTGGTTTTGAATTGAATAGGAAACAATATTAGCAAGTGTTTTAACCAGCAATTATCTACATTATTCATTAGTCAATGTACGCATTATCCAAAAAGACAATGTACAGAATATTTTGGGTCAAAGTTTCCCTGGTACTTTTTGTATAAACATTTTCACAAGCAAATCTTGAATTTCCTATTTTGGCATATTTATTTCTTTATGTTTTATTGTTGTAAGATTTCATTGATAAATATGTTGTTGACTTATCAAAGGATCTTTATGTATTTTTTGAGAGTAGTTTTTTCTTTACTTTTAAATGCCCCGATCCACGGTAAGGCCTAAAGACTTAACCTCATTCGAAGCGGACAATCACCAATATTGAGAGTAAATGTGATGTCTGTATATTTTTCCGCATTCACTTTAATGTTCCAACTATTAAGCCAATAAGTAATTAAGTCGGGTCAAGGTCGGAATTATGTGTCAGTAACAAATTTCTATTTTATAAAACATGTATTAAAGCTTGTATAGACTTACGGTATACAATTATGGGGAACAGCTGCTTACTCTAATATTAATATTGTTCAAAAGTATCAGACCAAAACTCTTAGGCTTAAAATAGGTGCTCCATGGTATATAATAAGCACCAGAATTCATAATGATCTCGATATCCTAAGTATTAAGGATGCAATCAAAAAGTATAACATTAATAATTTAAAAAGACTGACTTAGTGGCCATGAAAACGTGCTAGCCATAACGCCTTTAGATGACGGTGATGAAGTAATACGATTAAAAAGACTGCATATACTTGATCTCCCATTTAGTTCTTAAATCATATATATTTTGTTAAAAACACCATTGGAAGACTATTGAGAAAATTGTTCAATTGAATGGACTTTAACGCTACTGTTACATTATTCTAAATGTAGTTAGTAGATTTGCTTAGTGTTTTTTCGTAAACAGATTGCAAATAAATTATTTTATAAAATTATATTATATAATTGAGGGATTCAAACGGTGTGCTATTAAGTCATATTCTCATAATGTCTTAATATTTTAGTATGGTTTAAAAAAAAAATTGTTTTTGTGCTGCAAACAAAAAAGTCATAAAATAAAGGAAAAAATCTGGGCCAAAAGTTAAATGTGTGCGCACAAATCCAACTAAAACATGGAATCTGCTGGAAGAAAAGTCGCTAATAGAGATTTTGGAACTCCTAGGTTGACACTTCTGCGGCTAGTGAGCAAACTAGCAACACTTATTAAAAACCTTTCCTCAGTTTGTTCTTCCTCGTCTTCATCACCTACAAGGAGTTGAATTAAAATTTAAATGCATACATTTTTTTCATACTTGGTCCACCCGTTATGATGTCCAACATGTAATTTTCACACAAACTGTAAATTATTTTAGTTTTTTCGCTTGTTGTTGGCATTTTCAAACAACATTTTTATAAATGTTTTAATTTCTTTTCTTTGATGTTAAATATTTATAAATGTTATATGTTCATTTCAGCTGCCGAATTCTGAAATAGCATACAAAGTTATGACGGGTTGTTCATAGCAGTCATATATGTTCGTGCTATTATTTTATGACATATGACTTTATGACTACCGTTTGAATCCCCCAAATGAAAAAAATATTTTGAGAGGCTTAATACTGAAATTCATTATTGGGATATTCTTCCCAACTAATCGTTATAAACAATTAGAGCTTTTTTTTCGATGTATTTTGAGAGGCTTAATAATTTTACTTAATAATTTTCTCAAATATAATTAAAAGGATTTTGTAAGAAACTAGAACATTTGAAAACTCATACAAACAATTCAGTAATTATTCTTTAGTTTCATTTTATTTTCTGCTTTTAAGACAACAAAATAAAATTTTTTTTAATTAAGTACTTTTTTATATAAGAAAATGAAATCCTTTTGAAAATGAAAGAAATTTCGCAAATAATAATTTTTTTCAAATCCCTTACAATTTAATTACTTTAAATTTCATATATCCTCTTGGAGACAAAAATTCTCTTTGAATTTCTGTTAATTGAATTAGAATAATGAACATTTTACATATTGATTTAAAAAAATTGCCAAGTCCTTTGTTTCCTTTTTTGAAATTTTTTTTTCACTCATTTGCTAATTCATTTGAACACTTTATTCATTCATTATGAATATATATATAGCGAGGATATACATATATATTTTTATATGGTTAGAAAGAAAATTGTGCATATATGCGTAATTATTGGTTTTCTAATATGGTATCTGCTTGCTTGTTTAAATACATACACACACGACTTATATATGAATACACATATGTATGTTGTTATTATATATAAAATGCATCATTTTCAATTGGTTTCTTTGTTTAAAATCGAAAAAAAAGAAAAATATTTATCACAAGCTTTTGAACAAAACATCTTCCAAATGATTTGTTTTGGGAACAAGGATTGTTAAGCAAAAACTACTTCTAGTGCCAACAATATCCTACAGCAGGATATATATATATATATATATATATATATATATATATATATATATATATATATATATATATATATATATATGTTTGCACATCGATAATGATAGACAGAGAAAGATAAAAAGCTATTTCAAATAAAAGAAGGGGTTTGTATGCGTATTTCATATAAAAGATTTTGTGCAAATATGCAGAAAATAAATATATACACATACACATACACATACACAAAAAAGTTGTTTGAGTTAAAGAAAGAAATTAGATAAAACTATAAAAGTGTAAATGTGCATAATTAATTAAATATAAAATCTAGCATAACCATTCATACCCAATAAACATGTATGTATATATTCGCATACATACGAGTGAGTATGTGTATGTGTATATCCTCGAATGTGTACGGAGAAATAAATCTTAATATTTAAATTTTGCTATATGGATGTATTTGTTTTTTTCTTGTATGGCAAAACGAAAGTAAAAAATGGTAGAATGAATCAAACCGTAACATGACAGGTATCTTTTTTGATATAGAGAAAAAATTGAATTTTCTGCAAAATATTTAAATACATAAACTCACACACAAGCACTTCTACTCAATTTATGTAAAAGTATGTTTGAATACATGATTTTATCTTGTGGTCACATGCATATAATAAACTACTTACTTACGAGAATAGTTCGATAATAAATCAAA
Organism: Germaria angustata; assembly: GCA_963681545.1. Lineage (NCBI taxonomy): Eukaryota > Metazoa > Arthropoda > Insecta > Diptera > Tachinidae > Germaria > Germaria angustata. The sequence goes on along the minus strand of OY812999.1, from coordinate 19,957,059 downwards.
TTGACTGCTAAGATGGTGGTGGAAAGGTGATGTCATAATTTGAACTGGCTAACACTTTTTTTTATAAATGGGAAAAAAGAGCTCAGTTTTCATAAAAAGTTTATTTGGAAAAATTAATGTCGCTCAAATGGCACGCATACTTGCGCCCATTTTACGGAATTTTGAATTGTTGTTCGCAAGACATCTGGCTACGAATTGGTGATTTCTTCTTCAATATTCACTTTTACAACTTGCAAGGTTCGTGTTTTATTTTTTTAATCAAAGTTAACAAACTCAAACTGCGAAGCTTCTTAGGTTGTCTGCAGAAACACCCAGAGTCTTCGGCAGGAATCGAACCTGCGATCTTCGGACTACCAGTCTAGTACACTAGCTAGTAGTCTACGAAGGCACTCATTATCTTAAATATGAAATTTTCAAAAGTTCCAAAGGAAGAAGTCTGGTTCTGTTGGAACTGGCAATCTGGATAGCTAGTTAAAATCTCCAAAATGGGAGATCACCCAACGTGGACATCGCTGTGTCAAGATCTCCATCATTGCACGAAGTGGTAAGCGGTTGCTTTGTCGACTTAAAGCCAACAATGATCGAGACCCAAGCTGCATATTGTAGTAAAAAAAAGAAAACTCGTTTAGCATCTACCTTTAACGCTCGCCATATACGGATACGATGGTGCCATTGGCGTGTTCCAAAAAATAAGTCCCAGCACTTTTTCACTGCCAATGCCGCACCACGTACAAAAAGTCACTTTGAAGGGATGCACTGGTTGCTCATGCATTTGATGTGGTTCCTCTGTGCCTCAGGAATGCAAATTTTGTTCCAGCTTATGGAACACGATGACAAGAAGGTTCACTGTGCGTTAAAACAACAGACTTAAAGTTTGTCCAATAAACAGAAACAATAATGTCACAAAAATTTTGTAGAGTGTGTATCGCTCTTTGGCTTATTGAATACTAATTCCCTATATATCTATACCATAAATGTCAATCCCAGCGCCATCTACAAAAATGGCAGCCAATTCAAATTATGGTATCACTTTTGCGCCACCATTTATAAGAGTAATTTTGAAATATAGCAGTGGAAATGTTTTTACTGCCTGTTTCACGATGTCGAACGACATCGTTCGTTCGCATAAATACATTAAAACCAAAAACAACATTTTAAAATTTGTTGCTGTTTCAAACGTATTTATGCGAACGAACGATGTCGTTCGACATCGTGAAACAGGCAGTTTTAATGTCGACTTTTAGTCGATGCATTTTTAATTTTTTTAATTACGAAGCCGCAGACAATTTTTGAATTCTATTAACGAATTCAAAAGTTAATAGATTTTTTTTCTAATTGTCAAGTTTAGTTTAATCCAAAAAAAAACCTGAACGGACAACCGACCATAAGACGAAACATTTAGCTTATCTGCACCGCCGACAATTTTCCACCCTTAGTTGGCTCTTGCCCAGTCGATGCTGAATATATTTTTTTTTTACTTGACCATCCCCGATCGTCATTCAACAACGGATTTCGACGCTGGGTTGAATGTGACTTTAAAGTTTAGATTCTAAACCTTCGTGAAAAATATTTGTTATATTTGATTAACAAACGGCCTATTAATACGTACGAAATATTAGAAGCAGTTGTGTTATTTTTACTTGCTGACTGATTCTGCTACCGCCTTCGTTCGAATTATTTAATATGTGTATGTACATGTATGTACATATATACTCAAGTACATATTTCTATATGTTTGAGTATGTATAGAAAAAAGCTTATAAAATATTTATCAAATGCATTTTATGCGTCTATCAATCAAAAGAAAGGACATCCTTGTGTTGTTTATGTGTATGTATGCACACATACATGAATGCATATAAACACAATATACAACCACACGCATACATACGTATGAATATTATAGTAGGAGTTGTTTTTTAATTTAAAATGCATTTTATTTATTATAATATGCTGAAAAACAAAAAACTATGTTAATTGAAGTGTAAAAATTAAATTAGTTTTTACACACACGTACATAGAAATAAAATAACATACAATAACTTCAAAATGCAAAAAATATCATTGTTATATTCAGGGAAATAAACATACATATATACGATTATGTGTGTACATACTTATACAGACATACTCTTATATAGTTTGAAATTTCTAAACTTAATATTTTTCAAACTTATCAAAAACTAAATAATATTTTGTACAGTTGCTAAGGATTTTTATAGTTTATTACTCGTATATACTAAATATACATTTAAAGAAGCTTTTTTTATATTTAATAACACAAAAAATATGGTAATAATAGATTTATTTATTTGATTAGAACATAAATTGCATGATAAATTTAATTTGATTAGAAAAATTTAATTTAAATATTAATATTGAATCACATAGTGAAAATCACATCGTGAAGGATATAAAGTATTTTTTAAAAAAGGTGTCGAAAAATATGATCTTTTAAAACGTATAGTGTTGAAAAGTACAGTTCCGATGTTTCAGAAGAGTTAGATTTGCAATTGTTATATTGGAGAATCCATGTCCTTTTTTACATTTAAATATGACGCTGGGGATGACATATATTCGTATTGCGAATATTGTATGTCTTTTTGTCTAATCGTCTATATATTGAAATGTCGTCTCACATATCATTTACGCTTTTAACTTCCTCAAATTATTATTTATATCTGAAGAGATAATTCAAATTCATTTGTTTTTATTACGTACATATATGTATGTATTTTTTTTTCAAATTTTGAAAAGGGATCGCGTTTAGTGTTCTATAATCATAATATTATTTTTTGTTTGTTATTTCTTCATTTTCAAGATAATAAATAGTTATCGACTGAAAAGAACCGAAGATGAAATAAAAATGAAAAACTAGTTTAATGCATTTAATGCACGCGATATTTTTGTGTGCAGATTGCTGCATTTACTCCTTAAAATAACAAATAATTTACACATAAACACTATTGGTTATAGCTAAATGATTATTATAACTATGATATTAGTTGTAGTTGTTTGTAAAATCTATAAACAGATTGGCACTAAATACATTTTCCCATATTTCTGTTTTGTAATATTACACCCAGCTAAAAAATAATAATAAATTTTCAGCAAATAAAGCAAGAAACATCTATCACACACCTTGCAGTATTCAATCCTTAAAAAGAACCGGAAATAAAAAGAAATTTTTTATAGAAACAAAGCTAATTTGTTAGAGCCATAAAATTTATGGTTTAAAAAAGAGTTTTTCAATAGAATTAAATTCAGAGAAAAAAATTAAATAAAAATATATAAATATGTATAATTTTTTTTTTATAATTTAGTACCCAATATATTGTTCCCAACTAAATTTTGCAAAAAAAATATTTATTCCCCAAAAAGTAGGCAGCATTATTTTTTTTTAATTTTACTTTAATGAATATTGCATTATCTAATAAAATGATTTTTAAAAAAATTTTTTAAGCATATATATTGTTAACACTTTCAAATTCCTGATCTATACAAAGACACAAAAAAACATAGTCGCCAGAACCGGCACTGACCAAAAATTATGCTGTAAGTTTTTGCATAATAATTTTAATTGGATCCCATCTACACATTTTTTAGAGCAATGGTTTTTCTTTTAGTGCCTCAGATTTTTCTTTTCATATATTAAACATACATAATATGCCTGAAAGATATAGCAAATATAATACCTAAATCCATATGGAGACGTAGAAATCTTTAAAGCAAAACTTTTTCTATTCGATATTCTGTAATTTTTTACTAAAATGTAATGCAACAATGTCAGGTCAGATTCATTCCTTCTAGTTGAAAAACAATATTCTCAAAGCATACCCAGCAAAAAAGAACTTCCAAAAAAGTCAGTTCTAAACAAAAATTATGCATACTTTTGGGAGTGAAAAAAATTAACATTTCCCGAAATAACTTCATCAGTCGTATCACAGATTCCGTTCGGATTATATTTGATTCCATAGCTGCCGCCGTTCATTTTGTATTTAGACTTTACAGTGATAAAGTTTGTATACCTTAAGACTTTAAGCCATTAGGGTTTTTGGTAATGAACAAAGTTTAGGTACAAAGATTTGCAGCTCCTAAAAGTATGCAATTTTTTAATAGAAATGAATCTAGTAGAAAACGTCTTAATTAGTGCCACTTTGAGAACTGAAAGAGACTTTATTGCAAAGAAAGTTTTCGTTTTTCTCTTTCTGGAGAATCGATTTAGGGAATTAAAACCGTTTTTGGTCGGAATTAAGTTCTGTGCCATGGTTCTATATCTTACAAAAAGCTTAGGGTGGGGCGTTGTGTCAGAACGTCTATACGAAAACTTAATAATGATGGTAGAAGCAAAATTAAAAAGTTATAAAGTTGAGAGTATGAAATTCTCCGATTTCATACAAATAGTAAAATAAGTCTCTTTAGCGGATGTTATTGACAGAAACAGTCTAATAACCTAAAATCATACACCGTTTGAGAAAAATTTTATGAACTTTTATTTCGATCAGTGTTCCTTTACATCACTGTCATTATTTCCTTAAAAGTATTCATAGAAATATTTTTTTAAAAGTTGGTAAAAACTACCATATCAAATTTATATATTTCCAGCGATTTTAATGCTACTTATCGTATATAATTATTTTTTTATTTTCCTAACGATACAAATATATCAGTGTAGTGAAACATTTAACTAGATTTGTATACTTGAGATTCGAAAATATGTTTATTACATTAAAAAGTATTTATTTAAAGCAAGATACTTCACCTTTTTTGTAATTTGATTATTTTTTAATCAAAAAGATTTTCGGTTCACTTTAATAAAACTAAATATTTGCATAGACTTTAGTATAGTTTAAGGCACTATGGAAAAATATATAGTTTTCCATTACGAAGCACAAAAAAATAAAATTTTAATAAAATTATTAAAAAAAAATATTTCAAATGTATCATATTTAAACACTAATTAAGTATGTCCCTGAACTGAAAATCTTTTGAAAATGTTATGAAACACATAAAAGAAAAAATTAATCTAATTTATAATTTTCATGCATTTTTGATGTAATCGTTTTATAATTTTTACAAATATGAATGTACTTTTAGTTGTATATAATCAATTGAATGTTTTTAATTTATAATTTCAAACCAGCACTTTATTAAAAAGACCATGATCTTTAATTTATGATTTTAAAACACAAATTGGTAATTTCAAATAAAATTTATTATAATAAAGAACCAGCAATTTAAAACCTTAGAACTGAATGTTTAAATCCTTTCAAAATCAACCCATGTATCCTAAAAATTATTTCAATAATTGGCGAAACTTCTTTTAAAGTAAATTTTAAATGTCATTTGCGAAAACAAAATTATAATAATTGGCTTTTAAAAATTAATTCTAAGTACGAGTACTCAGTTCTGCTGTTGCTGCTGTTGCTGATAAATGAAGAAATTTCAAAATTTTACCTCACAAAATAATATGAGAAAAAAAGATCAAGGTTTTAAAATCGAATAGTATAGACTTGCTTGTCTAAATTATTAAAAACCGAAAAAAGCATTTTGCATATCCTTCAAATGCATTTACACAAATCATTTTAAAAATTTATAGAACAAAACGAACACCTTACGAAAATAATTTGTTTTTGTTATCTTTCCCCTAAAATCTCAAAATATTTACCTTGATCACTTACACCTTCCAAACGGCAGCTACAGATGTACAGCAAAATCTGGGTAAATTTTTAAATACCACACAAATTAAAGAGGAAATTAAAGAAGATGAAGACATCAAAGAGGTGAACTCAGTAAACAAAGATTCTTCCAATGACCAAACAGCAATAGGCGATAAAAGAGAAGCGATAGGCGATAACTCACCTCATGGTCCCACTGCAGATAATCTGAGTTCTGAGCAAAATCATCTCTTGGTTTCACATTTAAACAATAACATAGTTAAGTATCGTTCAGCGAATTCGTCACCTGCGCGTTCTATACAATCATGGCATGATAGTGACGATGAAAATTTTATGGATGATGATGGGGCGTCGTCGATATCATCGGCCATATCGTTGACCATGAAAACCTCAAGACATAACAGTGAGTCGGCCTTGTATCAGGCTTTATTGAAAAAACAACAGCAACAACAGCAACAACAGCAACATATGATAACAGATTCTAAACAGCGAATGCCTCCACATGAAAGACATCGAGCTGATCACAGTCAGCAGCATCAGCATTCGCACCAACAACAGGAGCACCAGCAACACAAACATCAACAACATCCGCACCAGCAACAACAACAACAACAACAGCAGCAGCAACAACAACAACAACAATATCTAGACGAATACCAGCAAACGGCAGTAACCCATCAGCAACAGTTAACAGCAAATCTTTTGATGGCCCGTACAATAGCCTTTAGTCGTTCCCGTGATTTTCCTGAATTATTTCAAAATCCCGCAGCCGTGGCAGCAGCAGCTGCAGCTGCTGCAACAGCTTCAGCAGCCTCAGCCAATGCGGCTGCGGCTGCTGCTTCTAGCAGCAACTACATGTTACCTTGTCCCCTGTGCGAAACTCCGCTCGAACAGAGAGTGTTTCGCCAACATCTCGATAGACATTATCCACGCGATAGTCCTGTTTGTCCCGTCATCGAATGTGGCCGCCGTTTCGCTCATCCCAATTCCGTGCGTAATCACATGCGTATCAAACACACACTTCAGTGGGCCAAAATGAAAGCAATGCGTTCATCGGGTGGACCATTTGCCGGTGGTCCGGACTTTAAATGAAACTGTGAGGGTGATTAGTTTGCATAAAACTTCCAACAGAACATTCCAAAAGAAAATTCGAACCAAAGAAAGTATGCGTTAAACGTTTTAATTTATATAGATGAAAACAAGGCTTGACTACGAAGAATTACATTTAACAAAATGAAATAATCAAAATGCTTCCTAAAAGTAAATTAAAAAATTAAACAGTAAATAAGGACAAATAGAATTATGGCCCTAATAGTTAAATTTAAATTAAACTATAGGCGCTTATGAAAAATGTAATTCATAGGATTTGAGAAAAAATTATGAATTTCCAATGTTTAAACAAAAATTCTTTAAAAATTTTCCCAACTATTTTTATAATAATCATAAAAGAATTTTTATTAATCAATAAAGAACATTCTTATTGGCTGAAAGGTTCTTAAAGCAGCCCCTCTCAAATGTACAACTATGTTGGCAGTGGAATTTTTCTGTCCTAAATCTCTAGCAAAGTTCAAATAGAGAACTGAAAAATTACTAAAACTCCAAAATATTTAAACAAAATTTAACACTATCATTTCTAAACTCAATCAGCAGTTTCAATATGGTTTTGCTGCAACGATATAATCACAAACGTCTTTTGAGAGATTGATTACCTTTGGAGATGTTTACTCTTTGGGTGACCCAAAATTATCCAAAACATTAAATTACCACTAAGAAGCTTCTGAACAAAATATACGTGGAGCTAGAAATACTTTTTTCCGAATGAATGAACTTAATTTTTTGTTTTTAATGAGAAATCATAGTAATAAATATATGGTTCTTTAAAATTCTAGGGAAACAACAGCCGTTCTGTAGTGGGGAATGCAACCGCCAGAACGACCTTTCAAAGCCAATGATACAAAAGGAAATCTTTATAAGAAATACAAAGTAACTGAAAATTGAATAACAAGTAGATTTCTCAAGAGTGTTGGTTATTCTTTTACTTTAGCAATGCACCAGGATGAGTGGCACTAACATCGTTTCACATCTATACCAGGAATTTTCAATTTCTGTGCTCATGACGTCCTGTTGAGGTAATTGCTTCAAAATTCATCGATAAGATCTACGATAAGCTTCTCAATGATCTAATTGGGACAACGAGCATTTTTATTACAAAATTGCGTTTGAAAATTGCACGTTTACTCGCAACCGAGAATGAAAAGAGTCGTATGTAAGATTTCGAAAATATTCCGATGCGATTTTTTAACACCTCTACGCCGATACAAAATCATTAAGGAAATATGAACTTGTCACTATACATCTCCGAAATTAAAGATATTTAAAAACAACGGGTTTTACCCAGCGACTTCAAGTAGCTTATGCTCTCTTGAGCAGGTTGTAGAGATGGATAGATTTTAAAAAATAGTATGACGGAAGGAGCAGTAGGGATTCTGGCAGTCTTGCGCCTTTTAAGATTTTTTTTTTATAAATCGAAGTAACACTCGAGCAATTGAGAGGGATAGTGGAAGCGGGAGCACAGGTCTTGAAATGTGAAAGCTTTATTCTTGCGGAACTCTACTATTCCGCGTTTTTGTTAATTTTTATAGCAGAATTGCAGCGCCTTTGGTGTTAAGTAAGAGGATTATCTTTCTTAGGCTCTATGTGTTGTTTTTCCCCATTTGCCCCTCTGGGGAGCGTTTTGGCTTTCACAAACCATCTCCATCTTACACGATTTGTTGCAGTTGTTTTCGCATTGTTATTATTATTGTTATTTTTTTTTTTTTTTTTTGCCTTATATCAGTTTCCTTAATCGGCTGTTGTCTAGCTAAGTAGATGATTAATCTGCTGTAGCAAGTCCTAGGATAATGGGGCTGCCATCTGTCGTTGCCTAGAAACAACGCCCTCTTGGTGTAGTGGTGAGGAACCTTGCTAATGTTTGATTCCTACCTTTTTTCCCAGGAAGTGGCAGCTGCCTGACCTTTATCATGATGTTATACCGTTTTACAGGAAGAGGGAAGGTCAGGGGGCTTCTTGGGTGGATTTTTTGGACGGGGGTTGAAGCCACTTAATTTTGCAACTCGAAAAACCATGGTGAAAATTTGTTATCTTCTGCAGGGAACGAAACTGAGATACTTTGTTTCGTAGGCAAGCACCTTAACCACTATACCATGCCACCAACTAAATTTTCGACTTTCGCCTTCAACTTAGGATCCACTAACTTGTGATCAACCACTGTTTACACGAAACCCTTCTCCACTTCAGCCCACCAAGGTCTCATTCGATTATTTGGTACTACCACCAAGATCTGTATCAATGGTAGCTCCATGTAGGCTGACGCCAAACACTTGTACTCTTCTACTCAGTAAAGTTTCCAATCGAGATTGAGCATAAGCCATCTACTTTAGCGGTAGTCTATAAATAATGTTAAGCACCATCCATTTTAAGGGCTAGTTGCTAGTTGTAGCCATTGATGTACATTAGCATGGAAGAGTATCAAACGCTGCCGGTATTGTTCAATGAAATAGTCTAAAAACAACACAATGCCGCATTAATATACATTAGAAAAATTTGAGATGTTGATATGACTTGACCTGAACTGATATCAAACTCACGTTCTGAGTCATAATTTGCTTTGCAATCAAGGCGGCAACAGCATTCCCATTCACAGCCTCTGATGACGAAGCTTAGCCACTTAAGGGCTATCGTTGATAACTCAGTGAGACTGTCGAATCTGTCTCCAAATTTTTAGTGAAGAAAATTGAATGGAAGTTATTAATCTTGCCTCGTTGCCAAATTTGCAGAGTCCAATTATCGTTGTGGCAATGTCTTTAAATTGTCAATTATGGAAAGCTAAAAAATTTCTGGTGCCTGTTGCATACAGTAAGAAGTGTTTATGTAGGTAATGCCTGTCATCTTTATCAAGAAAAGCGAACATGTTTTTGTGAACAAAAAACGAACGAGCTGTCATTCTAAAAAACTATTTTCGATTGTTAAATATACAAAAATACTTTGCCTGTAAAATATTTGAGGGGAAAGAAATTATATAAATTACAGAGGCCTATGTTTTAATCAATTCATCAAGTATATCAAGAATTGTTTTAAAACTTTTAGTTTTAAAATTAGATTTAGTATTGCAGTAAATCTTGAATCTTTTTGTACTTGGGGCATTTTGTTTTAGACTCCTTAATCAACATAAATCAAAGGACACTTTCCAATTTCTGTCACAATGATCACACAAAGGTCTCCACAGGGTAAATAAATATTTTATGGACTGAAGCTTTTGTATGAAAAGGTTTTTAGATATTTCCAAGAAATTTTCACTTTCTTTTAAATGTGACTGCGCCACACGTTGCGTTCTAGAATTACAAGGCTTTTTTGGAGATGAAACAAAAAGACCCTAAACGGTATGAACTACAGATTTCATTACTTCAAAACGTAATTTCGATTTCGGAAAAACACAAACGTATTCTTCAATTTTGAGGTGCTTGTTATAACCTAAAACTATAAAGGAATTCACAAGATTGTACTAACTATTGTATCGGTTGTATTTGGCACAATTTACAAACATTCACTTTGATACTTTTCACGTACAACCGATACGCTTTGTCGTTCCGCTTCACGTATTAAATGTGAAATATAAATTTTGAAATTTACTCACTCCTATGATAAATATTAAGCAAAAATTATATAATTTACTGTCTATTAAATAGACAAAAACTTTTGAAAATTATACATAACAAAATTTATACATAAAATATATTATTGAAAAAAAAATTAAAATATATACACAAAATTATACGTTCCTATACAATAATGTATTATGCAAATATATACATACATACATATATGATAAATAAGAAGATAACAAAAGAAAATGTAATTTAGTAAAAGTAATTATTATAAATGAACTATTTAAAGAATCCTATAGTTACTAAGTTAAAAAGAATAAATTAAACTTAATCACATATAAATAGTTAATTACAAAAACAAAATCAAATATGAACAGTATTAAAATAAAAACGAAATTGTAGATAAAGAACTAAAAATAAATTTTAGACGAAAATGTATTACAAAAATTTTTCTGATATTTTACAAAAAAAAATTCTTCTAAATTTTCAAATAAAGTCGTCATATGCACATGTAAACAAATTTAAAAAAAATTCATACCCGTATATCGAACATTTTTAAATTTTATTAAAGATGCTTTATAAAAAACTTACAGTGCGCGTCAAAATTATAAAATTCCAATTAATTTGCAATGGAGTACAAGAATGATAGAATAAATCATAATCGATGTCAAAGACTTGTATTGTAAATCTGTCCATGCCCAGAACAACTTGAGTTCACCTCAGAATTTTTTCCTTCTTATGGAATTTCTAATTCAATATACAATTTTCCTCTTCGATAGCAGTTAATAGCTCTTCTAGAAAAAGTCTCTAGTTACATTATTTCGCTCTTACGATCCAGTACTATTTATGTCCTATTGAAAATATTTACTGCGCTCGATGTCGGTTTCAAAACTTAATAAATTTCATACATTAACAAATTTGTTTTTTTTTTCTTTGAAATATTTTGGTGGTTACGCTAATGCTTGATCTACTTTCAAAACTAATCGTCATGCTCATTTAAAGAGAATTCAAGAAGCGTACCCGATTTCTGGTCACCAAACAAAGCCTTTGACGCATTACATTTTGTACAAAAGTGAATATTGCGCAAATATTAAATGATTATGACCATAATTTACAAAATTTTCAAAAACTTTCGCTTAAAATAAAACTTTTATATACTAGATTATAAAAAAGAATTATAATTTTACTGAAACAAAATAGAATGTGCCTGCGTAAATATATTTTTAGCCAAAAAGATAAACTAAAACTAAAAGATAATTCAAAAATAAATAATCTGTAAAATACTTAATATTGAAATTTATTATTCGGGAGAATATCCCGACTAATCTGTAAAATATTAAGAATAAATATAAATGAAAAAAAAACTACTAAGACAAATGTATAGTTTAGCAAATAAAATGATAAATAACTTAGTAAATAATTAAATATATATATATACATACTGCTAATTTATATACTTTATTAAAACAGAGCTCAAATTTCCATAAAATAATAATTTTATTAAAGCCAAAAATTAGTTTTAACTTAAAACCAATAGAAATTAAATTGTATTTTACACTGAAAGGTTGGTTGAAATTCAAAGATTTTCAAAGAAGTAAAGAAGGCCAATTACTACAACTTTGCGAAAAAAAAAACCTTCGTAAGTTTTTAACTGAAGCCACCAATGCAAAATCGTATGTGGAAATTCACATTAAGATATGTATTTTTAATTAAACTTTTATTTCGATAATATTTAATTTTTCATTTGGTTGCAATTATTAATATTGCAGCTGTCGCAAATTTTGTCATCCTCTTAAATAGATGATATTCCAGTCACCCAAACCGTTGTAAAAAGAACACACAAGTGCTGGTCATGATTGTGTGGTGACCATCATCATTGTAAACAATACAATTCCGTTTTGCCAGTGTAGTTCGCACACCCCTTAATTGTTCCTTAATAATAGTAATAAATTAAAAAACTTATTAATCTGCATTCAAAAATTTAGGACTCGCACTCGTTGGAAATTAATTAAATTTTAATAAAATGAGTTTATTTCAAAACTCAAAAATACAAACTAAATGAGAATTTTCGTCTGCCATATTTAACTCTAATTTAATTTGAGACAAGTTTTTCATATATATTTAGAGGAAGGAAGAATGTTGCCCCAACCAAATTTGTTATTCGGCTTTCGTAACAATATCGATTTCCGCACTACACAAATTTCTATTAGTTGCGTTAAACGAGTGTGATTTTTACTTTTAGAAAAGACTGATTTTTGCTGCGCCGATCTTCACATGTAGGCATTGGAGTATGGAGAGAGCTAAACTATCCCAAAAAAAATTTAACTTCACGATTCTAATAGATTACACAACGACAGCTTTTTATCCATCAGATTTGGTTTTCTTAAACACGTTGCGCATTTGTTATACAAACAGGCTGGCGCAAAAGTAATGTCCTAATTTGATAATGTCAAAATAGAAGAATGAAAATTTTTCAAATAAGCAGCAGTAGCAATGATTGCTCGTTTTTGATGTGTGTATTAGCCCGTGGCTGATTCTCTGTATAAATGTCGAAGCGGAAAAATGGCAGCCAATAAATGAATGGATAGGAATGGGGAAAAGTTTGTCCTCTCACTTGTACAACACCATTATTTATAATCTTTTATCAGAAGAGCTACCATTTGAGAGAAGTTATCATTATTACTTTGCGCCATCCTGTATTTAAATTTAATATTTCTTCAATTTAGCAACTCCCCAATACTTTTGTATTTTTAGTCCAGGTGGACCTTAATATGACATCGTAGGCTTACGTGAAGTTTTAACATTTATTTTGTATAAAATTTCTGAAGCAATATGCTATTCAATGCGAAATATTAAGAAAACGTGTATTTGATTATAAGTCAATATGGTTGCATTTCGTTTGAGAGACGTCCAACACGAAACAAATGAGAATCACAAAACTATAAATATAGTGGAGTAATAGTACAACTTATGAATCTTTTCACTTTTCTGTATTGAAAAATTCTATTTCAGTTTTATTTTAGACGGATTAAACCAATTCAAATCTTTTCAGTGTAAACTTTCTTTAGTTTTTAAATAATTATTTCAAAAGTACATAATTTTTAGATATAATTTCGCAAGTTAAATAAGAAAAGAAAAAAAGTAAAAAAAATGTTTAATACGTAAAAACAGGTTCCTATTAAATTAATCAAAAAATTATTAAAATTAAAAAAAATAAAAATTTTCGAAAGATTTTTTTTCACAAAAATAAATTTTATAATTTCAAAATTATTTAAAAATTTTAGGAAGTACCTACAAATATATAACAAACAAAAAACTGAACAAGAAATTCCTTCAAAATAAAACAAAAAATTCCTATTTAGTTAAAAGTTATATAATTTAAAAGTTAAATGTTTGTTAATTTAATCTTTAGTTTTTTAAAGTCCTCAAAACCTTAAGTATTATTGAATAAAAAAAGAGAGAAAATAACAACTAGAGTAAAGAACAACTAAGACAAAAAAGGCAAATATATACAATATATTTTCAAATAAAAGCTAATGAAATAAGGAATAGAACAGAAAAATAAACAAAAAATTATAACAAAATAAAGATGAATTTTTATTCAAGCAGAGATCGAAAACGAAATATTTTATTGCATTTTATTAATGATAGAACTTAATTTCAATTTCATTTAACAGTTACTCGCCGTTCATTGGAAATGCGTGTACGTGCCACAGATCCCCGGCCGTGCCCCAAGTGTGGCAAAATCTATCGTTCGGCGCATACTTTGCGTACTCATCTGGAAGATAAACATACTGTGTGTCCAGGTTATCGTTGTGTTTTATGTGGCACTGTGGCCAAATCTCGCAATTCATTGCACTCTCATATGTCGCGTCAACATCGTGGTATTTCAACTAAGGACCTACCCGTGCTACCAATGCCCAGTGCTTTCGATCCCGAATTAGCTTCACGTCTCTTGGCCAAAGCTGGGGTAAAAATTTCACCCGCAGAACTAAAAGCACGAGCTTCTCCAACCAATACTAGCGGTAGTGGTCAAAAGATTGATATAAACTTAGCGGGTGGCATGAAAGATGAAGTGGAAGATTCCGATGATGATCCCGAGGATCTGACAACTAGCACTGGTTTTGGCAGTAGTTCGTGCAATAATGATTTGAGCCGCTATCACGAGAGTTTGTTGAGTAATTTCGGACATGCTAATACCACGATATCACGTATACGTAATGAGGCGGCTGCTGCAGCTGCTGCTGCTGCTTTGGGCCAACAAAAGGATATGGGCGGTGGCCAGATACCAAATAGTGCTGCAGCTGGTCAATCGTTGTTGGATACATATTTGCAATTTATAACGGAGAACACATTTGGTAAGTGTACAACTCTTTATAGTTAATTATTATAGAACAGATTTGAAGCGATAAAGCGACTAAGACACCAAATAGACAGAGTGACAAATGAAAGCTAATTATTGCAAAGCGGCAAGAAAATATTAATTAAAACTAAAATTTCAAAGTAATAACCGCGAAGAACGGGGTATAAATAAATATATTATCAGTTGTGTTGTTGGTGGTCTTCCGATAATTGGCTTTTTAGGATAATTAGCCCATTGGGACTTAAAGCTGCTACTAAATTCTATATTTGAAATAGTTTCAAAAATAATTGAAAACGTTTATTTTTGCTACACAAAGTCAAAATGCGTAAATAAAAAATGTTCTATTACTTTTTTAATGTTCTAATTTTATATCCTCTTAATTTCATTCAGGCATGGGAATGTCTCAAGAGCATGCTGCTGCTGCTTTACATGCTGCCAAAATGGCTCAACTAAATGCTATGGGTCATGGTTTAGATAAAATCCCCTCCAGTTTATTGCCACCACAATTTGATTTGAGTAAATTAGCAGGCACAACCGGATCAGCATTCACAACAGCGGCAGGTAATAATTCAGGTCTTACCATTGAACCCATAATGAGACGTGATCAACCGGGTACACTCAGTAATGAGAATAACACAGCCTCCAGCAACAACACACCTGCCACACACAATAACGATCTTAGAAGAGATCCATCCGAGCCCATGGACTTGGGCTTGGATGGCAACAATCAATCGGGCAGTCATCACGACAACCAGGGTTCCGATAATGAGGATAACTATTCGGAGGACGAAGGTGTTCATAATACATAAATTATAAGTTTAAGAGAACATTAAAAAAGATAATATTGTAATATTGTAGAAAATTATTTGCAAAAAACAAAAACATAAATTTAAGAGAAAATATTTAATTTAAAATTTATTTTGCAGCGGCAAAATTTAGAAAGAAAAAATGGATATTGAAATGAAAATACCTTAAGAATATTTTGTTGGAGTAAAACAATTCGGTCAGAAAATTTAGAAATGCAACTAAAGAAGCCTTAAAATGTATACCAGTTTATAAAAATTTTACTTTTGTTTGGAAATCGCTTGTATACGATTCACCTAAAAGAAGAGATTTAAATAACAAATTTTTGAAAGAGTTATTTCAAATAAATATTATATTGAATATTGTATATATATTTTGAAAAAAAAAATAAAAACTAAGTTTATGAAATGCAATATTATTAGAAAAAAATGGCAAAAAATACCTCTATTTACTTCACCTCCAAAATCCAGTTTAAAGCAATTTTAGATTAATATATTTAAAAGTAGAGATTAATTGATTGTATTTCTTTAATTTAAAATTATTCAAATATAAAATGTAAATATTTATATTAAATGTTTAAAACTAAGAAGAAAAAAACAAATTAGCACACAAAATTTATCATAAAATGGCAGAGTATTGTAAAAGCCTTTTATTTAATGGCCTGATTTTTTTTAAATACCAACCACCATTTCAGCAACGTTTGAAATTTTTATGAAAAAATTCAAAAATTCAGAAGATTTATTGCGAATTTAAAACCTATGGAAATGCTGTGTTCACACAAAATCTGGATATTTAAATTTCATTTTATTTTAACAAAAGTGGTTTAAAAAAATTAGTTAAATATTTTCTCTATACATAAATATTTATTATATTGTTTTAGTATAATTCTTTTTAATCATTTTTTTCAAGTGCCTTGTTTTGAAAAATATTTAAACAAAATTTATTTAAATTATAACAAAATTAAATTGATACTTGCTACTCTGCTTTTAATTTGTTTTTAATATCATATTATGGTAATTTAACTTAAAAATTACATTAGAAAATGCCCAGGAAACTTCAGAACTTGGTCTAATAAAACTAGGTGTATATTCTTTAATAACATCCAGGCATGTAGAGTTGCCAATATTAGCATTTATTGTTATTGTTAATTTATTGTAATTAAATTCACGTATTTTAACGATTTCGCTTTATAAATGATTTTTTGTATAGCCGGCATTTGGTCGTTTAGAAGAATTTTCTTCCCTATAGTATCTCAAAAATTTTTGGTTTCATTTATGGACATAATGCCATTTGGTTTTATTGTCTATGGCGTTATCACACTGCACCGTTTTAGACTTATTCTTCCAAAAAACTATTAAGTGCAATAGAATTGATAGGGAGTCACTAATGTCTTTGATAATAATCATTAAAAAATAATATGTTTTACATGTCCTTATACCCTTATCTATAATAATTTGGGCTAGATTCATTGACTTTGAAAGGCCACTCTCGGGCTCACTCACTGCCACTAATAAGATTTTATATTTATGATTCATAATAAAATAATTTAAAATTTATAAAAAAAATATTTGTTATTAAAAACGCAATAGTTAAAAAAACGCAATATAAATAAAACCGCAATATAAATAAGGGAAGGTAGTGAATTCGTTAGTTCACAAGCCAATTATAATGCTTCTTAGACATCTGCTACAAATGTCCTGAGACCTCCGTCCCTTGAAAACAACACCCATTACTTCTCATAAAGTCTAATGTGCTGAAAGAAACATAATTAGAGACCGTTAACGTAAATAATCTGCCACCTCAGAGTGAACTTAGACCGTTCTTCTCAGAATTTATTCCTTATAATGGAATTTCTAATACATGCCACAATTTTTCTGTTCGTTAGTTACGCTAATGTTGAAGGCCTAAAGCCACATTCTTATAAATGCAAGAAATTTTAAAATAATTATAATTAATGGAATAGTTGAGACAGCATTATTTAATTATTTAGCGATATGGGGTTGAATGAATTTATAAAAATTAAAATTGACAATTTCGTATAAATAAATTAATTATTTTCAACCACAATTTTTTTAAAACTAATTAATGCCTTTTTAGAACCTAATTTTGTAATATTTTTGTTTAGTTAAATTTTTAAAGAAATAATTGCATCTGCATCTGCATGTTTCAAGAATGTTATTAAAATGTACAAAAATAAAGCGCATGAAAAAGTTCCAAGAGTTGTCTGGGTATTTTTGTTAAGATGAAAAACACTGGCTTTGACAAACTACAAAAGAAAAAATTCATTTAACTTCTCATTTAAAACAACATCAAGGAAATAAAAAATATTAAACTCAAATGTGCCATTTATTAAAAAAAAACAACTTTAAAAAACAAACAAGCAAACACCTCAATATATATAGAAACAACTGGACAAATGAACTTCCCTTAATAATTAACCTCAGGAAAGTAAAATAAAACAAACAACAACAACAAAAAAGACATTCCTTTTTAAAGATCAAAAAACACCTCAAAAACCTCAAAACTACCTCAATTTTTATAATTTTGTTAAACAACAAGTCAGTGAATTAAATAATGTATTTACCTCAAATGTTAAAAATAAATTTAATTTTAAAAAAGTTCATATTATTAATAAGAAATGTAAATATTACATAATACTTTGTTAATTTTAAGGCAACAACTTTACTTAGCAAACACAAATGCAATAATTTATTATAAAATTAATTTAAATTTAAAATAATATGTATGAGAATATAAATAAAATCTTGCCAATATACATATATATTTATATATATATCCCCAACTTTTACTTGAGCATTTAACACAAACACGATGCACTTTAAAAACAAAAATATAAGAATAACAAATAAAATTACATTTAGCTTTAAGGATAAAACACCATGTCTTGCAAAAACTCGAAAAAAATATCTGTGTAGTACTTATTATGAAAAAGCCCTTTAAATAAAATAAAGAAATATGCGATTAATATAATATAAATATATAAAAATACAATAAAAAATAACTAATTTTTAAAAGTTAATTTATTTTCTTTTCAACTTGGAAATTATTACCTCAAATATACTCAGCATTTAATTTAAAAAAGAAAGTTAGAAGTTTTAAGCGTGTTAACACAAAACATTACAATTTTAACACTTATGTTTTTTTTTAACAATAATTTAAATAATTTCTCTCCCTTAAGCTTTACTTATTAAATAAATAAATAACTCTGTTTTGAATTTTGTATTATTCTTCTTTTAAAAAAAGTAGCTCTTTAAGAGTTAATTATTTTAATTACTTTTTTTCTATTTAATTTTAGCTTATCAACTATTTAATTTTATTTGTTTTATAAGTTCTACCTCAATTTTAGTTTTGCGATATTCCTTTAAAAATTTTAAAACTAATATATTGTATCTTCTACAAATACGAGTATTCATTTTTAAGTATATTTCATAATTTTTGTATAAAAAAAATTAACTCAAAAATCCTACCACATGCATACTTAAAAATAATTTGATTAAATCTTAATAAATTTTAGTTGAAATATTTTATAAAAGAAAATTTTCATCTTTAATTGTATCCAATGTGAAAAAACGACGTAAGTAAGGACATGTTACAAATTAAGTAATTAATCACCTTTTGTCTGCGTTTCGATTACGTTCCCGCATTCAGCTATGCACGGATCGAAAAAAGGTATTCTGCAAACAAAACTTAATCGAAAGAAAAAGAAGAGCAGCTTTGCCATGAAACTTGTGAAATAGGAACAGGAAAAATACGCAGTTTTGTAAAGATTTTAGTAAAAAGTTTAATTTAGTGTAAAAAAAAACAGAGATAAATAAAATAAATAATTAAAAATTAAATATTTTGGGAACTTTAACATCATATATATAAGCCACAACAAACAATGCATTTTGTAAACGCTTTAATTGTTTTAACAATTAGTTGGGGAGAATATCCCGAATAATAAATTTCAAATTAAGTATTAAAAAAAAATTTATAATTTTGTAAATCAGTGTTTTTTAGAAAACAAAATCAAGTAAAATCTAAGCGAAAATGCACTAAGCGGTGCTAGTGAGCATCTAATTTTATAAAAATCCATCCAATAGCTTTTGTGTCTTATCGTTTCAGACCAGAATTCAAGAAATATACATACATACACGCATGTGTAGCTTAAATGAAAAATCGTGTCGCTGTTTCTATTTATTATTCTATATTATATATTATGTTACCTCATCTCTTACCTCGCAACACTTTTTCCCATTTGGTACTACAAAGTATTATCGCAAAAATTCACAAAATTGCAGTGCTGTTGAATGCACAATAATTAACATCCCTTATAAAATGTATAAAAAAATTTTAAAATATTTTAAGATTATAAGGGGAAACATAAAAATAGTATATATGTAGTACTTAGCAAAAAATGTACTAAATTCAAGAGGTGCTTGTGAGTGAAAACTCCTTCGTTTTTTCAAAGGCAAAGTGTCCTCTCGTATGAGAGTTGAATTCGCACAGTATGCGTACGTGTGAAAAAAGTTGACACTTATTTCGACATATCCGACAATTGGGCTTCTAAGGTATTTATTCTATATATGTATTGCCAAGATTTCGTTGACGCTAACCATCTAATCAGTTAACTTCCACCAGTTTGTTTTCCAGCATTCTAAGCCTACTATGACTATATAGTTTGGAATTTTTATTTGTGATTGAATTCTCATATTGTATATGAAAGTTTTACATAATACCATAAAAACAAACTGGTTGAAGTATACTTAGAAGTTGGTTACCTTATTAGTTATAAAAAAACATTAAATTTGGTTTTTCTACGATTATTTTTTAAATTTTAAATAGTAAAAATGGCTGTAAAAGTCTGGGAGTTGTTAAATATGTACATACCTGGAATTTTTTATTAAAAAGTTTTAAATACAAGGCATTGTGTTAGTGTAACTTGAATATATTTGGAAGGTATAAAAAAGCTGTTTTTTAGAAATCTTTCTGCTTTACTTCGAAATCTTGAGTTTAGTATAAAGTATATGATTACTAAATTTAATTCCAAAAAACTTTATAAATATCCAATTTACCATTCGTCTTTTAGCTCATCACTAACTAAACTTTAACCGAGAGAAGACGGAGCGGAGCACACACGATAGTTAGCAATTCGTGACCAAATTTAGCCAAACTAGTAATGATTTTATTGGACGATATTTATAGATAAGAACTATTAAAGATTTTTATATAATAAGCTGACCATTAATGTAACGCATATCTTTTTTTCTAATATTCACTTTTTTATATATTTTACAAATAGTTTTCTAAAATTTATAAGCTCAAGTGACAGATCTAAGCTCGTTTTCTTTTAAGACTGAAGTTTATAATAATCAGTGATATTTAAAAAAAGCTGTACTTTTCAGACAACAATCAAAAGTGTAAAAATTTACTTTTAAGATAAGTTATTGGTATTCTAGTAAAATATTTCGCTTAAAAAACAAAACTGATACCTAGATTTTTATTTTATTGTGAATGAATTAAGTTGTTAATATTAATAAACCAAAAATAAATTGGTTTAACAAACTGGTACTTCTGTGTTAGTATAATTTTTAATAAAACAACATTCAATAATCATGAATATATTTCATTTGATATATAGATTTAATTTAAGCCAGCCAATATAAAATACTGCGTATCAATTGGGATATAGAAGTTAACACAAGTAATGCGAAATTTAATTTAGTTTGACTTAATATATCTTATATTAGCGAATAAAAAGTTGCCTGCAACAAATTTCATTAAAAAATTTTGTTACATTAATATAATTTTATTTACTCAGGCTCGAATTATAGAGGAGGCTCATTAAGATGAAATTTGAAAATTTATATCCAAACGAAAAGGAACACTGTGCGGTATAAATTTTATGACTTTTCTGTTATGAAAAAAAATTCAAAACTTCCAGTTTTCATTTATAACATATAATACTATAATATGCATTTGAATTGTTTAAAAAATTTATTTTTAAGAATAAAAAGTTGAACCAATAAAATTTTTCGAAGTAATATTTTTGATATGAATACATGAAAAAACTCAATTACTATCGCATATGTACATGTAAGTACATATTTCGTTTCATATCTGAAAATGAGTACTCATCATTCAACTGGTATCAACGGTTTTTATTTAGCCCTCAAACAATAATTTATCTTTGATATCAAAATAACATACATGGTGAGAAACAAAAATAAGCGGCAACAAAATACATGTATGTATTATTAAAAATTGGTTTAAACTCAACGTCTTCCACCTGTCTAAATGAGCTTATTCAATTTCCTAACCAGTCATATTTCCGGTTCTCATTAATAGATCTCTATGCGTTTAAAACTTCGTTAAGAAAGTTGCCATAGTTTTGTTTTTTAAAACGCCAGGCGACTATTCGATTCACAAACCCTGGTGTAAGAACACAATTCAACTTTTCGCAACAAACACAACTCTTGTTTAACGGCGAACTATTTCAATAAAGGAATACGAAACACACACAAACACGACACTACCATGACTCTTCGTTTAAAAAATTTTTAATTAACGATTTTAACACGATATCAATAGACTCGGAGTATTGAGCAATTTTATTTAATTAAACGAATATTATATTACATTTTAACGAAATTTTTATGCTAAATTTAACACTATTATTAATTATTTTCTAGATTGAACACACGCGAGATGTTAATGCGACCGAACTCAACTAAGGCGAACAACAAACTGAGTTGGAGAACGGTAGCCAAATTCACTGTTGCCAACTTTTGAGGTATAAATAAGCGTTGAGAGAACCGTTAAGAAAAACGGTTGCATTTTAATAATAACGATTTTGCTTTTTCAAATATTTTAGTTATTTTCGTTGTTCAGCGATATTTCATTTTTATTTGGGGCTGTTAAGAGATCTGCTTCTGGCCACCAGGCTCATGAAAGAGGATGTTATTATAATTTTTAAGTGTGTACTTGCGTCTCTGTATTTCCTAAGTGGGTGGACGGATATTGCTATAATTTTTTTTGTCTATGGCTACTTGGCTGGGATATGTCCTTTGTCTGATTCAAGAAATTCTTTCACGGCATAAACCTAGTACGGAGTTCTTCCTAAATTTCCCATATGAGTTTCGCATTTATTTTTACGCGGAACAATTATGTTGTACACATTTGTGGAGAAATTTATTTGAATAAACACATATTCATTAATTTTTAAATATGTACATATATACAGCGGAAGTAAACTTTCAATTAATTACAAAGCATAAACAATATAAAAATTTCGATAATTCCATGATCAAATAATTTCTAAACATTAATTTTTATTTCAGTTGAGGGAAAATAATCTCCAATAATAATTATGACATGTCTGTAATAAGAAATAAATTTTATAAATTAATTTTCCTTCAAACGAAAAATTGCTTACGGAATTTACCAGCCTGAATTTCCGTAAGTTATTTTCACACACTCCTTATGGGGAAGTGACATTAAGAAAAAGCTCCGTATTAAGTTTTTCATAGAAAAGATAGACACACGAAATTGTGGTTTTGTTCTCCATGGAAATGTTCACTGATTTTTAGCTCTTTAGTCAATCTGTTTTGCAAATTACCATGAAAGGATACAGCATTCAACAACACGACCAAATGATACAATTATTTTGTGTTTTATGTTCGTCGAATTCGCATCATAACCGTACCAGCAACCGTAATAAATTCAACTGACCCAGGAGCTGAATGTAAACGACCATAGACAACGACGTGTGTTCGCTAGATGGGCTTTGGAACAGTTGGACATTGACAGTAATTTTCATTCAAAAATCATCAGCAGCGACGAGACCTATTTCTGTATGAATGCGAAGCCGCTTAGGATACAACTCATTCCGAAAAAGTCACGGTTTGGTGTGGATTTTCAGCTGGAGGCGTTATTGTCCCGTATTTCGTTGAGAACGACGTTGGCCAGCCCAACAACGTCAACGACGAGCGCTTTAAGTCGATGATTACTAGCTGCTTTTGGCTTGAATTGGATGATAGGATGGCACTACATGGACATTATGTACGAACGAACATACGAGAGAATAGATCGCGGTTTTCTTAAGTCTCAGAGTCTACGCGAACATGCCACACGCCAAAGCGGTCATGAAAAATGTGACTTCCCAGCGAAGCCGCGAGGGATATTTGGCATCAATAAACCTTTAAATAAATAAATTTGTTAATGTTATCTTACACACACTTTACTTATTTAATTTTAAAAATAAGCAGCGCATAGTGATAGACCCTTTATAAGGCTCGAGTTTTATTCAGCATATCGAAAACCTCTAGTCCATTTAGTATTAGATTAAGAAAATTCACGTTAGCTTAGAAAACAGCTAAGTAGGCATTACTGTGGCGATTTGAGGACTTGTTGTTATTTTGATAAAAAAAATCAAGGCGCATTCATACATGGTGGTGTTATAGGCGAATTAAATTCGCCTTCAGGTGCATTTTGTTGTTGGTGAGAGGCCAAAGAATGCATTACGTACTAATGCCATAGCCTCCTCCATAAAAAACATAGTCAGCTATTCTATTAACACCAGTTAATAGAGCTAATTCACCTCGATTAAAAAATGTTCCAAGAAGCACAACCCGTTAATAAGGTCCAGGTGAGATGTCAAGCTCCATAAGTACACATTAATGGGTATTGGATCAGATTCTTTGCGAATTCGCCCTTACATAGACCGTATTAATAGGCCCTGGTTAAGCAGATCAAATATGCAACTGGCCTTATTTTAGCTGTACGAACTTGAAATTTTTTTCAGTGTATGATTATTTCGCATTTGTTCGTTATCAAACTCGGCTATTCATATGCATATACATGTACTTACACACATACATACATATGAATGTATACCGTGCTATTGGTTTTGTTGCGTTTTCGCCATTCACTCGAACGCCTTTCAATCATAGAGCTCTAAGATGATTCCAAGTGCCACAACTTCCTATCGGAGGGCATGGGTCGTTTGAAGATTTCTAGGTGGTCCTATATATACAAATGCATTTGGAAAAAATACCCTAGTGGAGTATCATTTATAACTCCTTGTTATTTTGAAAGCGAATTTTGAGATTTCTACAAATCGGAACCCAGTGAATCGGTTGAAACAAATGAGTCTGTATAACTATGTATGTAATGCAAACTAGACATTTTTTATGCCTTCAAATCATAAAATGGATTTGTAGAATCCATTTGTACATTTGAATTCCGATAAGGAAAATTATTTAATGATTGCAATTGTTTTCCATTCATGCAAGATTTTCAATGAAAAGAACTTCGAATAAGTAAAACCCCTTTGTGGTAAACGTATTGAATATTTTTAAAACTGTTCTTTGCCACATGGAAAATTTTTTCAAGAGAAACAAGATAGAAAATATGACATTAGAAATGAAATACGATGCATGGTGACTTTCAATTCAGATCATTTTATAATGTACATACAAGGTGACACAGGGGTATTGTCATAATTTGAATTGGCATGAACGGGCCATGGAACGATACACACCTCACGGACGTGGAATTATTGTTACAAATTCGCAGTCTATTGTTTTAACGCAGCGTGAATTTCGTCTTCTTATTCCATGTACTCGAACAATAGGGTTTGGTTGTGCATTTCTATGGAACAGAGAATCCATATGAAATGCATGAAGAGACATTGCGACTGTTTGGTCCGGCAATTGCGGTACAAGTGACTGATTCTTATTTGTTTGAAGGCGGCGAAAGCACCAACGTAACCGTAAATGGTTACTGGCACCCGCTCACAGAGCTCGGACAATGATGTATATTTTGAGACACCAATTTCCAGATCGAGTGATCTTCGGTTTTCTAGATTAAAAATGGTCGTCCTCAGATCTTTTAAAATCTCGCTCGTTCTACCGCTCCAAATTGGCGATTTCTAATTCAATGTCAGATTTATATACTTGCAAGTTTCGTGGTTTATTGTGTTAAAAGCGAGATTTTAAAAAGCCCCAAAAAAGTCTGGTGCTGTTATGCACGAGGTGATCAGCCAGCAGATGGAACACGACGACAAAATCCACGCTGCGTCAAAATTTGTCAAACAACAATATCACTGCAGTAACAATAATTGCACAGTGACATTTTACGCCGTCTGCAAAATTAACAGCCAATTCGAATTGTGATGTTACTTTGGCGCCACCTTTATTAAAAGATTTCCAAATTGTTTAACAAAACGAACATTACCAAATACAATTTATTTATTACACTTATTTATTCTGATATACGAGTATTTAAATGCTTGCGAGTACATTTTTATTTCCATTTGAATTTGTGAA
Organism: Germaria angustata; assembly: GCA_963681545.1. NCBI lineage: Eukaryota > Metazoa > Arthropoda > Insecta > Diptera > Tachinidae > Germaria > Germaria angustata. Next base: position 19,931,222 of record OY812999.1, on the reverse strand, counting down.
AAGCAAAATAATTCCGAACAGGTAATACAGACTTTCAAAACAAATAAGCAAATCAAGTAAAAAAATGTACGTCGAGCAAAGTCAATTTCACCTGTTATGAATTCGACTTGCTACGAATAGTTTTCGTTTCGAATCGTAATTCGCGGTAACCCTTATGGTAATCGATCCTTCTAAAAGGCAGATTGTTTTCCGGAGGCCATTTAGAAGCTCTGCCGGGAAGGCCTAGTCTGCAATTACGACGTGTGTAAACACGATATAAGTATAGAATGGAGTGAGGAAGACTTGTACATCCGGAAAAAAAGTACAGAGGAATTGTAGAAGGCTTCCATACTCCTTTTTTCTACCGAAGGTTAGATCTAAAACCGACTTTAAATCGAACTGTATTCTTCTAGAATGTTTGCTATTGCTACAAACTGAAGATTTAATTGAAGATTCAAAACAAATCATTTTTTTTTTTTAATAAATTAAATTTTAGTACGGTGTTTTCAAATACAATAAATTTTATTTTTCTTAAAAAAAATATTCTAACAACTCTAACAGAGCGTTAACTACACTTGCACAAAAAAAATAAATAAATAAAATACAAACGAATTCAATTCGACAAAATTATAGAAGACAATAAAATGATACAATAAATCTACGAAAATGTTTTATATATACAGGAAATAGTCAAAAACATTCATATGCTTCTGGAAAAAAGAGCAAAATCTTATAGAAAGGGGGGATAAGTCTAAAGCTGCAATAAATTATATGTTTCCGAAACTATTAATTTTTTTTTGCAATATTTCGTAGTCGTTCAAATGATCTTGAATTTAAAGCAAACTAAAAATTATTTAGTGTGTATTAAAAAAATAAATTAAACTAAATTTACAAACATAATGTGTATAATATAAAAAATACCAGAAAATGCTAATACATGAGGTTTTCTTCCTTCCATCATACGTATTATAGGAGATTTTCTTTAAGTACTAGATTATGGCAAACGATGAGTAGCATTAGGTAGCAAACTGGCTATTTATTGAGTATTTTCTAACTTAGCACGCAACGTAGCTATCTCTTCACGTCGAGATTGTAATACTTTTTTAGCAGTTTCATATTTCTCTTTAATGGTCTTCAGTTCCTTTTTCAACGATTCGCATTGATTCTAGAAATTTTTAAATAATTTTTAAATAATTTGGATTTTATGGTATACTTTATGCACTTACATTTAACATTTTGAGATGGGTTGCATCGATGACAGACAGCGAATTGCCATCGGAATTTTCCTTTTGGGCCACTTTTTCTTCCAGTTCTTTAATGAGATTGTAACGATAACGACATATATTTTTCAAATCGTTATATTTCCCTTGTAGTTTTTGTATATCAGCGGTAAGATCATTTTCCGTTTGTATTTCGGCATTGGCCACAATTTTCGGAAGATTGAAGGTTACCTTTTTTTCGGCTGCCAGGTCCGCAGTAACAGCGACGTGCGCAGATATGGCCGAGGAATGAGCAGCTGCTGCCATAGCCTTTTCAACTTTAGCTGTCTGTTCGTAAAGTTTATTTTTGTACCTTTTAATTTCGATACGATGTTTTTCCTGTTCCTCTTGCAATCGTTTCTTTAAAGCAATATTTTCGTCTTTCAAAGGGTGATTTTTCAGTTCCATACTCAGGGCTGTTACTTGGCTATTTTTAATGAAAAGATTACGTTCACATTCTTTCAGTTTACGATCTAGTTCTATACAATTGCAGCTGCTATCTGTTATTAAGCAAAAAATAATTAGTAATCAAGAAGAAGTTAATATTTTTTTACAAACTCTTTCTCCCACCTATAGCATCCGTCATGGTTTCTTTATCATAAGTTGCACCCCAATACGATTGCCTCCTTCTCTCGTCGTGCGTGCTTAAACGACGATTTTTTCTCTCCGCCGTTGCAGTATTCTTTACCTGTACGGCACTTAGTTTCTCCTCTAAACTTTGATTGGCTACTTTATCGACACTCATACGATCAAGGCTTCGGCGCCCTTTAGGTGAGTGTGAAGCGTTCGAGTCTGTAGATGTATTTGCTGTCGCATCAATCACTTGACGTTGCAAATCTTGTTCGAAATTTCGTATAGTTATCTCTCTTAGTTTCTCTTCCAGTGAAAGTTTTTCACTTTTTAACGCTTCAATACTAGCGGAAAGCTTAAGCTTTTCTTCGCCTAAAGAATGTAGTTTACTTTCCTGCAAATATTAAGGTAAAAAATCTTTTAAATCTTTAAATTCTATTTAAAGCATCGTTACTCTTACCATTTCAATTTTCATCGTATTATTATTTTTCAATTGATTTTGTAACAATTGCTTGTGCCGCTCAATATCTTCACGCAAGGCCAGTCGGCACCGTTCAGCTTCCTCAACAGTTTCTTTCAAGCTTTGTTGCAGTTCACTGTGCTCTATTTTAACTCTTCTCAATTCGTCTTGTATGCCTTCGAATTCCTGCAACCTTTCCTTAGCGGAATTAAGCTGTTTTTGAATTTCTTGATTGAGATTTTCCAACCGAGTATTTGATAATTCCAAGGAATCACATTTCAATTTCAATTCTTCCAACGAACTCTTTAAGTCATGATGTTCTTTATGCAAGGACGATTGTTCACCATGAAGAGTTTCCTCCAATTGCGATAATTTCGTTTCAAGCGTTTGTTTTACATCGTTTTGGTTTTGAAGCTGTTTGTTAAGTTTTTCGACTTCACTTGTCAAATTTTCTATTTTGGAGACATACACATCTTGCTTAGAAGTAAGTTGTGAAATTTCCTGTTGTAATTTTTCATTTGCAGCTGTCGTCGACGTAAGAGCATTTTCTAGGTCTTCGTGTTCAATTGATAATTGTTCATATGAGTGAGCCTTGCCGCGTATTTCATGCAGTTGTTGATTCAAAGAGTAGATTTTTTGTTTAAGAGTTTCTTCCTTTTCTTTGAATTCTTTGTTTTCTTCCTCATATTTTTGAAGGGATTGCAAAAGCTTGTCCTTTTCTTCTTGCAGACTACTTAAAGCACCTGTTTGGGCCTTTTTAAGTACGTTAAGAGTTCCCTCCAGTTTATTTTTATCTTCCTCAAGTTTTTGATATTTGATTAGTTTCTCTTTTAAATTTTGTTGCTCTTCTTGAAGTTTGGCCAAGGAGTCTTTTGTTGCCTGAAGTTCAGTTTGTAACTGAGTACTCTCTGTTAATTTTTTGTCTTGATGACCTTTCAAGTCTTTTAACTGCTGTTGTAACTCTAGGTTTTCTTGTTGGGTTTTTTGGTAGTCAACTTCCAACTTGTTAAACTCTTGTTGTTTTTGTTCGACGACCTCGGAGAGGGATTGCTTTAACGCCTTAAGATCCTCTTTTAGATTGTTGTGTTCCTGCTTGAGTTTATCCAAAGTGATTTGTTGTTCCTGCTTTTCTTGCTCTATTGCCGAAAGGTCTGTTTTAAGCTGACAGTTATATCGCTGACATTCTTCCATTTTTTGCTGTTGTTCTTGTTTTTCTTCCATTACTTTGGTGAAATCCTGTCTGAGCGCTTGCAAATCTTGATAAAGATTTGTATTATCTTGCTTAGTTTTCTCTTTTTCATTTTCTGTTTCCTCTAATTGTTTATTTTTCACTTCAATCGCTTTTGTAAGAGATCCTTTGAGTGACTCCAGATCTTGCTGAATTTGTGCTTTTTCCTCACTGACATGAGCTATGAGATTTGTTTTTTCCTCCAGCTCATTTTGAACAATTTCCAGTTTTTCTATTTTGCAACGAAGATTTTGCTCGAGTTCGGCTTTTTCCTTAACAATTTCTTTTAACATTTCTTCGACTTTTTCTTTCTCTTTGAGACATTTAAGCTGCTCTTCCAGGGTTTTTTTCTCATCTTGCAAGGTAACAATTTGTCCGTTTAGCGATTTATTTTCTTCAGTTAACTCATTTATTTGAGTTTGCCATAAAAACTTGTCAGTTTGAATTAAATTATATTCACTTTTAATATGAACTAATTTCTCCTCTAGGACAGATATTTTCAATAGTAAATTAGTTTGAGTATTTTCCAATTCGCACACATTTTTCCATGACGTTTCAACTTTTTGATTTAAATTGTCGATTTCTTTGCAACTTTCTACTTCCTTTTCCTGCAAACCATTTAGCAGTTCCTTTAAGTTTATAATTTCAATTTCAAGACTTTTCTTTTCATCATTCACTGCTGTCAAAGTAGAAAGTTTTGTTTGCAGTGACTGTACTAGTTCTTCGCGACTTGAATCTTCGTAACAGAATTCTTGAATTTGTTTCTCAGCTTTTTGGAGTTTATCTTCCACTTGTTTATAATCCAGTTTAAGATTATCAAAGTCAACTGCAAGACTTTTTTTCTCTTCTTCCAATGCTTTCAGGTCACTGAGCTTTGTTTTTAAAGTTTGTATTAACACTTCACGACTTCTGTCCTTCTGACATAATTCCCGTATTTGTGATTCAGCCTCTTGGAGTTTGTCTTTTAATTGAGAGTATTCCAGATTCAATTTATTCATTTCATCTGACAACTGTCGGTTTTTATCATGCAACACTGGTATGCAATTAAGGTCTTCCCTGATATTATCAAATTCAGTTTTCAAAGAGCTATTTCCATTCAAATCAGCAACTTTTGCATCTAACAATGTTATTTCTTCGCATTGGATGCGATTTTCTTCCTTCATGTTCTCCAGCAGTTCCTCTGCACCATTCAGCTGTTGCAGTAACTGAAGTTTTTCCTCTTCTAGCTTGCATTTGTCTTGCTTAATTATTTCTATATCTTCTGGCAAAGTTACATTTTGCTGCCCTTGTCCTGCCTCGCCCTGAGCTTCTATATCAATTTCTAAGCTTTGCTTCAGCTGTTGCAGTAACTGAAGTTTTTCATCTTCTAGTTTGCATTTGTCTTGATTAATTATTTCTATATCTTCTGGTAAAGTTACATTTTGCTGCCCTTGTCCTGCCTCGCCCTGAGCTTCTATATCAATTTCTAAGTTTTGCTTCAGCTGTTGCAGTAACGGAAGTTTTTCTCCTTCTAGTTTGCATTCCTCATGTTTATTTACTTCTATATCTTCTGGCAAAGCTAAATCTTGCTCCCTATGTTCTGCCTCGGCCTGAGGCTCTATATCAACTTCTAAGTTTCGCTTTTCCACTTCAGTCTTGTCATTACAGGAAATGTTTTCTCCTTTAAATTCCATTTTTAAGTCTCTGGCGGTTGTTGTTGCCTGTTTCATACAATTGATTTGATTTTGCAGATTTTTAATGGTCTGCTCATATTCGTCTCGTCTGTCTTCCCATTCTTTATTGTATTTTTTCATGTTATCCCTGTATTCGTTGGCACTAAGTTCTAGTTTTTGTAAATTTTCCAATTGTAATTGATTGCATTTCTCTGTAAATTCCCTTTCCTTATTATTAAGTTCTTTTCGAGTAATTTCAAGCTCTGTTTCCATATCAACGCAACGTTGAGTTATTTCGTTCAGGGTTTTAGTTTGTGAATTGTACTTCTCGCATAATTCTTGTTCCCTAAGTTTTAGTTTTTCCAGCTCTTTGAGCTTATCATCGTCTACGGCTTTTATTTCGAATCCATGTGTTGTATTATTCATTGACAAGGAGTCATTTAAAGTACAATTTAGTTTTTCTTGCAATTCCTCACACATTAAAGTAATATCGGACTTCTCTTTCTCCAAGTTCTCAATTTGTTTCTGATAAGTTTTACAGGCACAATTTTCAACAAATATAGATTTTTCAAGTAATTCGGCCGACAGTTGGGTTATTTGCTCCCTCATTTCAATTAAAGCTCGCTCAGTACTTTCCAATAATGATTTGCTGTTTAAACGTTCTTGTTCGTTCGTTGCTTTCAGTTCTATGATTTCTTCTTTCAATTTTTCTACATATTCGGAAATATTTTCACATTCTGTTTTTGGAAACTCATTCTCATCACTCAGTTTTACAATATGGAAGGAATGCTGTTTAAAGGAACCTTGCAAATATAAATTTTCGATTTCCATATAGAGTTCTTTTTGGGGTTGATGTACACCTAAAATGTTTTTCAAATACATTTTATAATTGCTTGAAGTTGAGTTTTTAGAAATTGATTTAAATAATTTCGTTTTTCCTGTTGTGTGTTCCAGCTCTATTTCAGCCAACGATTCAGAAAGTTCACAGAATTTCTTTAGCATTTCTTGAGATAACGAAGAATCAACACAATCTTCTTCCTCTTCTACGCACGCACCCGAACTACGCATTGATGAGTTGTGACAAGACGAATCCTTTTCCATCTCCGATTTCAACTCAGAGATCTCAGCTTCTGCTCTGGCTACTCCTTCTTGCTCTTTCTGTTCATATTCTTTAAGCATTTCTTTAAATTTGGTGTTCTCAACCTTAAGCTGTTCACTTTCCTGTAAATTATCCATTAACTGATTGGATAAATCATCATATTCTTTTTGCAAATCATCAAATTGTGTTTGTATTTCCAGAAGCTGCTTTTGAATATGTTCATTTTCCTGCCTGGTTTTTGAAGTTTCTGGCGAATACTGTTCAGTTGCAGTCTTAGTATCGTCCTTTGTATTGCTATCAAACAACCTTTGCTGAGCATCATGTACTTTCCTTTTCAGTTCTTCAATTTCCGTTTGTAGATTAACGTTTTCTTTTTCCAGACTACGATAATCGATTAGAGATTGACCTCTTGTGGCTTCTAGTTGCTCGTATTGTGTTTGCAGCTGTTCATACTTCGTTTGTATGGTGGCATACTGAGCTTCGATATCATTAATAGTTTTTTGTTGTTCTTGCCAAGATAATTCGAGTTTTGCAAACTTATCTTCTAACATCACCATTTCGTTTTTAGCCACCTCAACTTGTCTATTCAGTGACATACACTCCTCATGTTTTAAAGAATTCTCAATGCCCAACAGTTCATAATCTCGTTGTACTTGAGCCAATTTATCTTTCAGTTGTTCGACATCCAATAGCAGTTTTTCACACTCGTCCTTTTTCTTTTCTTGTAGTTCTTCTAAATGCACAATTTTCAATTTATTTTTTTCGTTTTCCTTCTCAGTTTCCACGAAATTTAGTTTAAGTCTTTCATATTCGAGAGTTAGTTTTTCGAACTCTAAAGTAATTTTTTTATTTTCTTCTAGCAGTCTTTGTAAATCATCACATTTGATACAAACTTTACCATCTTCATCAGCTTTGCCGTCTTCATTTGAAGATCGATGCAACAATTCTATCTTTGTATTTTCTATACGTTCTGCGTTAAGGGCATTCAGGGATTTCTCTAATTTTGTAACTTCTTTTTCTTTATCGCCAAGGGCTTCCAATAATTCAGTTTCCCTAAGCTTTGATTTATTTTGATGACGTTTCAATTCAAATTCTAAATTAACGGCTTCACGATTTTCCATTTCCAACTTTTCGTTGGTTTTCTTCAATTCTGCCAGGTCCGCCTCATATTGGGCGATTTTTTCATTGGCGGTTTTATTTGAATTTGTCAGTTCGCTTAGTTGTAATTGAAGTTCCTCGCATCTGCAATTAAACGTAAGATATTATAGCGATTAATTAAATTTAAAATTTATTTAATTCGATATTATTAAGTGGGTATCAGCACCAAAGGGGACAATTTACTTGACCTAATAGCAAAGAAGCTAGCACTACTGGCAGTAGAGTTGAGCGATATTTGCGATACTATAATTTAGTCAATGTTACTGCAAAATCACGAGTCACAGCTATCATGAATGTTTTTACAAAATGCATGTAAGTATTTACATTAGTTATAACAATTACATCGTATAATAAGTATTAATAATTATAATTATTATTTGCTATCAATTTGAAATAAAAATCTAAAAGCATCCTTACCAAGCAGCCGTTGTTATATTTTTCAACATATATAAAAAAAACTAACAAATTAAAAAAAAACAGTGATCACGGTCACAGTTTAAAGTAAATTTCTTCGCTGTTCACGATGTTCCTGAAAATTTTGAGGGCGCTGAAGGGGTTAGCGCGTTGACTACAAAGCAATTTATTACTGAGAACCTGGGTTCGATCCCTGTTCAAGAAAAGTTAGTAAAAAAAAGAAAGACAATAACATCATACATTTTTCTGATTTACTTAGTGTGGTGTTGTGTTAATTGCTGTTGGACAGTTTAAGTGATGAAGGGATAACACTGATCACTTAACAGTAACAGCAATTTGATACTCTTCTACGATAATGCATACTACATCAAAGCGGTCTTTCTCCATCGTCGGTAATGTTAGCAGAATCGTCGGCGAAGTAAAACAATTAATAAATTGCCTTTACACATACAGCTTAAGGGACTTAATGCGTCTACTTAACACCAGAGACGCTGTAGCTCTGCTATAAAAATAATAATAATAAACAACATGAAATAGTAGAGTTGCAAAACAGAAATTAAGCTCTCGTTCTCTCTCTCTCTGTTTTCTAATTTTAGCGTCTGTCCTCTTTCATAAAGAAGTAACACCTTAATTGAGTAGTAGGCATTGCCTGAGAGTAACTTCTCTTTACAAAAAAATAATAAATAAAAATTACTAGATCGCTCATCTGTAATGTACGGCCATTACTCAACGCGAACGACAGCATAAATACGCTTCTATCGTGAAGCAGAGCCGGCATTTTTGTAAACATTTCGAATATACTTCAGTATGGCACTAAACAACTCTTCGCCGGAAGAAACTTTTGATACTTCTTCACCACCTAAAACCTCCTCGTCTACACGGTTGACTCCAGAAAGGGCTGCAGAGTTAGCGGGGATGTTTACAATCAAAATGTCCTACAGACTCCCGAACGATTGTAGCATCCTACAAACGGAATTACTTATCATCAAAAGAGCAGTCAGCTGGCTCAGATTTTTCCAGTTATCGAATAGAGATATCCAAATAATAACCGACAGCGAAGTTGCAATCAAGTCCATTATATGCTGGACAGTACGCAGCTCTTCTAGATAGTGATTCAATGCCCTCTTCATGTATAAAAAAAATCACCGCTTAAATGTCCCAATAAAAAGTACCCAATATGAAAAAAATTAAGTGCGAAAATTGGCGATAAAATTGTGATTATGCGTAATATACATATGTAAACGTAAGCCCTGGGGGGTTATTTTCTATTGCGATGCGTAAAAAATGGTACCTAATCGGATAATTGGTACACTTTATTGCGATTGCGCATTTTCCTTTCGCATCTAATTTTTTCACTTTGGCAAACCTGGCATCAGTGTACTCTGTAATACGAAAACGTACGTTAAAATCGTACGTTAAAACTAAATATCTTGCGCTAACAAAATATCAAACGCAATGAACTAGCTTATGCGGCGCAATATAGAATAACCTCCTGTATACGCAATATACGCACAGAGAAATTCAAATAAATTATGCTTGATCGCAACGAAATTTTACGTTTACGACGGCTATTTCGTAACGTGTACGTTTATTTAAGTATCTAAGAGTAATTCTACAATAAGTGCAGCAAGTTTCATTCTAATATATGATATAAAAAGATTAGAAAACTACAACAAAGATATGTACATCGATAAAAAAGTATTTAGACCACATACGAAATTTCGAAAAACATATGTATGTACGTATTGTACATTAAAAAAAGTGAACTGTAAAAACATACATACAAAGGTTCACAATGAAGATATGTTTGTAGCATTATTTATAAAATAGAAACTAAAACAAAAGAATTTGTTTGCCTACTGCAGCATATTTCCAGACATACATACATATGCACGCAGAAGAGTGATTAACACAATATACAGATTTATGGCCCACAATTTATTATCAGCATTTGTTTGCATTCACAAATAAGGCTAAAAAGAAAGAACCTAAATGTAGTGTTTAATTTCAACTTTTTTTTTTGAGTGTAATAAACTTTTAGGACACATTTTTATCCCTAAATAAAAATGTGTACTAATTTTAGATATTGTACTTTGTTTTGTCCTCATCGCTTCCATTTTCCCCTTCTTTTTTTAATTATGATGGTGTTGATAATTATGGGAGAGATGAATGAAACAGATTTTAGTTTGCATTTAAGATTTTATATTGCTTCATTTTAATGTTTAATACAGTGGAGCTGACGAAAACATCTTTAATCTCAATATTTAGATTGATTTTTAATTCGCCATTGTTGTTGCATTTTTGTAATTATGTATGTATGCATGTATGTATGTACGTGTAAAATAATAATTTGGGACAAAAGTCGAATTCATATAACTGACTCCGTTCAAATTTAAATATCGTTTAATAAATAACATATAATCTCAACTATTGTTTTTGATTCATTTATCGCCGATTGCGTGGATAAAATTTTAGTTCATAAATTAAATCTTCCTTCGTATTCAGCATACATTCACATGAAAGTGTTTAAAATGCGCAGAATTTGATTTCACTTAAAGTCCGTGTAAATAAAAATATTGCTTAATAGAAAAATAATGGCTGAAATCTTTCATTTTCGCTTATCCGGATTCAATTGTATGTACATATGTATGTATATACATATGTATAAAATATTAGTTTAAAAAGTAGTTCTTCTCATTTTTAGGGTTTGATAATAGATCATTTAATTCGATCTTTTATTGGCCATATACATATGTATATACATACATACGAAGACACATATTTATGTACATGTGTGCGTAGCCATCTCAGTTGCAATTTGCTGTTTTATAAATGTTCCAAAACTTCTATAGTTTCTTTGTTTTAATTTTTTTCGGTTTAGGAAAAGTGACAAATTGTTATTTTCCCCTTCTTGTATATACGCCATCGTAATGTTTCTGACGTCACAAACTCCCCAAAATACATAGAAAAACTAGCATTTATTCCGTGATTCAATTAAAATAATTTCATTTCTGTTACCACTAGCCTTATTTATCTCCTTGATCGTGAATGAGCTAACAAAACTCGGCCTTAGATATACATACTATATACAGGTTTAAAGATCATATCCATAGATATACTAATTCATCTCTTTTATTAAAATTAAATTTTGCAAATCTATGTATGTACGGGTACGCTCATGTAAGCATTAAATAAGTATTATTGCTGCTGCTGTTCTACTGTATAGAGTATAAAAATTGTCTTATTTTAACATATACAGGCATTGTGCATATGTGTGTACATATATTTAAATATATGTAATAAATAATATACATGGGAACACAATAAGCACAATTGGTTTTTACTTTTCTTCACTCCATTAAACAAATCCTTTTGTAGTTTTTATGGAAACACTGAAAGTTTACGAATTTTTGGTATTTACTTACATTTGTGTACATATTAAATTATGTTAATTATTAATTATACTTTTTATATAAAATTAAACCATTTCTTATTTACTACTTTACCTATGAGCACTGGTAATTTGAATATACATATGCGGATATTGAAGAAATATATGTATGTATGTATGAAAAAGTATTGAGCTGTTAAGTGATGCAGAAATAACGGCGACAATAGTGGAAGAGTCGATTGTGTTCCGATTAATACTTTGAGGTATGCACACACATTCGCCCCCTTCCTCCCTTTCTTCCAACAATAGTTTGTGTGAATACTTATTACGTGCAGGTAGTTAGCCAGCTGTTTACAGACTATAATGGTTATAAACTTCATTCAACACAATGTTCCATTTTAATTTCATGTGTGTGTGTGTGTTGTTTTCGGCGATACCTTCACTATGAGTTTCTTTAACAAAAAAAAAATTAAATATATTCGTATCGCACTCCATACAATTTTGCTGACGTAATAAAGGTATTAAAAAGGTTTGAATTTTATATTACACTTGATTTTAATTATAACAAAAGTAAAAGCATAAACCATTCCATTGCACTTTTATTTACTAATAATGTTATTTATTTGCCCGCACTATGTTCTCTCATATAGTATTGGGAAATAATTCTAACAGACTTTCGTCTTTTTTCTTTAGGAAAAGATATCAAAAATTTGCAACAAAAAAATGGGATAAGTAGTCTTAACTTTAAATTGTTAACTAAGCTGATTAGATTAGCACCACTTGTATGTGTACGTACGTATATAAGTATGTATTTAGATCAAACCGCACAATGAATATTCATAATTATACAATAATTTATTTACACATTAGCAGTAACGACGACGAATGGTGGTCTAAAAAGCAAAATGAACTGACAAACGCGACCAAATTATTTAAACTGTTTTGAGAACTGACTACTACCAACCGTCAGTTGAGCAACATACTCGCGACTGTCAAACAAAAGACCACAATGCATCAACAAATGAGTATTTCCAAAACACTTCTGTTATGGATGAATGGATGATGGTATGATGTTGTTTACATTGCCGTTGTTTTCGGTTTTTGTTTTCATTTCTATTTTCCTCTACATTTTGTTTCATCACCTTTTTGTGTTTTCATCATTTTCATTTACTCGTATATTTGTTAGGCATTGGGGGAAGGAACACACCAACGTATACACATCCATATATTGTGTGAAATTTATAGAAAGGTGAAAAAAATGCAGGAGAGCAAATATTGTATTTATTGTTTTTTTCTTTCTTTACAAACAACTGCGTTTGCATAAGTAGTATCAGATTGTGATGGCTCTGAGCACACTGGGGCGAATAAACTTAGCGACAGTATTTGTTAAAAAATTCTATTGCAATTATTGTATATTTTATTAATGAATGATATACAATGTACATATGTTTGTATAGTAGACGCAGGAGTTTCATTAGTACGACTTTATGTTTCAATTAAATTTATATTAATTTCTGAGCCGGTAGTGCAACAGCAGACCATCTCATATGCATATACAGTGGAGACTAGAAGTGAGTACACGCTTCTACATCATTCACTTACATACTATGTTGGAATAAAAATAGAAGTAACTTTTAACAATATTTGGAAATAATTATTTAATTTCTGAATCAATTAATTTGTAATAAAACAGTTTCATTGGAAACATTTGCTAATATGTAGCTGATGATTTAGTGAGGTCTGCTGCTCATTGCCCATATTATACTGCTTTGGAAAGAGGTAGTATGTTATTTTTGCGTTTTTTATGACGACAAATTGACTCATGTGATACTTTCGGGATATACATATCAGAGAATGAGAACGAGTCACTGAAATCATTTGCAGTAAAACATGTATGAATGCGTATGATTTAAAAACGTACCTACATACAATTTTCCATGCCCGGTCCACATATAATTATTTGATGTATGTGATTTATTTAAGTCTATAATGCGTTCGTATTTTGTGACATGTATGACGAATGGACACTCATTGTCAACTTTTGTTGAATTAATTCTTATTTTGTTAGCAAAGGGGCAAGACGAAGAGAAATTAGTACACGTAAGCATTTACTTTCATTCCGTTATTTTTTCTATTCGTAAAATGCGAAAAGACCTGGGGGGTTACTCTCTATTGCGATGCGAAAGCTAGTTCGATGCGTTTAATGTTTTGTTAGTGCAAGATATTTGGTTTTAACGAACGATTTGGACAACTACAGAGTGCATTGATGCTAGATTTGCGAAAGTGAAAAAATCAGATGCGCGTAAACTCAATAAAGGGTACTAATTATTTGATTATGTACCATTTATCTTAAGCATCGCATACGCATAGCAATAGAGAGTAACACCCTGTTTTCTTTTCGTATTCTACTCACAAAAACTAATTTTCTTCAATTTCTTTCAATTTGGTCGTAACTTAAAAACTACGGCCCTAAAAGTAGTGTTAACAAAAGAAAACTTTGTTTGAAATATTAAAAAATATTTGGTACCTTTCTTTACAAAAGATAAATGGATAGAGCCGTAGAAACAGAAGCTGAGTAAAATGCTTAGCACTTACCTCTTTTCAGTTTCAGTTAACTTTTCAGTAGTAATTTCAAATAGATTCTTTAATTGTAAGTGCTCAATATTTTCTTTTTCCAGTTCGGCATTACGTTGAGTTAAGCTTTCAACTTTATTTTGGATTTCAATCAAACTTTCCGATGTTTCAATGCCCTTCTTTAATTGTAAATATGTAAGCCTTTCCTTCTCCAGTTCAGCATTGCGTTGGCTTAAGGTCTCAACTTTATGTTTTAAAGCTAAAAGAGGCTCATGCTGAACTTCAACTTTGTTTTCCAAATTAGTGAACCTTTGTAACTCTTGCAAATCATTTTCAACTTTTTCCAGTCTAAAGTACGAATATTAAATATATGAATGCAGTGTATAAAAATAATGTAACAAAAGGATAAAAATTAATGAAATGTTATATGAGGTGCAATAAAAAGCACCCAATATTAAAAATACAAAGTAAAAAAAAAACTCCAACAAATAAATTTTTCTCAACGCTTACTTACGTTGATTGGGCACAGCCTATAAGTTTAGGTGTTATGCTAATATTACGAGTTAACTGTAGAGTTGGTGGGGTTTTTTGGTCTGATAGAACTTCAAAATTGACCATTTCTGCAGGTGCAAATTCTTCATCAATTTCAGAAAAGTTATCTATCGGTATGTCAAGTCTTGGTGCCGATGGAGGATCTGGTGGCGGTCTCATTGTAATCAAAGGTGTGTTATAGTGCGAGATTTTTGGTGCTAGTAATCGTGATGGATGTGGTATTCCAGAGTGCAAAACTGAACTCATTATTGGCAAGGGTAGTGCTGTGGATTGTTCACTCACATTACTTGAAACCGCATCCAAGTTTGTAGATGACGGGCACCAGGTACGTCTTCGCTTTTCACGAATTCGTGTGGAATGCAACGAATTAGAAGATATTATTTTTAAAACTTCGTCTCTAATACGTTGCTCCAATTGACGTACTTTAATTTGACTTGCATTCTTTTTTTGTTCTTCTTCAAGACGATTTTTTAGCACTTGAATTTCATTCTCCAAACGCTTCATCATAGTTGCATCTGAGACAATTTCATTCACTTGAGGCTTGTTTTTAATATCTTTAGCACGTAAAGCAAAACTAAAAACAAATTTTATTGTTTTTATTTATCGTTTTTGTTTAATAAAACTTACTTTAGAGTAGATTGCGTTTCTTCTACAGCATTTGGCTTAATTGTACAAATTATGGCGGTTAAAGCGTTACCGCCCAAAGAAGCCTGGAGAATGCGAGTCAACTTCGAGTCACGATAGCTTATATACTTATCGTCCTCATTTTCCGATAAACGTTTAATAACATTACTTAAAAATAAAAGACTTTTATTAATATGACCACCCTCCTTCAAACGTGTTCCTCGTGCACCCGTTTGATCGGCTCTTTCCGAACCAGCTAAATCGACCAGATTTATAACACTCTGTATAACTGCATCATCTTCAGTACGATCGATTTTTTGCGATTCGATGATCTAATTAAAAAGATTGCTAAGAATTTATGCAGTTTTGATTTTTACTTTATGTGTACTTACAATACGAAATATGGCATGCGATCGGCTCGAACGTTCATTCATATTAGTTTCGCCTACGGTGCGTTCTTTACCACCTTTTTCCAGATGGGATAGGAGATCGTTTTCACATCGAATAATCATCTCTTCACAATTTACACAGACTATGCCAGTAGGTGTTTCATGAATTTTTAAATCTTGATTTTTTTTATTCAATAGGTCATAGATTTTTTCATTGTAAATTTCAATATAACCAACTCTGTAAATAAAAATTTAAAAATTGGTAATATATTAAAAACTTTAGTAGATTGAGTTGATTTCAGACAAAAATTTTATAACGACAGACTGATCTCCTAAGCTTCTGTTTACAATACAGCATCTATAGTGTTAATACATTGTGTAGTTACATTTATACTATATTTACATATGCTTTGTAACCCAGACGACTTTTAGGAATATATATATATATATATATATATATATATATATATATATATATATATATATATATATATATATATATATATATATATATATATATATATATATATACCCATTTCATTATTGCAAAAATAACAACATCATAGTATAGTGACAAAGAATCACATTAAAAAGCTAAATAGCAATACAAAAATAGCATGGAGTTTTTCTGTGCTAACAAACAAGAGTCGGAAATATCAATATTGTGGCGATCACTTTTTTAGTTTGTTTAGAAGTAGTGGTATGACCATTGATATCAATAACATATAAATATATGTATTCCTCAATGAAATATTGTAGCAATTCTTTTTGAAAAAAAAAAAAAAAAAAAAAAAAAAAAAAAAAAAACAATCAGCCATATCCGTTCACAAAAGAACCGACTTTTACGACGATTGAAGACAGAAAGAGCTATACCAAAAACCACTTATTGGAAATGGTACGATAATTCGATTAAGCATCTAAAGGGATTCCTCCGAACGCAACAACATGAAAATGTATGAATGAAGTACTTTTACAAAAGATAAATTGTAAAAAGCGTCCTTTATACTATTCACTACATGTCACATATGTATACTAACCTTAAAAGAAACTGCCTCTCCTTAGTTCTCTCTATTTCTTTAAAAATTTCTTTAGCAGCGAGAACCATAACACCCGGATTGTCCGCATCTCCCATCATGGTATAAGTTTTTCCTAAATTAAAATATATGTACACATAATACACATGTATACGCACATACACATATGTATGTAGATATAAAGTATTATATTGCTTGCTGCACCTTACCCGAAGAGGTTTGACCATAAGCAAATATGGTTCCATTGAATCCTTGTATGGCTGAATGAACAATTTGTTTGGCCATTTTATCAAAAATAATTTGATTGGTGGCATCCTGGTCGAAAATATGATCTACAATTATAAAAATTTAAATGATCACTACTAGCAGTGACTAATTTCCAAAAGAACTAGGTTGTATCATCTATTTTAAGCATTAAATGAACGAATACAGAAGTAACCAATAAAAACATTTTATTTATAAATTGCATCCAAATTTTATCCATCTATTTGTGTCTCTTGGGTTTTATGTTGTTTTTTTGTTTCTTTTACTTAAAGAAACCGTTATACAAACCGCAAGTATCCACAAGACATGATACTGTACGTTAAAAATAGCCAAACAAAAAAAGCACACACAAACTTGTAATAAAAATTCTTAAAAACTTTTATATGTAATTCCAAATATTTTCCATTAAAAATTAAGACAATTATGTTTACTTACCAAAAGTATAAGGTTCTGCTTGAGAATCTGACAATTGTATGGAATTATTCACAATACGCCAGCAAATTTGCTCCTTTTCCTTTTTTAAAAGTGGTCGCACTTTGATGGCCACTTGTATAGAATTTTTGCCAGACATTATTTGGTTTCTGTACTTATATTCTTGACACGTTTGCTGAAGACATGCATATGAATAATCAAGCGATTTTTATTTGATTTTATGGCAAATTATGTATTTTAACTTAAATAAAATTACAAGTCCTTATTTTACACAAATTTATGCTTTCAATTTAATACATTTATTTTCTTTTTCAATCAAGTAACAATGAGTTTCACAACTAACACAAACAGTTATTTCAAAATAAGCGGCATGAGACGCTCTATGTTATTGTTGTTGTCTCTTGTGCTATTTCTATATGCATACAGTGTTGCTATCTTTGGGTATTGAATGCGATAGATAGATTATCAGCTGATTACGACATCTGGCATTTTTTATAGTGTAGTGTTGTATTTATAAAAAAGAGTGATGGAAAACACAAAAATAGTGATAATTGTAAGAGGATAATTCTTATATAGTATTGAACGTTAGTCAATAAATTTGAAATATATATATATATATTAAGCCGATAGCCTGTAGTAGCTAGTGCTTTTGTATATTATTTATTATAGTTTTAATTATAATAAATTTGAAATAAATAAATAATAAATATATATATATATATATATATATATATATATATATATATATATATATATATATATATATATATATATATATATATATATATATATATATATATATATATATATATATATATATATATATATATATATATATATATATATATATATATATATATATATATATATATATATATATATTATATATTGAATCCTATGGTTCCCTGTTGAAACAGCGGATCATTTTCAATATCGCATGCCTGTATAAAAAAATTCAAACCTAACAAATTCACCAAATTTAGAAATTTATATGTCGATGTTATATATTTCTTTCGATGGAATTTATTAGCATTCGGAACGATTATCCTACACTCCACGTCACCACTTCGCGTTTGACTATATATATATATTATTATTATTATTATTTATTTATTTATTTATTTTTATTTTTTATTATTTATTTATTTATTTATTTTATTATTTATTTATTTATTTATTTATTTATTTATTTATATTTATTAGTATTAAAAATACTTTTAAAAATCTATTAAATTTTTCGTATTTACATATATCTTATATAATAGACAATACGTTTTTTAAATACATTTACATTGGGTTCTAATTTTATATTATTTGGCAGGGAGTTGTAGAGTTGTAAACCTTTATAGAATAGTGACCGTTGCATTGCAGCCGTTGATGTTCTTTCAATTCTAAAATGGTCCACGTTTCTTAGCTGGTACGGTTGAGCGTCTCTCACATATGTTATTTGTTCCGTTAGATATTCTGGGGCTTCACCGTTTTTAATTTTTTGAATAAATTTCAGAGTGTTCAGTTTGAGCCTTTGTTCTATGGTGAGCCATTTTAATGTTTCCAGCATGAAATTAATAGATGTATATCTGTTGAACTTCAGTATGGTTCGCATTGCTCTGTTTTGTAATTTCTGTAGACGTTCAATCTGATTCGCTGTGCAACATGTGTACAATATGGTTGATCCGAATTCAAAGTGTGGTTTGATGATAGTGTTATATATATTGATCGCTGTCATGATTGAAATTTTTTTTCTAATTCGTTTGGAAAAACTAATTTTTTTGCCGATTTTTTTACAGATATAGTCAATATGTTGTTTAAACTTTAAGTCCTTGTCAATGATAAAGCCTAAATATTTTATTTTTTCTACTTTCTCTATTATTTCATTATTTATTTTAAAAATTATGTTGCTTTTAGTATTAATCTCCATTATCTTTGTTTTATTTTCATTTAGTTTCAGTTTATTCATGTTAAGCCATGTATTTACGTTTTCCATATCGTGAGTAAGATTGTTATAACATTCGCGATCTGATCCTTCTTCCGTAAAAATTAGAGTATCGTCAGCATACTCTATATATATATATATATATATATATATATATATATATATATATATATATATATATATATATATATATATATATATATATATATATATATATATATATGTGTTCTTTTCACACCTGGAGTGAGCATAGGGCTTCTACAAAGCATATTCGTCTTTACATGGTTTGTTGTTGCATTTGTTTTCACATTGTTGTTATTTGTATTTTGCTTTGTATCAGTTTCGGTAATCGGTTCTTGTTCCAGCTAAGTAGATGATTGGTCTGCTGTAGCAGGTCTAGGATAATGGAGCTGCCATCTATCGTTGTCTAGATGTAGTGGTGAGGAGCCTTGCTAATCTTTGATTCTTATCTTTTTCCCAGAAGGTGGTGGCTCTGATTTACCTTTGTTTGAAATGATGTTAACCTCTTTTCCCTGGAGAGGCGGTGGTCAGCGGGCTCATTGGATGGATCCACTTCATTTTTAAAACTTGAAAAACCATGGCTGTACTCGGTTTTGTAGGGGTACTCGGTTTTGTAAGCAAGATCTTCAACCACTACACCACGCCACCATGGCTATGTGTGCTTTAAAAAAAAATAGTTTAATTTTACTTTCACAGGTTCAAATTCATTTAGGTGGGAATAGTGAGGAATTCATTCCCTCTCTGACAATAATTGTATATAATTTGTTAGAAAAATAAATTCATGCTTATATTGCCTGTTGTTTTGTTTGTATAGAATGTGATAAAATGATTTAAATTTATGAAATTCTCATATTGTATTTGAAAGTTTTCATATGAAAACATACCATCAAACATGATGGTTGAAGTCTAGGTACTGATTAGTTGGTAGCTAGCATAGAATTTTTTTTGATAATTAATTGGAAGAATATAGCTAATAATTTTAATATATTTTTAATATACTTAAGTATATTTGGAATGAGAGTATTTGTTTTTGTTTGGTTCTTGTTTAATATTATTATGTTTATTTTATCCATTTTTACTTCAGTATTTTGCGTGGAACCCGCCGTCGTGTTCGAGCAAATCACGAAAATGAGATTTACGGTCTTGTTCAAGTGAGTTCATTCAACAATCTAAGGTAGCATAGCTGAATGCGACCGGGCGCATCCACAGATTGCGGGTGGTGTGAAAGTTCCGTAGAAATCCGGAGCAGCCGCCTTGGCAGTCCCAGACAATCAGCAGTTCCGAGTGGACAGAGGACAGAGGACTTCTAACAAGTTCTGAGTGCCTAAGATACTTAGAACGTCAAGGCGAGTGATTGGCGCCTTAAAATAACCAATAGCCAACAAATACCAGCGACTGTTCCTCATATTAGAGGCGGCTGGAAGTGGAAGTGGGCGTCGTATCTTGTAACAAGCGCCTCGCTATATAAAGGTGATGTAAAGGTTCTAAGCCAGCCCCCGTGGAGGCCATACTATCAGCCCCAGTTCAGCTACTAATCTTAAACCAACTAATTACCAAAACCTTGGGGCTCTACGCTTCTTATAGGAACTAAAGGAATTAATATATTTTGCGTGGAAAATATGAAAAGTACTGTTTCATTCTACTAGTGTAAAATTATCTTCTCATTCTTTCAACTTAATCAAGATTTTTTAACCTGATTTCTTTGGAAGCCGAGAAAATGCTTTAACCGATGCCTTGGAAGCAATGAAAATTCCATTCCATTCCATTTCCATTTTCAACTCTTCTTGTTTGAGCTGCAGCCTGTAGTACCTTGGCTGAGAGTTGCAACGCAGACAGATTGTAGAAGTCATTGCCATTTCCTTACCAATTAAATCTAATGGTAGATGGTGCAGAGGCACTCCCAACGTAATCGTAGGATTTCTGCGAGTAAGGCAAGTTTTTAACCCCCTCTCCAGAGCAGTTCGTTCTATGGTCGTGTTTAAAAGTTTTTATTTCAATCAAACACTTTTTTCGAAATTTTTCTAAATTCGTTTTGATTATAACAAACTACTTTGAGTTCTCAGCGGTTTGTATTTTTTCTCTGGTCCGTTGAGTTCTACTTTATCGAAAGACTATTAACTTTTGTCTGCGATTACCTGCACTCTGTCTTGTTCACAATAAATTGTAGCTTTTAAAAGGTTTATAAAATAAATGTCCATATACAATTTCTCTTATAAAACTTTGATTATTTGTTATGAATAATAAGTATTTTTCCGGTGCTAAGGCGAATGGAAACTTTCGCTACCCCTCTAATTTTTATTAATTCTACAGCGTGTATAAAAATATTTATTAAATAATGAACAGAAGATAACGTACAAATTTGTTTTTACTTTTTAAAGCCACTAAAAAAGAGCAGAGAAGAGATATCAGTTACTATGGCAATTTAGTGAATATACGAATTGAAGAAATAATCTAAAACGAGAAAAGTCTAATAAGAAGAAAAAACAACTTTGTAGGTCTAGATTATAAAATGGTATGATTACAAAACGACTTTTGATAGCTTTACGGGATTTGAATGTTTAATTTAATAGAGCTCTCCCGTAGACAAGTGTATTGTTTGAGCGACTATTAGACTTAAGGTTATGGGTTCGATCCCTGTCACAGACTCTGGGTTTTTCCGCAGGCAAGCTAAAGTGGCAGACTGGGCTTGTTTATTAAGAAATATATTCGCCAATTTTAAAAAAGTTTATCAAATTGATCTTGAAAATGCTACTTGCCTTATGTCAATCAAGCCTAGAAAATATTTTTCCCAAAAGATCTTCACATGTTGATGTCTTCAAGAGCATCAAGAGCGCTTAATCGTTATACGGGTGTTTCAAGAAAGCGGACAGTTTTGCTACAACATTTAAGTTCTTTATGTTTGTTAGTACGGACAGAGAAAATCAAAAATATTTACTGTTCAACCTCGTTGTGGTAAAATTAAAAATATGAAACTAATTTCCAAGGAACGACATTCTCATTATTTCCAAAAATCAAATAGTGTACTTTTTAACTCCCTAGGAAGTCAAATGGACAAAATTTTTATTAAAACAATGAACGCCTTGAAAATACTTAATTTTTTATAACGAATATATTTTCCCCTTAAGTCTACATGAAAACATTATTTTTTTAATTAACAAGTGATAAAAAATTTTTTACATAAAATAAAATAAAACTTGAATACCGGCGAACTTGCACGCCGGCCATATTCGGATGTGAAGTTTATTACCAGTGGCAAATAACAACTTTCTTTGTAAAAAAAAAAAACATAAAAAGTATTCCTTTGTTTCTAATATAATGAAGATATTCCCGAATCGCTGAATATCCTGCAACCACAAGCCAAAAATGCTAAAATCGTTAGAAATGGTGCAAGTCCGCACAACCTCCGTATAGATACTAATTTCAGCATTTCCTTGAAAATTTTGGACAATGTTTTTACTGCGTGTCCTAGAACCATAATCACCACTTTAGCACTACTACAAGTAATAGCATTCGATTTTTATAAATCATCAGCAGATCGAGTTTTTTTATACTGGTCGTACTTGGGCCACATAGTGTGTACATCCACCTTCAGTGAACGAATTAATAATATTAATTTTAAATCAAATAATTCTAAGTTTACTAGAGCGAAGCTGATGAAGTGGCCAGAGCCAACACTAGTCAGAAAATACCACAAGCAGTACAATTATCAGGTCAACCTTTATAAGATTACAGAACAGCGATATGATCTTCTACACCAATTCATGGATAATTTAAAAGCGTAATCTTGAACTAATAACGCGGTTACTTTTTTAAATGTTTATGCTCTCCTCTTATCTTTTGTATTTAAAAGCAATAACAAACATTTACTTTTATACACACACATACATATATGTACACACACACATGCACTCATTATATTATCTACCGGCCTGTAAATCAAGAAATGAGAGGCACAATTAATTGATTACAAATGTTGAGCATGATGATTAAGCCGTAGAACAGGTTCTACCCAGCAAACAAACGTTGTTGAGATCAGAATAAATAGTTGATGTAATGACATTAAAAACTACATATTCAAATCAATTCAACACTAAGTCTAGATTGTAAATTTTTTCTATGCAACTCCCTCCTAAAATGAATGTGGTGATATGGAAATAAATTATGGAGCACCGACTCGGCATCTAATATAGATAAAATTCAAAGGCGAAAAAATAAAATCCTCCATACGATTACAGCCGCTCCCTGATGTGTAATAAATTTGCGACCTCATGAAGATCTAGATCTTCATAGAAAATGACATCTAAAGGGAAATTTGAGGATCATTTAAACCAATTAGCACGTGACATTCTAAATTATAGCGATCACACTCGGCTTAGAAGGAAGGAGGCTATAAAAACTGACTTTTATTTAGGACGCAATAAATAGCGTAAATGAAAAAAGAAAAATTAAAAAAGTTACAAATACTTAATATTGAAATTTATCGGGATTGCACCCAATGAAGTTTAAGCAGTTCGAGCTCATTCAGTCTCATGTGCTTATGCCAAACATATCAAATACAATATGAGAATTATATATTATATATGAATATTACAAAATACATAATCATAATAGGCTTAAAATGCTTTTATATAAACAATTTATGGTCAACACGAGTCAACACATGTTGCAAGAAAAATAAAATAATCTAATGATTAGTATAAATTGTTTGTTGTGTTGTTTGTATAAAAGCATTCCATGCCTACAATGATTATGTTTTTTTGTAATATTCATATACAATAGAGAATTCTCGTATTATACTTAAGTGTTTTGCCATAAACGTATGAGGTTGATTGTTTTCAAACTACTTGAAAGTTAACTGACGATTTAGTTCAGCGACAAATACAATGTCAACAAATTTGAAAAGATAAAAAGTCATAAATTAAAATTATTGAAGTTAATTATGTTCATGTGAGCGACAGAACTATTAAAATAAAGAAAATAATGTTTTAATTGCCATCCCTTAATTCAAAAACGTTTTAGTAAGAAACTGAAATGATTGAAATCATTCACGCTTATATAAGTGTAGCAGTATGTGGGTCATGCTCAAGAAAACTCATGTTCACAAAATAACTGATATCAAAATAAAAATATTATCTAAACGAATTTATATACGAGTATTGAATTTATGTAATTAAAACTTTTATGCACAGTGAGATGTAAATGATCCGGAAAAGTTTATTTTAACAAAATATGTATGTATGTATATACTAATGTATATACACGTATGTACGAGTACGTGTGTTTATTTATATAATTTCTATAATTGAATTTTTTCAAATTAAAACTGTTTTTTTTTCAAATTAAAATTTGATTTTTAACAAACTAAAATAATGCAAATTATGCACGTTTACGTGGGTGTACATTATTTCTTTATGTATGTCACGCTTGTGAAATATTCATGGAAAATTATGTAAATAAATGAAATTATTGATATTATATTATTGATAGTTTATGTATTAACCCGCTAATTTAATAAAAGAACAACTTTAAATACTTTTATAGGAATTTGTATTTTATTGTCTGTCACTGGTTTTACATTTATTTTTTTATTATTTTATTTTCCATTAGCCATGACACTCGATTAGTGTTGCCCAGGTATCACACAGATCAGTGTTGCCGATGTAATAGATATCAGCATTGCCACAGTTTATAAAAGAATTCAAATTCATTTATGGAATTTTTCGATAAAAAACCCAATGAAAAACAGTTTCCATAAGAGACATGAAAATGCAGGGATACTCGTAGTGATCTCAAAGTGATGAAAATGTTGATGGATCATTTGCATTGGTTTTTCATTGTAGGGTATTCCCTTTTTAGTGTCTATTCAGCTATCACGAATATGTTAAAAAATACTTTTTTTCAAGAAAATTATCTCGTATTAAACTTTGATAAGTTTTTTACCACTAGAAATCGGCTTCACATCTGGAATCAATCCGAATTCAAGATTGCCAATATTCATAATTAATTTTTTCTAATGTGAACCTTAATTGAAGGAAAAATATTTTGATATCATTGCGTTTTCGTTTTTAGAAAAAAGTGCAAGTATTTTTGCCATTTCAAATAGAAAATTAGAGTTTGCTGCTCTTCAAATTTTTTTCTTATAAATTTAAAATTTTTCATTTCATATAAACAAACTATTTTCCAAAACAATAAATACTGTATTCTCATGAGAAAACACCCCGTTCACATACTTCAAGTTTTATTGCGCAACATTCAATTCAGTTGTGAGATAGAAAGAGATTTTTTTTCTCCCTTTAAAAAACTACCTGTAATATAAAAATTTTTTTCCATTTCATTTTTTTTAACAAAAATAATAATTTGCCCCACTGTTTACATATTTTTTGAGAGTCGTGACGTCATTTAACCCACAAGCGCAGAAGAATAAAATTTTGTGTGCGTGATGTCGTAATCTGTATTTCTATCATTCTTGAAGAAAAGTAACTCTCACTCTCTCATTCTCATTCTCATTCTCATCTGAAAATTGTGTTGGCGGTTTTGGTCACTTGTTTGATTTCTGTCTGACTTTCCTTCAATTGCATTCCGAAATCGTACCTCGCTTGAGAATTTAAAATTAGTCGTACATTGAAAGCCGTTGTCGTTGGTTAAACTCGTTTGAAACGCATACAATATATTTTTACTGAATTCACACAATTAAAAAAATAATAATAATAAAATTGTAAAAAAATGCCGGTTGATATTAAGAGAGTGTTGGTCTGCGATGCGGTTGATAGTGCCTGCGTGAATCTTTTGAAGCAAAATGGGATCTCTGTAAAAATAATTTTGCTTTTTTTTTATTTTTTATTGTGAATTTGAATTTTTGTTTAATTACTTGCATATATTTATGTATCTAGAGTTATTGCGAGAGCTTTTATAAAATATTTTTACTTAATGTGTTTTTTAGGTGTCTACTAAATTGAAATTGCCGGTGGAAGAACTTTGCAAGGAAGTTAAAGTAAGTGGAATGGCATATTTTATGAACTTTTATTTTAGTCTCATCACATTTTTACACACGTACATAGATTGCATATACTTATGTATGTATGTACATACATATGTATATGTATAAATATTTTATATATGGCATGTAAATTTATTAAAGCAATATGATCACAATAAGAAATTCAAAAATTTTAATTCAGTAACTAGCACAAATTTTATTTTCTTCATTCTACATTAGAAATGTAAAATAATTTTTATTAATTCATGACAGTTAAAAAAACGCAGAATTAATGTAATTGCTTTTATGTGCCGACGTTACTGAGAAAGTAAAAATAACAAAATAAGTATACAAGGTTTTGGATTGGGGAAGCTCAAAATTATTTCTTATGTATTTTGGGGCGCAAAATTTAAATATTCGCTCCGATTTTTCAAATTGATACTAGTTTTTGAGATATAGCCGCATGTCAAAAGAGAAGCAGCAAAATTTAAAATTCAATATTAACAAAACAAAAATTAAGAATGGTTCTTCCAATTCAGTTGAATAAAAAAATCCAAAACTCAACAAAAGTATTAGATTTAAGCCGTGCCTGTGTAATTTATTTATTGATTTGCTTAGTATTTTTAAAGATATCGTGGAATTTGCGGAAAATTTTTTTAAAAATTTTTAATTTCTTTTGAAATTCACAAAAAATTACTTTTCTTTTGTATTAACATACATACATAAGATGTATGTTCCAAACAAAACGAGCTATATTTTAATAAAATCGATTCTCGTCTTTTGATCTTATTCAAAATTAAATGTCAGTACTTAATTTGAACAAAAATTGCGATATGAAAATAAAAATAGCATTTTATACCATGGATTTTAATAATTAATCACACAATATAGAGAATGATAATTGCAACTTTTCGATACTTTTTGCTTTTTTAAGCGTCATTATCAAAACTTGTATATAAGTAAATATACGCAAATACCACATCAGGTATGTAGTTCATAAAACAATAAAGCAAGTGGGATAGGCGTTAAATCGTAGACATGTATATATATATATATATATATATATATATATATATATATATATATATATATATATATATATATCACATACATGATAACAATTGTAAAAGAAGACAAGAAAACATGATATGAGTACTTTCGTTCTAAGCATACATTGTGAGCGATAAGGAATGAATTAATGAAAACGAAAAAAAAATTAACTTTCATATTCATTTCGTTTAAATAAATTATACTAACTGAAAAATATTTATTTATAAAAAAAAAATTAAAAATAAACGAACTGAAATCTGAGGATTGAAGAAACTTTAAACTTTTTTAGAAACGAAAACGCCATAAAAACAAATTTTCATATAAAGTAAAAAAAAAGAAAAGTCGTTAATCGGGATTCACAAAAAGCCATTAGAATTTACTAATAAATAAAAGTTTTTTCACACATTTTCTAAATTTATTTATTGTGGCTTTAGCTGTTCACATGCACGACACTTCATTGGTCGCTAAACCAAGTCGTCAGTGAACTTTAAGCAGTTTGAAAATATTCATCCTCATATGTTTATGACAAAACATTCAAATACAATATGAGAATTCTCTATCGTATATAAATATTACAAAACAACACAACAAACAATTTATACTCAACATGAGTCTATTTTGCTTTTCATGCCTCTATATAATTAGCCGGCTTTTGGGTGTTAACGATTGTATTTAACAGGCATGAAAAAAATAAGATCTTCAATTTATATATTTGAACTTTTGCTAATGGCACAAAAAAAACTTGAATTTTTCAAATATTTTATGGATAAATTTCAATATTTAGTTTTTCATCACAAAAACACGCAAAATTCGGATAAATATTGCACAATTGCAGAAAATGAAATTATTAACCTAAAAATACACATTTTTGGAATATGTCCTCTAATACTCGTTTAGCAAGAAAACTTTTAAATTAAAAAAAAAAAAAATTATTTATTTTTAGCTGAATATAATTTTTTAGTTTCTTATTAAAATGCTGTTTTTTATTGCAGAATTACGATGCTGCTATTGTTCGATCTGACACAAAGATCACCAAACAGGTGATAGAAGCTGGGGCCGGTAATTTAAAAGTTGTTGGACGCGCTGGCGCTGGTGTAGATAATATTGATGTGTCAGCAGCTACAGAAAATAAAGTTATCGTGCTAAAGTAAGTAAAACAATTTCAGTGAAATAAAATTCATTTAGAAATTTGGCAAATATTAGTTTGAAATAACATATTTTATTAGGAAGCTTAGATTTGTAACATGTCCTTTTTCACAAATCAATAATAATTATTAAGTTTTTCCTAAGTAAATTGTACATCGAAATTAATAAAAGCTGGGGTAGTACATTTTACCACAGACTCAAACCAGGTGATCAAGAAACTTTCATCAAAATTTTTGGGGAAGTTAGATTAACTTTGTGGTAGACACTCGTCATACTTAATGAGAAGCATGGCAGAAGATATCAAGACTAAAACAAGACTCTAATCAATTAGGGTTTTTATTTTCAATATCGTGTTGCCTTGTTAAAGGTGCTCTGCATTCCAGTCTATTCTATTGGTTTCAGTCTGTTAATGAAGAGAAACAGTGGCGTCGCCGAAATAAAATATCCCTGATGTATTTTATTTTATTTTAAAATAAATGCACCTGAAAATGAGCCTGAATAAATTTTTAAAGGGTTAGTGGCGTTTTCGTTTCAGAAAAAAATTTCAAGTTTGTTGTACTTTTAAAGAACAAAAAGGAGTTTTGTGTTCTTTAACAAGCTCAAACTTATTCGAAAGGATCACTGAATAATATGAGAAAGTTGAATTTTTCAAACTAGATCGATAAAAGGATTTTTTTTCAATCATAAAATTTCTAGCAATCTTAGTCAATATAAGGACGAATGTCTCCTTATGGCAGCCAATTATTACGAGTTTCGGATGAAAAAGTGAAATTACAAACTTACAATAACCATGACTTCAGTAAAGGCAATCAATATAAGGAAAATTTCGCCTATAAAATTTTCGTAGGTGTGCGGAAGTACAAAGAGGAAAAGTTAGTCGATTCCTCAACGTGCTCATGTACACGAATTTTCGCATGGGAAGAATTGAAGGACATGTGCCACACAGAAGATGCCACAATAATATAAAATTTTTACGTTGGATTCTATTGCTTTACACTAGACTCTGTTAAAATGCGAATAACACAAGCGAATTGTGTGGTTGAATCATTGTATCGGTTGTATTATTGTATTTCTTTACAACAGTGTAAACTTTTTGGTGAAACGTGTAATAAATTTAAATTAATTTTTTATGAAAAAGTTGGATTAAATCTATTTGAAATATGTTTCGACGTTGTTATAAAAATCAAAGCTTAGATTTGTCCGTAGTGGTGCATTGTGCTAAAGAAATTTCCACTTTCATTAAAAATTTATTTCATGCGATAATAAAAAATTCAAATCTCCTTTTTCTTCATATTTCCAATTGAGTATTTTGTTCCATTTTTATTTCAAAGTATTTAGATATAAAGTCAACGACAAAGTAAAGAGAATATTGCATAAATTTTTTGTCTAGCTTGAATAAACAAACTTAATAAGCAACCGCTATTGAAACCATGTTTTTAGATTTCTGTACATTCTATTGACTTGACGCTTTCGATTTTTATTGGTATGAAATTTGTATTTGAAATATTTTCTCATGCAGCACACCAGGAGGCAATTCCATTTCGGCTTGTGAATTGACATGCATATTAATCGGAACTTTGGCACGTCCAGTCGTACCAGCCGTCCAGAGTATGAAGGAGGGTCGTTGGGATAGGAAGCTCTACAGTGGTAGTGAATTGCATGGCAAGACGTTGGCTGTTTTGGGTTTGGGACGTATCGGTCGCGAGGTGGGAATACGCATGAAAACCTGGGGTATGCGTGTAAGTATTTCATAGTCAGCCATGAGAGATGTATGATGAAGTATTTCTTTTCTAGTTCTTCTTTAACTTTTGCTTTCGTTTATATACTTAATTTTAATAGATAATTGGTTATGATCCCATAACCACAGCTGAAGAAGCCAAGACAGTGGGTATAGAAAAGATGGAATTGGATGAAATCTGGCCCCTGGCTGATTATATTACAGTACACACCCCCCTAATACCAGCCACAAGAAGTACGCAAAGGAACAGTACATTAGCATTTGCACTCTTGTCTCTTATTTTTTCTTACTTTTAGATCTGGTTTCCGCTGAAACTTTAGCAAAATGTAAAAGGGGCGTTAAAGTTGTCAATGTTGCACGTGGTGGCATCATCAACGAACAAGCCGTACTCGATGCTCTCGAATCAGGCCAATGCGATGGTGCTGCTTTCGATGTCTACTCTGAGGAGCCTCCCAAGTCCGAGGTAACCAAAAAGTTAATTAATCATCCCAAAATTGTCGCTACACCCCATTTGGGTGCAAGCACTGGCGAGGCTCAAGTCCGTGTAGCTGTTGAAGTGGCTGAACAGTTCATTGCCTTGACTGGCATATCACCTAAATATACGACATACCCGGGTGTGATTAATCGTGATGTATTGGCTCATTATCAGAAACACTAAAGACCTCACGTACGGTAGATCAACAAAGATGAGTGACAACAATAATGTTATTGTCTTGTTTATTTAAGTGAACAAGTTGCATCATTTTCAATTTATATTCGTACGTAAACAGATTTGGTTTGATTAAAAAAGTTATTAGTAAAATGTTGTTTCCACGGAGACTACATTTTACAATTGTTGCATTTATTAATTGAAAAAGTGTAGTATGTAGCAAAAAGTAAAAAAATTTAAGAAATTTCTTACTTACTCTAAGTAAAAAGGACATTTGTTTTCAATTAAAGTAAAAGGAATTAATTTAAGTATTGTATAATTTATTATATAAATGAAATGGGAATTAATATACTTTGGCATGGAATGGGCATTATAGTTGGTGCATTCCCCATCCCAGATAAAATATCATTGACAAAAAACTCCCTTGAAAATATATTTTAGTAATTAAATCGCTCATACTCATACAATGGGGCGGAATGAATATTTTTGATTTACGAGTAATTCAGACATTTCTTAGTCACTGATACGCTCGCTGAAAAGGTTCACGTTGTCATGGTTTTAGGATTTTCTTCCATCGCTGAAGAGTGAATATATTTATATGGTTTTTATTTCCTCAGGCTACTGTAGAATTTTACTCTCGTCAAGGTACACTCGTATACTTTATTTTGTAAAATAATTTTTAATTAAAAAATAAGGCCCCTTTCACATTCGGCAACTATACTTGCGCAAGTATAATTTTCATTTTCACGTATTTTCTTTTGAACTTGCTTCTATTTTCACATTCAGCAACTTTGTTAAGCAATTTTAATTTTCTTGTGCTCAAATTTTCTTAATTTGTTGACGTCAAAGCGGGTATATTAACGAATATAAAATTTTAACGAAATTAGACAACACGCCGAAGAAGAAATAAAAGACAATGTCAAAAACAAATAAATATCCCAAGCCAAGAATGACAGCAGAAACAGAATTGCCAAGTACAAGCAAGTCTGTACTCGAATCTCGGCAATTATTCCCCCTTCAACCCGACCTTTCCTCTCACACCAACAAACACAAGAATTGCGCAAGTATAGTTGCCGAATGTGAAAGGGGCCTAATTTTCGTTAAGAAGAAAAAAACAATTTACACTACGACAACATTTTTTTGATTATTTCTTTATCGAAATGAAAATGCATCAAAAATATCTACTGCAAGTAAAAATTTCAATATGAAATACATATAAAAGATAAAAACAGTTTATAAAATAATCCATAATTTAAAAATGAAATAAAAATTATGCATTTGAAAATTCAATTTTGACAAAACAATTTAAATTTTGAAATAAATATAAATTTTGAAGTGAATATAAGTCACTAGTACAGGGTTAACCATTTTTCAATTTCAAAAGTAAAGTGAAATAATATACACATCTGGCTACAATTTGGATTAACCTTTTAATTTGGTTTCCCATTGTGTACAAAATGTGATGTAATGGAAATGACCGCTTCTAGATTGGTTGCAGCAGTGGATTCTTTTGAGGTAGTTTTCGACCACTTTTTCGCGCATTTCGTGTGCCATCTCTGCGATAACTTGGCGAATGTAGTTTTTCAAATGCTCCAACGGTAAGAAACTTTCCATGAAAAATATTGTCTTTGACGAAGCGTCACAAAAAAGTCCAACGGGATCGAATCGCATGATCTTGGTGGCCAAATGACGTTGCCAAAACATAAAACTACGCGTTCTGGAACATTACAATGCAATAAAGCAAAAACCGGTCGTGTTGTGTGGCTCGTGGCACCCTCCTGTTGAAATTACATATCGTCCAGTTCATAATCTTTAGCTTAAGGTAAAAAAATGTCGGTTATCATACGGCCATAGCAGTCCGAATTGACGGTAACGATTCTTCGAGAGGTGTTTTCGAAGAAATACGTACCAATGACACCTCCAGACCATAATGCGAACCAAGAACTTACTTTTTTGTATGCAGTGGCTTTTACACAATCACTTCTGGGGTTCTCCGAGCCCCAAATGCACAAATTCGGTTGTCGACGTAACAACGGAGTGAGAAAATTTTTTTCGAAAAATCAGAATTGAAATCGTGTTGTCAATCCCTTGCACAATGGCTCGATTATGACGATTATTGAAAGTTGTGAAAACTCGAAAAACAAAAGCGAATACTACTAAAATCTCGTGAAAAACGTTATTTAAAAATAAATATTTCGTACGGGAGTGAAGTTGCCAAGAAAATTTACCAAAAATATCTTTTATACTTTCAGTAATAAAATTTAATTATTCAACAAAATTTTAAATATGAATAACACAAGCAGGCTGTGAAAAGGATTTTTCAATAAATCCTTTCTTATCTTGTGTGCTGGTTTTTCAAAATAAAAATTCGTGTCATGCAACAACTTCTCATAATTTAGTACTAAGAAAAATCTAAAAAATTTGCTTTTTGTTGTTTTATAAGTTATCATTAGAACTTATACCCACTTATCCGTAGACTTCAGCCATCATGTTTGAAAAGTGTTCATCCTCGTATAATTATGTATATAAAATTTTTAAAACATCTTATGAAAATTACAAAACTATTATCATACAACAAAGAAATTATATTATTTTATTATTTAAAATGATTATTTTATTATTTGAATAAAAAGTTTTCTAGCGCTTTTTTATATAAGAGTATGCGTTGAATCTTTAATAAAAAAATATCAAAAGGACATTATGGATCTTATGATATTAGGCTATTAAAATCGGCAACGGAGACAAATGCTGAGATCCTGAAAATCCAGTTTTTAAAAAGCCATGGAAACGCTTTCATCAGCACACAAAAGAGATGGAAAAATGATACCACAGAAGAGACCTAAATTCTCTGCCAACAACTTTGTAGAGAAAATTGAGATGAAATAGAAAAACACAGGCATAAAATTTGTTTAATCCTTTTGACATGTAGAAATTGTATAAAAATATGAACTCCTTTTGCAAAATATCAAAAGATTTTTAATGGACTGGCAGTTTCTTTTTATAATAAAGAGCAGAAAAAAGGATAGAAAATTTCAGTGCTTTAAGATTTAATAAAAAAAACATACAGTTTGCAATATCCTTGCAATACAAATAAGGTATCCTGAAGGACACACCAAGAACACTGTACTGAAAAAAGAAAGGAATTTTTCATGCAGCTCAATTATCTATATACATTCGTGATATATTCAAAAGATAATACAAAAAATTTTACAATTTTGCAATTATGAAATGCAGATACGAGTATATCTTAAAAACCTGAAGAGGTAGGGAAAAATCTAGTAATATTTTCATTATTATCAGACGAATTTACATAAGGATCAGCTATTTTAAGTTGAAAAGTACTATTTCGTTGGTTTTTGTTGTTGAAAATAGTTTCAATAGAAGTTAAATAGTTTTATATATGTAGTCATAAAGTCATATGTCATAAAATAATAGCACGAACATATATGACTGCTATGAACAACCCGTCATAACTTAGTATGCTATTTCAGAATTGGGTCAGCTGAAATGAACATAAAACATTTATAAATATTTAACATTAAAGAAAAGAAATTAAAACCTTTATAAAAATGTTGTTTGAAAATGCCAAAAACAAGCGAAAAAAATAAAATAATTTACAGTTTGTGTGAAAATTATATGTTGGACATCATATCGGGTGGACCAAGTATGAAAAAAATTTATTCATTTAAATTTTAATTCAACTCCTTGTAGGTGATGAAGACGAGGAAGAACAAACTGAGGAAATGTTTTTAATAAGTGTTGCTAGTTTGCTCACTAGCCGCAAAAGTATCCACCTTGGGGTTCTAAAATCTCTATTAGCGACTTTTCTTTCAGCAGATTCCATTTTTTAGTGGGATTTGTGCGCACACGTTTAACGCCGCTCATCTAAAGAGTTTCGGCCGTTCGGTTCAGATTTTTTCCATTATTTTACGACAAAAGAAAGTCTTATTATTTTATGACTTTTTTGTTTGCTGCACAAAAACAATTTTTTAAACCATACTAAAATATTAAGACATTATGACAATATGACTTATTCTTATATTTTAAAAAAGTTTTCATGCATTATTCTAATTTTTTTATATATTGTTATTTTTTATCATTCCATGTTGTAGGGTTCAATGAATCTTTAAGATAAATACCGGCGCATGCATTTGGCAAAATTGTTCAGGGTCAGTTAACTCTTCATCATCAGATTGAAATTCTCAAAATGAAGTGCACATTAACATGTCACTAAACACACTCCTACACTAATAAAAACAAACTCAAACACATACACACATACGTGCATCTGAATGTTAATGACAAAATTGCCATAGTTCCAAGAGAAAAGTAAATAACCCTGATTGGAAAATTTTTACTTAGCTTCTGTTCAATATACATACATACACCTATACCCCGTCTTACACGGAACATAGGTTTTTCATAAAAGCGTAAAAGCCTAAAAATTAGATTTTTTAGGGATAAATAAAACAGTTTAAAATATATATGCAAATAATGAGGAAATTTATTCTGATTCTAATTTATTAAACTATAAAATTTTGCTTTCAACATTAAAATGTGAGTTTTCATTTTTTTATTAAGTTGGAATGAGTTTGAGTGAAGTCAGAGTTATGAAACCGAACTTCAGTTCATTTGCCAGTTGGCGGAAATATTGTGTCTATGCTATTTAAAAATGATAACGTGATTCATGAAATTATGATGCAGACCATAAAAGTTGTGACTTAAATATTCAACATGATAATGCAGTTAACTGAAATAGGCAGCTATAAATTTTTGGCTGCGGAATAGCAATACAAATAAACTTCGGTTAGCTCCCATCATCGAGCCATTAGTCACTTTCTAGAACGATTTCTTTTATTTTTGAATTTAAAACCCGTTTAAGATGGAAAACAAGTAACATGTCAAACGGAGGAAAGGTACATATATTTTAAATTCTTTAATAAATTTAAAACGAAAAAATTTAATTTAAAACCTTCAATTAGAAAATGTCTAAATGTCTGAAAGCCAAAACAATTTCGTCTAATGGATCAATAAAATTATCTCCTAAAATTTCCAAACGCCTTTTAGGCGGTTAAGGCTCTATATGTATTTAAGACTTTTTACAATTGTATTACAATTGTGTTTAGAAATTAATTAAGCCTTACTTTAGTGAATCGCCGGTTGAGCCAAGTAAGGGGCGGCATCTTGCGAAAGTGTGCAGAATAATCCAAGACAGTCAGTGAGCAAGAGCTTGATTTTTTAAATAAAAAGAATTAAACGATATTTGGCACACGGCACACAGTCAATAAAATGAAAGTCAATCGTAAGCAACGACATTTCCATTGCTCAAAAAAACTAATGGTTCATTTTTCAACTTCCCAAGAAGTCAAGTTTACAAAATTTATACAAAAATATGAATTATACAAATTTATTGAATTCAAGGTGAAAATTCTTTTGTTTTACTAAAACAAATAGTTATTTCCTTAAACTTTATCAAAACATTATTTATATATCACATAGTAATTAATAAAATAACTTTCACATTAGGAAAAAGAAATGGTCACTACTAACGAACTTGTACGCCTTCCGGATGTGAAGTTTATTTCCAGTGGTGTATAACTAATACTAGTTCTTTGTAAAAAAATTAAAGTTTCTAAAAACATCTTTTAACTTAGGTTAAAAGATGTTTTATCTGAATTCGTGCTACTATGGGACACATATTTCAAGACACTTTTTTTACATGTTTAAATTGAAATTAATTTCAACAATTTTTTTTACTTCGATCTCAACTAAAAAAGTAAATAAATTAACTAAATAGATAATAAATATCGGAAAAGATTAAACAAACATTAATTATTTCAATTTACAAAAAAAAAAAAAAGAATTCGCATGAAAAAAAATAAACAGATTAATAACAAGATAATAAAATATACAAAAAATTAATGTAATAAATAAATGATTAGTAAGTAAATTAGTAAATAAATGTGTATAATGTATAAGTATTTATATTTAAATAAATAAAATATTCAAAATTAACAAAAATGAAAAATTCACGACTGATATAAAATTCAGAACTACTCCTTTAGATTTAGCAAATAGGTTAGGTTAGGTTAGGTTGATTGGAGGGGTGTGATAGCCCATGTCATACGACATACACTTAAGCCAGTGAAGACTTGTTGTGCGCTCCCTTTAATTATCAAACACAAACTGCCAGAGTTCTGCGGCAGAATTCGAACCTAGGACCTCCGTACTACGAGTCTTGTACACTACATACTAGTCTACGAAGGTCAGTTAGATTAGATTTAAAAAATAAGTTTGAAAAATTTACGAAAAATTGCTAAAAAAAATAAATCTTAAAACTTTTTGTTATAATCGAAAAATTAATATTACATCAATAGACAGACATATTCGAAAATTCACTGACAATTCATATAAAATACATTCAAACTTTAATATAATAACAATAATAATAACAAAATTGCAATACCTTTAATCAACGAAAATTCGAAATCTTGCAAATAAATCGACACCCAGAAAGGAAACCAAAAATTATATAAGAATTCACTATTGCTGGGAATTTAGAAAAATTATTATGTTCTGTAAAAGACAGAAAATCCACCAACAACGAAAAACTCACCACAAATTCAAAAGTTTTAAATAAAGAGAAACTTACTATGAAAAATCTTAAATTCGATTTCACTTCTGCAATTACGTGTGTCCCTGTGGGTCGCAGGTTCGATTGATGAAATCGTAAAAAAAAATATTTTTCTGGTTTTGAGAAGTCTTTACCATATCAAAGAAAAAAAAATGGCATAAAGTTTTCATTAGTGGGTGTTAATGTACGGGGACGGGTCAATAAGTCCGTGATTTTTTTGAGTTTTCAGAAATACCAACAATGTTCCTGTCAACAAGCTGCTGTCGGTAGACTTCTCTCGAAATTTGAACAAGCTACGGCCTTTACTATTTGTTTGAGAGCCGTTAACAGCAGATTACCGCGTGATTTGAGGAAAAAATTGAAAAATGTTAACTTCGTGTGATCGTTAAACCTTATTTTTTGCGGAGGAAAACCATCACCTAAACCAGGGCTGAACTTGATACTCGTGAATACTCTGGGAATTCTGCACCATCAATTTCAATGGTAAACAAGTGATTTGTTGAATTTACAATTGAAAACATTCATGATATAGTGCTGGCCGATTGGAGAGATATGTGGAAGCCACAGACATATTTTATGACTTAGTGGTTTACACTTTTAATGATCACTTGGGTATGAGAAATCTTTCCGCAAGATGGGTGCAGCGTTTGCACACAATCGACCACAAATGCAATTTTGTAATCACGGATGAAACATGGATCCATCACAGCACAATAAACAACAAGCAGTTGTCAAAACAGTTAATCAGCACCAAGAAAGTCCAATATGGGTTTGTCAGCCAATATGACGACCGTTTTTTGGGATGTACGCGGTACAACGCACATTGCCCACCTACAAAAGCGTGAGCCAAATTACTGCATTGGTTTAATGAGGATTTGAAAATAAAAAACTACTACATTTGGCCAAGAAAAAATACTTTTCCACTAGGACAATGCAGGGGTGCACACATGTGTGGTTTCCATGGCAAAATTGCTTGAATTTGCTTCCTTATCCATTCTATTCTCTGGATTTAGCACCAAATGACCATTTCTTGTTTCCAAAGCTAAAAAAAGGGTTGGCTGTAAGTGACAATCAATCATCTGACAAATCTAGTTATTTGAAGGGACAAACAAATTGGAGAAACGTTGGATAAAGTGTATAGAGCTCAAAGGAGACTCGGTTGAAAAATAATAGGATATTTTATCCGAAAACCTGTGTTTCATTAAAAAAGTCTCATTGACCGAATAAAAGTACAATCCTTTAAATACATACCAAATACTTCTACTAGCACAGCAAACGAGATATAAGATTTCCCGTCCAGAAAGTTAACAATTCATTTTCAACTTACGATATCTCTAGTTCTATCCCGCATTTGTGAAGGATGCAAATATATTTCCCAAAATATTTTTAATATATTCCTGCAAAACTCAAAACAATCAAATCTCGTTTAGCTAAAATTTCCAATTGTCCTGTTCTTATTTTTCATTTTTATTTCAAAGTATTTAGATATAAAGTCAACGACAAAGTAAAGAGAATATTGCATTAATTTTTTGTCTAGCTTGAATAAACAAACTTAATAAGCAACCGCTATTGAAACCATGTTTCTAGATTTCTGTACATTCTATTGACTTGACGCTTTCGATTTTTATTGGTATGAAATTTGTATTTGAAATATTTTCTCATGCAGCACACCAGGAGGCAATTCCATTTCGGCTTGTGAATTGACATGCATATTAATCGGAACT
The DNA here is from genome assembly GCA_963681545.1 of Germaria angustata. NCBI lineage: Eukaryota > Metazoa > Arthropoda > Insecta > Diptera > Tachinidae > Germaria > Germaria angustata. Next base: position 19,892,272 of record OY812999.1, on the reverse strand, counting down.
TTGGCACGTCCGGTCGTACCAGCCGTCCAGAGTATGAAGGAGGGTCGTTGGGATAGGAAGCTCTACAGTGGCAGTGAATTGCATGGCAAGACGTTGGCTGTTTTGGGTTTGGGACGTATCGGTCGCGAGGTGGGAATACGCATGAAAACCTGGGGTATGCGTGTAAGTATTTCATGGTCAGCCATGAGAGATGTATGATGAAGTATTTTTCTTCTAATTCTTCTTTAACTTTTGTTTTCGTTTATATAATTGTAATAGATAATTGTTTATGATCCCATAACGACAGCTGAAGAAGCCAAGATAGTGGGTATAGCAAAGATGGTAGTGGATGGAATCTGTCTCCTGGCTGATTATATTACAGAATATATACCCTTAATACCAGCCACAAGAAGTATGTAAAGGGAATTAAATTAGCATTTGCACTTTTGTCTCTTATTTTTTTGCTTTCAGATCTATTTTGGCTCATTTTCGGAAAGACTAGAGACCTCACGTATGGTGGTTCAACAACAACAGCAATATTAGTGACAACATAAATGTTATTGTCTTGCTTATTTAAATTAACAGCTTGTATCATTATCAATATAAATTCGTTGATTTCATTAGAAAAGTTATCAAGAAAATTTTGTTTACTCTAAGAAAAATGCTACAGTTGAATTCGTATAAGCGAAGGCTTGCAATTGTTATTTATTGATTTGGAAGAACTTTATTTCAGTTCAGAAAGAGAAAGCATTCCTTTAAACACAACGAGAACAAAAAATTAAATTAAAAAAAAAAAATAAATATAAAAGTTAAATTCACTTCGTAGCTAAAAGTGCAAGATTAGAAGCAACAAAGATGGCTTAAAGGCAATAATTAATTGTCGGTAACGAAGCCCCATGCAGTGTCAGCTAATTTTAGTCATATAATTTGCAAGCGATAATATATCAGATTATAAAATAATTCCTAATAAGAAATCGGAATACAATTACTGCTTGCTAAAATCAAACTCTTTTCTCTTATCCGCAGACCATTAAGCGAAAATGTTGCTTAAATGAACAACAAAGCTGCAACTTTTCATTTTCGTTTATTTGCTTTCAATTAAAATAAATGATAATAAATTTGATATACTACAGTTAATTAGGTAAATTGAATGGGATTTATTATATATATTATTTTTTTGGCGTAGAATAATCATTCAAGATGGTGCATTGCCCACCCCAGGAAAAAATCATTTACCGACAATCTTTTTACCCAAAAATATCCTTTTCAAAGTGAGTGAATTTTTATTTATTTTATTTCAAATTGCACAAAATGCATTGAGGAGTTTGTTTGACGACAAATAGGATTTCCGCATATGAACAGCTAAAGTCACAACAAACATATTCGCGTTTGAAAAGTCAAATTATTTCATTTCATTTTTATTGTCAGCTCTCCGCTTTTTTTTATTAAAAGTTGCATATGTAGACTAAATATAAACTATAGTTTTAAGTGTTTCATATATACGGGAGTCTAGCATGTGCAAATTCGTATATTTTGTTAAATAAAATATGTTGCACCATTAAATTCATTAAATTAATAAATAAACGAATTTTGATGTATAACCATAATTCAGTGGTCACATCATATATTTGCTACGTCTAATCTTATGTTCCCCTAAAAAAATATATCTTTGCATGTTTCCCTCTATAATTTAATTAAGAAAGTGTACAATTTCAAAGACATCTTTGAAAATAAAACTCTCATACTTAAATAATTGAATTTTGTTTACATGAAATAGATGTGCTGTGGGTGATAAATTGGAAAAGACTTTTTAATGATTTTTATATTGTGGGCTTAAAAATATTGAAAAGTAATTGAAACGTAAGTAATAATTGCATATTGATTACAAAATATATAGACATATTTATATATTCTTACATTAAATATGTACAGCTTAACCTCATGATTTGCGCGTCCTGTAAGTACTCGCACTTACTGGCATGCAAATAACAATATTGATTCCAATATTTATTTCATTTAATTTAAAACAATAAGCGTGTAACGACTTGCAACAAAAAATTTTTAAAATTATATAAAGATTTAATATTGAAATTTATTATTTGGGCTATACTCCCCAACTAATCGTAAAAAAACAATTAGAGCTTTTTACAAAATGCATTGTTTGTTGTGGCTTCAGCTCTTCATATGCCGACATTTCATTGGATGCTAAACCAAATCGTCAGTGAAGTTTAAGCAGTTTGAAAGCATTCAACTTCGGTTGTTTATGCCATACAAATCAAATACAATATGAGAATTCAATATGGTATATGAATTATAACAAAATACATAATCATAGTAGGCTGAATGCTTTCAAACTGCTTAAATTCTAAGCCTACTATGATTATGTATTTTGTTATGATTCATATACAATATTGAATTCTCGTATTGTATTTGAATTTGTTTAACAAATTCGATTTTAAGGTGGTTGTTTTTTTGTAGTGAAGTTTGGTTTTTTTGTTTGTTTAAAATTTCGTTTTTTTTCTTGAAATTTCGATTTCATTGTAAGATTTTAATAATTTTTGCAAAAAATTCTATTCATGTTAAAAAATTCTAAATTCTAATGTAGATTTTTTATTTAGAAATGTTTAAGGTGTGTTTTTATTTTAATATTTTTGTTATATGTATATGTTTGTATGTATTGTAGTGTTGGGTGTGAATTTCACCATAAATTTGCTGACTTAAATTCAACAACATCAAATATCAACAATATCAAATATCTTTTGAAGTGTACCAGTTTTTCTTTGTGAAATATGGAAATGAATAAATAATTTCTAAGAAGTATTTTACTTCAGCCTTAAATCTCAAATTTATTTTCACTTTAGACTAAAATTTTTTTAAAGAAATTGTAAGCAAAACAGTGTTTAAAAACAATAAAAATATGAAAAGAATAATTCATAGTACTCTTCTTATTTGGACACGGAGGAGCTAGCTCTCCTCTAGACCTCGCACCTCAAGTGCCTTTAACCTGCCACCTCGTGGTACCAGCTGATCACGTCCAGCAGTAACTGAGGCTATTGTTATGTGGCGAAAGTATATGGCTTCTCCGTGGGCATTGCTTTGTCTGCTTTGCCGGCTGGTTTGGGATTATTTTATTCGAATTTCTGTACCTTGGACTTTCGCCATGTTATAATATATTCGTAGGTTAGGCTTTCTTGTAAGGTAATGAGATGCTACCAATACTTTTAGCAGCATGGGGCTTGAGTTTCTCCAATCAATATTTAGACTGTTCTCTAATGAAAACAAGGAAGTAGTTTCTGAAAACCGCACTTGTGTACAAATGACTCGTTCTTCGTAAAAAGTGCGTCCATTTGTGGTTCATATGAATCACACCTTGCATTAGAGAGATAATTCTTTCTTTGGCCGAACACTTTATATGCAGAAGGGTTTCCTATCACTTTCAGCGTGGAAGGATTCAAATCAAACTTTCGTTGGCACTACTTCTTCTGTCTTCTTTCGCATAAGCTATTTTTCCAGTTCAGCGCACTAGTATAAACAAATCTAGCACCACAGCCATAGAAAAGTAAAAATATTGGATGCGAGCCATCCAGCGAAGCCATGGCAGGCATTTGCACGATGTTATTTTCCATACATAATTTATTTAAAAAAAAATTATTTAAAAATTACAACGAAATCTTACACACTTTGTTTCATTTAAGTTTAAAGACAGAAAGCACACAATATTCAGTGTGTGCTTTTTTATATAGTAATGCATTTAATATTTTTGTGCCGATTTTATTTAACTATCTCTTAAATAATTGCAATGAATTATGTATTTATTATCTTAAAAATATAAGGAAAAAATATTTAGCTTAACTAAAATCCAGCAGTATTTTTTATTACAACCTCTTATTAAAAAATTTAATTATTGCTTTTAGTTTTGGAAAAAAAGAAAAAAAAATTCCTTTGTGGACTAGTAGCTAGTGTACTAGACTAGTAGTCCAAAGGTCGCAGGTTCAATTCCTGCCGAATATTCTGGCAGTTAGTGCTTGTTAACTTTGCTAATAATTGTTAAATAGTATTAAATTTATAATTTTTTTTTTTTTGCTTCTCTTGTAAAAAAATAAAAAGTGTACTTATGTCCTTTTGGATATTAGTTGACGATTCACAGCTTTTTTAAATGTATCTACTCAATAAAAAAAATTTATTTCTAATGGCAACATGTAGCGGAGTTGCAAAAACAATGCAACTGTCAACAATATTAAGCATGAGAAATTTTATATTTCTAACATGTGTCAATGTAAATACATTGCAAATGTCTGGGACTTAATAAATGTGCAGATCAACAATAAACAACCATTTCACTACATAAGAGCAATTTTTTGCACGTAAATGCAGCGTTAACACGCACATTACTGTTTACTCATACATACACACATGCATATAGTCGTATATGCAATGTATTGTAAAAGTCATTCACAGAAAAAGAAATTAAAAAATGAGCAACAGTTAGGCCGGCGAACATAAGCACATGCACACTCACACATATACACACGAACATACACATGCACAATCTGATAAAAGAAATAGCATTTAACGATGACAAACGACAGGAAAAAAATAAGCAACAACAGACGATTAAAATATACGAACAAGCATACGAGTAATTCAACGACGAGTAAACTTCGTCACAAATTTTGAAACAAAAGAAGCCAACAGAGTTGGATATTCAACAGTTCAACGCGGAATAGAAACGTGAACGCATGGAATTATCCGGTGGTAAATTATATAATGAAAACGGAAATTAAATTTTTCATGTTAAACAAATTTTGCCTTTTACCACAAGTTTATTTGTATCCGGCGAAAGGCTGGCTAATTGTGTGTAATGTTATATTTTCATACAAGTTTGTATGAAGCGTTTAAGTGGAAGTTGTTGCAAATAAATTCAAGTGCAAAATTCGAGCTTATGAAGGCATTTTAAAAGCGAGAACAGAAAAGAAAAGTAGATGTCCTTAGAAGTGAATGCTAAAAAATAATAATGAAAAACTTGTTTCAAGTTACCTTTTTCAATTTAATACATTTTTTAAAGTGAAATAATAAAATTTTTAATAACAAAAATAATCAAATTAAGCCCGATAAACGTTGAGGGAAATTGTTAAAGAAAAATCTAACATTTAAATAATTGCTAATGCAAATCACTCATGCACCATCGTCATTAACATGCTGTGCGAAAAACTTAGACAACTATTATATTTCGTATTAGTTTATATAATTTTCAATAATGTTTGCCAATTAAATGCCCAGCAACGTTCCAATGATAATTGTTCATTGTCCTCGGTATCCGTGCCAATGCCTACGAATATTTTAAATAATAAGAAAACTTCGCCTGAAGTTGTGATGGCAGCGGCTTCAATTGCATTAGATTATAGTAATAGGAAATATAAGAAGGCTTTTCAAAATAATATTGAGAGCAACATTAAACTGAACTTAAATATGAACAACAACAATAGGAATAAGGATAATATTATTATTGGATTTTTAGCAGAATATTCAGAGATGCGGGTAAGTTGCACAAACTTTTCCAAACAAATGATTATTTTTCTTTATTTTTTATTTTAAAAATAATGATGACAAACTCTCACTTAATTATTTTTCAAATAAATCGGTTTAGTTGGAGTTGAATAGTTTCTAGAAAAAAAATTATTTATCAACTGAAAATTAAAGTTTATAAAATTCTTAGATTAATTTATTGAAAATTGGAAAAATATAATAAAATTTTAAAAATCAATTCTATTATTTAATATGTAAATTTAAAAAAACCTAACTATATCTACAGTTGTTTTCTTAAATTTTTTTTTTTTTTTTGCTTAACAGAAGTTCGTGTACAAAAAGAATTTAATTCTTAACAACTTTTAATTTACCTCTTGATGTTTCTTTTTTCTGCAGTCTTACAAGCAGTTTCCATATTATAAAAAAAATATATATATAAAAAATAATAGTTTAAAAGCAAATGGAAATTAACTGAATGTATTCACTGAACGGAAAATTATTAATATATCGATAGTTGTTTGCTTAACAACATGCATTAAAAGTTAAGAAATAATTTTATTCGTAGAAAAGAAAATAAATTTTCTATAATTTTCAACTTGACGGAAAACTTTTAAAATAAACTACACTCAGTACATGAATTAAGTCGTGCGGTTATGAATTTTTTCAAGTAAATTTTATTTGTTTTCCATGGATATATTTTTAAGATGAATTTTAAAAGATAAATGGAAGTGAAAGTAAAGGTTCGGGGTTTTTTTTTTTGTTTAACTGCTTGTAACACTTCTAGACAAACTAAAGAAATCGCTTCAAAATATTTCTGATTTTGGTGTGGTTGCGTTAGAATTGGAAGATAAATTTTGGAATGATAATTTTTTTTCATAAAATCTTTCTTTACAACTATTTGAATACTTTTTGTGAAATAATGAAAAGGCAAGAAATGTTGAGAATTTTTAAATTAATTTTTCGAGATATACTCCAAAATAATAATTAAATTTTTGTCTAATTTTTTCTTAGCTTACCTGAGTATATGCCTGCATTTAATTTTATAGCCGGATCACATTTGAAAATCATTCAAAATCAATCAATTTATATACTTAAACAAAAATCTATTTGTGATCGACTTGCTCCGTTTAATTTTTCTTGCACCTTTTATATAATTAATTGCCATTCGTGTGATAATTAATGTATTTATAAGGACAGAATGCGAAACAAAATTTATAATAATTAAAATTTTTTAAATTCATTATTCGAGATATTTTCCAAAAATAATTATTTAATAGAACGCAATTATAATTGTTTGTTGTGTTGTGTTTATAAAAAGTGTTGTTAAAATTATTATAATTATATGATTTGTGAATCACAAGTAGCAAAATGTGATTGAATTCTATGGAAATCTCATACAATATTTCTTGATTTTTCTACAAGTATATAAGTTTGCATGAATTTCAATAATGATTCGTCTAAAGCGCCAATACAATGCAGGCATATACTCAGAGAATAGAAAATTAAGAAAATTTTTAACAATTCTTACCATAAAGTTTTTAAAAACGTCATATGCAAAAAAATTAATTTACTTTAGCTTTAAAGTATACATTAGTTAACAAACACTTCACCGTCTGCAAAATATCACTTTAACTATTTTAAGAATAAAGCAATTTTATTGGCAACATAAACCAATTTGAAATTTGTGATGTAGAAAAAACGATTACGAAATCATTGAAGGTGTCAATTGTGTAAGAAACTATTTATTATTTTGATGTAAAATAAATTACTTTCTAATATTATGAGTCTCTATCATGATAGTAAAGTATACAAATGAAATAAATTCAACCTAAATCAAAAGTAATAGCATTATTTTGTATCGACTCCTTTTCGATATTCAAGAATGTTGCAATTACCTCTCACACAGTCCGGCCCATCATATCAATATCATCGGCATGAGCGAGTAGCATATGCCTGCTCTATTAACTGCAGCATCACGCAGGATTTTGTTTACAACAAAATTTTGAATAGATCTCAGGATATACTATCACTTTATCTTTAATTATGACAAATAAAAATAAAATTCTATATCTAAATAATAAAATAAATATTTGGGGGAATCAAACGCTGTGCTATTAAGTCATAATGTCATAATATCTTAATATTTTAGTATGGTTCAAAAAAAATTGTTTTTGTGCTGCAAACAAAAAAGTCATAAATTAATAAGACTTTTTGCGGTATATTTATTGTTTTGTCATAAAATAATGGAAAAATCTGAGCCAAAAGTTAAATGTGTGCGCACAAATCCAACTAAAACATGGAATCTGCTGGAAGAAAAGTCGCTAATAGAGATTTTGGAACCCCTAGGTGGACACTTCTGCGGCTATGTAGTGAGCAAATTAGCAACACTTATTAAAAACCTTTCCTCAGTTTGTTCTTCCTCGTCTTCATCAGCTACAAGGAGTTGAATTAAAATTTAAATGCATACATTTTTTCATACTTGGTCCACCCGTTATGATGTCCAACATGTAATTTTCACACAAACTGTAAATTATTTTAGTTTTTTCGCTTGTTGTTGGCATTTTCAAACAACATTTTTATAAATGTTTTAATGTCTTTTCTTTGATTTTAAATATTTATAAATGTTTTATGTTCATATCAGTTGACCGAATTCTGAAGTAGCATACAAAGTTATGACGGGTTGTTCATAGGAGTCATATATGTTCGTGCTATTATTTTATGACATATGACTTTATGACTACCGTTTGAGTGCCCCAATTATATATACAAAAATTCTTTTAGTTCTCGTATGATGATGGAAAGCAACAGCTTGCGCTATTTGCAAATGAAGACGTGCTTCCACTGAACAGCTGACTTTTTTCATGTCAGTAACACTACAGATATTATTGGCGTTAAGGTAGCGCCAGTGTATATCTTTGAAAATGCTAATCAATAGCAAAATTGTTAATTTTGCTGTAGTAGTCCTTAAATAAAGTTACTGAATCGCACTACTGGAGACACTCAAAATTTTTATATTTTCTTCTATCTTCAGAATTGTTCTTGATTTTATAATTTTTTATAAGTTTTCTATTTCTATAGCATTTTTTCTATATATTTTTTTTAGTTTTGTAAGCCTGAACGTTTTGTACTAGTTCCTGTTTTCGCAATCTGCTTGCAGTTTTCCTACAAACTGTTTTTTGTTTGATTTTCCTTTACATCATTACTTTCATTTGATTTTTCTATTGCTGTTACAAAAACTTTTGTTTGTTTTTTTTAAACTTTTCTCTACAAAATTTCCAATAAAAATTTATTGCATGTGTTTTCATTCAATATGCTTTGGTTTCCCTATACATGAGTATTTGCGACTTCTCTCGAAAGTTAAGGCAATCGCCGCTTATGCACAAATTATTTGTAAATAGAAGATTTTCCAAATATTTAAGCCACTATTTATACACATGCACGAGTATGTGCAGATTAGCTTCAGGTATAAATTGGAATTTTAGCTGTGCGATAAGGCAAGAGAAGAAAACATTTGTATGCTTGCAGGGAAATCAGGAGGAGTATTTTCAATTTTACAGAAATATTAGCGCGCTTTTTGACTATCTTTAGCCAAATTTTCTATTTGTGCCTCAGTTGCAAGTAAAGTGAGCGATTTAATGTAATCTGATCTAATGCAATATAGATTTGCTCATTTCACAAGCTATTGATAACATTGTACTCGTATGTCGGTTGTAAATATCGTTGTATTTCTTTACTGTAGTGTATATTTATCATATTGTGAATAATTTTTAACTAAAAAATTTACTGCAACTATTCTACAATTTAATTCCACATGTTTTGGAAAATTTTCATTGATCGCAAGAATGTGTTTTCATTAGAATTAGAATTCATTTTTAACATAATTGTGTATTATTGTAGCGAGTTTATGGTAAAATAGCATATTTGTATTTTTCGTACATTCGTATTATTTTTTGTTAAATTTTCATTTTGTGTTTTTAACGTTTGTTAATGCAACAGATGCATTAAAACTGATTGTATTTAAATAAACGATACACAATACAAGGGATTATTTATTGAGCAGTTGTTCCACGTTTTCGTTTCCAAAAAAATATATACAGACATACATATTACACACATATATATGCAGTGAAGTTGGGTTATAACGAATTATTGCCTATAACAGGCAACTTTTCCGATCCCAACAATTATGTGCAAATATTTCATACAAACTATTACAATTATAACGAACTTTAAATTCTCGCTAATAGTGAAATCTCATTGAAGTATAAAATAGAGACAAGTGCCTGAAAATTTTTACTCCTATAACAAGTAAAACAAACACGGATTTTTTTTTTACAAAGTGATACAAAAAACATATAAAATAATTAAAAACCGTGAATAGATGTGCAGGTCTTATATACTATTTAATTTAATTTATATGAAAAATATATATACATTTACCCCGGTTACAACAAACTTCATCTTTTGCGAATGAAATTGTGCGTTGACATTAGTTCATGGTAGCCGAACTCCACTGTATTTCGCAGACAAGGTCACAACAGTGCAACAGCCCCTCATTGCACAGTATCAATAACAACAGAATAAAAGAAAATATTCAAAACTAATAAAAACAAATAAAAAATAATAAAGACACATTGATAAACGTTGACATTGAGCAACGAAAAAGTTTAGGGTACCTTGAGTACAAACCAATTTATGAGTATAAATATGAGTTTGACTTGTCCTGAACAGATTCAGGACAAGTCATTAACATCATAAATTTTTTCTGATGTACATTAGTTTGGAATTATGGCAGTTGTTTTTGGATTATTTAAGTAATGAAGGCATATTTTTACAAAGGCAACAATTCATACTCTTCTATGGTGAAGTACATCACAGTGCTCTCCATCGCCAGTAATGTTAGCCGGTTCGTTGGAGAAGTAAAACCATTAATAAAATGGCTACACATAAAGCTTCAGAAGCATGATGGCCCTACTTAGCACCAAAGGCGCAGCAAAATTATCATAAAAAATTCGTATAAAACGCAATAGTAAGTATTATGTCTTGTCCCTTTCCCAAAGAGGCAACAATTTAAGCAATGCGCATTAATCGCCTGAGTGTTACTTCTCTTTGTAAAAAAGTTTTATTTCCACCTGCTATGAATTCGCCTTGCTTTTTTAGGTTCGGTTGCGTATGATTGATAATTTTATTTTCTCAACATTCATACGCGCCCGATCTGTTGTTACTCGTATTAACAGTTTGAAGAAAAGTGCACTTCTCTGCAAGTCATCATTAGATGAAAATTATTTTAATGGCGTTTTTTTTAATAAAGTTCAATTCAATAAGTGTTTTCTGTTATCATAATATGGGAAGTTACTGATATCATGGCGTTTCAAGATCCTGTGATAATATCCTTATGGCCTGTATTCTTTGCAAGATGCTCATAAACTTTGAGCCGGTAAGCCAGTCAGACTAAACATTTCGCAGATTTCGTCATTTTGTTGTATAAATGTGAATCCATTAGCCATTGTGTATTTTAGAAAAAAAATTTACTTTCGAAAAAGTTTAAAGTTACAGCATCGATAGAGCCCGAAATCAAATAGCTGCCAATAATTTTATTAAAGTCGATTGATTTGCTCGAGAAATGTTGTTGCTGGAAAATTTCGAAAAACTTATTTTATTAAAAATGCAGATATTCTTTTTCAAATTCGATTTTATAGACATGGTTATAATTTAAAACTTCCTCATTGGTTTTAAATTCTAAAAAATTTAAATTTAAAAGTGGTTTATTTGTTCAATAGTTGTCGTCATTTTCGAAAACTGCGTTTCTCTTACCATTCAATTTCAGTGTTCTCTTTAATACTTTTTTAAAACTGCATCGGATGTTATAATTTCATCTGACAATAACATTGTCTTAAGGTTACCATATTCAGTGTTTTTTAATGACTTCAAAAATAATTTCTAAAATCTTGCTTGATATTTTATTGTATATAAGAGTTTTTTTTTATTATATATACGGAATAAAAGAAAAAGTCTAACATTTCAATAAAAATTGGCCTAATGTGAAGGAAATTAAGAAGTTTTTTTTGTAACGAAGGACTTCAAGTATTAACTTTTGTAGCTCAGTTACTTGCCTTTCAATTAGAAAATATTGAAAACATTGAGTGGAAAACCCTCGATTTTGATAAATTAGATTTATTAAGAAACAAATTTATGTTATTCAACGACGTCAAATTATTTGCGTAATAGATTGTATGTTTTTTAAATACTATACTAGCCATGCAAATGAGAATATATCAATCAAATGTTCACTGCTTGAAATAAATTGCTTTAATTTGGATGTCAAATGTTTTCCTTGTTTGAAGATCGGTGATGAGTAGGTCACTCTCTCTACCAGTGTGAGTCTTCCAATGTACAATTCTAGTACATCTTCATAGATGAAGTCTCGAGGTATTTGTAGCGAATGTTTTGTTAAATAAGTTAGTAAAAGAGCCCCAGTATAGATGTGTGATCTGTACTTCGTTTTTTGTTTGTTTTTCATACTTCAATAGCATTTGCGTTAATTACCGAGTTTATTGTCAATAGAGTTGTTATGAGATCAATTGGAAGCCAGTTCAGCATAAAAAAAGAAGCTTTTGATCGTGTGGAGTGTGGTGCACTTGGTTTCATCAAATGATATGTTCGTAAGATTTTTATATAATCACAGACTAAGTGATTTGTTCTAGAGCAGTGCATCAGATTCCAAAATTTTTTTCTACAAATAGCTTAAATAAAACTTAAAGATTCAATTTGCTTTCACAATCTTTATTATAAACTTGTAGAGTTGAAACTTTCTTTTTAACTTAAATTGGATCATTTTATTTGTATTTGCTTTTGAACTATAATTTATGCAACAGTTTTTGAAATAATAAGGCAATAAGAATGAAATTTTTTTCTAGGAATTCACTGAAAACTTTCTTGAAACTCTTGTCTGGAAATTACCCACACTGTCAAACCCTATAAATAACGCCTTTCAAACAGATAACACCGCAAAAAGTGCTGAAATCAACGTGTAAAATTTTCAATTTAATGTTAAATGTATAATTGCTGAGATTAATGAAATTAAATTCCTGTGTATGAACATTTTATATTGAGTTAAATAAGCAGATGACATTGCAACATCATAATTATTTTAATGGTGCAGATTAATCTTAAATAAATTAATGGTTCGAATTAAAAATATATATTGCAATTAAAATTATTTTAATGAACTGTTAATCAAAATGCAAAACTAAATTTTTTTATTTTTTTTTTTATTTCTTTACTTTCACTTGTCATATCGTTTGTTGAAATTCTAGGTCTTAGTTTTGTAAGTCATGTCAACAACTAAAAATTATATTTTAATATAATGATATATGAATGTATTTATACAAATATTTATATTTGTAATAACTCACAGTTAATTATAAATAAAACTTCATCTTTTCAACTGTAATAAAATCTAAAATCTTTATAAATTCCCAGAAAAGTTTATATTTTTATTTATGGTCTTGTCTTTGGCAAATTACTGGAAGCCACCACAGTGATAATGAAATATTGCAATACAGGACTCGCACATTATTAATATATATGTATGTGTGTTTGTACATACATTTCTATGTTTATACTTCAAAAATATCAAAAATTTTAAAAATTTGTTTTTGTTTCTCATACAAATTTTCACAACATTGGCCAGGCCACTAATTTAAAACAGATACAATGAATAGCGGAAACACTTTGTCCTAAGAAATTTAATTTTATAAGAATTATGACAATAAATCATAAAATCTTTGTTTATTACCATCTTTATGAACTATAATGTATTTACGTTATTACCAAAATATTTTATTATTCAAAAATCAATTAATTTATTTATAATTAAAATATCACAACGCAGCATACACATACATACATAGCAAATGATTATGTGTGTTGCATGCACTTTCAGTAAAAACTTTTGATATTATTCTTAGTTTTGTTATTAATAATTTACGTAATTTTAGACACTTTGGGGAAAGTGCTTTAGTTTAAGTCACTTTTTTTGAATAAAGGATATATAAATGTTGGTCCAAATACAAGTACCTCTTTAAATCATGTGTTACTTTAACATTTATAGAATTTTTCAGTCAGCATGAACAGCATTTGAAAATATTGCACAATAATCGGACATCAAATTGGGCCGAAAAATCTTTTTTCACGAAGCATATTTTCCTCTCAGTCTACAGATAAAATTGCTGCACCTGGAGATCGGAATAACAAAGCATCGTTTTGTATGTATTTCGGAGTGGTGCCATTATTGGCGATCTTTTTTTTAATTTTGCTGGGAACACCAACGGAACAGCGACCGCTACAAAGCTATAATTAGTGATATTTTATGTCTTGAAATAGAAGATATAAACTTGAATAACTTTGATTTCAGTAGTATATTGCACCATGTCCCACAGCTCATATCTCTTTCTAGTAGTGCATTATAAGCAAATGAAATATTGTCTTGGCTTTAAGTCTTATTTCAGTTAATGACTTTTTTCCTTATCCCCTCTTTCCAGACATGGTCATAAGGCATCCAGTGAAAAAAACAGAAAAATTTTTTTTAGAAGAATGACATTTTCATTACTTTCAAATTATCCATTGGTGAATTTTTTCGACTTCCTAGGAATTTGAAATCAAGAAAATCATGGCTAAATTAAAAAAAAATACTTATTTATTTTCCGCTTACATGAAAACCTAAATTTCCAATATATTTTTTCTGAAACTTCTACTTTCACATGAGAACAATTAAATTGTGTCAAATTGAAAAGTTCCAAGACTTCTATTTCTAGTAATAAATGGCTTTTTTGTTATTTAATATGAAATTATTACTGGTAAAACAAGAAAAAATCCGCTAATCTTATTGCAAGTTTTGGCTTCATATTTAAATACATATTTAAATACGTATTTAGTTTTGTGAGGTTCTATTTAAACACTTGTACAATTTCAGTTTATCAATTTTAAAGTAAAACTAAAAAGCCTCCAAAAAATCTTCCAGAGTATTCCATAAAAAGCTGTTTGATATAAACAAGAAAATATTGCAGAACACGATTGTAATTTAGGGACGAAATAAAATTTATAAAATAAATATTTAAAAAACACAAAACACAAACAAATTCTATTTGTTATAAAACTACAATTTTATTTTTGTGTAAAAAGTTTAAAAAATTTGGTCAATGGCTTCTGTTTGTCTGCCCGAAGACAAAAAATCATTAAAATCATATGGTAAATATATTTAACTTTAATAGACTTTATGTAAACAACTTTTTCTATTTCAGTATCATTTAAGTTTCACATAAAACAAACAACTGAACTTCGTATTTAAACAGAACTTAAAGATAAATGATATTTAAATACAAAATCAGAAAGTGGCCATTACTAAATTGAATACAGCTCAACATACTGACTTTTAATGCTCACAAAGAGCTTTAAAAGTCAGAATTTTGTAGCGACAATTCAAATCATTTCGAAATGAGCTAAATTCGCATTTTTTCTACAATAAAAACTCTGCATTTTAATGACTTCTTAGGAAGCTCTCTTTCACTGTGTCTCTCTCCCAGAACTTTTACTCTCACAAATACCTACTCTAAGTATATATTGAAGTCATAAGGCTGTTGTAAATAAAACAAAATCTTTTTAGAGAATTATCTTAATATTTTTATTATGATAGAAGGATCTATGATAAAAGAAAGAAGTCCTACGGTGTCAAATC
The DNA here is from genome assembly GCA_963681545.1 of Germaria angustata. Taxonomy (NCBI): domain Eukaryota; kingdom Metazoa; phylum Arthropoda; class Insecta; order Diptera; family Tachinidae; genus Germaria; species Germaria angustata. The sequence continues at coordinate 19,877,031 of OY812999.1, read as the reverse complement.
ACAAGATCGTGGCGCCCAATTAACATCGCCACGACGTGAGATAACACGGCCATTTAATTTCTCGCGTAAAAGAGCCATTTTTTCGTTGGCTGTATGACTAGTGGCACCATTCTGTTGTAACCACATGTCGTCCAGGTCCATATTTTCAATTTCCGCTCACAAGAAATCCATTATGATTTCGCTATAGCGAACACCATTTACGGTGACTGCTTGGCCGACCTCATTTTCGAAGAAGTATGGACCGATGATGCCACCAGCCATAACCGCACATCGATGCATCGGTCTTTCAACAATCACTCGTGGACTCTCATTTGCCCAAATGCGGCAATTTTACTTATTAACGACTCCGCTGAGGTGAAAATGTGCTCGTCATTGATCACGAAGTGCCCGAAATACATTTTGACTTGAACTCCCATGTAAGAGGTTTCAACAATTTTAACGCGTTGCTCAAGTGTGTACCTCTCCATGATTCAATTTGTCAGACACTGAAACAAAGAAATGTCAAATTAAGTTGGGGAAAAAAACTTGACGTTAAGCTGTGACTCAAAATTAACCTCGTGCATTATGGTTGCACCAACCTTTTTTTTATCAGGATGAAATAATATTCCCAAGTTCAAGTTCAGTCAATAAATATATCAATGTACGTGAATAAAATTTAAATAAATAATAATAATTGATTTTCATATACAATACAATGTAAAATATACTTTGGGACGAATAGCATTTGAACAACTTCCAAAGAATAGTTTTTTCATAACATCTTCAACATGGCTATGGATTTAATGAAAAGTTTCAAAAAAGAAAACATACCGCAATAATAAGCATGTGCTAAAATTCTTAGAAAGAACCGAGATCTCACTACTTCCAGATCGCGCGCTGTAGATCTGTGTGAACTAAAAAATTTGAACAAAAATTAATGGAAAATATGTTAATTTGAGCACAAATTTGTTAAAATTTTTTCAATGTGGGAAATAGTGTTTTTAGTAAAAACTAAATAAAAAAATCATTAGTATACTCTAACCATCATGTCCTCTAAATGCATTCGCTCTTACCCAAAGGGCGACTAATTGTATAGAGGGGAAACGGGAAAAGCTTTCCAGGACTACCAGGCTTATATATTCCCCTAATTTTTGGGTTATATATCCGAAATTCTCTTATAATATTTATTTGAGAATTCTTATGCAAGATGATGGTATAAGTCTACTTATGATTTGATATTAACTTTAGTGAAATGCAGGAGTATAGGCAGCCTAAAATATAGCATTTAACAGCTTTTACAAAAATATCCCGAATAATTTTGAAATTTAAATGAAATAAATAATATATTGGAAGATTGTTTATGTGTGAAGTTCCTAGTTCATTAATTAATTATAGTATTATGGATTTGAAGAAATCCATAAATTTAAGCTTATTATTATTATTTTATTTGTTGCAAAATTGAACGCCATATTTTCAAATTAATGTGCAATAGTGTCAAGGCTTATAGACCTAATAAGCTTTGGATGAACTTTAATCTAATTGACTTTTATCAAATTGTATATTTATATACAACTAAACTATTTCCCTAGTTTCTGCCGCAATAATGCGAAACGAAACTAAAACAAAAACTAGTGAAAGAAATTTCAGTCTATATTTTATTGAGCTAATTTACCATAATTGAATGAAACCAGAAAACAAAGATATATTTTCACAGTAGCTCCCTTTTTAATATAAAATTCTGTAAATAAATTGGTTTCCTTTTCGGTTTTTATTTTGAAATGAAACAAATATTGCAAATATGTAAATTACTTTCATCTGGATGGAGATTTATTGAAGTTTATTTCAATATAAATACCTTTTGCAACTTGCTGCAAAATGCTTTTGAAGTAGTGTGAAGTCATTTTGATGTACGACTTGACATTTCATTATTTACTTTTTCCTTTTGACCAATACAAATTGGTTAAAGATAGTATTTTTTTCAAATACTTTAAGGGATCTAATAACTGCAGTGGGATTGGGAAGGTAAAAATATTTAAGAAAACAATTTCTAATTTTAATGAAATAAAAATTAAAAATATAAAAATAGTAAGAGCCTTTTATTTTTACAAAAGCCATTAATGAGAAATGTAATAACATATACAAAATTTGAATTTAAAGAATTTTTATAATTACTCCTCGTAAGCATTTGTTTTTGAGATGATTACATCGTTAAAGTCAAATCCCTTTTCGCCGACTCGATTCAGAAATAGTCACTCAGAGATTAGGGTGGATGAGGAAATGCTCCGTAGCTTAATTCATTCCAGCCAGACTAATAAATTTTCATTTAGTTGAAAGTTTGGAAAAATTACTTTTTGTTATTACCTCAGCAATATGGCTTTAAGGATGATTTCAAGTACTCGTATACAGGTCTTTGAAAAAAATTATATTGTAGTTTGTTTAATGGTCTTAAAGTTAATATTCAAAATGTTATAAATAATATTGCAGCATACCGCCATTAGCGCTTGTGATATGCAGCTCTCGTCTGGTACTAAAAATGCAGCCATACACATACATACGACTACACGAAAATTTCATTCCGTCTACATAAATATCCCTAAGAAAATAAAATTAACATGCCCGCTAACACTTGTGTACATTAATTATTATTATTATTATTTATTAGAATAATATAAAATATTAACCTAATTTACAAAACACACTAGCTACCAGGGCCTACGGTGCCGTGTACATTAAAGCGAGGAAAATTGTTAAGGAAATCATGACTACAAAAAAAAATTAACATTCCAATTAAGTGTGATAAGAATAGATCGGTGCTCAGTGGTATAATGAAGCAGAATAAGTCAATTCACTTCGAATCATAATTGAGTGTATTTGCACATAACTCATACGCTCTAGAGTATAATGTAATGAAAAAATCCAAAAATGTAGGCAATAGTTTTTGGTGCAAATATTCACGTATGAGTGATATTCCACCACATGAGACTGAATATTATTCATATGGAGGTGTTCCAGATGTTGATAAAAACAAGAATAATATGAACTTTTCACTTTTTCACATTCAGGATTCTTTTTATACAGGACAATATGAACAATTTCATTTAAATGCAACTAATCCAAATATATTGAACAGTTTAGTTGGTGTTGGTTTTTATTTCCAACTTTTTAAACCAGAAAGAAAGGAAATGGAAAATTAATTTTGTTTACCACAGCAGGAAAAAATGATTTATTATATTTTAAAAATATATTGAGTCTTCGTCTGCGAATTTCGTAAAAGATAATTTTATTATTAAAAACTTTTATGAACAAAGTTTTGTTATGTGGCCGCATACAAAATATATTGTATTTTAGCTTTGAAGCTCACATGAGCTAACAAAAACTTTAACGCTAACAGATATTTGTTAAGAAATCATATGTAACATATTTTTAAATCCTTTATTATTTATAGAATTTCGTTGGTAACGTAATCGTGTTCAGAAACCGCCATGTAATTTCTTCGAATTTCTTCAAATAATCATATATGGAAATGTTATTATTTTGAAGCAAAATCAATTGTACATTTTAAAGTACGAAATTTTACATTTTAGTTAAAAATATAATTGACGTCAATTTTTGTTTCAAGTACCAGCTGCAATAATATGGAGAACAGGGAGGAAACGAAAATATTCTCCTTGTGTGAATGAAAAGAGTATTTGAATACCGAGCTTTTTATCTACTTCTTTTGATTGTATATACCATATGTACATCACTAGCACATAATTTTATATATTTTTTGTTTGTTTTATATGTATATATTTTATGAACTTCCTTATGCATTTTGGTTAAATTATATATTTTAGGGGTATTTTTCATCATATGAATTAATGACAGACTAAGATTAACTTAAACTTAGACTTCAAGCTTTAGTTTAGAATGTACTAAATAAATAAAAGTAAGTAATGTAAAAAAAGGTTTTTGAAAACATTAAATTAACGCTTAAAATTGGTTGGCTTACAGGCTTAATATTTAGAGGCTTAAGATTAATCAAAGTATCAAAATAATCAATAATTTAGTAACAAGTAATAGTGTTATATTCAGCTATGCAGAATCTTATTTACCCTGCACCATCGTATGATATTGAAATTCATTACAAATCTTAATTGTAATAAAATAATATTGTGTTTTGCATTCGATTAGCGATTGTTTTATATGTTGCCATACTTGTCTCGAACATACGTTCTTAGTTGAGTTTGTTTGCGTTAAGTTTAGTTCCTTTTTGAGAGGCATGACAGTTAGATGTATTGTGCTTGGTCGTCGATTTTTACAAGTGGTACAAGCTTTTCAAATAAGGTCGAGAGGATATGAATAACGATGCTCGTCCTGGTAGCGTCATCACATAAGAAACCGATGAAAATGTTGAGAAAGTGAGGAAAATTGTTGTAGAGAATCGTCAAATTACTATGAGAGAAGTTGCAGAGGATATCGGCATATTGGTTGGCTCATGCCATAAATTTTTTTCCAAAATTTGGCAGCGAAGTTCGTTCCGAAATTGCTAAATTTTGAACAAAAACACCGTCGCATGGGAATCGATTAGAGCCAAAATCACAAAAAAGCACGCCAAGTTCAATTAAGTGTCAAGGTCTGGCGCACTGTTTTCTTCGATTACAGTGACGTAGTGCATAATGGGTTCTTGTCCCATAGTAGTACGGTATTAACGCATACCAAATCATTAATAAACTTTGAAAAGCGCTCAAAACCACAAATGCATGTATGTATGAGAATTCCATGGAATGCAGTCATATTTTTCTAGTTATGAATTCCAAAAACTACAAGCATATTAATCTTAGAAAACGTTTGTATAAACAACACAGCAAAAACTTATATTTGATTTGCTTCTGTTTATTTTCCTTACCGCCATTATACAATTAGAAGCCCCTTGGGTGCAAATGGTTGGATTTATCAGGAAAAACAGAAATACGATTATATTTGATTAAAACCATTATTCAAAATATTTTTTTATTTTAAATGCTGTGAATAAGATTATAAATTATATTATAACTCGAATATTAACGAATATAGTAACGTAGACTTACGTTTGTAAAATAGAGACCAGGGCTGATGAGTAGTAGTACACCATCCAATAGCCCTTTCCAACATAACTATTAAACTTATTTTCATTATTTGTTGTAGGCTTAGCTGATACTGATTTTAATGAATATTGTTGTATTGCGTCAGTTACTATAATTCTAATCCCTGCATTATTTTTGAATATTTGTACGATTTTATATCCATTTTCATACATCATGACACGAGTTCATTTCAAATAATTGTTGCCGATTTTTCCAAATATATAGTTAGGAAATTCATTTCAAAATTATAAAATATAACTTGGTAACATATAACATAAAATTTAATTATTGAGATGTACTTATATTTAGTCATCGAACTTCTGATGATATTTATTGTTCGACCGTCCTTTCAATTTTATATCTAAATGATATGGAGCTTGAGATCGGTTCGATCGAACATTTCGCCAATATGCAGCGAAAATTCCTTAACCGTAATAAAATAAATTTATTGTTTCTTTTTTATATAAAAACTGAACTAAAGTTCAATATATTTTATACAGACTAAATTTGCTGCCATTTTTGCATTTGAAATTCATGATGTCGATATATAGAGAATTAGGTTACGTTAGGTTAGGTTGATTGGAGGGGTGTGATAGCCCATGTCATACGACATACACTTAAGCCAGTGAAGGCTTGTTGTGCGCTCCCTTTCAAACTGCCAGAGTTCTGCGGCAGGAATTAGTTGTCAAAAAGCTATGGAGCGAACAGCAATACACGTCTAAAGAATAAACTTTTTATAAAATCAAAATATGAGCCGGTTCAAATTATGACAATATTTTTGCACCAGCTCTTGTTTTCACCTTGAAAGTAAAATAATTGTTTCCTTAATATTTCAAGGACTAATGCAGCTAAAAAATATTTAAAAGACAATCTATTTCTTCGTTCTTCCTCAAGCTGACTTTTAAAACGTACTCCCCTATTATTTATACAATAATAAGTTTATTTATTTAATAAATTCTAACTATTGTGTACAATGTTTTGTCCGTATATATGTATGTACAACATGTGAAAAGCTATTATCTTATTTCAAGTAGAAGCTTGTGCATTTGTGTAGCTATTATACGATGAAAGGGTAATTTCTTAAGAGCTTTTGGATTTGATTAAAAAACACACACAATTTAGAGAAATGTATGAAATTTTTATTTGAGTCCATAGAACGATCTATATAATTCAATGTTTAAAGATGATTTCATGTAAATGTTGACCGCGGCTGTGCCTGAAATAGTTCATACGCTGGGTCTAATTTTGATATACTCTCTCCAACATATCGGTCGGTATCTTAGGAATAAATTCTTCAACATTGGCTTCCAGTACGTCAACAGTTCCAAACTTGTCTGCATAGACATGAGCCTTAATATAGCCTCACAAAAACTGGTTTAAAGACGTTAAGTTGCGCAATCTAGGCAGCCAATTGCCCGTCCCCAAATGTAATATGAAGTGTTCAGCGAACTCGCATCTCAATTGGGCCATTGTTTTGCATGTTGCATAGCAAGTGGCACCGTTTTGTTGAAACCACATGTCTGCCAAGTTCAGCTCTTATATTTTGGGCTAAAAAAAATTACATACACAGTAACGTTCCTGCCTTCAGCATCTTTGAAAAAGTACGGTCGAATGATGCCACCTGACCATAATCCACATCAAACAGTTCATTTTTGGGGATGCATTGGCAGTTCTTGCTGGCTTCTGGTTGCTCTTTATCCAAATACGGCAATTTTGCTTGTTCACGTATTCTTTCAAGCAAAAAAGAACTTCGTCGCTGAAAGCGATTTTCCGACAAAAAAGTGGATGATGCACTTTCTTAAATTTAATAATCTGCAAGCGTTGTTCATTTGTAAGTCGATTCATGGTTAAATTATAGACCAAACTGAACATGTTTAACACTAACATGCTACACGAAAACAGTTGAGCTGCCAAAAACAGTGTTGCTAAAAAAATCACCCTTTATGCCTAATATTATTATTAAAAAAAAGTATGAAAAATATTTTCATTTTTAGAATTTGCCTCTGCATGCAGCTGTATCAAAAACATAACATCAGTTTTTATAAAATTTTGCATATAAAATTTTCTAAGAATTTTTATTGTCTTTAAAAAATAAATACAACATTGTTTGCTGAGATGTTGTTGAAATAGTTCGAAGATTGAACTATTGAAGTACTTAAAAAATATTATATTCAACATATTTTTAGTATGTGGAAAATGCATTTAAAATACATTTATTCAATTCACATCCTTCATGCATCATTTTTGTTGTACGAGTATTTCCGCACTGTTCAATGTCAAGTAGGGAAGAACGACAGATTTTGTTTAAAGAGAAATAAAAATAAAAACCACTCGCTTAACTCGGTATTTCGTATTAATAGTTGGAAATAAATGCAATGAGGGAATGAATCTGGCCATCAGATGCTGTTTAGGAATATTAATTAAATTTTTCTTTGCTTTTTTTTTAAAGCTTCTGGTTCCCAATCATATTATTGTCTTCAGAAATTATATTTTATACATTCATTTTGATAATGTGGCAGTCAAAAATCATCGTTTCATATTATTTTTCATTATCAGGAATTTGGAAAGTTTGCCAACAACTTAAACTTAATTAAAGCAAATATTGAACCAAATAGTTGTGTTGGCACACACGCACACACACACATACACACACTCTTTGGGAATGAATGGAAATACTAAACGATATAAAATGTTTGATGCAGTGATTGAGTTATTGTACCCCCAATTATTTATTGCAATTCCAATCGATAAATTCCCCATAAAATGTTCAATTGCTCTCCTCACAGTTGATGAGGTTGAATCAATAACTCTACCCAGTCTTGTACGAAATAAGCAAAACCATATTTGCGACAAGTAATTAAGGATGTTTACCATATATTGTTGCACCATTTATAAGCAGCCACGTTAATATCGATGTTATGATGAATGGCAACACATCGCCGGTACATTGGCAAAATGGTAGACAAAACTATTCCTAATGATGACAACATTGATCCCAAAGCAAAACCAAAAACTAGAGGCTTATTTTTTAATGGTTTCTATATGTGAACTATATTTTGTGTATGTGTAATTTCTTTTTTAAGCACAAATACGAAAATTTTGGAAACATTGCGACAAATAAATCCGACAATCTGCTGCAACTGCAACAGAAACGATCACGGAAACGAAATGAGACGCTAGTGGGAATTAGAAGGACACTCCGGTTAGTAATGAGATAATCTAAGTTTCTTTTTCCAAACTCTATTTCAAAACTATACAATTAAAAAAAAATTAATCGCATATGTGGTATATTTAATGATTTATTTATATTTAAGTATGTCCTGACAAAAGCTATACCACTGTCGTCTAAGTTCCAAAAGGCCGAAAGTACACTTTTTATATTTTTACAAGAAACTTTACCAAATTTGAACTATTTAATTCAATCAACATTAAAAACTAACGCGGATTTGATTTTAATAAAATAACGCATTTTGGAATCGTTTTATTTGCTACTCTAGAACATTGAAAAATTCCAAGACGCTGAATTTTACATTAAAAATTTTGGAGCTTAAATTTAATTTAATATAAAATATAAAAGTGGTACATCATCCTAAGGCACATAAATGGTCTTCCATTAAGCTCTTTCTATTTTTAAATTTAAATAAAGCAACAATTTTATGAAGTATAATTGACTTTTTTTAATTATCTGAAAGGCTTATCAATGCCATTGTGCAAATGTCCAATTGTTCATGAGTCTGACGGATAAATCTGGCTGAATTTGACTGATGGCATGAGTTTTCTGGGCTTTGACCGCCGCCGCGACTTTTGGCTTACTCGCAAAGATCTAAGACTTAAGAAAACACCACAAGAAAAAGTCCAATGGCGTCAAATCACACGTGCTCGGTAGCCAGTTTACATCACCTGCACGTGAGATGACCATGCCCTCAAAACGTTCGTGCAAAATGCTCAATGTTACAGAGCTGTGTGGCATGTATCACCGCTTTATTGAAACCACAAGTCGTTGGTGTCCTTGACAGCCAATCCAGGCTGAAAGAAGTTGGTAATTAATAACATATAGCGACCATCGCTAATGGTGATGGTTTGACCAACGTTGCACACTGTGGATATTTATATGGAGATGAGGAAAAAAATATATTTGTCAAAAAATGTAGTGATTTCATCACAAATTTAGTTTTATTTATACAGTAATACACAAAAGTAATCAAAATGAAGAAAGTTAGAGAAATGTATATCGTTACCTACAATGTAAAAAGCCTACAATGTAAAAAATGTAAATGATTTTTTTAACTTTTAATTTATTATTTATTTTAAATCTATCTTTAATTTATTATTCTAAAAGAGCCTTAACTTCGCCTCTTGTAACACTATGATTTTTCTGGCGAAATGAAGAAGTCAAATGTGAGATCATGGGATCTGATGTTACCATCGTTCGGTCCAATAGTTTTTTTCTTTCGTGAGTTCTTTGTACACTACGAGTATTTTGTACCCTTCATTTTCTAACCAATGCATTTCTTTTGTAAGTTCAAGCTTTATAAACATCCCCAAAGTTTTTAATGTACAAATGTTGTGGTTGGTTTTTGAAATACTAGAAATAAAATCAATTACTTTTTGATGAAACATAGCACGTACTTCATCCCTTTTGTATCGTTTGGCACGATCACAGCACTCCTCAAACGATTTAAGTGGCCGACCAAGTGCAGAACTGGTAGAACATTCAGCCTCGGTAAACTTAATTGTAAATGTGCGTTCAAGCCAATTTGCATTCTTTTATTTCAAATCGCGACTTCGTACGATTAGAATCCTACTATCTTTGTCTGAAGTTAGAGTAAACGCCTTTATATGTTGTATACAAAATTTCACATGCTCTAGTTTCGTTTAAGCCAACGTGCGATTGTTGCAAAAACTGTTTTAATTTTGTTCTGTCTTTGTCAAACTCCAGAAGCTTCGAGCATAAAACCGCATGTGAAATAGAGAAACTTTCTATTGCCGTAAAACTCTTGGGCCTTAGTTTCAGTTATATTAAAAAAAACGGAGAAAAATCGCTTGTACTTTTCGCGTTTGTCGGCACTTGTTGAATGACAAAAACCGATCAATAAACACCTATAAATACTATGTATTTTTCAATATTTTACTGGCAGGTAGTTATGAATGGGCGCATATTTCGAAATGTTCAAAACATGAGCACTCCTAAATGTGGGTGAAATTTCTGTAAAAAAACACGCAGGTAACTAACGGATAAACCCAAATTATTCAAAAAGTGCCGTTTCCTTTTTTCCTTTTAATTCTCCAGTCATTTTTATTAGCGCTTATTACTTTGCTATCGCAATCATAAAAATCAAATAACCTTTTGTTTTTATTTTAATTCTGAGAATCATAAAAATCAGTGTTTTTTCCAAGGAATTTTGTGCATATCTGGAGCAAATTTTTTAAATTCATACCTTCACTTAATTGTGAATAAAAGCGAAACGCGTTCATTGATTTTCATGATTTATGTCTCATTTTGTTCATAGCTTATGCGACTTTACGTGAAAGTAATAGGACTTGACACTTTTTTTACCGTTTTGGATTTTTTTATGAATTAAAAATAAAAAATTTAAATTTTTTAGGAAAAAAAATATTTTTTTCTTCATACATTTATTTATAACTGCGAAACTGTTGCTTATGTAGCGAAACGTTGTATGAACAAATTAAAGGAATTGTAATTCTTAATTTTTTAGAATTTGTTTAAGCAAAATACGACTAGTGGTTCCTGAGTTATGTTAAACAAAAAAGCATTATTAGAATTCAGTTGCAAATCAATCAGCTGAAAAATTTTGTACTGTGTAATGCAACAAATTGAGAGATGGCACCTGGTGGCACTTGAAAATGATTAAAAATGTAAAAACAGATATGAGGCAATGTATTAGTAGTGATTTCCAACTGTGGGAAAGTATGGCTAAAATTGTAGATCCGAATGTTTGGAGAAAAAAGGGATTTTTGTTATATGTTCATAAAAATAAACAAACAAAAAAAAACTCAAGTCTCTGCAGAGTTTATTTTTTCAATTTTAGTATTAATTCTTAGCGCTATCAAAATAAAACATTAAGACTTACTGTTAATGCTCCAAAGTTTGTTTCAAATCAAACTATACACTATGACCTAAACGTACCAAAAGTCAAAGACGAAATAAAGAATTATAGCGGAAACTATCTCAATAGATTAAGTAACCACTGCAACCCACTAGCGATATCCCTACTTGATGAAACTGAAGAAGTGAGAAGACTGAAGAGATACCATATACTTGACTTACCATTTATTTAACATATACTATTAAAATATTTATTGATATGTAAGATTATTTTAGTATAATATCTAAATTTTAAAATAATTGAGAAAAAGGAAATGTATTGAATGAATGTTGTTGTTTTCACTGGAGAGCAACAATAACTTGAAATATTATTATATCTAATTTGCTTATTATCCTCAATAGGATAGATTGTAAATAAAAAAAAAGGATTAATTCTTAACAGAATTAGTATGACGCTTACACGCTTGCACCCACTGGTATTGACCAAAATGTTGTTGATTAATAATTAATAAAAAAACAATATGTCTCAAATGAAGAAAAATAAAATCAAGTTTCCAGTAGACAGGCAGGCAACACAAGAAAAAATTTATAACAACAGTATACAGTCACTGTTGACAGACACTTTTAGACAATTCACGGATCAGTCAGGCAAATATAAACACTTTAAATAACAACAATTACGGAGCGACAAGAAAACACCTGTATACACCTTATCAGGGATGATAAGTTAAGTTAGCATACTGAAATATCCTACTCTAAATAAAAAATAAAAAGAAAAACGTTAGCTCACATAATAAAATAATATTAATTTTGAAATTCATAGGTTTAAATTAAGTTGATTCGGTAAAACATATAAGTACTGAGTTTGAGACGGCTATAGAAAAAACTAGCAGTCAGATCAGAGTAATTATTTTTGATTTGATTGTACCATTTAGTCTAAAATGTGAGTATTTTGACAATTTGAGTTTTTTCCGCGAAATCCCCAGTGTGCGTTGTTCCCAATAAAATATTGACCGATGATGTAGCCAGCCCAAAATTCATACCAAACAGTGACTTTTTCCGGATGTACCAGATGGTCTTGGTGCTCGTGTGGTGTTATGACGTTGTAAATTTGACAATTTTGGTTGCAGACGTACATCGTCCTCTAGAAAAGGAGGATGATTATGATAAAACAACTTTATCATTTACACGTGTTGTTGGACAGCATCAACATTTATAGTGATTTGGTAAAACAGTTTGAACAAATGTCAAATAATTTGACAGATGTAGCTTCAACAATATGGCCGCTCTCAATTGTCAAAGTTTGCATGAACGTATTGGTGGAACCAATACAAGGAGTTGCGTAACTTTTTTTTTGATAATTATAAAGCCTAAAGTAAAAGAAATGAATCACTTAAATTTTAATTTTAGTCGGATAGTATGGACACAGGAAATATGCATCAGGTGCTGTTTTCTATTCAAATTTAATTTTACGCAAAGATTTTAAAGCCAACAATTTGGAATGACTTTTGGATATTGTTAGTATGGCTATTGATATACCCCAAACACGTCTTTGCCACCAAATACCATTGACTCTTTGGATCAACATTTGAAATTGAATTGATAATGTGGAAAGGATTATAAAGGCTTGGAGGCTCTTCGACAAAATTATTTTTCATCTATAAAGATGCTATTGAAAAAATAAATAGAATAAATAGCTTTCCTAAAAATTAGAATATATTTAAGGACTACGCGCAGCTTTTCCTTATAAAATATGGCAGTTCATTTTCAATGATATTAAAGAATTTATTTTTTAATTTATGGTTTTAATTACGAATTAAATTTAATGAATGTTTAAGAAATACAATGAACGGAAGTAATATTTTTTAATTGGAAAGATAATTTTATTTTATTTATATCACTTTTGGCCACAAGATGCAACAAAATGAATGTGAAAAGACAACATCCCTAGAATGTATGAAATTTCTTTACTCATAAATTATCACTAAATTGTCAGGAATTTCAACTGAACTGTTGTCTAGACTTTTTTTTTGTTTTTTGATTTTTTAATTGCAAACATAAAATCAATAGAAATGTAATACACATATCAAAAATTCGTTTTGATCAAATAATGAAAACGAGTTGCAAGAACTAGAGTCGAAGTTTCCGTATATCCGTATGTGGCACTGTTGATAAAAACAACAGTCCGTTCGGAAAAAAATCATCTTCAAATGAAAAAAAAAATATGAAATTGGTTAAGATGATTTTTTTTAATTCTTCTAGCTTTCCATAACAGGATTTGCCACCAAAAGCCTGTATGATGTGCATAAGCAAGTTCTACTGAATTAATTCATAAAAAAACATGAGTAGAAGCTAAACTTGATATCATTAGTTTTTACAAAATTCTGTTGACCAACAATTTTTGTTTGTTTTTGTATTCAAATTTTTGTCAGCAAAATCATGGCATCTGCCAAGAAAAGAAAATAAAACGGCTAAAAACATGTGCAACAATTTTTTTGTTTGTTCTTTTCCTGCATCTATTTATATTGTTATTTGTTTATTTATAAGTGGGATCTCAATAACGTACACGTTGTCTAAATAAACTGAACGAACGGGTTATCCATTTTTTCAATTTCAAAAGTAAAGTTAAATAAAACACTAATAAAGCTATGATTTTGAATTAAATTCCATTTCATGGTCTGGATCCTGCTATTACGTACAAAATACAGTGTCATATATAAATTACCGCCCCTAAACTGACGTAGTTTTCGGCCACTTTTTTGTCATATTTCCAAAAGGCCAAAAAAGGTATGTTACCACGGCGCTGTAAGTTGACGATAACGGTTCTTCCAGCATTGTTTTCAAAGAAATATGGACCAATCACACCTCCGGATCATAATGCGCACTGGATTCTCCGAGCCTACATGCGACAATTGTGCTTGTTACCCGTAACCACCAAGTGAGAAATGAATTTCAACGCTGAAAGAATTTATTTCGAACAATCAGCATTGAAAGCTTTTTGCTTTAGCCACCAATCATCATGGTCAGCCGGCCTTATTGTTGCATGAGTTGGGCTTAATATGTATGAAGGTGTAGATCCAAATGTAAACTATGCCCTAATGAGCAGAAAGTAAGTACCAATTGAAGAGAACGGCGTGGAAATGACACATTCGGATTATCCACTAACATTTTCGACAAAACGCACATTGTGATGATAGACAGACCTGTCCATATCTGTAACGCTTCCAGTCTTTAAAAAATTTCTTTATAATTTCGCCAGTTTCTTGTACAGTAGATCGATTATGGCGACCATAATCAGCCCGTTATGCTCGAAAACTAGCCACATTTTAGTCAGCACTTTTGTTCTAAATTTAAACTATTTTTATGCGTTTGTGTAATTATCAAATGATTCATATTTACAGATAACATACCTTTTACTAAATAAATATGATTTAAAATGGCGGATATTTAACGTTGTTAGACCAGCGGTTTCGAAACCATTAAATGGATAACCCGATAATAACTTCTCGAAAAATTATATAATTTTACGTTGGGGAAAAAAATATCTTTCAAAAATCTTTTGAAATTTTTCATTATTTTTATTAGATATTCGTTGATTTACTATTCCAACCAACATATGATACTTTCATTTCAATATCAGTTTTATATTTTCATTTCAGGTTACACTCGGTGGTCTGCCACTGGCTGTGGAGGACATAAATAAGAATCCTTTGCTTTTGCCTGGCAAACGTTTGTCATTTAAGGCATTCGATATTGGTCATACTACTGGCCTTTATCGTGTACAACCAATAAGGTAAGAGAGCTATATATACATACAGATATATATATATATATATATATATATATATATATATATATATATATATATATATTACATATATATATATATATATATATATATATATATATATATATATATATATATATATATATATATATATATATATAAATTGATGTCTGTTTGTGTACACACACTAAATACATAGGATTATATACATATTTTTAGTTTCACAAGAAAATTTCATGGTATTGATTGCTGAATCTCGAATTCGTCTTATAATGGAAGTGGATAAGAAAGGAATCAAATCCGATTAATATGGTCTATGCAATAGCCAAGGTATAGGGTGCAGATGGTTGTCAAAATCTATATATAAAAATATGTAAAATATTTTTAGTTGATTTTTTATAAGGAATTTGACAATTGCATTCTGTCGTATTCGATGTAGTCGATGCCCTTGGATATCATGTGGATTGGTATCGTGCCACATTTAACCATTTCCTACTCATCCAGAAATTGGCTTCAACGCTGAAAATGATTTTTTTAAAGAAAATTAGGGTCAAAAGCTTCAGGGCGCATCCGGCGAACACACGTCATAATCAATTGTCGTTTGCCTTCAGCTCCTGAGGTCAATTAAATCTGGTACGGGTGCCAGCCTAAGCTAAGCTATGGCCAGCGAAAAGCCGAGTTCATATGAGCAACGCGAACTCGGCTGCCTCGGATTCTCCTAAACACACGAATAGTGGCGATATTTTCAGCAGATTAAGACAATTCATTCCCAGTACATTTGTATTTGAAAAATATTCACTCCTGTTTGATGGAGTATCACTCATACGTAAATACGAGTATTTGTACAAAAACTATTGCCTACTTTTATGCAATACTGTGGTCTGGTGCGAATGAGTGATATGCAAATATAAAAAACTTTCATACGTAGCGGACTTGTACCTGGTTCACACACGTCAAGCTTTCTTGCTCAAGTTTTGATTGAGTTGAGAGAAAAGAATACAAACTTTCTCTATCTATATTCCAGCTGACCATAGACTTGAGCAAGAAATTTTGACGTGTATGAACCAGGCATTATTGAATTAGACAATATTAACCACAGAATTATTCTTATTAATCACACTTTGTTATCGATTGGAATATTAAAAATTGTTTTTGTAATAAAGATTTCCTCGGCAATTTTTCCCGCCTTAATGTACAACTATTAACGGCCGTGTTAATTTTATTTTCTTGAGAATATTTTTTGCAAACTAAATGAAATTATCGTGCATGTCTGTGTGTCTCTTATTTCAGGTTTATGACTCAAATGAAAAGCGAAAATGTGGCTGCATTTATAGGACCAGATGAGAGCTGCATATCAGAAGCGCTGCTTGCTGCAGCCTGGAATATACCAATGATATCTTTTGTAAGTAAAATGGAGCATTTTGCATTTTTTGTTTTCACTTTAGTGACATTAACAAACTTGCAATAGACTTGTTAAGGACATTCAATGTCATGTCATGTTTGTTGGGGTAATAAAAGAAAATTGATTTAAAATTTTTGTTTTCTACTTTTTGAATGAAATAAATCCTTTAAACTTTTCATTATGGGCCAAATTCTATAATAATTCAAGTGACAAATGTAAAGTTCAAACATACCTGGAAATAGTTCTGGAAAATTTTAGTTTTTCCATCAAACTTAATGCAATTTTTTTTAAAGAAGTTTTAAATTCTTTTTACGTTTTTAGACATTTGGACAGAGTAAATATTTAGTGGCAAAATTACGATTATAATTTTTTTTTCTTATCAAACAATAATGCAATACGTCTCTTTTTGTTATCAACACAAATACTTGGAACGAATGTTCATATCCTTTTACTTATTGTGATCCTTGTTTGGTTATTTTGTACTTATACTTTGCAATACAAGTATTTCACGTATATTTTCATTACAAGAGATTGATGTTTCTCCTTTATACTCAAATAAAATTAAAATCTCACTCAAATTTTCATTTATATATATAAAATTACGGACTACACTGTAGAAAATAAATTATTCTGTATTTTCCTTTGAATTTATGTAAAACAAAAAATTCTAAAAATTCAAATTAGTATTCGTTTTTAGTTATTTATTTCTATGTTTTGTTTAAAATATTGACATTTTTTAATGCTTTACAGACTTTTCAATTTATGCTTTTAAAGATTTTTTAATTTTTAGTAAAAATTTTCGTTTCTTTAAAACCATTTGATATAAGTTTTTGTATTACGAATCCCATTCATTCTCGTTTTCTTTGTAAACGTTTTCACTACTTTTTTAATTTTATTGATAACTATATTTTTTGTTTTTTTTTTTAGTCTTCATAATATTTCATTATTTTTTTTAATTTAAATGAAGATTTTTCTGAAAATTAATGTCCATGTAGTATCATAATCCATTGATGAAATTCTGATTTTTTGTAAATTTTTCGGCATTCGTTTGAATATTTTTTGTTTTGTGAAAATACTTTTTTATACATTTCGGGGAAATCGCAAAGGGAAATTCTTTTAATTTTTTCTGGTTTGATTGTGTTGATTTTTTTTGTAAAAAATAGATGTTGTATTTTCTGCTTTACAGTGAAATTTCATTAAATTGTTAAATTTTTCATAAACGAGTATAAAGTTTTAAGATTTTTTTTTTTTTTTGTAATTTGGCTCAATTAATTTTTTTAGTTTCATCAATTGTCCTCTAAGAACTAAAGTTTTTTGAGTAAATAATTTCTTGTGTTTGTGAGTAAAGCCAATATTAAATTAAATAAAAATGAATTTTATCTCTCCTGTTGGTGAACTGTGAGGAAATTTTTATTTATTTGTATTATATATCTTTCGCAATGAGTTCCAAAAAGGTAAATATATAATAAAAAGTTTTGCCTTTCCAACTGATTTACAAATCAAAGTATTTTCTATATATAATTTCTTATATATTTAATAATATAACATTAGCGAATTTACAAAGTCCTTCCTTAGAAGAACAAATTTATATATACATTTATGTTATTTAATCAAATGTTTTGTTGTTCTTTTCGATCCCCTTGTCTTTTTAGAAAATAATTTCTTATTCTTTAAAACTTCACAGTTCTTTATATTTCAAGGACACCAAACGTCAGAGACAAATTTAGTCAATATAAAAATGTAAAATATTAAATGAAATACCACAGCTTTTTTATTATTGTTTAAGTCCTCAACTTTTGTCTTATATTTTGTCCCCTTTACATATAAAAATCATGATATTTCAAAGAATATAAAATAATTCTCTAAAAAGATTAAAAAATATTACAATAAAATAAACAAACCCTGAAGCGGTTTGAAAGTATCAAGGAACTGTTGGATTAAATAAAACCAATAAATGGTTTCCTATTTATAGAACGAAGTACCTTGAAATTTCGATTTTATAATATAATAAAAAATAATGAAAGAAACTCCTTTATTCAAACAATAAATTTCAACATTGTATCAATGAAATCTGTTATTGAAGGTGAGCCAACGAAACTCTTTATTGAGTCAATTAACAATGTTTTATTGTAATAATAAAAAATTTGAAATAAAAAATTAAAACAAAATCGAATGCAATAATTTTTTCTAGGCCTTTCAAGCAATTAAATCAATTATTTTAAATAAAATGGTGAACTTTCACCAGCTTTGGAAAGTGAATAGCTGACACTACCCACTTGAGTTTTTCCTTCTGGCTTACAATTATTAAATGTCAGAAACAATTAGAAAAATTTTTGTAAGTATATACAAATGTGCAGAGCATGTCTTACAATATGAATATGAAGAATATTTCGTTGTATAAATATGATTTTATTTTTTGAGCTTTTAACTTAAATTTATAAACTTGAATTATTTTCTCAAGTTTCCTCTTTTTTAGTTTTATTAATTAATATTTCGGTATTCATCGATATTCTCCCCAAACTAATCGTTAAAACATTTAGAGTTTTTCAAAATGTATTGTTTGTTGTGGCTCTAGATGTTTATACATATGCCGACATTTCATTGGCCGCTAAACCAAATCGCCAGTGAACTTCAAGCGGTTTGAAAGCGTTCACCCTCATATGTTTATGCCAAACAAATCAAATACAATATGAGAATTCTGTATTGTATATGAATCATTATAAAATACATAATCATAGTAGGATTAGAATGCTTTTATACAAACAACACAGCTGACTATTTGGTTTAGCGACAAATGAAATCTTGGCATATGAACATCTAGAGCCACAACAAATAATACATTTTGAAAATGCTCTAATTGTTTTAATTTAAAATATTAACATTTGAAAACTAATGACAATTTTTTGTCGTATTTAAAATAATAATCACTTAATCACATATGCCGGTTGCAGAAATCCTGCTTTGTTGCTTGCGAGTATTATATCATGTTCACACGATGAAAGTAAGCATTTGCTTTTCTCCCAGAATTTCGAATGCCAATCAGGCTGCAGACTGTAGACGCAACATTCGTGCTTTGCGTTTTAAAATACACATACACACGCAAATATTTTGGGCGACCTTTGTTGTAATATATTTATTTTTTGTCATCTCCTTTTATTTTCCTTTGTTGTCATCTAGTTCATTTTATATTTATAATACGAAATGTTTGGTTTTTTAATGAAATTTTAATTGATGCACATGCACATACGGACATGATTGATTCTGATTTGTGTTTATTTACAAATACATCTGTATTTTGCTTTGATAACTAGTTCAGATAAAATAGCGATAAACTACGCTAAAATTGGAAACGACAGTATTTCTTCGTGCTTCGCAAGTATTTGCATTCAAGTTGAAGCAAGCAGATTCAATTTGTTTCCTTCCAAAACTTTTGCATGATGAAGCACGTTAATTTAAGGTCGATTGGTTTGAACGAGAAAACGAGTCTCGCATTTATGTATCAGAGTAAGACATGGTTTTAAATAATGAATCATTTTATTTGTAATTTAGTTTTAGACACTTCATTTTAGTTTTTATTTTTATAACAATATTTCAAAAGGGAAATATTCTTAAGAAAAAAAACTTTAATAACTCATTTAATAAATGTATTTTCAATTGAGTAAATGATTTCTCTTACATTATATACTGCTTTCTGTCTGAGATAAGAAAAATTAAAAATTTCAAGTTTCATTCGTGAAGAAAAATTAATTGCAATGATCGTTCATGTATTAGTTATTTGTATCGAATACATTCAATATATGTAAGTAAATTATTTTTATAAGTGACCCAATCTGATTGTGTTTTTCCTCTCTAATATCGATAATAGTTTTCTATATTATTTTTTTAAGTCTAAAGTGAAACAAAAATTTTCTGAAAATACTTACGTGAGTCACGTTGAGTAAACTGTTTGTTGTGTTGTTTGTATAGAAACATTCTACGCCTACTATGATTATGTATTTGTTGTAATTCATATACAATACTGAATTCTCATATTGTATTTGATTTGTATGGCATAAACATCGGAGGTTGATTGTTTTCAAACTGCTTAAACTTCACTGACGATTTGGTTTTGACAACCAATGAAATGTCGGCATGTGAAGAGCTAAAGCCACAACAAAAATTTTTTCATTTTTTCAATGCGTTTTCTGAAAATATTAAGATTTTGTTTTCTATACCAGTTTATTGAAACACATTTTTCCAATAATGTTATTTATTGAAAAAACTTCATCTGTCATATAAAAAAGTTTCTCTGATTTCGAAACTCCTTCATATTAGTTTACGATCACGGTTTGAGTTTATTACTGATAACTTTTGTTTTGGAGAGGACTGTCAAGTTGAGAAATGCGAACTGAAAAAAAATTATTTATATAATGATAATTTTGTTCGTGTTATTACAATGAACACATTTTAAGGTTGCGCATTATATGGGTGATTTTTTTTTTATAGGAAAATAAATCTCTTTAAGACAATAAATTCGATGTGGATTTATTTCCACTTTACCTTTACGTACATATTTATATGTAGATAATATGTGAGCTTTGCACAGTTTCATATTTAGAAAATATTTTTGAGCAAATACGGAAAATATAATTAAAAAAATTTATTTTTCTATTCTAAGAATTTTTTCAAACGTATTTTTATTTGAATATTCTATTGTTTGTTGTTGGCTTAGCTAGGTACATGCCTGCATTTCATTGGCGCTAACTAAATCATCAGTACCCTTTTAGCCAAATCATGATTGGAAGCATTCAAAGCTCGTATACTTATGCCACAGACTACAAACACTATATGAGAATTCAAACAGAACTCAATCATATTTTTCTATTTGTAATCAACAAAAACACAAAAGTATAAATAGCTTTAGAAAACTTTTGTACAATCACAACACAACAAACCTAGCTAAGCCAACAACAAACAATAGAATATGAAAATGGTTATTTTGGAGAATATCTCGAATAACGAATTTAATAAATATTTTTATTTGTTTTAATTAATTTATGTAGTTTTAAAGTTTTTTTCGAAATGTTTTATATAAAATGAGAAAAAATCGTGGTACTATTTCAATTCTCTAAAGAAATTAAAGTTGCATTACAAATTTAGAGCAAAACTAATTATATATGTAGTAGTTTTTTTTTGTCATTTATGCTTTTTTGGCGCAATATTTTGTATATAAATCTATTCATAATATCTTACTTTGTTCACATTCAAGTGATAAGCATTTAATTCAGAAATGTAATGCGATTCTGGAGAGATACTTTTGCTTTCTGCATTTTTTATTTCAAGATATACTATACATAAGCGTATAAAAAAATTCTGTTATTTAGAAAAGGATATAAATGGAAGCATATCTACGTATTGCTGTAGAAATAATATTTTATATTTGCATCAACTACTCAACTACATCAAGACTACATGTTAAGAAATCGCATTTATGTAATTCATGAGTTAAAATTCCCTAAGACATAAACAAGTAAGAAATTTATCTAAACAACTATACAAATGCTACAATTTGACACTAATAATAGAATCCAGTTTTAAATTTCCAATCTATCTATCTATATCTGATAGCCAATAAAAATGTAAGCGCGTTTACATACGAATCTTTAAGCTTTGATTTAGGAATTTAGGTTTGTAACTATTAAAACTTCAGTCACAAATTTAGATTTTGATTGATTTTACAGCGGCACAACAACAATGTTTTTAACAAAAGCATATCTCTTGTAATGTTACATTATTAACTTATCCAAATCATATTTAATTCAATACGAATCTTTTGTGAAATCGTCGTAATTCACAAATGTTATTTATTGAAATAATGAATTTATTTTAATACTGCGTAAATAACCATTCAATTTCATTGCAATTCATTCAAACTAATTAATGTGAATCGATAAAAAACAATAAATAAAATTAATAATAAGTTAGCCATTCATAGAACTATTCTCATATATTTTCCAAGTACAAGTAGCAGCCTTTCCACATAAAAACTGTTAAAAATTCATCTGCGTAAAAACGATTTATTCTCTTTTAACTTAATTTCATTTGCTTTTGTTTTATATGGATGTATAACATATTTTTATTTAACTTTAATCATATAGTTGTGTGTGTGTCATATTTGCGTATGAATAATATTTAATCCGATTTTATCAAATATCACTCATACGTAAATTCTTGTGTAAAAACTCTTGCATACTTTTATGGACGTTCATTCTGGTCATAGTGGTCTGGTGCGTATGAGTGATGTATGTAAATAATTTAATTATTATGCAAAAGTATAGCATACTTTCAAAAAGTTTTTAAGGACTAATAACTTGGTTACTAGTTTGAATGAGAAGAAGTAATTTAACACAATCGTTTATCCCAAATATATAATAATTAATGTTATTTTTTTTCTCCATTACACCCCTTATGGCTTCCTCAAAGCATTTTTGCCTTGTATAAGATTCGTTAATCGGTTGTTAATCCAGCTATGTAAATGATTGATCTCCTGTAGCAGGACCTAGTATAATGGGACTGCCATCTATCGTTGCCTAGAAACAAGGTCCTCTGTGTATTTTTTTTTTTAATAAATAACCTTGCTAATCTCTGATTCCTGTCTTTTTTCCTAGGGGCTGCTGGATGTCTGACCTTTGTCATGATGTTAATCTCTTTTCCAGGGTAAGGGGAGGTCAGGGGCTTCTTGGGTAGATTTTTTTTGGAGGAGGTTGAAGCCACTTAATTTAAAAACTCGAAAAACCATAGTGAAAATTTGTTTTTGTCCTTTGCCAGGAAATGTACACAAATAAGTTTTTTGTTGTACTAAATCTTAATAAAACTATGGTTTGTTATTATAATTTGTTTATAATAATTTTTATTTTTAGTCACTGGAAAGAACTCAATGTGGGTGTTCAAAAAATTTAATCAAGTTGTTTTTTTGAGGTCGATATAAAAATTTATTAAATTATTTCAGTGTGAGGTTATTGCTTATCAAAAATATATTTTTAATAAATATATTCAAGTTAATTGAGAAGAACTGTGTTGTGTTTTACAATAAAAAAAATATTTCATTATTGGAAGCCTTCTTAACATCTTTTTATTTATTTACTTTTAAAAGAAGCATCGTCTTCGTTTTAATATAATGAGGAAAACGCGCAAATAGAGTTCATCTTGAATGAAAAGCCAAAATAAAATTTTCGAGCCATGGATCTTATGGGCTTCTTTGGATGTAAGTTTGGACTGCAAAAAGATAAAAATTTCAATTATATTCTTTTTTCATATATTTGTTTTGATACACTCTGTTGAATATTCTTAATCGCTGCATCCGCTAATGACATGTATGTTTCTTGTCAAATGCAAATGCTGTTAATGTAAACGTCGTCGACGACGTTAACACATCTGTGTACTACTGCATTGAATATACAGAGAACACTATTTTGGCTTTCTCTCCCGCATATACTTATCTCTCTCTTTCACCTCTCAACGCCGAAAAAGTCCAAACAGATTGAACTTTTTCGGCGTCAAATTTCTTACGTCGTTGAGATTAACTGCTCTCATACAATTACATACGATTCAACTTTTTTTTGACATTTGACGCCGTCGACGACGTCGACATTAACTCCAGCAAAAGACTTAAAGAGAGCTTTATAAGTCTGCTTTCGCGTAATCATTCCAACAGGTGGCTTAAATAATTAGTTTTATTTCTACTTTGAACTTGTTTAACTATTTCAATTAAGTTGTACATTAATATTTTGTAGCAGCAACGGTAAGGGGCTAAATCTCATTCTGTAGAATATAAACAACAACTTCATAACTTTTGCAAAGCTTTTAAGCAATATAAGAAATAAAAGAGTAAGTGAAAAATTTCCAATGGGTTTCATAAAAAAAATAATTTGGCGGTTGTAGCAGATTAAATAATACAGAAGTTTTTATGGGATTGAACAGCTGCGTTTGTAATTCATAATGATTTTTTTTATTGAGAATCTTAAATATTGAGCATGTTTGAGTTGGATTGCATGTACCATTAACGAATGAACGTAATTTTTCTTTATGGGCTGGAGTTAAAACCTCATCAAACTGATGTTTATTAATTGATTTAATTTTAAGTCAGTGTTAATATTTCTTTCCTCATGCTATGAAAATTTTTAATAAATTTTTTTAATGGCTAATTTAATAATTTCTATCCAATAGAATAGTTCTAGAGTAGACTAGAGATAATTAAAAAGGCAACTTGTTGTGACTTATTGAAATATGTATGTATTGAAACGGACTAGAAAATCCTTGCTACGTAAAGATTTTTTGTGACTATATCTAATTTTTTCAAGTGATATTTTCTATAAAAAGAAGTTGTAAAATTTTTACCCCAAATATTAAAAAAAAAATATTTGGTATATTTTGACACAAGCACCAGTAAAATATCAGGCATAAATATTTTCTTAAGAATATCTGCAAATAAACAAATAAATTTAAAAATGATAGAATAATTCAAACTATTTTCATAAATATTTGCCGTAAAATTTTGATATATTGTTTTCTGCTCTAAATACTCCTACGTGCATTGTCAGCTAATTGATGCAAAAATCTTCCAAAGGAAACAATAACTCTTCTGTAGGCTTTATTTATTTAATTATTAATAAGATCTTCATCAAAGTCGGAGTTCGACAAAAAAGTCAATTTTCTCCTCGACTATTTAACGTGGCAGTTGATAACTTTATGAGGTGTGTAACAAAGAAGCTCAGGGATATATTTCGGATTGGCTGGCAAACTAGAAGATCTTGACTATTGCGGCGAAGTTTGTCTACTCCTAGTTAATAAGATATACAACCCAAGAGAGACAAACTCTTGGAAGAAGCAGCTAAGCACGATGTAAAATATCAACATTCAACCAATATCACCAATATCATACTGCAGTAGAGAATTAGTGAAGTAGACTCTCTATTTTACCTAATGAGTGTAATAAAAAAAAATCAGCGGCTCTTTCGAAGACATACTTACTCGAAAAAACAATGCTGGACAAGCATTTGGAGAACTAAAATCCATATGGAATTATAGCTAATTTTTCTAGTCGCGAGAAATGTGTGAAGACTTTCCTGCTGGATGCATGCGAAGCTTGGAATACAACAAACTGACTATAAATATTCATAACTCGATGCTCAGAAGGATACTAAACATATACTGGTCAAACATCATCAACAACCAGCAGTTACGGAAAATTGCTGAACATACCTCAACCTACATTGAAATAAAGCAGAGGAAATAGTGCTGGATAGGTCAAGACAATCGGAGCCAGCTGAAGACCATGCCATTGGCCTAAAACCATGTGGAAACACATTCGTTGAGTTCCTATATTTATATATATTTACAAGCAATAATTGACTAATTGGAAAATAAAATGAAAGCAAAGAATAAATGTTTATAATTTTTCGATGTTTTTGTAAAAACTCCCAATTACTTATAAGAAATTTTTGTGTAAACAATAAGCTCTCCAAGCTTTTCATAAGCTGGTCAGAGATCTACTTATTAGCTTCCAAAGTCGCATTTCTTCACAGCTCTTTAATAAATAAACTTGTGCTGCTTGAAAGCTGTGCTTAACTCGAGCTTATGGGAAGTAATATTTCTTATTTATAAATTACGGAGAAACTTGCGCTGTCATTAGTGTTCGTAACCTTGTGCATTTATACGTACCTTTATTTTTAACTAATTCGCCAACTTGCCTTGTTATTTTTGTTAGTGCTGTTTACGGACTAACTTTTTTGAGAGTTTGAAAAAAAAAACTTACGAAATAAGTTTATTTTTTCTCACCACAGGATGACAAAAATCCTTGTTAAGTTCCAATTATATTACTTTCTATTACATCCTCACCGATTGAAGAGTACAAAACTTAAGCTGCACGTAACGTTGAACACAAGTGGCACACTTTCAGACACGCATACATCTCAACTGCAGATGTATACAGATACAAAAAAAAACTTGCCATAAAAGTCTTCTTGATTGGGCGTCCCGAAAAAAAATTTCTCTAATAGGAAGTCGTAAAGTTCTTTAAAATTGAGGCATCATTCTTAAATTAATCGAATCACCTCTTTTGTGAAGATGAAGAATTTTCTGTGCACTAACAGTCCGGCTGGGTGTCAACTTTCATTCAAATTCGGTCAGTCCTTTACCACAGAGAATACTATAAGGAATTATATGTTTATCTAGGATATTACTTATAGCTATCGGTGTTCCAAATTTCATTCACTTCTATTCATGTGTGAGTGACTAACAAACGTCCAAATATCCAAACTTTCACATTTGCATTATCAAGTTACCAAATTAAACTGATGCTTGGCTTGCCGCCTGCAATAACAAATATTTATTTCCACAAGTTGTAATAAAACAAATTCACAAGCATCAGGCCAATTCATTACCCTAGAGTTAAATCTACTATAAAGTCAACATTTGATTTTGAAATTGTATTTGTTTAGTAAACACCCACACATATACATGCACATGTATATTCTTATAGTGTATGTAAAAGAAGAGTTTATAAAAATATGTGTATTTTAATGTTTCTTTATTTTATTTTTCTTTCTAATTCACAGAAATGCTCAGATTCCATTGTATCAGATAAGGAAACATTTCACACATTCGCTAGAACATTGGCTCCTGCCTCTAAGGTAAGTTGAACGAAAATAGTTTGAAACAAGAATGTATTATTATTCTTTGGATAATATGAACAACTTTAGTAGAAGGAATAGGATATATGTATACAGTAAGGAACAAAACTGTGAATGAAGGAAAATACAAATTATTTTTTATTTTAATTTTATACGTACATCAGATGCTTAAGTTGTCCTTAGAAAAATAAAAAAAATTGAAGCTTTGCTCATTGACATAATTTTGTAAGAGACACTTTTGAAACTTTTCAAAGGGAACAATTATATTTTGTTTTTTACCAAGCCTTTTTTCCATCCCAAATATGTATTGTTATTGTTGTTGGGGGTGCTTTTCATTTGGTTTTTAAAATGTCGTGAGAGTGACAGCAACTTTTATTATGGAAAAAAATTTTATAGATAAAATGTATTCGAGCACTTTAAGAATTCTAAAAACGTGCTAAACAATACAAATTCATGATCACATTCTCTTTCTATGCGGGGCCGCTTGTATGATTCAATTTGGCTGATTTTGGCTAATTTTATCATGAGACTCTTGCAGTTTTCGTTTTAGAAAAAAGTACAAAAGCTCTTAACAACTTTAACTGTCTTATAACGCTACCTGCTCTATTGAAATTGCACTTTATCATTTCGAGGCCAAAAATTTTGTTTTCATACGAAGTCGCCATATATTAGATGCCTGGATTTGATTATTATAATACCACTTTTCAAATTGTTTTCTTTACCCTCAGACAAGTTTCTTTATTTTTAGCTGTATTATCGATCCGTTGCCATTTTAATACACTTGGCTTCTTTGTTGCAACATAGGCGTGTCTGAAACGACAACGACCTTATCAAAAAGTTTTTCAAGTTTTCACTTCCACATTGAAACTTTATTGTCTGATTTCTTTTCTAAACTTCAGATATAATTCAGATTTTTTTATTCATATAATGAAGATATTGAGGAATATTTTTCCTAAGTAATTAATATTACTTAATTAATTTTTTTGTTGAGATCTTATATCGATATGGCATTTAAGAATTCTTTTTTATTATTATTTCTCTGCATATATAAAGGATATTGGGGAGTACTTTTACTTCAATAACTCAAATTATAAATAATTTTTGAGAAATGTCCAATGATCAATTTCGCCACCAATATCTATTGAGTATCAGTACAATTTCAATAGCTAAAAATTAAACTATTACATTAGTGTTTACAATTATGATTTAGGGATTAAGATTTCCGATGACCTTTTCTATTCTAATCAATACCACAACTATTATTTGCACTGTATCATTGACGAAATTTACGGATGTACGAAATTTTTTGATGATTCAATGCAATTCGTTTCCATTTTGTTGCAAAAGTAACGAAAAAGTATAAGTTTTTAAAACAAATTTCCAACTCCCTTTCTCCTTACTTTTAAAGACAAACCTATTGTTAAGACCAAACGTCTTAAAACTTCAAATCATCCTCAAATTAAAAGCGGTTAATTTCAACCCCATATATAATCATAAATGCTAGTAGGTGACTGCTATGAATCGTATAAAACTGTTCTCACTTTTATGAGGTGAATACTGTCATGTCAGTCCATATAGTCAAAGATGCTAACTTCCCCCTATAATATAGAATAGTCATAGTTATTATTAATCCAACCTTTGAACTGGTAAGATCTTCATTCAAAGCTCCCAATAAACAATATTTATTCCTTAAAAAATCCTAATATAAATCTATCCGTATTTCTTTCTTTTTGGGAAAATTCCTTGTCGATTGAGAAACAAATACTGACATTTGTGTTTTGGCTCTGAAAGTTCTTTCCAATTCCATAGATTCCAAGCTGCATTCATATAGCAACCTTATTTAAAATTTAACACCTATAAAAAGTTTATTAAATCTATAAACGGATATAAAAGTGTTTCTGTTTTCGTGTCTTTGCTTGTTTGTTCCAAGCAAAGACCGATCACTTTGAAATTTCACAATCAGGAATGCGGGTTAAAACTTACCACAAATACAAAGAAATAATTAATTATTCTATACCTGGGACTATCCTCATTGTGTAAGCGCTACTGTTGCATTACACTGTGTATTCGATTAAGAGTAAGGACGTATAAGTGGAGGTTGACGGGTACCCCAATAAAAACTGATTATTTGTTATCATGAGAAGGGTTACTGTGGGTTACTATGGGAATAAAATGCGAACGCTCGAAATATAGGAGGGGGAGACGCTTACTCCCCTTACAAAGTAATTATTAATTACAAGTGAGTGAGTGATTTGATTTGAATTATTGGGAAAATAAAATGTGTATTGAGGAAGGAAGCATGAACATTTCGAAGAGAATATCTGTTGAACTACAGCAGCGAGACTCTCTACATTTGATGTATGTTACTATGGAAATAAGGAGTATATTCAAATAAAGGCCTTGATATATTAGAGGGGAAACTCGCACCCTGCTAACAAAGCAAGTAATAATTGTTAATAGAGAGATTTCTTAAATTTAATGAATGTTATTGAGCGAAAATTTTAATTTTTAAATGAGAGCTCTGTAAGTACAGGAAGAGGAAACAAGTAGCCCTACATAAAATTATGTTTATCCTTTACAAAAGCAAAAACAGACACTAGAGAAAATTATTTTAATAATTTTTGTTAATTAGAAATTTTATAACTTTTATGTATGAAATTTAAAACTGTTTATTCATTTCCTCATTTCTCAATGTTTTCAAATTGAAAATATTTAAAACATTCTTCTTTTGATTTTGTTTCAAATATTATAAAATATTTTTAGTTTCCAGAAATATCAAAAAATCAAAAATAAATATATTGTTTTTATAAAAAGAGACCTCAAATTCAAAAAAAAAATTCAATTACATAATTTATGAAAATAAAGGTCAAATAAAATTATCAATTTATTAAAAGTTTGTTGTGCAAAGATGTTAATGTTCTAACAAATATTTGCAGTACTATTGAAAATTTAAGGTTAGAAAGATTAAAAATAAGTTTATTTTTCCTTATGTGACGGTAATATACATTTTCAGTTTGAAGCTTGAGAAAAATTATGTTTTCTCAACGTATGTGTAACTTAATGAGAAGTCAAAAAAGTACTACCGTATATTGTGGAAGCCACTTTAGCGGTATAAAATCTAGGAAACAAATATTTTCAAGAGAAAAATCTATTCCTAAGAAGAAACGAATTTTAGACGTTGCCATCAAAAAAAATGTTTCTCACTTTTTCGTCTTGCTCCGAAATGGCTTAAAAAGTTATAGGTTTGCATTAACTAACGCTAACGCTTTCAATATAAACAATCTTATATTCGTATCACCCTTCCATTTCAATTGCATTTAAAATAAGAATTAAGTCAACAAATAAATTTATTTCATACACATTTCATTAGCCAAGAATGTAAAAATATATTCCATGTTTAATTTGTTTACAAAACGACTGATAATCCCCACTGTGACAAGCTGTTGACATACAACATGTATTAATTTAAGTGCATTAAAATCAGATTTGGTAAACAAATACAATCAGTATGCATATACAAATTCGTATTCCTTACATGCTGACTGAGTATTTGATTGTTTGAAAAATTTAGCAAAAGGGTATAATAGTATCAGAAATATCCCAGCAAAGAAATTACCGACAAGAAAGTAGTCGTTCAAAAGAATCAACTGTTTTTTTAACGAGTTTGGAAGCCTTGAATGAACCACTTGACATGTAAATGAATAATTGAGATTAAGGGAAATTTTGTGATTTTGCTAATATAATTCCAATGATAAAAATGGAAGTCATTCTGGAGGAACGAGGAACTTGCAAACATCCAGTAGAGCATTTTTTCAACTTCCTGGGAAGTTAAGATGACAACATGTTGATTTCAAAATATGAATTACTCACGCAAATCTGTGAAACTCAATTTGAAATTATTTGAAAAATTCTTATTCTCTTAAATTTATATGAAAATATTATTTTTCCTCCATCAATAAGTGATAAAATTACATTCATACTAGAAAAAAGAAATCGTGACTGCTGGCCAGTTTGTGCGTCTTCCAGATATGAAGTTTGTTCCCAGTGGTGAATAACAAATTTTAATTTTATATAAAATTATTCTCCAATGAAAATAAAAATTATTTAACTTAATGGAAATAGCTTCCAAATTGATGAATAGTTAACAAGAAAAGACACATCGTACTATTGCAAAATCATGTGAAATTATCCGAATTTTCACTACTTCCGGATGATAATCTCAATATTTGAATGGCTTTTTTGGAATATAAACATTTTAAAAATTTAACAAAATGTGTTTTAAATGAATTCAAAAGTTATTGTTTACTGTTTTGTAAATTGTAACATCATTTAGAATAAAATACACTTGTAGTTTAGAAACCATGAGAGAAACGTTTACGATTAAATGAAGGCCATCCATTTATTTCCCAGCAAAAAAGAGCTTCCAAAAAAGTAATGGAAAAGCATTTATAAGGATTTGAAGATATTGCAAGTTCGAAGCATTTTCAATGATTTTGACTAAGGCTTGACATTGCAAGATATTTTTTTTTGATTCCAATTCACCGATTTTGAAGCATGTTTTTATTATATTGAGGAAAAAACTTGTTATGTTTTTTGCAAAAAATATTTCTTTATCTTTATGTGAACGAAATTGTATCACTTATTGATTGGGTGTATATATTTGAAGGCATAGATATTTGTTTATGAATGGAAAAATATTCTCAATCCGAGGCTTACACATTTGCAGAAGTACTTCATATTTATAATTATCATTTTTTAACTTGACTTCATGGGAATAGAAAAAATGCACTATGGGATTTTTTTAATGCAATTAATATGTTGTTCGTTGGGAATGAATTACCTTTTTTTCCAGGGATATTTTTTATTTTTTGCTGGAATTTTGCCACCTCTTGTCTTTCATTGCTGCTGTCGTAAAACATTTGTAAGTTTGTGAAAAATTCGATATTTTTAAAAAAAAATTATTTACTTTCTAGTTTAACAAAACAAACTACGATTAACTGATGAATTTTCAGGAACTTCCAGGAACTTCCAGTGCACAAGTGCTTTTGATGTGAAATATTATTTAATTCACAATTTCACAAAAAATTTTTATTATTGCTAATGAATATATTATATAAAGAAGTAAAGAGTGCTTTATTGTAGATACGACGTTTATAGCTGCTTATGCGTAATAAAGGATTCATAGAATCATAAATGACAGGTGAATGAAAAAGTTAATACGAGTATACAGTCAGGCACCATCACTAAGTTTTTTATTTGTAGCAATAAGTGTGAATAATTTTTTTTTCTTTTTTTTTGAACAATCTTGGCTTTTTGACATTTAAGCAATAGTTTTTGATTTTCTAGGTTTCAAAAAGTGTTATAAGCCTCTTGTCAGCATTTCACTGGCAAAAGTTTGCCATTGTGGTGAGTTCGAAGCCGGTGTGGGGTTCGGAAGTTGCACGGGCAATACAGGTAAGAAATAGTCACAATATATGTATGTGTACAATAGCACAAAAACACAACTTAATTATAGAGCCTAATACCTAAATACAGAATGGCAGTTTGGTTGATTGCAGGGATGGATATTGCATAATAAGCTCAAGCAAATAATTCAATTAAATCATATACAGGATTAATGTTTCTTTGTACTTCCTAGAGCAAAATTTGTCACTTATTTTAAAATAAAATAAATATAACGTTTAAATACCCAATACTGTTTTTGCACGTACATATTTGAAATAACATATTTGGCGGAAATGAACTAGTTCTGTTTCTAAACGTTTTTTGACACGCCTAAAATTATACACATAGTTAAGGAGTTTCCAGTCTGCTAGAGAACAAAATTGTTACATTCTTAAAAAAGAAATATTAAAATTTTTATAATAATGCTGTTTTTATAATAAAATGACAGCATATCGCAAACTTAAAACAGCAAATAAACTATTTTTATTTTCATTGAATATTTGAAGTTTTGAAGGAGAGTTTCCAGTTTGCTAGTGCACGAATTTGTTACATTCTTAAAAAAATTTATTTAAATTTTTATAATAATGCTGTTTTTATAATAAAATCACAGCATAAGAGAATGTGTTTGTTATTGAAAACTAACACCAAATAAACTATTCTTATTTCCATTGAATACTTGAAGTTTTAAATTTGTATAACCTTCAAAATGATTTTTAAGTTGCCTCAAGTTGTAAATCTTTATTTCAAAAAAAATTTTCATATGTGTAAATTTTTCATTTTGCTATTTTCCTTAAATTGCTTAAGAAACGTAACTTGAATTTAAATAAACGTTATACACTAAAGAAATGCATTTTAGGCCTTTTACAAAATTATTAAATTTTATCGGTTCTTAAAGACTATTTTGTTCATTCTATATAAATACATTCATACAAACTTTTTCATTGGAATCTCCTGGAATGTATGTGAAAAAGGATTGGGTACTGTGAGAATTTTTAGATAAGTACTAATGTTACCATCCCTGGTATGCTATGGTTAGACGTATACAAGCATACAATTTGTCGCATCGAATGTGAAACAACAAAAGGCAACAAAAATGTTTACAAACTGCATTGACGTAGCTAGACCAATTTTAGGGCTAAGCTCTACTCAGAAAAGGAAAGTTTAGCCCACTGTAGAAAAAAATATAACCTGCCAGCGAGAATATTTTTTTTGAGAAGCCAAAGCTGCCTTCCTTACAAACAGTTGAGCTACGCTTATGTTTGTTTGCAAATAAAAATGTTTGGTAATTCATTTTGTGTGTTTCACTAAAAGAATAATAAATTTATTGCTGAAGAAAGTCAACTCTTAAAGTTTCTTTTTTTAATCTAAATTCTCAAGCTGAATTAAATTTTTTCCTGCTTACATTTAGTAAATTTAAGTACGAATTGCAGGAATTCAATTAGAAAATCCTTAAATCAATTACGCAAGTCTGAATCATTTCATGTGCACTTTTAAAATTTTATTTTAAATGTTGTTGTCACTCATTTTCGCTTATTAACAAAGGATGAACTGAGGAGTTTGGCAAATGCAAAGGAGTTATAATTAAAGAAAATAAATAATTTAAAAATGTAAAATTGAAAAAAATTTGAAATCAAGCTTGAGTTGGATGGATAACACAGGCCAACAGAGAAAAAACTTTTTCAATAATTTTCTTATTTTAAATAATAGTTTGCTGATAAATAATCACACAAAAATAGATGTGATCTCACATCTTATTAATAAGAAAAATCATCATCAGCTATCCTTGTGGGATAACTATGCCGTTATTGAAGCTAGAACCCACTTATCAGTAGACCCTCACCCATCATAAGTATATTAAAAATATGCACTTCATATGCTTATGCATACATATGACGAATGTGCTTTTTATTGAGATTTTAATATGACTAATCATAATTGTAAAAACTTCTCTAGTTTTTAATTAAAAAGCTTTATAAGGGTATTATGGATCTTATGAAAATATATACATTAAATATCTTGACTTCCTAAAAACTAAATTAATGGATATAAACGAAATGGAGAGATGATTTACACTGGGTGGTTTATGCTGGTCTCTTCACAGAGGTATCACATCGGAGAAAAAACCATATGAGAAATACACCAATATTGACTATCAGTCCTCCGTTGACCAAAATCAGTCGTTTTTCGTTTGAGCAACGTGAGTGCTGCTTTGCCCAAAAAGTGAGTTTGTTAAAAAGCAATTTTGGACAAAATGAAGGGCCCACCGCGGGTGATGTCCAAGAATTTCGTAAGATTGCTTAGCTGTTGGACAAAACTTATGGTCCTTCTCGTTGTACTGTGCGTACGGCAAATGTGGCTGCTGTAGCTAAATTTGTACAACGCAATTCAAGAACTTCGACTTGCCTCTGATCTGAAATACTTGGCGATTTACGATCTAAAATGATGGAAGTTTACAAGATCGCTTACAAGATCCCACAAACTTAGAAATTGAAAGCAAACGTCTACCTGCATCGTTACGGCTTCTCCGTTTGGGCCTTACAGAAGCTCAAATCGGTCATCAAGATTGGCCGATCCATATTTGCACCACGGCGGCTAAGTCGACAAATAAAGTGGTCACATCTGCTCATCGAAAAACCAGCACTTTATTGAAACTCGAAAGTCGAGGTTAACCATAGAGAGTAAATTTGAGTGTATATTTTGGAGTGGTTGCATCATTGGGTGCTGGAATGCAATTTTCATTAACGGCGAGCGCTACAAACTCTTTATTACGGACTTTTTACGGCGTGAAATGGAAAATAAGAGCTTCTATAGTCTTTGGTTTCAGCAGGATGGCCATTACATCACACAGCTCATGAAACAATCGATCGTTTGCGCACTAGCTTCGTTATTAGCCCTCTTGGTAATATCAGTTGGGTTTCTTGTAGCTGCAATTTGATCCCTTTAGACGTGAAAGAGGACCATGAGCAGCACCCGATACTTCTACGTTTTTGATATGTAGAATATTTGTATATAGTTATATGAATTTTTTCTCTAACAATTTTAGGATTATCATTTTCTTTTCCAATAAAAAGTTCATTTAAAAGTCTAGCCCCTGCATTTCTTTAAAATACAGAAAAAATTAAAGAAAATGTCAGAGTCTTAAGACTTAATGAAATAAACATCCTTTTAAATATCAATATGACTGTAATGCAACGTAAGGAATTTTTGTATAGACCGTTCGTGAAATATCAGTATTTGAAAGGGAATACAAAAATATGACGATCATTTCTTTTAAGCTCAAAAGTTTTAAAGACAGCTCCGTCTCGTTGGGCGGTGTATTCCATCATGTATTTGTCTTCTCAAACTCAAAATCGAATCCGTTCTTGAGTTAAGCGTTCCATACTTGATTTAAGGAAGTACCTGCTAAAAGTACAATAAGTTTACTTTTAGCACCGATTTATTTAGATCTAGTTTTTTTTATTTAGTTATTTATTTCACTTTATTATTGTTCTACTTAATTTTAATACTTTTTGTTCCCTCTTTAAACAGGATTTGGCAGAGGCTGAAAGTTTTAGTATAACCCACTTTAAGGAAATTTCCGATTATATACCCACCGCAAAAACTTTAGTTAAAATACAAAAAATTATTGATGAAACTTATACAACGACTCGCAGTAAGTTTACAATATTGTTCTTGATTTATATAAAAGTTTATAAAAATTTCAATACCATAAAAAACATTCACAAAACTCATACAAATATGAAAACGAATACACATCAGTTTATCCTCATTCTTCAATTCATTCAGCAAAGTGTTATTAAAATTGTGAAACTTTACAAATCATCATTGGTTTTTACAGGAATGTATACGAGTATTCGTTGATGACTTTCATTAAAATATGTGCACAATCATACAATTGTATTTCATATTTTATATATTCAAAAAATAAAAATAAACGGCCAATGCGTGGATATATCGCTCCTTTAACTCAATATAGTCATATCTCAAAAAATTAAAAGTTTTAAATGTTTTAATGAGGACAGGGTGTCCCTCAATATCCTTTTTATATGTAGAAGAAAATCAATGCACCTCTAAGCCGTAGTTATTCGAAAAATGGTCGGAAAGAGAGCCATGACTTTAAACAATTTAATTAAATTTCGTATTAGTGGAAACGAAATGTAATTCTTTATTTTAATTATTCACAAAAATATTTTTGCTTTAAAAATTGTGCATATTAAAGAAAATTTTATAATTCGGAATGTTTTTCATTTTACTAATGCTCATGCCAGCTCATCAATAGATCTCTAGGTACATATATTTTGAGAATCGTATAATGTGGAATATTGGAAAAACTAAATAAAATCAAAGTTTAATTCGCTGCGTTTTCATAAAATTTCTTTTCTCTGTTTTTGTAAAACTCTTTTAACGCTTGTTGGAAGTATTTTAAACTTTCCAAACTTTTTAAAACATATTTAGAGGTCTACTAGTAACCTGACATGAGCACCAGTGAAGTTTAAAATACTATATAAATTTGCTTAAAATAATAAAAAAAATAGGGAAACAATAACCCTCACGACTGAATATTATCAAATTATAGGAATAGGAATCAAATACGTTAGTTGGTTGAATCATGTTTCAGCCTATAATTAACTTCACAACTTTTTTACATAAAGGCTAATACTCTGTTTGAATTTGTGAAAAATATTGAACAAAATTTATTATTTCAACTTTAAAATTTAATATGCAACATGTCCATTTGGTGATTTAAAATTTTGTTTATCATTTTTATCGCTTTAAAACGCAAGTTGTGCAAATTTCGTTTTTTTTTATTTAAAAAATTTTTAATTTCTTAATATTGAAACTTATTATTCGGGATATCCTCCCCAACTAATGCTTTAAACGATTAGAGCTTTTGCAAAATGCATTGTTTGTTGTGGCTTTAGATCCTTCATATGCTGACATTTCATTGGTTGCTAAAACCAAATCGTCAGTGAAAACATTCAACCTCGGATGTTTATGCCATATGAAAAAAAAAAAATAAAATAGACTCACGTTGAGTATAATTGTTTGTATATGATTCGTATGGCATAAACATCCGAGGTTGAATGTTTTCAAACTGCTTAAATTCACTGACGATTTGGTTTTAGCAACCAATGAAATGTCGGCATATGAAGAGCTAAAGCCACAACAAACAATGCAATTTTAAATTTCGTTTGGAAAGTTTCATGTTTTGGAAACATGACCAGACTACAATTTCTGCAAAAGTATTTTGCAACTGTTTTATATGAAATTTTTTCATATGGATGTTCACAGCATTTCGCTATAAATTTTACATGAAATACCAGGCTTAACAACAGAGAAACTGAACTTTCTGTTTATCATAGAGCAAAGTTGAATACCAACTTATTTTAGTTGGTGCAAAAAGCTCTCACTAATGGTTATGATATCCCTGTAGTAGACACTAAGTGTCAGAAATCACTTGATCATTTCTTTCTGAAATGGGTACTAGTAAAGCGGCGGTTACACATTTCCATACATTATTTGCGCTTGTAACAGACGATATCAATATTATGTATCAATTTGTATATTTACATGGTTTATAGAATATAAAGACACCCAATTTGCCGTATTGCCATTGCATTAAGCTTAACAATAAAAAATAAAAAAGAAGTGAATTTGGATAAACGACTGGTTATAAAAGATGACTTTTTTTCTTTAAATGTTTCTCAATAAAATGTCATTTTACATATTTTTTTTAATATTTTTAACACTGTACTTCTAATGCATTCCGAAAAAGTCAGTGTTTGGTGTGGGCTGCCAGCGTCATCTGTCCATATTTCTTTGAGAATAATATCGGCCAGGCTATCACCTTCAACGACGAGCGCTATAGGTCGATTATTACCAACTTCTTTTGGCCTAGATTGAATGATATGGACACCAACCACATGCAGTTTTTATTGACGCTACGTGCTACACAGCTCATGCCATATTGGACATTCTGTATGAGCGATTTGAGGTCATAGTTATCACATATGGAAGTGATGCGAACTGGCCACCAAGATCGTGTAATTTGACTTGGTTAGACTTTTTCTTGTGGGGTTTTCTTAGGTTATAGTGGTCTCAAGGACAACATAATTCATCCCATTGTTCAAATTAAGTCTGATTTATGCATCGGAACCAGCAAAGCCGCAGCTGATATTTGCACTATGTTATCTATATATATATATAAAATAGGATGTGTGTGTGTATGTATGTATGTATGTATGTATGTATGTATGTATGTAACGTAATGGCTCCAAAACGGCTGGGCCGATTTTAACGAAATTTTCAGGAAACCTTCAGAATACTCGGGCGGGTGACACTGTGAAGTCTGATTTTTGATTTTCGGTCTGTTGGCGGAGGGGCGTTTGCAAAATCCAATAATTCATAAAATGAAAACGGCTGGGCCGATTTCTGTAAAACTTTTTGTCAGTTGTTCGTATTTTCGAGGAGAAGGTTTTTATGGAAGAAAATTTTTGAAAATCCCTCCGGAAAAGTCGGAAAATTGGAAAAATCGAAAATCGAGTTTTTGTATGAAATTTTGTTTGAAATTATTCCTTAATGGCTTTTTAAATGAAAAAATAGAAAGTTTGTCTGAAGGCTTAAAATTGGGGCGAGGCGAAGTTCGCCTGGTCCGCTAGTATTCTATACATAATGAAATCGATAGGCCTTTCAAATGAATTCAAATTTTAATAATATTTTCACACATAGTTTGATTTATTTTAATTTGATGTGATTAAATCTATCTTCTTCTATATACATATATAAAATAGGATGTGTGTATGTATTTGATGGAATGACTCCAAAACGGCTGGGCCGATTTTGACGAAATTTTCAGAATACTCGGGCAGGTGGCACTGTGAAGTCTGATTTTTCCGGGCGGAGGGGCGTGGCAAAATCCAATTTTCATATTGCACCACCAATGACATATATACATATATTTATTTTTTGTGCTTTTTTTATTTCATTTTACTTTTTTTTTTTGGAAAGCCGTTGTCATGTTCTTCAAAACGAGATATCAAATGATTCAATATCAAAATTTTAAAACTTGCGAAATGTTGCATTAAAAAATCCGAGTTTTTGGTTTATTTACAAAATATTTACATCATTCGACACAAGATATTCCGCGCTTACTAAGGTGCAACATTGTACAATAAATTAAAGATCTATATATGTATATAAAACAGGATATACTATATATACATATACGTAACGTATGGACTCCAAAACTTTATGATATGTATTCCATGGATTTTTATTTAAAGGCCGTAAATTTCGTTAAACGCTCAATTTAAATCGCGGGGTAATACAACACTAACGTTTGCTTAGGGCCAGCAACGCGGACGGGGTCAGCTAGTAATTTATATAATAATATATAATAAATATATAGAAAATTTTGCTTTAAAAAATTTAAAATACTTCATTGGCTTAATTAGTGCAACATAGTAATATCTCAAAAAACAATCGAACTCAACAACATGAGAGTAAAGCTGCCACATCGAAACTTTTTGGTACAACTCCAGATATGATTCTAACATTTTTCTACATACTTATAAACAAGTTACTGAGGAATACTTTTTCTTCAGTAACTCGAAAACTGTTAATTATTGAGATATTACTATGTTGCCTTTAAAAATAACTTAAATTAAAGGCCATATCAACACTTCTTAGAACTACATCCGGTTAGATTCGGATGTGATTTGTATTTCTTTCTACTTATAAAGGGTGTGGATATTGAGGAATATTTTTTCTTCAATAAAATAAAAATGTTGATTTTTGAGATATGACTATGTTGCATTAAAGGGATTACATATTCACTTACAATGTTAATGTGGTATATGTTTGAATGTCTGTTTTGATACTGTTGCAAATTATAATGTTTCTTGTCTTGCTTAATCCTGTATACACATGTCAACCGTCCTATATTTCCTGATTTCCAATTTTATATGTATGTCTTCCTTCACCTTCTCTTTAAATGATGGATTTGGGGAAATACAAAGTCTATGTTTTTATTGGAGAACACATTGCGATGGTGGATTTTGTGCGCTGCATGCAAAATCGTAAGCTGTTGCAGGATGGTGACTACATTATCATATCGGTAGACGATGAAATCTACGACTCTAAAAGACGTGTAAACATAATGGAAAGAAGTAAGTAAAAGGATAATAAAATGTTATTTTTATTCACTTTTAAATTTCCACACTCGCTGTCAGTTGATGTAACAACTAAAAATGCAATATAAATAATACTTTTTAAAATTTTTAAATTCCATATAAATGCAAGAGAAGATGTAAATGTAAAAAAGTATAGTGGTTAAAGAGTCCTTGAAAAGTTTTTCGGTTTGTTGACCTTACTGCAGTTTGAATAAAGGTCCTGCACACGCGTTTCGGTTTTATTTTCTTATTTCTTCCTTTTTTTTAATATCCATTCAATGTTTAACGACAACAAAGGAATTATGATGACTAATATTTTTATAATATGGCTGTCAGTTTGGTATGGTCTGATTTGTAATTAAACTTTTGACAGACTACTTGGATCCATATATACGAAAGGATAAAAGCAAATCTTTGGACAAAAACTCATTCCGTTCTGTTATAAAAATAAGCATGTCTTATCCACAAAATCCAAACATACGGTGAGTAAAGTCAAGGATGTGAAATAAAAAAGAAAAAATATATATGAAAATCATTCTTTTACTGGATTTAAGTTAAAATAGAAATTCACATTGGTTTTGTTTGGATCTTAAAAATAATTAATTACAAATGTTAGAGACTGTTTCCTTTTTATTACAATATTTTTCATTAAGGGTAAAAATGTTTATCGCAGCTTAATAGTTCTTATAAACCATGTCGAAAATTAATCATCAGTGACTGTGTAATGCAACTTGTGAAAACTTTTCACATCGAAAAAAATGCTAAGCCCAGTATTTTTTTGACTAATAAAAATTAAATAAAAATTCTGGAATGCTTGAAATGCAGTGACCAGCCAATAAAAGTCCACTCAAATGGAAATAACGAAGTAGCGTATGAGTATGTTGGTGATAGATCGAGAACATCGACCTTATAAATTTCCAAGATATACTCGTATATCAATAGAATCAGGTACTTTCTATATAAAATAAACGTAGAAGAGCTATAGTTGAAAAAAATGATGATGCAGCTCTTATAAACGTTTACGAAAACCGCAAACTAAAGGAGTATATTTTGTGATTGGAGAACCATGGCTCCCCAGAATCAAATTAATAACAAAATTAAATCGCAGCCTAATTAGATTAAACATCTTTTATTTAATATTTAATTAAACCCTTTATAGACACAAATTTGAATTTATTGGCTTATCGGAAGAATCTCAACATTAAGCCTAGACTGTACACTTTTGTTACACAACTCTATTTTGAGATCAATATGGTACTATGAAATTCAGCCTCGGCCTCGGCATCAAATATAGAGAAAATCAAAAGGCAACAAAATTAAATTCTCAGTGCAGGCACTACCATTCCGTGGTATACAAAAACTCTTGCATTCACAAAAATCTAAACATTCCATTAGTTAAAACTGTGTTTGCAAATCATGTGGCATCGTGTACAAAGAAACTTTACAGTCACTATCATGGAACATTCTAAGCAATAGAAGACATATTCGGCTGAAAAATAGAGACAATCTAGTTCTTAACCGAAAATTGAGGACAACCACAGCATAATTTTGTATTATAAACTTCAATTTGTGGACGCAACTCGCAAAATTTTAATTTCTGTATAAATTTTTTTTTTATTTCTAGTATCAAATAAAATACAAAAATAAAAAATAAAATAGAGAGAAATGTACAAAATCTTTATTTGAGTCAATAGAACAATCTAAATAATTCAATTTTTAAAGATGATCGCAGCTACGCCTCAAATGGTTCATATGCTGGGTCCAATTTGGACATGCTTTCAACAAGATATCGGCCGGTATCTCACAAATAAATTCTTCAATATTGGGCTTGTCCTTATAGACATGAGTCTTAACATAGCCCCACAAAAACTGGTTTAAAGGCGTTAAATCGCACGATCTAGGCGGCCACTTGACTGGCCCCAAACGTAAAATAAACTGTTCAACGAATTCACCTCTCAATTTAGGCATTGTTAAGCATGCTGTATGACATGTGGCACCGTCTTGTTGAAACCACATGTCAGCCAAGTCCATCCCTTATATTTTGGGCTAAAAAAATGTAATCATCGAACGGTAGCGCTTGCCGTACACAGTAAAGTTCCTGCCTTCATCGTCTTTGAAAAAGTACGGTCCAATGATGCCACCGGCCCACAATCCACACCAAACAGTGCACTTCAGGGTATGCATTGGCACTTCTTGCTGTGCTTCGGGTTGCTCTTTACACAAAATATGGCAATTTTGCCTGTTCACGCATCCATTCAACCAGAAATGAACTTCGTCGCTGAACACAATTTTCCGACAAAAAAAGTGTATGATGCACTTTCTTAACTTCAATAATCTGCAAGTGTTGTTCGTTTGTAAGTCGATTCATGGTTAAATTATAGACCAAACTGAACATGTTTAACACTAACATGTTACACGAAATCAACTGAGCTGCTAAAAATATAGTGGCTAAAAAATCACCCTTTACATATGATTATTTGCATAATTAGGTTTCCTATTACTTAACTTTATTTTTATTTCGTTACTTATTATTATTATTATTATTATTTTTTTTTTTTTAAATATCAATTACGGATCTTTACAAAATTTTGTATACAATTTCCACTGCATTTTTTAAAAAACTTTTTTTCTACCATAATTTCCAGAGAAAGATGCAGTAAAATTAAGGAATACGCTCGCAAACATCCTTTTCTAGTACCGTATCATGAGCGTGTGTTTGATAATATATCGGTAAGTGAAACCCTCAATTTTATATACTATATTAAGCGATTAATGCAATATAGTCATATCTCTAATAAATCGAACTCATTAACATGCGATTAAAGATTTTAATATGTTTAGCGGCCAAATCGATATTTTTTGTATAACCTCGTTTTGGCTTCAGACATAATTTTGATTTTATAGTATATATTCGTATAAGGATTATCTTGACGAATCCTTCACCCCCAGCAATTTAAAAATATAATTTTTTTGAGAATCGACTTTCTTTCATTAAAGGAACAATATTAAATCATACACTTTTTACTGAAGTAAATACATATCAGGGAATGACTATGAGTCGCTAAATAGTATCCTCTTATCAACCATTTGAAATTGTACACATATAAATATGTAAGGAGTATATCCTTTAGTATTCTTTATACAGGGTGGGCCAACTTGGACTGACTGATTTGAAATGCTTATAATTTTTGTATGTTTTATTTTTGTATTTTTTTTTTTTTTGCAGATAATACAGAATTTTATAAAATTTTATAATGTCATCATACTCAGTGGAAGGAAGTGTAAAAATTTTTGAATTTTATTATGTTTCCGCACGATCAAATGTTACAACGCAAAGAAAACACCGTCTGCATTTTAATACTGCAGAGGATCTCAGTGTAAACATGATAAGAAGCTTAATGACCCGTTTTGAGAATTTGGGTTCAGTGTTCACACGGACGTGTTCGTCGACGAGCTACTCAATTGCACATCTCCAGAACATCGCTACAACGTATTCTAAAAGTTGATCTGAAGATGTTTCCATATAAAATTCAATTGGCGCAAGAATTATTGCCGAGGGATGCACCACAACGGCTACAATATGCCATGCATTTCAAATCAGGCAGTCCAAGTTGGCCCACCCTGTATATAAGGAGATGATATATTTTGTGACAGGGATGTGAAAGCAATCGCTCATTGTCATGCTCTGATACATATGTATAAAAATTTTGCTTTTCGTATGTCACCAAGTTTTAAAAGCTTCGAAAAATTTACCTCACTTTTTTTAAATTTTCGTTACTCTTGGCCTCGTTCGATGTTGATAATTTTTTTCTTATAGCGTTTCCTTTTCGCTCCTTCGAAAGGAGAAAATGGGAATTAGTGTTCTTCGACAAGTGCAAACTTAGAAAAGAAATATCACTCGATTCTCTAAGGAAGCAAATTTATTTTACAAATAAATTTTTCCATAAATTTTGAAATGTTTTTCTAATTTCAAATCGCTGATACGAGTATCAATGGCTTTAAATAAGTTTTACCTATTTTATTAAATTTCTTATCAATTGCAAAAAAATGTATGCATTTCAAAGCCTTCACGCAAAGAAAAAAATGGTTAAGACAATCATAATCCATGATTAACATATTATGGCAGTATGGTCACATCTGAAAAGAGTTAAAGTCAGAAATACAATTTTCGCTACTTCCACTAATCA
Source organism: Germaria angustata (assembly GCA_963681545.1). Taxonomy (NCBI): domain Eukaryota; kingdom Metazoa; phylum Arthropoda; class Insecta; order Diptera; family Tachinidae; genus Germaria; species Germaria angustata. Next base: position 19,832,218 of record OY812999.1, on the reverse strand, counting down.
GCTAAGCCAACAACAAAAAATAAAATTGTATTTATTATCACGATAATTTTTAATACTGAGTATTTAAAATAAAGATTTTGTTTTTCATATTGAGTACAAATTGTTTGTTGTGTTGTTTGTATAAAAGCATTCTAATGCCAATATGATTACGTATTTTGTAACATTCATATACTACAGAGAATTCTCATACAGTATTTGACTTGTTTAACATAAACATATGAGGTTCTATGTTTTCAAACTGCTTTACGCTCACTGATGAGTTGGTTTAGCCCACAACAAACAAATTTGAAAAGTTAATTTTCCTACATATTTTTAATCATCATAATTTGGACCATCCTAATAAACATGTGAGTAAGAAAAATTTATTTTTATTTCTAAATTCTTTCACAGGTGCCCATTTACGGTCTACATTTGTATGACAGCGTGACCATTTACGCACACGCCCTGACCGAAATTCTGCAAATGGGTGGAGATATATATGATGGCCGTCTTGTAATGAGTCGCATATTTAATAGATCATATCATTCGATACAAGGATTCGATGTAAGTTGCAAAGTTATTGAAAATATTTTTGGTAGTATTAAATGGTGTTTGTCAAGCGCATGTAAAATTTTTGCTTCTGTGTCAAATATTTAATCTTTTCCATCATTAGTGCTCTTTAGGTCATTTGAGACATTTTACAATGTTTTGCTAACAGTGATATCAATTTTGTTCAAATAAAAATTAAACGTACGTGCATTCAATACCAAAATAAAATTTTCGAGCTCTAAGAGGCACCGTGCTGAACGAGCTTTGAGCAAATTTTCAATTCGACAACTTCTAAAATCCTTTTTTAAAGGAACCATTTAAAGAAAGTCTACTTTTTTTAAAGCAACTTTCGTAAATGTACCATTTTAGAAGTACTTATTGGAAGACACTTTTTTGAAGGTACTTTTTAAGGTAATTTTTTAAAGGTACTTTTCCAAGATACTATTTTAGAGGTACTATTTCAATAGCTACTTTTTAACGGCACTTTTGGATAAGTATTTTGTGGAAAATTTTTAAAGATAATTTGTTAAAGGTACTCTTTTAGAGCTACTTCTTTAGAGGTACTTTTTCTATAGTTTGAAGGTGCTTTTATATAAGATATTTTGTAATGGTACTTTTTTAAAATTATTTTTAAGAAGTTCTTTTTTAAAAGTATTTTAAAGGTAATTTTTGGAAGATGTTTTTAAAGATAATTTGATTAAGGTACCTTTTAAAAGACACTTCTTGAAATGTATTTTTCCTATAGCCTGTAGGAAATTTTCAGTGATACTTTTTTAATTGGTAATAATACTTTTTAATGATATTTTTTTAAAGATGCTTTTGGAAGGTATTTTTTGAAAGGCTATTTGTTAAAGGTACTTTTCTAAAACAAATTTTTTGTAGGCGCATTTTTAAAGGTACTTTTTTAAGGGATGTTTTTTTGAAGGTACTATATTAAAGAAAAATTTACAAGGGAATTTTTCAAAAGGTACTTTATTACAAGGAAATTTTCAAAGATATGTAAATACGCATTTACATATTATGTACCTCTTTAAAGGTACCTTTTTTAAATGTTCTCTGTGATTAACTTGAACAACTGTATGGCTCTTTCATAGGAAAATCTGGTGGAATATTGTCCCGCAACAAAATCTATTGCCGATGCAAAATAAACACATGAACGTGAATATGAAAAGTATTATACTTCAAGGGAATTATTATTAAAACTATTTAAGTTACTTGCTGTAATTATTGTTATCCTTGGAAGAAATTAGGTTGGTTGTAGACTTAATGCTTCCAACTCGTTGCAAGTGGAAGTTCGCTGAGTAAAACTCATATTATTTGTAAAAATTTCGACATGTCTGAGAGTTGCTTCTATTCTTTACAAATTTTCAGCTCAATTTAATTTTTTAATGGGATTTTATAACACATTATATACAATTTTTTTAAAGATTATATTTTTGTTTTTTACACCAGGTGCACATCGATAGCAATGGGGATGCTGAAGGAAACTATACAGTTATAACCTTGCAACATGAAATGAATAGTGTTAATTCTGCTAATTCATTATCTAAAATGTCAATGCAGTCTGTAGGGTATTTCGTTTACAATAAACAATCCGCTATACCTGTATGTATAACTAATTTTTAGTTTCTTTATAAAATAAACTACACATACTTACATACATACATACACACATACATACATATATATGTACATACACACATCTGTATCATGCAACACAAAATGTAATCGTTTTTAATATTTAAAAAACATTGTCTACTTATTTCCAGGAATTTCGATACATTAAAGCTGATCGACACATACTGTGGGTGAAGGGACGACCACCTTTGGCCGAGCCCTTGTGTGGCTTTCACGGTGAGCTTTGTCGTATAAAGAAATTGGATTGGCGCTATATAACATCTGGCTCATTTTTCGGATTACTCGTCATAATTGCTGGCATTTTTCTAATTAAGTAGTGAACATACATAAATAAAACATTGTTATGTGTGTATGTATGTGTGTGTATGAATGTGTTTGTATACATTCATGTGTGTGTATGTACGCATATGCACCTATAGTGAATGCATGTTTATGTATATGTATTTATTTTTATATCTAACTTCATAAAGCCTTCTAACTTCATATTATTTGAAATTCTGTTAAATATCCAACCCATCAGGGCTGCTTGAAAATGGTTTAAAGTAACAGTGAAACCAAATAGATTTAAAAACAAATTAAAAGTGAATTATATTTCTCTAAATTTATAAAAGTTGCAATTGCTCGTAGTTCGTTAAACAAATGATTCAAATCATTGTTTTAAAGGTTTCCCAAAATTTGCAGTTTTATTCCCATCAAACGAGCTTCGAATAACAACCGGAGCAAAGGGTTTTCAATAAAGAGAGGTCATTGTTGTTGACCTGAGGCAACTTTGTTATTTATTTGGCATCTGCAAAGTTTTTCGCTTAATATCAAGCCAAGATACGAGTTCATGATAAACTGCCGCGTCCAAGTGATAACAATTTTGAGCGTACCCATTTAGTAGCAGCTGCTCTGGCCTCTCGAGACCATTTAATGGTATAGTTTGTTGCGATCATTTTCGCAGACAATCGACATCAATATTCCCATCTCAAAGGCAAAAAGAGAACTCAAGTTAGAAGATTCTCCGTGGAATACTAGAAATTGGATTTTTGCAAACATGAATTGTGATCAAAATAAATGACATGGAATAACTCTTGTGCTTTTATGTCTTCATCAGATTTACTGTACGTAACAGTGGACATTGAACATGAATGATTTAAATTAATGACTATCATCTCCAGCGTAGCTTAAATGGATTTAATAACAAGCAATTTTACTCTGTCGTGTTGCATGTCGATTGCCAATATGTTGCCTTGCAAGTAGACAGGATATCTCTAATAGTCAGCCGCCTATTAAAAATTAAAGGTTCAATTGATTCAATCTGATTCATTAAACTTAATTACAAGTTTTTATAAATTTAATAAATAAAACTGAAATTAAATTCCACGTATAAATATTAATGAAATGGAACTAGAAATATGTTTACATCAATATAAAGTGAGACATAGACTTTGGTAGGAATCAAAAGCATAATCACCACAAATCGACCAGCATTGAGCTATCGGAGCATATTGCTGCATCTGTATTAATGAAACAATTAATTAAGGAGAATATCCCAAATAATAAATTTCAGTATTAAGTAAAAATGTTTACTTCCATAATTTTTTTGTAATCACTTAATACATTTACAAGTTTACATGTACTTTTTATTAAAATTTTTATGTTCTTTACAAGATTCTGTTTTATATGTCTCTTATTAGTATTTTTATTTTTAAAATTTAAGTGAAACTGAAAAATTTTTTTTTTAAATTTACATTATTGCAACCAGAATGTTATTTCTTATAATATTGTTGAAATAATCATATTGAGAATTATGACAGTAACAATAAAATAAAATTAAAAAAATATTATTTTTAAATGCTCCATGAAAAAAATAAATATTCAAGCATTATTTCAATAAGAATAATCTTATCTCAAGCATGTGCTAGAGGAATGAACGCAACATTTTTTTTTTTTTTTTTTTTTTTTCTCTCATTTTATTTACAATCTATCCAAGGATAATAAGTAAATTTTATAAAATAAGGAGTAATAAAATAACATTCATTGTTGAACTCCAATAAGAACAACAATATACAAGAACAAAAATTGTTAAAGTTATAGTTATTTCAAAAATTTATAATACATTATATAAAAAAAAAAAAAAAATCTTAAAGTTTAATCTATATTAATATTTACATATATGTACACAGAATTTTTTTTTTTTTTTTTTTTTTTTTTTTTTATTTTATGTATAATTGATTATGTTCTAAATGGCAAGTCTAATACGTGGTTCCTTTTCAGTCTTCTTACTTCGTTTGTGTCATCTAATAGCATTATTGCCAATGGGTTACAATGGTTACTCAGCCTCTCCAAGTAATTTTCGCTATATTTTTTAACTTCTTCTTTAACCATCGGAATTGATAAGTCATCATGAATTGTTTTGTTTGATACAAACCATGGAGCGTTGACTAAGGACCTCAATGTTTTCGACTGAAACCTCTGTAGAATTTCAATGTTAGAATTGCTGGCCGTTCCCCACAACTGTATACAATATGTCCACACTGGTTTTAGCATTACTTTGTATAAAATTATCTTATTCTCGAGACTTAGTTTGGATTTGGTACCTAGTAACCAAAATAGGCGCTTGAATTTCAAGTTAAGATGTTGCTTCTTAGCTTTAATGTGGTTTTTCCATGTAAGCCTGCGATCGATGTGCAGACCTAAATATTTGACTGTGTCAGATTGCGGAATATCACTGTTGTTAATTGAGACACGTGAGCAGTTTCCACGACGCAAAGTAAACGTCACGTGTAAAGATTTTTCGGTGTTGACTTTTAACTTCCATTTATTTAACCAAATTCCTATTTCATCAAGCTCTCTTTGAAGATATTGTGATGCAACATCCGAGTCTGCGTCAGCAGCTAACACCGCCGTATCATCAGCGTAGGTTGCAACTAGTACATTATTTATTAAGGGCATATCCGATGTAAAAATTGTATATAAAATTGGGCCTAACACACTACCCTGAGGGACTCCAGCCTTGATACTGTAAATTTCAGAGAAATCTCTGTTGACCTTAACATAGTAATACCTTTCGCTGATATAAGATTTTAGTACTAGGTAAAAATGTGTTGGAAGTAGTTTTTTAAGCTTATATAGTAGGCCTGCATGCCAGACCCTATCAAATGCTTGTTGCACATCCAAAAATACACCTGAGCAATATCTTTTGTTCTCCAAGGAATCCCGTATAAAATTTACTATACGATGGCATTGTTCAGGTGTGCCATGCTTATGTCTAAACCCGAATTGGTACTCTGGTATTATATTTTCTTTTGCTAGTATAGGTAACATTCGTCTCAGAAATATCCTTTCAAATATTTTGGAGAATGTGACTAGCAAACTTATCGGGCGATATGATGTTACAATATCTTCTGGCTTTCCAGGTTTAGGGACCATTACCACTTCCGCACATTTCCATTGCGAAGGAAAATGATTTAACCTCAAAATTGAATTAAATATAAGCGTAAGAAAAATAACAGCTTTCTTAGGCAAGGCTTGGACTACTTTTCCATCAACACAGTCGTATCCTGGTGATTTTTTACAATTTATCTTAGCAATCTCCTCCCGTACTTCATTTGGTGAAATGTGTTTTATTGGCCAATCTACTGGACATGGACTATCAAGAAATTCGTAGATTTCTTTTGTAGAAGTACAATCATTTATTTCATGTGGCTGAAATGTTTTTGATAAATGTAATGCATATGCTTCAGCTTTGCTTCGATCTGTTCTGCACCATAAACCATTTTCGTCTCTTATAGGTGTATTTTTCTTGATTGGACGCTTTAAATATTTGGTGGCATTCCACAGGTAATGTTCATCATATCTTATAACGTTAAGATTACTAACAAAATTTTCAATCTGTTTGTTCTTTATTTCAGTCAGCCGAAGTTTAAGATTCTTTGTGGCCGTATTAAGGATTCGTTTGTCATTCGGGTTTCTACTCATTTGCCATATTCTTCTTAGTCTTCTTTTATTTTGGATCATTGTTCTTATTTCAGCAGTTACATAAAACTGGTTTTGACTATTATGGGTATCAGTTGATGGTGTAGATAGAAATCCAGCTTCATGAATTAAATTGTTGAAAGTTTCAGCCGCATCATCTAATTCCGATGCAGATTTAACTGAAATATTGAGGCTGACAGTTCTTTCTAACCAGGTGCTAAATGATGATAGATCAGTTTTATTATTTAAAATTTTATATCTTTTCAAATGACAATGTAAAAATGTATTAAAATCAAGGATAAGTGGCGAATGGTCAGAGTTTAGATCGTAATTATCAGCTATTTGTAGTAAATTGTTTGGTATGCCATAATATACAATAAAATCCAATAAATCTGGAGTTTTTGTCAAATCTGTAGGCCAGTATGTAGGACTACCCGTAGATAAAACTGAATAGTTGTTATTGCTTATACATCTAAAAAGTTCTCTGCCTTTAGGATTTATTAATCTCGAACCCCACCAATGATGTTTGGCATTGAAGTCGCCTCCTACTATAAATCTGGGCCCAAGTTTTCTAAAAAATTCTTGAAATTCCTGACACTTTACAGAATATCTTGGAGGAAAATAAATAGAGCTAATAGTAATAGAAGTCGAATCACAAAATATTTTAATACATGCAGCTTGTAGACTTTGCTGCCTTATTTCGTCGGTGAATTCGTAAGTTATTGATGATTTTATTAGTATTGCTGCTCCACCATGTGCTCTATTGTCCGGGTGGTTAGCTTTTATTATGTCAAAATCTTTTATTTTGAAAAATGATCTGTCTGTGAAATGTGTCTCCGAGACTAGGAGGATATCAATAAAATTAGTTCTAAGAAATATTTCCACCTCTTGAGTATGGTTGGAAATACCATTGGCATTCCATATTGCAATTCTTAAGTTCAATTGCATAGTTTTGATATTAAAAGAGACATCATATTTATTAACTTATTGGTCTGTTCTATTTGGTTTTCAATTAATTTTTCGAGTTTTTCAAAAGAATTGTTTAATGGATTTAGTTGCTGTGGATTCCGTAAGATATCAGAATATGAAAATCTTTTATTTTGACCAGTGTTGGTGTTTACATTTTGGTTAAGTTGATTTGGGTAATCTTCACTATTAAATATATATTGGTCGGTTTTATCTCTTCTGTAGAGATTATTATTTTGCAATTTTCCTTTAAGTATTTGTTTATATACTATGCAGCCTTTATAGTTTGCTGGATGGTTTTGTAGACAGTTCACACAGCGTGGAGGAGTTTCTATATTTTTATTGCAGTCAATTGTAAGATGACCTAAGCCACATTTAACACATCTTTCCTCTTTTCGGCAGTAAGTTTTGGTATGACCGAATTCTTGACATCTATGACATTGCACAAGGTCTTTAGTTTTTCTTGGGGGTTCAATGGTGACAATTGCGTTATCTATGTGCCTAATATCGTATACGTTTTTGTTATTTAGGTCAGGTTCTAAATCAACAAAGAACATTGGAAGGGGGTTTCTGGTTATTCTACTGCGAACATTGATAATGTTCCGAACTTTATGGCCATTTTTTTCCATTTCGTATTTAATATTAGTAATTGACGTAGAATGATGTAAGTTTTTTATAACTACTCTATACGATCGGTCTTGCTTCAATTGGTAGGTATGGAACTTAATTTTCTTGTCATTCAAATGAGTAACAATAATTCTGTACGATTTTACATTTTTTATTACTAATCTTATTTGTCCATCTTTAAGTGACTTGTATTGAAATTCAGAGGAAGGAATAATTTTAGAAAAAGATTTTGTCATTGCGCTAATATCAGCAACAAATGGTATGAATATAGGTGGTGGCTTTGGTTCATTGTTATTGCTGTTTTCATTATATACTTCCTCCTCAGTATCAATTTCTTCATTATCAAGACTAGCAAAACGATTATTATTTTGGGAGCCTGAAATAATTGTCGTTGTTTGTTTTGATGTACCAGCATCTTTGTTGTTTATGATTGGAATGTTGTTTACATTTAAAAGTGCATGCGCCTTTATTGATGTACTTGCATTGTTATTGTTAACATTTTCTATTGAAGTTAAGTTGTTGTTGTCGATATTTTGTCTTTTGTTGTTGAATAATTTTGGTGATGCACTTTGTCGTCGTTTTTTTGTTATTGGCAAAGTAACTACCTGCCAGCTAATATCATTATCTTCACCTGAATCACCACTATCATCCATGACGAAAGCAGTGTATTTTGTTAGTGTTTAAAAATATTTTAGAATTGTTCTTTTACAAGACAATTATTTTAAACTTTTTACACTTCCTGTATATTCTTTATAGTTGTTTTATTCCTGTTTTTTTTCTATTACAATTGAATTGTTTTTATTTTTTTTTATATAACAGAGCTTTGCCGTATTGCAATCGAACGTTGTGAATCGCGAAAAATATTCAATTCAATTTTTCTTTTCAATTTGAATTCTTCCAAATTTTCAGTCTCTATAAAAATTTCAAAAAACGTCCGTTCTATTTGACAATAAAATCGAAACTATGAACGCAACATGACGTATTGAAAATTTTTTATCAAATTTTTTTTGGGTGCATGCCATTAAAAATTTTAACTTTTAAAACCTATCAGAAGGGTTATACAAAATGTATTTTAATATACTTTAATATAATATGAATGTTTTTTATTTCTTAGGAATGATGGTTTCAAATAACTCGCCAGGAAATAACTCCCGAAAAACAAACATAATAAGACCCCAAAAAAATGGGCCATTATTTTATATGAAATAACACCCCAATGTTTCTTACAATATAAATGCCCAACAAAATGAAATAACACAACGAACAAAACTTAAATAACACCCCATTATTAGGGATCTATTAAATCTATATTTTAAATTCGGAAATAGCCAAGTCGGCCTTCGATAGGGTGCGAACATTTCCCGCTCCACAGTATATTCGAAATCGGCCTTTGTTTCTAAAGCATTACTGCGTTATCGGCTTTTGACCAATAGTAAAGATTTTCCTTTTGTGTCATAAATTAGCTTTGCTTTCTAAAGCATTTCTGAGTTGCGAGTTTATAGTCAGTCTCAAGGACCGTCTCCTCTATAAGATGCCGAGGACCATTTTCGCAGAAACGCTTACAAAAGCGAAGCAAATTTTTACATACTGTAGAGAAGAAAATTTTTGTTTCGGCCTAAGGCCAGCATGCTTTGAAGAACGAATTCAATTTTGGATAAACGATTGGGAAGAAAATCCTTGCACCCGGTCAAGGGCCACCACCGCCAAACAAAAGAATTATAATTTTTTAAACAATTAGTCCTGCTTCACACACGTCAAGTTTTCTTGCCCAAGTTTCAACTCAGCTGGGAGAACGATAGGGAGAGTATGTATTCTTCTTCCTTTCTCTCTTCGAGCTGAATAAAAACTTCAGCAAGAAAACTTGACGTGTGTGAAACAGGAATTAGTTGGGGAGAATATCCTAAAGAATAAATTTCAATATTAAGTAACGGATGCAAATTAATTAAAAATTAATAAATTTTTGGGACCGCATTTCATGTGAAATAAAATAAAAAATAGGACCTCCAAAAAGGAAATAAAATCCAAAAATTGTGTTTTTTTTTTTGCTTTTGTTTTAAGTTTGGACGAATTTTTTTTTTGAAGTTATTTGCTGGTGAGTTATTGCATGTCGCCCTTTTGAACAAGTTTTCATCTTTTGCCACTAAATTGTTCATTTCATTCTTTTTTTAATGTTTCATTTCTTTCTTTTTTAAATGTTTTAGGATGGAAACTTCATACTAATCATTTTAGTTTCAAAATTATTACATTTGTTTTACATTTAAATATTCAAAAGCCATTATGTTTATTATGAATATATGTAAATGCGAGTACGTCTATGTACATGTTAGTGAATTAAAGTTTATTAATTTTTTGTCTGCAGACACTATCGTTATGAACAAACTCTGGCTGGCCTCCTGTGGAAGGTTGATATGAAGGATGTTACCATCATAAACATGGACAATAGTTATGATTACAATAATTTGAAAAATAAAAATATTGTAAGTTTTTTTTTCTTCTTGATATGCGAGCTTTCAATTTAATTGTTGAAAAATTTTTTAATTTAATATTTGAAATTGATTATAAAAAAATATTAAAGAAAAAAAGTAATCATATTATAATCATATACTGTGATCATGTCATGTTTGAACCATTTTATTATAAAATAATGGTCAATATTAAAATCATATTAATGCATAACTTGTTAAACATATTCATGATGAAAGCCAAATAGTAGGACTGCAATGATCTCATAAATTTATATCATTACGATAAATTGCAATCAATATATTACTTTATATTTTCAATACTTATATTTTAAGCAACTTAAGTCACGGTGCTTTAAAGAAATATAAGTCCTTCAGTCTGGAAGCTTTTGGGTTTGGTTCAGCTACAGTCTGCCTTACCACAAGCGAATGAAAGTCTTTGTTACTATGCTTATTTAAAGGACTTTATAAGATAATTTTCAATTGTATTACTGTATAATGAAAAACTTTACTTTTATTCCAACCTTTTTCGAATATTGAAGGATAATCAATAGATCAATGACCAAAAATAAACATAAAACTGTGTATCATGTTGAAAGTTTGCTAAAAAGATACTGATTAATTTAATAATATAACGTTTTCAACATTTTTTTATTAAGAAAACATTGTGCTCTCTAATGCTTTTTCTTTACATTTCTATAAATACCTTTAATTCCCATACCAATTATCGCCAACGTAAAGCTGATGAAATGCACATAGACACTGATAAGGGAGTGCAGCAGCCTCCGAAAGTTTTTTTTTGTATTTTTTTCGTGTAGGTTGGAATTAAATCATGTCTCATGTTTAATTTTAAACTAAAAATACTGCCAACTCCAGCCTGTTAGGTTAATAAAGTTTAAAAAAAAAACGTACGAAATAAAATCATAAAGAAAATAAACGTAATTTGTCTGCCAAAAATATATACTCTAGTAGAGATCATTACACGAGTAGAAATACTGCCAGCGTATCTTGTTTTTCGAAATAAATTGATTTCAAACAATTTGTGTGATTTCAATTATTTGTGTTTGTTTTTCCTGAGATATTTAAAAGAAATTCATTATTTTTGTCTTCGTTAAAGTCCGTTTCAATAATCATGTTAAGCGTTATTCTAATAAGCTTTTTATATCTCAATTAAAATCAAATTAAATTAAATGAATTTATATTTTTTCTATTAATATTTTCCAGTATCAAATATGCCGCCATAGTATATTGACTGGATGTGAAACGCATAAAAAGGCCTTTACAAATATTGGTGGGTTGCAGGCAGGATATAAAACACAAATTAAGTCATCATTTGTATTTGTGTTGTACAAAGCAAAGACATATCATAGCGAAATTCTCTAAAATATATACTTTATTTTTAATAAGAAAATATTTTTGAGCCACTTATTTTTTCTTTTCAACTCTCCTTTAAAGGCTTATATCGTGGCAACATAGTGGCAATGAAAAAAGTTTACAAAAAGACTGTTGATATTACGCGCTCCATACGCAAGGAGTTAAAGCAAATGCGTGAGGTGAGTACTTGAAATTAATTATTTAATTAATTGGCAGACTAGTACGCTACCAATTAATCGAGTGATAGACGGTGCGTATGATTATTAATATTAATCATACGTTGGAAATAATTATTATAATAATTAGTTTTAAGAGCTTAAAAATGTTTTTAAAAAGTTTGAAATTCGTAGAAAAGTATGAATTCGCCCACAAAATAATATGCAGCACTTAAAACAAAAACAACATAAAACAAACATAATAGTTCAAGTAACAAAAACTTTTTTTACAAGGATATAAAGCCCACTTACAGCAGTTTGTGGCTTAAATATACAAATAATTTTCTTTTTTCTATCAAGTCACAGAAAACAAACTATTTCATGGCACATTGAATAACTGCATTCAACTTGTACTGAAGTTATAGTCGCAGGAAATTGTTTTACATTTAAAGACGACATTATACTTCTACTGAATTGTATTTCAATGGAGAATACTTCCGTCGTAGGTAAAACTTTGATTCAAGTGTTGTAGAAACTTTTCTCAGCAGCCAAGCCTTTTCTCTGTCACATTATTTAGCTTTTTTTGTATATTTTCTACAATTGGAAATTTTTCTGCATTTTAGATTTTCATTTAAATTCATTTGTATATTAAGAGTGTCTAAATCTCTACAGTAGAGAAATAGTTTCACATTTATTTTGTCAAAATATTTGACGGCATCCAACCAGTTTCTGTAGTGGCTAATAAGAAGAGAAATATTGGTGCAAAAGAAATATTGAAGAGCATTTTTAAAGTCGAATCGAACTATTTGCAGCAACACGATGCAACTCATGAGGTGAGCAAGTTATCTGCATTAACTTTTTGAAAAATTGGCTAAACGCCATCTGGTTGTCAATTCGTATGATATTTTGAGCAGTCAAACATTTTATGAATTTCTTTTTCTTTTTTTTTCAATCAAAAAATATACATACATGTATGAATGTTTAAATGTGCATTTAAAACTCTGAAAATATGCATTTATTGCCAAAATAAGCAAAAATATGCAACGTAATTCAAATAGATAATTAGTCGGCATAAAAAATTGCATTTTCTTGAGAATCTGGGCCCTGATGATAATAAAAAAAGATTTCTTTATAACAATTATACTAAGTCTCAGCCAACTCATCTAGAAATATTTTTTAAAGGATTCTCAGAAAAAGTTTGTTGTTTTTCATATAAATTTCGAGAACAAACTAAACATCTGAAATGTTGAAATCATCTTTAATCATTTTTTACCCACATTAGCCATCTTTAAAATCTAAGGCTTTTTCCAATCAAGATTTTTTTCGCCAATTAGCTGTCAGGCTATTGGCGAAAAAATATTATTAAAATATTATGAGCCTGAAAAAAGAATCGATATAAAATTTTCAACACTTTTTGTTGCCGTCAGGTTCGCCACGAAAATATTATCAATTTTATTGGAGTGTCGATTGATCACGGCTCCGTGATTATTTTTACTACCTACTGTGCCCGAGGCAGTCTAGAGGATGTGCTGACAAATGAAGATTTGCATTTGGATAACATGTTCGTGTCGTCTCTGGTTAGCGACATTCTTAAGGGCATGATTTATTTACACGATTCTGACATCATCTCCCATGGCAATTTAAGATCCAGTAATTGCTTAATCGATTCCAGATGGGTTTGTCAAATAGCAGACTTTGGCTTGCATGAGTTCAAGGCCGGCCAGGAAGAGCCACAAAAGTAAGTTAATTAAATCAGTTAATAATATGAACGTTTTAAGTTGACATTTTTTTAAATGCAATTTTTATTTTTAAATGAGCGACTACATATTTCAGCCATGATACAAATATATTTCTGTTTTATTTGTTTTCTTACGCCACTTGAACTTCTGTATTTACTTTGACTTGATAATGCATTGAAATTTCTTACACAACTTGTGTCCTTCATTTTAAGACATGAACTGGAAATACGACGTGCTTTATGGAAAGCCCCCGAGCTTTTAAGAGATCAATCTTCCTTGTTGCGTGGCAGTCAAAAGGGTGATGTTTACTCCTTTGGCATTGTGTTGTATGAAATAATTGGTCGTAAGGGACCTTGGGGTGAAACCACCTACACGCATCATGGTAAGTGTAAAAGAATTGTATTAATTCATCTAGTTATTGTTTTAAAATCACCATTAAATTTTTTTTTTTAAGTATTAAGGGTATTCACGTATAAGTTGAGATAAGCCTAAGAAAGTAGCATAAAATAAGTGTTTTGTGGCCAGAGCTGTTTTGAAGACAAGATGTAGGAGTCAGTTCAGCACTTTCTTTTCATGGTTCTAACAGTTAGAGATTTACACAATTGTTTTTTAGGATCTGGACTACCTAAGGCTGATTTCAGGAGTTCGAGTTCTAGAATTTCTCAGAATCTGTAGAGTCCTCTGGACATCACAATGAGTCCTCTGGCTTTCGAGTACACCCACGAATTTCTCTTTGTGTGACTAACCCGTCAATTTAACCTAAATTATCCTTGGTATATAAGAAAAAAATTTAAAAATCAAACAATGAAAGTGTCACTTAAGAAAAACTTAAGAACGGATTAAGGATACTGAAGTATACTCCAGTAAAATTGCATTGACATCGATAGCATGGGGCGGCATATGGTTATATTCAGCACCACGCTCGATCATTTAAATGATATTCGATTTCGTACACAGTGGCATATGTGGCGCTATCGAATTATAAATTATTTCATTAATATCAATCACTTCTTATATGCCATTTCAGTATGAACCCGCCTTTATTGGAAAACCCCGAAAGGTAAGAGAATATCGAACTTTTCTTTCTGCAAAAATTTCACATAATCTTACAACTGACCCTAAATACCCTTAATACTCAATATTATACAATTATTAAAAATTGAAATTGGTTGAAAAAAACCATCACATCTGTAATTTAATCGCAATTGCATTCTTTAACATCGTTTTATTTTTATTGCATAATGCACTTTTTATTTTTTCTTTCATGCTTTCGTTCAAAGAAATAATTAAATTCGTTAAACAACCAGAATTGCTACATCACGGTGTGTTCCGTCCATCACTTTCGCAACTAGATATACCTGATTACGTGCGTCAGTGTTTAAGGTCATGCTGGGAAGAAGATCCCGAATTGCGTCCTGACATTCGATTAGTTCGTATGAAGCTAAAACAATTACAGGCAGGGTTGTAAGTATATAATGAAATAGAAATTATTATAAAATTTATTTCCAACGAAATATTACCGAGATCATATCATAAATTAGAAATTTTGTGCACTTGTTGCTAAACGGATTTGCATGATATTTTGCGCACAGATGAATTACAATACAGATTAACAAAAATTTTCCTGTTAATTAAAAGAGTACATTTCCATTTCCGCTTTCGAGAGTACATTTCCAAAAGTACCTTTTGGAAAACTTCTTTTCAAAAAGTTCCTTTTAAATAATCAACTTTCAAAAGGTACCTTTCATGTAAGTTCCTTTTAAAAAGTACTTATTACAAATAAACCTTTTTAAAGATTAACTTTTAAAAAAGTGTGTTTTAAAAATACCTCTAAAACGGGTCTTTTAAGAATATTCATTTTAAAAAACACACTAAAAAATATCTTTTTAAAAGTACCATTCAAAAAGAGCTGTAAGAAAGTACACTTTCATAAAATGGTTTAAAAATTTATTTGTAGAAACAACCTTTTAAAAAGTAGGTTTTCAAAAAGATATCTTTTAAAAAGTACCTTTAAAGTAGTAGCTTTAAAAAACGTACCTCTTAGAAAAGTATATTTTAAAAAACGTACCTCTTAGAAAAGTATATTTTAAAAATTATATTTGCAAAAGTACCTTTTAAGAAAGTACATTTAAAAAATCACCACTTGAAAAAGTACATTGCACAAAAGTACCTTTAGAATTCATACCTTTTTAAAAGTAGCTTTTCAAAAGGTACTCTATAAAAAATATCTGTTAATAAAGTATCTCCTGAAAAGTACCTTTTGAAAAAGTACCTTTAAAAATATCTTTTGAACCTCCGCAGCAAGTACCTTTTTAAAAACTAGCTATTTCAAAAAAGTAAGTAAGAACCTTTTAAGAAAGTACCTTTTGAAAAAGTACTATATAAGAAGATACCTTTTCAAAATATACCTTTTCAAAAGATACCTTTTAAAAAGTTCGTTTTGAAAAGTTATCTTTTAAAAAAATACTTGCTAAGAAGGTTTCTCTTAAAGAAGTATCTTTAAAAAAATACCTTTTTGAAACCTCTTAAGAAAGTACATTTTATAAAAGTACACTGTTAAAAAAACTGCATTCTGAAAAGTACCTTATAAACAAGAACATTTAAAAAAAAGGATTTTTCAAAAAAGTTCCTTTGGGAAAAATTCCTTTTAACAAAGCACCCTTTATAAAAGTACTTTTGAATAAGTACCCTTAGTAGAGTACATAAAAAGCAGTCTTTTAAAATCAGTTTTAAGCAAATGTCTTTAAAAAATTCGCTGTGGGAATTGTGGTATACGCATTCGGTGAACTTTATAAAAACGTCCTTCTGTTCCCGTAGCTCCTTATAAGCTGGCCTCACCAAATACACAACATGGCCTTATTACAATGAATGTTTGCTTGGCTGTTGATGATGAACATTTTTTAAGTCTCTTGTCCAGTTTAGGTTATGGTACCAGATCTATAAGTAAGCAGAATATCATTCACATTATCGACGTTCAACTTTTGTCAACTACAATTCATATGGATCCCATTTACTTTAAGCTCTTGTTAGAGATTTTTAATGAAACTAAATTTCCCGATACGAGTATATGTATGTAAGTCCCAACTCTTTTTGCGGCACTTTTGGCTGTGAGTTTAATAAATTCAGCTGCCTTTATACGACATAGTCACAGTGACATGCATGGGGCCTTTAAATAAAATAAAAAATTCTTTAAAACCTTCTCCACAATTACTTTTATTAAATTTAAGCATCGGCAAGCCCTTATTAGAAAAGCTTTAATGTTGCACAGAGCATATAGCTTCAGTATGTGCTTAACCCTCCGTTACTATCGTATATTTCACTTACTTCGTTACTATCATTGGGTGTAATCCACCCATGCCTTTCAGTGTCTGGGTTTTTTAACTTTCAAATTCAAATACACAAATAATATATTTTTTTAACATAATGAACTCTAAAATAAAAAACAAATTTAGTTTTAATTATATATCTATTATTTTTATTTAAATTATATGTTGTTTATTTACAGTTCATTAAAAATAAGGAATAAAAAATAATATTAAACGGATTATGTAAAACTAATCATAATTAAGAAAATTTTTAAGCCAATCTTCTGCGGGTTACTGATTTGGAAAGCTGAAAAGTTATAGAAAAAAAAAATTATTTAATAATATTTTTTTGAACAAAGTAAAATTTTGCGTAAAAATTGAGCTTAGTACCAACAACATTTCAGTTACTCATTAAATCCATCAAACATATCATCATGGTTTTCGTAATTTTCTGCCAATGCTGAGTTTGAAGATTGATAGCAATTACTACATAGTGGGTGGCTGTGACTTTTGCAAATAAAAATTTCGCATTTACAGCATGTTGTTTTTGTTTTTCGGTCCTTTTTATTACCGCATACCTGACAACGACTCTGTTTAGGTCTTTTGGCTGGTGGTGATATGTTTTCTGGATCATTCTGCTTTTTACAAAGTTGCTCAGTAAATTTTTTACAGCTTATTTTGATATTATTTGGCAATGTCTTAATTTTGCCACGTTTTTCCATATGTGGTGCAATAAGCCTAAAAGCAAGATCTTTGATGAAAAGTGAACGCTTTTTGTATTTTAGTGGGGGATTTTGAGTGCACAACAGAACAATACGAGCATTTATGGCGGCCACATTCAGCAAGGAATAGAATATTACCAGAGGCCAGCGATTACAATTTCTGGCTACGTTATATGTAGAACATAACTGGTCAGTTGTATCGACTCCTCCTTTAGTTTTGTTATAAAACTCAATTATTTCTGGCAAATACTTTGGAGCACCTAGCAGCTTACCATCTCTATGCATGGTAGAGAGCAATAAAACACACTTATTTCTTTTTGGAATGTACGATAAAATCGTACTTTTCTTTCTAAAGCCAAAAACCGTCGAATAAATTAAACGATTTTTGGCTTGCGAGAACGAAGGTGGTAAGACTCTTTTATTCTTTCTTATGGTTCCCACTAATGTCGTCTTTTTTTCTAGTAAGTATTCAGCTAGACCGTAAGACGTAAACCAGTTGTCAGTTGTTATGTTTCGACCAGCACATTGAAGGTGTTTAGTTATTCTTTTAACAACTTCCTCTGCTTTATTTGATAAATTATATGGTCCAGGTGGTTGTTGGCCACAATAGACTTCCAGCTTAGAAGTGTAATATGTAATAGAATCTACTGCAGAAAAGATTTTAATACCATACTTTGCTGGCTTGTTGGGAATGTACTGCCTAAAACTGCATCGTCCGCGAAAGCTTTCCAACTTTTCGTCAACCGTGATATAACTACCACAATTAAAGTTTTTTTCACAATTTTGATTGAAACTTTCAAAAAGTTCACGTATTGGCGAAAGCTTATCGAATTTTTTACGCTCCTGACGGGTATGCACATTGTCAAAACGAATGCATCTCAATAAAAACTGGAACCGATTATAGGACATTGTTGCTGTAAATATTTCCAATCCAGTGCCATCTGAAGCCCATATATCTCGTACGTTAACATGCGACGACTTGTGCAAACCAGCGATATACAATAAACCGAGTAAAGCATTTATTTCATCCTTGTCTGTGATACGTGCATTTCTGAAATCTTTATATTTTACTTGCACCTTTAAAATATATATGTTTGTATTTTCCACAACTAGATCCAAGAAGTTGAAAAAAAGTTCCCAACTTTCAAATGGCGTTGTAACTTTTTCTGACGCAGCTGTTATCTTTGGAACATTTATAAATATATTTTCAGCCGGTGTTCGCGTTATTGGAAATGGATCTTTTCGCCATGTAGTTCCATCTTTTCCTATGTATTGAATTTCATGATTTTCTTCGTCTTCTTCAAGTTCCTGCTCAGAATCTGACTCATGATTGCTCACTATTTCTTGGTCACTTTCATCACTACTTTCACCTCCAATATCTTCTTCCTCACTCAAGTTAGTATCTGATAAAAGTGACATCAGTCGCTGCTGCTCTCTTTCGTAAGAACTCATTTTTTACTTTTTAGCACTTTGATACTGATAATAAAAATTATATTGTCGTTTTGTACGTGAAAAATCACAAAAAGAAACTGTTCATAAATTTATGTACATATGTATATGATGCCCATGGAATAACGGTATATTTATTTGTCATGACAACAGCTGCGTTTATTCGCAAAAAACTAAGAAAGAAAACAAGCGCTTTTATTTATATTAACGATCATACAAAATGTAATCGCTACAAAAATGTACAAGGTTACTATCGATGGGTATAAAATACCCAAAAAAACTAAACGCTATTACTATCGTGGGTGTAAACCACCCAAGCTCTTTTTAAAACAAATTTTATGTAAATATAATCTCGGGTTAATTTAATACAATATACTTCTAAATATAAAAAACCATTCAAAGGTGGATTACATTATAGTAAAAGGACGATTTTCATGAAAAATTATATAGTTTACTTAAAAGTTCAGCCTTTTGGGTGGAATCCACCCAGACGATAGTAACGCAGTAACCATAAAAGTGAATAAATTCATTACGTGTCAAAAATATTTAAAATTATTTATGTAATAAGCAAAACTTAAAACAATTGAATCCGTAAACAAAGGTGTTTGTGTGTATGTGTGCGTGTGTGTGTGTGTGTGTGGTAACACTCTTTAGATTTACTGTTATTTTAACTGAACAAGTTAATAAAATAAACAAATTGTACATTTGAGAGAGAAACCTCTGAAATGTGCATTAAAAACTGTGTGTGAACTTTTTTTTATAGAAAATCCAACATTTTCGACAACATGCTTTCTATTATGGAAAAGTATGCTTACAATTTAGAGGGACTTGTGCAGGAGCGCACCACACAACTTTATAAGGAAAAGATGAAAACTGATATGCTGCTAAATCAAATGTTGCCAAGGTAAATGAAATAATTAATTTAAAAATTCATGTTAAATGCGAGCAGCACAATTATTTATAAAGCGTTAAAGAAAATGATAATAAATACGGTTGCTGTATTTCAGAGATGGGTACTGTCCACGTGAATTACGTGAATCATTTGTGATTATAAACCATAGTGAGTAGTTCTACGTGATTGTACTAGTGTTTGAGTAAGAATGCTCACTAAACATACAAGCCAGATATTAGTAAGCGAAAGTATTGCAAATGCTTCACTGAAACTAAGAAACAAATTTTAATGAAATATTAAACTTGAAAATTTTTTAATCTGTAGCAGCAACGCTAAGTGTATTATCTGGTTATATATAAAAATAAAGAAAGAATTTTGTTAGACTTACTTGGTTTTTGTTAGTATTTCATGAGTCTATATGTGCATATACATTTAGTCCTTTAAATCCCAGAGGAACATAGGACCGCAACAAATGTTTTCCAATTCAGTTTATCACAACACAACGTATTC
Organism: Germaria angustata; assembly: GCA_963681545.1. Lineage (NCBI taxonomy): Eukaryota > Metazoa > Arthropoda > Insecta > Diptera > Tachinidae > Germaria > Germaria angustata. Next base: position 19,811,891 of record OY812999.1, on the reverse strand, counting down.
AACTCGTTAAATGACACTACGAACTCCTGCAACTCGTTCTCTATCTGGCGTCTCCAAGTGTTTGCTGGCCTTCCAGATCAGGAACACAAAGTAATAGTCGCGATGCAATTGTGCAGTATAAAAGATAGGATCTTGCTTACCATATTCAAAAGAGTTATTCCCCTATTTGGCCAATCTCTTTTTCGGACGTTTTGTAATTAGTCCTTCCTTAAAATCATCGAGCAGTTTTTCGTCCAGCCAAAAGCTTGCAATTAAAAGTTTTAGTAACCTCGTTGTTAGGGTCACGTCTGATTTCGTAATTTCAAGTAGAACACCATCAGGATCCGAAGATTTGCCGGACTTTAAACATATAATAATAGCAATTATTTCCTCAGATGACGGTGTTGTTTACATGACGCATTGGATCGCAATCACATAAAAAATTTTCGTGTAATAGTCCTCCTTTAACTCCATCTGTTGATCTTTGGCATAGATCAGTTTGGTCTGGTCGTTCCTCAGAGGTTTTGCATTATGGTGGTTACGACCTGCTATCTCCTTGGTAATGCGGTAGAGGTCCTGATTTCACCGACTATTTGGGCCCACTTACGTTTATATGTTCTTGCAATTCCCTTAACTTTTCGGTTCTTCGTTCTTTTTGATTCTTAATAAATAACTTCTCTTTACCTTGTACCTTGTTCTTTGCTCGTGGAAAACACATTTACTCACGATCTCATCTCTATCACTTCTTATTAAAAACCTAATTTATTCTATTTGCAGATCTGTTGCAGAATCCTTAAAACGTGGCGAACCTGTTGAGGCAGAATGCTTCGACTGTGTGACAATATTGTTCAGCGACATCGTTGGCTTTACAGAATTATGCAGTACCAGCACTCCGTTCGAAGTAGTTGAAATGTTGAATGATTTATACACCTGCTGCGATTCAATTATTAACAATTATGACGTTTATAAGGTATCAAGTCGCTGTTAACTATTTTTATATTTAAGTGCTTTAGTAAATGTGTTGTGTAGGAAATTTAGTTCTAAAATACATGACATTCAGTGGCCGAGATTTTTATTCAAGTTTGTTTTAAATGAAAACATTTTGGAGAAAATAAATTTAAATGATTTTCATATTATTTTTGCAGAAAAAAATGCCAAAAAGAAAATTGTTTATTTTTATTTAAAGTCCAAAGACGCGTGATAAAAATAATTTCGAAACTCATTTTTTAAGCAATTATAATGTGCATCAGCACATGACCTAAAATCTAGAGAACGCTGCTGCATGCAGCTCGCCTTATTAACCAATACCACATGAATAAATTACTGTGCTCGGAATTACCCACTGGCATATGGGGCATTCCGTGTGAAGCGAATAGTTAAGATCTATTGATGTTTCCGATCTTAGAATTATTTGATTATTTTGTACTTAATGCCGATGCAATATAATTTATCGGTATAGAGACTAATGAACTAGATGGCAGATATTCGATAATCTTGTTGCATTTCAAAATAAAATATAAGAAACTAGTAACAAGATTTTACTTTACTGGCATTTCTAGATCTCTCCGATTAAAAAAATCTACGTTCGAAATTTTACGACAATGATACTCTTGAACAAAGTCAAAAACGGCATTTTACGCAGTTTTAAAAGTCAAAAAATGTACGCAACTCATAAGAATTTTCTGAGTTATTCTTCAAAAAAACAATTGTTTTGAAAATCTGAATCTGTCGAACAAACAAAATGACTTTGATTTGTGTCATTCGAAGCGGTTCTACAAATTTCGAAAAATAACCGAATCTATTAAAACGATTTGCAAAGTTATTTTTAAATAATTAAAAAGAAACTAAATTTATAGCAATCGATTTCTTTTTTTAATTGATAGCTGATTATATTTCCAGATTTTTTGGTGGCAACTAAAAAAAATTTAGCCTCAAATCCCCTACTGCCGACCCTTTCATATTCATATGGCAAATATTTTTGAAGTCATTTTGAATTAATTTTTAAACAATAAAACTTGCGATAATGGACATATATATATTTTTTTTTTTCAATAAGAACCGATTATATTTTCAGATTTTTAAAGCTTAATAATTATTTTAAAAATAATTTATTTTTTGAAAAATCTCAAAATCCCTTGCAGCCGATGGTTTCATATTTTTATGGGTTGCAAATTTTAAGTATGCAACAAAAAAATTACTTTCGAAATTTATTGTAGACTTACATATGTACATATACGGTTACATACCAGTGCATATATCGCGCATTATCCTAAAAGTAGTTAGAACATACTTTTAGGACTTCAAAACGTAGAAGGATAGTAAAAAATAATTGCTTTCAAATTTTCTTGTTTTTAGTTCCTGCAAAACCACTGTTCGTTGTTAGTGTTTTATCCAATGCAATACAGAATAAAGTATTCTGAGTAACATATTTTTGTAAATGTTTTGCTTATTAGCACATTTTTGTTGTTTCCACCTTCCTTTCCACTAGGTTGAAACAATTGGTGATGCGTATATGGTCGTTTCTGGACTACCATTGAGAAATGGCAAACGTCACGTTGGAGAGATTGCATCGTTAGCTTTGCACTTACTGCAAAATGTGGCAAATTTAAAAATACGTCATAAGCCCACTGAAACATTACAGCTACGCATTGGTGTTCATTCTGGTCCATGTGCGGCAGGTGTTGTGGGCTTAAAGGTAAGTGAAATTAATGCATCTGTATGTGTGCGTTTTGGTTGCAATTTAGACAATAAGCTGCAGAATTTATTGCTTTTAAGTATTTTTGGAAATGCCACAACCATATGTGGCATGATTTTTTTTTAGAAAGAAAAATTTGTGTGATATAAATAGATTGTGTTTATACAACCGCACACTGCTTCTTAAAGAAAAGCTATACTCATATTTTTTTGTAGGCAAAGGGCATTGCTATAGAAATAGTCGCTCTATGGTGCATTTTTTATCCCAGTATGGTTATGGCCCTACTCTATCAGTTGTTAATAATCGAATTCTTTCAATCTCGTTTTCTATAATTTAAATCAGAAAGACAAAATGCTTCATTCAGAAATTTTTTTCATATACATAGATCCTTTCCCAATTTGCTTAAGATAGCTTCCAGATAAAGGGACCTTTTTAATAATGCACAATTGACTTTTTTCTTGTTTTATAGATGCCTCGCTACTGCCTTTTTGGTGACACTGTTAATACCGCATCGCGCATGGAGAGCACGGGGGAAGCAATGAAAATTCACATATCGGAAGAAACGTACAAACTGCTGAACAGTTTAGGCGGCTACCAGTGCATAGAAAGAGGTCTCATTAATATAAAGGTAAAAAATGCATTATTAACTAACTACCCCTATTAAGAGCTTTGCCAGCTTTTAAATGATTAAGTTTCTTTGAGAATTACTGAATTACAATTTGATCCCAGCTTGTTATGTGCCGCCTTCGGAATTAATTTAAAAAAGAATTCAACAAACACTGTTTATATCTTGTAGGGCAAAGGTGATATGCGCACATATTGGCTCATTAGTCAGACAACCGAACAACAACAACAGCCACAAGAAAGCTCCCATATTGTTCTGAACGACAGGGCTCCAGATCTCATTAGCAGTGTGGATACGGATAGTCTTACAACCAGTTCACTGGCATTACAATCGACCAGCAAACACAATGTCATTAAACATCTACACCAGGGAGGCTCTAGCTTCTCTTATAATGGCGCTGCCCACCAGCCTAGACAACGTTACATCAAGACAGCCTGCTGTAGCTGTGAGACCAAGTGCATATACAAACTTTGTTCGGATGATAACGTAACGATTGACACTATGCCGCATCAGAAAAAAGAAATCGATAAAAGGAATGCAGTATGTAACAATAGTTACCTGTGTGTGTGCCATTTGAAATCGAGTGTTTTGCATGCCACGGCAGCTCATCGGGGACCACAGTCGGCACCGGCTATAACTTTTCGTTTATAGAGGAATTCATCAGAGTCTACTGTAGCTACAAATATATTTTACTTTGATAAACTGCATTTAAAGATTTCTCTCTTAACTTATATTTTTATCTGAACAATTCATGTATTTCTCCTGTTGCATATGAATATTATTCTTAAAAAATCATTTACCTGCTACGAAATACAATGCTACCATTAAATATCAATTAAATTTCTCCAAGTGTATTAGTGTGTGTATGTGTGTATGTATATGTCCTGTTGAATTTTGTTAAATGCAAATCGTAAACTTGAGTTTTTTAACGATTTAAAATATGTATAAGAATTTAATATATATAAATGGTTGTGATATTAAATGTTCAATTTTATTTATTAAAAAAGAAATTGTTTTCGGTAACACTTTTTAATTATTTAACGTTTAGTAGCGTATAAATATTTGCCAAATATTTCATTTACATTGGTATAGCATAACTTTATTGAATATTTACCTCGGTATACAAATAATTTACAAATAAAACAATTAATTAATTTAACTAAGAAACCAAAAAGTTGTTTAATTTGAAAATGGGTCTAACATACATATTTGTAAAATATATTGCGAAATGTTGGCGAATCTATGAAACAATTTTTAGAAACTTATGGAATGGTTGTAGCTCGTTTCTTGGGACAATTAAGGTTAAAAAATTTCAATAGAAACTAAATTCCAATATAGCTTTTTCTAATAATGTTATTAGAAAATAATTAATTTTGAAAATTAATTCTTTTGGGATATTCTCCCCAACTAATTGTTTACACATGTTGCAAGTAAATTAAAATAGACTCATGTTGAGTATAATTGTTTGTTGTGTTGTTTGTATAAAAAAAAGCATTCTAAATTTATTATGATTTAGACTGAATTAGACATTACTTTGTACCCCTATGGGAGTAGATATTGATATACCTGCAATTAATAGCTAAAGTTTGCTCACTTAGACAATTAATTTCTTCATGGAGCATATCTCCTCCTTCTCTAGTCAGGAGGAGAAATGGATTCCAGTATTATTTTTAAATTTAAATATTGACATGAATTGCAATTCAATTTTAACTTTTAGTTGCTTATCAAATCCCTTACCAAGAATAATTTGAATCTTTATTAAGTGTTCATATGAAGATGGAAACTTTTAGATTGTGAAAACTTGTGTGGGAGCAAAACTATTTTGCTGTCGAATGATTAATTGAACCCATTTATAAAATTTTTCAAAATCTTTGCAAAAAACAATAAGTTAATAAAAACTCTTTTTTTAATTTAAATTCAAAATTATTAATCTAAACTAAACAGTTTCTAAATCGAGCTTGGGTCCGACTCAATATTTAAATTTAAAGCTAATATGTTTGTTCTACTACTTCCTCTTTCCGGCCACTTTTTAGTAGATTTTTTTCCTCAAATATTATGATGACCCCTTTTTTTGAAAAATGAAAAAATTATTTTCTTATTTTCGCCAAAAAAAATTTCGAATTAAGAAATATATGTATTTGGAAAAAATTACGCAAAATATATATTAAAATAAACGATGGCACGCATCATACATTCTTACATTGTCACAAACAAGTTGAATAAAAAAGTAAAATGAACTAAGAAAAATTATGTTTTAAAGAACTTTTCAAAAAACAAAGCTTCAATATCCTGAAAAGTGATGGACTGTGTATTAAGCGATAAGGAGGAATAGTAGACAGAAAACTAACACATGGGAATATCGAACTAACATAAATTGATTTTGTTGTTAAAAAAATGCAAAAAAAACCTTTGCTTCTTGTAATCTTTTTTCATACAAGAATGTGTCAAATAGTTCATATTCCTCAATACTAGCAGCCACCTAGAAATTGTTAATAAACCGACAAATAACTTTTGATGATGACAGTGTTGCAACAATCGAAAGCAATACTGTTCCGTTCTGTTAGTGTAATTATAAGCTTTTCCTCATTTCTTCTTTAATAAAAAAAAATACATGAAACATTATTATCTGAAATTCAGGAATCAAATTTGAGCTAGACAAATTAAATTTGAAGTTAATAAAAAATAATAAAACTGAAAGCTTTCAAAATTAAACAAAAAAAAATGTTGACTTAATTGGAAGCAAAATTGTGAAAAGAAAAAATAGAATCACAGATAGATGAAGCGTATCATTCGGACTGGGACTTATTAAAAGAAAAATTTCAGCCTTTCAATAAAAAAGCTTTTCTGCTTAGAACTTCTATATAATAAAAATTCTTGCATAATTGTCTCATATATAATTTATATAAGAAGCTTTAATTTGCATTCGATTACATTTGTAGTGGTGATGTACCTGAATTATATACGAAGACCGATAAAGGATACAGCGGTCTTTGAAAACAAAGTTATGAACTACCATTTTTGGCTGAAATTAAAAGCTAAATTATCCTTGTTTGACTCTGGATTGTGCTGACTTTTGGTAGATTATTTCTTAATTTAAAATGTTACAAACATTAGTCTATTGAAATGTATTCGAATGTTTCGCTATTCTTAATTAATTACATCCAACGGAGTCTGTTCTTAATGTCTCGTTCCGTGCAGCAGCCAGCTCACGTACTGTTGCGATGCTCTAAGTTGTTTTTATATGTCTAGGGCGCCGAGAACCTTGGGGGTTGTACTGCAGTGCTGTCTTGGCTACGTCGTTATAGGATGTCAGTGTATGACCAATCCATAAAAATTTCCTCTCGTACTGGATTGGCTTCGAAGCAGCTCAGCGTTAGTTATTGTGTTGGGCCAACAGCATCGAAAAGTATTAATCCGTTGAAATATACCAAAGATTTTCTTCAGAGAGATCAAAGGACCAGATAGACAAGTTTTCATTGTCATTTATTGGATATTCTGGAGAGGAGGAAAGCAATTTAGTCAAAATATGACTATTATAAATGTACTAGTGTCTAGAAAAGTTTTTAATGTAAATTCGAAAGCCGAATCACATCGCTCGATATCGATCGATACGTCAAAAAAAAATTTATGGAAGTTTTGGTCAACATGGAATGTCATAAAGGTGGTCCAGTAAAAAAAACAACAATTTTATTTTATTCATAACAGCAAGTTAGTCACAGCTCATAAAACAAATGCAACATTATTCTAGATCAGCAAATCATTCTGTTGCCTCAGCAAATCATTTTGCTGCATCAGCAAATCATTTTTCATAACAAATCTTAAGTCAATCTGCCAACTTTGTATTTTGGGAAATTTAAAATATTTTTCTTAAATAGTTTTACGTAATATAAATTTCAATACAAATTATCAAATATACTTATTAAAAATATATTTTGATAAAAATAAATTGGTAAATGAGAGAAAATTAGCTCAGAATTGGCAGCTGATTGGCAAAAAAAAAGTTTCAAAAAAGAAGTATTAAATAAAAAATAAAAAGTTTTATTGATAATTTGATTTGTAAGATTTGTAATGTGCTTTTTCCTTAATTAATAATTTACTTTTTCAGCAAATTATTAATTTTTTGAAAAATCACGGAAATCGATTACTGAAAAGTGGTTTCTATTTATATTTCACTGGTTGCTTAGGCCAGATCATTAGGAAGATTTCATCCAAATTTTTGTAAAATATTTTTATACTCATTATGCTTAAGGAAAATTATGACAAAATATATCCTCAATCTATTTTTATAAAATTTAAAAATTTACTGAATAAGTAAAATATTAATTTGAGAAAAAGTACATTAAAAATTTTATATGTACTGAATAATTAGGTTAGGTTAGGTTGATTGGAGGGGTGTGATAGCCCATGTCATACGACATACACTTAAAGCCAGTGAAGGCTTGTTGTGCGCTCCCTTTATTTATTAAACACAAACTGTCAGAGTTCTGCGGCAGGATTCGAACCTGAGACCTTCGCACTACGAGTCTAGTATACTACTGAATAATTAATAGAAATATGCATATATTTCGTGAATTATTGCATTATGAAGTAGTATAATTATATAATTCATGTTTCTAATAAAGTTTAATTTCTACTTGAAACTATTTTGTTTTATGAAAATACTTAAATTAAATAAAACCAAAATTATTTTTTTGTTATTTCATCAGTTTCAAAATATTGAACAAATTTCATTTTATTTGTGATTTATTTTAATTTTTTTTTTAATTATTTGCAGTAGGAGCAAAACACACTTCGCCTACTAAAGTATTTCTGCATTGCCACGGTCGGGCGCAAGGACTTTCTCCTTTCTAGCATTTGCATGTAAAAACATGCTTTACTTATAAAAATTTTCCGCTTTGCGGGCAGAAAAATTTTATCTTCTGAGACATGTCTAGTCCCGGCTTATTTCATATATATCATTCATTGGGACTCATTTAACATTTTGTAAAAAGTCGCAAATAATACTGATAATATATCTGCGTGAATAAGGAAAAAGTTCTTGAGTCTGATTTTGTAATCTTACAGGAGCGCATTTTAAAATTTTAAAGCTGGTTTTTAAAAACGAATGCGTTCTTTAACGCAGGTTATTATAAACGTTACGGACCTCATTATATTAGGAGTAAATTATTCTCATTATTTCACAAACTTCCATACTGTTCCAAATGAAATCGTAAATCATAAAAAAAGACCAGCAGAAATTCTTCCCGAAAAATTTTACAAATGAGTGAAATTTTGCTGAAGGATACTTTCTGAGTGTTAATTCATTTTGAGTTTAATGCGATTTAAGTACTTATTCCTTATTGCCACAGGTACATATAATCAATGAAAGAAAGTTGCTATTAGTTTTATTTTATTACAAAATGTTTATATTATAGATGAAATCAAGATCAATTGTCAAGTTTAAAATTATTTTGCAATGCCTGCCAACATTCATAGTATTTGTCATCTAATTTGTTGCAAGTCTCTTCACCCCACTTGGTGACAGCCATACTCAAGGATGACTCAAACATAAAGGCTTGTGTGCCTTCGGCAATTCTTTCAGGTTTCAATTTTGCATTGGAAGCACCATCAAAGCACTTGAAGTCGGGTCCATGAGGAGTCATGATGGAGTGCAATGTAGCGCCACCGGGCATAAAACCATCTTCTTTGGCTTCATAACGGCCCAAAATCAAGCCCATGAATTCACTCATACAGTTGCCTTAAATATTCATCCAAGTTAATGAGTGTCAGTAATTTAAATAGAAAAACTTACGATGATAATAAGGTGGTCGGAATGTATGCTCTTGCACAGACCATCTGGGAGGGAATATAACGAAGTCGGCAATGGCGGTGCCCGGTTTTAAGCTTGGACAAGTCAAAACTGTAAAAATGCTGGGATCACAGTGATCAAAACTAACTGAATTTATTACATTGAATTTTGCCAAATCATATTTATAGGGCACATAGTTGCCGTGCCATGCCACCACATCGAAACAAGAGTGATTTTGTTTAGCTGCAAATAAGTGGCCCTGGAACTTTGCCACTATCTGGAAGCCTAGAAGAGAACTTAAAAAATCAAATACCACATAACATCGAAATAATTCATATAACAACTCATAATGAATCATTATTCATTGAATATATTTTCAAGTTCACTTAAATATACAACCTTATGGTGAATAAACTTTCACATGGAAACTGTTCACTTTTCACAAAACTTCAAGCGGAAATTTATTATTTTTGTTGTTTTGGTATATTATTTTGTTGTATTTTTTTATACAATTTTTTCATGGCATGTAATTCACGTGAAAAGTTTGTTCCCTTTTTATTCACTGAAAATTAATTTTGTTTGTAAGATTTTCTAAACACATTTCCATAAAAAATTCGTTTTATATATCTTCTGTGAACAAAATATATATTTTTATAAAGAACACTGGATTTTAATTTTACCTTCAACTTGTCTATCTTCAAACCAAGCAACAGGTGCTAAAAAATCTCTGGGATTAGCCAAACCATTAGCACCGATAGGCCCCAAGTCTGGCAATTGAAAATGATTGTCATAAACTTCTAAAATATATCCCCTATAAAGAAAATTAATATAAATTTCATTTTAAAATATTGGGCCGCAATTTGGCATATTTGCTCATTGTCAGTTTACCTGGCGGGACCTGAGACATTTACAGCGAAACGTATACCTTGAGGTATTATACAAATCTCGTTTGGCGACACAGTCATTTTACCAAGCTCTGTGGTAATATCCAATATTCCCTGTTGAGGTACTAAAAAAAACCAATAAAATTATATAAAGGAGTTGGAAGAAAAAATATTTTTATTCCATTAGCAGATCTTTTCAAGGCCAATTTAAAGCAATATTTTGGATTTCAGTTTTACAATATTTCGCCAGAACTTCGACTGGCATCGACAGGAAAAATTTTATTTTAATTAATTAATAATGACCGCCGAAGTTCTGGCGAAATATTAAAAAAAAGTTAAAAATATTTCTGTAAATTAAAAAACCTGCTATTTTCATATGTGAATAAAAAGCGTCGAAGGAGATTAAAATACTTTTGAGATCGATTAGTTTAGTTCAGACTTTTCGTTTGGACTCATTTACTAGTATTTAATTATATAAAAATAATATACGTTCTAGTTTTTTGACCGTTTTATTTTAATTGATAAACTTAATTTATTTTTTTAACCTTAAGGTCTCTTAATTTTTTTTTTAGTTTTAATCGATATTTCGATACTCATCGAGTACCATCTTCAGGATATTTGTTTATTTTATATAAATTGAAAAAATAAATTAAGTTTATTAATTTTATAAAAATAATTTTGTCGAACTAGAGGCCATTTATTAATTTTTTTATATATCTATCTATTTCTATTTTTCAATTACTCAATATCATTCGGATCTCATTATCATGGCTGGATCATCAATCATTAAGTTTAATTGCACTTGGATACGTCAGTCACACTGTCCTCACATTAATCATTGTACTAAATAGACTATTATCTAATTTCATTTGTAATATAATATAATATAATATATAATTATATAATTATATATAATATATAATTTTGAGAGCAGTTCTCAATATCTGCTTCATAGTTCATACTTTCCCCTTTGGCTATATTGATTAATATGCCACTGCGTTCTTTCATATTTTGAAGAACTTTGAGTTTCTTTCAAAGCTCTAATGAAATTTTGTTCAATTTCGGCTCCAATTCTTTTTTAATTTTAAATGATACTGGGCTTTCTAAAGAGAAATAGCAAAAGTTTTATAGTACAAACATTTGATATATATGTATGTATATGCACTCAAGCTAAAGCGGTGTCAAAAATACGGAGACACGTATGAAGATTTTGACCCGAAAGTTAATTCGTTAATTCCCACTTCATAAGTTCATAAGTATTTACTGTCACAGCTGCAGCAACGTTTCATAAATCAAAGACCCAAAATAATAATCAAGAAACAGTTCATACAATAGTTAAAACAATAAATATTTTTAATTGCTTACTTAATATCAGTTGTTTCATATTTAGCAACAACAAATTCGTTCAATAATATACAAATTTACATAATCACGTGTACAAGTATATAAACATATTTGCATATATGGGACGTAACCAGAGTAGGGCAAATAAATTATATTTCTATCCTCTCATTCCTTTAAAACGAACAAATTTATATTCTGCTAGAATAATTGTAAAAATTTTACATTTTCTTTAGGAGTTCCTGCCTCAGTCATACTCAAATAAAAAAATCTTTTAGAAAAGCCACCGATAAGTTTTCTAATTTGAATATTGCACTATCGCCTAACTTTCATAAATATGCAAATTCCAGCTTAATTGGATACAGAAAATTGTTGCAAAATAGTTTGCAAGTTTCGTAATGGACAACTTAGTTACATGCATATATTAATATGCATATACGAACATGTAAAGATAAATAAAAGCATGTGAAAATTTTTTTTTTTTAATTTTAAACTTTCAATCTCCAAATACCCATGCATTAAAAAATACATGAATTATAAAAAATAGCCAAATTAATTTACCATGTACATATGTACATAAAATGATCAGCTCGAGTTATAACCGCTCCAGTATATATGTTTCATAATAATTCGATATTATTTTAAGAAATATCTATCGAAGAGTAATAATTGTGCCTTAAAAAATATTTTTAATTGATGCCCAATTTATGAAAATTGAAATCAACATCTCCCAAATAATTATTACAAAAAATGTTACTGTTTGTTGTTGGTTTAACTGAATATATGGCTGCATATACTTGTACAAAAATCAACAAATATTGTATGAGAATTCTATAGAATTTTATCATATTTTTCTATTTGTGATTTACAAACCAAATGAGCATAAGAAAACTTGTATACAAACACAATACAACAAACAATTATAATCAACTTGCTTCGTTTTATTTTTCTTACACCTTTATATAATTAATCGTCCTTCATATGGTAGTTAATTTATTATATAAGGACAAAATGCAAAACAAAATTTATAACAATTAAAATTTATAAAATTTTTTATTCGAGATATTCTCAAGCAAAAAAAATATTTAGAAAGTCGCGATTATAATTGTTTCTTGTGTTGTGTTTGCAAAAAAGTTTTCAAAAACTATTATAATTATATGATTTGTGAATCCTATAAAAATAATAATTGAAATCTATGGAATTCTCATAAGATATTCTTTGGTTTTTGTATAATTATGCCACTGTGAGTTTGAATGATTTTCAAACATTATTCAGCTAAAGATTCCTGATTCTTTGGTTAGTGACAATGAAATGTTGGCTTATACTCAGCTAAGCCAACAACAAGCAATAACAAAATTGTCACACATATTTATTAAACCCTAATTATTATCATATAAACGTTATAAAGACTCATTACATGCATAAAATTGTTGTTGTTGTTTTTTTCTGTCTGTGTGCTCCTCTAATTTTATTATTCTTATTTTATATGAAGATTTTCAAGCACTTGCGGTGTTCTATTTTGCAGTCTTGGTGGAGTCACTACATTTCACAGTAAAAGATGTTATATTTTTTCTACACACATGCGAAATTTCATTAAAGTCGGTCATATTTCTTTCCTAAATATTCCACTGTGCAGCCCTCTACTCAAATCCAAGTAACACATTGCGTATACTTGATGCAGAAAACAATTATACGCCACATTGATATTTTACTTCAAAATTTATAAGTCCCTAGCTAAAACCCCTTAAAAATACAAAATGTGGTAATTACAATCGCCATATATCAATCATGAAATGTTTCTTCTATATTATGCTTCATCATAATAATGAATAATAATGTCAGTTGGTCATATATTATGCTAGAAAATACCACATTTGTATGTACATATAAGGAAAAATAAAAATCAAATAAATCATAAGATATTAAACGAAATTAGAGAGCATACCAATTAGGAAGTCACCATCACTATTATAAAAGGCTGTATTGTCCATAGAAATATTGCAGAGATACACATGAATAGCAAGACCATGGCGGCAACGAGCATCACCAGCACCACAGATAGTATGAAGACCTTGAACAAAATTCACTTTCTCATCTGCAGAAGGAATATCGAATGGCCTCCAACGCAGCTGAAAATATAAAACAAATACATGCACATAATAAAACAAATACATGCACATACACATACTTATGTATGTGAGTATGTAATTGAAAAATTTAAAAATTCAAGCATTCATAAATACATATGTATATATGTATGTTCATCATTAGTGGTGACCAAAAAAATTTGTTATGTCTTATTGAAATCAATTAATGTTTTGAAGCGAACATAAAGCGTCAAGCAAACACTCGGAACTGATCTTCATAGCTTTCAAACTAGTGATTGTAGAGCTTATCTGTTATAAATAAAAGAATTTCAGACCCCTTCACTACCGCCAATAAGTATAGTTTTCAATATTTCGTATTACCAATATTGTATAAGTTAAAAGAAAGCAACACTTGTTTCTTCTTGTTTAAAGTCTTCAGTTGTAGCAGAGAGTTTTAAATTTATAATATTTCTGATTTTTAAGTAAATACTGTATGTTTTGTTTTGTTTAAATATACTATGACTTCAATAACGTAATTAATAAAAATAAATACTTATATATCAATAAAAACAAGAAATTAACTTACACTGAAAATCACATTTATGTATTATTATGTGTCACCTCAACAATCCATTCAGATATGCTTTTCATTAATTATTCGTCATTCATTACATTTTTTGCTCCCTGGATAAAGTGAACAAAAAATTCACGAAACGTCGCGAAAATATGAAATAAATAACTTTGAAATTTATTGTCATAGAAACATGTTAGGCCTGATTAGCTAAAGAAACAGGAAACTAACGTAATACTAACATTTATTTCTGACAGTTTCTTATCTGGTACTAACAAACAGAGTAAAAAATAATGAGACTAAAGTCCTGGATCTCCTGAACAGGTACCAAAATTTACAATGTAGGTGGAGGATAGTGCAAAAATAAATTACCTGAACCTGACAATTAAATCAAACATGGGCTTGAATAGAGTTGAATGAGCACCACTATTACGTGGGTTCTATATGAAGGAAATAGAAACAATGTATACTAAAGCGGACAATAACGGATATAAAAGGGAGTTAGTGGATAGGATCGCATGGGTATTCAGGCAAGGGACGGAATCAGGAACAGGATAAGATCACTTGGGCTACTTTAACATACATAAGAAGGAAAAAACAACAACAAATTAAACAAAAAACCAATAATAATAATAGATTACAAAAACTGAGTTTGAAAGTGAACTAAGAACTATAGCTCTAACATCAGATTACATAACACAATTTTGAAAAAAGAATTTAAAAATAAATATTGAATCGTCTACTAGAAAATCTGAAACTTTTCCAAATATATTGTTATCATATATTGTAAGTAGAAATTTTCTGGAATTCAAGATACCTTGAAATCGCTTATGTGCTCAAAAGTCCCGGTGGATGAATATCGGCTACAATAGTCAAAATTGTGCTACATTAACTAGAAAGACTATTTTGGAGGCAAACCACCCTCAGCGGTGGAACGGGTACTACATTTCAAAGAAATAGCTTTTCTCGCTCGTAATGTATTGATTATTCCAAGTAGCAACGCTTGCGAACTATACCAAAATTCTTTCGCTATTCAAAATAGAGAATGAACTTTAATATGCTTTAATTAGAATATTTAATTGCAATGTAAATAACAATTGCTGCAATAGGTCTGAGCCGTGTGTTTATAACATACACGTCTACATATTTATGTTGGTCTTTATTCTAAATACTTATATTGTTTTACAAAAAAAAAACAAGACATTTTTTTCTGGCAATTTTTGATGATCTTTTTCTCTTGAAAAATCCTAAAAGATTAACTTTTGCCGACTTTTGGTAATTTTCCATTTCCGCTTTTAGCGATGGAGGAAGAAAAATTTGAGAACCCTGCTATTAATTGAATATTGTAATAAAGTAGTAAATATAGAGAAATTAAATAAATTTATAAATTAATTTAAGGTCTGTGGGTCTGTAAGCAGACCCTTGACATTACCAATCTAAGTCAGCCACGTTAGTCTTTGAGACTGTTAGTCTTAAACTGGCCAATTCCTAATTTTGACAGGTAATTGTATAGACACTTAAAATTTGTTATTATATCTTTTTATAGCACAAATAAAATAATAAAAACATTTATTCAACATTCACATCTCCCTAATGCACATATGAACTTGTCCAAATTAAACATCTTGTTTATTTTTAGTCAAATAATTTTAAAAACATATGAAAAGACAAATACGAATGGATGTATTGTTTTTAATGAATGAACAAAACTACTTTTTTAAAAAAATAAAAGCAAATTTACTGCACATATTAATTAAAAAAATTGTTTAATTTTTGGACAAATATTTTTCTAATTTTATAAAAATAAAATAAAAATTTTCCTTTTGCTTTACATATTACGAGGTTAAGCCATTAAACTTTTTTATTAATATATTGCAGGTGATAATTTGTAGAAAATACAACTACTGCAATTAGGGACACTCAATTTTTTTCTGTTAAACCTCAAAACGTTAGAGTTAATGAAATAATCGAAAGGAAAATTCGTCGTTTCATCGTTTTATTCTAATAATAATTTGAAAACCGATGCAGTTAAAAAATACGTAAAATTGAGAAACAACAATACGAGGGCATGCATCATAAATGCTTATTATGTCAAAGGGTGGCACAAGGATATTGCATATTCTATACATATGTATTTCTTGTGACATCTGATTCTTGTATTTTGTTTTGATATAAATTTTCTTTGAAATTTCAACGTTCTTTCAGAAAAAAAAAGAATTTTCAGATGTAGATTTATTGGTCACAAAACATACCGGAGATGAAAAAATAATTTTTTTTTTTAATTTCACTATGTGTAGTTTTTTAAGTCGTGACAAAATAACCATATACGGACACCACTACGTGATAAAAGACTAAAAAAAGACCCGTATCTCCCAATTTTTTCCAAAGTCATGCACTTTTTTTTATGGGCCGCCAAAGATTTGGGGCCTCAGTACCATTTTCGCAAAAAAGTGATCATTTTCTCGGGCTCACATCTTGCAAACCGTTCTTGCAAATAATTCTGAACACCGTTTAGGTTTTAGGTAGCCGCAAAAGTAAAAAAGTGACGCGGTGAAAGTTATATAAAAAACGGTGTTCAGAATTATTCCCAGGAAGTTTATATGTTGTAGAAATTTGTTTATTGAGATCTTAGGTAAATTTTTGTAGTTGATTGTTTCCTTGAATTTTGAACGGTTTGCTCCCTATGGACCTGAACAAGAGAAAAAGGTAAAAAATCGAATTTTTTTAAGTTTTTTGCGATTTTTATCTGGAAGGTGAAGTTTTTTTGATTTTATATATTCGCAATTTTTGTTCTTTATGACAAGAGCTACAAGTTTGCCTCAGAGAGTAAATCGAAATTCGGAACGGTTTGCAAGATATGAGCCCGAGAAAATGATCACTTTTTGGCGAAAATGATACCGAGGCCCCGGCTTTGGGAAAAATTGGGAGACACGGGCCTTTTTTTTAGTCTTTTATCACGTAGTGGTGTCCGTATATGGTTATTTTTTTCGTGTTGCACTGTGTTTTTCATTCATTCCTTATTATTTTATGTTGGTTTTTATAATTTATTTCTTTCTTTATTTTGCGTTCAAATCTGAACTTCAAAATCTTTACCTTTGATATACTCTGTGAATACTAAAATTAAACAAACTTAGAAATATGACAACGAACATAAAACAGAAACAAAGCTTAAAAGTGCTCAAAACAATACAAAATTCAAGTTTTCTTGTTCAGGTTTCAATTCAGCTGATAGAACGATAGGGAGAGTATGTATTCCTTTCTTTATCTTTATCCCAGCTGAATTAAAATTTAAGCAAGAAAACCTGACGTGGTGTGTACCAGGTACAACGGCTGGATTATGAAACGATATAGAAGAATATGAGGGATAATACCTGGTTCACACACGTGGAGCTTTCTTGTTCAGAGACGGATAGACAAATGTTTATTACTCGCAGCTTAGTTAAGACTTCAGCAAGAATAATTGACGCTTGTGAATCGGGTAGAACTTTCATACTAACACACAAACAACCTTGTTCACACACTCAAGTTTTCTTGCTCAAGTTGCAATTCAGCTAGGTTATAGATAGAGAAAATTTGTATTCTTTTCTCTATAATTCTTTGACTTTTACAAGAAAACTTGACGTGTGTGAAGTAAGTAAAACATTTGCTTCTTGAACATCTGTTTTTCTTGAAGCAAATCCAAGTTTACGGGAGAGAGAGAAAAGAAATAAGACGAGGGATACATAATTGATCCTACCGAAAGTTACTTCAATTCTTTTTTTATTTCGTTCTCTTTATGGCGGCATATTAAACTTTGACTGTCTGAGTGTAAACAAAGGCGTCAGTTTTAAAAGAGAATTATAGAGATTTGCCCTAAATACACTGATGTGTGTAAAAGCAGACTCAAATAGTTGATTTTCGACAATACTCGCAAAAAGACAGACAGATGAATGCTGATGATGGTGACGTGACGACCATCAAAAATGATAATGTCCCATACTGCTAATGTAATGGGTTCTCCTTAGTTTGTCCTTAACAAAACATGATTAATCCGAATTCTCGAACTTAAACCAGACTAATTGGTTCTAATTTAATAATCGCTAATTCTAAAAAAAATTAACTACTTGTAAATTTTCTTTTTACTTCATGCACTACGCGTATGTCATAAGAATTTGTAACACTGCTGCTAATCAAGTTTTTATTAATAATTTTTAGTAAAAAAACAAGAAACATACATTTATTTAATACTTTTTCTAAAAATGTTCCATTTGTGCCACATTTTGCGATTCTACAACGGTCACATTGCTCGTATGTCATTTTGCAAACAGGGATGGAAATTTTATATATTTTCAAATTTTTCTTAGTGCAGTTGGTTTTAGATCCTTCGCTCATAAAAAGCAGTTTTGTAAAATTACGATATTTATTTGTTCCATTTATTTTCAAAAACGAACAAATTTTTTTCATTCGATCGTATTTTAATAAAAAAAAATAAATAATAATACAAGCCTGTGTTAGATAACACGGGCGCATAGGTCAGACGTAGAATACGTTAGTCATTTTGCAATTAAAATATATGAATTAAATATAATTTTTGATAAATGATTTAAATCTATAAATAAATTTTATGATATGGCAGCACAATAGATTAGCTGCTTGCCAACTACTTCCCAATGTATTCACAGAAATGTGTTTAGGAAAAACGCCATTGATATAGTGAGCGTATACATCGCCAATCCTTTGTATTAATGTACATACACACACATTTACACGCTGCTCGCAGAAGTTAACAAACGACAGCAAAGATCTGTAAACTTTCAAGCACATACAAGTGTCCACGCTCCCCTCCCTTCATTTTATGTTCCCCTCCAAACGAACTAACAACCGACCGATCCAACAAAACGAAATGTACACACACACACACATTTACACGCTGCTCGATAAATAAATAAACAAAGCACAGCAAAGCAAAATCATTTGATTTTACAACAACAACAAAAACAACAGCGGTATTTACAAACCAACAACAACAGCGGCATGTACAAAAAAAGTCTAAAATATCATGCTCTAAAATATTTATTTCCTTAACTACATAAAACTTTTATATATAGACATATAATTTTTAACGTAGAATACGTTATACGGTAAGGTAGGGGTGTTGATCTTGAGCACAAAATTTTGAGAAAATGTTTGACAACTTTCACCCACTTTTACTTATATATTAAAACATATTTTAGGAATTTTTATATGTTACTCAGTTTTGGTAATATGTTTTGTTTCGAATTACATTAAAAAAATTATATGTCTATATATAAAAGTTTTATTAGTTAGTTTTATTAGTTTTTTTTTTTTTTAATTCGAAACAAAACATATTACCAAAACTGAGTAACATATAAAAATTGCTAAAATATGTTTTAATATATAAGTAAAAGTGGGTGAACGTTGACAAACATTTTCTCAAAATTTTGTGCTCAAGATCAACACCCCTACCTTACCGTATAACGTATTCTACGTTAAAAATTATATGTCTATATATAAAAGTTTTATGTAGTTAAGGAAATAAATATTTTAGATTTTACAACAACAACAAAAACAACAGCGGTATTTACAAACCAACAACAACAGCGGCATGTACAAAAAAAGTCTAAAATATCATGCTCTAAAATATTTATTTCCTTAACTACATAAAACTTTTATATATAGACATATAATTTTTAACGTAGAATACGTTATACGGTAAGGTAGGGGTGTTGATCTTGAGCACAAAATTTTGAGAAAATGTTTGACAACTTTCACCCACTTTTACTTATATATTAAAACATATTTTAGCAATTTTTATATGTTACTCAGTTTTGGTAATATGTTTTGTTTCGAATTAAAAAAAAAAAACTAATAAAACTAACTAATAAAACTTTTATATATAGACATATAATTTTTTTAATGTAATTCGAAACAAAACATATTACCAAAACTGAATAACATATAAAAATTCCTAAAATATGTTTTAATATATAAGTAAAAGTGGGTGAAAGTTGTCAAACATTTTCTCAAAATTTTGTGCTCAAGATCAACACCCCTACCTTACCGTATAACGTATTCTACGTTAAAAGTTAATTGCAAATTTTAGTCAAAATTTATGTTATTTTTAACAAACTGTGGCTTTTTTTAATTGCTATTATTAATTTCTACTTAAATTTTGTCACTTAAAAGTTTGTCATGAATAATCTTATAATTAGCAGCTTCTTATAAATAGTGTATAAGTTGTGGATAACTGCTTGCTATGAACAAATGCTTCTTAAAATGAATTCACTTAACCTTATGACTTAACCTCACAAAAGTTTATGTAGAAATTGCATTCAATATGTGTTCATTTACATTTTTTCTTTTAACTTACCTGATTTGGATTTGGTTTCTGTTCATCCCAATTATGGCTTAAATACTTTCCACCATTTTTGAAGTCCTGAAATGGTCGATGCTTGGCACTGGGGTTAATGCGATAAAACCAAGTGCGTGCATTTTCTTTACGTGGTGCCGTAAAAGCCGTGCCTGACAGCTGTTCAGCGTACAAGCCGTAGGGGCATTTCTGCGGGTTATTTTGTCCTTCGGGCAATGAGTTTGGGCACCTGGGATCCTCCGAGGAAAAGTGTGAACCAAAACCGCTTAAATACTAAAAGAAAATTATTTAAAAAAGCAAGATGTTATCAAATTTGTTTAATTAAAGAAATTAATATTGAGAGGAATAAACAATTTGTTTTTTTATGTTTTTGTTTTTATCGGATGGCAAATATTAAATGCATATTCAATAGAGCAAAGATTATGCTGCACTGTAGAGCAAACTCAAAATGTTAGTGGCGTTTTCTTTTCTAATAAGCAACAGTGCAACATGCTTTGCCCTTTCGAAGAGAAGAGAGAAAGAGAGTTTAGTAGTTTCTTTAATAAGCAAAAAGCTTGAAATTGGAGTTGTAAATAGATCTTTTTTATAAAGTGATCAAAAGTATTTCATATTTCCAGAAGATAAAACGAAATACTTTGCGATGCTTATCTCTGTGGTGTTATCAGGAGTAGAATAATTTTTCGAAGTGAATTGATTCAACTGAAAATTTACTTAATCCTTCTCAAGTTAGAGTTCTGAATTTAAAAATTTAGATTAATATTTTCTTACAATTTTTTACTAAAGAAGCAGTAATGATTTTTCATATTTAATCCTTAATTTGTTTTCGAATTTCGAACTCAGCAAAATCATAAAACTTTAACAAATAAGTTTAAGGCAAACGCAAAAAATCGCTTGCAAGTTGTTTGGTCGTTTGCACATTCTCCCTCGATTAGAGATAGATTTCTGAGAGAATTTGCAACATTTCATCATTGTACTTCGAATATTTATTTCCTACCTCCCTGCGGATTCGACCTTTTATATGAAAAAAAGATTTTATAGGCCAAAGTCATAGAATTCCAGTTTATATATATATATATATATATATATATATATATATATATATATATATATATATATATTTATGCACCATTGAAAATGAGGCTTGTTAAAATTTAATTGTCTAGATTTAGCTACAATGTCGTATTTAGAGATCTTTCTAGGACTGTCTTGAATTGCTGGGAACTTTTCCGGCTGGAGAGGCAACAGAAACCTTTAACGACGAGGAATATTATGCCTAATATTCGGCAAATTTCATAAGAAGGAAAAAATTATATGGTTCAATTTCATTTTTATATATTTTTTATCAGTTTTCTTTAAACGAAATAATAAAAAATATATATTTTTTTAAAAGCAACGTTTGATCAACATTAAATTTTATATTCCATACTACCGAAGAGATACTAAACACGTGTGTATTTGTGTGTGCGTGTGTGTGTGTGTGTGTGTGTGTGTGTGTGTGTGTGTATGTGTGTGTTGTGTGCTTTTGTGTTCATATATGCATACATTATGTATTTTAAAATGCATATATTTTTGTACCCGAAGAAATGCATTGACAATAGGATGGAGCATTATTGAATGAAGAAAAAACTTATCGAAATGTTTTTAAAACCAGCACAAATTTGACTAATGGCGTTTTCTTTTCTTTAAAAAAGGAAAATATTAATCTAGGGCACTTTAACAAGCGCAAATTTATGAGAAAAACCCACGAAATCCTATGAGGCAGTTAAATTATTTAAAGATTGGCGATAAATAGACAATTTTTTATTAAATGATCAACAAAACGTTACAATAGTTTTCAGAAAGGAACACAGAATTTGAGTAAAGCCGTCTTTTTGTTTTTCTGATTTTAAAATAAAAAGACGCCTTTACTCAAATTTCTGAACAAGAGAACCGATGGTGATCGAAATATCGAACAAAGAAATAAATAATAAAATCTAACAAAACAAAGAAGTTTTACTTAGAGAATAAAAATAAAACTAAATTATAATTCCTTAATATATAAATATTTATTGGCCGTATATTAATCTTTCTCAATTTTTTACTAGATTTGCAAGCAAGAAAAAAATATGCAAATAAAAACAACAAATAAACACAAAACATGTATTTTTATAAACAAATTCAAAAAAGTGGTAATAAAGTGGAGTGCAAGATATCTTAAAATTTATACGTTTTCTGTGCAACATATTAAGAAAAGAACGTGTAATTTTTTTGCGTTGTTTCACCTTTTTTAGTCTTAAAACAATAGTTAGATCTAAATATATATTACACTCTAAGGAAGAAATCACCAATAAACATTTTTTCTTTTGTCTTCTTGTTTGTTCAAAGACAACATCACGGGGCAACGTATCATTTTGGAGAGTTAATTTGAACGACCAGGGGCGTAGCCAGGATATGAAATAGGGTGGTGCCACGAAAATTACGATTTTTTATGGTTATTACAATTTCGATCTATTTGAGGAGTAATCTGCATGGATCTTCTGAAAATTTTGCTAGAATTTTTTCAAAAAATTCGTCCTTCGGTGGACGCTTAGCATACATAGTCCTGCAATATACAATATGCTTATTTTTTCTTAATAAGCAAAATTGCATATTATTTTACCGTTTAAACGAGCTTCAGTCATTGTGGAGCGCAACTATGTTTTTACTCGCCTTAAAGTGCTAAATGACCGCTCAACAGTTGCAGTAGTGCCCGGCTGTTACAATGAAATTAATAACGCCTTCCTTATATTTGGATAAAATAATCTAGCGTCTTTCAAAATACTCGCCAGCTCTAAGTCGGCTTATTCGTCTTTACCCATTTTTTGTTGCCAAGAATTATACCAAAGCTCAATTTCTCCTTCCAAATCATCCAACTTATATAAATGCTCAAACGTTTTTGTGGCATCTTTAAGCTCTTCCAGCTTCAAAGAAAGCATGTTTGACGGGTGCAAACAATGAATTGCCTATTCTCTTCATTAAATCTTCTGTCCAGTGATGAATTTAAAGAATCTATATAAGGAATGTATATAGATCGCTTGCAGTATTCAGCAGGTGATGAAAATGGGGGATTTGAACGATGCGTTTGACGAGAAACTATCCTTGGAACAGACATGTCTATTCCTAAATTGGCTGTATTTTCTTGAATAGAAAAAAGTAATCCGTCCACAATACCCTGTGTATTTTTTAATAATTTTATATTGTATGCATGTAAAAAAAATTGTTATAGAATTAGGTGGGTGCCATGGCCCTCTTGGCCCATACCTAGCTACGCCCATGTGAACGCCTGATATACTCTATGATATATGTACATATGTATGTCATATGTTATATTTATGTGTATGTTACGAAGCAGTTTCTATAATACTATCCATCAGGTCTAGTTCAATTTGGTATTTTTCAGTACGTTGCCATAAATTGTCTTGCAACAAGGATTAAAATTGAGAGACTCAGCTTTGCTACAAATTAAATCTGGATTCCTTGTAAACGATTTTTAATTTCTCATTATTTTTTTTATATATAATTATAATCGTTCCAAAAACTTTAGACTCCACCCTAATGCTCATATAATAAATATAAAGCTTATTTGCATACTGGCACTAAAAGAGAATTTTTTAACAAACAATCACTACTATACGTAGAAAAATAAAATAGCAAACTCACTTGATTTTCTACTGCAAAGCTTTAACATTTGATTACACTTATGAAATATTATTTTTATTTTTGCTACATTAGCTCGACATAAATGGTAATAAAATATTTTCTTGCTCTTTATTCTGGCAATATTCAACATTTTTTTATTACTAAAAGGAGGTAAGAAAAAAATAATATTATAACGCTAAGAATATTGGCATAAAATCGGTAAAGTCGGATCAAATACAAAAATAGAATCCACAATCGATTGTAAATCGAAAATGAACACGAGAGACTAAAATTTATTTTGCTTTTTCTTTAATTTGCTTTATATGTTTAGTTTGTTTGCTGTAAAAACGTCATAAATCGTTAATACATGGGAAAGTTTCAAGCACTAGAGGTAATGTACAAATGTATTTTTGGAAAGCTGGAAATATATGTAGGTTTAAATAGGTGTGTTCAGTAAAGGTTTTGGTGTAGTTGAAACAGTCTTTTCACACTACACCCATTGTAAGGAATTGAAAAGTTGACAAATCTTCTCTATTTGAGGAATGGAAATAAAAATATTTTAAGTTTCAGAGACAAAATGCAAATTCCAGAAAATATTCGAGTTCAAACAAACGATATTGATCTAGATTTTTTTAAATCGTGCCTAATTTTAACCGACTTTACTACGTATGTAATTTTAAAATTTTTTTAATGCCTATACATGCATTACTTTATTTTTTGTGAACCGATTTTGATTTTTTTCAAGGGCAATTAAATTTTTTTTATTGTTATTATTTGTTTTATGTTTTTCCAAGCTGAAATAAAACTTATTTGTTTCTTATTTTATTTTTCCCCACTATACCCGCTTAATATTCGACTATTAAGTGGTAATAAAAACTCAATATTAAAATTTAAAATTTTAATATTGAATTTTTAAAACCGAGAAACCAGAACTATGTCTACCCCAAAAGAATAAAAATTCTTTAAAAATCGCCGCGGCCTCAGTTCATTTCACTGCGCTGAAAAATTCTACTGCGAAATTGTTTTCTTAATATTAATTGTTAATTATTTATAAAAAAAAATAAACTTAAAATGTTGACTTTATTCTTCCAATAATAATGCCGATCGACGTATTTCTAAGAAAAGATAATTTCCAACAACAAAAAAAAACACCATATTCGATTTCTAATTTTCTAACTCGGCATTTATACCAGGTTCACACACGTCAATTATTCTTGTTCAATTTTCAATTCAGTTGAAAGAAAGATAGAGCAAGTATGTATTGCTTTCTCTTTCTTTTCCCCCCGCTGAATTAAAATTTTAGCCTTAATTAAAATAAAAACACCTGTGTTTTTAGTTGCGATTAAAACTAGAAATATTTATTTATTACTTTGTATGAATAATTAACTTTTCAAAATTGTTTGTCATGGCTTTAGCTGTTCATATGACGACATTTCATTGGCCGCCAAACCAAGAAAAATAAAATAGATTTATATAGATTATAAATTGTTTTTGAACTGTTTGTATATGAGAATGGTAGTCCTAAGCATTCTATGTATTTTGTAATATTTATATACAAGATATAATTCTCATATTGTGTTTGATTGTTTTGGCTTAACGTTCACTGATGAGTTGGTTTGGCGACCAATGAAATATCGCCATATGATCTACCAAGAAATTTTAATTATTCAAATATCTTTTTGGCTACAATCGCGATAAATTTCAATATTAAATTATTACTTTATTTTAATAATGAATTTTTTTAATAAATATAAACTAGTTTTAATGCCGGTTATTTTCATTTTATTTCCACGAAAGTTTCTTTACAAACACGTTTTTCAAATTTATACACAGATGAGCTTAAAAAGAGAATTGAAAAAAGATTTTTATTTCCATAGTCTAACCCAAAGCTTCTATTTATTCATTTATTCAAAATTAATGTGATTGTGACCATTAACGGAGTTAGGCATATTTTGCTGGGAGGTATTCCAAGTGTTATTAACCTATTTATTTAATTATTCTTTACTTATTTATTTATTGATATATATTTATTATTCATCTGTTAACTTATTTATTTATTTATTCGTTCATTTCTTTTTTGTTCGTTTGTTTGTTTGTTTTTTTGCTTGTTTATTTGTTTATTTATTTGTGTACTTATTTATTTGTTTATTTACTCATAGATTTATTAATTTGTCTTTTACTTTTACATATATATATATATATATATATATACATATATATATATATATATATATATATATATATATATATATATATATATATATATATATATATATCTTTATATACTTTTTATATATCTTTATTTCATTTTATTTATTAAGTTATTCATTTATTAATTATTGACTTTTAATGTCTGTGTGGGGGAAGCATACTAATTCATCATAGCAGAGGTTGGTGGTTCGATTCCCACCTAAAACTCTGATCTACTTCACTCCAAGCGAATGAAGTTCTATTTTATATTTATAAATATAATTTGTAATTGCATTCAAAACATTTAAATAAATAAATATTTACTTATTCATTTATATATTTATTGGCTTATTTATTTATTTGCTATCGTATTCACAAAATTCACACGCATAATTTTTATACAGGACTTGTTAATCAAATTATTAAATAAAATTTTGTCTTATGAACCTCTCATATCTCGTATTTTTCTTTTATTGTCTTTAGACAATTCTTAAAAAAAAATTCGCGCCCTCCAGATGTTATAAAAATGTTCTACATCAAAAAGTTTTATTTGTTATTATGTATTTTTGTATATAGAGACTATGATTAGATATAGAGAGTATGATTAGATCTTAAACAAAATAAACAAAAAATTTACGAGAACAAACCGGAGACCTACATTGGGTTGGACCATATCGTAGTATGAGCATACAATAAAAAGTTTATCGCAATTGTAGTTTTATAAACAAATACTGGTTTATCTTGAAAAGGTTTATTTAAATTAACATAAGAACAAATACCTGGCTTAAAAAAACACATACATGCATACGCATATTGGAGATATAACGATTTATCGTTGCCGACCATAATATGAAAAGAGTTGTTAATTATTCTGCTGATTTATTGGTGTTTAAAAGAACAGACGTGCGATAAATCTTATTTCTAAGTTTGTTATTTTTACTTCCATTGCTTTTACAATAGTCATTTTCCTTTTAACTGATTTAATTTTCAGATTAGAAAAATAATTTGGCCACATTTTTATTCTATTTATTATTGCATGAGAGTAATTGTAAATGCAACTTGAAATCTTACAAAAGAAGTTCTAAATATTAGTGATAAAGCGTTTTGCAGAAAAAATTTAGAAAATGGTTAAGACTTCCCCTTACAGCCAATAAAAGCCTACAAAACTACCACAGATATTATTACAGAAGCAAAGATTTGAAAATCAGCGATTTATGCTCATGTAATATCTCATTTATCGCATAAGAGGTGGCGCAAAAATAATTTCAAAATTTTAATTACCCGCTATTTTGTTATACTCCTAAATAAAAAAAGGTGTTCAAATTTCAACAGAAGTCAACTGACAGCTGTTTCGTGTTGACAGGAGCAGTGTTTCCCTTTCAGTGAAGAGGGAAGAAATTCAAAAAGTCACGGACTTATTGACCTCCCGTATTATTAAAAGGATCATTATCCACTTATTTGTTTTATTTCTAGTATTTATTCCAAAACCTTAAACTTAAAATTTACATATTATAGAAATTGATTATCGTTAGAAACTTAAAAAACTTCAGTAAAAGTCACAACAACAAAAATATTTATTTTCAAATCAATCGATAGTAATTGTAGCAGTTTTTATACAAAACGAATTTACTGATGTTGGAATTGGTCAAATCGGAAAAATTTTATTTTAATCCCGAAATTTCTGTTAACAAGTTCACTTAAATAAGAAGAAATCAAAATCAAATAACAACAAGCAAGTTTTTTACGTTTTTTTTTTAATTGATGTTTGATTGATTGTTGCGTATTTGCAATTTTATTTAAAATTTTAGTTGCAGGAGGGAGCACTACTTTTTATCTTTTATTTAATCACTTTAAAATTTGTTTCTTCTTAAATTTTACCTTATATTCCCTCATTTTGTACCGATTTATTATCTTCCGTGAAACTTTAGAAAACGAATGTTACTGCTACGATGTCAGAATTAAGAAAAGATCTTCAGTTTTGATAAATCCCGTCTTTATATACCCCAGCGGCTTACAGCCAGCCGCTTCAAAATGTGCTGAGTAACAAGATTCATTAGGATTCAATAATTAAAATGTGGATCGATAAGCGAGAGACTGGTTTGTCTGTTTACTGTTGATCTAGAACATTTTAAAAACTCAAAGTAAAAAATATGTGTCTTTAAATTTTTAGCCTGCATATGAAATATTTAATTTTTATTACTTTCAAAATGTATATTAATTAGAGGGTGATCAGGTTTCATTTTTTAATCCGGTTTTTTTATATATTAATTTTTCGAATGTCGAATATGCAGTTTTTCTTAATGCCAATTTTACTAAATTGAAGAAATAATTAAAATGAATTTTTTTATAATTAAATCTGGGTAAACGTGCGAAATCTTAAATATATATAGAGTACAAAAAAAGTACAACCTAATTTTGTAAACCACTTCACCAACGTGAAAATTATGTGTTCTTGGCCAGCTTTAATATTAATTATGTTAGTTATTTATTTGGTTTTGTTAATTATTTTGAAAATAAAAATGCCCCAAGTTTTTTATTTCATGTTTCCCTACATTTCGTGAATGTTTTGTTCACTTTATCCAAGGAATCGTAATTAAGGGTTGTTATGTTACATTAAAATAGTTTTTTTGTTTTCTTTATAAAACTAATAATTACTATTTTAATTAAAACAAAACAAACTTTTGAAAAGTTTTTTATGTATATGGAGAACAAAAACAACATTTCGAAAATTGAAATTTGTTTTTGTTTCTCATAAACATAGTATGGTAAATTAACAAATTTTTGATAGACGCAGGAACACCGGAAATTCGTTTATTCGCTGAAAAGCTTGTATGAGAAATACAGTGAAACATATTCACATAAACGCGCTCTTAATTTTAATTTTGCTACCTCTTCTCTGTCTTTCATCAATGCATTATTCAAAACAAATTCTAACTAATATTGTTTACTAAACTAAGGAAAATTTGTATTTAGTGCAAATACTTATTTTCGTTGCTGTTGTTATACTTATATAAATCATTTAAGCATCAACTTCATTTTCAATGGGAACATTTTTATTTAATTTTCAATAATTAATTGATCCACCGTTTTCATTTATGACTTCAAAAATACAATTCGGTATCGAGTTCCCTAAATTTTGCAGCAACTGACGATCCAAATCTTCTTAATGGCCAACTTGTGCTCTAGCGCTATTTTGCAAATGTGTCCTTGGGCTTTTTGTCCATAGATTTTGCATCACATGCACTCCCATGCCTGAGTGTAGTTTCTCTTAAAAAAAGTTCTCCATTGGATTCAAATCGGGACTGCATGCAGGCCATTTCCTAAGTGGGACGTTGTGCTCTTCAAAACATTTCAATGACTCTTTAGAAAAGTGAAGGGCAGCGTTATCCTGTTGAACAATGCTGTATTCATCCACGTTGTCATCCAAAAATTAAATGAGAGCATTATCCAACAATTCCGTATATATTTACGAATTAATTTTGGGGTGGCAAAAGGCAAATATGTATTTGATTTACCTCTCGATAAAAATGCCGCACACACCATAATGCTGCCACCACCAAAGATCCTTTTTGACATACGTACCTCTTTGTTACGCCACCTGAGTTGAATTCTTTTCCGTCGGAAGACACAACATTGTTCCTTTCATTCGACCACTGCATTTGGTTTTGGGCGAAGTCTAAGCGCGTTTTTTAATGAAAAAGGACTTCAATTTTTATTTTATCTTCATCCAAATTGGAAGTTTTCATTGAGATATTTATGATTTGAAGTATAAATGGACATTTGTTTTTTTATCATGTAATTTTTTTTTTTTTTTTTTTTTTTTTTTTTTGGAATAAGGGCCTCATTCATGATGGAAAAATGTATTTAACTGTACATACTGCTTATTTCCGCTTTTTTTTAATAAAAAAATTACACTTTTTGTTTTCCTGCTCAATAGCAAAAAAGTAAGGGCACCCAATTTTTTTAAGAATGGAAAATTTCTAAATGAGATCATTAGATTGATTTTTTATTGGTGGCTTAAAAATATAAATATTGAAAAAAGAAAACGCTATTTTTGGTAAAATAATATCTAATGTGAACGTGCCTTTTTTTGTAGAAATTGTATTCTTAGTGAATTTTGGAGTTTACATTTATTAGCCTTTTTTATAATAAAAGAATTTTGAGCGACTTTTTCTTAATTTCCAATAATGAATTTAATATATGCATATAATAATAATTCTTATGCAAATTGGTTTTTAAAAATTGCTTATTATCATTAATCTGGTTTATAGTGGGAATTGTTTGCAGAGGTATAGCATTTTTGACAGAACTTGATGTTTATCCTGAAATTTGTTTTAGAATAAAAAGTGACTTTGATGAATTTTTTAATCAATTTTATTCTTTTCCATACAATTGCGATTTTAGTGATATTAAGAACTATTTCGTTTTTTCGTGTTTCTTTTATGTATGTTTATCATTATTTTTTTTTTTATTTAAATTTAAATTTTCGATATAACGATTATTATGTACATAGATAAATTTTGCTTAATTTTATCATTAATTTTCAAAAATTTCTTCAAAATTTCCACACAAAAAATTTTACATATAATTATTCGAAAATCGGTTATCGTAAAATGTGGAATGAATGAACACCCTAATATTAAGCAATACATGTTTTTGCAAATAAACATGTTTGGAACCGACTCTCTTAACAGTTTGTTTTTCTAATTTCATTTGCATAATATACATAAATAAAAATATTTGTTTTTATGTATGTACATATTGTTTATTGTAGTTTTTTAAGCAGATAAGGTTTAATGCACCTCTTGTTTACTTCCAAATATTTTGTTTATCTAAACGGCATACAACATCTCTAACAATTTTTATCTGTGGATATTCACACACACACACACACACATACACACACACACACACACACACACACACACACACACATACTTATATACATGTATTTATACAATGTATATACATAAGTATCTATGTAATAGGGGTCTTTCCATGCCTTTCTACGCCAATGATTATTACAAATATTCAACTCGATACGAGAAAAAATAAAATCTATTTTATATACTCTTTCGAACTTGTTCAAATTCAAAAAAAATATTTAATTAAAAATTTAAAACATTTTTTAAGTTCAAGCAATTTTTTTATAAAATTTTTAAATTTTTTGTCGGATTTAGGTTTTTTTTTAATTTGTTTAACTGACACTTCTTGTCTCCTATATATGATGTGTTGGCACAATTTGGACTAATGATATTTTATCTATTTTATTATAATAAAATTTGTTTGGGGATTGAAAATATTGAAAATTCATTTGGCAATGTTTAAAGAAATCTACCATTTATTAGTCTTTATTGTCACGCACAGGCGGTGCAACTGTAATTAAATGTGTTCATAATTTTTGCTACATTTGAAATTTTTATTGACTTAATTCTAACACCTCCAACATTAGGATGAAGCTTTACCCAGTCTGAATGCTTCATCATATTATATTTTATTTGTGTATGTACTTGTCTATAAAACGTATTCCTTTAAAAGTCAATGAACGAAATTTTTTTAAATATTTCCAACAACAACGTTAATAGAGGATACGTTCGCCAATGCAGTACCGCGTTGCAACAGGAAAGTAAACTTTCTCCGCCATACTGATAGAAATCAAATAATGATCTTTTGTTATGTGTCTATTGTATACGAATACTATTTTACGCATTGGGACACCATCTGCTTCGCTGTTGTAGTTTTTTTTTTTAATTTTTTTAATTAATTAACAAACACAAACTGCGAAGCTACTTGGCTTATCTGCAGAGACACACCCGGAGTCTGCGGCAGGAGTCGAACCTGCGACCTTCGGACTACCAGTCTAGTACACTAGCTGCTAGTCTACGAAGGCACTCAAGGACATTTTAACTTATTATTTTAATCAAAACCGAAATTATAAAGTTCACTTTTATTTACCTTAAAATGCATATTATTTTTATTTTCGTTTCAATTCGCCACTAATAAAACAACTTTCTAACAATTTCTTAACACTTTACGTATAACTTACGCTCGTGTTCTTGAGTGGTTTTTTGATAGGGGATTTATTTTTCGATAGAGTAGAAAAATCTTCTGCACTTACGAGGCGTTCGAATTCGTAAATTTTTTTTCTTTCATATCAAAACGGTTTTGCACTTTCTTTTAGCAATTTTAAGCAATTTCAGTTTTTTTTCAATTTTATCATATCATATTTCGGCAATTAAAGATTTTAATTACGTTAGTTTCTTGTTTTGTTTAGCTAATCAGGCCTAACATGTTTTTATGACAATAAAATTCAAAGTAATTTATTTCATATTTTTCCCATGTTTTGTGAATTTTTTGTTCACTTTATCCAGGGACTCGTCTATTTTATTAAAATATTTAAAACATAAAGATTTTAAAAATTTTAAGATTTTAATATTTTTATATTTACTCTTATTTTGTTTTTAATCATTGCTTAAGTTGCTACGATATCAGCGATTTATTTATAATCATTGAAAAAAAATCTCTTTAACGCTATTAAATGATATTTCTTCAAGTTTGGGTTGATGCTTTTAGAAAAAATTTTCGAAAGTGCATGTACTTTTAGTAATTTCTTAACATTTTATGCGTGTTATTAGCAATTTTTCTAGAACATTTGTCCTACAGCAAGTTTTTATTGAGTTTGGCTCTTATTGAAATTTTCGAAGTAGTTTTAAAATTTGTTCTTAGATTTAGCTTTATTTTACCATGTTCTACTCAGGTAATTATCGCTCTAAAGACTGCGTGTACAATATGATAAGAATTCTTTCTAAACAGAAAAATGGCCTAAAAATCGTTCACTTAAATGCGCAAAGTCTGAACAACAAAATGGATGAATTTAGATACATTTTTGCGGGATCAGGAATAGATATTATATGTGTGTCCGAAACTTGGTTTCCAGTTGGAGTTTCAGACTCTATATTCAATCTGTCGGGTTTCAGGCTTTTTCGTTCTGACAGGAGAATTTTGATTAATGATACTGAAACTAGCGCTCGTGGTGGTGGAGTCGCAGTCTACATTCGTAATGGCATTCGATGTAACCAGATATTGCGGTCTGACTCCGGCAGTGAGATTGAATATCTGTTTATTGAGATCTGTACTTCGGACAGAAGAAAAATGCTGTTAGGTAGTGTATATAGAGCTAACAACAACATAAATTTTAAACCTTTTATTAGCACTCTCGAAAACATTTCGATTCAATATAACGATATTATAATTGTTGGTGATTTTAATAATAACCTACTGAGTGAGAAAACACTAGTTGAACCAATGCAAGCTCTTGATTTAAGCCCTGTAAACACTATTATACCGACACATTTTCATGCGACATCAAATAGTTTAATTGATATTGTATTTGTGAACCATAATGCTAAAGTGCTTCTCTATGACCAGCTATCTGCATCTGCTTTTTCAAAGCATGATATACTTTTTTTAACTTATGATTTACCAGTTGCAAATCAAAATACTTACATTTCATATCGGGATTTTCGTAACATTGATTATATAGCACTCAGTCGATCTTTTGAAAATATAAACTGGGATCAAATTTATTCAATTGAAAGTGTGGACGATCAAGTTGATTTCATTCAAAACAATGTTAATAATCTGTTTGATTCTTGTGTTCCTAGGAAAACTAAACTTATAAAAGCCAAACAACAGCCTTGGTTTAGTCCTGACATAAAACGTTTGATAAAAACACGTGATGATGCTTACTCTCGGTGGAAGAGGTTCAAAACAGATGATCTTAAGGCCATGCATCAAGCTGCTCGTAGAGAAGTAACTAACCGCATTAAGGCTGCAAAATCCCTATTTTATCAGCGAAGGTTCTCGTCCGCAATTGATTGCAAATCTAAATGGAGTGAAATACGAAAAATCGGAATCGGCCAGAAAAGTGCTCCTTCACCTAACCCTGATGCTGATGCTGATCAACTAAATGAAAAATTCTTAAATTTAGCTATACCATCACCAGACAGTAATATTTATGATAATCTATGCCATGTTCCAATATCAAACCCATTTAGTTTTCATTGCGTTGACCAGCTGGATGTTCTTGCTTGTCTTACTGCAGTAAAATCGAATGCCACTGGGATGGACGATTTAAGTCCCATTTTTTAAGAATATTAGTTCCTAGGCTATTGCCCTACTTGACTTATCTATTTAACACGGTTCTGACGAAGTCTACATTCCCAGAAAAATGGAAATTATCAAAAATCATACCAATTCCAAAGACGAACAATGAATTTCGACCAATCGCCATCTTACCATTCTTATCCAAAGTTATTGAGAAAATTATGGGTAAACAGATGAGTAATTATTTAGCTAGGAACAATTTAATATCCGATAGGCAATCGGGTTTCATAAAAACCAGAAGCTGCATAACAGCATTAGTGGACGTTGTAGAAGATATCCGATCAAAACTTGACGATAACATGGTAGCATTATTAGTCCTTTTAGACCACAGCAAGGCGTTTGATACTGTGGATCATCAAATTCTTATAATGAAACTTAGAAAATTGTTTAATTTTTCTGACACAGCTTGCAATTTGGTCTCATCCTACTTAAGCTCCAGATTTCAAAGGGTAAATTATAATGGTGCG
The DNA here is from genome assembly GCA_963681545.1 of Germaria angustata. Lineage (NCBI taxonomy): Eukaryota > Metazoa > Arthropoda > Insecta > Diptera > Tachinidae > Germaria > Germaria angustata. The sequence continues at coordinate 19,777,071 of OY812999.1, read as the reverse complement.
TACTCTAAAGCGCTTAATGTCACCAGGGGAGTACCACAGGGCTCAATTCTTGGTCCTCTTTTGTTCTGCTTATTTATAAATGATTTACCTGACACTCTGGTCTATAGTAAAATCCAAATGTATGCAGATGATGTTCAAATCTACAATAGCTCCACTATAGCTGATCTTGCAACATGTGTAAGCAAGATAAATCAAGACCTCAACAAAATTAACACTTGGGCTAGGGCCAATGGTTTATGCATAAATCCATCAAAATCGAAATGTTTATTTATGTCAAGGTCTGCAAATATCACTCACAACTTTGAAATAAAAATAAATGGTGAATGCATAGTTTCTGTTGACACGGCGACTAATCTAGGAGTTACATTCAATAATAAACTTAACTGGTCCAACCATATCAAAGTCGTAGTGGGAAGAGTATACGGTATGCTACGCAATCTATGGTCTGTTAAAGATTCCACTCCTTTTGCCATTCGAATGTTACTGGCAAAAACGTTTCTTATCCCAGCGCTTTTGTATGGTTGCGAGCTATTTGCGAATTGTGATAGCGATGATCTACGTAGATTAAACGTTGCATATAATAACATAGCAAGATTTGTTTTCCAGAAAAGTCGCCGTGACCACATTTCATATTACTCATACCAAATCTTCAAGATGCAATTTGTTAACCTTCTCGAACTCAAATGTCTTATTTTACTGCACAAAATCATTACATCGCAACAACCGACTTATCTTTACAATAGAATAATTTTTGCCAGATCCAGCCGCGGAAAGAAAATAATTCAACAAAAACATAGAAGTCTCTTATCGCAACGCCAATTTTTCATTTATACCGTCAGTCTTTGGAATGCTTTACCCAATTTTATACAAAGAACAAGCAACGCAGTTATTTTTAAAAAGGAGTTGTGTAAATTATTTGCATTAAATAATGTAACTACGTAATTTTTTCTCTTCTTAATTTTTCTTAATCGTCCTATTTTTTATAACTCTATTAGATGCTTTTTTTGACTCATATTTACTGATAATTTATTAACAAGTTATTAAGTCATATTAAAGTTAATGTTAATCTTTGTAATCCATGTATTCTATTATCTGTTCAATCACTAGCACTCTCATTTATAAGATTATGTACATATCTTGTTGTGCTAGATACCTCAAAATTTAAATAAATAAATAAATAAAAAAAAAAAAATATTTTTCGTGAATTTCGCATTTGCTCTAAAGTTCCTATTTCTATACACTTATTTTGATTTGAAGTAGTTTTCAAGAATTTCTATTATTTTTTTCCATTAAAAAAATTATTCGGAATTGAATTTCAAGTTTAAGTGCTTATTGAGATTTGATTGAATTTGTGCACAGTTAATGCCTTTCAGAAGAATATCTATCAGTAAATGGAAATGTAGGTCCAAAATATTAAATCTTACCTTTACCCACTGCGTTTCGAAAAACGAAACCCCATTTTTTTCCTTCCAATTCTAATTCTCGAACGAATTTCTTTTTGTATTTCACAGCAACAGACAGTTGACATCACAATTAATATCAAGATGAATTCGCTTTGGGTGATATTATTGGGAAAAAATTATTATTTTGTTTTGAGAATAAAATACATTTAAAGTTTATTGCTCTTCATTACTAAAAGTAAAAACATTAAAATTAATTATAAAGAACTGATAATACATAGGATGAAGTGTTCCAAGAGATAATTTAAAGTTGTTTTAATATTTAATATTAAAAAAAAAAAAAAAAAAAAAAAAACAAAGAAGAGAATTCTCTCCGGACATACATATAATTCGGAAATTTGTTATCCCAAAAATGAATTTTGTATATGTAAATTTAAAAATTACTATAAAATTACGATCATTTCGGTCTGTCTCACTAAATACAAAAGGTTTCGTTCGAAAAAGAACTCAAATTTATATGAAAAATAACAAAAAGAAAGTCAGATTTGTTTTCACTTTCAATGTATGTTAATGTTCGAAATACAATAGCGGAAACAAACGTGTTTCCTCGAGTTCAAAATTATTGTAATTAGGTTGTGTACACCAATATAAGTGACAATAAAGTGATACATATGTCAACCACGTATTGATTTTCATGCCGTTTGTTCTTCCTGTTGCAGTTTTAAAGTTAATAAAAAAACACTTTGGTTCGAACGGAATATTCTATTGCCTTTAGTGTGACAAGCACTTTGTTACAAAACGATAATAAAATGAGAGTAAAATTCGAACAATACTGATTAAAAAAGAACTAAAAGGAATAATATGGTAAATACAGAGAAGTAGAAATAAGATCGAGACAGATACAACAGCTTTAGAAGCTAAATGATCATGTATATGAAAGAAAAATTAAATTATACATACATATGTATGATTGTATATGAAATTATTTGAAATATCATTTAATACTACAGCTACGAAAACAAAATAAAAAAGATTAAATTAAATTTTAAATTTAAAAGAACACCACAACAAGTTGTTTATTGTAGGTGGATCTAAAATATTTTTTTTGTAATCTAAGTATGTTAACAGCTTCCTTCACATTTCGGATTCAAAACATAGTACATAAGTACATAAGTATGTATTTAATATTATTTTTATGCGCAGTATATACATATGTACTTAAATGTTTTGCATGCTGTGTACCAAAATAATACTTCTACTAAATATGTGATTTTAGTCTTAAGTTACGAACGAATGGTGTTTGTTCTCTTTTTGTTTTTGTAATTGATTCATTCATTGGAGAGATTCAAAACATCATCGCCCGTTTTGGGGATTTTAGCTGGTGGAGGTGCAGCCAAATCGGCTATTGAAGAGAATTCCATGCGTTTTTTGGTGGCCGCATTTGCCAAGCCGGCATTAGCTAAACCAACGCTGAGAGCTGCCAAAGAACCGGGAGGTGCTAGTTCACCATAGAGTCGTGTCAAGTCGACGGGTGGGGTATTTGAGGGACGTCGATGAGCTGAAGAATTGCTGCCGTCGGATGGAGCTGGTGAAGGGGTATTGGAGGGTACACTAGAAATGGCCAAATCTACTGCACTAAAATTATATTTACCCCCTCCAGAGCCACCGCCACCTCCGGCATTCGAGCCACTACCTCCTGACATGGCTGATTTTGTGGGCGTTAAACGTTCCAGAGCTGGTGAGGCTGACGATTCCCGGGTTCGAGAGGAGGACGAAGTCGATTTGGGTGGTTTCATCATCATGGCATTTATCGATTCTTGCTGCATTTTCAATAGAGCTGAAGGAGACATGAACAGATTGTTAGCGGCTAATGTTGACTTAGCTAAAGGATCGGGTATACCAAATTTACCAGCTTGCTGTTGCTGCTGCTGAAAGAAGGCCGCATAGTCTTGTATTTTTTCCTGGGCTAAAGCATTGTAGTAGGCCGCAGCCGGATCTGTTAAAGGCGACGGCGCTCCTGTGGAGTTTGTTCCAGACCCTCCACTACCGGACTTTGACGATGATGGTGTGTTCGCTGAAGGTGGCTGTCCAGACGGTTGAGCAAACAGGGCGGAAATGTCGTCCATTTTTTTATTTGTATGGTACAGAAATACATTTAAGTCAGATAATTGTTTTTCCGATTGCAGAAGATGATTCATTAAATCGGTTTGTTGTGACATCTGCTGTTGGGCTTCTTTCTGTTTTTGTTTCGAGGACGATGAGGAGGTAGAAGGCCCAGAGGAGCCTCCCACGCCTGTCGACAATAAAGCCGATAGTTCATGTGAGGATGGTCCTGCTCCTTTGCCCGCTATTAAGGCTCCAAAGTTTGGATCAAAAAACTTAGTGTAGGTTTGCAAAAGTTGTGCATAATCAGAATGGGCTTGTGCTTGAGCTTGTGCCTGAGCTTGGGCCTGAGCTTGTGCCTGAGCTTGCGCCTGGGCCTGCGCCTGGGCCTGCGCCTGAGCTTGTGCCTGAGCTTGTTGTTGTTGTTGCTTTTTGGAAGTACTAGGTGAAGGCGCCTGTGGTACATTAACAGCAGCCGCTGCTGCAGCCATTTGTTGTTGTATGAAAGCGTTTAAGTCATTATTTTTCGTCTGCTGTTGCAAATATGAATCATAGCCCAGTAGTTTAGAGGCTTGTATAAGATTATTATAGTCTGCAGTCAAAGCTGCCCCAGAAGCAGCAGCTGCATTCGCCGCGGCTGCGGCTGCGGATGAAGAATTCTTATTTTTACCGCCTGAAGATGTTGCAGTAGATGTTGATGGTTGTAGACCAGCAGCTCCAGTAAGATAGCTAAAATCAGCTCCAAAACCTAGTGTACCCAGTGTGGTAGCTCCTAAGGCTTCGGCCTGTTGCAGAAGTAGGGCAGCATATTCGGGTGACCTTATTAGTTCGCTCATTTTCAAAGGATCATTTTTCAATTCATCTAATTCTTTCATTAGTTTCGTTTTATAGGAGTTCGACGAGGTGGAAGATGACGATGAAGAAGATGATGAAGACGAAGACTTTGAGGATCTCTCCTTTGATTTGCTTTGTGTAGGAGTAGGAGCTGATACCTGCGGCATTATATCTTGGAGACGAGGCATGTTGAAGCTTTGTGAATAAGCGGCTACAGCGGCCGCAACATTGGGATCAGAAAAATCTGGCATTCCCGATTGAGCAGGAGCAGATGTAGAAGTAGATGAAGCATTTTGTGATTTATTCTGCCCACCAACTTTCGCCGCCGCAGCAGCCAACTGATTCAGCGAAGTGCTGCCATAATCTTTGCGTTGTTGGAACAGAGCTGCTAGATCCGTTTGCAGGAAATTGGGTGGTAATTGCCCAGCTAGTTGAGCCAAACTGGCAGCCATTAAATCGTTGGCCGTAGGAATTCCATGTGTTGCCGCTGAGGACACAGAGGGAGGCACTAATGAACCTGACGGTGGATCAAACTTATTGGTCGGTGTGATACTGGGACTGTTTCTTGCAATATCACTAATACTGAATTTGCCTGGACTTGGAGCTGGGGAGTTTCTTGCTCTTGAAGTGTGTGATGATGTATCAGACTTCGCTGGTGATGGTGAGGCCCGTACGGGCATTTCAAACTTAGCAGGAGACGCTGAATTCGAAGGTATAGTGATGGGACTGTCCCTGGGAGAAGCAGAGGGCAAGTTAGGAGCTGCAGTAGGTAACTGTGGCAATGCAGGTGGCATAGGCGGCAACAAACCAGTCGTGGGAACACTAGGTGGTTGCACTAGAGGCGGTACGATAGGAGGGATGCTGGTGGCGTTTGTAGTCACCGCGGTGGTTGTAGCTGTAGGATTTGGTGTAGCCAAAGGTGACAACATTCTTACAGGATTCATATTGAGTCCTGACGGTAAACACAATTGCTCCTGAAGTGACAAAACTTTAAGCTCACTCGCCTTTTGTTCTGCTTGTTGTTGTTCCTCAGCTGCCCTTAAAGCTTCTTCTGCAGAACTCAATTGTTTCGTAGTTAAATCATCGCCCTTGAGATCATCCTCTGGCTTTATTTCCAATTTCGCCTCTAAAGGTAATTTCGGCAGTTCCTCTTTCGTGTCAATAATCTTAATTGTTTTTGGAGGAATAAAATCATCTTCCTGTTCGCAATCTAATACAGCACATATCCAGTTCCACAAAGCTTTATCATTCTGCTTCATGGGAAATTTGGGATAAAGTGTATTTTTCAGTTTTTCTATATAGGTGACATCGTCGTTGAAAACACTCGAAAATCGTACAACTTCATTACGAAATTGTGAATAATAGTCGACACAAGATTGTATTTCGGTACGAACTTCTTCAGGAATTTCTTTGTCGGGTAATACAGAATATTGCATTAACATGGGACGGCCATATTCCAAGGCCTGTTTATTTTCATTGGGCGGCAGAACCCAGATGGATTTAACCACCGATTCTAAAGTCGGATTTTCATCGAAGTAGGGAGCTTAAAAATAGAATAACATTATAGAAGAACTCTGTCTACGTAAAGTTTATAAAACTTACAAATCACTAAGGCTACACAGGGGGTATATGTGGCATCTGATGATCCTCTCATTTTAATTTGATAATCCAATTGAGCATCACAATCACGTAGTGTAGGTTCTGCTTGGAATTTTGGATGAGAGTGATACCAACCTACCAACAGCAACTGGTCTTTCATCATTGCTTTCTGTATTTCACGTTCTACTTCGCCAGCTTTGGAGCGATCAAAACGAGTATTTCGACACGGGTAAGCTTTTTTTATAGCCAAAGCTGAAATATCAATTATTTTTAATTAGTAACACGATTGTTTAAAAACTCCTCAAATTAACACTTGCTATGTGAGTTAATATCCCAGGTACCACCCAAATAACCACACACTTCATGCATGGTTAAATGGCTATGAAAATCAGCTAACAGCAAGGCCGAAGAGTTCATTGTCAATAGGAATGGTTGCAATTTACCAACAGATGTAAAAGGAACGGCTTCTATAAGCATATTAGCGTCACTATAAGATGAACACGAAATAAATTAAGTAAAGAATTGTTATCTATAAGTAATAAATACAAAATTAATATCACAACTCACTGCATAACATTACGATTAAGAATGGTGTTGTGTTGAAATACGGTGCGTTTTATAACAGGTAATGGCGAATCGGATTTTTTATCTGCATCTGCAAACAATATTCGAGGTATATTCATATGACATAAGATAAAATGACAGAAGCTGGTTATTTAATTCTATGTTATTTAAAATATATTGGTAAGAATTTAACAAATTTTTTAGTCTATGAAATAATTTTTAACTAGACTTCGAAACAAATTGTCCATACACGAAAGTTTTTTTTTACCCAATAGTACAATGAATATTGAATATTTCTTCATAAACATATCATATTACACCACACTTACCAGCATCAATATCTTCTGAAATGGAATCCTTTTGCAAAGCACATTTACGCAGCCAGCTATTTTTGTAAGCGTCCAATTTCTTGCCTTTATATTTCACAGAAGCCCACCCACAACCACTTTTCTTTTCAGGGTTAATTATGCGCTTGCAGCTCATAGCCCAAGCACTAGGCGTTAGAAAAACTGTTTCAGTTTCTTGGGATTTAATTTTGCCATCGGGTAGTAAGTCTCCAACAAATTTCTGTCCCAAATACTCTATAGTCATAACAGACTTGCCGGGCTGCAACACATTGGCACTCATAAGTGTTTGTAATGTGATAGTGCGTCCACTACCATTAAAACCTTCATAGTTCTCTTTAGTCTACATAAAAATATGAGGGAACACTATTTTGATTTAATTCTATATAACATCTATATTTATGAGACAATTCACCTCATCGTCAGCGTCATCTTCGCCAACATCACTATCCTCCGCTTTGTCCAACTGTGCACTGTCGGCATCCATAGTGCCAGTTACAGTTTCAGACGTTAAAGCTGCTACATTAGACATGTCCATTGCATTAGAAGAGCCACTTGTTCCCTGTGATGCTGCAATTACTTGCGTTATAGTGTCTGACAATGTCGATGACATCGCGGCTTCGCTGGCAGACGTTGCTGTCATTGAAGCGTCCATTTCTACGTGCATCGCATTTCCAGACATTTCTCGTTCATTTCCTAACGTTCTTTCATTATCACCATGCCCATCAACTTCACTCTCTTGCATGTTACTCGATTTAGCCGATTTTATTGTTTATTTTTAAATTTATTACTATTTTTGCACAATTTCCAAAGGAGACTCGTCGACGAATTGTGTATCTGCTGCGAAAATTTTTGTTTCTTTTTCACTGTATCCTTTATTATTGACATTTACAGGGATGTATTTTGTGCATTATTTCAAATTTCTCATCATTCACAATTCACAATTGTAATAAAAATATACATTAGCCATATTCGTTTATGATCTATTGATTTTAAGACCAGCAGACATTCTGGAATGCTACAAACAAATATATATGATTGTTTTTTATTTTCTATCGAAGAAGACGAATATTTCAAAAATCCACATATATTATACCATGGCGCGCTTATTTCAATTACGCCTAAAGGTGTTCGTCATTTTTAAAAAAACGTTGGAATATAATTGTTATTTGCGAATTATCACAATTCACAATAAGAGTTAACAAAAACTTTTTGTAATGTGTATAGAGCAGAAAATTAAGTGATCACAAAAGGAAAGGCAAGTATTTAAATTAATATATTAAATTTATTAACCTCTTTACGGAATTAAATACAAAACAACTTTATATTAGTGCCAAAAATATGTACGTACATAAAATAAAAACTTGTGGACCATCTTCTCGCTTGTCTACGGAAATAAAAAGGAAAAAAACAGGTTCCTATTTATAATGTGAATGGAGGAGCGCTGATACAATTCCGTAAAGAATCCTATGACGACAAAATAAATTAAATTCATTTTCACGACAATGTGCTACAATCATAAAACTACAGCCAAGTGGTAAATACTGAATGTCAATCTGAGTAAGTTGATTTAAAACTATTTGTCAGTTCGAACTTAAAAAAATTTGCATATGCCTCCCTTTTTACCGCAAGGAATTTGTATTAAAATTTTAAATTGCGTAAAGCTATTTTTGTATCGAATTAAGTTGTCAGGCATTTAAAACGATATAAGTACACACAAGAAGCTGTTTTCTACTTTTTCGTGTACTTACATACATACAGATGTATGCATGGGAAAATACAAAATAACAAAGCCTGGCTTTTCTTGCAGACCAAACCTGGACAATAGTATCTTTCGAAGCAATTAATCGGACTTCGACGAAGTTTATAAAGTCAATAAGTGACCGTATTTAGAAACCCGATTATATACGTAATTACTCCTCTGGGGATCATAGGGCCGATTAGACAAGAATATATGTATTCCTTCCGAACTGCTTAGGAAAAATATTATTCGGAACATTTCAACGAACGTATAAACCGATTTTGATTTAAATTGGGACTTCCAACGTTTTCGAAGTTTTATAAAATAGCTGAGTATATAAAAACGAAGAATTTGTAGTTTTTTAAAATCCATTCGGAATTTTTCGAAGCGATATCTTTTGAACGAATCAATAAATTTTAATGAAATTTGCGGCGCTTAAGTTGGATTTTATGATTGATCGATGCAGTAGCTTGAAATTTATTTAAAAAGGCATTCTCCTAAAAATTTCATAAAATATAATTCTCTCCTCGAATAGATTGACATTGCCGCAACACATCTAACTGAAGCCAAATTTTCAGAATGCACTAAATAGGTACAGCCGCTCAAAAGTTATGACATACATGACAGCATACGGAGATCATTGGATAATAGTCGTATTTTCCTAGCATCTGTAAACGAAAATGGCTGTAGAATTCGAGTTTCGAAAATTGGCTTCAGTCAGTAACTTTTCCTATTTCGACACAGGAAGTAAAAAATAAAGTAATGATATGGCAGATTATTTTCGGCCCTTTGCGCAGATGCTTCGGAATTTAATAAAAAATTTAATTTTTAAATTCATATTCTCAAAAAACACATTTACAGATTAAATATATTTATTAAGAGTAAATAAATTTACTGATTTTGGGATTCTTCTTTGTTATTCATTGTCTCTGGAACACTCTCTGCATTAAAAGGACGAGGCACACCTTCTTGTGATTCTCGTTTCGGTGTAGAATATCGAAAGCAACTAAAGTTGAAACTAATTTTACCAGAACTGCGCATTGGGGCTAAAGACCGAGCTATGGGCGTACCCAGGCGATTGCTAATTGTGGCCGAACTAACTTTTGAACTTGTCAGTGAAGCTGTGCTTGAGGATGATGTTAAAGCTGATGTTCTCACTAACTCCGACTTTGTAGTTTTGCTATGAGTTTCTTTGGGCTGTACTATCATGGCCTCGCGACAAGCTTCCTTCTCAAATTGCTTAACACGTTCGCGCATCGCTGTCTCTCGGTTCACTTCGCGCGTGATTTCGGCACGACGTTTTTGTTCATAGCGTTCCAAAGCTTTCTCATCTCGTTCCTTATTTCGTGTGATTAATTGATCAGTATATTCTAAGCGTTTTTTAAATAGTTCTTCTTTGCTTAGTTTTTGAAAAATCTCTGGCCATATACCCTTTTGTTTTTTAATCAGAATTATGCGGGCTTCATTCTTAAACATACGACAGAAACTCGACACTTCATCGATTTCTTGGGTGAGATGTCTTTCAAAGAATATGGGAGGATTATTGAATTTTAAGTATGTGGGCAACAGCACAATGTCCGGTTTACGGTTTATCAAGCGATTCAATTCTATGGTAATTCTTATTTCCTCATCAGTTTGTGTTACTTGAACCATTATCTCAATATTATTATATTTTAATTGTTTAATCCAGTTGGTTGACCGCTGCAAATTTGTTATTATTTTCTTTTGACTTAATAACTGATATATGTATGTATGTATGTATGTATATATATGTATATATATTTTTTTTTAATTACTAAATAAATTTCTTTTGTTTTGACTTGCTATGCAGATTATAAATTTTCTTTTGACTGTTTTGTATTCGAATATGTAATTTGATTGGAAAGTCATTTAGTTTTATTCCTCAGCATTTATATTTTTCTATGGTTACGACTTTGTATTTTAGCGAACATTAATAGCAATCGATTTAACAAATTGTAGCTATTATTCCCTAGTTAAGTGAGCAGATGTCAAAACAATTTGTATTTTAAATATCGAATTTGTAAAACTTTTGTTGAATATGACATGCTCCCCTGCACTGATTTAAAGCGTTATTAGTAAGTGCACTGAGAGATTTTCGTAAAAAGAGTAAATAATTATATTTCTGCATTAATGCTGCTATATCAGACCTACAGTAACGTCATATGGGTCGAATCCCTGAACTATTAGTGTCGCAAGTGATATTTCAATAAATAGCATTACATTACATTTATCATAAACAGTTCAATTTAAATTTTGGCATCTAATTTTTTGTGGTGTAGCCTTTAAAAATAAATAAACATCACTCGAACTTTTGACAATTTTTATTTATATATTGAACTAAATGAGCAAGAAAAAATTATTTTAAATTATTTTCAGTGTATCAAGCAGTTAAAGGTGAAAGTTGACAAAAAAAAGTTTTATATGCAAATATATAGTTATTGCGTTAATGTACCCTACGATACTTCACTGTGAACAAAATTTTGCAAGTCTTTGAAGCTTTTGATTTTTAATAAATATGAAAAAGAGCATTTTTGTCTATTCAGACCTTGCCATTGGAGTAAATTCACTTTAAAGTTGATATTTGCACAAACAAATAGGCCCTAATGGATGAACTCTGAATCCCGAAGTAACTAAATTTAGCATCATACTTTGAGAAGTTTCCTTTGAGAAAATTATAAACTTATAAACTGATAGTTAAAAAATAATATACGTTTTAACAAACAAAAAAAAAGAACACCAAAAATTGTAATTTTAAATTTACACTTTGAACGGGAACAACTTTTACTTTTTAACTTTTTTAGATTCCAAAAACCTCATTAGGATAAACTTGTTTTTATTATTAGAAAAAAATATCTTAATTTTTAAAGTCTGATATATCCTAACCTATCGCATACATGTAGCGAAAATTTTAACTAGAAGAAATTACGTGCCATAATTTTTAACCAAATCAAAAGTAGAAAAATTGGAAACGTTTTAAATTGTTTATGTGTATAAGTGCATTATTTTCAGCCTTATGGAGCCGTTCCCTTTGGGACCATTGAGATCACATTCGAAACTTTTTTCTAATTAGACGGCTTGTTTAGAAATTTACTTAAATTTTCTTGGAATTCTCACTGTGTGATGTATTTAACCCACAGTTGTGATCGTTTAAATAAAAAAAGCAAAATATTAGAAGGAATTTTTTTATAATATGTAATTAAGTATGTACATATAAAAAAATAAAAATGTTTTGTTTTATAACATTGTGCAACAGATTAAAAAAAGTTTTTACACTTGACATGCATCTGAAAGAGTGAACCAAGAAGAGTTTATAGATTTTCTTTTCAACTTCGAGTGTCCTTATTCAAAAAGAAACTTTAAATTCTATTTTCTATTAAGCTTGGTGTCGAATGAAAGATGATTATTAGAAATGTTTTTTTGCATTTGCAAATAGTCGCCTGCTTAGTGGCCGAAATACGATCGCGCACAATAAAAGCGTTTCTAAATTATCTTCTAATTATTTATACTTTGAAGACCAATCCTGAAATGATTGCTTTGTGTATCATAATTATTTTAAACTTTTATAAATCGCAAAATACTCAACCGATTTTAATAGAACATAAAATTTTTATAATAACTCTTATAATAAATAATATGAAATTTGGTAGTATAAAAGCAGAGTTTGTGGGCATCAGAGTGGATATGCACCTCATGGCGTATTGTTTTCTGTGCAGACCCGAACACGATGGCCGCCTTACCACGGGTACATTTCTGAAGAGGGAAATTTTTAGTTTTAGGCATTGAAGACATTCAAAAGTTGACGTAGTCAAATATGACGTTATAGTTGTGATTAAAGCCTCCTGAATACAGTAATATCAAACTCGATGGATCAAAAATATGTTGCATTAGGTACCTGTAGATGTTGCATCCGTTTGGACGCAACAAAGCTTATACGATATAGTTACATGCATATTTATATATACTCGCATTTTTAAGTCGCAACACATTCATCAGCATTTTCAGTTTCTCGATTTTCATAGAAATCAAGGAAATTTTATTTTAAAAAATGTTAAATGCATTGCAATGTCAAAGTGTAGGATATATTTAATTCGGCAATACTGAACATTGAAATATCATTAGCATTTTTTAACATTTTTTTTTCTTTTCTTTTGATATTTATAATATTTTAAAGGTTCAATAAACTACCAAATTTAGACATGACACAAAACAATTTGCAAGTATTTTCCATAAACATTAAATATTCCCAATTAATGATTTCTTGTATTTATTTTGATAGCCTAATCAAGAAAATAATTCTTGATGGTTGAAAAAATAATGGCAAATCAAGAAACTATTTAAATTTTAATAAAAGGTTAAATGTTCATAACTTGAATATATTGTGAGGTAATAAGCAGAGAAACCAGAAGAACTTTATGTCATTTATTTGCTGAAAGTACGACATAACACAAAAATAATAGTTTTACAGAAAACAGGCAAAAACCTTCCATTTCTTCACAAATTAATAAAAATAATGTAAAATGTAACTTATTGTCGATGTCACTCAGGTCAACTAGACGGATAAAAGTTGCTACTTGGGGTATCCGATGTCGACAACAATCAACTACTGCTAATGGTTATAACTATAGTCTAAGGCCTAAAAAATGGCAAGTCGTTGTCAATAGTACGTCGATTGTTGTCGACAACAGATACGCAAGAGACAGACTTGACATGGCTTCGATGACAACATACATAATAAAAGGAAATATCTTTTTAAGAGATGCGTACATAAAAAAATTTTATGAAGATTGATTATATATTTTTAAACCAAAAATCGGCTTTTTCGAATAATGATGTTCTTGCAGCAAATAATCTATATATCGGAGGCTTATTTTCAAATTCCTCTGTATTTTAATTTCACAAAAATCACTCTTTGGTTAGCCGCAATGCACTTATGGCATAAATTTAAAAGTAAAAAAATTGTTTGCCATTTCGTTCGTAATTCCTTATTTCTGTTATCAGTTAATTTTTACGAATATTAAAAAAAAATTATTTGAATGAAAACACCTGCTTATTTTAATATAATTTTTGCATGCTGAATATGAATCGGGTATTATTTTTGAAATCAACTTAGTTGTCAAAATTCAATTTTATATTTTATAAACTCCAAAAGAATACCATTTTTTAACTGATTAAAAACAAGAGGAGCATATCAATTCGGGTGTATTTTTCTACTTGTTTTAATGTTGTTACAGGCACAACTTTATCTTTTGTGAACCATTTTAAAAAAAATTGTATTTTTTTGACTGATTTCAAAAAAAGGAGGAGGTTATCATTAATTCGTGTGTATTATTCTACTTTTTTTTAATATTTTTACAGGCATAATGTAATGTAATGGGGGTTTGGCCCAGGATGGTCTTTTGCACTGCGACCATTGTTGATCTATTGTACTTCCCCTGTCCCTAACAGTCCAATATGTTCGCAAATAGGATCAGCTCCTTCAATGGGAGCATTAGCAGATCCTCTTCACTCAGCGTATATGCATGTAGAGTTCTGTGTCTTCTGTGGCACAATGCCCCACAATTTGCTGTCAAGTGTACCATCGACTCCTCATCTTCACCGCAAAATCTGCAGATGTCCGTGTCAGATAAGCCCATTCTGTATAGGTGGGCTTTGCAGGTGTAATGGCCTGTGAGCGCCCCTACCAGCGTACGTAGGCTTTTCCTGTCCAGTCTTAGAGCCAGATCCGCCCTGCCAGCGTCAAAGCGTAGGAATTTCTTGGAGTGACATAATCCATTGATGTCATTCCAATGTTGTTCAATCCTGGACGATATCTATTTCGAAATCTCCCTCTTAAGGAGACTTTTGTTGAACCCAAAAGAGGGGGGGGGTCCAATGAAGTTCCCCTCAGCCCCCTCTTCTCACACAGGTGTCCGCCTTCTCATTCCCGGCATGCTTTATCATTTGTGAACCGATTAACTTTTTTGTTTGTGTTTGAATGCGTTTGCTTGCAGGAGGCTGGTCCCATTCGATAAGCGGACGGGGCCTTTTGATTATCGCCTTTGATTATCGCATAACTCCCCATTTATGGTTCGATTTGAAGTCGGTTTTTTTCAGAATTACTATTTTTTCTTTTATGCTTACGTTAGGTATAAAAATAGCTAAATAAGCATAAACAATTTTAAAACGTTTCAAATATGCTTTTTACTAAAATTTGCAAAAATATGTTGTATAGAATCAAATATGTATGCAAAAACATATTTAAGGCATAGTTTTCAAAGACTTAAACGTCTATTCCACGCTTTCACACATGGCATACGAACAAATATGGAATTGAATATTATGGTTAATATTAAGATCATAAGCCCATGTGCTGAAAATCGCAAAGTACATGAAACTGGAGATTTCTAATGCAATACACGGTTTCTAGCACATGGACTATTATATTAATATTTGTTAAGAAAATACAAATAGTTCTTTATTATAATTTTATTAAATTTACAAATTTAATTTTTTAACGAATATTTTAATAATTAAAATTTACATAAAGAAATACACTCACACAATTAATTTTGTCGCACGAAATTATAATTCTTTTTTTAAAGTAACATAATTTTTAGTTTTTCCACACATGTAAGCAGGTATATCACTTAATATACGAGTACCAATGATTTATTTGATCATGATCATATACCATTTTTGCTTTGTTCACTTTTAGCGATATTTCAATAGGCCATAATACGATGTGCCTGCTCCTGTTCATCTTCGAAAGATACCCATGTATTTTGCAAATATTTTCGAACATCGCTGTCGGCGGCAGCTAAATCGATAAGAGGATTTTCCGCTTTATTCTGTTCATTGGGCGTATTATAGTGTATTTCGGCCTTCGATTCCACAAGACCAAAACCATTTTGTTCTTTAAGAATATTTTTGGTTTCTAACTTAGCACTATTGTCTGTATGATGGTTATTATTAGGTTTATTGTTATTGTTGCCAGCTTTGACCTGATGTACGACTGTGTCGCGCCAATTTTGATAGGCGCTTTCAAAGCAACGCGCCACCAGCAGAGTTATTTCGTGAGCAATTTTACGTTTGGGACACAAAAATACATGGCAAGACAATTTTTCCTTGTCCGAGAGCGGGTCTGGTTCCGAGCTTACAAACGAGAAAGCATGATCATTGGAGGCATCCACAGAACAGTAGGAAATTTTGTAAATAGAGAAACGCATTAGGGAATCATCAGTAGCATGATCTAAAACTTCGATACCCTCGTGAGATACATTAACTTTAACGCGCTTTTGTGTCTTTATCTTTCTACCACCCGCTTTGGCATTGGCAATCACAGTTTTTATAGCCTCCGAAGTAATTTTTTCGGAACGTTTATTCTCAATGGGTGTACAACCTAAATATTTAATGTCGTAGCTTTGAAATATGGGCTTGGTATCTTCTTCATCATCTGCCTCTAAACTGCCCTCGAAATTCAATTTCAAATCATCAACTTGCTTCCCATCCTTGGGGCTCTTTACATCCAGACCCCAGTCTTCACCGTCTATCGCATCGTCTGATGTAAATTCTGTGAATTAAATAATCATCATATTTAATATTGATTTTCAAAGTTTTATTTATTTGATTTATTTATGAATTTCAAATATACTATTAACGCTTCCAACTGATAAACTCAACTTGACCTTAGCACAAGCTAATAATTTCACAAAACTTCCCAGCTGAGATTAGACGATTATAAAATGTGAAGGTAAAATATGAAATTAAAAAAATATTTTATTAATATGCAACACGTTTCACGTAGGACATTATTTTGTTTTTTTTTTTTTTTTTTTTGCTACTTTCATTAATTGATACGAGTATGTATATTTGTCGAATTTAACTAAATAATAATGTCATACTATGATGAAATTTAGTACAAAGGCTGAGCTCGTAAGTTGTTAACGCAATAGGAAGCAATGGTATATACGAGTGTATGCAACGCCGAATTCGTAGAAAAACCAAACGTTAAACTCTCTATAAGAGAGTTGAAAAAGCTGGCATTTAGCTGGGCTCTTGGGTAGACTTAATTAATAGTCCTTTGCTATAAGTTGAATTAACAAGCAAATAAAAAAAAATTGACATAATTCCCCCGGAAATAGCTCCCCGAACAAGAACTGAAATACAATCCTAAAGAATAGCACAGAGTTAGGGGATTTAGTTTTCTTCTATTTTTGGTTCATATTTAATTTTTCTGGGCTCTTATTACATGTGAAATAAAATAAAATTATAATTAAATACATCCTAAATAAAGTTTCGGAAATTTATTTCATTTTTCCATTAAAGTAAAATTCATATAATTATCTGGCGAAATAGAATAAATGTTTGTTTCACAATTTTAAATGTTTATTAGTAGGAACTTATTTTATTTCCAAATTTCGTCTTTATTTCACATATGATAAATCCTTAATAGTATAAGGTCATTTCATCTCTGCTTGGGGTGATATTTCATTGCGTTAGGGACCTTTTTCATATCAAGAGCTGGGGTGTTACTAGATACGTAAGTATGTGGGGCTTATTTCAGATTTTTCAGCATTATTTCCTGTGTGGTTATTTCATGCCGCTAAATTGGTAAAATTTAAAAAGACGAAGCAGTAAAATTATCTCGACAAGTGATAAAACAATAAATAGTTCGAAAGAAGCTCTGCATGATATAATTTCATGCGAAACTGTATTTTGAAACTAAAACCAATATACAGTTCTTATTGTTGTTTGAAAATCTCTCTGATTTTATAAAAAGTATTAGAAATTTCTTTGCTACTCGTAGATGAAAAGTTGAAATGAAAAACATACATGAGTTATGAACTGTTGCCGATAGAAGTTAGAGTTCTTTTAAGTTGAATGTTTTTGTTTTAAATTTAATCAACAAAACGCCCCTACTCTATATTTATTTCTCACTTCTATCACATAATATATACCTACAAAAATAATTATATGTGCAGTCAGAGAAGCAGATTTTTTTATAAGAAAAGTAACAATCAGGCAAATGAATGTCTACTACTTGAAATGCTACCTTCTTTGGGAAAGAAAAGGTAGGTAGTGAAAATGGGAAAGCTTAATTCTTTACACATGCTGGCGGAAAAGCAATTACAATTTGAAGTAAGTGGGATTTTAGCAGATGGCTCCGAATGTCACTGTGCTTAGACATTTATAATGTAAATATATAGAAAATTATCTATCAAAATGACCACAAATGATATCGATTATGGAAGACAAGGTAGCGATTTATTGTTGTAAAATATAGCAATTTATTCCTTATTACGTGTGTTTGAGTACTTTCTTAGTAACAACAATCCAGTAACTTTATGATAGAAATTGGTATTTTGTATCGTTTTTTAAAGTAATCAAATGATATTTATAAATATTTTGTCTTAATTTTTACAAATCAAACAGATTATTGACGCAAGAAGAAGATACTCCTATTCAATTCACTAATATCGATATCGCTGTAATTAGCTTTATTGTTATCGACATCATTAATATCGATGGCTTTATTAATACTACTCGTATTAATTGTATCGTTATCGATATTGTTATCGATATATATGAGGACGTTAACACAATCAAACATGAGATATTTAAAATGTAAAAGTTTGAGTGAATACCCGCGGGGAATAATCGGCAGCTTATCGTAAGAACATTTAAAGTTTTGCAGATTATTTTGTTATTTGCATAGTTCTGGGCGAAATCAAGGTAATAAATTAAATATGTATGGTTTGGCAAAACAAATCCTTTTTTAGTCTGAATGTAAATATAATTATTTTACTGAGTGTCTGCCAAGATAAATTTTTTTTGCTAATGAGATCATATTTGACTAAATGAGTCAAAAAGCTAATAGATATTTGCGATTTTATTGTACATAATAATAAATGCATGTAAATCAATATAGAAAAATAATAATAATAATTTTTTTTTATCAAACCAATTAGTATATGTATGTATGAATATCTATGTACGTACAATTAACATGACTCAATTAATTTCTCCGCTGAAATTGCTGTAGAGTTTTAAACAAATGTTTGAATCGTTGGGTGGGAGTCACATATGTAGTTTGTTGAATGGCTTATTTTGTTTTGTAAAATAGATGTTTTATTACGTGCACATTTGCCATTTTAATTAATTTTATTCTTTGAATATTCAAATTAAAATACATCTACTTTTACTTGATTTCTATAACCCAAGTTTAATCGGTTTGCATAATAATTCAATACACTGCCGGGCACAAGAATAAGGTATTTTGTTTGCCAAACTCTTCATACACACTCGCATAAATATCTCAAATATAAAAAAACACACAATCGTAATTTAATTACACACTTAACGCCCATTTAAAAAAATATATACATATTTTTTTCATGTGCCACCTCAAAGCACATCAAACAAGTGAAGTGAACTCTACAATAAACAGAGAAATTTCGTTTTCTAATTACAAACAAAGAATGCACCATGAAATTTGTTGCATGCAACTTCTTTTACTCAGAGATAGGAGGGCTATTGAAGCAATCGGAATAGCAAAACTGGCAACACATGAAATTCCATACGATTTCTTGCAATATTTTTTTATCCCAACTGTTTCACTCTACTTTATGTTGGCAAACAAATAAAGTTTCATGCAACAAATTTCATTTAAAAGGTGCTTACCTTAAATAGGGTCGAACTGTATTGATAATTTTTTTTTGTTTATTTCTTTATTCAAAAAAAAATTAAGTTTTAACTATTATACACACTAGTTAACAATATTTAATTGGCTTATACAATGTCTCTAGATCGAGCGCTCTAGTATAATACTAAACATATTAATAATTTGCTTTTTACAAAAAAGTAACAATATTTATATATTTACAAAAAGATAATATAATTATTATATTATATATTACAATGAAAAGTTACAAAAACATTGTTTATATTTCAAAAAAAAAGGTTTAATTCAAAAGGATAAAAGAAATAGAAAAAAAAACTTTATTTTGGTAACCACCAAAACATTTTGGCATTAGATTTTTGTGCTAATTTTAGGTCCGTTCGTGATATACTTGTACTGTATCTCATATCTACTTGATAATTTTTTATTGAGTAAGATCCTGTGCCACGTCATTAAAGAATTTTAAATCATTATTTAAGGCTATGAAATATATGTTTAACTGAAAAGGAAAGCAGATCTATAAGGTCTGGCCATTGGGGCATAGACTTGTCTTAAACAGCAGTCGATTTGCAATATTATTACAACGTTATGCTGCTTTTGGCAAGCACTTTTAAGAACTATATATTGTAAGCATGCTAAATTAACACAACTGTTCATAACTCTAAAAAAAATTATTATTAATATGTGGTTTTCGCCAACAATTTATCTTAGCGACAAACCATGGAAAAAGTGATACAAAATCGTTTCAAGCGAATGCAGACTTTGTTGAATTAAAAAGGAAGTTGTCGTTATTAAATAAAATATATTTATATTAATTTTATTATTAAAGGAACACAATTTCCCTAAGATGCTACTCAATGCGTATCGAAATATCGATATTTACAAATAAATATAATACAATATATAAATAAATATATTACCAAATTGCTGGCATTTTTTCCTTCAACTTTTCAAGAAAAATACACTTTGTTTTGTAAACAAGGTTGTCAAGAATGAAAAAAAATCAAGTGGACCGATCAAAATTAAATTTCGTTCTTATTAAAATCAGAAAATAATTTATCCAAAATTTCTAAAAGAGTGATGAAGAGAACAAAAAAACAAAGAAACATATAATGAGGGAATAGCAAGAATTTCTAATACCTTAAATTCGGAATAATTAAGTCCAAAACTTTTTTCTATATGTTCTAGTTTTTTAACCGTTTTATTTTAAATAATAAACTTAATTTATTTTTCAAGCTTAAGGTCTCTTAATTTTATATAAAATAAACAAATATCCTGAAGATGGTACTCGATGAGTACGGAAATATCGATTAAAAAAAATTAAAAATTAAAAGAGGTCTTAATTTAAAAAATAAATTAAGTTTATTACTTCGTTTTTTTTAATTGCAGGAGTTAAAAAGAATAAACAAATATATATATATATATATATATATATATATATATATATATATATATATATATATATATATATATATATATATATATATATATATATATATATATATATATTGGTTCAAAATAACTAAAACTTTAAAGAAATAAAATTTTAAGAAATAATTTTTATTCACCGAAAAAGAATGATTTTCACGAGAATTTGAAAAAAGAAAAACTCATTATAGATTAAAATTCTATGCTTTCTTGGATTAAAAATTATAAAAATCTTTAAAGAGAAGCAAAATTAAGTAATGTAAATAATTTGTATGGCGTAAATAATGAAAATTTGCAATAAATTGTTAAAATAAGAAAAATAAAACCACCAAATTTGTGTAGTCAAAATCACTTATTTCCTGAAAATGGAAAATTTTCCAAAAATATTCCTAAACCCGAATACGAAAACAATCAAAGTTATTAGAGGGCATTTTTTATTATTATTATTTTTTTGTTGTGATTTACTTTATTTATTATTATTATTTTGTTTTCTTTTGTTAAAAATATTTTATATTTTTAAAAATATTTCAAATTTTTGTTCTTTTCTGGTATTGAAAATTGGGTAATCCTAGAAGACCAACTAATAAGCTTGATGAGACTTATAAAACGCTTTAAAATGTTTTTGTTGTTCAGATAAGACTACCATTACCATCTTGTTCGCATTGAAAAGATTTTTATAAAACACACATACATATGTATGTATATTTCTTAATAAATTAAATATTGAATCAAACGAATAGGAACAAATATTTAAACAAACAAAACATTTACTTACTTTTGTGCTTATAGTGGGTTTTCCATTTGCGAAAAAATGCCATGGTCAGTCACAGCGGTAAACGGCAGCAGCAGCCAAAATATATTGAACCGTACGAAAACAATCGAAAATGGATACAAACAATAATTGTTCTCGTAGTCCGAGAATTGTACTCGAGCAACAATTGATTGATTGTGTTATTGAATCGATTCCACAGATATGAATAGAAATGTAGAGAAACAAATCCACGTCTTCTTTGTTAATTCTGTATTTGGTTGTGTTGGATTTCAGGAACAATATTTTTTAACCACTTGCTAAATTAAAGTTTATTATTTTATTGTTACACGTGTCAAATATAAGTTTGTTTTTTTATACATATACTATAAACTTAAATATATTTTGGAACGCAGTTTATTTGTGCAAAATTTTAAATTTAAATAAAAAAATATAAATAATGAATTTTTTTCGTATCAAAATTAAACTTGTTTCTCCGTTGAAATTTGAATACAAAATGAAATGAAAATAAAAATAACAATAAAATATTATTAAACTTTTGGTATAATTTTGCAAAAAAAAAACTTTTTCTTATATGATTGTTAAAAAACAACAACGAAAACAAACAATATATGTATGTACATAAATAAAAAATAAAAATAAAAACGTCAATAATTCCACAATAGCTTTAAAAAGCTTAAACACAACTTTTTTCTGAATTTTTCTTTTTTTTCTTACGAATGAGGCTGAAGTTCAGATGATAAGCTGCTTGTTAGTCGCTCAATGGCGCTGCAGCCGCTAATAGGGGTCGCTCTTCAGAACTAGTGGACTGGATGGTACAAATTGTCTTTGTATATGTATTACATATGTATATGACGACGGCACGGCATGCAAATATGTAGATGGAAAAAATCATATTTACATACATTCATGCACGCGTGCTCAAATACATATGTATGTACATACATACATACACACGATACATGTGTATGTGGAAATAAACTCGCATGATATAATGGATGATAAGTTTATCAAAAAAAAATTTAATAAATTTATTAAATTCATCGCAGCGTTTGGAATGCAGAGAAATTACATAGAAATACTCTCAAAATATCATTTAACTTAATACTCCGATTTTCAAATACCCAGTTTTCATTAGATTTTGCCCTTTTGTGGTCCCAGGAAGCTGTATGAGTATGTAAATACATGTGTATGTATGTATGTGAATGTATGTACATATATACTTATGTATGTGTGCATAACTTTTGGACTGGATATTTTGGCTTCACTTAGAAGATGTATGAATATAAATCGTTTCGACCTGGTTAACTTTTAAATTTGCCGGAAATAAATATATTTTCACAACATATTATAATGCCGCTTCGATTAAACTTAACTTCGCCAATTTCATTTAAATCAATTGATTCGTTTCAGATAGTATATCGTTGTCGAAAGTTTCGAGAAATGTTATTTTAAATAATTCCAAAAATTCTTGTCAAATCGGTTTTATAGATTCACTCATTTCCCCAAACTTGGAAAAATGCTTCAAATGCCACTAATTTTATCAAAAACCTTTTATTTTTTCGATAGATATTTGTTCGAAAATAGTGTTTTCTTCTAATTATAACTGAAAATTTTTGTCGAATTGGTTTTCTAAATTCGGTAATTTATTTGTTGTTGTTTTGAAAGATATCGTTCCACAAAATATTTGAAATGCTTTTTTTAATTGCTCCCAAAATTCTAGTTCGATTTCGACAACCACCTATTGTTGTTGCTAATTATACAACAGGCTGCTTTTTTACATTACAATGATTATAATTACAACTATTAAAACAACGGCCCCTGTAAGTGGAACTCTAGATTGTTTTATAACAGTTTGTAGTGTCTTACAGTGTTTTGTTCATTATAAGCTAGCTCCACTGTACTCGTATACTAAACACTTTCTTATTTTAAAAACAGCAGAGACATTGTTAATACAATATTTATTGTATTCAATATTTATGAAGCAGCGTTAACAATGACAATTGTTGCATTGAAGCAAGAGTCGTATAATGACAGAGAAATAAATACCCAGATAGTAGTAACACTGTAAGATAATATTTATGTATGTGTGTGTGTGTGTGCAACAAAAAGTAATAAAGCATCATCATTCATCCATGCATCCATTAGAGCAAATATCTCTCTCGTAAGCTTTGCCAAAAACTCGCTCGTTTCGTACCAGGCACAATAATGTTGTTTTTTTAGTGCAGCGCAATAAATATTTGCCTTTTAAAGCGAAAAAGTTGCCATCATGGTGGGACTGCTTTTTGCCGGCATGGGAATTTCATTAACTACAGAGTTTTTTTATTTAAAATAAGTATGACATCTTTCTAAAACCATATAACTTACTGTAAAGATTAAAATAACACAATGATCATTGGATGATATACTTGGAACATACCGCTGATATCGATTTAGAAACATCTTCGTAGTATACGAGTACGAGAAAAAGAAACACAGTTTCCGAAAATTTTCAACAAAGATATCTCTCAACCCGCACTCGACGCAGTAATAAAAATTTGAAACAGTGACTTAGTTTACACTAGCTGATTTAATAAGAATTTTGGGAGTCAATTCCAAAAAACTCATTTGTTTTTAATTTACAAGAATTCTTGGAAAACGTAATATTGCTTTTTGCGTCGCCGTCGTTAAGGGTATGTCCAAGTTAGCTGACACCACGTAAGAAGAAACCGGTTTGAAGATCCAAAACAAGTTGTGACCGATAGTTGTAATGTTATCTCGAATTTGTGCTAAGAAAGCCAACTGTATAGTCTTTACGAACCTGATTTTGTATTTCACCAAAGTTGTGTTGCATTATTTTCAAAAAAAAAAAAAAAAAAAAAACAATGATAATTCACTTTGTAATAACGCATCGCTTATTTAAGTAAAAATTAAGTTAGTGAAATAGGTGCTTGTTTAATATATATAATACTGATTAATACATTTCAAGGGGAAAATAGCTGTCAGCCCGAAAATTCACAAGTAAAATATGGCATTCAAACGAATTCGTAAAGATTTCGCAAAATTCTTTAATAATCCAAATTTACGGTATTTTGGCCTTTTAGTTATTGAAAAGCGACATACGATATTTTTATTATTTATGGCAACATTCAAATAACAAAAAATATAATGTAAAGGGAATCAAAAGATAATGTAAAATAGCATTGGATTTACGAAAGCAGTTATACGAGGGTTGGTAAAATAGTAAAAAAAAGTATTTTTCATAGTTATAAATAACAAAATAAACTAATAATTCGTAAATCACATTCATCAATTGTGTGGCGTGATTACAATTTATTCTTCAACTCATAAAATTAAATCAAATAGCCCTAACGATAACAACACAAATTCTTATTTGGTCAATTCATAAGTCACTTTTAATGCTATATTCAGTGTAGTATTACCCAAGGCGAATTGAACATAAGTTGCCTTTGATTCAGAAATAAATACAAGTATATTGTTATTTGGTTTGCTCGTATGTCAGTTTGTTTTCAATTCAAATCGATTTCATTTATTTAACTTTTTTAATCAATAATTAGAATTTTATATTCACGCGCCACTTTTTTAGTTTATTTGTAAATAGTTTCCCTTTTCGCACTATTTTTTTCTTCAAATTTCTCAATAAAAAATAATAATTTAAAATTAGTATAGGAAAATTTTTGACATACGAGCATCCAGTAATGCCAAAAGATGTATCTCAGCTGTGCTATTAACATCATCTGGTAAGTGAATTCGCCTTGATACTGCTATACATTTCACATCTATGGGAAAAGTTGTATTGAATTGATAACTGGCACTAATTGACATACATACGTATTTGACTAGCCCTTCGTAATTCGATTAACATGAGACTTTAGCTTTATCCGTAATAATGCATAATTATAAGGCATTTATTCTAAAAAATTAATTTTAAGTCAACATTCATGCTATTCACAAACTGTATTTCAATACAAGGAGAACTTGTCAATTGAGCAATTTCGACTCACAAAACTAGTGAAAATATTGAGGTAATCTGTTTTAAAATAGATGTAAGGATATTTCTACGTTTAATTTATTTATTTTTTTTAACTTCTAAGACTATGTACCCATTTTTTTTAATATTGCTATTTTTGGATTTTCTGTATATTCTATATATTTAATTCGCCGTTTTTTTTTGCCGCCGAGTTGAATGCAAGAATCATAAAAATTGTGTCCAATAGGGTTATATTTATATTCTTATAATAAAATAGAAAATAAAGGGTACACCGTCATCGCATCCAAAATAAAAAGCTAAAAATAAGACCAATCTAGAAAAAAAAGTCCAAATAGACTAAAAAAACTCAAAACTGACCTAATTAGCTCTTTAGTCCTTAGTGAAGATGCATGAAATTTAAACAAAAAAAATTTGATTAAAAATAGCTTTGGTGATATCTGCTCCTAATTCATTGAATTTCCTGAAAGTACACATATCTTAAAAACTAGTAGAACATATAGATTCTGGAATTTTTGAATATAACTTCCTACTTTTACGCACGCTGGCCAAGAAGATTAAATGGATAAGTTTTCGTGCGAATAAAAATTAATCGATTAATTGATTATGTTTTTAATTTAGAATCAAAATATTACAAAGTTAATTTGTACCACAGAAATGAAATGCAATTATAGCACATTTACCTAATGCATAATAATTTTGATATATATATATATATATATATATATATATATATATATATATATATATATATATATATATATATATATTGAATAAATCTTTTAATGAGCGAATAAATAGATACGCTTAATAAAATTTCATTCGAAAAAAACAAGCTCAAATAACTGAAAACTCTATTAAAAAACTGAAGCACTCGATATAATAATTGCATAAGACTTCCTGTAAAAACAAGTTCAATGTAGAAAAATAAAAACAAATCGATGTATGTCAAATATGAACGAACACACCTCGTATGATAAAAATTCTCATTGCAGAGCGAGCGGGCAGTTGAAAAACAACTTGTACTATAAATAATTAAATATTTTATATGTATATTTTTTTAATTTTATTTTCAATTCCTTTATCTCCAATTTAAGAATTTTTCCGTTTTTTCATAACACAAACCAATATTAAAACAAATTGCGTTCCTCACTTTTATTTATGTATGTATGTTTTGTATAGGAGAAGAAAAAATTACAACTTACTTCTTTCAATTAATTTTAAACTAGTTCAAAACTTTGTACGAGTATGAATGACATTATTGAATAGTTCAAAACTTGTTGAATTTGATTTTGTAAAAAATTTGCAACGTTTTGGTTTTTTGTTTTGTTTTTGTTTTAAGTTAGAAAAGAAAAAACACTACAAAGATGCATTCACTTAAAAGCTGCTAAACGTTCACTTTATTGGCCATAACAATTAGTCTTTCTGTTTCTGTTGCATCGTTAAAATTAATATGAAAAAATTATTTTAAACACGTACAACGTTCATCATTGTCTTAAACGCATACAATGATTTTAAATTATTATACATATGTATTTATAAATACTTAGATTCTTAACAAAATCCAGGCGTACTTAACGCTTCAACGTATCAAAATGATCTGTGACTGGCTGGTATCGATCTGCTTTGGCTCAAATTGGGCAGTAGTAACACTCTTCTATGGTCTTACTCTATGACTAAACAGTAGAAATTGTTTGTTGTTTGTTTTCAAATCTTTGCTCAAAAACTCATTTCCGTTCATAAAAGTACATTTGCCTGCACCCTACAGCTGGTTTATATGGTTGTGATGGGTTTTTTTAATATTTGTTTTGAACATGTTTCCTTATTGATGCCATCTATAAAAATAAAATAGAAAGAAAAAAAAAAACAGAATATACTCGTATATTCACTGTGAGGTCGCAAACGAATATTGTAGAAATTACAGACGAAATGACAAACCTGTATATACAAGGTGGCACGAAAGTAAAGTCATAATTTGTATTGGCTGCAATTTTTGCAGACGGCTCCAAATGTCATGACATTCCAGAAAATGGAATTTTTGTTACTGTGTATTTGACAAATTTTCTGACGACGTCAGAGAAAATCCACAAACATCAACGAGACGACGATGCACACAATTAGGGCATTAGCAGACACTCGTTGCCATGAAATTTGGTGAAAGATTTTGAAAAGTGAAAACTGTTCACGAATCGCTGCCTGGCACAAGGTTAACCTACTGCCATAATTTCGTATCAAAAATCATAATCAGCGATGAAGCCCACTTCCATTTAAGTAGTTACGACTATAACAAAAAAATTGCATTTCTGGGGCACAAAGAATCCACATGAAATGCATAAAGTGCCATTGCATACTCTTAAAGTAACTGTTTGTTTCGGCAATTGCAGTGAAAAAGTGATTGGCCCTTATTTTTTTGGAATACGCTGATGGCACCACCGTAACCGTAAATGGCAACCGTTACTGGCATGTGTTAAACTAATTTTTTTTAGCACAAGTTGCTGCATTGGTTTTAACAGAACGAAGCAACCGCTCATGAAACGATGTACTTATGTTTTGATACACCAACAAACCACGAACCTTGCAAGTCTTGAAGAAAAAGTCGACATTGAAGAAGAAATCTCCAATTTAGGACGAGATATCTTGCGAGCAATAATTCAAAATGCTGCAAAAGGAGTGCAATTATGCATCAAGCATCAATTTTCACTCAAATAAACTTGTTATAAACACAGAGGTCTTCTTTCATTTATAACAAAACGGCATTATTTTGCGCCACCTTGTATCATTTTTACCTGTAGTGAAGGGAATAAAAATATATGTCCATAACCTCATTTTATTAAAATAACAACCACAAAACTAATAAATCTTTGTTGAAATTGGCAGATGGAGAACCTTGCAAATGCGATGTCGTGCCTGCTTTAGAACAGGCACGACATCCAAAATTTTAATCTCTAAGCCAAAAAAAAAAAATAAGAGACGGACAAAGTAGGGCAGACATCGAATAAAATAAAAAAATGATTGGCCTTGATCGCCATTCCTGGTACTTTATGCTTCATTGAGAACAATTTTTAGATTAATTCAAAGAAAACTGTTTTGAAAATTTTACGACAAACCAATTTACTGATCTGAACCAGTTTACTGATCAAAACAAATTAGTTCTAAAAAAATGGAAAATCGACTCCACAAAAATATTCAAACACTGTTTGGAAAAAACATTGTTTTCCAACATTTTCAACAAAAATATCTCTTGAACGAATAAACCGATTATAGACAAATTTGAGGCATTCGAAGCAGTTTGCTAAAATAATTCAATCTACAAGTGGAATGTTGCGACTGGCACATAGGTTCCTGTTATCGATTTTTATTTTGTTTCTGATTGCAACTCAAACGAGACCAGTTGATGGGCTTGCATTTTTAGCGTTAGTGAATGAAACGTGTCGAGCATACTTGTTGCAGATCCTTAAATCTTACCTAACTAAGCACTAACTTGTGCTTTGGAAGCAATTAAAATGTCATTCTTTAAGAATGACTTTCAAGTTTCTTCACTACTCGAATTTCTTCACTACTCGAATTTCACACACACACACACACATTAATCTATAGCACACACATATGCATATGTACAGATATCGCTCCTCTAATGCAACATATACTACGTTTATACGCACGTCTTATTTGCAAATAGAACTATTTGCAAATAACTAATTCACTGTTTATACGGGAAATCGCATACAGAACTTGTGTTATTATTAGTGATGCCATGTGACGAAAATATGATTGTTTGGTAAGTAAAACACAAAAAACGTTCATGAAGTGGCAACGTCTTACTTTTTATTTGCAAATAGTGCCGTTATTCAAGACTTGTTTAAGTAAGTTAATAAGTTACAATAAAAAAGTTATACGGCAACATTCTTCTTTTTTATTTGCAAATAAGACGTGCGTATAAACGTAGTAATAGTCATATCGCCAAAAATCAAAGTTCTTACGCTACTATGAATATATTGTTCTGGATATCCTTTTTATATGTAGGAAAAAATCTGAATTATACCACAAATTAGATTTTTTTCTTTTGAGATATAACTGCTCGTATGTTGCATTAAAGGAGCATGTAAATGTACTTACATACATGATTGATGCTCTTAAGTCGGCTTTCGCCAATAGCAATAACTTTTCTTGGGTTGGTATGCAATTGAGTAAAAAATCGTTAACAATTTTTTCCATAAAGCACCTTATTGTTTCTTTCTTCTATCGAATAAAAGAGATTTGAGTGGATTTTTCTACTGTACATGAGTGTACACACACACACACATACTTGTATGTATGTACGTAGTTTGTAATGATCCACTTGCAATGCTCCGAAGCTATAAACTGCAATAGCCGCTGCACATTCTACGGCTACGGCCTGCAGCACAACATTATAGTGGCAACTACAAACATACTTACGTACATATAACGGTTTGGCGGTTCATCAAATATTGTTGTACACCACGTACGGCAAACTCTTGTGTCTTAAAGTACGCGTGTTTTTCTAAGAGGTTTCTTGCATGTTTATTAATTTAATTGTAACAACAACTAGCACCAGTCGTCTTCATTTTCTTAAATAAGTTAAATTTACGAGTATGTCTGTTTTATTATTTGTTTTATTTGCATGTAAGTACACATGAAATGTAAACATTTTCAAATTTTTTATATCAGTAGATAACAAATGTTCTTAAAACAAACTTAATATTGTATCGCTTTGTAAAGCTTCATTTTTATTTTCAAATTAAAATAAATAAATATGAAGGGTTTCCGATAACGACAAAGTGTCAAATCAATCATGGCAGTCGCTGTAAATATGTTCGTTATGTAGCATGAGGCATGAGAAAATAGAGCGAAAATTTCCGAGTTTTTGCGCCTCTTAAAAACTAGAAAAAATATTCCAAAGGCTGGAATTATAGCAAATTACCGTGGAATATCTCATTAAGATTAGATTCATAACATTTAACAAAACAATATAAATTGAGCCTGACAATGTTAAAGTGACAGGTCATGGTCATGTATAAGATCAAATAGCGGATCGGTTCCTGGGTCCCCAGCTGCATTAAAAAGGAAAACTGTGTTAAATGAAACATTGCTAAGCCACATGGGGTTTACTGGGTAACAATGAGTCCTCCGAAAATCAATTCTTGCTGATGTATGTATTGCCCTAACAAGTCCACCTCTTAAACTCAATATATGTATCTTGGTCTCAGTTATAAGTTGAGTTAGAATTGAAAAAGATTTGCACACATTTGTAGAAATCAACTTAACCTTCCAAAAAGTACTTTAGAAGCAACAAAAATGTCAGTCTTCAAGATTAATTTTTTCGCTTGGCATTTATTACTTTATTTTCCAAAAAAAAAAAAAAAAAAAAAAAAAAAAAATTTAAAGCATTGAAATTATCTATCGATAAGCAAACAGTCTACATTGTCTAATAGACTATAGGTAATACAAAATTAGTATTGAGGTGGTGTTGACTCAAAATTAGTGATCATGTTGATGAATATGGGTAAACAATTTGCGTAAAGTATTTTAAATTTCAAAAATCTACAAACAAAAGTTCCAAGTCATTTACAAAAATTACATACAAACAACTAAAAAATTATATCGTCAAAATATCCCATAGTGGTCTTGAAAATGTTGAAGAAAACTCAACATATTAGCAGCCTTGAACCCAAAAGTTAGGGATTTTCTAAAGGAAACGCTATTTAAACTTGTTTGCACAACCTTCGAGAAGAAAAAAAGCAGTTCACTGCTCTGACTATTGAACAAATTTATTACGAAAAAAACATGCGATCCTATAAGGGCGTAATACCACTAAATTGATTTTTATTACTAATATTACATATCGTTCCTTTAATGCATCATAGACATATCTAAAAAGCAGCAAACTTTGCAAAATGCCATCGAAAGTTTTTAAAGTTTTAGCCTTCCATATCGAAGCTTTTTGGTACATCTTCGGTTTAACTTCAGATATACTTAATTCTATACATATAAAGAGTATATCGAGGAAAACTTCTTCCTGAGTTAATTCAATATGTTGAGTTTTTGAGATTTGACTATGATGCAGCTTAATTTAAAGCCCTTATCGACATTTTTTTTGTATAACTTCGGTTTAGCTTCAGATATGATTCTAATTTTTTCCTACACATAAACAAGATATTAAGAAATAAGTAATTTTCATCAATAACATAAACATAGTGATTTTTAAAATATGTCTATATTGCATTAAAGAAGCGATATAAAAAAATTTTAAATTCTTTTTAAACACCTTATCTTAATTGTTGTTAAAAATGAGATAAAGCATAATTTTTATATAATTTTTTTTTTTTATTTCTTATCATTTTAAAAAAATTTTTGAAATGTTTAAACTTCAAAGCCAGACAAGCCGAGGGTATTTAATTTAAACAAAATGTAAATAAAGAATAGATAACTTAAGATAAATATTTTGTATTATAAAAGGGTGTTGACATAAGCGAATTCTATTCATAAAAATATATTTAGTATATAAAGGTAAATAAAGCATTCTTTGAGATTTTTGCCACTCCCAGAATGTTGAAATTTTCACTCAACTAGTTTTACAATCCCATAAAAAAATACGCACTAATGTCAATGCCAATAATTATTCAGTCCATAAAATTAATTATGAGATTAAATGTCTATATAAGCATGGTGCGCATCGCACTCGCCATCACAAATTTTATGCGAAATGCGAATATCAGAACCAGCGTTGCCGTTTTGGATGTATAAAGGGTGATTTTGTTTAGCAACTTTCTTTTTGGCAACATCATTTTTGGTAGCTTAGCTGTTTACATGCTCAGTTTTGTCTATAATTTAACCATGAATCGACTTACAAACGAACAACTCTTGTAGATTATGGAATTTTATTATCAAATTTCACGTCGTGCATGAGCGGCGAAGCTCATGTGTGGTTAAATGGATATGTGAACAAGAAAAATTGCCGTATTTGGTGTGAAGACCAGGCAGAAGCACTGCAAGAATATTGAAGAATTTATTCTCGAGATACCGGCCGATATTTTGGAGAGAGTATGCTAAATTGGACCCATCGTATGAAGCATTTGAGGCGTAGCCGCGGTGAACATTTACATGAAATCATCTTTAAACATTGAATTATATAGATCGTTCTATCGACTCAAATAAAGATTTCATATATTTCTCCAAATTGTATGTTGTTTTTTTTTTATAGAGAATCCGAAAGCGCTTAAAAAATCATCCTTTGTAGATGGGTACGTTAGATTTTATTATGAAGATTTGTTTCATAAACTAAAAATGTTTTCAAATTTCTTAAAGTTCACGGACGATTTAGTTTAGCGACCTATAAAATGTCGGCACAAAGTCACAACAAACGATACATTTTGCAGAAAATGCCAAAATAACAAATTTCAATATTAGGTTAGGTTGATTGGAAGGCTGTGATAGCCCATGTCATACGACATACACTTAAGCCAGTGAAGGCTTGTTGTGCGCTCCCTTTAATTATCAAACACAAACTGCCAGAGTTCTGCGGCAGTATTCGAACCTGCGACCTTCGCACTACGAGTCTAGTACACTACTTACTAGTCTACGAAGGCCAACCAATTTCAATATTAAGTATTGAAAAATTAATATTCAGTATATTATTCAAATGAAAAAAATACATTGTTAAATCGAATTTAACGAACAGAAATGTTGAATTGTATTGGAAGTGTAAGTGAAGAATTTATAATTTGCAACAAAAAAAGAGAAAAACGGAAAAGTTAATTACAAAAGAGAGAAAAGATACGAAACCAACAAAAAGTCGTGTGTAACAAGAATTCAAATTTCGAGAAAAACTTTATATAAATAAAATAACATAATGGTTATGGAAATATTTTCTTTTCACAAATACTTTTTTCTCTAATTGTTTCTAACGATTAGTTGGGGAAAATATCCCAAATAATAAATTTCAATATTAAATTATAATTATATTTACGCAGTTTAGCTTGAAAAAATTGGAATGGATTCATCGACAGTTCTTGAATTTTTAAGCGCATGTTGCAGATTACATATGTATGTATATATTTAAAATGAATTGCCATTAACTTATATATGATATTAAACAAGCCCTCCCTTCTCTAGCCCCATGTTAGGTTCGGTTGCCAGGGTAAAGAAGAAGAAATACGCATGTACACATGGACAGCCACAAGACCCATTATGATGCCCAGAGAATCGATTTTTCAAATTCGATCACTTTCTTAAACTGCGAGAAATGCCATAAATTTTATCTGAATTTGTTGATTGGCGTCTTTCAAATTTTTCGAAAACTGTTTTTTTAGTTACAGAAGTCGAAAATTCCTAAATCGATCTTGATTTCAGAGGGAAGATGGCTGCGAAGTCAACCATAGTTTTCAATATATGGTTCCTTTCTAAATTTTTATTAAGATAATCATTTATTTATTTTATTCGAAATTTGAATTTCATCTAAAAATCCATCAGACTTTAGTATGAATAAATTCCATGTGAAATCTATAATTTTTTTGTTTGTTGTACGTGTATAGAATTTGGTAACATCTTTCCATCTTTCTTGTTCCTGGGAAATAAATCACGGGAATATAAAAATGGTCACTTTTTATTCACGATAAGGATGAATGCAAGTACATAATTAAATGAATGAAATTTAAAGTTTTTAATTGAAATTATCTTGCTCGACTACCAGCTAATCTTGAATGGGGTTTTTCCAGTTCCAATGTTTCGTCTTTGCAATTCTTAAAAATTAAAAGAAAAAAATACATACATACTTATGTACATACTCGTATGAACATAATTATCAACCAGACTCCCATTTGAATTGCGTCAGTTTCAACAAGCATGACGTAAGATCATTTTAACATTGCAACGACGCATTTACCGCAAACTTGTACGGAGAGTCTCGAAAGCTTGAAATAAAAGTTCAATGTACAATTAAGGCTTAAATTCTGTTTTGGTCTAAAATCATAAATTTATTTTTTTCAAATCATTCACCAACTACGGATACAACAAGCATTGAGTTGTAATAAATTTAGTCTGATGCAACTAGAAGACCAATAATAAATGGTGAAGTAAGCAACGCATTCATTCAAAGGAGTGTATTCAACAGAATTTAAACAACAACAAACTATTACAAAAATATGTCTAAACAAAATTAATAAAAATAGTCATGAGTATTCGGGAAATTAAAAAGAAGGATAGTCAACGATTTCGTATATAAAATACCAATTTATCTGTCTTTCAAAAACGTTCTAGCCCTGAAGGTAATACAGTCATAGTATGGGTCCAATTCTAACTATTATTCTTTGTAAATCGGTGACATCTTCTGTATTATAAAAGCTGTTAGCACCTTTGTTACTTAATTGTTTGTTTTTTAAATTCCGACATGAAAAATTATGAAGTTACTTATTGCAGAACGACTTTCGAAAATGGAGTTGTCATCAGATCTCGAAGTTTCGAGATCCTAAGAAGCTATTCTGATTTTACAAGTATACATATGTCAGAAAATACCGATTTAATTATCGTAAATCAAAAATCTAACAAGAATTAAATAATCTTATACTGCCGTATTTAGTTTTAAAATTCAAATTATTTCACAAACATTATGTTAAGAAATCGTATTGAAATTGCTATTTTAAATATAGTTCTGCTCATTCATTTACTAATTGTTTGCTGGAAAGTGTTCATGTACTCGAAAAAATGTTAACGAATGAGCGAAGAAACAGCGTAAGAAGTTGAGACAAAAGTTTTTTTAGAACTATTTAAACTATTTATCGTAGTCGTATTCAATGTGCTCGAAAAATTAAGTTTTGGCTGAGCGGCTCATGCAAACTGTGTCTACTACAGATGTCGCGGAAAGTTGCTGGCCTCGTATGGCTCTTTCGACCGAGAACATCGCTGTTGTTGATGACGACTTCAGAGAAAATGCATAAACATCAACGAGACGACGATGCACACAATTAGGTCATCAGCAGACGCTTGTTGCAATGAAATTTTGTGAAAATTTCAAAATATTTCCCTAAGTAGTGCAAACTATACACGAATTGCTGCCTGCTGACCGTCGGACAAGGGGTCAACTTACTGCCATGATTTCCTAACAAAAATCATAATGAGCGGCGAAGCCCATTTCCCCTTAAGTGGTTACGGCACAAAGAATCCACTTGAAATGCATAAAGAGCCATTGCATCCTCTCAAAGTGACTGTTTGTTGCGGCATTTGCAGTGAAAAAGTGATTGGCCCTTATTTTTTTGAATACGCCGATGGCACCACGGTAACCGTAAATGGTGACCATTATAGGGAGATGCTAAATGAATTTGTTTGTCGAACGGACCTTATTTAATAATTTAAGAAACTTTATTGGCACAAACTATTTTGTAGTTTATGATGCACAAAACCGATTGTATTGTCATTTTACTTCGCTTAAGAGGAAATACGTTTTAGCGAAATCCCGTTTAAAAAACGCATTTTTGCTGAGACAAATGTCGCTTAAGTGAAACAGATGCAGTGACAAATAACAAATTTGAATTCAATATCGAATAGAAAAAAAACCCATTTACGTTTCTTGTAATAGAGGCAATAGAGTTAGGTAATATAAGCTTGGAATGCGCGAAACCTTTCGATGCAGTTAAATCTGACTTGGGCACATAGGGCCCATTCAACTCTCTGGAATAACGGAACCATGGGAATCAATACAAAATTCTATGGGAAGATCCGGACGAGAGAACGAGGGAGCTGCCAAAACTTAGCAAGCTCGAACTAAGTAGAATAATGGGAGTTGTCACAGGGCACTCTCAACTACTGGCACATCTTAAACGCGTCGGAATAGCGGGAGGAGATGAATGTAGAGCATGTGGGGAGGAGAGCGAAACATTGGAACACTATTTGTGCCAATACCCCGCCTTCTCACAAATAGGATCCCGATATCTTGGGTGTGACATCTTACCGGACATAAGCCGATTACGGGGAATATGCTGGAGGAAATTAAGGAACTTTGTGAGTGACACGGAGTTTCTCTAGACCTTTGGGTCAATATGTTATGGTTAAATTCAAAGGAGCGCACAACAAGCCTTCACTGGCTTAGGTGTATGTCGTATGACATGGGCTGACATACCCCTCCAATCAACCTAACCTTACCTAACCTAACCTTCTTGTAATAGACCCTCTCCGATATGCAGTAGCTTCGATGCACAAGCACCTGATTCTACATCATTGAAAAGCTAAACACTCCTGTTGCACGTTGTATAAATCCCTTTGACCACAGTCGCCGGTGTAACCCAAGTACAAAAAATTATCTTAAAAAATCTTCTTGATTGGAGTCCTTTGCCATAATACGTTTAAAGGGTATTCTCTGTGTTAATTTAGTCTATAGACAATATCTGGACTATATTTGTTATAATTTTTTTTTCATCTAGGCCCACTGTATAGCTAAATAATTTAACGAGTCGGCAAATATTTGATGAAATTCATTTCAACTATCACGACCGTATAACAGCTAGAGTTTTTTTGTGCCTAAATACGTTCATAAATATATTCTTACGAAGAACCTGACATTGACGTAAATTAAATGCCATTTAAGCTTATTTAGATTGTATTAAGAAAGTTTATATTTTCTTATCATCTGTCCTGCGTTAAGTTTCAAAGACAACAATTCAGTACTCACGATCACGATCACGATCACAAAATTTTGAGATAATGAATGATATTCTTGAGACGGGGGACAATGAAAAACTTTTCTGATTTTCTGCTAAACTTAAAAAATAATTCCACTTTAATGAACAGTTCGAAGAAGTTCGCTTAACAGCACAGTTATAACGAGATCCTTATTAATCTTAAAATGGTACATTTCCAATGGCTTTTAGGTGTCACTCTTGTGGCTTTTATATGTTTTATAGACGTACAAGCCGCAAATGATACTGACAGTCAGAGTAGCAGTCACAGCCACAGTAATGAGAGTAGCGATAGTAACGATAGTGGAAGTAACGATATAAGTGCATGGCCATCAGCAGCGCATATCAATTTACCACACGGTTATCCATATCACAATTATCCAGTGTACATGTCACAAGTTCCACCAATACCCTACCATTATGGTTATGCACCACCACCACCACCACCATCACCACCACCTCAATATGGTGTTCCAATGCCACTGGGATATGGTGCTTATCCTTATGGTGGCTACAATCAACCACACCCACCACAAGCACCTGCCGGATCCGACCAAGGATTGCAATATTTTCACAACATACACGGTGACAGGAGCACTATTAATCAATCTTCAAAGGAAAGCAAGGAATACAAGGAGGATGACCATCACCATAAATCGGATAACACATCAACTGATTGAAATCACAAATTGATACAATTAAAAATATATATGTACGTGTATTCAAATAATTATTAAAGTTTAAAAAATAAATAAAATCCAACAAATTAATAAAATCCTATTGCACATACTAATTTTATACAGGCAACAGAATTTGAAATTGGGAAAGTTTATGCTTGATTGTTTTCAATCGTTCATTGCATTGTGCAGAGGCCTAAATGTCCTTCAACCAAAATATCAAGTAAAAAATTTAGACAGAAGAGAAGATTCTTCTTATGATCCAGCCAAATGTATAATTTTTGATATTATGGCAATTTTTATTATTATTTTTTTTTAAATTTTCACTTTGGATTTCTTTGTGAAATTTCGAGTTCCTTTTATTTACGAAATTTTTGAAATTTCAATGTAAATATAAATTTAAACAATTTTGTTATTTGGGGGACCCCCTAACATTTCGTTTAATGGTAGACTTCTGCGAGCTGTTTGCTCGTAATTTTTAAAAAAGAAAAAGCAAGTTGAAAATTTTAAAATCGACTGGTTTGCAGAACAGCATAAAATCAGCAACATGATTTTAAAATCAAAGTGATTTCAGACTAGGCGTAATAAAGACCAAAATTCGGAGAAACGTGATTTCAGACTAGGCGTAATAAAGACCAAAATTCGGAGAAAATTCCTTAAGGTCAAAAAGGTGATTAGCAGAAAAGCATAAAATCAGCAACATGATTTTAAAATCAAAATTCGGAGAAACGTGATTTCAGACTAGGCGTAATAAAAACCAAAATTCGGAGAAAGGTGATTTTAGACTAGGCGTAATAAAGACCACAATGCGGAGAAAATCACTTAAATTCAAAAATAGCTTTTCAAATAAAATTTAGAAAAAATTTGAATGAAAGTCGTGATATCCTTTCATACGTTGACTTGAAAATCGTGTTTTCTATAAATTTTAACTCGCTCAAATTAATTTAATATCCTTTTGCATAAATTAAACAAACTTTGAACAACCTTTATTATATATCAATATGTTCTTTTTATTAAATTTGATATCGTTTTAAATATTGTGAACTTCTTAAATTATTTCATTGATTCTTTTTGTTTTGCATTGTCTTTATTAAATATTTATTTGAAATAGCAAACAAAATTATTTTAGCTAAATTAGCAATAAAAACAAGGAACAAAATGAAAAAAATACAACACAAGCCTTTCTTCACTTCTAATATATTTCTTTCGACTTTATTTCAATTGGAGAAAAATTTTAATAAAATAAAAAAGCGTTGATTAATAAAAAAAAAATATACATAAATTATTTTTTTAATTTTATTTCATTGTAAACATTAAATTATTTTTTTTTACATGTACCAAGAAGTATACTAAAAAAAATAAAAAGCAAGTCCACAAAACGAAAACAAATTTGAATAACTATTTTAGAATTTTTTTTCGCAATTGAAGTTTAAAATAAAAATGTAATAAAGAAAAAACAATTAGATATTATAACTAATAAACACATACACAAATACACCATACATCATTATATTACTACTATACTATAGTGTTATATTTAATAAATTGTTTATATTATTAAATTTAATAAAATATTTATGTACAAAAAATATTCAGTATATAGTTTTTAAATACGAGTTTTTCTAAACAAAACATATTTGAAAATGCTGACAAAGAAGTGTTAAAAAGTCTATGCGAGTATATTGACAAAAAGTCGAAGCTGGTGATCTTGATTAAAATTTATGAGCACTTTCGGTATTTTATTTTCTTTTCTGATTTTCATCAGGCATGTAGATGTTACATCCCGATCGAGTGCATATTCGGAGAAAGCTCTTCTCTCAGTAATATACTTTTAAACTCAAACTCAAATAATTCAGCTTAATTTTTTTCGGAATTTTATTGTTCTTGCTTTTAACACTTCATTGATATACATAGAATTTTCTATTTTGAATCAACATGAAATAAAAGCAGCATTTTTTAATAATAATAAAAATTTTAGATTTTTAGACCAGAGGGCAAAAATAGGACTTAATATAATACCAGCGGATTTTCTAAGCTTAAGTATTATATTTGTATGTTATTGTTTTACATTTTTATTTAAAGTATTTATATATTTCTAAGATTTATCTATTTTATTTACCAAACACCATTTTTTTATTAATTTTGATTACTAATGATTTTATATTATGAATGCACAAGGACATACATGGCTGTTATAACAGGGCATCATAATACTTGATGTAAATAGAAGTAAAACACAAACATAGGAATAGAAAATGTTTTTCGAATATGCGAGAGCCATGTTCTAATATTTTGAAGTTTAGCATAAATTCTGTCATATGAGAGAAGAGTGAGTTGGGTTGTTTGTATTTGCATATCTTCTCTTTTGTTGGCTTACAAGCTTTCGACCTTCAAAATTCTGGGTGAATTTAAAATGTTTTTTCTTTAATTTTTGTGTAGTCATCAGCAAAAAGTGGGGGTCTACTCTTAAGTGGATATTGTTTTTTTTTTGGCAGTTTTCATTTTTGGCATAAACCCAAATGTCATGAATCCAAATGTACGAAAAGAAACATCAGCCTTTTGATTACATACGTTTCAAAGTTTTAAAAATTGATTGAAAAAGTTCAACGCGAGGATTATTAATTAAATTAGGCCATTGCAAAAGCTTTAGCTGGTAGCGAAGCCAAATGTCAAAACTCCATAATAAAAATTTGAAATGGATGCAACAAAAACGAAACTTTTTAAGTATTTAGTTTCTGTTTTTATTAAATTTTCGAGTTTTTAAATTTTTTAATCGATTTTCAATATTTTATTCAAGCGAGCCGGTTTATTAATTACGGGAAAGTGTTGATTTAAAATTACCGTAATGGTCTGCAATTAGGATGTATCGAAAATTTTTCTAACAAAAAAAAAACAATAATAAAATTTACATATACAAAATTTTTGTCAAAATTTCAAGGCTAGTTTCGCGTTATTAATGTTTTGTATTCCATAATTTATATTTTTTATATTTTAAACGATGAGAAAATTAACGATTTCTTCATTATGATAATGAACAGATCTTGTTCACTTATACAGCACTTTTCACGGAACGAGCTAGTTAAAGTGACTCAACTTTGCTATCCTCGATATAAATTTTTATTAAAGAAAACGAAAGAAAAACGGTTTTCATTTAGCGAATTTCTCCTACGACTTCCACATTTTTTACCAGTTTAAAAAATCTTGCTGTATATCTTTAATCTAGTACACAAGGCGTCCAATCTTTTTTTTTGATATTTATTGTTCGCTATTAACTCTACCCCCCATTCGTAATAAGAAAAAGTACATTTAATGGAATTTTATTAAAACAAATTCATTTGGTATTTGATTTCATTTTACTGTCTTCTACCTTCAGAAAATCCGAACGTCAATTTAGTGAACTAAAAAGGAATAATTAATTCGTTTTTTTCTGCATTACCCCTCTTGGGACCATTTGGCTTCTACAGAGCATATCCATCTTTGCACGAGTTGTTGCAGTCGTTTTCGCATTGGTATTTTTGCCTTGTATGTTCTATGTTCGTTTATATGTTCGAAAATATTTTATTTCAAATCGAAAAGTTAGATTAATCAACATTCAGATAGTCAACTCATCTCAACAAAATTTATATTTAAATTTTGTTTTAAATTTTCTAGACCAGCTGATTATTTGGATTATAAAAACCGCGAATGTATAAATTATATCAAATGCTGAAATTGTATTGCGATGAATTTTTTTTTAAATCACAACTTAAAAATAATTTAAATTAAAAAAGTTCAATGATT
Source organism: Germaria angustata (assembly GCA_963681545.1). NCBI lineage: Eukaryota > Metazoa > Arthropoda > Insecta > Diptera > Tachinidae > Germaria > Germaria angustata. The sequence goes on along the minus strand of OY812999.1, from coordinate 19,735,479 downwards.
TCTCTTTAAAAAATTTCTAATTAAAACAATATTTAAAAAACTTTCAGTAAATAAAAATGGACTGAGCTAATTTCGGAAAATCAAACAAATAATAAGAAATAAAAATTTAAAAAATCAGAAATGAAAGTAAATTCATGACTTTTAGATATCAAACTGTTTTTAAAACTAAATTTATTAAAACTTTAATCTTACCATCACTAAGTATCTTATCAAAGCCGACTTTCGCACCATGTCATGGAAACTTTAAATTTCTTCAGCCATAGTGAGCAAATATTCAATAAGAAGCAATAAACTGTCAAAATTGTATTATTTAACTTTATTTTATCTTAAAAATGCAGGTCCATGTTTTATTGGTTAAATATTTGCCAAAAATAATGGTTAGTTTCATTGCCGATCCATTGGATTTTAAGTCATGAAATGCTGTGATTAGAAATAAGTTTTATATCAAAATTTAAGAAATTCGATTATTTGGTGGTGTTTATGTAAGATTCGGCTTAGCCGAACATAACATTGATAATTATGTAGTACGTTTTCTTTTTTTTCTTTTCTTCTTTTTTGCGAGTTTTAAAGCAAATCTGTACGTTTGTATTTACGCAATTGTAATTTGTTTATTATTTATTTGTTGTATCTATACTTATAAATTTTCGAATACCAAATTTTGTTCTTTCATTATTTTTTTATTATTATTATAACTACAAAGGTTACATTCGTTTTATCCATATTTTTCTATATAGGAGACATGGGTTTTATTAATTGTTTTTATTTTGTCTAAAAATATGTTTGTATATAGAGGAAGAAGCTTTAAGCATTTAGATAAAAATTAACGATAATTATAGGGTTAAAATAATTGTACAGTAACTAAAGAAGTTAATCAGCGGTTTCAGGCCGCTTGACTATCAAATCGTGCTATTGATGTTTGAAACCTGGCATATTTCCGATAAAAGTTTTTATTATAATTTGAGGTATTTTTTTAAACAATGTTTTTAATTAATTAACACTATTTATTTTCGACCTTTTTAATATATGTACATATATGATTTTTATATAAATGAGCTTTAGATCTTTTTTACAAAAATTATTTTTATTATGATTCAATATTTCGACGCCTCTTTGGGCGTCTTCTTCAGGAAAATTTTTTTATTTTTGTTTTTTGTTTCTTTAAATTTTTTTTTTTTAAGTAAAAAATTTTTAAAGAAACAAAAAACAAAAATAAAAAAATTTTCCTGAAGAAGACGCCCAAAGAGGCGTCGAAATATTGAATCATAATAAAAATAATTTTTGTAAAAAAGACCTAAAGCTCATTTATATAAAAATCATATACAATGTTTTTAATTTTTAACAATATTCAATATATTCTGTAGGAAATTAAAATAATTTTTTTTAGAATTTTTTTAAATGCAATATCCCTCACATTGTGTAGAAATATTGAATATTGTTAAAAATTCAAAATATGTTGTTTAAAAAAATACCTCAAGCTAAATAAATAATTCAATAGATTAATCAAGGTAAAGTTCGAATAATATCATCAGTTTTTATTATAATTTCACTTTAGGATATTTCACAAGAAAGCAATCAAATTACAAGTTATAAGAATCTAAAATTTTTGACAAGTGAAGTTATTAATTTTATGCAAAGAAATTGATAAATTCTTTCATGAGACTCCTTCTGGGGCAATATGAATTAAAACATTGCAAAAAAACAATCTTCTTCTGTGAACTATATTCAAAATTTAAAACATACTGCGATCCTTTAAATAGTGTTAGAAGTAGTTGTGGCAAAAGGAGTTCCATAAATACTATAAATAGAATTTGTACCGCTTCCACTTGACCTAATCCTAAAAGTAACTGTTTCGAGACAATTAAGTTTAACGTTAAAAGGTTAATACTTTAGCATATTTTTGCATTATTTGGATGCACATATTTTAACCTTAAATATCGTTTATTTTAAACCGAAATTATATTTATGTGTGTATAAAAAATTGTAGAATAAATACAATTTATTAATACTAGAGCGAAATTGGTTTACAATTTAACGTTTAAAAGTTTTTTTTTGTTTAATATAATATATAAATAATACATAATTAATATCTGTGTTTTATATTATTTATATAAAAATTAACGAATTTATTAGTTTAATATTTTATATATACAATTGTTTATTATTTTATATATAGTTGTGTAATTACTTTTGTTGTTTTAATATTATTTTGTAAGAAATATCTATATGAACTTTAAATTTGTTGTTACTTTTTGTTATCAACTTTTGTTTTCCTGCTATAATTATTGTGGTTTTTCAAGAGATTTAAATTGTTCGTTTATTTCACCTTTTCATTCGTTTCCTTTGCTTTTTTTAATTTTTGCTTTTACTGCAAAAATTTTTAAATAGTTTTTTTTTTGAAGTATGAATAATGACTGCTAAAACATTTCTTTTAAAGACATGATTCTAAATATTTATAAAAAAATCTTTTTTTAATATTCTGTGTTCCTTTTATTTAGGGGGAAGTGTCTGGAGGAATCAAAGAGATTGGGATTGGGTAAGACATTCATTATTTTACTTATCTAGTTTCTATTTTCAAATGCACTTTTAACAAATTGAGTTACAAAAACAGACAAATGCTATTTGTTTTTTAATATAATTTACTTTTTCTTTTTGATTTTTTCAGGTATTAAAGAAGACATGAGGGATCAAGCAGAAGTTTCATTTGGTTCTATCCAACCTTCGCTGTCATCATCACTATCCGAATCTTCGGATTCGGAAAGTTCTATTGCAACACGTCTAGCTAAAATAGAGGCTACGTCATGAAGGCCAGTATTGCGTTCAATTTCTTTTTGTTCCGATTTCTCCACTTTGCGCAGTGTTATTCCTAAAGAATAAAAATTAGAATTAATTATGAAAAATTTTCACTTAATTTTATGAACTTAAACTTGGATTATATTTTATTTAAAGGTTTTTCGCAATTTTTAATATTTTAGAAAACTGAAAACTGTATTTTACATTTGATATTCTTGAAAACAAAAAATAGCACTACGATTGGTGGGAATGAATAATACACACTGCAATTAAATTGTCTGAACTCTAACTTTTGCATTCAAATAATTAAACGAATGATACATTTTCTGGTTTTCCAAGTATTGTATCCAAAAAGACAAACTAATTTCAATGGTTTTATTCTTATTTCTTTATGAAAATTAAATGTGAATGAAAATAATACATTTAGGATAAAAATGTAGTACTAAAGTGTTCATGTAAGATTGCGTATTGATTTCAATCTATTTAAAAATTATTTTTTGTCCTACGCTACAATATTCACGAGCATATTCAACTTGATTTTGAAATTGTTATTAAACTTACCATCTCTTATGGCCTTCATTAAATCGGATCTTGTATCGTGGAATGGTGGCAATATTTTCTTAGGTTGCGGCTTTGGTCCACCCATCATTCCGTTTGATTGTATATCACCATTTGGCAATGATTTTGGCATGATTTGATGTTGTCCTTGGTTAATGGGCGATGAACCGTTCTCGTCCAATGGTGGCGGAGGAGGTGGTGGTGGAGGTGCCGCATTTGGTGGCGATAACTTTGGTTCGTGCTTTTAAATAGAAATTTAAAAAAAATTTGATAATCATGTTTAGGTATAATTTTTATAATACATAACACATAGTTTTTAAAATGCACATACATAAGTACATACATTCATAAATATTTCAAATCAAGTGAACATCCATACTCATATCGCTCGTTTGCTGATATAACGTCTTAACTCAAAAACTAATTTCACACTAAACGAGCTCAAAGTTTTGAAATTGCTGTGAACTGAATGGGAGATTGAAAAATTCCCATTCTTATGTCAATTATAGATAACGTCTTGTCGACCCAACAGCAATAAATTGGCATTTAGTACGTAGTCTCTGTTGGCAACAATTGGGCACAGTTAACAAGCTCCAAATTTTCTCTAAGGCAAGTAGATGTCTATTGCAAGAGTCAATTTTTTCTGTCTTATTTGAGTGGCGATATGAGCAAATTCCAATTTTTTTAAAACTAAAAAACCAAATTTTTCGAGTTATGACGTTCTTGCGCTAAATAATCGCGATGTGTTTCTTTTTTAATTTTATTTAAAAAAAAATTTGAGAAGTAACGATATATTTAATGAATTAAAAAAGTTTTTTAATAAAATCTCAGACCAGATGTTGTGGTCAAAATGGAACGTAAAATCTGGATATTTGATAAAATGCTAGTGCTAAAACCTTAAAGACCAATTAAAAAGCTGTATTAAGACACATGTAGTGGAAATTAGTAGTTGAAATTCACTTGAATAAAGCAATACGATATACAGAACTGGTCTGATTATTTTCAAAAACTTTAAAAATTTTATAAAATTGAAATTGAAATTTTGTATTAAATATGTATAATAATTTGAATGCAATTTTTATTTGAATCTACTGACCTGATCTGGCACGGGCGGTGGTGGTGGCAAATCATTCATCGAATTCATTTGTTGTTGCATACCACCCATTGTCATGTTATTGAAATTATTAATTGTATTATTCAATTGCGCCATCACTAAGGCATTCGCATCTTGGACACTATTACTTGGTGCCAATTGTGGAGAGCCTGCTCTCGACGTACTGTTAGTACGTGCCAGTAATTTCGCTGCAATATGACCACTACCGCCACCATTCATTTGAGCCAACATTTGAGACGGTGAAGTTGTGTTAATCATACCATCTGGTATGGGAGGTGGTGGTGGCAGAGCATCACGACTTGTAGACATACTGCGACCACGTGTGGGTGTATTTGCGCTGGAAGCTGTTGGTGTACCACCACCACTACCATTTGAAGGTGGTGCTGGTGGTGGTTGTGAGGGACGTGGTTTGGTACGTGATGGTGTGCCAGGCGCATAAATCGGTTCTGGTGACATGGGACCCTGGCCGGTCTGTCCATACAATGCATGCGATTGATGATAGAGAGCATCATCGTACATTTGCTGTTGTTGTTGCTGCTGCTGGTGATGTGACTGTTGTTGCTGATGATGCATACCGGGCCCTCCCTGATGATGTTGCATTTGCTGCGATGGATGCATACCATTAGCAGCATATGCTGTCGTAGCATATTGATTACCGCCTTGAGCATGTGTCATCATATTACCAGCTGTCTGTGGCGATAATGGCCCGTAAACGCCATCAATTTGTTCTGATTGATAACTGCGTCGCAACTCGATGGAATTGGGTCGTGCTGGTCGTGCCTCGTAAATGCCCATACCTTTAAGAAATAATTATAAAACAGATATAAAAATCAGTTAATTTTCAATTCAAAATCAACATTTATACAACAATGGAACAAAGTTCGAAATAAAAGAAAAAACACATACATAACACACTGAAAAATATATGTAAATTAAAGATTATTGAAAGTAAAAGAAATTATTTGTTAAAAGAGTTTTACTTAACAAAACAAAATACTTATGAAAAACTGTTCAAAATATCGCTACCTCTATTTCAAAATTTATCCGCTGTCTTACAGGTTGTCGTGAGTGTAAAAACCAATTAGTCACAGTCTTTAAATGCAGCATCAAGAAATGCTCACGATAAAAGATGTTAATGGAATCATTTGTTTAAATTTTACCATTATATAGTTGTAATTCAAAAAGTGTTCTGGAATTAGCGGCTGTCACTAATACACCATTTCCATTTCTACTTTTATATTATTTGCACAATTGTCTTGGAATTCACTAATAATTTTAAATTGCATTTATATCGGAAGTTTGCAGTTTTGTTTTTTTTAATTTTGCTTTATAACTCTGAAATTGATATACACATAACGAGTGGTTCAACTACAAGTATATTTTTGAAAATTCAATAAAATCAAGTAAAGTTATTTCCTTTTGATATATTATGGCTTAATTGAAAATAGCAAAAATTCCTATTATTTAAAGAACACGATTTTATTTATGTGACCGCGAATAGCTTCGCCAGCGGGTTATTCTGTCAGTCTAATTTTCAAAGACTTTGTTTTCTGTTTTTGTTTCTGTCTCACGAATGACTCGAACAATATTAACCTTAAGGATGTGGATCGTTTCTGGATTATTTGCACAGCATCGGTCTCTAACGGCACCCCACCAGAAATAGTCAAATAAGAGTTCTCCGAGGCGATCAAGTGTCATCGGCAATATGGCTGATAACAGCAATACCGAACTTAGTGCGCAAAAGATCGATTGTTCGAAAAATCGTATGACATGGGCCGCAATTTTGCTGAAACCAATTATGGCACTATAACGCTATCCATTGACTAAAATGCGACAGTGATGCAACCACTCGCAAATACACAACAAACACTCAATCTCTCTGAAGGCATTGGCTTCTTGGCGTGTGGGTTTACCGATCTCCGACAATTTTGTTAAATGACATAGCCGCAATTTAAGAGTCTGTAAGGCCCAAACTGAATTCTTATCGGGCTAGTGAGTAAAATGACGAGTTATTGCGAGCGATGGCGAGTAGGTATGTAACTGGATTCAGTTGTACACTTCCGCTGACAGCAGCCACATTCTACGGTACACACAGTACAACGACGGAGAGCATGAGTGTTATCCACATGCAAGCCAGTCTTACGAACTTTGTGCTCAAACTTGCGTACAATACTTGCAACATTTGTTTAACAAACTGAACAGTTTGGTCAAATAAGTTTGCAATATTCTAAAGATTATTCACATTTTTTCGCAGAGGCATGATACTGACTGATAGTGAATATTCCGAACAGAAAAAATCCATCAGTGTCAAAATAACGTACGATTTAAAAAGATACTTGTATTTGGACCACCGTTTCTATGCGTTTGACATTTGCGTCTGTAAATCTGTATGGCCATTTGTAATGCCCTAGATGATTGTAGTGATTTTGATGCAGTTCATTTTAAATTTTTAAAAACTTAATTGAGAGTGTTTGGCTCTGCGGAGAGCTATTAAAATTAAAAATTTTCTCTTTATAAAATAAAATTTTCGAAATACAATTTTTAAATTGTCGATAAGTAGATCATTACATATTTACATATGTATGTGTGGTATATATGCAACATATATATGTAGTTAAGCAATAATGCATCTTATAGCCGATTAAAGAAAAATGATTGAATTTGAAAATTTATAACTGCAATAAGAATGAATGCTATTTGCAGGAAATGATCATACACGATGCCCTGTGATTCATACTGATCCCTAGTGCATATGATAGACTTTTAAATGCAACCGCTTTAACGTTTTAATTTCCCAACCAAACTCTAATCTGCTGAGACTATAAACGAATTCATTTTTTTTTTTTAATTTTTAGCCGATTATTTCCAGCAATTTTTTTTACATATTTATCTAATGAACCCTAATAAATTTATTCCATTCAAATATAGAAAGCCCATTAACATTTTAATATAAATATCAAAACCGTAATGTTTTGTAGGCCAATTTAAAAAAAATCTCGTTTTTTTACGACTTAGCAAGCGCATTTTTAAATAGAGGCATCGATTGAATTTATTTATAAAAACAAAATAAACGTTAAAATTGTAAAACCTTTCGTTGTTGATTATTAATTTTTTTAGTCATGGACTGTACGACAGCAATAATAAATAAATACAAGCCAATTTTCTTTTCTTTTAAGCTGCGATATTTTAATGATCAATCAAAGAGAGCAGCGTAATAGACTGGTTTTGATAAGATCAACTTTCTTTTTCAATTGGTTTTGTAAACAAAAGCGACGTACAGAGCGCTTCGAGAAATGGAAAGGAAGTGATATAGAGTGATGGAGAATAACGATTATGTAAAGAGTTTAAGTATTAATGAAGGGTGTTTTTATATTTATAAGAACCATGTTTTTGTTATCATCTAAAGCTAAGAGAAGGGATATCAAAAAAGCAAGCCAAATAATTAAGTTAAAAATAAATTAATAAAACAATTGCAAAACTTAATATAAAAATATTAAAAGGCAATTGGATTTTATTTAAATAAAATATATGGCTGGTGAATTGTTTGACAACTTCTGTCGTAAGTCAATCATGTGGCTGTGGCTTTTTTAAGTTTGAAAGTTTTAACTTGATTTAATCGGTTTGGGGATAAAATTAATTTCGAATTGGATATAAATAAGAAGAACTTAAATACTGAATAGATTATTATTAAGTGCAAATGAATGCAAACGATTTTTTTCCTATTTTTAACAAATACATACTTGCATAATGTTCCAAGTATTTTCTTGATGTGTGTGCTATACTTCCATTTATTGTACAGTTTTTCTCAATTTTTTATTATTTTTTCAATGATGCTAACGCTGACAAGAGGTCAATGTGTGTTATTTGACATTTAGCTTCTCTATATTTAAATGAGTTATTTTATAATAAAAAAGTTAAAATTTATTTCTGTCGTATCGTAAGTACAGCACTAACCATTATTTTATTTTGTCTCGTTTGAAATTTTTTTGGAAACAACTTTGTATTTAAGTATTTTAAAACAGAAGAATTTAAATGATTTTTTTTATCGCCCATTTAAATAATTTTTGAATTTTTTTAGTTTTATACAAAATGAAATGAAAAATCATTCAACACCTAAGTAATAGTGCAGTTTGTTTAGAAAGCCGAAACATTGTCTGAAAGTTTTCAACAGACAAGTGTCTAAAATAGATTTCAATAGTAAAGTTACAAAATATATCTTTATAGGTAAACAATTCAAAAAATTAAATATAACAAAGTTTTCAAACGAAAATCATTTTTAGCGAAAGCGAATAAGAATATTATTTGAAAGTTTGGGGTATTTTTTACAATTAATAATTTACTTATTCTTATTGTAATGGATTTATTAAAAAATGTGAGTGAATATCTATGATACCTCCCTTAAAAATAATTCGATCCTTCAATGCAACATAAGTCATGTCTAAAAAAAAGGAACTATGTTGGCAAAAAGCAATTGGCAACTACAACTTGACGTTAGTTAAAGCAAGAATTTTATCGGACGATGAAACAGTTTTTTTATTATTACAACGTTTCTTTAACCTAAAGGTGAGGGATAAGTTAAATACTCATCCTACCTGTGAAGTTAAAGCTCATTCTCATTGCATCATTTTCATAAGTTGTCATATTTTCTACTTTTATCAATTACAGCCGTATAATTTTTCAACCGCTTTTTCGTCCATTGAATTAAAACTTTCAGGAAAATGTTGAAGGTGAAGTTTTAAAGAATTTATTCAACTATCCAAAACTAGCCGCTATATGCTCTGGTATAGCCATACTTTGAAAAAATTAATTTTTTACAGCGAAGTTGTAATAGAGAAAATTTGTTACAAGTTCATTTAAACGCTCAATAAAGGTACCTTTAACTAACGTCTACTTTACCGCCAAGTTGAATTAATGGCGCCAAAATTTTTATGGATGCATGTTTATATATCGACAGTTTTTGTTATAACTTCTGTTTTGCTTCAGATATAATTCAGATTTTTTTCCAAATATGAAGAGGATATTGAGGAACATTTTAGTAACTTGGAAATTTGTAATTTTAAGATGTCATGTTACATCAAAGGAAATATATCTTTCTTGCTTCAACACAGTATATTGCATGCACCAACTCCCAAGTGCTGGTACGTTTTAAAGAATATGAAATTGATTTTAAAGCATAATTCCGTTTGAAACTCCAAATTCATCATATTATTTCAACTACCAAATATATAAGATAGACAAATATTAATCGGAATTATTCTTTTAATCGAAAAATTATTAATTATGATATAATTAATAATGATCTGTTTAAGCTTAAAGATTTTTTTTTAATATTTACTTTCAATACTTCGCTAATATTTGGTAGCATCGTCAGGAAACAAAAAAAAAACGTAATTGATTGATTTAAGTTAATTTTATAATAACAAATGGTGTGCCAGAGTTCGAATTTTATCAGACCCCATTAGACTTTTTATATGTTTTTTCTATTTAGAAATGACAGGAAAAGCTCATTTGACTACTGGCTGGGGGTGACATACAACCGTTTTCTAATCTAACTTACACTGATTTTATTTAAACATCATTGCTTTTGAAACTAACGTTTCTACTCTTCATTAGTAATATTTTTTTAGTTACCGATGCAGTTTGTATACTCTACCACAGCTTCCTTCAATCATACTGCTAACCGAAGCTTAGGGAAATATCGGAAAGAAAATATTTTTATACTGAACAAATAAATACCTTATATATGTATGTACCATATATCATAATTACCTAAAACTTATTTTAAACATTTTGTACACACATTTGCTTCCCTTCCTTGAATTAATTCTAAAGTTTCTTATTTGAAATTAACTAAAAGTTAGCATAACGTTATTAATTAATTAGAGTACGTTTTACAAACAAAGTCAACGAAAAATACGCAAAAAGGTAGTTTGGGTACGTTCGTAATAGCATTACTGCGCTGCAACAGAAAATCAAACTTTAACCGCTAGTTATTCCCATAAAAATCAAATGACGATCTTTTATTATTTGATGACTGTTGTAAATGAATCATATTTTTGAACACCATCTGCTTCGCTGTTGCAGTAAAGAGCATTTTAATTTCCTGTTACAGTGCAGTACTGCATTTACGGGCATACAATATATTTGAACTAATATTCATATATTGATTATATAAATATGTCAAAGATTTACGTCAGTACCTGTCATAAGACTTAACCTAACTGTGCTCTTCGCACTGGGTGATTAAAGCCGCTCACTGTGTGAATGGACCACTCACTAACCGCAACCTTCAGAGCAGCTCTGTCGAAAAGCAACAACACATAGAGATATATGGCCTGGAGAGAGCACCATATTGCAGACACACTTATCCGACCCATAACTCTTCCCACGTATCTTTGGATTTTAACCACAGCCACCACGTGATCCCCAAAGGGACATCAAAAATAACCAGTCTATGACAAGTCCTAGGGAATACTGATTACCGTGGTGCCAGACAGGATCTCTGGTCGGCCAGAGGTTGAGTATTACCCAATAAAGATGAATAAGGATAGTAAATGCCGACTAACAAATACTCGAATATGGGAATTTCGTAACAATTAACTTGGCATGGGTTGTTCTGTTGGTGCAAATAAGAATTTATAATAACAATTCTATGACAATTCCATGTGGATTAATTTCATGTTGACAAGCAGCTTTCTTTATTGCACAAGTTAGATAAATTGCTAATATTGGCAAAAAAAAAAATCGTAAAAGCACACATGAAAACTGATGATGATGGTATAGCAACCAGAGAAAACAGTACTGCTCCGTTCTGCTAATGTAATTTCCTTCTTTTAACTCTTTTCTCAATAAAATTAATTTAAGAAAAAATACTATTAACCCGAACTGAGATCTAGAACTCGAGGCAGATTAATTAAATTCCAATGAACATCTGCTTAATGTTATCAAGCTTTTTTTAACCCAAAGGACTTTGATTTAATAATTAATACATATATGTTCAATATTGTTAAAATACAATTGTACAAGGTGTAATACAGGTCTATATCCATGAAACCACAATTATTAATTATTTTAAATTCAAAAAAGTGAAACAAAAGATCTATTTGAATTCACGACAATTGTAATAAATAAAACCAAATACAAAATATTTAAAAATAAAAAATATTCGTTTAATGCACAAATTATGACAAACTGGAAAAAAATACAGGAAGGGATTTATACAAATATTTGTGGTGGGTGGTGCTATAAATTGCGATAAATTAAAAAGATACAAGAATAGAGAAAGAGTTAGTAAAAGTCCAATGAGAGGGGATGTGTGGTATTAGTAGTATTATAAGTATAGTACATAACAAAACATACATATACATATATTTGCCATTACACATGGATTATATGTATAAAAGAGCATAAGATATATTAATTGCATTGCTGTTGATTCAAACAATATATCTAAGTACATAACGTAAATTTTTAAATTTTATTTTAATAGGATGTCATGTCCTATTATTAAGTATAAAGGATAGAGGAGGATATATAGCTCTCTGACCTGCAATGGCTACAGCAGTTTGCTTCGCAAGGTTGCTGTTATTTTCCAAATGTGAAAGCATATTATAAGGTTTAACGTTGCCTGGAAAATATACAGACGACACATAATGATGATAATGAACAATGATAATGCGATAATACGATAATGGAACTAAAATTGTTTGTATCGAAACTCCAAAAAAAAGAGAAATTTGTAACAGAAAATATAAAACACACAATTAAAAAGATCTTCAGCATTAAAAATATTAAATAGATTCAAACTTTACGCTTCTTTAAAATTGCAAAAAATAATAATTTATTTTAGTAGAGTTTGAATGAGTTGTTGTTGTACAACAAATAAACTCAAAAAAATGACTAATGATGTAGCCGCAATTGTTTGCACAGTGGGTTCTAAATCTTGATAATTTATTTAGATTTGTGCTGAAAACCCACATATGCTCATAATATATCGGTTAGTAATAATACTTCGAAAGTCGAATATAAATTTGTATAAAATAATGGCGAATTATATAAATTTGATTAAAAATAATTTTTTCAATAAATAATTCGACTTGAATTATAAAAATTTTCAGATTTTTTATTTATGCAAAGATGTATAGCTTTTTCAATATCATATAATTTCGAAAATTAATAAGTCGAAAAATATAACTATCTTTTTTACCCGGTTGTTGTACTAAGCAACATGAAAATGAAATAGAAACATTTTATCATAGATTTTTTTTCCTGAACACTAATAGCAAATAATGTTCCACTAAATCATTGCTATTCATTAGAACCCACTGTATGTAAACATGTATGCTTTAAGCTAATAAATAATTCATTAATGAAATACATATGTATATATGTATATTAACACAACTTTAAATAGTCTTTGTAATAATTTACTACAATTAAAAAAAAAGGAAATTAAAATCTGTGTTAATCTTTATAAAGAAAAGATTTGAAAAAACAACTAGAATAATAATTTTGGCATTTTCTAAATCGCTTGGCTTTAAGCATTATTTTTCATTTTGTTTTGCTATATATAAATCGGCTTTAATTCGTTTCATTATGAACTCGCTTTAAACTCTGTCGTGCCGTTGTCGTACCTACATGTTAAATCATCAAAGTTGTTTGTGCTGATCACATTCGGTCTGTGACGACTTAATTGTGTACCACCACCACCTAAAAGTTGCACTTGTTGATGTTGTCTTAGCTGATATTGCTGTTGATGGTGTTGTTGTTGCTGTTGTGTTGTTGTCGTACCACTCTCACTATCGGTGACAGTGTGTATTTCAACAAGTTGGGCTAAATATTGAGAATCAATAATTGGTTGATTGGCAAAATTTTTATTTTACTTTCTTGTAAATCGAGGTATGAAGTAAGTAATTGATGATAATGGCTTGGGAAAGAAACAAAAAGGTGAACAACAGACGGACATGTAACAATGAAGAAAACCTTAAATTTATCTTAATTTCGAATTCATTCAACACTATGATATCAAAGAAACTCTAAGGAATTTCATAAACACATACAAAACATTTCTAGTTTAAGAATTATCAATTGTCAATAGCTTTAATAATTTAATTTGGATATAATTTCAAATTAATATTGCAATGTTTGCACAAAACTTTAAGCAGTATGACAGATATACAGATAGCGATACGCTAACTGCAAATATCATTGATTTCAGGGTCGCAGAATTTTTAAAGTTTCATAGTTTTATCACGCGCTGAAAAATATTCACTTGCATATGTACATATGTATGTATGTAAGTATACATATATGTATGTATGTAGGTAGGACAATGATTAAGATCCAAATTTGCATTTCTTTGCCTTTAAATTGTTTGGATTGTTCAACTATATTGATTAAAGAAACTATAAATAAAACTTGTTTTATCCTTTTGTAAATCGTATTTTTTATATGTGCTAATTTTGTATTTAATAAACATTTGCATAAAAGGAAATTATTGTTAAGGGATATATAACTCATCACCTTTTCGAAATTGAAATTATAATGAATAGTTTAATGATAAAACAAAATACTTACTATTGCCATAACCGGCTTCCTCGTTGACCACAGAGTTTGGTGTTCGGTAAATAACATTATTTGGCATTAAAGTTTCACCATGCCCGATAGCGATTTGTCGTTGTTTCTCTCGGGTATTGTGAGGCGTACGCACGCGCTTTTTATGACCTCGACCACTAGCAGCACCATCCTGTCGTGGTCGATGCATTTTCTTGCCTTTATCATGCATAACACGTTCCGTATCCTTAAGCATCTCCTGACGCCACAATTCAAAGAAATAATTAGGATCTGTATAGAATTTAAGACCATCTTTACCATCATCCCGATAAACATTTAGTTTATCCAGTGGCGGTGGTTTATCACATTGTGCGTAAGTTTCTAGCATGGGTGCTGGCATTGTGGCTCGCGAAAATATTTGCTGATCGAAATTTTTGGCAGATTTAAAGGCTTTTTTTCGTGTAATGTCCGTTAGAGGCACTTCTTCAACGGTGCTATCTAGTTGTGTAACTTTAATAGCTAGACGATCAATGCGTGCCTGCAATGAATTGGCACGATCGCCAATATTACCCACATCGCGTGCCAACTCACCAAATACATCCTCGGCATGCTTCGATAGGGATGACAATTGCCTAATGATATTAGTTAGTGTTGTATTTGTGACTGTTTCCAATTCTACCGATTGCAATTCATCCTGTTGATAAACAGAACGGGCCACATGCACCGGCTCAATTGAACGTTTGGGCAGTGGCATTTTGTGGTTAAAGTCTCAATAATGACAGATTTAAATATTCTGCTTATCGTTTCAACATTTAAAGCTGTAAATATTCAAAAAGAAACATGTTTACTTTGTTATTAATTGTTTTCTTTTTTTTTTCATAAAAACTTTAAATTTTCAACTCTATTTTAATTTCCGAAATTTCGATCTCCAATTTTATACTGTTTGTTATTGTATCTCTGTGTACTATGATGCACTTTGTGCTGTTGAGATCTTGGAAATTATTCCGCGAAAAATATGTTTGACTTTTATTCAAGATAAGGGTAAATTAATATTTTAAATCATTATAACAAGGCATCAAGCACATAAACGAAAAATTATTACCGCTTCCACATACATATTCTCAATTATGCCATCATAAGCTGAAGTTGGAATTTTCGCAACATCAAAAAATTATTATTTGTACTTAGAAATAAATTTTAACTTAATTTCGGCTTTATCTGAAACCTAGTTGTTAATTACAACCAAGTCGAAACTAAATAGCCTGGGAAAAACTTTGGCAACAGCTAAAAATATATCAGACTTTGTTGCAATCTTCATGACTATTAATTTGCGGCATTATTTTTATTCTCATTAATTGAAAACAAAAATTTTTTTACCGATTTTAAATTTTGATTTTAACCGATTGCTTGCTTATCAACATCGATCAACAATTTGCTGTCGAATACCATTTTTACAATAGAAAATGATGAATCACGTACAAATAAAAGGAAGACATAAAAGATCTAAAAACAACTAAACAAAAGTCACAAATTTAATTTTTTGTAAACAAAAATTTACATATTGCTTCATTCCGTAGACGGCCACTTTGTTGTATTCGTGTTGTGATTTTGGCGGCGGTGGTCAAGAATCTATATCTATCTATATTCTATATCTATATATCTATATCTATCTATATATATAAAATAGGATGTGTGTATGTATGTATGTATGTAACGTAATGGCTCCAAAACGGGTGGGCCGATTCTGACGAAATTTTCAGGGAACCTTCAGACGGGTGACACTGTGAAGTCTGATTTTTCAGTCTGTGGGCCGAAGGGCGTGGCAAAACCCAATTTTCATATTGCACCACCAATGACATATACATACATATATTTATTTTTTGTGCTTTTTTATTTTTGTTTTTTTTATTTTATTTTATTTTTATTTTTTTTGAACGCCGTTGTCATGTTCTTCAAAAAGAGATATCAAACTCTTAAATCGGTTATGTAGTTCCGAAAATATTTACAAAAAATCTATGTTAATAATGATTCAATATCAAAATTTTAAAACTTTCGAAATGTTGCATTAAAAAATTCGATTTTTCGGTGTATTTACAAAATATTTACATCATTCGATAACACAAGATATTCCGCGCTTACTAAGGTGCAACATTGTACAATAAATTAAAGATCTATATATGTATATAAAACAGGATATATATATACATATATGTAACGTATGGACTCCAAAACTTTATGATAGGTATTCAATGGATTTTTATTTAAAAGCTCAATTTAAATCGTGTGGTAATATAACACTAATGTTTGCTTAGGGCCAGCAACGCGGACCGGGTCAGCTAGTATCACATAATTAACGAAATATATATTTAAATATTATGCTGGTTGCATGATTTAGACTTCTTTCGTAGAAGATAATAAACAAATTTATAAAATTTATAAACTTGTTGATTATATTCATGTAAAAAGAGAGCTTCGTGTAAAAATTCCATTAATAATAGCAAACAAATATTGATTGTGTGTGTGTAAAAGAAAGAATATTGAATTTATTTGATTTCATTCAAAATTGTGAGCTTTTATTTAATGAACATTAAGGAATACTCTCAATAAATTATCAATTATTTTTTAATTTTATACAAATAACAATTGTGCTGTTAAATACTACATTGAAAAATTCTTCTAAAGACGATAACAGCAGTTTAATTTACATAATTATTATGAAAAGAGTGAAGAAAGCTTATTACCAATCAAATAAAAATTCAATATGATATAAATAAAATTTAAGGTTACTTGGTTGAAATATTTGATACCAACAAATTAGAATGACACATTATTAAGGTTTTCTGATTGCGTCGTATCATATTTCTTTAAATAGCCAGTGATTGGCTCGTTTGAACACCTACCACCACTTTCAAGTCATTCATATTTATTATGTCTTTGTGTTAAATTTGTTTGGGGAACTGAAAAAAGATATCTAAAATTGTTTGTTAAATGAAAGGTGTTTGTAAAGTTGTACACACACCTGCCAACTTGTTGCTCTGTAATATGATTAAGAATCAGGTTAACAATTAGTTTTTACACAAAAAAAAAATTATAAATTTTTAGAGGAACTGAATAATTAATATTGAAAATTTACTCTTTTGGGATATTCTTCCCAAACTGTTTAAAGTTGACTGACGATTTGGTTTAGCGACCAATAAAATGTCGGCATATGAACAGCTAAAGCCACAACAAGCAAAACATTTTTAGGAACTGAATAATAATGCAAAATTTTTGTAAGGATCTTTAACTTGCATTCAACAATCATCACCTAAAGAGTGATGAAATATATGAAATATACATATGCATACATGAACAGTAAGGAGAGGATTATGCCCGCAAATAACGGGATTCAAATTTCCTTTTCTTATGTGTAATTCTATGTCAATTATAAAGAAAATATTACGATTACAAAGATATGTTATATAAGATATAAGATATGCTTCTATAGTGTGGTGGACATCGATGGAATATGGAATATAATGAAGATGGAAAAATTAAATATTTGGGTAATAATTTCAGATGAAATATATTGAAAACATAACTTTTCATATTTACATATGTTTAGTTTTATTAAGAATTCATTCAATTTCAATTTCGTTCGTCTCATTAGCCATATATTAATTAAAATCTTCAAATGTTGTCAATTAAATTGCCTTAAATTGCTCTAATTTCTTTTTAAATAACAAATATTTTTGAAAAACCGTATGCGCATAATTATTCCATTATACTTGAATATGAGATGAGGTCAAACAGTAATAACTATTGTTGTCAAACAATAATTAAGTATTGTTGATTTTTATATTATGACCTCATCTCACTCGGCTAAATATATTTATAGAAACTTTAATGACTAAGAGAAATTGTAAAAACAACTATAGAAAATACTGATCAACTTTAATAGTACAGGTAGTGCGCCGAGGAATGTTTATCAGTATGCGGTTACTTTAATATGAAAAACATTCTACAAAAACTGCTCCCCCATTTGGTAAAACATAAAAAATTTATTTTCCATTTACTATCTATGTTTCCTTAACAGTATACGTGTATATATGTACACGCAGGTTTTGAATACCTTTCAACTCCAACACTCATGGTTAGATGAATATTCTAAAATGCAAGTACATAATTTGTGCATGAAAATTAAATATTTCCTCAACTACTTGAATGAAAACAATTTTTACTAAATATTATGTTTTAAGTATAATTTGTTTCTGTTTTCTTCACTTTTTTGGATTATTTGTTTGCTCGTGAATTACACATAATGCTCCATTATGCATGTGTATTGCTGCAAAATGTTTCAATTCTACAAATTGTATTTATTCGTCACGCTAATTCCCACCACACGTATATATTAATGAAACACAATACAAAACATATTATCTACCAAACGCCTCTACAACTAAGTACTTTCTATATTTTTACGTGGTTATCATCTTTTAAGCCACACATTTTTCCCTTTTTATCACAATTTTAGCAACGATAACAAGCAGACAAAAAATAATAGTAATAATAACCAAAAACATTGCGAATATGAAGAATTCGAATAGACATTGCGCAAGTTTCAATCTATTTCACTTGCTGTTGCCGCTACTACTCACACTTCTGCCATTTGATACATCTAACTTCACTACAGAGGCCGCCAAACTTTTAATTGTTTGATAAAAGTCTTACGTTAAATTATTTATTTGTGCTACATTTACGAAGTATAATTTTTTAATACAAATTGACGAAAGTAAAATTCAAAATGTATAAGCTTCAACCTGAAGTGAAATGATATTCGTTTTAAATATTCGATAATAAAAGTTATGAAACGATTTCCGGTATTAATTTTGTACAAGCCTCATTTCACATTGCAACACAAAATCGTGTAAAAAACTAAAAACTAGTGTTAAAGTGTGAAACGGTTTAAAGCAACAGCATAGACTTAATATGAAATAAATGTATTTTCATGAGATGCCATTTATTCCGCCTCCGCCTTAATATGGATTGTCGACTTTCGTGTTCATCTTCAAAAAGAGTTTGTAAATTAGACTAATGAGATAAACATTTTTCGAAGTTTTTCGTCAGCCAATATAAGGTCCACCCATCTGAGCAAATCTACGGCTTTTTACAGCTAAATATACTTTATCGTTCTTTGGGTGCCGATATCGTAGATGTTGACGACTGCTGCTTTACATTTATGCTAGAAAAAAGTATTGCAAATAAAATTTTCTTTCTTATGTATCTATGTACATATGAAATTTTCTTTCATTTCTGAAAAATGTGCGCCTACCATGCCATCTTACTGTTTCTGTCTTCTTTGACTTCGAAGTCTTTTGTATTGTATTTAATTTCAAGAGTTTTTCTTTGAATTTATAAAAAAATAAATGAATTTGTTGAGGAGAGTAGGCCAGTCTCAAGGCAATATAATGAAAAACAAATGGTGCCCTCATAGACTAGCGGCTAGTATAGTAGACTAGTAGTCAGAGGGTTGCAACTCCAATCTTGCCTATCTTGGGGTATTTTCTGTTTCTCTGTTTCCATTCCCTACCTATTTCGGGTGTCACAAAGGGATCACTTTATGGACCCAATTGAGCGAAAGCTGCCTGTTTAAAATAATTTTAATATTCCAAACTGCCATGATGTTCATTATGTTATACACAAATATGTTATGTTATATAATTTATTATAAAATAATAAACAGTAGAATTTATGTTGCAAAACTATTACATCATAATAATAAATTTGTTTTTGATAAAGAAAATTAAGATATTTTTAAAAGTACTTGTCATATGCAAGTCGATTTTGTTAAATTAATTAATACGCTTAAGTACATATGAAACTTATATAGATCAGTCTAGTATTTTTTATTAAAGAAAATAAGACATAATATATACATAAATATATTCTGCTTGCCCTACATAGTGTTGCAAGTGAAGTAAATGACGTGTTCCAGCAATACTTCTTTGCCATTGTATGTTTATTACGTATGTATATTGCAGATACATAAATGGTGTTATAATGCAATTCATGAGAATCAAAACAGTAGAAACTGCAAAAAATCACACAGATGTAGCCCACATGAGTGTTACTTTTAACTCTTAATTATTCATGTGCTATGGTCCACCTAGCAATCTCATACCAGATATTTCAAGACAGGTAACTTTAGTTGCCTTTGTAAGTCGTTAAAATACTTATAGATTTCTATGAAATATGTAGCCAATGTTACTATCAATTGTGCGAATAGTTATTCGATTTTACCGTCCTTCTACTGTAACAAAACTTGACTAGCTAAAGTAAACCTTCAAAAAGAGCGCTACAAGTTACCCAATAAGTTAGATCTTAGAAATGTTTCGTCATACACTTATCCTGTTGTTCAGATAATGCTTAATAATAGTATAATCTATAAGGTCCTCTGAACATTGAATATAAAACTGTGATTGTTTGTGAAAAATGTCTGTCAGCATAATCAATTAAGAGCTAGTGTGTTAATTTATATATCAGTCGAAATATCATAGACAAAAATCTTTTCTGCTCGGTCAAACGCTTGCAATACAAAAAATCTTTAGTAAGCGAAGCTTGTGTTTGTTATACTATAGAGGAGAAAATCCTTATTCCCAGCCGAAAACGGGATGTACAAAAAATAATCCATAAGCATACAAACAATTTATTTAACCTTTTTCATTACTTATTACTAATTAAAAGTAAAACCTTCTAATGCACTGTCTGCTGACATGGAAATAATATTTTCCAAACTTGAAATCCTACAACGAAAAAAAAACCTACTCTAAAGAGGTTAATTTTTTAAATATGTATTTTTGATAAGCTCTCATATGTTTCCCATATTGTTTCACTTTATCAGAAACTTATAAAAAAATGCCAAAGGATCTGTAAAACTTTGTACATCGGTAACTCCGAAAATATGCGTTTCCGAGGATTTTTATACGGAACTTTTTTTTCTTAGAATTCAATTTTTTATTACTTAAGACATTTTTTTGTTCCATTTCTTCCAACCTTATAGTTTGTTCTCAAATTTGACAAAAGTAAATAGTCTGTAAAAAACTTCGTTTGTATTCTTTGTTTAAGTCAAGGAAAACTCATTCAAATCACTAGTAGTGATATTTAACTAATTTTACCTTTTATAAACTACATTATTTTCATTCCATTGTTTTTTATAGTATTTGTGGGTAAAGGTAGTTTTAACACTGCTTTTTGTGGTAATGTACGTGTACGATTCTGTTACTAGAAGTAAACTATCTATTATATACACTATTATATTTGCAATTTTATCTTTTGTTTAGATTATTTTAGTCGATTCCCTCAAATCAATTGCTCTAGTTGTCATGGTTTATTATACATGTCATATACATGTACTAAAGATTTCTATTATGCAGTTTTAGCTGTTTGGTTGCTTCATTATACCGGAAGACCTCAATTGAGTTGTATTTTTTTCAGCAAATAGAATAGAAAAGGATTACATAAATACACACATATAATTTGTCACTGAGAAAACAAATAAGTTCGTATTTATACGCAACAAAAATGTGAAGTCGTGGTATGAGTTTGATCAAATTGAAAATTGTACTACTGTGCAAGAAAATATATATATATATATATATATATATATATATATATATATATATATATACATACATATATATATACATATATATATATATATATATATATATATATATATATATATATATATATATATATATATATATATATATATATATATATATATATATATGTATATATATATATGTATATATGTATATACCAATATAACAAAAATAGACAGCGATTGAAGGATTGAAGCAAACAGCTTCCTATTTAGAAGATTTTAAATGTACGTGCAGCTATTTGCGAAAATTACCACATGAGCGCAACACCACTAAGGAACTCTCTTTCCTTATACCACAAGTGTACGAAAAGTGTTGATGAGCTGGCACAGTTCCTCTTTTTGTTAAAAATTTAAACTCAAGATATTTCAATAACACGAATTTAGCCCTTCACATTAGATAGATGAACTTTATTTGAACCACTTTAAATAACTTAATTGGAACTGTTATAGAGCTTTTATGGTTTTATTTGTAGGAAATAAATGTGTATTCAATTATAAAATATTCCTCAAGAACTTTTTTTGAGGGAATGATTGTGATTTCATTTATTTTCAAACTCGAAATTCGAAAAAAAATCATTGTATTTGATTTTTGTCAGATTTAAATGAATTGGTAAAATCATATAAAGGATATTAGACGAATTTTACAAACTTTTTTCTTAATTCAATGCTCAAAAATAGTATAATGTGTGAAACTCATGTTCAATATGCTGATATTTAGATTCCAAAAAGAAGTATAGTAGAATCGTTCACAGATTCAAAACCTAAATTCAGCACTAAAGTTATTATTTTAATTAAAGTATAATAAATCCTACTGAAGAAAATTTAAAAAATTATATAATCGTAGGAAATTGTTTTCTTTCTATGAATTCAATAAGGACCATGGATCGAGCCCTATATCCTATAGGAATAATTTTATTACGACTAAAAATGTATATTACTCGCTTTTTTTAGATTGAAGCGCTTATTAAAGTTTAAAAGATGACAACGCCGTTATAACTTTTCAGGGATGACCTTGCAGTGTCTGAACCAATCTACCTTCTGCCTTAAGAATGTCTTGAATATGTTTGGGCACCCACATACATACATACTTTATTGTTACTTAGTGCAATTATAACGTTTATTATTATAATATGTATATTAGATTAAGATTAACAGTATTCAAATGTAACTAACCTATTGATACATTATAATTAGTCTTGTAGGCTTCCTATGTACTGAAATAAATACAATAAATAATAATTGAAATTCTATGAATTCAATGTAAGCACTGAGTTGCAATATTGAATTAAGTCGAAACCAACAATGAATTGGTCCTTTCACAGACAATCGTTGAAAAATGTTCATGATAAATGTCGTTGGCGAAAAAAATGATAAAAGGAAATCATCTGTTTTTAATTAATTATTGAATTAAACTATGAATATGTGATTTGAACATATTCTAAAAGTGTTATTTAATAATATTTTATAATTTTGTGCTGACTTTTGACAAACATTCCTACAGAGCTATGAGTAAGGAATGAGTCTTTTATTTTAATATTTAAAATATAATACACTAGAAAATAAATGCTCGAATTAAATCGTTTATCACAAATATAAAATATGTATATTAGAATTATAAAAAGTTAAACTTTATTTTCGCCACCACACATCCCATGAAGGATTGCTTTTGCCAACAACATTGAGTAATTAAAGAAAACCTATAAAATTCAATTGGACACATTAACACCATTTTATATTTGCACAACATTAATGGATAGTCAATACAAATTATAAAAAGCAATGAAGGGAGTTCTTCTGACGAACATTGTGTTATATTCTGTCAATATTGGCTGGCCAGCAGTAACTTAAATTTAAACTTGATGACGTTAAGCAAAAGTTTATGAATGTGTGCCTAAGCGTGAGTGTGTGTGTGTCGTGTCTGCATTTGCAAACTTTATTTTTTATCTTAAAAGAAAAAAGCAAATATGTGCTTTTTATTTTGTGCTTGTTTTGAAAACTGCATTAAACATGAAGGTTAATGCAAATAATTTTATTTATTTTTTTTAATTACTTGGCAGGGTGTGGCGAATTTTAAGCATTGATTTTATATAATTTTCTCAGGAAGATTTATTCAGTAAAAGCCAGGATAATTTTATATGACTATGAAGAGAAACGAGGACAACGCCTTGTTTTACTGATAACAAGGAACCTTATTTAACTTACCTTTTTACTCCAAATGCCAAAAAATCAATTTTCGGTTGATCACCCTAGTGAACCACATTAACGAACAATGAATCCTCTTTTTTCTCTCTTTAAATTCTGAATGGCAGATTCGCGTTGGCCCACGCCGCATGAATTTATGCACTTTGTTGAATATTAAAATTTTTCAATTTAACTTATTTATCTTTATATTGATTAGTAAAATGAAAGGAATATTTTTCACTGCACATTTGTTATATTGTTATTTAAAAACAATGCATACAATAATAATAGAAAAATTCACAAATCAATTCCATTTTTACTTTTCTTTTTGATCGGTTTTACTCCTCCCAGAGCTGTGCACTAAAAAAAATAACAATTACAACAACACTAATTTTTTTAAAGAATTAATAAGTAGTAGTAGTAGTAGAAGACAACAAAAACTTTGCATGTATATTTTTTTTAAATTATCATTGTGCTGTTGTATGTTATCCACATATCACTATTTCTTGATGCCTTTTTCTTCTACCTTCCTTCTGTGCCTTTTACATAGTTGTTCGTTTTTCTCATCGATTTGATCTCATCTTGTACGTGCCCCCGCCTTCGCGGTGGTGTTTAATATTATTTTTTCTTCTATTGATAAATTATTCCGCAATGAACTACATATATAATGTAATATGCTTTGTTAATTGGAATTTAATAGTTATTTCATGTCTTTAAGCTTTAAGAATATTTCCAGTACATTTATTGAGCTGCATAATATTTAAATAATTTAATATTAACTTTTAAAAACGTATTTTACGTGCCGACGTGAATTTTTCGTTTGCTTTTCGGTCTCAAATAAGAAAAAGGCGTGTGTGTTAGTGGTATTGCCAGGTTGTGATTCTATGAGGACAACTTAGTTGTATTTTTGTGCATTAAAGGCGAAATCTATAACGAATGGAGTTTCTATTGTAATACATATGTAACATAATCTCAACATTCACCAATAACCTTTTTAATACTAAAATATTTTTGTCATTATAAGCAAAGTCGCCTATGTAATGTGAATTGATTACTTTGAGTTGACAAACAAAGTTCGACGGTTAGATTCTATATCAACTGTTGCTTTTGCACTAATTTCAAGGCCTAGTAGTCAGATCTATGCAAAGAGAATTGAATACAAAAAAATCTGGATTGCAATTGTAGTCCGTTATATAAGAGTAGATACAAATTTTTTATATAGAGTTTTTATTATATAGAGTTTGGCATCATCGGACCCATTATCTCGGTTGTTGCATATGTTTTATCAAAGTGATTTGATAAATCCAAGTAATGGGGATTTTATTCAGTATATATATACATATCACATTTTTTAGTTTATGTAATTGCACCAATTGGCCTTAAAAGAGCAGTTGATTATGTTCGAGGCTCTAAAATGCATATATGATGCGCCCTAAGGCACTGTTGCAATAAAAAAACCTCTGATACCTCATTACTTCTTATTGCGGTCCACATTAGCTGTATTGTTATGGGTATTGGTTACTTATTGCTCTACTATTGCTTATAGGATCGTTGTCAAGAGCTGTATACGTTTCTTTCCTTGTATCTAAAAGTTTCCTTGCTATAAAAATGTATATGCTTAACTGTTATTTCTTTCATTATTATTTTTGGCATTGATGAACCTCTATCACAAACATTATGCAAATATCATTACAGTTGCCCTAGTGTTGCCACCTTGAGAAGTGTGCAAGCCTTAGTTTTCAAATATATATTTACTTTCGTTGGTATGGCAGGCTCATGGAAGGTACTAAAATGAGCAACTGAGTATGATTATTGTGAATTTTGCTTTTTTAACGAAGGTAGAGGAAAAGTCAGTTTTTGGTCCACTCAATCTTTTTAAAAAATTTAATTATTTGTTTTAGCAATTTTACCAACTCATAACGCAAAATGGCCAGCATTGCGACTAAATCATCTACTTTAATAAATAGTGAGTTAAAGTAAAGGAAGTAAATTACTATAGATAAAACTAACCTAAAATTTTTATTATGTAATTTCTCATGCAAAAATCAACCATTAATTTATAAATATCAGGACTGCTGGTCCAGGCTAGACCTCAATTGGATACTTTCTGGAAATACGCTAAAGTTGAACTGACGCCACCAACTCCCGCTGACATTCCCGCAATCCGTCAAGGCATTGGCCGATTGGTAACTGGCGCTCGCACCGGAGCCTACAAAAATGTTACCGTACGCGAAGCTTGGCTCAATACTTTGGTTACCATGGAAGTTATTTTCTGGTTCTACATTGGTGAATGTATTGGCAAACGTCACATTGTTGGCTATGATGTCTAAGCAAATTCATAGCAACCCACATTTAGAATATTAATTCAATGTATATGAGGAAAGATGGTATGACGTTGTATCCAAATTGCTTTTCCAAAAATAAAGATTTCTATGTTTAGAGTTTAAAAAAGGAAACCAATTCGCATTAAATTTACATGCTAACTAGAAATAATGCTTTACCATACCTATTTCAATGTTATTTCTAATTTTAATATTGCGCTAAGATTTTGTGTAATATTATATTTTCGAGAATAAAGGTTGAAATTCACAAACATTTCTTAAATTCCTTATCAAATCGTTAAAACTTTTGCTTTAAAGCCTGTGATAAATCGAAAGATTTTTCTCTAAAATATTAAGTTGATAACATTAATTGTTAAATTTATAGACATTTTCATTTGAAGCTAAGTAAGCCATATTGGAACCCGTGCATTAGGCATAAATAACAATGCGAAAACAAACAGAAAAAAAAATCACTACAATTAGATTATTTGTCTCAAGTTAATTATGGTATTGCCGCCCTACGCGAAATTTTAACCTTTTTTCTACGTTTTTTTTTTTTGTTTTAATTGGTTATCAAGTATTCGACGGGATGTTGGGACGTGCATTGCTTTTTTTTTTACTCAGACTTGTAATACTCGTGTAACTACTAGTAATACGAATTAAATTGGCCAATGGATAGAGACAATATCTAACTCATAAGCCCCATAAAGTTACACCATCACACTACCAACTTGCATGCAGGGACGGCTTTGAAAAATTTTTAATAAAACAATTTAAATTAAGAGTCCCTGAACCAGATTTTTTTTAAATTAAAGATGTAGGATGAAGTGAAATTATTTACTTACATATAAGGCATAATGACCTTGATATCCTGATTTAACTAAAGCATATATGTAGTGTGTAAATAACAGTCGTACAATATACACAAAAATCTTTTTATTTCATTAATTCTGCACGACACAAATTTTATTACATTAAAAAAATATAAATCAAAATGGTTTTTAATCCTTGAAAGTTTAAGTTCAAAATATTATATGTAATAATTATAGTCATTATTATTAAGGTCAAAAGTAGAAAATTGGAAATCAAATTATTTTGATCTTTCTCAGTTTGAATTCAAAATACAGAATGTTGTAATTAGTTACAAAGACGGTAGGAAGTTTATAGTTCAAAAGTTTGAATTTCAGTATTAATGAACCTTTTAAGAAATTAATGTAATTTCACTTCTTTAATACTAAAACTATATATGTAGTTATAAAAATAAGTATTGAGAACGAAAGACGTTTTCTGTTTTAAAAGAAAAACTTAATATAACGTGTTTGCTTAAAAAAAAAGCTTTTGTTAAACATATGAAAAGTTTTGTTTAGTTACATTTTCAATAAAAATGGCTGTAAATGTATTTTATAGATAGTAAAGTTTCTTTTCCAAAGCATTTTGAGGTGGTTGGAATAGACTGGCTCCCACCAAAGTTGCCAATTTTTTGGCATATTGACAAACAGCTGGCACTCTGGTGGTGCCCGACCAATTGTAATACAAATGTGTCATTTTGTATGTTAATAATTGCATTTGATCCGGTGTTAAACGTATAGTACTATAAACTACGTTATAACTGGTAGGTGAAACAGTACCCTGACGTACTGATTGCGATACTAAAAAGAAGTCATAGCGTTCTCTAAGGGTTACAACATCATCCACCACTGTACCAGGCGGTGGATTATGGCCATGAGCAAACAGGCGGGTATTTATTGATTTCGTCACAATTACATATGCAAACATTGGCGGTTTCTCAGCTTGAGCTCTTTTGTACTCCTGCTCCAGTTTCTCCACAATATCTTTAACTTCATGTTCGTACAACTGCTTAAGCGAGCCCTCACTTACACCATCACGATAGAAGAGTATACGATTGGGCAAGGCATCGTGTTCCTTTTTATATTGGCGCAAAGCTTTGGTCATCATGGGCCACAAGCTATTGGCCAATACATCGTGTGAACTACACTCTGCTACTGTACTGTAAAACGTGGCATTTGTTTTTAAATCCATCGATGCCACTAAAGCACCAAATGCTTTCGAACGATCACGTGAACTTTTTGCAACATCATAACCGATTGTCATTAAACCTTTCAATGGTATATCAATCATCCACGGCGTGTATCCCAATTTACAATTGATTTGTATGGCTACTTTGGTAGCAATGCTCATAAGACCTTTAGGATTACCGGCCGACTTTTGGGTAATAACTTGAGTTGGAACGCTACGTTCCAAGCAACTCTTTTTCTTAATGGAAGCATATCTAATAATATATAAATTAGTTTTATAGATATGACACAAAATATAAAAATTTAACTTAATTTGGATTACCTTTCGGCCATATTGTTTGGTACCAAGCACATAATAAGTTGGGGATCTTGGCGGCAGCAATCTTCCATGGCTTGTATGTAACTATGAGTGCGATCATCATATATAATAACTCTAAAAAATATGTGAGGAATTTGTGGGTATTAATTAAAATTGAACATTGGGCACGTTCGTAAATGCAATAAGCGTTGCAACAGTAAATTAAAAATGTTCTTAACTGTGACTGTAAAGCAGTTGTCCAAAAATATAATAAATACGGGTCATATACAATTCTCGCATATTATTTGATTTGTATCAGCATTGCGGAGAAAGTTTTCTTTTCTACTGCGCAGCAGTACTGAATTTAAGAATGTACCCATCCATTGCATAGTATGTATACTTAACAGAACGACCTTAACATTTTAAAGCTCAAAAAATTTGACTTACTCTCTTGGTCTGTCCATTCTCATGTGCATACCATTGGCAGCACGTATTAAAGATTCAACAAAATTACGTAGTTCACGAGCATTGCGTGACGTCGCGACGACACACCAACGGTCCAAGCCTCTAGAAGGAGTAGTAAACATACCCATGTTACGACAGTGTCTGGTCCAGTCGGCCTGCTCGCCAGAAGGTTCTCTAAAATATTTTATTAAATAAATTTTACTATCGCAGTTGTTTTTTTAATTCACAATTACTTTCTATGATCGCGGAAAACAATTTTTTGTTGGTCTAAAATGCGACCTTGAACTTCAACCAGGCGGTCATCTAG
This sequence comes from Germaria angustata, assembly GCA_963681545.1. Classification (NCBI taxonomy): domain Eukaryota; kingdom Metazoa; phylum Arthropoda; class Insecta; order Diptera; family Tachinidae; genus Germaria; species Germaria angustata. Next base: position 19,706,212 of record OY812999.1, on the reverse strand, counting down.
TTGCATATTCCACTCCTTAAGTATTTTAACACTGTCTTCTGTTTGCTGTAAGCGTCTATTGAATATTTTAAGGCGATCAATTCGACGATCTGGATTCATGCGGGTATGATCAGCTAACGCCCTCATGAGACTAAAGAAATATTATAAGAACTTACAATTAATTTAAAAAGTATATATTTAATTACCGGAAATTATTGCGCATACTGTCATCTAAGCCTGTAGCACGACATAGTTCGGGTATAAGAATAACAACCTCTTTTTCACCGCCACGTATTGAACGTTCTTTCGACTTTGACAGCAGTAAGGGTTGATCGGGATCTTTGATGCGCAAGTTGTACTTCTTGTAATAGTAGTCTAGAAAAGAAACATTTTCTCCTTTCATATTAAACGTTTCTCTTGGAGTCTTTTGAAAATCAATGTCATTAATGCGATATGTTTTATTATTATAGTCGGTCAATACAGTCAAACCAATAACATGACGTTTAAAATCTTCTTTAAAATCCCCGGAAGTGCGGTCAAAGCAGCGTTTAAATATGTCATAAACAGTTTCAGTACGCATTACTTTGTGGGCTATTTCGGCGCATAATAAGATGTGTTCTTCGTGCTGGCGTATGGATGTTTGATAGCCAGGCCATAACTGCATATGATGCTCGCGTATGTCAATCTTAAAAATAAATTAAAAAATTTGGCAATTGGAACTTTAAGACTTAAAAAAAGGATTTTCCTCACCTTTGCTATGGGATCGTAAAAATTACGACCTACTAATTGTAATTTTAGTCCTTCCATGGAACGCCTTAGAATTAAATTTAATATTTGGAGGGATTGCCATTCTGTCATTGAAATTAGGCCTACATATTTAATGGTTATGACATAATTCTCGCCTTGTCTGGATTTTGTATGAAGGATCGTTTGATCTTCGCGCAGTTTAACAGTGGTAAACAGTTTTGTGCCATCATATAAATATCCACCCAACTTGGAACGATGCTCTGATAAAATGCCACTCTTCAAGCGTTTTAATTCAATGGTGGGTGAAAAACTAACATGATATTGATATAGTCTCCAAGTGGGTGTTGTTATTAAACGGAAATAATTTGTTTGTAATGTTACTTTTGTTCCTTGGGTACCCACTTTGCTGGTGACATCTGATGGTTTTGTGTGAACCAACGATACCTCGTAACGATTATTGCGTTCTCTTCGATTATCTCCTCCAGCACCAGCTGTTATATTTTCTCCTGGAGCACTCTGTGAGGTAGATGGACGTTCTTCTTTACGATCTCGTTTTTCCGCATGTCGTTCTCGTTTTTCTTCATAATCACGTCTCGATGACGATGAACGTTCTTCTGGCGACTCACGTCTTGTAGAAGATGATCTAGAACGATCTTCTTTGTAATCTCTTTCTCTTTTATAAATTTTAGGTCTCTGAAATAATATATGTACACATGTTTTAAAAATTAAAAAGAGTTTCATTTTATTACGAAAAAGTCAAAAGTTTTAAATTTGACACGGAGAATATTCTTAATACATCATTTATTGCACAAATTACAATTCATTAGAAAACCGATCAATGGCAGAGGATCAGAGGAAAACAAACAATGTAAAAAACAAATCAAGCGATGAGTTTGATGACCGTATTATTTTTGATACACAGTTTTCTTTTCTGTGCGTATCGATCATGGGAATATAATTCACTGACAAGAGTTTCTGCAACTAATGCTTAAATGTAGTCCCATTTAAGAATCAGTTGCAATGAATTACAGCAAAGGAATATGAGTTTAGCAAAAACACCGTTCTCCATGCATCTACCGCGCCTGTTTTCTGCCTGGAGACACAATTTATGCTCGAAGTAACTCATCATAGTAGTTGTACATATATGGGATAACTAATAATTAACCTATTTGAATTTCCCCATCACCATTTAAGACGTTTTACGAAATTTCAAAACGATCGGTCTTGCCTCATGCAGGTAGTTTTTACTTTTTTGTATTAATTTCAAAGTTTAAAAGAAAATCAGCTTTAGTGAAAAACAATTTGACCGAAACACATTTAGTTTGTAAGTGTAAGATTTTGAAAGTATCGGCTCATTTTAATCGTAATACATTAAACCGATAAATTGTTTGTTCATTTTATACATTTCTGAATTAACCCACTTGCTTTATTATTAATATGTATCATCAATAAAAATATTTAACGAAAGATCTTGCTTATTTAATTCTAAATTAAATTGTTATGACATTTTTCTAAATACAGAGGATCTAAGCCAGACCCGAAAAAAACTTGCAGTTTTCTCAACGATAGATGTGTTTGTTAAATTAAATTGTGGTATACAATATCCCCTTCTTTGGTTGGTACTTATGTTACACAATGTTTTTTTTAGATTTCTTTATGAGCAGATTTGCTTGTTTATGTTGCAAATTTTTTATAGACTGAATAATAGTTTCAATATTATTTTGTGGTCTGGCAGCAATTTGAAAATTGCGTCATTGATATCAAATTATGAAAGGGCTGTTTGTGGGATATATGTACATATGTACATAAATATATGTATGTATATGTCTCATATTAGCATTAACAATGCATAGTCAAACATTAACCATGCTAGGAAATAGATTTGAGAATAATTCATTATTTAAAGGGTTATCCACATTTCGGTTTCAAGTTGTATTCTATTTTATTATATTTATATTTTATAAATACAATCATTAACACCCAAAGGACATTTAACATGTTGCAAGAAAAATAAAATAGACACATGTTGAGTATAATTGTTTGTAGAAAGGCATTCTAAAGTCTAATATGATTGTTAAAGTATGATTTTGAAGCAACTTTCTCAGCTCTTAAAGAGTTACCCAATATTTTAAATATTCATATGCGATAGATTATATATTGTACTTGATTTTTTTGGCATATACATAAGCTAAAGCCAGAACAAACAATACATTTTTTAAACTCTAATATATTCTTTTAATTATAATTTTTCAGCCACTGTAGGTATTTTATCCCTTCCTTTGCGTCAAAAGATTATCAATAATTTTGGTTTTTGTGGTAATATACTATACTATACATACATACATATATGTATATGTATAAAATATTTAATCATATGTATATACATAAGCGAATATAGCCGAGAATACAATTTTCAAACTCATTACAAAAAAGTTGACGAAAAATATTTTTATTTATAAAGTATACACTGCAATTTTTTATAACTTATTAGTAAATTTCTAAAGAACACAAAGCGATCAAGCAAAAATATTATACATATACATATTATAAAATGCAGAGACAAACGTATTTTTGCGGAATCTCCACATGTTTTAATAGCTTTAACATTAAAATTTCATATTTAATTAATTTTTTATGTTATGAAAAGTTAAAAGTAAGAATATGCGGGTGTTCGTATTATATTTAAGTCAGCTATTTATGCTTAAAACGTCACTTCTTCCTATTTACTTAACACCTGTCGCAAATCTTATATTAAATGCGACTGTCAGAACATGACTATATGTATATGTTTCCATTTTTCCAGGTGTGTCCTTGGTTTTGCGGCAAAAATTTCTCATGTTACATCATTTCTATGCCCAATGTACTAAATCTTTCAGCTTATACCACTGATCACATTTTCGAGTAGATTTTCGGGAAAACATGGAGTTTCTCACCTGCTGAACATCTCACAACAGAACGGCGGCTCTGGAAAAACAATAATATTATATACATAATTAAATAATACAGCAGGATTTCCATACTTAAGTGTATCCGAAATACTTACATATTTTTGTCTGCTTCTTTTGGGATTCCGTTTACTTTATCATTACTTTTTCCACAATTTCTTCTTTGTCAATAATTGGGCAGAATATTAACCACAGAATACATAACATGGGTTAGGTTAGGTTGATTGGAGGGATATGATAGCCCATATCATACGACATACACCTAAGCCACTGAAGGCTTGTTGCGCGCTCCCTTGAGTTTAACCATAACATATTGACCCAAAGGTCTAGAGAAACTCAGTGTCACTCACAAAGTTCCTTAATTTCCTTCAGCATATTCCCCGTAATCGGCTTATGTCCGGTAAGATGTCACTCCCAAGATATCTGGACCGTATTTGTGAGAAGGCGGGGCATTGGTACAAATAGTGTTCCAATGTTTCGTTCTCCTCCCCACATGATCTACATTCATCTCCTCCCGCTATTCCCATGCGTTTAAGATGTGACAGTAGTAGAGAGTGCCCTGGGACAACTCCCATTATTCTACTTAGTTCGGGCTTGCTAAGTCTTAGTAGCTCCCTCGTTCTTCTCTCGTCTGGATCTCCCCATAGAATTTTTGTATTGATTCCCATGGTTTCGTTATTCCAGAGAGTTGAATGGGCTCTATGTGCCCAAGTCTTTAGCTCGGATTTAACTGCATCGAAAGGTTTCGCGCATTCCAAGCTTTTATTACCTAACTCTATTGCCCTAGAAGCAAGTGAGTTTGCCCTCTCATTTCCAGTTATCCCCGCGTGCCCTGGCACCCATATGATGCGCACTTCACCATGTGTCGAGTAACTGTTAATAGCGTTTTTGCAATCCCAAACTGTACGTGATTTAGTGCGTTCCGCTGAGATTGCTCTAATGGCCATCTGACTATCTGTGAATATATTCACAAGTCCTGAACTCCCCATTACATTGAGTTCCCTGATACACTCCGTTATCGCCCGAACTTCCGCCTGCAAAACTGTGCAATAGTCCAGCAGGCGGAAAACAGTTCCGTGGTGTTTTCTATATAAACACCAAGTCCCGTTTTCCCTCTCGACCTTGATCCATCCGTGTAACAATGAAGCCTCATGGGGATCTGGTTCCAAGGGTCGGTCAACCAGGAATGGATGTCGGGGATCAATGTTCCGCAGTTGGCCTTTAGTCTAGTCTCCGGTATGCGGTCATTTGGACATTTTCCGGTATGGACTCTCCTATGGCCGTAAAGATTCGTTGATGATGCGCTTCGTGTTCCTCATCGATCCACTCACCAATCACCTTTAGTCGTTTTGCTGTAAGAGCCGCTTCGTATTTTACACGAATTTCGATTGGCTGGATAGATAATATTGTTTCCATCGTCCCTGTTGATGTCGTTCCCACTTATACCAAAACAGCAGGTTCTCTGAACTTTCTCTCTCATCTCTGGATTCAGCCCCCATCTTGTGCCTATAGCCCGTTTACAGATTGACCAACATATATGAACCTTTTTGACTCTTTCTGCCTTGCTCACGATATCGAACGTTGTCACTCACAAGCATTTTAAACGAAAAAAAACTGTTTTGGTGCTCACTAAAACTCACAGCTCGAACGACAACGAAATCTATCGATGACGTAAACACCTCTATACAATTTTGGTGCTCACTAAGAATTTTTGTTGTCAGCACTGCGAAAAGAGCTGTCAAAATCAGTCACTAATTTATTGGTTGTCGTTTAGTTGTGACTGTGCAAAATATTTAATTAAAATTATCAGATAAAAGAAAAAAGAAGAAATGGAGAACAAACGGTGAGTTAATTGTTATACATATGAATGAATGAATGGATTAAATACATACATATGTATACTTTTTTTTACGTAATTTAGCATCAAAAAATCAACAATATCCCAACTACAGGCACTTGTCGAATATATGGAAGCAAACCCTGACTTTGCTAGAGGACGGCTTGTATTTGGATCTTCAAAAATGTCCACAGAAGATCAATGGAATTATCTGGCCAAAAATTTAAATTCGTTTGGACCTCCAATTCGGTCTGTTGCAGAGTGGAAGAAAGTATGAAAGTTTTTATTTTATGATACTTCTTTATCTTCTGTATATTTACGTTCGTGTGTTATTTTTTCGTAGTCCTGGGCAGATTTAAAATCCCGCACAAAAAAGAAGATAGCGGAGAATAAAAGAAGCCTTACGGAAACTGGTGGCGGTCTTTTTCGGTCGAATCCATTAACGGAATTGGAGCAGGTAGTAGATAGAACTTTGTTTCTGTCGAAAGCTGCCGCACCCAGTGGCAATGTGTTTGGGTTTTCGACTGGAAACAGTTCAAAAACAACCGAGTCGATTGAAGATTGCTTCGTAGCACTAATAGACACACCACCCAGGACTTCTAAGGCTATAGCAGTTGTTACACCATCGAGGCAGAAAGGAACTTGCAGCAACCAAGAGCCCGAGAATCAGCAACGAGTCGATGCAGGAGTTGAAACACTACCAGCAGACTTTTTTCAACAACAAGAAAGAAAGCACACGCTTGATGTGGGTGATGAGCCATCTTTTTCCGGTTCGTCAAAAAAAAGAAAAACCGTTGTTGACGAACAACTAACGTTAATACGCCGGCAACTGAAAGTGGGTGAGAAGTCTGCAGCTGTAGCCAAAGACCAAGTGGATGTGTTGAAAACTTTAGTGGAAGCCACAAAAATCCTTGCTTCTTCTGCTCAAAGAATGGCAGATGCCGCAGAGCAACAAGTGAAAACGTCAGCTAAGATAGCTGACACACTTGAATTATTGACCCAACATTTAATGAAGAAATGAATAATACATATAATACTGCACTTTACTATTAGATAATTTTTTCAATGAAAACAGTAATAAAATAAAAAATAAAAACAATTTATAAATAATAAAATAACTAAAACTTCAAAATTTTTAATTGATAACCGGTAATAAATAATAACCAAAACAATAAATAAAATCAATAATAACATAAAGTAAAGTAAAATAAAAAGTTAAAAACTATAAATTAATTGCTATATTCCGACGAATTGTCGATGCAACAAGTTCATCTTCGCCTATTTCGTCTTCAATACCGGAAGTTAACAAGTCATTTTCAACTGTTATATTGTCAACTTGTTCAGCAACATTAAACTTAATGCACAAGTTGTGCAAGGCACAGCATGCATTCACTATTCTTGTTGCCTGTTCTGGACTATAGTGTAAACCACGTGAGGAAATTATGCAACGGAATCTGTTTTTCAAAATTCCGAAGCAACGCTCCACTACATTACGTGCGCTTATATGTTTTTTGTTATAACGCCTTTCGTGGTTGTCCCTTGTGTTCCTGAAAGGCGTCATAACGTAAGGCAGTAGTTTATAGCCCCCGTCTCCTGTAGCATAAAAGAAGTATTATTAATATGAAGTTTTCTATAGTTTTTAAGATTCAGTGTTACCTAAAATCCAGGTATTTCTTTTACCAGCTTCAAACTGACTCTGCAGTCTATGGTTGGACTCACTGTGCTCCCATATAAAGGCATCATGGTTGGAGCCGGGATGCCGTGCATCAACAAACCTAATCAACATTTTATGGTCGCAAATCTAAAAATAAAATTTTATATAAATACATAAATATTTATAAAGATATGAAAATAAGGATACAATTTCACATACCATCATTGCGTTCAAACTGTGGTAACCTTTTCTGTTAAAATATAAAGCACTCAAATTGGCCCCTGGTGACTTAATTCGTACGTGTGTTCCGTCTACACAACCTATAATACCTGGAAAGCCAGTTCGGTCAAAAAAGCTTGCCATTATCTCCCGTTCCTCCTCCAAAGTTGGCATTGATATCCAACTGGGGCAAATCCAGTCCTCAAATAGTGGCAAGAACTCAGAAATGATGCGGCCGACGGACGCTCTTGCTGCCGAGGAAACGTTTTCATTGCCCAACGTGCGCTGATAGCTACCGGTCGCCAAAAACCTTAAAAAAGTTGCCAGTTTGATGTCCGGCCGGATTTGCGTGCTTCGGAAACCAGGTTTCAATTTCGGCTGCAGTGTTTCCAACAGAAATTTGAATATCTCTTTGGAGACACGAAAGTTTGCCAAAAACCTAAAGAGAATATTGCATAAATGCATATTTATAACAACTTTATGAAAGTACATATGTATGTATGTATACATACATACAAAAATTACTTACAGATTCGTTGGCATATGAAGAACATTGCTACTGTCCCTCAGTTGTTTTAGAGGAACGTGTTCCTCACACTCCTCTAAAAAATGGACTGCAACCGACAGATGAAGCATTTTTTAGCTGACAAATATTTTTCTTTTTAAAAACAGCTTTAAAAACAATTTTTATTAAACTCAACTTTTTTTGCACTGTTTTAACAATTGTACATACATGTGTATATTTAAAATAATAATATGAACAAAACACTTTTTTTATATAAATAAATATTTGTTTGTTTATATTTTTGCTGTCATTAATTTCAATTGAACAAAGCACAGAGTCGTATTTTTAATCCGAAATTTCGAGCGTTTTAGCGATTTATTTTTAAAGTAAGCGATTTAATTTTAATATAATTGATGTGGCAATCTACAATTTAACAATTGGTAAATGTCTTACGTGAACAACGTAAGTCCCATGCGAACGGCAACGAAAATGTTAGCGAGCACCAAAATCTACTAAAAGTGAGTGACTCGTTTTCGTTCGCAATCGTTTGCGTTCGATATCATGAGCCAGGCAGTATATGTGGTCTTTCTATTTTAATTTCCGATCGAGAATGAGTCCTACATACTTCACTCTGTCGGAAATTTTATTGTCCTTTCAAGAAAGCGTGGCTCATCATATGGAGCCGTCTTCGTCTTTATTGTAAATAGGCCAATTTCAGTTTTTTTCTGGGTTAACGTTCAATCCTCTTGGTTGAGCCCAGTTGTATGCCAGGGTTAATGCCTCCTCGGCCTTCCTGCACAAATGATTTGGATCCCTTCCCTCCAGAAGTATCATAACGTCATCTGCGTAGCAGACTGTCTCGAATCCCTCATCGGTCAGAGTCCTAATAAGGGTATGTATTGTTGTGGTCCATAGAAGAGGTGATAAAATCCCCCTTGTGGAGTCCCACATTGCACCCTTTTTCTTATACTTACACTGTGCGCCTCACAATTAATCCATCTGTTCCTTAGCATATTGCCAATCCAGTTGACATTAAACTGCTCCAGAGAATGGATAAGTGTGTCGGTATGCACGTCAATGTCAATGCAAACAACGAGTGTGTACATCTTTTCATTAAGTACTCCACATTATGCAATGCTGTGTACACTGATCTATCTTTGACGTATGCGTGTTGCCTGAAACTCAGCATATGGCCTGCGATTCTGCCTTTAAACATGTCGTCGATTATCCTCTCCATGGTTTTCAGCAAGAAGTAAGTTAGGCTTATAAGCCTTTGGTGAAGAATAATTTGGTTTGCCAGGTTTGGGGATAAACACTACCCTCGCTTCCTGCCAGCCTACTGGAATATATGCGTGTGTTAGGCATGCATTATAAATTCCTGCAAGATATGTCGAAACTAAATTCATCCCCTTCTGCAGGAGCGCCGGAAAGATACCACCCGGACCCGCAGCCTTAAACGAAGAAAAGCTTTTTATCGCTTCCATAACCATCCTATCGCTGATAATAGGCACCTCATGTTCACCACTTCTCCCATCGTCCAACATAGCCGAAAGTTCGGCTGGCCTGCATTGAAAATGTGTATCCATGAGGAGTTTAATGGTTTCCTCCATATACGTAACATATGTAACTAATTATATTTTTCTAATATTTCACACACAATCACTTAATTCATAACACAATGTGGTTCAATGAACATGTAAACATTGACAACTTTTCACAAGAGACATCAATATGAAAACGAATAGATTTGCTATCCCTTACTCGACGTAGTGTTAACGTAAAAGTAGTTGTCGGGTCTAATTTACACTATGCTGTTTATATTCCTTGTTGTGTACAGTTCTTTTGTATTTTTAAAATTTATTAGCACGTGCACACGTGTTATGTGAGCCGTGAAGCTAATATAGCGCTTTTTTATATAAACATATATGTATATGTTTGCGTATCAAGTATTTCTTTATGTTTGTTACATTTGTTTTGTTATTGTAAAGTTTTCATTTTACGTGAGTTTGATGATGTAAAAAATGGCTAATTGTATCATTGCTTTTGTCAACTATAAAGTCTACAAATAATAAATGGATTTTTACATTGCAAATGTCAAACTTTGGCGTTATATGAAAAAGGAAAAGCCGTTTAAATGAAAATAAAATATTAAAAATGGGTCGAGTATACATTATCAACTTTCCGATTAAATTTTCTACTGCTAAGAGCATGCAATATTTTTTCAATCTGTATGTATGTACGAATGCGAGACAAAACGAAATGCTAACAAACTAAAAACTGATTCAACAAAACTTGACAATTAGGTAAGCTCACAGTAGCTCTCCCTTTACTGCATAAATTTATATTTGCCTATGACGGCACCCAATACTCAACAAAGGTATTTAATAAAGTAAGATGATTGTCAAACTTCTTTATATATGAAAACTTTAAAAAATTGCATAAGGAGTTCGACAATTGCATTCTTGGCATTCTTGTAAACAAATAAAATTGCAAGGGCCTTATAAATCGGCGTTGACAAAACGCCATTAAAATCTAAAGATTTGTATTATAGTGTGAAACGACGTTAAGAGTTCGAAAATATCGCCGTAAGAGTATTAATATTGCATAATTCAGTTGAGGAACTAGCAATGCGTCAAAAATAAGCAAACTTCTTTTTTCAAACGTTGCGCGGTTGACTTTACTACGCGAAATGTTGCGTATATTAATATGTTTACTTTCAAATAAATATATGTAGACAGCACTGTTGAGATAATTTACATTGTCAACATATTCACACATTTACATTTAGCCTATGACGTTTACATACACTAATACAAATATTACAAGCTCTAAGAAAAATTTTATTATAATGCAATCGTAAATAAAAAAAAAATGCATCAGCAAAAGTTGATATTCTAAACTCGGGCATACATACTTATGAATGTAAGTACCACAAAAATAACGGCAGTATAATATGGCTTTGATTTCATTGATGGTCATGTACACATTAATAACTTACCGGCTCTTCTGCATATGAGGGATCTCTAGGACGTCGCACGGCTCCAGGTTCTGTAGAGTGATACTCCCTGGAAGGACGCCGTCGTCCACGATTCTGGTCATCAGACATTGTTATCCAGCAGAAAACTTTAAAAAATATTTAAGGTAGTTGCGCGTAAAAGGGATTATCAGGTCTAAAAAGAAAATACAAACAAGATATAAAATTGCTTGAAATATTTAGTAGATAAACAAGTGTTGTAATATAAACCAAGGAACAAATCATCTTCAAAACTTTAATAAATTCAATTAAGCACACCATTGTCTGTTTTAAATACCTTCCAACTAATTTTTTATTCCATTTAATGCGTCTTGTTTTAACCAAATACAAATTCTTAAAAAAAAGTGCAAATGCTTTTATTAACACCGCTTTGCTTTGAAATTTGTTCGAATACGAAATGAAAAGCAATTTTTAGAAAATTTTCTTTATGCTTACCCAGGGTTGTATATTTTTAGTACTATTTTTGTTTGGTGAAGAACTTGGTGTTGCCATACAGTATTCGAGTGAAAATTGAAAAAAAGGGTGAACTGATTACATTGTTATATATTTTTATATGAAAGTTGGACAATAATTTCACTTATCTGCTGGTATATGACTCGGACCTTATTAGTGGGGTCTTTGTTGGTGTATTGTGATTCTTGCCGCAGTACTGCTACTTATAAAGTCAATTCAAAGTGATCCATGAGAGAGTTATCAGGGAGTATTGAATCATGTAAAAGTTGTATCTCTTGCACTAACGCAGTCAAATTTATTTTCCTTCTATCATTTATACAAAATAAGGATAGTAATTGTTTTAAAAAATTTTTCATGTTCACTTTTGACGACTGATTTTATATTAACGCTCATGACTGGTAATGCAATCGGAGAAAAGTTACACACAAGTAGGAGCGATTAGTAATATCTATTTCATCTCTTCCAAAAATCTTTCACTAATGTCAAACTCTGTACAAGAAAAATCCGTTTATGCTTTTTATGTATATGGAGTTTGACTATGATACGATAGCGTATGAGCTCTTGACTTTCTTAAATCGTATTGCACGCAGTAATATAATATCAACCTAATGTATTTTCATTACAACATAATATATAACGCAGGTAGAGCATATGTAATTTTAATTAACATTAATATAGAGGGAAAGACGTTCATCATGATTAATAATGTTTTGTAAAGTGTCGCCTATACCGGACATTACACAATTAACATTAGGTTAGGTTTAAAAAGCAGTTTTGCACACATGGGTCCATGATTTGGTACTTTTGTGATACCTGTGATAGATGGAGTGTGGAATATTGGAAACAGAAGAGCGAAGAGGACAGAAAACAGAAACGCCCAAAGTCTAAGGCATAATTCGAACTTTCGATCCTCTAATTACTAGTCTAATATAGTAGCCAGTAGTCTAAGAGGGCAAACATGACTAACACTAACTGTTTTCATATTAATGTTAAGTGTCGCCCACTGATGTTACCGTGTTGTTAATTTTTTGACATATGTAGTTGTTAATTTAGCAATTCTTTTACAGCATAAAATGATATATTTATCAATATTTCGATAGAGAAAATTCAACAACAAGCGGGCTGGTGGACAAAACATAACCATTACTTTAGTTTATTTTTGATGACATGTTAAAAGAAACGAATTCACACTTTCTGCAAATTATTAGCAATTGAACATGTTTCCGGAGGCCGCCACACCAATTTTCAGTAATCTTGTGTATTCCATGTTTCTCACTCATGGTTGTTTGTAAGTTAATGCTATTTATGCAAAGCACTTTAACGAAGAGGTTATTATGTTCTCCCTTGTGGGTTGGATTTCAAAGTTGAATTTTTCCCCGTTGACTTTGGAACATTCCCCCTTATCGTGTTTGGCGATTTTCGACTGCAAATTCGACAGTTTGTAATAGACTAAAGATACCGAGCAACATTTTTCTTTAATCTAGTACTAAACGTTGAAGTCGTAGGCGAATTTCGCCAAACAAAATAAGGCCCATTGTGTCTGATTCTTTCATTCTTAACTAGAAATACCTTGAAAATATTAGCCTTTTAATCTAAACTATGGTTTTTAGTTTTATTTTCTAATAACCGATATGTACATAATTATAAAAACTCTACAGTAAGATGCTGTTGCATACTACTATTATTTGCAACGTTTCATCTTTTGTAAATTACCTCAATTATGCTTTTCCGGTGTGTCATTGTGAATGATTATTTACAGAAGTCACAAAACAAACAAAACCAATCGTAGACTGCAACAACAAAGTTTTGTGTAGCAAAATACAACTTGTTAGTTCAGGACATAAAGCGAAAGCATTTCACCAGCCATTAAATTATATTATCACTAATATATTTATAAAAATTATTCATAATGGAATTGGAATTATTAGAAAATTTCCAACAGGATCTAAATGAATTGAGAACATTTCAAGAATTCCATAACATGGAAGACATAATAAAACGTATTGAGTCAAACAGACAGTTGCACAGTATATGCAAATACAAGAAACTAAAGAGAAGACGCTTTAATCCACTGCTGGATTTATCAGAAACAAATTTTCGACGTTTGTATAGATTTAGCAAGGAAAACATGAAACGTGTAGTAGAGATGTTAAAGGATGATTTGGAAATCGAGCAACAGAATGGCGAGGTAAAGGAAAGAAAAAATCAAGTGCCAATAGAATACCAAATAATGGCTGCAGTGCGGTACTGGGGAGGAACAGAGGTAGGAGCTGTTTTTAACTTTTTATCTCATAAGAAAATTAAGAGAATGCACTAAAGATGTGCACGTAATTTATAAAAGGAACAAAAATGAAACACTGCAATGTATGCCTCAGTTTACAATGTCAACTTTTTATTAAATCAATTCTTAGTTTGTGTTTAAAGAGGGTAAAATTAAGAGAAACTAGTAGACGTATTTGTTTAGACTGTGTTCAGACACATCATGTCTTATTGACATGATTCTTCCTTTTTCTTCTTTGAACTTTCTTTGGCGTTCACACAAGTCATGTCTTGTTGACGAGTTGTTTTTATATATGTGTACATAAAAAACGTTGTTTGAGCATTTTTGGCATTACGAATGAGAAAGCAAAACGTACTGACAGAGTACATAAACATGCGTACTCGTTTCTTTTCCCCTCGTCGATCTCGCCTATAAAATAGCAATCATGTCAATAAGACATGATGTGTCTGAACACAGTCTTAGTACAGCTCGTTTTGTTCTCTCATTCGTACATATTCACACATATACACACACTAATAAAAAATACTGCAAGTTCGGAGAAAAAGAAAAATTGAGGATGGCAAACATACTCGTAAATACAATTTCAAAGAAGAAAAAGAAAAAAAAATGAATCTACAAAAGCTTATATGGTAAACTCGTTCTACGTACTCGTTCGTATATATACACAACACACATAAGTACATACATAAGTATGTATTTCCTTAAAGCTCGGGCCGCATTTCCATATGAGAAAAAATTTTCCATCTCTGAAAACGAATGTTATTTCTGTTTGTAATCTAATCTGTTTGTCTTTAATCAGGTGTTAGTTCGTTATCAAGGACATGTGATAACTTTTGATATGGTATATGGAATTAAATGAAAAAAGGAAATATTTTTATACCGGAAACGTAATTTTCTTACTATTATTTACGTAGTTTCTTACAAAAATTGCTATGATCGAGAAAGTTGCATAAATTTAGTCCCATATAACTGTAGAGTGTATTACATTTTAGAGAAAAAAATGGATTGGTACTAAAGAATCCATTAGTAACACTTTTCCACTTGTTACGAAGTTAAGTTGACAAAGACGGTGTCCTCGCAGAATTGGGTAGTTAAGGGATCGCAGGTTCCATTCCTGCTGAAGGCTCTGGGGCTTTCTACTTTATAATTCTTCTCTCAACTTTTCCTATCTCCCAAAGTTCATAAAATCTGAACTAAAATTTGATAAGAAAATTTCAGCGTAAAAAATGGGAAGTTACTGCGTTCTCGTCGTTTTAAGGTCATACAAAGCTGTTTTGATTATTTTTAGGATGATGCCGCTATGACTGGCTGTACATATGTATGTATTTGCAGGTATACACTTCTACTAAATTGGTAATGGTTGCGCAAGTCCAGACAATATTTGCGACATTCTGAAAACTTCGATCGATCCCTAAATTCCATGAGCCTTTAACCTTAAAATACAATGTCAATTCGTATATCGTTATCCACAAATTCGAAAAGCGTTTTTTCAAATAACTTCAAAAGTTCTTGTCAAATGGACTTTATTTAGAAACTTGAAAAAGTGCTTAAATTTTACTAGAATTTGTTTATTCGTTCGAGAGCTGTCGCTATAATTTTTTTTTCTCAATTACAAATGATTGGGTTGAAAATTTTCGAAATCAGTGTTTTTACAATTACAACGAAAATTGTTCTCAAATCAAACTTGATACATATTAGCGAGAAGTTCCAGAAATGGCCTGTAATATAGACGATGTTTTTTTACGAAAAATACTTATTCTAAATGTTAGTGGATTCTCAATGGTATATATCAGTTGAGTACGACAAAAAAAACTTAATATTGAAATTTATTATTTAGTGTTTTGCAAAATGTTTTGTTTGTTGTGGCTTTAGCTATTCATATGCAACAAACAAAACATTTTGCATAAAAAAATATATTTTTCTTAACATGTGTGAAAAAAGTAAAGTTCGTAGTTTGTTGTGGTAAACGAGAGCTGTCAAAAAGCTCCATGGATTTTTGACAAAGAATACTCTATATATCTAAATCCTAAATGGCAAAGCATAGTGACATTTGGCGCTATCTCCAAAAATGGCAGTCAATTCAAATTGTGGTATTACTTTTGCGATTAATCAATAATAATTTATTTTTGAAGGTGAAGAGTTTATATGAAATTTGTTAATTCGGTATCTCAATAACTAAAATTGGTTATAAATTTCACTAAAAATAGCTGTTAAGTGACAGCTTTATTCAGGTGATTTTATTACAATCGATTGTTTTCTTAGAGGACACGTGAAGACGTTTACAATGTCGAAATAAACTTCCAAGTAAAGCCAACTTCATAAATATTTAAATACTTTTCTTTGTTTGATTTGAACTTAAAGCTTTTTTGTCTCTAGATAAAAATAAGATTGTTGTGTGATCATTAAAAAATTTTCAGTTCTCTTATAATATAAAATATGTTTTGAAATTTTTATCTAAAAACGTGATCTGTGGAAGATCTATTAATTAATAGAAACAAATACATACATATTTATACACTTTCTCCAGCATCCAGAAATCACTGCTCAAGTTCATGGCGTTACGTCTCGTACTCTGTTGAAAATTGTTAAACGAGTGGCTGAAGCCTTGGCCTACAAAGCATCTCGTTACATACGCATGCCATGTTTATTGCTGGAGAAACAGAAAGTAACCAAATCATTCTACGATTTGGCTCGTATGTCACAGGTGATCGGAGCTGTAATCTATACAAAGGTGAAATGTAAACGTTCTAATAGTGTCAGTGACATACAGACCAAACCCGATGATATACTTCACGTACAAATTGTAACCGATGCAGATTTTAAAATACGAGATCTAGATTTTCGCTTTAAGCCGACAACGGTACGTACATTTACTACTGCAGAACTATTTGCCCAAACACGCATCAAGGAACGCTTTGAGCAAAACGAATTTCGCGGACGTCTTTTATTGGGCGATAGTTCAATGAAATGCTCTTCTTCGCTTTATACCCCAGTAACATGTGCCATAACCTTGGCCGAGCAGGCATTTAACAACGCACAAAGATTGACTTACGAACCAGCCAGGATTTGTCTTAATCTTTGGCGTAAACGTTTCGCTATACTGGATAAAGAATGGCTTGGCTCATCTTCAACAAACCGACATGTCATAGTGGCTTTAGTTTTATTGCACAACATGGCCATTGAGTGGAACGATCCTTCAATGGGTAAGAAAATTTCGAACGTTATTAAAACAATTCTAAAAATACTAGCATTTGAATTTTTCTTGCATCTTTGCAGATGAAAACAATTCACTAAATATGTGCCTTCGCCCTACTGCTGCGAAAACAGCTGACGAATATGGTCGTTCGGAATTTATTAAAAAACATTTTAGCTCTTCAATACACTAGAACAAATAGACAAGAAATAAAGGGAAAACAAGTGTATGTTTCACAAATTAATTGGTTTATTGTATCACTGTGCATCGTACTGAAATAAAATTAAGGTTTTAGAATGAAATAAAAATTAATAGAATCATCTATTCCTTTAAAATACTTTTATTTAAAACTAATTATTATATTATTTGTTTTAATTATTCGATTGTATTATCTTTATTAGTGTCTCATTTTGTAAAACCTAGAAGCGTTTTAAATTTGTTTGAAAAACATTGAAGTTTTTTCCAGAAAAAAACTCAAACGCTTAGAAATAGTTTGTTTTACAAAATGAGGACCTAAATTAAATTTAAGGCTACATTAAGGCGGCCTTAATTCAGCAACAAATACAACAATGTGATCATATGGTTTGTTAGAATGTCAGATTTTTTTTAATCCAAATCAATTTTATTTATCTTTTTTAATAAACATTTAGGATATTTAATACATGCATTTTTTAGTTAAACCTCCAAAAATTTCCCACTATGTTTCAATAACTCCAATATTTTTTCATTTTTAAATTTTTTCTTTGACATACGAACATCCATTTATGCGAACAAAAAAAAAAAAAAAAAAAACCACAACTGTGGTGGTTTCATCACACCAGCCGGTAAGTGAATTCGCCTTGGGCTGCATTTTGTAAAACGAAAGTTAGATTTAATTTTTATACTGAAGGCTGTTTTTAGTATAAATAAACGAAAGTAATTTTCCTTTAGATTTACAAAATGTGGTCTCTATTTATTATTCACACATAAGATTTTTCATTAATATATATAAATCATTAATTACATTTCGATATTATCTGTAAATTATAATTTATTAATAAAAACAACTTATATATATATATATATATATATATATATATATATATATATATATATATATATATATATATATATATATATATATATGTAATTATAAAAGATTAAGGTCCTTATATTCCCAATAAATGTATTACAAAACTTTTATAAGCACCTCATGCTTGATATATTGATATTCTCCCCAACTACTATAGTTGTTAAAACGATTAGAGTTTTTGCAAAATGCATTGTTTGTTGTGGCTTTAGCTCTTCATATGCCGACATTTCATTGATCGCTAAACCAAATCGTCAGTGAACTTTAAGCAGTTTGAAAATATTCAACCTCCGATGTTTATGCCATACAAATCAAATACAATATGAGAATTCAGTATTGTATATGAATCATAACGAAATACATAATCAAAGTAGGCTTAGAATGCTTTTATACAAACGTCACTGACGATTTGGTTTAGTGACCAAAGAAATGTCGGCGCATGAAGAGCTAAAGCCACCACAAACAAAATTTATATTAAAAAAGTCGTATGTTTAAATAATAAATAAATGAAGTTAATAAAAATTAATTTATTCATAATTTGATTAAAAAATCCCCATTTAATACTGTTCTTTATATATATGTAAGACTTTTCCCATACAAGTATTTTATTCGACCTTGTCTACGAATATAAGGCTCAGGTTTTTTCTAAACATTTCCCATTGTGCATTGTCTTTATATTTAGAAAATAAACCCAAAAAACCCATATAAAAATATGGGTGGTATTGCAGGCTGTACTTGGATCTTCGCGTTAATAATAAATTCGGTTTAAGAGTTTTTATAATAATAAAAACACTGTTTTTAAAACGACGATATCTCTTGAACCAATTAACCAACCGATTTAGTTAAAATTAACTTTATTTGGCGTTGATTAAAAAAGCAAAAAAAAAAAACTGAACTCGGAAAACTTACTGAAGCAGGAAAAAACACTTTTTTCTAAAATTTTCGACAATAATATCTTTCGAGCGAATAAACGGATTTGAAATAAATTTTCGGCATTACAAATTTCAAACAAGTTTTTGGAGTTATAAGCATATATATATATATATATATATATATATATATATATATATATATATATATATATATATATATATATATATATATATATATATATATATATATATATATATATATATATATATATATATATATATATATATATATATATATGAACATATTCATATTGAACTTTTAGAGATGCATTAGACGCTCTTGGTTTTCAAGTGGACGGGTATCGTCTTAAATTCGTAAACTTAGTTTTTTGACGAGCCCATTCATTCAGAAATGGAGGACGATTATGGCGACCGTAGAATAGCTGAAAAGCACGGAACGTTGCCCGAAGAGAACATCCATTGTGATAAAAACAATTTTATCATTTATTGTTGAGCGCTTTATTCGTCTGTGGTAATATGGCAAAACAGACTGAATAAATGACGGCCAATTTTACAGATTTAGTTTCAACAATATGATCGCATATTATTTTTGGGAGAGCACAACAAGCCTTCACTGGCTTAAGCGTATGTCGTATGACATGGGCTATCACACCCCTCCAATCAACCTAACCTAACCTAAGTTGGAAAGTCCGTATTGGATAGACCCGGTATAACATCGGATATTATCGTGCGATCCCTAAGGAAGCTTGATATAAATATATAGAAGTCCTTACCAGCATGACTCTGAACTAAGAAGCGAATTTTAATTTATTTTTTTTATAATCATTTCGATCTCATATTGCGAAAACTCCCGCGAAACAATTGGAATTTTTTTCTTAATTCTGGAAATGTTTCACAAAGTTGGGGAAAATATGAACTTACTCAAACTATTTTATTTTTTATTTTTATAATCTCGCTTATTCCAATTGTCGTCATCGTCGTCACATTAAGTCGACATTAAAAAAAATGTAAGTTCTGTGCTCGATGTGAGCAACAATTGAGTGTTGATGATGACCATTTGCCATTTTTTAAGCCTTTGGAATAGTAACAGCTTATAAATAATATATAATTGTTGTCGACATCGATCCTACAGTTGCCGAAATATTGGTGTTGACTTCGTGTGACGTCGACAACGACAAATAGAATAAGGGGGAATATAATTTTATTTGTAATATAGTTTCAAATTTAAAAATATTTTTTATATACAATTTTAAATAGACTTAAAAGTACATAGTTTTCCCAGTTTTGGGGAAATTTTATATACTAAATCAAGGAAATTTTTTAGTACATAGTTTTTTTTTAATATAATATGCATACTCATTATCCAATTCCATAATCATCATCAGCATCTCATACAGGTGCACGTAGTGATGATGTTTGTTCGTGTTGCATAGAGACCCATTATGTTTCACTAAAATTGCATTACTTTCACGCACCAAATAAGTTGCAATTATTTTTACTTCGTTGCGCCTTTGTTCTGTTGTTTTGTCTTGTTTCAGTATTTATTTATTTTTTTGCTTGTGTTTTTGTTGTTGGCTTAAGATAGCAAAGAAGTTTCTTTATTTACCAACTGCAACTAATGATTATAAGTTAATTAAACAGTGATGTTGAACTAAATTAATAAAAAAGTTGAATGAACTATTATTCTTAATAAAGTCATTTAAGTCAAAATGTTCAATTATAGTTTAGCTATAAATTCAGGTCTGACATAGAACATTAATTTTTATTTTAATATATTTATCTTAAATGTAGGACATACGGAAGCTTGAAATGTCTCCCTTATACATACATACATATATGGGTATGAATCCTCATATTATATGTGAGTCATTTCAAATCAAAATTTTGTTTCGAAATTCCTCGATATTTCACATAAATGTACTTCTAGTAGATGTGAATGTGTATACCAAATTATTTTTTTATGATGTTTATTTGTCGAGCCGGTTTTGAAATTCCTTTTTTATTATATTTTTGTGAACTAGAAAAACAATAGGAAGTTGTTTGATCTTAAAAAAATAGTAAATTTCAGAAAAAAATTTTTCATGTGCAAAACCGCAAAAGAAAACATTTCAGATTGAAAATTTCTAACTTTGACATAATTTTCTCAAATTATTTTTAAACTAAAATTAGTCTGGGATGAACTTAACTTATTCAATATTATATTATATTTGAAACTAGTTTAAAGTATACTCATTAAACTGTATACGTTTTGAAATGGAAAATTCATAAATTTAAAAGTTACGAAAATTTATTGACATGCATGTCGCACTACAAAACCGGAAGTGACCACGAAGAGAGCTTTTTTTCATTTATAATAATATGGCAGGCAAAGTAAAATTAAGGCGATACTTTGCCCCAACTTTTGTATGTGTAAATATGATATTTTACTGGCTCCTCAAATAAAAAATCACCTCCTGTATGGTATTTTATTGTTGTAACGTATTTTTTTTAACAGGCCATATTGGCTGCAAGTGACCTCGTATGTTAGTAGGCATTGTACTGGACTAGTAATCAGAGCATGACGAAGACTCTGGGTGTTGCTCAAGAGAAGCCGAATGGTTTCGCAGCTTGTGTTTGCTTATTAAAAAATAAACGTTTTGCTTTAAAAACAATTTGATAACTCGGTAATTAATTTCAATGAAATTTTAAAACATATAAATCTGATGTGTCTAATGTCCGACATTAGAAATGTGATAGCTTTTCGCATTGAAATTAAATTTTCGCCCCAACATGCAAAAGCTTTGAGATTTTCGAAAAGCAAATTATTAAAGAAGAAAAAATGTTATGCTTCTTTTGCTAGTCTAATCCAAACTTGGATAATTTCAAAAGAAAGTGAGTGTAAATATGAGTGTAAAACACGGGTTAGAGTACATTCCAGCAAAGCAGAAAAGTTAATTTTCGGTTTACATTTTTCCTTTTTTTTGAATTTCTATGTATAGAATCTGTTAAGGAAAATGTAATGATGCTAATAAATCGTTAAAACATATCTGATAATTAATCCTCTGCTTATGCCAGCTTATCAGTAGACTTTAATGAAACTTTTCAATGCATTAATTGCAAATTCAATGGAAGGCAGTTCAGTTCAGCTTTTTTCAGTATTTATTTTGCAAAATTTATGCAAACTTTCTTCATTTCAACAAATTCAACATCCTGATATACTGCCGGAAATGAAAATTACACATTACTTGTTCTAATGATTCTGATTCTGTTTGGGTCTATATATTGAAAATCAAATATTTCATATGACTTAATTAAGGGAGTGACATCTATGTAGTTTCGAAATTAATTCAAGATCAGCTTTAAAAATAAACTCTATTGAAAAAGGATATTTTCTCTGGATTATTTACCATTTTCATTAAAACAGATCAAATAACTATAATTTTTTATATAAACAGTTTGACAATCCAAATGACATTATATTCCTTGGATTTCATCAATGCATGCACCTTAATAATATGCCTTGATATTGATTTAATTTCAAGGAACTTTCAAATGGTCTAAATCTATTTAAAATGCAATTCCTTGCTCAAGTATCAGTTATAAATAAAATAATGTCTGATATCGAACGTCAAATTGTTCAATTAAAAAAAAAATTTGTAGTGTTTCTTTTAATTAAACCAACCACAATGAATAAATGAATGAATGCAGTTTTATTTAAAATTATTATTCGTTTTTAAACGAAAACAAAAGAGAGATGCACCAGTACCAGCACCAGCACCGGCAACAATCATTTACTTTATAACCAACCGACTTTTTTTCAAAGACATTTCTGTGCCACAAATTAAACAACCGTAGAGAAATTATCATGAAAGGCATTCATCTGGAAGACTGATCTGCTGCCATCCAGTGCAAGTAGGAACGAACCAACAGCAAAAACAATAACAGCAAATACAAGAAAAACAACAGAATCTGCGTCAAGTGGTTGTAGTCTGTAGTTGGAAACGTTGAATGTACATATTTTTTTTATCCATTTTTCCCCATATAGCAAGCAACATGAACAATAAAATATTTAAATAAAGCCACTTTTAAGCACGAAAAGGATTAAAATAAAAGCAAAAAACAAACATACAAAATTAAAAGCTGTGTAAGTACATACTTTGTAATGTACACGTACATACTCGTACGTATGTATGTATAAAAACAGCTAAGAGACATACAGGAAGAGAAATTTAAGAACAACAAAAAACAATAATAATAATAGTGATATGTTCAAGTATGACGAATGTTGCACACGCTTTTGCCACAAATGATGGAATGAAAATGCGATGTAAAAGGAAATTACGGGAGATGATTTTGCAAACTATTTTTTTTTAAAGAAAATATAATTGTTTGATGGTTAACTTTACTTTTTCATATTTTAATCTATTAAATAAAGAATTTCGTTTTATATTTTCATCTTTAATAATTTTGAGTCTTGTTCCACCTTCGTTAAATTTTCTAATTTGATTATGTTTTTCCCACCGAATTCGCCCATTTTTTAAGTGAGTTTTGAATTTTTCTACATTTTGATTTTCTTTGCTTATAATTTTACCGGCATTTAGTCAGTCTTTTTCATATTTCGTACTTCTTTTCTATTTCCTAATATACTCGTATTCTTATGAAATGTCGACGTTTTACAGATTTCTAATTTTGTTTATGGTTCAAACCATTACCGAAACCAGGGAATTTTTCTGATGGTGCAGAGAGGAGAGAGAGAGAGAGAGAGAGAGAGAGAGAGAGAGTGGGAGAGGACAGAAAGCCACGGGTATATTATGGAAAATGATGTTTCGTTTTGTAAGCAGTTCTTAATTAATTGCCATCATGGGCGTAGCTAGGTATGGGCCTAGAGGACCGTGGCACCCACCTAATTCTATAAAAAAAAATTTTAAATGCATACAATATAAAATTATTAAAAAATACACAGGGTATTATGGACGGATTGCTTTTTTCTATTCAAGAAAACACAGCCAATTTAGGAATAGAGATGTCGGTTCCAAGGATAGTCTCTCGTCAAACGCACCGTTCAAATCCCCCATTTTCATCACCTGCTGAATACTGGAAGCGATCTATATACATTCCTTATATAGATTCTTTAATTTCATCACTGGACAGAAGATTTAATGAAGAGAATAGGCCAGCGTTTGCAATTCATTGTTTGCACCCGTCAAACATGCTTTCTTTGAAGCTTGAAGAGCTTAAAGATTTTGTGTAATTCTTGGCAACAAAAAAAAAAAAAAAATGGGTAAAGACGAATTAGCCGACTTAGAGCTGGCGAGTATTTTGAAAGACCCTGGATTATTTTATCCAAATATAAGGAAGGCGTTATTAATTTCATTGTCACAGCCGTGCAATACTGCAACTGTTGAGCGGTCATTTAGCAATTTAAGGCGAGTAAAAACATGGTTGCGCTTCACAATGACTGACGCTCGTTTAAACTGTAAAATAACATGCAATTTTACTTATTATCAAAAAATAAGTATATTGTATATTGCAGGACTATGTATGCTAAGCGCCCACCGAAGATTGGTAACAGAGAAGAAGGACGAATTTTTGTAAAAAAATCTAGCAAAATTTTCAGAAGATCCACGCAGATTACTTCTCAAATAGATCGAAATTGTAATAATCATAAAAAATCATAATCATAAAAAATCACAATTTTTGTGGCACCACCCTATTTCATATCCTAGCTACGCCCTTGATTGCCATAATGATCGTTTATTAAATATATTTTTTCCTTCCCTAAGACTAATAAGGCATCACGATTACATATTTGTTTCATGGGATGGCCAATAAATGCTGTAGAAACTACAAACAGATTGATAAACTTTAATGTACAAACAATTTTCCCCTGTCGTGTAGGGCACAGAAAAGCTTAGATTTACAAGAATAAATACCGAACTGAAATGCTGTGAAATAAAACTGCATTAGTCCTTTAATTCCCACATATTTTATTATTATGAACTGATTCAAAAGAGATTTCCGTTTAATAACAATTTTCGTAAATAAAATAAGGAGCATTAGTTGTCCACAGTTAGACTTACAGTGGGGAAATACACAAAGTTGTATGTTATTTATTTTAAAGGGCGAAAAAATGTGTAAAGAAGTCACTACTATTGGGCTTGGTGTGCTTATGTCGAAAGTAGTTTTTTTTTATTAAAAAAGACCTCAAGTCAAACAATTATCTTATTTAATAATAAAATGTATTGTTTGTTGTGGCTTTGTTGTTGAAGATATGCCGACATTTCATTGGGGAAAATATCCCAAATAATAAATTTCAATATTAAGTACTTATTGAATAATTTAATAATTAAATAAACACATATACTACGTTTATACGCACGCCTTATTTGCAAATAAAAAAGAAGAATGTTGCCGTATAACTTTTTTATTGTAACTTATTAGCTCACTTAACAAGTCGTGAATAACGACACTATTTGCAAATAAAAAGTAAGACGTTGCCACCTCATGAACGTTTTTTGTGTTTTACTTACCAAACAATCATATTTTCGTCACATGGCATCACTAACAATAACACAAGTTCTGTATGCAATTTCCCGTATAAACAGTGAATTAGTTATTTGCAAATAGTTATATTTGCAAATAGAACGTGCGTATAAACGTAGTAATAAATAACCAAATAAATAAATAATTATTAAGTAAATTATTTAATAAATTAATAAATAAATATATAAATCTTCGTAGACTAGTACCTAGTGCACTAGACTAGTAGTCCGAAGGTGGCCGCAGGTTCGACTCTTGCCGCAGACTCCGGGTGTTTCTTCAGTTTATATTTGTTAATTAAATAATAATAATAATAATAATAATAATAATAATAATAATAATAATAATAATAATAATAATAATAATAATAATAATAATAATAATAATAATAATAATAATAATAATAATAATAATAATAATAATAAAATACATCCAAAATAAATTAACCAATAATTAAAAAAAAAATAATAAAGTTACAAAATTTTGACTGTAATGGACCAGCTTATGAAACGCTTTCCTCTAGGATCCTCATGAAAAATTTTTACCTACACTGATAATAATGAATATAGAGAGATAAAAGTGTCACGATTACAAGCAAAGATTTCTCTAAATGTGATATATATATGAGTAACTGCTTAAGTCGACTTGAGCTCAAAACCATAAAGATTTGCCACTTTAATAGTATCCCTCAGCAAAAGTTCACAAATTTTTGCCAATTTTTCTGAAAGTTACAGTGTAATGCATTTCTGATTGTCTTTTCCTTTTGATGTACAATTTCATTTGGAACAATAACTTATGAAACTACGTGTGATAGTTCCTGAAATGTAGAATAATTTATTTCTAATATTTAAAAGCGGTTACAAAACGTATGTAATATCCCACGTTAAAAAGGGAGTTCATTTTTAAAAATGCAAAATTTCAAAGTTTCAAAATGTTTCCTTGTAAAACCACAAAATCAGACTTAAGCAGTTTTACCTTGGTGGCACAGAAATATACGAGTAAAATCGTTATACATTAGAAACTGCAAATGTGATGCTTCATATAATGGATACGAAAAAGTTAAACAAAAAGTTTAAATTTATCGTGTTATCTTGTCTCATATTAAGAGAAATTGGCAAGATAAAAAAAAAACATTTTATTCTTAAATTGCGGGCTCTAGTTTAAATATTAAATAGTCTGATGTACGTAGAGAAATAAATTTTTGTGGAAATTTTTCCACAAAAAAACAACTTTTTTGTTTCAACTAAAATTTCTCTTAATTGCGAAAATCAAAAAGTTTATTTAAATCCTGACGTATGTTTAACATGTTTATTTAGTGTTTCTGTTGTTGCTGTAGAACTTTTTTTAAACTTGTTTTTAAGGATAAAGTGATTGTTGGATGTGTTTGTGTTTGTGTTGTACAACAGCTAAAAATAGCCAAAATAGTCGTAGGAAAAGTTTATTTTTTATTTTATTGCAACTGTAAAGTTTTTTAGTTGTTGTCTTTTTTTGGTTGCTGTTGTTGCAAAAGTTGCAATGAAACTTGAATTATATGAAAAATGAATCTAAGCATTTTCACTAGTAGTAAGTAGTTCACTTGACACAGCAAATATTGTAGAGTTGAATTTTGAAAGTTAGAAATAAACTTAGAATGTAGTTCACAGTGGGCTGAAATGCAAAAAAAAGATAAAATTTTTTCTATTGTTTAATTTGCGTGAATAAAAATTTGTGCTAAATTATTGAATTCCATTTCAAGGATATTTTTGAGGAAAATAAGTTAAGTTTCAGTCTATTGGTTTATTTAATAATGTACCAACACCAATACTACAATGACATGCAAGATGTGTCGAAAGCATCGCCGCTCTCCGTGAAAGTACATTTGGTCTTTCGCAGAACACAAATGTACTTTCAAATTTTGCATCCTGACTTGGGCCTGCTTGACCTAAAGGTAAGCGGTCATAGATACCGACGTATGTTCGCTGATTGGGCTCTGGAGCAGTTGAAAACTTACCCTAATTTTCATCCAAATCTCATCTTCAGCGATGAGGCCCATTTCTGTATAAATGGACACGTCAACAAATTGACATTCAGATGAGATCCAGGAGCGTCCCAATGCATGCCGAAAAAGTTTCTATTTGGTGTAGACTGGCGGTGTAATCGGCGTATATTTCTTTGAGAACGATGTTGGCCAGTTTATCACCGTCAATGGGGAGCGCTATAAGCCGATGATTACCAACTTATTTTAACCTACATTGGATGGCATGTACATCATTCGGCAATTCTTTTGTGCATACGACCGTTTAATTTGATATAAAACAATGCCGTAATTTGTAAAAATAATGGAGGCAAAGTTGAAAATATTTTCTTGTTAAAAATTATTGTTTTAATTAAAACAAGACAACGTTGTGATTTTTATGAGTGCCAAATTTTCTAATAAATTCAAACATACATTTTTTGTGTTTCATGTAAATTGCTGATGTTATGCTCGTTTTTCTAGAACACTTGTCACATTTGTTTGGAAAAATCTATGTTCTGGACAAATATGAAAGCGAAGCCTCCTTTTCATCATACGACAAAGATCCACACAGATGTTTGTATGTATGTGTGGATATAAAAAATTACAATCATAAATATTTTGAATCTTACTAAATTGCATTCAATGGAAATATGCAAATTTGCCCCTTTTTAGCTCACGCTGCTGCATGAGATATTTCTAAGAATTTTCTAAGAATGTGTAATACATCTGTATGTGTGTGCATGTGTTTGTGTGTGTGTATGTAAAAGCGCACAAATACAATAACCGAAAGTCAAATAGAGCAATAAGTTTCAAATATGTTTTAATTAAAAAATTTGCATAAGGAAACTTAAAGTATCAAAAAGGCAATTGAAAATATACAACAAAAATCAATTATTAAAAGACAAAAAACATGATGCACTATTCATAAGAAACCAAAAGAATGACACTTTGTGGTTAAACACGAACCTAAATTCGAAATTTTGTTGAAATGAAATTATATATTTTTTAATTTCGATTTTAAACAATTCAAAATTGTGATGTGTGTAACAATTAATATTCCGATTTAAAGAAAAAAAAATACTCGTAATGGCAAAAAACACAATACGTTTGCAATATTGATTTATTATTATTCTCAATTGTAAGTAAAGTAGACTGGATCGCTTTGATATGCTAAACACTCTGGCTATCGAATAACAAACAATTCATTCGAAAGAAAATTATGGAGCACTTAAGAAGGGTGTCGCTCAAAAAAAAAAATCGTTTTGGATCATAGACAAGAGTAGATAATAATTGCAACATGATAATGAAGAATTTTTTCTGCTCAAATCGTATGATGTTTGATATGTGCGACATGGGGTCCGAACATCACCCCTATTGCTTCATATGAAATTTAAAATTTTTTTTTATTTGCAGTCGATTTTTTTTATAACTGCCTGTTTATGTAACCGATGGGAAAATTCCATTCCTCTATTTGTATTGAAAACAAAAACAATTTTGAGTTTGTTATTGTTGTTTTCAATATATATAGATGAAATAAATTTTCCCTTCGTTTTGCATAAACAGGCGGTTAATTTAATAAATATGTTTAGTTGGGAACGAATCCTTCCACACAGCAATAGTAACCATCCGCTTCTGAGGCTTTGTTCACATTTGATTACTATTAAGTAAAAAGAACTTCCAAAGAAGTCAATAAGATCCAAAATTTTTGTTTCTTATAATCTGTAATTATTTCAGCATAATCTTGCCATTCATTCATTTTATTCTTATTCATTTCATTTGAAATCATGTACATAATACACGTATAGAAGAAAAACGATATTGTAGAAGTGCCTTAAATGTTATTCATCCCAGAGAGAATTATATGAAATAGATTTGGGTTGCATCCTGATTACTTTTAGTTATTATTCACAAAATATAATTTAAATTGATATTGTTATCGATAGCTGTAAGTAGGGCTTAAGGTAGAGAATTTTATTTTATCATGGTATATATCAAAGACACCACTACATCCAGGACACTGTCTAAAAAAGCAGTAACAACACAAGTTAACTTATACATAAAATTACTTTGAGAATAGGGAATAAGAGCTTCACAAGACGTCATAAAAATGCTGAGATTTTGATGCTGGAAAAGTGCAAGTCTTCTTATATGAGAGTATGTAATAGTTCCAATAAATAATTGAAGAAAAATATTGTTTTCATGCTAATTTTAAGAAATAATTAAAATAAAATTAATACGGTATACAAAACAGGAAACACTTTGGGTACGAACAAAACAGACCTTCTAAAGAAACAGGGGTTACACAAATTAACCTATTTATGCTAATATAGTTACATCGGACAAACGGGACTGAGGATCAGAGCAAGATTTCGGGAACACATAACGGGCAACGACAGGAAACTAAGGGAACCAGTATCGATCCCGAAATCGAGTTTCGCGAACTGTATGTTTGACAACAAATGTACACCAGCACACATTGCATTTACGACATAAAGGATGACGGTGTTTACACCGCACCGAATTCTCTCCGGAATTATTGAAACATTTTTTCATAAAACACAATAATATCCCAATGAAAGCTACAAACGAACAGGCACTTGCGCCTGCGCAGTAAAATACAAAAATAGAGATGAAGAGAGAATGGTAAGAGAGTAGATACATGTGTTGGAGGAGAGTAACAGACAAACGAACAACAACGAGAGTGATACGTACAGAGTAACACGAGCGGACACACACAGCCGAAGGAACTATACAAGGACAACGAACAACAGGAAGTGATTTAGTGATGAAGATGGGACATAGCCGAAACCGGTATACTTACCAACTAAATTTGACATAGTATGACGAAAATTTATTCCAAAATTAATTGGGCAACTTTGTAGAAATCAATACTTTTTCAACTTAATTTCCTATTATTGAATATTTTGGAAGCAAAGAAAATGTTCTTTAAAAAAACTTTCCATTTTTTTCAGTAGCTATTACGAGTGAATTAACATTTACTAATAAATGATTACGAAATGCTTACGTCTCCCATTTTAATGGAATGCTAATTATTAATAACGAAATTAGTTTTCTTTTTGCCATTTTCGCTCATTCTGTCATTTATTCATATATTTTCATATTCAAGGGTTTTTTGTTTTTGATGAAAAAGTTAAACAGATTTTTCCCTTTCAGCATGTTTGTGTTTTCTTTTAAATTAGAGCGACAGTTGAAAAAAGCAACATTTTCTTTTCTAAATATGTTGCACATAAAACTTTTTGCAAAATATTGAACAGTTTTGATATACGAACACTAACTATTTCAAGTAGCTGTTTTTGTTCTATTGTGAGAGGGTGTGGGTAATATGTAACATGTTTCACCATTCAATATCTTTTTTCAGCAATGAAAACGCCACACCCTTTGACTTGTACGACAAGATGCAGTAGTAATAAATGTGATTTTTTTATCACTTTTAAGGACTTCTTTATTTACCATAAAAAAAATTTTTAAACAACTTTCATATCCGGATGCAATTTGGCTAGATTTGAATAAACCCTCAACCTAATTATGTTAATTATTTTCAATTTAATGTATGTAAGTCTTGAGTCAATGTCGATAACACTTTAAAAATTACCCAGTTCTTATTTTTACTTTTAATTCGTGGTAGACAGAAATAAAGTAAAGTGGAAAAAAGCTTTTCATTCTAAATACCTAAATTTAAAATATTACGGTTATTATTACAAAAAATAATAAAATTTGCTTTTCTTTGTATTTTATATACTGCAATGGTCGTAAAATTTGAAATAAAAACAAACATTCACGTGAAAGCTTTTAAGAAAAGTCACGACAACATACACGAATACCCCACAGGACATCAACGCAAATTTATACAGACCCTCCTTCTACAGCATCCATAGTTAAAAGCAAAAGAATCAATAAATTCCTTTAAGCCTTAATACTTCTTCTCGTAATACACATAAAAACATAATAAATATTTGTTTTCCAATACTCGCGCAATAACAATATTGGGACCGAACCATTGTCATCTCCTCAATGAGTCTAGAGAAAAAAATTTATCTAAGAAACTACAGCATGATAAAAACACATACACACACACATACAGATACACATACACAACCATAAAAAAACAAAATCATGTTTTAGAAATAAGAGAAACATATTGGAAAAAAATAAAATGGAGAATATATAAACAACAAGGACGACGACAAGTCACACAAATTTATGTTCCACTAAATAAATCACTTTCGAAATTAATGCCAAAGAATTTCTGCACCCGTGACACAGTAGAAACGTTTGTGTCTTTTCGCAAACAACGATAAATTTTGTTTAAGAAAACACTGTCTTTAACTTTCAAGGACAAATCATGGTTGCGGTAAACATATTAGGACGTTATATGGTTGCAGTCAAATCAGACACATGAACGATGTTGGTGATGTTGTAGCGAGCTTTATTCCCTTTTGCTAATGTACTAATTGCCTTCTTCTGACTTGTTTCTTGACAGGAAATATTTTGAAAAATTTATGAATCTGAAAAAGGTTTTGAAAGGCCAAAGTCCGACTAACAAACCCCCAAAAGCAATTAATAACGATATACAATCTGTTACGATTAGACGATTAAATATATAAGAATTTCAAAACGGAATGTCTTTTGGGGTTGGTATTTTTTATTTGTTGTAATTTCAAGAAGCGCTATTGAAATATCTCTCTTCAGAGATTATCAATGACTCAATTATCCCCGTCCCATTTTAAAATGGGCTATAACGAAGAAGAACTAAAGTGTGATTTGTATTCCTAAATGTTTACTGGGTGAACATCTGCAATAAATTGTTAAATATTTATTAAAAGCTGATTTAAAAAAAATTTAATGCTGGTATTTTTCCAAAATACAATCTGAGTCTCTAGAATGTGTCTGTGTTCTTGCTCTCGTACATTATAAATAAGATAAAAGTAAATAAAAAAATATATATACACGTATTTTAATAAAAACACATTGCGAATGGGCAAACAAACAAATAAAATGGCATCAACACATTCTTGTAAATAAAACGTGAATAAAGAGACAGTGGAGCGAAATAGCAAAAAATTGCATAGTCCTCTTATTCATATTGTTTTCCATACGGAAAGTTACAACGAATAGTACAAACTGTGCAGTGGTTGCAAATGGGTGTAAATATGCTTCGGTTTTTTGTTGTTGAAAATTTGCTTCTTTTGCACGAAAAACCATTGAGCGAGAATGAGTTCTGCATTTTTATTAAGTTGTCTCTTTGTTATTTGTAATAAAGGAATGCCATAAAGTCAAACTATTTATGATAACAAATACAAAAACAAACTACAATCCAATTATGTTAGAAATATTTGATATATTAGAAATATTCTGTCTCTAAATCACACAATTGAACGCATTCTGTAGCCAAAATGTAAGAATCACATGGTTTCCTAAGCCAATTTACCATAAGCTTTGGGGAAGGGTAGGGAGTAAGTTTACTCTTTTCAAAATAAAATTCAGACTTACACTTTCAAAATGGCAATAATTTTTGTTTTCTTTTCTGTGTCTGAATTTTTTAACTGAATCATGTCGTTTTGCAAAAAGTTTCAGCATTAAAAATTAAAATTGTTGCAAAAAAAAACTATTGTGTTGCATGAGTATAAATTAATTAAATGTATATTTATATGTGTTCTCATTATAATTAATTAAATTAGTTAAATGTATATTAAATGAAAATGAAGGCACTTTCTTGCTTAAAAATGTTGTCCCATTTATTTATCTGAAGCCACTGTGAACATCGCCATTAATGTTTTAACATCACAACTTTAAAATATATGATAACAAATTTAACGGAAACGGAAATAACATTTCAACAGATGCTCTCTTCTCAACGTAACAAGCCCAAACACAAGCAACTACGGTGAAATGCTCTTATTAACACGAACATTGGAAAATGCTGTGTACTAAATGACCTACAGTTCTGGTGAATATTTAATAAGGCATTTATAATACCTCGATTAAATAATTATCAAAAAAAAAAAAAAAAAACACTTCAGAAGATTGTGAAGCTGCAACTAATCTGTTAACAGTCCAAAAAAATGTTTTCGTGACCAAATTAACACCACAAAGCTGTCAGCTGTCAGTAGCAGATGATACAATATTTGAAAAAAGTGTCGAAGAAGTTGTGCCATTATCAAAACTACAGGGGGCATTTATACCGATGTTGTACAAATTTTATATACAAGCTGATGTGCATGTATATAAATATATAGATACACTCATACACTTTAACAAAATCCAATTATTTATGTGTCTATATTTATAGTATTCGTAATATTTGCATTAAATTGAAAAATACAATTTAATAATTTTTGGCACTTTTCGGCATATAGACAAACGACAGTCTGTTTTCTTTTCTAAAAATAGTGCAACATTTTTTACACTTTCAAAGTTAAAGTAAATATGAAATCAATTGACGTACCATATTGATTTATTTAATATTAAGCTCAGAAAATAATACTGTCAACTTATTGTCTTCAAACTTTATTTTTTATTAGAAATGTTAGAAATAAGTAATCTATCAGCACGGAGAATGCATTTGGAGGCAAATAGTTACATGCCAATTATACTCAGATTCAAGCATCTTGTTATTCAAATATTTTATTCCTCAAAAAGTTGCACTGATCGATTAAGCAAACTTCCCTGACATTCAGAAAATAACGAGAAATTAAATTTTTTTAACATTTCATTATGTATAAATTACACATTTAGAAATTTAATTAAAAATAGGAACTTTAAGATATTTGGGAGCATACAACATTTTAATTTACATTAAAATAAAATAAAATAAAATAAAGGGTGATTTTTTAGTAATTTTCTTTTGGCAGCTCAGCTGTTTTCGTGTAACATGTTACTGTTAAACGTGTTCAGTTTGGTCTATAATTTAACCATGACTTACAAACGGACAACGCTTGAAGATGATGGGATTTTATTATCAAAATTCATGCTCAGAAAGTTGTGTGTGTTTATCGGAAAATTGTGTCAGCGACGAAGCTCATTTCTGCTTGAGTGGATACGTGAAGAAGCAATATTGTCGCATTTGGTATGAACAGCAGCCAGAAGCATTGCATCCCGTAAAATGTACTGTTTGGTGTGGATTATGGGCTAGTGTCATCATTCGACCGTACTTTTTCAAAGACGACGAAGGCAGGAACGTCAAGCGCTACCGTGCGATGAAATTGTAATCATCGCAAAATAAAAGAGCTAGACTTGGTATCAACAAGACTGTGCATACGAAACAATGGACCAATTGAGAGGCGAGTTCGGTGAAAAGTTTATACTTTGTGAGGCTATGTTAAGGTTCATGTCTATAGGGACTACCCCATACCGGTTGACGTACTGAAAACCAATATTAAAAAATTTGTGATATAACGGCCGATATTTTAGAGAGAATATGTCAAATTGTATCCAGCGTATGAACCATTTGAGGCGTAGCCACGGTCAACATTTACATGAAATCATCTTTAAACATTGAATTATATAGATCGTTCTATCAACTTAAATAAAGATTTCATACATTTTCTAAATTTTATGCGTTTTTTTAAATAAACTCTGAAAGCTTTTAAAAAATCACCTTTTACATAAGTAAAAGCATGCATATGTTAATAATTTTGAGCATTAATATATATATATATATATATATATATATATATATATATATATATATATATATATATATATTAATGCATATATATCGGATGACATCATTTTATGCAAGTCTGGCGATATTAGTTGTCAAAACAGTGCGATTATTTAAGCCTTAAATAATCTCTTGTGAATAATATTCCAACTAGACATTAATTTTCCAAACGATTTCGAACTTGTTTTAGATTTTTATTCAGATTTCTATCAATGAATATTGTAAAATCATTGTATATTGAAATAATTTGGACTTGGAAAAATGAATAATAAGCACGTTTTTCACATATCTTTTTTCTCAAAATCTTATAAAAGTTGGTCTTTCTTCTTTCAAAAGATTTTTAAAGTTGAAAAGCCTTAATTCTCTTAACTCAGAATTCAAGTCTTGGTTTTAATTTTCGTTAAAAAGAATTGGAAAAATATTTCGTAAAAATGAAAAATCAATTAATTTTGCCATTTAGCATCATATAAAGACTAATATAAACTTAAATATTTCATTTGATTTTCAAAATCAATTTTTTAAAAATTTTATCTAACATCACAATCCGAAAATATTTTTTTATATATCAACAGAGGGCACTTAGGAAACATTATCGTAATTCAGACGTGTTTGCTTTGAGTTTGAAATGAATATTCGTTCATATATTTTGACAAAATAACAGCTTAAAAATAATTTGGAACGATTTTCCGTCATCCGACGTCAAATTTGGTTTATGAACAGACCGGTTTCGGCTTTGTGCCATCTTCAGTGTTCTCGAATACTAAATCGTTTTTCTCGCTGTACGTTGTCTTTTGTATGGTTCGTTTTTTCTTTCTTTGACCCTTTGTGTTTCTCTCTCTCGTCCTTGTATGGCTATGTGTCTCTCATTCTCTCTCTCTCTACCTGTTACCTGTTCCTCTCATTTTTCTATATACCATGTCTGTGCTCCCTGTCTTTATAGCGCGGCGATTATTTAATAGGTGTATTATCTGTATGCAGGTAGTAATCTATGATTGTGCGTTTTTGGATTGGCCTTTTGTCTTGTACATCTGTTGTTATATTGTTCGGTTCCGTTAAATTATTGTTCTCTTTTGTGTAAAAATATTTTAATGGTTCAAATATTATGTCCGAGGCAGTGTTTATTTGTTCATTTATTATTCTCCCATCAAAAGTTTTCTGTTTGTATATTTCCATGTTTTCTAATACGTTCAACCGCCGTCCTTTATGCTGTATGTGTAACAGTTTAACCGTTTTTCTAATATGCGCTGGTGTACATTTTTTGTTGAATATGTGGTTCGCAAAATTCGATTCTGGTGTTGTTCCTGGTTCTCTCATTTTTTTGTTGTAGTCTCTCATATGTTCCCGAAATCTGGTTTTTATCTTTCGTCCCGTTTGTCCGATGTAACTGTGTTGGCATGTGCAAGTTAATTTGTATACTCCTTGTTTATCCAGGCAGTCTGTCTCGTTTGTGCTGTCTTGGAGTATTCTACCCAAATTGTTATTTGTTCGGAATGCTTTGTTGTTTGTGTCTGTAGCAGTTGGTTTCCTGTATATTTCGTATTCGATCCTATTTAAGCTCTTGTTTGCCCGAATTGTTAAGTCTAGATAATTTATGCTATTGCCTTCTTCCACTTCCATTGTGAATTTTATGTTTTTGTGTTGTTTGTTCAGTAGATCCAGAATTTGTTCCTCTTTATTTCCTTCCAGTATACATATAATATCATCTACGTATCTCGCATAGAATGTAACCCCGAAATTGGTTTTTAGGTTCTCGACATATTTCTCTTCTAAATTTTGCATAAATATTTCCATTAGGATTGCTGATGTTGGATTACCCATTCCTAGTCCATTGGTTTGTCTATATATGTTATTGTTGAATTTGAAATAATTTTGCTCCAATGTGGCTTTTAGCGTATTTGCGAGTTGCATTGAAAACTCTACGTCTTTTGTTTTGTTGAGCAGTGTTTTATGTACAATGTTTATTGTCTCTGTTGTTGGAATTGATGGATACAAGTCTTTTATATCAAATGAGACTAGCCTAGTGTTTTCTGTTATATCCACGCTCTGTAGCCTATTAACTAATTCCGTGGTGTTGGCTATTGTGTGTTTGTTTTCTAGG
This sequence comes from Germaria angustata, assembly GCA_963681545.1. Lineage (NCBI taxonomy): Eukaryota > Metazoa > Arthropoda > Insecta > Diptera > Tachinidae > Germaria > Germaria angustata. The sequence goes on along the minus strand of OY812999.1, from coordinate 19,669,106 downwards.
TCCAAGTTGTCTTTCAGTATTGTTTTTAGGTATTTCGATAGTTTGTAGCTCGGGGCCGATTTGTAATTAATTATGGGTCTCATTGGTGTATTCGGCTTATGTATTTTCGGTAGAGCAATCATGGATGGAGCGCATGGGTTCATGAAAATAAATTTTGTTGTAAATTCAGTTGCCATATATTTAGTCTTGGGAAATCTTCATTTTTCGTTAAAAAATCTTCAAATCTTCATTTTTAAATATTGATTGGTAAAAAGTCTGCAAAATGCAGACAAATCTGCTCTCCTTTTAACAGTGTTTATGACTTAAACCAAAAAATGTAGTCTTGCCCCCGCACAAAATATATTTTTGGATCCACCAATGTTCCCTAGTTTTAAGGAAGTAGTGACTACCTCTTTTGTATAAATATTTTATAAATATAAGGAATTGAATAAAAACCAATTTCTGTGCAGGAAAAAACTCATTAGTAGCCAACCATCGCAACGTCTGCATATAAAACTTTACTTTGCAAGGAAAGTAACAATTTCTGTACTCGTTAGCTCCTAATAGTATCCTTATACTATTCTAGTTTACAACAAGAGACATTTAGGCAGCCTTATCCTTAATCAATACAAAATACAATTTTTTTTAATATTTCCACCAGACTACAATGGCGGCAACCAAGCTACATTTGCCTCGTGTGTGCTTAGCATCATGCTTGAAACAGCTTTAACACTTTGAACGACATCCTTATCAAATTTAAGTGCTCACAAAGTGCTGAAAATGAAGAAAATAGCTGATTACTTGTTCATGGCCAAATAAAATTTCCTAATGGTTTGTCTTAATATGAGTATATGCATCTATGCGTGTACATATTCCCATCTACAAAGTCTTTAGCTAAAATAAGAAAAATTTTAAAGAAGAAAATTATTTTGCTTAGTTTTCTGTTTTGGCAAAAGTGTGTTAAATAGCATGGCTGCCTGCCTGTCTGTCCGTTTAACTTTAAAGTGTATATGTGGATGTGTTACGTGTGTGTATGTCAGTGAGGGCATAATAAATATTTATACACTATTTTTTTTTTTGATTATCTTTTACCCACTAACGACATCTTAATGCTTTAGCAAATTATGTTAACAACATACATATATGTACATACGTATGCAGTCGTGTATTAAATACTAGAACACAAATACATGCATAGATGTTATATGCTTAAATTCTAAAGAATATCGCCGTATATATGTGTTGAGTATGTTAAAGGGCTAAATAGGATTTTATTACAGGTATTTTCTAAATAATCGATTAAAAATGTTGTTTATGGCATGATAATGATAATGATGATGTATTGATATTTTGATTAATTTTCTTAAGGGCAAAAAATTTTAGTAGAAACTTTTTCTTAAAAAACTTTCAGAAGTTTGTTTTCTTTCCCATCCATGGCTTCAATAACTTTCTCTTTTATTTCTTAGTCCCACGAACTTCTTCATCTAGTGAACTAAATATTCTCTACCAGGAATGGCACTTGCAGTTGAAAAGCTGTAGCAATTAACTTGAAAAATATCACCTTTTTCAATTTAATCCTATAGGGTGTTTCAGTAAGATTGCACTGTTTTCATTTTAACATAAAAACATGTATTTTTTGAGATAGTTGTGATTTTTTACTGGATTGTAATGAAAACATGTTCCAAATAAGTATGAAATAAAATCTCTGTCAAATGTCTCCGCCCGCTCTAATGACAGACCTTTACTGTTTTAATGAAATTTTCCATGACTTTTTTTACAGAGATGTGGCTGTATCTCACCATAAATAATATGTTGTGGAAATAATTGCTGCAATAAATCGGTTGTTTCTCGAGCGGTGTGGAACGTGGCGCCATCCTGCCGAAACCACATATCATCCAGATCTATGCCATCCAGTCGAGGCTACAAGAAATTCGTTCTCATGTTCCTGTAACGGATGCCGTTCACACTTACTGCAATTTCATTATCCTCTTCAAAAAATTAAGGCTGAATCACGACGCCTGACAAAAATCTGCAACATACCATTGTTTATTTGTTTCTTATGGATTGCATGAAAATTTTCTCGACAATTTTGTGTATTCACGCAGCCATTCCGATGGAAATGCGCTTCATCGGAGAGGTTGGCTTTTTTCGAAAAATTGGCACTGACTCCACTTTGCTCCATTAACCATTGAACGAATTACGGGCGCTTTCCATGGTCTATTCGTTTGAGCTCCTGAATAAGCTGAATTTCGTACGTATAAAACTGGAAATCTCTTGCCAAAATTCGCTCCAAAGTGCTTCGTGAGATTTGAACTTGTTGAGAACGATGGTGAATCGATGTTTTCGGGTTTTTGGCGATATTCTCGTTTACAGCAGCAATGTTTTCAAGAGACCGACCGGTACTTTAACGCACCACTCTTCGTATGGTTGACACTAGAAATGGATTACATCGGGTCTTAAAAGATCCCAAAGTTGTTTCGGTTCTGTGATCTATTCGATTGGCTCTCTATATTGAATTTGGTTTTTTTTTGGCCAGAGTTATGTACTTGAATATCTCAAAATTATGGAGATATGAGTACCAAAGTACTCTTGGGACTTAATAAAAGTCTATATAAATACTGCTGCAATGAATAGAGTACTTGGTTATATAGATGATTGCATGGTATGCACTTAGAGCAGAGTGATTGCCACTGTTGTACGTACCATCACAATACGTTTCGGATTCCAGTAGTGCAAAAAAAAGTTCACTTGCACCATTCAATTGTACCACTTTTGCCATCTCTGTTCTGTACAAAGTTTAGTCGAAAACACCACGTCACTTTATTTTGAAAGGTGTTAACAAAACATTTGTTTAACAAAGAACTGAGAAAAAAGTATAAATGTGTATACGACTACATACATATACAAGAGTTATCTGGTTATATAATTGGATATGTTTACAAGCTCCTACACAGCGCCACAATTATACCCATGTACATATTTAAAAGCTATAACTAATTTGTACCAACACATGTGTGCCAGAGTAACAACACGCACACACTTGTACTTACATGTCCATGTTTATGAATGTGTGGATGTGTTTGTGTATAAATGTTCGTGGCATGATATGAATTGCGAATAATTTTGCCACTCATCTTGTTTCTCTAACCCACATTCTGGTGCAAATGTCTTATTTTAACCTTAACTTATGGTTTAATTTAACTGTTAATTATGGCATGAGTTGAAGATATATGGCTTGGGGAAAAGAAAATAAATATCTGCCCCTACCTTCTTTTATATGTAGAGCATTTTCATATTTTACATTTTTTTATTACGCTGCTAAACAAACAAATTTAAGTTGCTGAAAGTGAGTAGAGTTTTGATAAAATTTATTTAGGAATATTGCAACAACTATACTTAATCACGTGTGGGTCCAGTATTAACTTTTGCAAGGCGTGTGGGTCTATTTTAATTTTCTTCCAAGCAACACCTTAGAAATACGAGAAACACATATTAATTTTAATAATTTTGGGAGAGATATACGAGTATTTATTTCCCCCGTTTCCTAAAAGCACAAGAAAATTTGATAAATAACGGTGGTGGAGTGTGGAACCATAAAATATTGAAATGATTTGTTTCAAGAAACCACACCAGAAAACATAAAGAAAGAAGTTTTAGTGAAATATTATTTTCGTTATAAAAATTTCCTAAACAGGCAAGGAGTTCGAAGGATGGAAATTTATGTTAATGTTAAAATATTTATTGACACAAACATTAACAAATAATTTTTTTCTAAATCAAACAATAAGCACATTTTAAATCTAAAAATGATAAATTTATAACCAGCCAAAGTCAGACATAAATCTAGCCTTCCTCTTTCTAAGTAATAATCATGTTGCGTAGTGAGAAAATTATGGAAAAAATAAATAGGAAATGAATCTGCATAGTCTATACATTTCATCCAATTTGAGTAAAACCTCACATGCTTATGAAATGTAGCTGTGAGTGCTTTCGTAGGCTAGTAACTACTGTAGTGGACTAGTAGTCGGGGGTCGGAGGGTCGATTCCTGCAGACAAGCCAAATAAATGGCTTCGGGGTTGGTGTTATTAAAAAAAAGCTGAGCATAAATTTTGAATTTGATTTGTATGTAGGGACACGGTGCTGACATAAACATTTGTACTACTCGATGTAAAGATTAATATTTATTTAGTCTTCAACTTTTTGTCGTTTAAGGTCATTGACTTTGAATCATAAAAACATTTATATATGGGGTGGCCCAAAAGTAATGTCATAATTTTAACTGACTGCCATTGTACTATAAATCAAAAAAGAGCTCTGAAAATAGTTATCTGTATCTCTATATCAATATCGAAAACTCTATACATCGACATCATAAATGCCCAAGCACAGTGACATTTGGCATCATCTGCAAAAATGGCATCCAATTCAAATTATGACATAATTTTGCGCTACCTTGTAGATTTTTTGTCTGCTTGATATCAGTCTTGAATCCGAACTGCAACCAACATTTAAAACATCGACAAAACAAAGTCAATAACCATTGAAACAACTGAAACTTCTCTTACTTTATTTAAAAATTATAGTCCAGGCTTGAAGCTTAATTTTTTAAAAGCGCTTTTCATTAACAGTAAGAAGAACAAACTTAAATTTAAAACGAATTTTTAGCTTCCCTATATAAAAACATAAAAGTGGCGTATTTCTGGGAAAGACTGTCCGGCTCAACTAACAGCATATTGAATATGTATTTAACGATGTGATTGTGTGCCAGTGATTTCCCCCCGGGGGCACGGTTTATACATCTTGTCATGGTGGCTCGGTGTTGTGCTTCCTGGGGTATAGGGTTATCAGGTTTCCGGACCTAGGCCTTTTTGCTGATAACCCCTAAAAACTTGTATGTTTCTATCCAATCCCTGAAATAACAGCGTAACGGGCGCGCATGCAAGTACATTAAATGTAAAAGTGAGTTCGCTCGCTCGTCCGGATGGGTAACATGGTCTTTCCAGACCTTGACCTTTGGCCAGTTACCCATAGAACTTAATATGTTACTACCCAGTTCCTGAAATAACAGGGTAACGGGCGTACATATGTATAAGTAATTGAGGTAGTAGCTTTGCTGTTAAGCTTTACAACATCAACACACATGCCAAATTATATTTTCCTATAAATTATTTCAAGCGGCTACTTTAGCACATTTAATTAACTTAATGAAAGTGCCAAAAGCGGAAGTACTTTTATCTAAACTGACAAAATGTAACCGAAAAGGGAAGCAACCGATCACCAAATTTGTTTGTTTATACATTTAATTTTCAGTGAACAAAAAAAAAAAAAAAAGACATGCAGTAGGAAAAGTAAAAGAGAAAAATGCACTTCCGCTAACAAAAACACAATACGAGAAAATAACGAGAATCATTAGTCTGTTACAAATTGTATAAGGAAATTCGAGAGATAAAAGTTTGTTAAAGCACAGCGATTAAATAAGACAAAAAGTTTTACAGTCGAATTCGGATAAGCGAAAGTGGAAAATAGCAGCGAGATTTTTCGTTTAAACGTACTGCGAGTCACAGAAAACCGTCTCGGTTAAGCGAGATTAGAATTAAAAAAATGCTCCTTGAACCGATAATAGAAAATATGATACTGAAAATAAAACAGACGTATTCCGATTTCTAACTTAGATTTATTTTCTGAGCCAATATCTTATCGGTTGCAAATAAAATCCTTTTTTTAAGCACAGTTTATTTTATAACTTTGTGCTAAATCACCATTAAAAGTTAAACGATCGAGTAGCAAGTGGTCATAACACGACTTTATTGTTAATGCTCCCTATGCTTCCCAGAGTAGTAAGAGGAACATATATATTGTTATAATATTAGTATTCTCTGCCTGTATTCCATATTCCTGCAGCCATTGCATTGGACCATTAAGTTGGACGTTCCGTAATTGAGTGCCAAGCAATCTGATCGCTAAATAATCAGCCAATAGTCGTGCCTTTTAAGGGAAACCACTGTACCTCTATGGCAGGTCATATCAGTGATTCTCTACATCATATTATTTCTGAGGCTGGAGTTTAAAATTTCTCTGAAAATTTTTTCGTTGGCTGTGCGAGTGATGTCCATACAACTTTTTTTTATTCAAGTCGACCGTTTCGATTGTAGAAATTTCATCTTAATTCTTTTATCAAAGATCACGACTGATCATCACGGGGAAATCTGTGTGCCACTTCGATTGCTTTTTCTACACAAAGTGTGAACTTGTTCAAACTGTGGCATATATGCTTCGTAAATGAGTGTTTGACTTATCGATAAGAGTTTATCATCTCTGGTTAAAAGTTTAATATTTTGAGCCCATTTCCTACTTTTTTGATTTTTTTTTTCAAAAAAAGGACAATAATCCTTTCAATCGCTTCATACACGTTTTTTTTCGAATGGCTGCTATAGTTTTTAAACAAAATATGTAATTGTATTCGTGGACATTCATCCAAAATTGATTCTTGTGCAAAATATATCTTTGGACCATTTCCCATTATTTTTAAATTTCTTAAATAAGAAGGAACCAATGCCCCTCAAACCGCTTCTTACATGGCTTCCTCGAAGTGCTGCTGTAGTTTTATTCATTTAAATATTTAATTAAGGTCCAATAATTATCATACTAGTCTACTAGTATTTTCAGAATTGTTGAAAAAAAGGGTCAAAATCCTTTGAACCGTTTTTTAAAGAGTTTCCTTGTCCTGTTACTAAGTTTCTTAGTAGGTCGCATAATTAAACTTTTGGCCATACATCCAACATTGAACCTTATCCAAAATATATATTTGGCCATCTACCACTATTTTAATATTTCTTGAAGAGAAGGATCAATGTCCTTTGAACCACTTAAAGCTTAATTTTCTAGAATCGTCCAATCATCAAAAATTTTACTAAAAAATGTGTTGTCCAATATTTATCCACTAGTTTCAAGTTTATTGAAAAGAAGAGCCAGAATTATTTCAACCGCTTCATGACTGAAGCGATTTTGGTCCTTGACTGCATTTTATATGACCATGTTGCGACCACTCCATTTTATTGAAATTGTACCATGTAGACCAACAATTTTTGTTTCATTTATTTCAGCCCAATCTTTGCACACATTCTTAGAAAGTTGAACCTTTCGGATCAGTGTTACTGTCCAATGGATTTCATTAAGACCTTAACTACTTTCTCCATGTCAACATTGAACCGTGCTTATTGGAAAACCCTCATAGGTTAAAGTAAAATAACACACATATGTTGCTGCTATTTACCATGGCTGTTATTGTTATTGTTGTTGCAGTTAGCAGTAGTTTAATGGCGCTTAAACGACTTGAAAACTAAGAAAAATAACACAATAACCATCCAATACCCACTGACTTGTGCGAATAGATCTAGAAGTACTTTAACGTTTGTTTTAAAAACACCAAAAAACGAGAATGTGAGTGTGTGTACATGTTTCTATCATAGACACAGCACACCTACATACACACATCTGCATGTATAACAACGCATGCATATTTAGTGGGCGTTTGGTTCATGGTGATGGCTTTTTATGGAAAAAATTCGTGTCATATTTATATCAGCATACAGGAGAACATACATACATGAATACATGAATTATAAATGCTGGTGAATAAAGATTAGGATGGAACCTGATTTTTTTTGTTAATGTTACCGCATAGTGAAAAAAGGGAATGCAAAAAAGCCATGGAAATGGTGGGATTATGACCCGGACGTAGTGCAAATGCGGATCACATACAATGATTTCAACAAGTCCTTGACATTAGAGAATGTTCCTTTTTTTGATGATTATTCACTGATTTGGAAAGCTCCTTTCAATATATGGAGGAAATTGAATTGCTTATGACTTTTTCTTAAAGAAAATTGTTTTATAATACATCGCGATAAGATATTTATCACTGGGAATAATCTTTACATCTGAAAAAGGTATAAGTTTGACAATAATTACGTTTTAATTTTTCTTATGTGGAATTTAATTGTATCAATTATTGTTGAGTGTATTTCAATTGAACTCCATACTCCTATATTTTTAACCAAAAGAAAATAATATATCGAATTCATTATCGTTAAAAACAAAATTAGGATAACATTTGTATTTTTTGTGTTTTTCTACATCTTTACTTTAATTTCAAATATTTAAATAATAAATAAAAATAAAAAGGATGGAAGAAATTTGAAACAATTTGTAACCATTTTCTTAAATCTTTAATACAATTTTTTCGGCATTTATAAATTATAATTAAATAGTATTTATTATTAAGCACAAGGTTTAATTTATTATCTTTTATTAAAGATTCACAATAACAACAACAAAAACAACAACAATAATAATAATAATAATAATGATAATAATAAACAAAGAATTTTTCCTAAAGAACATTCCTAAAGCGGCTTGAAAATATTGAATAAAATTTAGAATAAGTTCTATAAAAAAATTATAATAATAATTTTTCTCTGTATGGTCTAGAATTTTTTAAAAAGAGAAAAGTTCCCTTGCTTATTTCTGTTCAACTTTCTAGGACCGTCCTATTGCTCTAATACACACACGCAAACACACATTTAAAAAAAAATAAACAAACAAATTCTCGTAAAACGTACATGCGGAAAATGTCGTTTTCTATTTTTTTCTCGCAACGATAAGTTTGTTTTACTGCAACAATCATGCAAACAATCGCAAAAGGAAAGTGTTGAAATTAAAGAATAAAATGAAACGAAAAGAGTTTGTTTTTTACTGTTTCATGTCTTTTTCTTCTTCACAGTTTGTCTTATTTATTCTTTTAACTGTCAAAGAGCATAATTTAATTGTATTTTTTATGCATTTAAGTGCGTGTTTGTTTGGCAGTTGGAACAGTGTGTTCGTGTGTGTATATTCTTTTTAGGGAGGAAACGGAAATGTATGCAAAGAATATTAAATTTACATTTGGTGTAAGACAATAAAAAATAGAATTAATAATAATAATAATAATTGGCTTGATACATTAATTTTCCTATTCAAGTTTGTCTTGTTTAAGGATGAAAATACTCGTATTTATCTCTATAAAAAAATTAAAAGAAATCAAAGAGATTTCAAATAAATTTTTTTTATATTTAGAGACAATAAATATATAAATGGAAACAATTTCAAATACGTCATAATATTTTTCTCATATAAATGCCAAGGTTGAAGTTTTCTCTCTCATTTCATGGAAATTTTAAGAAATTAAAATTTCGATATTGATTCCAATTTCAAAAGATAAAAACCCAAGGATAATGTCAAATAACTACAAAGAAACAATTTTAATAAATAAAAATAATAAATAAATTTAAAGTTAATAAGAAAAAATTGTGATACATATAAGATTCGTTAAAACTCATAAAATCCTTACCTTAAAACTCAATTGCGTTTTCATTTCTAAAAATGTGTAACATTTTTTGCCATTTCAAATAAAAGATGGGAATATAGAATTCTTTAATTATCCCAAAAATGTAAGGAAAAGTATGCATTCACGAAAGGATGTTAATTTTGATGTTTAATTTGACGCCATAAATAGACTTTTAAAATCTGATGGAAGAAAATTTTTAAATATTAAATAAAAATAACAAAAACTAATAATTATGAAATATTAATAATGGCAAGAAATTTTTAAACAAACATTTTGTGTAAAATACGTTTTATTTTCAGTTATTTTGTCCCCAAGTGAAAATTACTATTTTTTCCAGCTAAATTGTTACAAAACTATTTTCAGAATTTACAAAATTTTTTGTAGGTATGTACCCATTCATATGAAATAATTACTGATTCAGAGAAATTGGTTAATGAAAATAAATTTTGGTTTTTCAATTAATTAACAATATGTTTTCCACCTTTTTGAATAGATAATTTATTTCATAACGAGCCTTAAAGGGAATTCACCCATTCGTTCTGAACGTTCCGAACGCTTTTTTATATGTAGTTTGACGTCTCTATTTTTTTGAGAGTGAGAGAAAGAGAGTAAATTTAATGCGGATCAACAACAAATTATTTCGTTCAGAACGAAGGGGTGAATTCACTTTTAGGTCACTTTCAGTAAAAAAAAAGAAAAAAAGGAAAACCTTTTCTTGAAGAAGACGCCTAAAGAGGCGTCGAAACATTGAAATTTATTTTTTATAAAAAGACCCAAATCTCGCTTATGAAATAAAAGATATTTTAGTTTTTTCTGTAAAGTTTGAAGTACATCGGACAAAAATTCATCAAAAATTTAAATTTCAGAAATTTTTATCATATTAAGAGTCATATAATTTGATATAATAAATATTGCATATTTTTGATTTCTCTCTTTCCCTTAAATTTATCCACATCCGGTCTTTATTCCCATAAGACCCACTAACGTTCCTACTGGGCATTTGAAATTTCAATCTGCTGGTGCATGTACAAGTGTTTCTGTGCATTAAAATCTCTATATTAAATTTTTAACTTTTTAATCCAATATAATAGCTTCAATGAGATTTGTAAATAAATTGCAAGTTAAAGTTTGCAGGTTAAGCTTTATTTATGTTACAGCAATCAGTTTGATAAGATGTCCTTAACAGAAATTTAACAAATTAATTTAAGCTCAAAAGTTACTGTGAAGAGATAAAGTCATGACAATAAAATTAAATGGAATATAGAGTAGTGTAATATATTGAAGTATAATTACATAAATTCGGAGAATAAAATTAAATTTCAAAATGGAATAATATTAAAGGGCAGCTAAATTGGATTATTGAAGTGAAAATAATTACTCGTATATTCTTTAATGGAATATTTTCTTTTGCGGAAAATCTCTGGAGAAAAGATCTTCTTTAAAAAATATACCCATATTTATGTGTTTGGAATAGCGCGATTTTTCAACAATGTTGAGTAGAAAATTGCGTTCGACCTCAACCTTGTGAAGAGCTTAAGGCCTGGGAGTCTATTTGAATTTGTGAAAAATCTTAAACAACTTTCATCATATAAATTGATAATTTTCGTTCTCATTAAATTCACACTGTGGTGAGGTTATCAGCTGTCCGGACCAAGGCCTTTATGCTGATCACCCCTAAAACTTGTATGTTGCTTCCCAATACCTGTAATAACAGGATAACGGGTGCGCATGCAAGTCCGGTTGGGTAATATGTTCTTCACAGGCCAGTTACTCATAAAACTTAATGTGTTACTACCCAATTCCTGAAATAATGGGGTAACGGGTGTGTGTATAAGTATTTAAGAAAGTATGCTTGCCTATGCTTCTCTGGGTACAGGTGCTACTGAAACTTCGTCCTAGACTGGATATTGGTGAGGCACCTTCGGGGATCAGCATGTCATCCCTATTAGTAGCACATGTGATCCTTACCCCATATGCGCATCTGGAAGGGACGACGGGGACGGTGGTGAAAGAATTTATTCATCCAGTGCCATGAGGACCATCAGGTTAGGTTTTAAGACAGGTACTGATGTAAATCTCTGACATATTTGACATATTTGTGGTGAGCTTTCATGTATGTAACATTGTTTTACGCACGAGTACATTAACAGAAACATTTATTAATATTTTGTAAGTTTGACTAAAAAATTTCCCATGAAATAATTGACATTCATATTATTTCACGAGTTAAAAAAATGTTGTGAGACACCTTTCATTTTCTTTACACAACATGAACAGAGCACATCTTCCGCAATCTTATTTTTTGCAATTATTTCATACTAATTTTGACAATATTTCACATCAAGTGTCAAAGCGTCTACCACGCTAAAGACTTAAAAGAAGTGCCATTTTTGACGAGGAAGGTTTTTAAGATATTTATCCTTTTTACTATTTTAACGAAAGGTAAAAAGGCGACTAGATTTTCATTTTATAAATATCTAATATGTGAAGTATGCGAAAGTTGCACTGTTCTTTTATATTCTATCAGGCCTGTCACAGAAATCAATTTCGATCGAAAGTGGAGTTGATTCCGTATTTTATTATTTTATTTATTCAATCAAGAAAGTTTTAAATTTGTTTTTGTACTATCAGATACAAAAAATGCAAATTCGATCATGAAATTAAAAGTGGTTTCATTCCGAAAAACAATTTCGTTTTTTGTTTTCTGGAGAAGCAAAATACGGAATTAATTCCACTTTCGATCGAAATTGATTTCTGTAACAGGCCTGTATATTCATAAGTGTCAGGATAGTTTTGATCTGTTTCCTCCCTCACATTTTATGATACTTTCGTATGCCCTACACTGACATCCTAATTCTTAATAAGATTTTTAGTTCCAACATTGTTCATTGTTCACATTTCAAAATTTTTTGATAAATGATAAAATTTCGATCAGTTCGGAATTTATTTCAAAGTTACTTATACCGCTTTGAATAGATAAAAATGGCGTTCCGTTCGGTGCTGACATTCAAAAGTTAAAAAATGCTTTCATATAGACACACTCTTACTTTTATGATATAAAAACGCCAAGATACGCCGAAATCTCGATGTTCGAAAATTGGCTTGAAATCAGTAATATCCCATGTTTTATGCGGGAAATTAAAAGAGTTGAATATGAGCTGAAAAACCAACCAACAGAGCAAAAGAATGAATGGCAAAATGTGAATTTCTCCAAAAAAAATTTTATAGAAAAAAATATTTTGGTGCTGTATTTATTCTATGAAAAATTTATTAAAGATTTTTTCTAGTTTAAACGTTAGTGGCGCTTAATATTATGCTCCCTTTATTTTTTTGCATCTCTGAATGGGATATCACAGCTACACACACACACACACACACACACAAATAAAGAGAAACTTTTTCTATTTTAAGTTTTTCAAGTTCTTTATTAACTTGAGTAAATGAAATAATATTGTTAAATATTCCTGCCACTTTATTAACTAAATAAATTAGTCATTATATGTACAAACATTTAATTAAGTCATTCATATTAAACACAGACGCATACTAACGCAAATACAGACTCGCACACATACACACAATCACAAACACACACAAGTACTGTTCTGGAAAAACAGTATTTGAAATGAACTGAAAAGATTAAAAATGATGATGATGACTGACACACTGATTGTTCGAATAGATGATATGAATTTATAACTCTTAAAATGTTTATTAAAGTAAATACAAGTTGTGTTTTTAAATTGTTCAGAGCGTGAAAGAAATATTTATGAATTATTAATAGTGAAGTTAATTTAAATGCAATATAAAACTTGAAAATTTTATAAAAAAAAATTCTTCTTAAACATCTTTATAACTTGCCAAGTGCAATTTTCATTTTTATTTAATTCATTTATTTTGGTTAGTGAAATGGATAGTGAAATTTGCCTTTGTTAGGTTTTTTGGAGTTTTCGGAAATCAAAATCAATACCACCTGAATCGTTGATCAAGTTCAGCCGTATGAAGCATCATTGTGAATTTCCTGAAAAATAACTCTCATTTCTTTTGATTATTTTATGAGATATTCTCAAATATTTGCTATTGAAAAGCATATATATAATATAAAATAGTAAAAACTATGCCTATCAAAAAAAAAAAAAAAAAAAAAACTTCAACGTGGGTTTTATTAAACAACAACTTACAACTTAGGGACTTATATATTGGTCTGACGAGGAATGTTTGGATTTCTTCTCTTTACCACAATAATTGGGATCATGGGCGTAGCTAGGTATGGGCCTAGAGGGCCGTGGCACCCACCTAATTCTATAAAAAAAATTTAAATGCATACAATATAAAATTATTAAAAAATGCACAGGGTATTGTGGACGAATTGCTTTTTTTCTATTCAAGAAAACACAGCCAATTTAGGAATAGAGATGTCTGTTCCAAGGATAGTCTCTCGTCAAACGCACCGTTCAAATCCCCCGTTTTCATCACCTGCTGAATACTGGAAGCGATCTATATATATTCCTTATATAGATTCTTTAATTTCATCACTGCACAGAAGATTTAATGAAGAGAATAGGCCAGCGTTTGCAATTCATTGTTTGCACCCGTCAAACATGCTTTCTTTGAAGCTGGAAGAACTTAAAGATGCCACAAAAACGTTTGAGCATTTTTATGAGTTGAATGATTTGGAAGGAGAAATTGAGCTTTGGTATAATTCTTGGCATTAAAAAAATGGGTAAAGAAATATAAGAAAGGCGTTATTAATTTCATTGTCACAGCCGTGCACTACTGCAACTGTTGAGCGGTCATTTAGCACTTTAAGGTGAGTAAAAACATGGTTGCGCTCCACAATGACTGACGCTCGTTTAAACGGTAAAATCATACGCAATTTTACTTATTAACAAAAATAAGTATATTGTATATTGCAGGACTATGTACGCTAAGCGTCCACCGAAGATTGGTAACCGAGAAGAAGGACGAATTTTTGGAAAAAATTCTAGGAAAATTTTCAGAAGATCCACGCAGATTACTCCTCAAATAGATCGAAATTGTAATAATCATAAAATCATAATCATAAAAAATCATAATTTTCGTGGCACCACCCTATTTCATATCCTGGCTACGCCCTTGATTGGGATTATAATATTCTTTATTGTAAAGCTGATCGCATGATTTTTACGACCAAATTTAAAATTTTTTTGTTGAAATTAAGAATAAAATGGATTTTTTTTACATATTCTTGAATAAATAATATATTATAATACAATATATTTATTAACAAACTTAATATTTAACAAAAAACGGGCAATTGAAGTGTTCATGAACGACCACCAAAACTGGGCAAAAAAATACCCCCTAACGTCAACTGGCTGTGAAGCGTCTAAATGCAAAAAGCATAAGTTCATATACATTTTTATTTAATTAATTAATTATTTAATTAATGACTCTCCTGTACTTTCAGCCTAAAATAAAACTTTTATATACTAAACTTTCATTAAAAAAAAACTGGTGAAGATGTTAAAACTCAGTGATGAGCTTTCAATTGAAGCAGCTGGGCTTGAAGCAGCTGTTGAAGGTGACACATTGGTGTCCTAATTTGATAAGACAGAGCCTCCTACTGAGCACTAGACTGAAATCTCAAGTGACAATAGTTTAGATAACGATGTGCTGAAGAATTGTTGTGAATAAATTTTTTAAAGGCCAAAAAGCAAGAGGGGAGAAAATGAATGAGATTGTTACAAATCCAGGAACAGATGCTTCTAAAAGAGGAGAGATGATACCATTCAGTTCATACGATTGACAAATGACGTAATTTCTTTCATACGATTGTTGATACAATCATCGATGTAACAACTTGTTCCCTGTATTTTGACTTGAAGATGCCAAACAAGTCGTTATATCGTTCTCCATATTTCAAATACTTATCCCATTATATTATTTTCCATTAAGTTGTGTGAAAATCTAAGACTTTTGCCCCGTTTTTTTTGCAAAATTCTATATCTTTAAATATGACTCAAATATGTAAATTCGGATGCTTAGAAAGTCTTCTAATTTTTTTTAAAGTTCGCTAAAGTATATTATAAACTTAAAAGAAAAAAACTAAACCTTATCAACGGCTTTTTTTTTTTTTTTTTTAGTATTCAAGAGAACACTGAAGATGGCACAAAGCCGAAACCGGTCTGGTTACAAACCAAATTTGACGTGGGATGACGGAAAATCGTCCCAAATTCAAACAAACCCCGTCGGAAGAAAAACACAAAATTCTTATCAACGGCCTAATTATTACAAACATTTTAAAGAAATTGTAAATCAATAAGAGAAAAAATATTATTAATGTACATTTTATATAGAAAATTATTCATTTAAGTGTTATTGAACAAAACTTCCTGCGTAAAATTTGTCTCAGTGTACGACCATTTTCCTGAACTTAAACAACACATGCGCTCATTTCAAGTTTCCCTCTATTTAAATTTTTTTTAATACTTTCGTTGTTTTAACATGACTTGAAACTGACATTTCAAGTGTCAAGTGTGTTGTCTGTCGACATAAGGGTGGCATACCAAAATAACAAAAGAAGAAGATAAGAAAGAAGTGGCAAAATGCATGACAAAATAAAAACTTTTCAAAGGAAAGCAGTTGAATTTTCGACGGTGCGAAAGTTACACGCGGAAGTGTTAAGAAAATCGTATATTTTTGTTAAAATTATAAAAAAACAATTTTTAATTAATAAGAATAAGTGCATTAAAACAACAATAAGACACAATTGTGAAAATTATTGAGAATAAGTTTTTCATAAAAGGCAGATTGCAAACACATAAATGAAACCAAAATGGAAAAAAGTTTTTATGCTCAAACACAACAAATAAAATGAAAAAGTGTCAAGGTGCCTCCTTTTAACAGTGTTAAGGGTTTGAGATGTTCAGTGTTAGTACTTCAAATAAAAAAATCAATAATTTTATAATTAAACGGTAGCAAAACGAGAGGATTATGTGAAATTAATTATGGAAATGCTTTAACAAAATTCAATAACTTGTTAACAAAATAATGATTTAAAAATTACTAAAATTTATGCAGTTTCTAAAAAATATTGTTGAACGGAATAAGTAAAAAACATAAAATAGTGCTTGTCTGGCTCAAATGTCATTTACGAAAACACGAAGCATAAAGAAACCAGAAAAGCAGAAGAAATTTTGACAGCTGCATTTGCTACCAACCCTTATGCGGAAGAGGATGTACTCGTGTATGTTTGTTTTTATTTTATATTCCACTGTTCGGTGTTGTTGTTTTAAACAATTTCATATGAGTATAAGAGTTTCGGTATGAGAGTTTGATCACAACTTTTTTCATATTTTATTTAATATCAATGTTGCCGCTTTTGGTTTTTATTTTTAAATATAAATCTATAATTTTTACGTCCATAACATAATAAATTTGTTTAAAAATGAATAAGAAATTGGATTCTATTTTGAATCCACAAAAATATTTAAGCCTCATCAAATATGGTAAAGGGTGTATTACGAGATTCTCAGTTGGAAAAATCGTAATATGTGTAGATTGTTATAAAATTGAAAAAAGTTTATATCAAAATGTCAAACCTATAAAAAAGGTATTTTGAAGGGAAAGGGAATTACACTTTTTATATTATAAAAAAAAAAATTCGAATCACTATCATAGTAATCTTCGTATTTTTTAGATAAAAATTGACAGGCTAATATGTGTTTAAATTTTAGTGATGATTATGAGAACTAGACTTCAAAATTTCCTAACAAGTTACAGTCGATGTTATTGATTGATGTTCTTCAATTTCATTAGAATCAATAGCAGCACAGGAAACTTAAAAAATTTTATTGTGCCTATTTTTCAAAAAAGTGTAGACTTTTTGCACCTTAAACCCTAGTATAGAGCTCTTTCTGAATTTCAGGAACATGCATTTATTTTTATACTGAGCAATAGTAATGTGTGTAGAAATTTATTGCAGCCCTATGCTTGCTTTAGGAACAATAGGAATTAATATATATATATATATATATATATATATATACATATATATATATATATATATATATATATATATATATATATATATATATATATATATATATATATATATGTATATATATATATATATATATATATATATATATATATATATATATATACTTATATATATATATATATATATATACTTATATATATATATATATATATATATATATATATATATATATATATATATATATATATATATATATATATATATATATATATATATATATATATATATATATATGTATATATATATATATATATATATATATATATATATATATATATATACTTATATATATATATATATATATATATATATATATATATATATATATATATACTTATATATATATATATATATATATATATATATATATATATATATATATATATGTATATATATATATATACTAAATTTGTTAAATTTTAATAAAATTAAAATTACAAAGCACAAAAACACAATTTTTTAAAATTGTGTAACAAAATAATTGTCCGAGCATTAACTTTTGTATCACTTGTTGGAAGTAAAGACTTCACTAATACATATGACATCCCTGCAATAGGCAATAAATATCAAAAATTACGTGCAAAAACTGACACATAGTAACAATTAATTTTTTTTGGAATATTTATGATTTTTCTGATAATAATTATTTATGAAACGAATATCAAAAAATCCTGTGTAACTTGCTGCCACGCCACTTTTTAAGTGGTAAGTAAAATTTATTTATTCTCTATGTATTAATTGCATTCCATCAAATTTAAATTTGCAAGGTAGCAGGCCGACGTCCTTCATGTAAACACAACCCACCAAATATTTGAAAGACAAGTGGGTTATTTTTCTAATATGTGGAATGGTAGTTTTTGCTACCAACTATCTAACTATCTATCTAACTAACTATAAAAGACAAGTGGGTATTTTTTCTAATATGTGGAATGGTAGTTTTTGCTACCAACTATCTATGTATGTAAGCATGTTGATGGTCTGGCAAAATATCAATTATTTTTGTGACATATTGCGTACATTTGTAATAATTCCATTGAATTTAATTTAATGCTGAATAGAGGACTTAGGATATTAATCTACTCTTCTCAGTAAAGTAATGCACATGTGTCCATATATTTTCAGAATCTGTATATATAAATAAATAAACAAATATATACTATATGTTATATAATATTTCATATATATGTATTTAAGAATACTCGAACGTATGACCATTTGATGTATGGATATATAGTCGACCTCGAACAAAAGTACTTCTTTGAATTAAAAAAATCGCTTAGTTGAAATCAGATATTCTTCACTATTACATTTCCTTAATTTCAAAGCTCGAATGCAATTCAGCTATAACAAAATTAAAGTTAAGCGAAACATATTGATTTTTTTAAGTGCACGTTTAATTAAAACAAACGTCGCTTAAGAAAACAAATTATTATTTTATGTCTGTTGAAATAAGTTTTACTAAAAATTCTACATTTATTTGATATTTGGGAATTTTTTCTAGTTTATTCGGGTACAACGATAGTGTTGCTGGCAATAATAAAATCAAAAACTGTCCACGACAAGAACAGCAATTGCAACATAACTGTTGCAACTGGCGCACGTGCTAAGATAAAATATTCAATGTAAACAAAACCCGCCAAAAGTCAATTACACCAACAACTAGATAAAAAAGATTAATAATACGAATCTACAATAAAACAATAACAACTATCAAACAAAACACAACTTGTCTGTAGCAAATTAGTATGATAGACAAAGAGAAAATATGTTTGTTAAACTCTTATACGAAAGCAGCAAAACAAACGCAATTCATTCATTTAATTTTCTTTTAAGTATAAATTATTAGAGACTTTAGAATTGTTGTTGCTGTTGTTGTTATTGTGTGGTTTGCAGATAAAATTTTGAAGTCTAGTAGCGAACGCAGGCTGGCAGTAGCGGCAAAAGCAGCAGATAAAACATATGGAAACTTAAAATTTTTGGCTATTTGTACGTTGGTATTTGTCGTGTGCGGTTTGACGGTCGGCCGAAATAGTTGCATTTCGAAAAACGGTTTTGTGTTGTTTTCTTGAATTTAAAGCGCGTGTGAAATGAACAAAATATATATTGATTAAAAAGCAATAACAACAACAACTGTAGCTTTAATTGGCAAAGCAACTGTTGCTGGTTGACCGAAAAAAAAAATAATAAAAAGTTATAGCGGCACTTGTGTTTTATTGTACAAAAAAGTGTTTTAAAGTAGTAAATGGAATTTTAATTTAATTTAATCGAAGTACGAGTATTTAAACTACAAATGAAAGAATGCGTATTCGCTATTAAAGGAATGTAATGATTAATTGAAGTAATTCCATGAAAATAAGAAGTAGTAGTAAACAAGTTAATTTAAGAAGAAGAAAAAATGGATTGCAAAAATTAACAAGGACTTATCAACTTCGTAAACAAGCAATAAAAATGGACTTCAGTTAATTTTTTATGTTAACAAGCCAACGATCTTAATAATAAATATTAATATTTCAAAGGATTTACGAGAAGAAACAGGACATTCATAGAAAGCTGTTTGAACCTTTTTTATTGAGTTCATTAAATCCTGAGAGGGAGCCAGGTATAGAATATTTTTTCGTAATATATAGCAAAAAAAAAAAAAAAAAAAAATTAATAAATAAAAAGATACGCTCCTTAGAAAACCGCCGAAAAATCGTGTAAAAATGTTTCACTATAAAATAAACGTGTAAGATGGAAAAGCTTCAATGACGTTATCGTTTCTGGCAAAAATGTCTGGTCTAAGAAAACTTGGCAAAAGGCATACAAGAACTTGTTCATTTTTTAATTATATTCTAATGAAAAAAAGTAGCAAAAAATTAGTTACCTTGGAAATGTCGGAAACTTATAGGAAGCTGCTAAGATTTTAACCGAATTTTGAAAATTTTTAAGGGTCGTTAAATTGTAAAATACCAAAATAATTTTATCGCTAAAAGCGACAAGAAATTGAGTAGTTGATAATATTTTTTTAATAATTTGTAATAATTTCTTAAATAGAAAATGCTCAATAAAATTTTCTAATCTTCAAAAATCTCTAAAAAGGCTAAAAGTCCTGGAAAATCTCTAAAATCGTAAAAAATTACTGAAATTGTCACTATTGATCAAAAAGTAATTTTTATAAACATTATTTTGTGATCGTTGTTGTTTCAAAATCGTGTAAAATATCCAATGAAAAAAAAAAAAAATTAATGGAAAAATAGCTAAAAAACATGCAATAATTATAGTAGTAATTTAAATTATTAAAGTAATTATAATTATAATAATGTCATCAGTATTAATAAAAATAATGAAGATCCCGCGCACGCTGGATTTTCGCAATTATCTAAGAGCTGAGCTCCAACGTCATAAATGATTCCAAAATTCCATTGAAAAAAAGTATATTATAACAAATAATAATTTTTTATCCATATATTTCTGACAAGTTGATATGGATTTTATGAGTTGGAGAATTTTTTTAAATTTGTTGTTCTAAATCGGAGGACTTATAGCATTTGTAATTTACGCAGTTCGATTCTGTGGAATTTTTTGATTTCTTAATTTCTTAGAATCTTTGGTAAATGTGGGCTTAAGCTTGGAAGTTACCGCAACCAAAGAATTTTCTTCAAACACCATACCAAATTAAACAACAACTTTTTTTAAAATAAAAACTCCTGTATGGAAACAGATTGAGTTGAATAACATTCACGTTCAATAAAGATTTAATAAGTTTTAGGAAATATGTTTTTAAAGTCACTTAATTTTTTGTTTAATGTACGAAATTCATATTGGGAAACTATGAACTATTTTCATTTCAATGTTTAGTATATTGTGTCCCAAAGTTTACTGTAGGATAGAGAAAATTCAAATTTTTTGGAAACACTTCTCTGCAATCAATAGCAAAAAATATTATTTTTAAAAATTTGATGGGTTTGTTGAGGAAACACTACAGAATGATTACAGAATTGTTAAAAATATATCAAAAAGCAAAATCGTCCCCACTTTGTAAGCGTTTTGCTAACAGGAGCTGCGAAATATACATGCGAGTATATTTAAATATAGTTGTTGCACGAAAAGGAGTATTTTGTAATGTGTTAACAACAATGAAGAATAACGATTTCTGACCGAAATAGAGGGCAACATCATCTTTGTATTTTGTCAATTATTAAATCGTAATGTCTGCGACTAGTCTACGAAATTTTTATATTTCAAGAAAAATTAATTTTTACAATTTTATTAAACATAAGTATGTGTATATGTGTGTAGGGTTTTGTTTATCCTGCAAATATTACAAGAAAAGTTGCGCCATATTTTGTTTAAAATTATTGAACAAATTATTGGGTAGTGTGGAACGAATGGACAGTAATAAGTGTAATAAAATTCCAAATAATATTGTGTCGTCTATGGATACCTTAAAGTAAGATTAAGGGTAGAAAACTTTCATAGTGTGAACACAATCTCAAGCACCCTAATATAAAGGGTCACTCCTTAAGCACTTCTTATCTACAAGCATAAATAAAACGAATTGTTTGTTTGGTGTTATTAAACATTTTTATATATTATAAAAGACCTATTAACGCCATTATATATAAAATAAATCATAGCACAAATATCTGCGGCGGCCTTTTGAGTGGCGCGTATCCTAAATGCCAAGATGAATGTGATCGGTGACATGCGTTATTTTGGCTTTGAAGGCTTATTCTCATAGACAACCCCCACAAGAAAACGTCCAATAGGGTCAAATCGCACAATCTCCAGTTTACATTATCTCCACGTGAGATGACCATGCTCTCAAATAGAAAATGCAGAATATCTAATGTGGCATGAGCTGTATGGCACGTAGTATAATCGTGTTGAAACAACTTGTCGTTGGTGTCCATATCATCCACTTCAGCTCAAAAGTAGTTGGTAATTATCGTCCGCTTGTCGTAGGCGTGATGGCCTGGCCATTGTCATTCTCAAGAAAATATAGACGGATGACACTGCCAGCCCAACATCCACACCAAGCAGTGGATCTCATGTCGGTTTGTATCATGTTAAATACGGCAATTTTGTTTACTGACTCATTCATCTAGAAATGAAGGACGATTACGGCAAACGCGAAATAGGCGAAGCGTGCGGAACGTTGCCCGAATAGAACACCCATTTTTATAAAACATTTTTATTATTTACACATGTTGTTGAACGCTTTTTTATCTGTGATTAAGGAGATCATATTGAGTATTATTTTGTCAATGTGATTATAAATGAATATATTTCCAAGATTTTGTGATGCATGTCCCTATGACGCTAAGTAAAAACATTTTCAATTAAAAAGTTTTAAGAATTTTTATATACGATTTCAATTCTGTTTAAAAAATGTAAATCGTCTTTCCAGTTAAAAAATTTAAGAAATATATGACTGACCTTAATATTTCTTTATAAATTAGATTAAACTTTGAATTTTAAAGTATTAAAGTTGTTATATTTATATTTTTTTTATCTAATCTTATCATAACAAATAAATGCTACTGCGTACAAACACGTGTGCCTATAATTTTCTTTTTTATGAAAGCGCATAAAATTTTTTACTAAAAAATAATTGTTTTTGTTAATAAAATTGTTTCTTCATAGTTTTCTTTTTCTTGTGTTTTAATTTCATACATCCACACATGAACAAAAGTACGCACATTTGTACGAGTACGAATGTGTGTATATGTGTCAACGACATAAATAAATTTGTTTAATTTCAAAATCATGTTCAAGAATTTAATTATTCGAATAATAAGAAAACCGAACACACATTTCAATTACAAGTGTGATGTGAGAGAGTGCGTTCATGTACAAGTTATAATATCTCAAACAGATAATGAAAATAATATTTATTTATTTAACAATGAGTTTCGATAATCTATTGAATTCATTGATTAAGAATTTTGCACCAGATCTAATAAGACATTAAACAGATTTCAAGTTTTACCAATTGTATTTAAGACTGGAAGAAGAATTTTGTATTTATAAAATGGATGAAATGTTTAAATACATACACTGTACAAGAAATGAATAGTGCCATGATAAAACTCATTCATAAGTATAGTTTAAGTACACAAAAATGGGATGTCGAAGCGATTAGTCATTGTCATTTGGAAAATGTTAGAATATAAAAAAACATAAGAGTACATAAAAAATTTCAAAAAACTATTCGTTGTTTGTCTATTCACTTGAGATATTTATTTTCTTAAAAAGTTGCATGATTGATTAATAAAATATTCTTTGTGAACAAAACAAAAATCCCACAAAAAATTTTATAAGCTGCTCACGAAAAAATATGCAATGTCATGTAAACAATATGAACTCCTGAGTGTATGCTACGAGAATAATTTTAAAGCAATTGGATTATAAATTCATATCTTAATGAAAACCATTTAAAGGATGATCCAATTTATTTTATAACAATCAAAAGAAAGCTTAAGACCCCAAAAACGTTGCGAAAAGAAATTTCTTTAAATGTTAATTTTTGAAATTAGCAAAATGATTTAAGTAATTTAAGTCTTATGGCATTAGGGAAAATGTCCGAGCAACTGGAGAGGTAATTAGAAAAATTTGATAAAATTTATTTCAAACGTTTATATGATTTAATTTCAACTTTGATGTAATTTCAATTTAATGAAATATTTTTTTTACTTAAAAATAACATTTATGAAGCCTTAAAACAAATATGCAAAAAATGTGAAATTATTTCCAAAAATTTTCCTGAATTTTTAAAATTATTGCATTATGCAATAGTTCTTAGTTTCTGGAATATATTTCTTGTTTCTTGGGAAAGATTTTGAAATTACTCCCTTACATGAAAATACTTTAAATGAAATAAGATCAAAGAATTTCTTTTATTTCATCGAGAATAACAAATTGGGAATTACTTCACTTTCCTTAATTTAATAACTTTTTGTAAAATTTATTGCTGGACTTTGAACGGGCTTAAGGATATCCTCTTTTGGGTTATGTCTAGGACCGTTCATACTTTTTAAAATATTTAGACATTGCTGATCTTCAGCTGGGATAAGATTTATATTCTCTGAGGCACATCCAGGACCGGCTTAGTATTTTAAACTTTATTTATTTGGAACTGATTTCAAATTTTAGAATGGTAATTAATTCATTATAAAACAAATTCCTCAAATTCACTTCATTTTAAAATTTGGTAATAATTTTTTTCAAACTTGTTTCATAATATTTAAATATTTGTAGGTCCCAAGGGAAACTTACAGTAGACTTTTGTTCTCTTTTCCTTATATACAGAGCGAAATTGGATTTATTTTGCTACTACAAATTCTTATTAGTTATATTACGATGTAAAGACACGTTAAATATTTTAACAACGTGTAATTTTATTAAATTGAAAACATTAAACAACTTCTTGTTTAACCGATATAAATTAAAAATCCTGACACATCGCTATGAAATCGAGAAATAAAAAAATAGTCCGAAATAAAATAAATCAAAACAAGATTCATTAAATGTTTTGAAATACTAAATACTAGTTAATTTTTCACAAAATGTGGCTATTTTTGTGGCTTAAGCTTGTCCATACCCTTGTATTTCCTTGGTGGCACTGTTACCAACTCATCATTTAGCCCATAAAAATAGATTCATATCAATTATAAGTTGTTTATTGTGTTGTTTACATAAACTTGGTATTATGTTTACGCTGATGAAATTCTCAATTATGCTTTGAGGGATTTTATACGGAGATACGAACATGATGGATGGAGGGTCGCTGGTAAGTTGGCATTGGTGCCAATAAAACCCAAAAAACAACAATATTTTTTCAAAAATTATTTGGTAAAATAATACTTCGATTAATTTTGGTAGAATTTGTGCCCATAATGTAGAAGGTACATCTATCAAATTGGCTGCAATTTATTTAGTCTGTTTTGCCAAATCACTACTACCAAATGAATCGCTCAACAACACGTGTAAATGATGAAATTGTTATATCAAAATGGGTGTTCTGTTTGGGCAATGTTCCGCATGTTTCGGGCATTTTTCAGTCGCCACTTTCATCCTCTATTTCTAGATGAATGGGGACGTCAATAAACAAAATTGTCGAATTTGGTACGTTATTAATACATACGAGATCCAAGAGCCTTTAATGCATTCCAAAAAAGTCACTGTTTAGTGTGAATTTTGGGGCTGGTGGCGTCCTCGGTCTATATTTTTTTGAGAACGACACTGGCCAGGCCACCACTTCTAAGAACGAGAGCTGTAACTTGATGATCACCAGCTTCTTTTGATCTGAACTGGATATGTGGATTAAACAGGATGGGGCGTGCCACACAACTCATTGGACATTCTGCAGGAGTGATTTGAGGGCATGGGTCATCTCACGTGGAGGTGGAGGTGATGTTAACTGGCCATCGAGATTTTATGATTTTCTTGCGGAGTTTCCTTAACTCGAATATGCCAAAAACTATGATTTATGCACCAGAGTCATTAAAATTAGACATTTCGGATGAGCGCCACCCAGCGAAGCCACGGCGGACATTTACCAAAAATTCAATTTCATACATAATGGCATTAATAGGATTTTCAAATTAATATTTTTTAATGATATTTTACACACACTCTGTTTTATTTAAATTTAATAATAGGAAACTCGTAAGAAAGACCTTTTATTTTTTCAATGGCTGATATTAAGAATATTAAAAAAATATGCCGAAAAAACGCTATGCAAAATACAGATTACATTAACTGAAATTATGAAATTATGTCACTAAAAAATCAATATCAAATGTTATTTGTTATAGTTAAAGCCTTGTTCTTACACATTTCTAAACATCAGCCACAAGAAACGGAAACAGAAATGTGTGACATGAACTATTTTTGCAAGTTTCAGTTTCTCTTTTCCCTTCTGATTTGAATTTGCACTTAATACAACCATTTAATTAATTAAATATTTTGTTATGTTGAAAGAAAGAACGCTTTGAATCAGAATTAATTCTTTTTCTCTTTTTATATTTTAGAAAATCTACAATAATGTGTTAATGAAAAAATTTAAAAAGAAAATAAAAAATACAACCAAAACGAAATATACGAGTATTGCAACTGGAAAATAATACCAAAGAGAATTTATCAACAAATTTTCATCATTTCCAATTCAATAACAGCAGTGGAATTGTAATTCACGATAATAAAATTTGCAGCAACATCATCCATTATCGCTACCACCATCATCATCATCATGCGTCGCAACTTCAAATTGCTTGTCTTTGTTAGTGTCATCTGGATGTTTGTTTTGGTTTATTATTTTCAAACCAACACGGAAAAGGTAAGAGCGCTTGCGAAATGTAATTGAAAAATAAAACTATTACTTTTACTTATTTTTATTTTATGGGTGCAATAACGAATAGTTAAGGAAGAATTTGCTAAAAAAAGGAAACATATTTTTAGTGGATTTTTTCGAATAAGTAGATTTAAAAAAATTATCTCTAAGAAATGATCCATTTGAAGAAGAATCTTTGAAAAAATTGAATTTGAAATGATTTTCCGTCATCCTGCATAAAATTACTGTGCAAGAAAAAGAACACGGAAGATGGTTCTTAGCCAAAACCGGCCTGTTCACCAACCAAATTTGACGTGGGATGACGGAAAATCATTACAAATTCCAGCAAATGTCGTCAAAAGAAAAACGTCATACTCAACAGGAAAAATTATTGCCAGAAAAATGAAAAACAAACATTTAATATAAAGCAAATTTTAATTTCAATAAAACTTTTGTACTGCTCCTGTTAATTATTGGTTGCAGTCTTTAAAATACAAGTGTCATATTTTTTTTTCATTTAAAATTCTAGCAAATTTTTGTCTCTATTTTCAAAATTATTTGTAGGTACCGATTCTAAGAATTTGGCTACTGAAAACAAAACTCAAATTTTTTCTGAGTATAATACCTTCTATTTTGAATGTGTCCTTTGAAAAAACATATATATTTTCCAAAAAATATTTGCAAAAAGGGTAAAACCATAAACGAATATATATTTTTCTAATGAAAATACATGTAATTGAATATTTCGTTGAAAACGACTGATTTGTAAAAAAGTACTTTTTTGATTTTTAATACAGATATTTTTAAATTAATAAATAAATGTCTCCTTTTTGTGACTCGATTATGGATGTTTTTCTAAATATTATGTCCGCGATAAAATGGCAATGCAGCTCATGAAAGTGATAATACGTGGATTCAAAATGATAATGCAGATTGGTACTGGCAACTGAAAATATAAATTAAAAATTTCTGGTGGGCAAATAGCAACACAACTAAACTTCGGTGGCCATTTGTAATTGAGCCATTAAATAGTAGTATACGTATGTATATCTTTGTGAAAAAAGTACGGTCTTAAAACAGTAAAATTAAGAAAAAGGACATTTTGAGAAAAGTACCTTTGAGAGTGCTCTTGGTCGACGTAGTTAGCGGCGTTGGCTGCAAAGCAATTTTTGACTGAGAACCTGGGTTCTCACTGGTCAATGGACAGTATCGGTAGCAAATTGATACTCTACGCTAATGTTCAATACATCACGGCGCCCTCCTCCCCCTCCTAATGTTAGCAAAATCGAAGTAAAACAATTAATAAAATGGCTTCAAATACAGCTTAAGAACATAATGCATCTCCTTAACACCAGAGGCGCTGCTATTCTGCTATAAAAAAAACACGAATAGTCGAGTTGTCCTCCATACCCTATCCCTTTCACAAAAGAAGTATTGCCTGAGTGTAACTTCTCGTTATAAAAAAAGTATTTTTTTAAATTTCACTTCTTAATTTAAAATACTAGTGTCCCTATGCAGCAAATAGGCATTCATGATGCACCTAAAATTAAAGCAACAAGTCTTGGGTCTTAGAGGGAGTTTATTATTAATTTTATTTGACGAAAAGTAAAACTAAATTAAATAATTTAATTGAAATACAAAATAAATTTCATCACAAATACTAAGAAAAATTTAAAAATAAAAATATTTTTTTTTGATGATATTGTGGGCTCGATATTTAAATACTCTCCTCATTCGATTAATACTGATATTGTGAATTTTGCTTTTAGTCATTATATTTTTTTTATTTTATTTTACTTAAATGGTAGACATTATGAAAGTAATTTGTTTTGCCTTAAAATAATGAATATTTCTTTACATATTTTAATACTCTATTGGAATTGTAATCGTTTTTCTTCATCACTAACTATAAAGTACGATTGTATTGCCAGAAAAATTCCATAAATCATAAAATATTGGTAGTAGAATTTTGCATATGATATCTTAACAAAAGTTTGTTAACCTTAATGTGTTAGCGAACTTCAAAGCCAAATTAATGTTTTTTGAATACGACCTTAGTTGTTAAAAAAAGTCTTTGAAATAAATTGTTTTACAAATCTTTAGAAGAAAGTATATAAAAAAAGGAAGGCGAGATGGTTTGTTAAAAAATATATTTTTTTTAGTTAAACCTGGAAAATCGCTTGGAAAATTTACATAATTTTCCTTTTAATAATGAAGTATATTTAGAAAATTGAATTGATTATTATTGTACAATTTCTACTACTGTTTTGTAGCACAGTACCATATACTGCAACTATGTAGAATGTATGAAAAGCAACTATATAAAATAAAATGGATTAAAACAGTCTTGTGTTAAATGTAGAGAAAAGCGTGCTTTTAATTCCGAACACTTCAAATAATATAATAATTTTGAAAATATAAATTTTTATTTTAATAATTTTAAAAATATAATATAGAAGTAACTCCGTTTAAGAAGTTCTCATTAGGTTATATTTTCAATATAATACGTGTTTAAAGTTTTTTATCATATAATTATTGAATATTCTTTTGGAAAATTTATTTTTGAGTACAACATAAAATGTTAGAGGTTTTACCCAAATGTCTGCTTAAACTACAAAAGAATGGAAAAATAAGCACATATTTTCTCTAAAGCAAATAAATAAATATGTATTCATGTGTATGTATATAAACTCTAAGACGGTTGACTTTAAAAACTTGCAGGTCACACCGCATTCCCTCAAATACACAACAATGCACCATCGGTTCAGCAGTATATAATAGTTTCACTTTATCTATTTTTAAATTTATTATAATTACATTGTAATAAACTAAGCGAGAAAAGTACTAATAGCAAGTTCAAACTATAAATAATGTTTTACCACTGTTTTTGCAATCAGTCCCATTGTGCACCGTAACACTTCGTATAATTTAATGTATAAATTTCATTGTGCTTAAATAAGCATGTGAGCGTTTTTTCAAAAATGTTCTTAAATTTCTTTTTAGTTCATTAGTATGCAGACAAGTGCCCCTCCAATGTTTGTTGATGTTGAAACCTCAGTTTTTGGGACGACAGTTGTTCCAATGAGCTAAAAAATTGGCATGTGCACTGAAATATAAATGAATTGCATAAAACGGCTTAAATTTGTATATTCTTTGTATTCAAAAATTCATAAACAAAAGATTAACGGAGTCTCCCTTTAATAGCCATATTTCGGAAGGCTATGGAAGGTGTGGTCTCCCACTTGACAAATGCGTTTTTGTACGATCCTAGAAAACATAATATGAATTTTATAGGTTCGACACAGTTTTATGAGTTTGACACTGTTATTGCATTAACGTATAAGTTTATTTTAACAATAATGAGATGATTGTCGGAAGGGTTGCTTTAAGGCGTACGTAACGTCCTAATCTTTTCAGATTTGGAGGGCGTGCAAGATTTTTGTTAAACTTCCTTGAAAAAAAACACATTCCAGGCATAAAAGTACGTGATGAAGAAAGCACTTACTTTTGTACGAATTTGTTTTGTACGAGAATAATAGAAAGTTAAAAGTCTATAAATCAAAAAGAGATGTTGCGGAACAATTCACGTATATTTTGTTCACTTCCACAACAGTTAAAATAACCGTTCTCCCTGAATGCTCCTTTTATAAGCTGAATGCATAAAAATGTAAATTTTTCCTCTCCTGCTGCTACTTGTATTTATTTTTCTCGATTTATATTTTGTAACAGCATTAAAGTTCATCTGATGCATCTTTTAAATGCCATAAATTCTGCCTTTTCTGCAGTGTTTTACTTTTAGCACCATAAAGTATATATTACTTCTCCAAGTTGCTCCTTAAATTGTGCTGTATATTTTAACATAAAAATATACCTTAAAATATGCAATATTTTACTTCCATAATCAATTTATGGTATTAAATAAAATGGAAAAATAGTGGCTCGTTGGTTACTTCTTCGAAAAAGAAAATGTTAGCGGCAGGTGCTGAGAGAAAACCTCTTGCTCAAGAAAATGTGGGCTAAGAATTTTTTTATGTCTGACTTGTTTGATAAGGGTGGTTGGAATAATATTATCATGATATAATATTATGAGATAGGGATACTTGGTTAGGAATATTGGCCGCATATGGACAGGGGAGATTAGGAAACTGTGACTACAGCAGGATCTTGGGTTCTCGACTGGATTTGGAGTACTATGATACTAAGACTTGTACATGATACTAAGACTTGGGCATGAATGAATGGCTGTGTTGGTTGTGTTATTTCTTTGCAGCAAATAAGTATATTTTAAGTGTAAAAACTGGCCTCAAGGGAAGAGTTGACAGTAGTGTTAACCAATGGCACTATTGGTTGTTAAAAAATTGACAGAAAATCCTGTTATCAGGATCTAATATCGTTTTTCCAACTCTAATTAGGCAATATTGAGGAAGCGTTGTATACATTAGGATGTCAGGCTGTCGTTTCTCTTACCTGGATGCCAGCACATAGAAATTTTATTGGAAAC
The DNA here is from genome assembly GCA_963681545.1 of Germaria angustata. Lineage (NCBI taxonomy): Eukaryota > Metazoa > Arthropoda > Insecta > Diptera > Tachinidae > Germaria > Germaria angustata. The sequence continues at coordinate 19,637,883 of OY812999.1, read as the reverse complement.
GAACGAGCTGATGGACTAGTCCGAGTTGAATCCATTGTAAACGTCGCAGATGTAATATCGCTCAAACCAATCGGAAGTGAATTTTTTTTGATGAATTCAAAACACCCTCTTGTGTTGTGTATCATGAGTAGAAATACAATTTTGCCTTTCTTTCAAAGGAACACGGCGTTGTTGTTGTATTGCTAAAGTAAATATAATAAAAGAAATTCATTGCTGAATTTTTTTTAATATATAGTATGAAATACATGTATCAGTAACACATACCACTTAGCACAAACTTGTGAATGCTATAAATATTTTTATATTGTCTTAACAAAGTCTGACTAGAAGAACACAACTGACTTTTGTTTTCAATAGTACATTTTCTTGTAGCTTTTGTTATAGTTCCTTTGTATTAGTGTTATCGCACAGTTTTATATTTGAAAGTTATCGACTCTTTTTATGCACTCCATATTTTTATTTTTAATAATGAAAAGCATTCTTTTATTAAAAAAGTAAAATGTATAATTATATAAGTCAAGGTCGCATAAAATGTTAACGATTAAAAAAATAGAGATAAGAAGTTTCAAAACAACTTCACCTGTAGATATTTAAAGTGTTAATAATTTAAGCCATTGATAACAACTGATAAAGGCGGTTATTATAAATTATATCATGATAATGTGCTTGTGTATGTATATGTGTGTTCGAGGTGTGTTCAAAAAGTAGGGTGACTTTTTGAATTTGTTCGGATATCCACGGTTGGTTTTATTAGTAGTTTAAGTTGGGATAATCGTCCCGAACATATTTTTATAGCTTCTATATAACGTTCCTAATTGTTCCTTTATGACTTTCTGCTGTGGAAAAAAAAATTATAAAATTTTCTGTAAAAAATGGAATTGAATTGGCAGTAGCATATGGCTAGTCTATTCGGAGTAAAGTGAATGTTGTTCCAAGAAGGTCAAAATGATTCCAACAAAAACAATCGCTCTGAACGCACCAGCACTTCCATAACTGACGAAAACGTAAAGTCAAGTGTAGGTCGGTATCTAGGTTGACTTGCGACATACATTATTTTGGATGTTTCTTACATGAGATGAGTGTACCCAAACTGGTTAGTTTTCATTAGAAGAACACCACAATCATTCTTCAGCCACTACGTTCATCGAATTTGGCTCACTGCGACTTTTTTGTCCGTTTCCAGAACTGATGATTCCAACAAATCTGCGGAGATTTGTTGTGATGGGGGATGTATTTTAAAGCGGAATCTCTGAAAGACCTTAAGCAATTAGCATAAGTGCTTCAAAGATTAGAAAGACTATCTGAGGGTAATTCATTAAAATATCAATGGCTATTCAACATCATCATATCCTAATGGAAAAGCGACATAAGGAACGATATTCCATTCCCAGAAATCCATTAACGTATTTTTCGACTTGTTTAAAGTCAAATTGACGAATTTTAATTTAAAATCTAAATTAGGTTAGGTTAGGTTAGGTTGATTGGAGGGGTGTGATAGCCCATGTCATACGACATACACTTAAGCCAGTGAAGGCTTGTTGTGCGCTCCCTTTAATTATCAAACACAAACTGCCAGAGTTCTGCGGCAGGATTCGAACCTGGGACCTTCGCACTACGAGTCTAGTACACTACGAAGGTCAGTCTAAAATCTAAATTACTTTTACAAAATTTGTGAATTCCTGTTCTCTTTTTTGAAAATATTTTTCCTTAAAAAAACTATCCACTCTGGACGTTGCAATCAGTGTCAGCAAAATTAAAAAAAAAAAAAAACTTTAGTACTGTGGGCATAGTCCATATACAGGCCATGAGTGAGTGCATGTATTGTTTTGATTTCGTTAATAATAAAATGAGACGAAAATTGTAAAATAAATTTCAAAAATAACAAATTTATTTCATTGGAAAAATAGTGTTGAACTTAATTGTGTTGCGGGAGCTACTCGTTTCCACTTATAAATATAAACAAAATATTTACTTCCAATTTGATTAAAATATTATTCAAGCTCGAGGTCTTATTTAGTGGTGAAACAATTTTATTTGAAATTATCCATATTTCAATACTCACTGATACTCATCTTCAGGAAAATTCTGTTTTCAATTTTGATTTTTTACTTTTGTTTTTAATTTATGTTTGAACTCTTTCCCTCAATTTTTGTATTAATAATAACTTGACGAACGCTTATTCGTATACGAGTAGGTGACTGATTTTGACATTTGCGTTCGCATACACAACAGACATATTTCTTAGAGGGACGCAAATTCATATAGAAATGCAAACGTTTTCGTTCACTTTCATTTTCGTTCCACTTGTCGTGCTGAGGGTCTTTAATGGCACGCAAATGAGAATTTTGTAGTTTAGAATGCTTAAGAACAAAAAAGGTTCAAGATAGCGGAACAAGTTGCTTGGATCCTTGTCTCTTTCCAAAGTTGCTGCTAATATTTGTAGCACATCCCACACATAATGGCATAGATGAGGCCTTTAAAATAAAAATTTAATCTTGTTAGCACCTCACACGCCCCCTTTCCACATCGACTTACTCATGTTGCAGCATCTCTTTACATCCCTTAATTCCATTGGTTAATTTATTATTGCGATTTAGATAAAAACCATTTGCCTTAATTATTTTATACTACATTGCAGTAAAATTCCAAAAATCCATTTTTAAATACTAAAGCACTCGTATTCCCACTCAACTCCAGCTCATTATAATTGTTGCCATGGCAAATGATTTAAAAACAAAAGGCATTAAAGCATGAAAAATATTTTAGTTGTTGTTGTTGTTGTTGCTAAAAATCAACTGTTTTATTTACATTTACAAATAATCTTTTATTATCTGTTTCAAATTTATAAATTTATTCATAATTGTGTGCTTTTATTCATTTATTGTTCTAGATGCACTGGTTTATTGAAAAGAAAAAGAAAAAACCTTGTACGAGTGTTCACGAATACACGCAGATAAATAATTAAAATTATTATGCAGGTTTCTATCATTTTCAAACAGCAGCATCTAATGCAACATTATCTGTATCAGAATTTTCAATGAGCTTAATTAGCCGGTTTTTTGGCTGCTATTTTTGGTTTGTTTTTTTTTAATTTTTGTTGCTATTATTTATGGCTTATAAATACTTTATAATGCAAATTTTTTAAAATGTTTTCACCAATTTAGTATTTATTTCAATTGTTAAATTGAAATTTTACGCTTTACGAATTATAATCGTATAAAGTTTGCGTGTCTATGCGTGGCTATGGGTGTATGTGTGTTTGTTTGTTCTATCATTGTATTGCTAATGTTGCACATTTGTAAAAACTATAATTTAATCATGGATAGCAGGTATCAATATACAGTAGAGTTCGGTTGAAACATTCACCGGATATAAGGAACAACGTCTCCGGTTTCCAAAAATTTTCTACAAATGTTTCATACAAATATTTATTAAATTCCATTGAATTTTTGTTAAAATAAATACATTCACTACCAACTAAAGAGCCATTAATTATATATAGAGGTCTAGGAGAAATAAAAAAAACCCAGGACGATTACAATTGTGTTGTGCTTTTATAAAAGCTTTCTAAAACTGTTATACTATTTTGTTTTGAAAATCACTGTTAGAAAAATATTTTTGTTCTATAATAATTCTCATATAGTTTTTGATGATTTTTAAACCTTTTGAAAAAAGGCGGAGGTTCTCAATTCGTGTATATTTTTTACTGCTTTTTTTTGATGTTTGTACACCCATAACTTTAATATGTGTGAACCGATCTTCTAATTTTTGCTTGAAAGGGTTTGCCTCCTGGTTGGTCCCATATTTTTTTTTCAAAAATCCTGAAATATTGATTATCGCATATATATTTTAGATTATATTTTTTTTAACGGACGGTTAATTTGCCCGCCCGAAAAATTAAATATCGCATTATTTCTACATTTATGGTGCGATTATCGAAATTATTATTTTTTTTTGTTTGAAAGGGTTTATTTGCATCTGGTGATGGCATGGTGTAGTGGTTAAAATTGCTTGCCTATAAAAACGAGTACCCCAGGATCGCTCCCAGACAGAGGTCACAAATTTTCACCATGGTTTTTCAAGTCTTAAAAATGAAGTGCCTTCAACCCCCTCCTCTCCCTGGAAAAGAGGATAACATCATGACAAACAGAGGTCAGGCGGAGCCACGACCTTCTGGGGCAAACAAAAGATAGAAATCAAAGATTAGCGAGGTTCCTCACTACACCAAAATACAGAGGGGGCGTTGTTTCTAGCCAACGACAGATGGCAGCCCCATAATCCTGAACCTGCTCCAGCAATCCAATCATCCACTTTGCTGGAACAAGAACCGATTACCGCAAGTGATACAAGGCAAAAAACAAATAATAACAATGCGAAAACAACTGCAACAACAGACAATTTGCAGAAACTTTGATTATCGCATAACTTCCCCATTTATGGACCGATTTGAAAATGTAGCCTGTTATCGAACGGACAATGTGGTCAACAGCAGTACTGATTATAACATAACTCTGTTATATATGGACCTATTTAAATTTTTTTTATTTAAAAAGGCATTTCAATATTTGCTGGGAGTAAAATAGAAATTAGAAATGGATTAGATCGGGTTTTCAGTTTTGTTATCTGTTCGATTGATTCTTTGTATTGAAGTCGGGTTTTTCTGCCAGAATTATTGTATATGTAAATGAGTTTGAATATCTTTCAAACGTGATTCGGCTAAAAAATACTGATAACTAGGCTAGCGCCAATTAAATGCAGCTGAGGCAATAAAAAACAAAAAATTTTCTACAAATATTTTATAAAAATTGTTGCGTTCAAAACAGTTTTACGTTATAGAGAATTTTCGCATTCGCTTAAGTGCTTCTCTTCGCATAATTATCCACCAAAATCTTGGAAATTTTGTAGAAGGTAATTATGCGAATTTTTTTGCGTACTTACAAAAATAACACAATTTGTAAATGCACCTTTAAAAAACCTATAAAAAACGATAGTTAGCAAACGAAGTAAGAGTAATATTTTTGCTGTTGTTGCTGCAAATATATATCAGTTCCATCTTTTTGCATATTTTAGTCCCGGTATGATGATCTCATTGTCACACTTGAGCAGATTTATAAATACCTAAAGCTAAATAATGAAGCTTAAAAAAGAAACTAAAATCTAAAAATGTATTTAAATGCCATAAAACAAAGTCGATTTCTTCTAATTGCTTTCTGATAACACTGTCTAAATATTTGATTATTTTTAATAGCTTAAATAATAAAAATATGTATAGAAACACATTAAAGAGACCCAATTTGTATGGAAATGTATTAAATTATACGTTAGATTCCACTATGTTACCGCTAAATTACACTACGTTATACGTTAAATTACGCTATGTTACGTTAAATTTTGCTCTGCGACCAGAAAAACTCCAAAGCGTGCCATGATATTTCTTTCGTGTTTTATTTTCCCTTATCTATAAAAACAGTCAAAATTAAAATTCTATGGATAAGTTGTTTTTTTTCTAAAATTTTGAGATTTTTGACAAGGCCACTTCACCTATTTTATCATAATTAGGGAAGGATTTTGTATAAAAAACAGTAAAAAAAATATTAATCTAAATTATACTATTTTCTAAATACGCAATGATATCGGAACTATTCAGACCGCCTTAATGAAAAATATTTTCTTTTATGCAAAATTGATTTTTTTTTTTCAAAAATGTATACAAAATCGAAAACGGCAAAAATTTAAAATTTCTATTACTGGATCCAGTTACGCATATTTTAAGTACGCAATACTATACCAGACTACAATCGATGGATGAATGCTGTTTTTATTTACAATTTAGTAAAGTTACGTGGTTTTTGCCAAAATTTCGCATATTTATTTATGTTCAATTTAAAAAAAATATTTATTAAATATAAAAATGATTATTTTATAGAGGACTACAACACCTGAAAAAATGTAGTGGTTATCAGGTGAAATAAAAATATTTTAATTTTGTTGCATAGTGTTTTTGATTTGTGGCAAAGGGTTTTTAATGACGGTTTCCAAAATATATGAAGGCGTCTAGCGGAAGCTGCACATGAGTACATGATTTTATAGATTTGTTTGATGTCACTTTTAATGGCTTATAAAAACCTGTCTGACATTAACAAAATTATTTTTCCCCTTAAATCACAAGCCGGCTTAACTTATGACGTGGGCTGAATCATAAAATCAAGATTTTTAAATTTTTTTTTTAATTTGTCTAAAGACAAACTCCATCGGCAATATGATATTCCATAAACGTTGTTAAAAATGAAAAATGCCATTTCACTAGTAAAAGTTTTATTCATCATTGAATGCGACTTCTAATGTCTTTTCAAATGATGTGTTTAGTTTTCTATGTTGTCTTGAGAGAACAATTAATTAGATAAAAAAAACATTGTATCCATAACAAAAAACAAAAATTTTATTGAAAAAAAGTTCTTTAAATGAAGATAAAAATTATTCATTTTAAAAAAAAGTATAGAACATATCGCTCCCTCACGGAGAAAACAACAAGTAACCGATATAGTGTTAGATTTTAATTTTTTCTTAACGCAGTCGATAGTTCGCCATCATTAAATAATTAATTCTGAAAAGCTTTTAATGATTAAAAGAAGAATAAGCAATTTACAGAAAAATTAAATTTAATGCAGCCCTACAACGTTAGTGTAAAGGCCGTCAATAAAAAGGCTTCTCCTGTAAAATTATGTGTTTGTTTCACTTACGTTTTTTTTTCGTTTAAGGCGCGATATGTAACGTATTTAAAAAACATTAAAAAAATAATATATATACATAAATATGCAAGTCATGAAAATTATGCAAATATTTAATTGGCTGTGAAAATATTAATTATTAGAATCGCTTTTGTATAAATATGGTATGAGCATTTGTATTTAAATTATTTTTATATATTTTATGATCAATTATAATTGAAAGATTTTTCCGCCGTAAGTCCGCAACTAAGCATAGAGCAGCAATTTCTGTTGCATGTCTATAAAAGCATATATATATATATATATATATATATATATATATATATATATATATATATATATATATATATATATATATATATATATATATATATATATTTATACATATACATGTTTTTACTCAAAAAATTTACTTCTTAGATCTATGCTTTTCTTATATTCCAGAATTGCATTAATCCGAATTAATGCCGTTTATCAAAAGAAAATGTTTATAATACATTCATTGAAAGAAACTACCTGAGACCTATGACAGATTTTTTAAATAAATTTGCTTTTTATTTGATAGTGTTTACAACACTGTTTATAAGCATTGATGTATTCTAAGTAATTAATAGCGTTTAAAGCTCACCGTAACGTTGACGTGGCCGCTTCATTTATGTATAAGTAATGAAGCCTTAATATGTGAAACATGCTTCCCGTTTTTAAGCAAAATAATTTTTCTGTTTCGTTTAAGCGATTTTCAATGGATTTTTGCTAAACGACGTAAAGTTTCAAGATACTTTTGGTTAAAATCATTAGTTAAGAATTTTTGTTTTCAATTAGGCGATTTTTTTCATTTAAATGGTGTTCGCTTAACTGAATTCTACTGCATATTATTTCTATTACAGATAATTGCCTCAATCTATAGAAGACTTACACTTGTAATAGACATTTTTACACCTTTTTATTTTTAATAAATACTAATATTTCGACAATAACCGAGTAATTAAATTTAATTTGTACACATACACTGACAAATGACAAATACATACTCGTAGTGTGTAAAATTTTATAAGTTGGATTTATTTATTAACTAACACATATTTATGGTGTTAAATGGATAATTACGCTGGCTGAAGTTAATAAATAATTATTTTCTAAGTTGATCAAACAAATAGAGGTATAAAAAAAATGTCATGCTGTTATTTGTTAAATTAACATTTGAAAATAAAAAAATTACAGTGCTGCTAAGTATTTTTTGCACTATTACAAACTTGTCCAGCCCTGACCATCACATTTAAAATAATTGTTTATATTAGAGGGGATCATGAATATACAAAAAAAAGATTAAATAAATGCTGTGGACTGGAAAATAAGAATAAAATCGCTGAAGTGTGTAGAAGGGGCGCGTAATAAAATCGATACCGCTGATCACAAGATAAGACAGGATAACAGTTGCTTAAGCTTGCAATCGCTGAGGAACAACATTTCGAAGTTTTTACCACTTTCCTTGAGAAAATTATGTTATTTCCTTGAAAATTTTCTCCTTGTTATACTGTGATACAATGGGACTGACTCTTAAAATAAAGGAAAAATTGTAAACACTCATTAGTTTCATTTTCACCTGGACAAAATGAAAGGCACTATTTATTAATTCACTAGCGGTGTGCCGCCATGCCTTTTGGTATTTATCGATGCCATTATAAAGTGATTATTTTGCTATTTACCGCAGCACATGACACATAATCATGACCATAATAATAATGACGTTGCTAATGATTATTATGGTAAATGTGAAAAAGAGAAAAAATAAACTTCATTATTGCAACCGTAAAGTATTAAGGGTCAATTTAATAAGTTCTTTGAAAAGCTATAAAATGAGCTTTTTATTAAGAAAAAATATATATATCGTATTTCCTAGATTAACGAATCTTGTTAGCAAAACCTTTTTAAAATTTATGGCTGGTAAAGGGATATGGTTATCTATACTCCATTGGGAATGGACAATTAAATTTTTTTACTGTGATACTTTTTAAAGAAGACACACTGATTTACCCACGTCTTTTATAGATCTGCTTTTCAATGCTGATTTAATACAAATTGTGTAGGTGGTATGATAATATTTCTTTTCCATAATATATTTTTCATCGGTGGATTAGAATAAAGTTCCGTAACGTCAATCTAATGGGGGACTTTTTTTTAGAATTTTTTTGCTTTTCTTTATGTCGTTGCCTGTAATATTTTTAATTTCCACATGTCGTTGTGGTTATTTGAGAAAGCCAAAAATGGTTTGTGCTTTCTTTTTCAGTTTATTTTACATTAAATGTAATGTAATTAATTTTTGTAATTAATTGTTTTGTTAACATAATCACCCATAGTGCGTTAGATGATTTTTATGTTTAACCTGGTTAGCTTAGAGTTGTTTCACACACGTCAAGTTTTCTTGATCAAGTTTTAATTTAGCTGGGAGAAAGATAAAGAAAGGAATACATACTCTCCCTATCGCTCTCCCAGCTGAATTGAAACTTGATCAAGAAAACTTGACGTGTGTGAAACAGCTCTTAAGTATAATAGGTTAAAGCTAATAAACAATTTTTATTATTTGTTGTGGCGTTAGCAGTTCATATGCCGACATTTCATTGGTCGCTAAACCAAATCATCAGTGAACTTTAAGCATATACTTATGCGAAATGAATATGAGAACAATATGAGAATTCTCTATCTTATATGGTTATTTAAAGAAAACATGATTATAGTAACGTTAGAATACTTTTACTCGTATACAAAGAGCACAACAGTGAAAATTATTATATGAATATTCTAAAGCAAACTACAAGCCTACTTTAAGCCAATATTAATTTGATATATTTAAATGGACTGTTTTACCTCAAACATCTGCATTAATGTAACACATAGGGACTCATAATGCATTTCAAATTAGAATTTGAAGTCTTAGCTTTTAGCGAAAGCTTTTGTTTTTAATATAACAGCAAATGTTACTAAATTATACGAGTATTATTGAAATAAAGTTCACAATGAAATTCATAAAAAATGTGAAAGAAAAAAATAAATACTTATTTGATAATAAAATTAAATATATGATAATATATGATAATGTATGATATTGAAATACTATTTTATTCGAATAAGTGAAATATTGAAATGTCTTCTTTACTCATCAAAGTTTCATTGCTTTTGCTTCATAGAAAAACTTACAGGTCCTACTATCATCATTAGAAACTTAATAACTAAAAAATAAATAATTTTACTTCAAAATAATAAATAATAATTTCGAATAATATTTCAATCGTTTTTCTACATCATAAACTACAAATTGGTTAGTGAACATGATTGCGTTGATCGTAAAATTTTTAAATCATAAATAATTTAAACTTTAAAGTGAATACGGCCTATAATATTTATATTAATAACAAGTTTTTAATAAAGCATTCTAAATTGTATTTAAAATCAAATCTCTTAACAAATGTTTTTTGGTATTAAATTGCACAAATTTGAACTTTTTAGCAGAAGTAAAAGAAATATGAAATATATAATATAATTTTTTTCAAAAGCTCTTTTAAGACCTCCTTCCATAGCAATAAACGTTAGATAGTATAAAAGCAAACAAATGTGAGAAAACAATACAAATTTATTATTGGCTTAAACTCAAATTTAATGTTTGCTGTTCCTGTGCATTTTTAAGACAGACTCTATTGTCTACCTATTGAATCTAGTAGGAGGAGGCCCGGCCGGTCTGAAAGCCTCATGTCTGTATTTTATGTGCTGCTGCAGTAGCACCACAGAAACCATTCACCACCGGCAAATGGAACGTGATTAATTTTTTTCTTCTTGTTTTAATAAAAACATTCATTTGTTTTATTTATTTTGTTTTTTTATCTATTTCGTGGCTCTTACTAACAAGGCATATAAACAAAAATAAATTAAAAAAAGTTGTTGCCATAAAACACTCGTTTACGTATAAAAATATGTATGTATGAGTATATATACATATATGTATAAATTTAAAAAATTTTTTGAAACTCCTTTGCCAAAATGTATTTGTATTTTTGGTCAAAAAATTTTTGTTTGTGTGTTTTATTAAAAAAAAAATGAAAATAAAATAATATAATAAAAAAATATAATCAAATCAATTTAAGTATGTTATTTTACTTGCAAACTTTTTATTATTCGTATTGCATGTATTTGGCCGAAATAAAAAAAGCCGTAAAAAACTTTTTTGGTTTAGGTTTTTGTAAATTTTTTTTCTTGTTGGAGTTTTTGACTGTAACTAGCAAAATACGACTTGAGCTTCTATCATATTGGGTTTGTTTTTGTTGTTTTAGTTAATGGCTGAATTTTGAAAATAAAAAGTACTTTTTGTGTTACTGGGTCCTTTCAACAAATTATCACGAAAAGGCAACAAATCTCTATAATAAACTTTGTTACAGGATGTACTGATCTGCATAAATTAATGTGAGTTTTGGTTACTTATAAATTCACTTTACAGTATTACTTTTTAAGCCTTCAAATGAATAGACTTAGGAATATCAGAGACATCTAACATGTGGATAACCAACTAACAAATAGTTTCTAAGTTTCTTAAAATTGTTTCTCTAAACATCTACTTTCGATGTCAAAGTTTTCATAATTCACGAGAAAAATGATTTACAAAAATTTCTCTAGTGTAAGTAATATTTTAATACGACTATATATGCACTTTACATGATAAATACATATAAATCATGGATATGGTTATTGTATGATTACTGCAACAATATTATGTTCTCTGCAAACAATATATGTTTACAGGGAACATTTTATTTTTGACATTCAATGTTGTGAATATTTCATTAGTCACCTTAAGCAATGGCTTATTTACATTACCCAGACAATTTTCTAGCATTACCGGGCATACTCATACCTCAACGATATTCAGATTATCCCGATGCCTCTACAGCAATAAATTAAATGAGAAAAATGAGGAATACATTTTTGTGTTCAGCCCTTGAAACGTTATATGAAAAGGATATTTTCTTAGATTCAGATACTTAAATTAGGGTAAAACAAAAAAAGAAAATATTAAATCGACCATGAATATGCCGCGCCTGGCGCTAAAGTGGTACTATTGAGATGTCCGATTTTCACACACTATTCGCGGCGATTTTTCCTTTATACCGTCCGTACTTCACCGTATATTATGTTCTAAGTATTCAGCCCCATATAGTTCATAGAACCATATAATATATACCCTTATATTCCCCCGGGGGCACGGTTTATACATCTTGTCATGGTGGCTCGATGTTGTGCTTCCTGGGGTATAGGGTTATCAGGTTTCCGGACCTAGGCCTTTTTGCTGATAACCCCTAAAAACTTGTATGTTGCTACGCAATCCCTGAATTAACAGGGCAACCGGCGCGCATGCAAGTAAAGGTGAAAGTGGGTTCGCTCGCTCATCCGGTAAGTGGGTAATATGGTCTTTTCAGACCTTGACCTTTGGCCAATTACCCCTTGAACTTATATGTTACTACCCAATCCCTGAATATAACAGGGCAACGGGCGTGCATATGAGATATTTAAGGAAGTAGCTCTGCCTATGCTTGTCTGGGTAGAGGTACTACCGATACCTCAGGTTTGCATGAGACCTAAAATCGGAGGTGTTTTTAACACGCGGCTGACCAGAGTCCCATCTGGTGCCACGGGAACCAGTAGCCCCTAGGACGTGTCCTAGACTGGTTATTGATGAGGCCCCTTCGGGGATCACGTGGTGGCTGTGGTTAAAACCCAAAGATACGCGGGAAGAGTTATGGGTCAGATGAGTGTGTCTGCAAAAGGTGCTAGTGACCGATTGTAGATGCTCTCTTCAGGCCATATATCTCTAGGTGTTGTTGCTATTCGACAAAGCTACCCTGATGTTTTGTGGTTGGCGAAGCCTCAGGTAAGATGGGGGCACTATTTTGCTGCCGGGCCATTGGGGTAGTAGGAGGTTAGATAGCTCCAACACTTCAGCAAAGTGTTTGTACATAGTTCAGCAGCTTGTACAGAATTTGCTACCAAGTCGTCCCTGTTAGGGGCGAATGTGGCACCACACCCTGCATGTGCCTCTGAAAGGGATGAAGGGACGGTGGTGAACGGCTTTATTCACCCAGTGCGAAGAGCACCGTCAGGTAAGGCCTTCGGGCAGGTACTGACGTAAAATCTTTGACATATATATATACCCTTATATATAATATAATTTAAGCATCATGAAACAAAAATATTGCAAAGGGAGATGGTTATTCTCCCCAATGAGAAAAATTCCTTTGGCTGCAAATGGTTTTGGAAAATAATCTGCCCAGAAAGATCAGATTATTTCTATCGAAATAAATATTTCCAAATTACGGGTATTGACAGCACTAATTCCCAATGACCCAATTAAAAATTGTTTTATTTATTAATATAAATGGAAAATAAAGATGATTATGGAGAAAAAGTTGGGACTACAACATTAATCAATATATGCGTTGATGTTGGCAGCCTGTGATGGATGAACCAATTGGGCTAAAAATAATAATTTTGTTTTACTCTAATGAGTGGTTTCTCAAAAAAAAAAAAACATTTTTTTTATCTCTTACACCAATTTTTTTTATTACTATGTGTTCTCCCCTTTTTCGCTTTCTATCTGTTGCACACCACAAGAACTCGAATTAATTACAAGAAGTACTTTAATGTGACAATAAATTATACAGAATTGAATGAGTACAGGTACAAAGTACATAAAATACATAAATTACATGTAACATGTACATATGTACGTACATACGTGTTGACACAACATAATTTACACAAATTTATGTAACAAAGCATGAGTGTATAAGGAGAATACTACTATTTAAAATAAAGCTTTCATATGCACTAGTAAGTACACATCCGAGCATGGAAATTGACTATATAAATAGCTACAGTTTGTCAGGTATGTGTTTGCTGAAATTACAAAATATTGGCAAATTGTTACAAAAATAAAACATAAAAAATAATGCTGTATTCAGGCATGCACCTTAATTAGACAAATATAAAGATGCATGGCAATGATGATCCCCAGACGTTTATTTAGTCACTGTACAATAACACGATGTTTTAAAAATTTATTATTCTTAAGGGCAACATAGAAATTTTTGCAAAAGCTTATTAAATCATTGATTCTTACACTGCTCAGATCATTTAAAAAAATATTTGAGGTCAAAGAATATATTAAAAGGCTTAATATTTCGACAGATCCACCTTTGGACTACTGAGTATTGCACTAAACTAGTTATCAAAAGGTCACGGGTTCGATTCCTACAAAATACAAGCATGAGTTGGATTCTCAGTTTGTGTTGATTTAGTTTAAGTATGTGTGCGATCGTACAATCCTTTTTTAATAGTCTGAACAACCACTGCAATTGGCCGATTAGTTCTATCCCTTTTTAGCTATATATAAAGAGTCTGAACTTCTTTAGAAATGGGTTTTTCGGATAATGTTTTATGCATGTTAATAGCTTGGATAAAAATTCTTTGTTATCCTAAAGGTTTCCATTCCAGCTTACAACCATTACAACTCTACGTAAAGTAATTTGTATGCATTTTTCATCATACGCTACCTTTGCAGAACTTAATAATTTGTTATTTCAATTTTTCCGAAAATGATAATTTTCGAAATACTATTGTTATGCAAACAACTACTTAGCACACTGTATATGCATTAGAATATAGCGATAACAAAATATAAATTTTTTATTTTACCTTTTCATAAAATGAAAAGAATCTAGAAATTTCTTGTTTTACAAACAATAACTTGACAAACTGTCTAGACATTAATACTTAGCAATAATGCAAAATCAATTTTTTTATATTACATTTTCATAAAACGGCAAGAAACAAAAAAAGAAATCAGTTGTGCACACATTTACTTGACAAACTGTATATGCATAAATATCTTAATGCAATTACGGTGTATCCACAAACCTTAGCATAATATTCAACCAGGCATAACTTTTGAAAGTTCTCTAAAACTAAAATATTTTTTCTTAAATGCCTGACATATCCATTGTTACACTCAACTACTGAGTGATTCTCTATGTGGTCCGTCTGTCAATCTAAAATCTTATGCAAACCTCCATGCATAATAATTGGTTTACGAAAAGTGCTCGTTATTACAATAACATTTTTAAAGTGTGTGCAAATAAAAAATAGAAGATAGAAAACAAAATCTCATTTGAAATATAAAACCCTGTCGTAAATTTTAAGTAAAAAAAATTCAGAGTAGAAACGAGTTAATTTTTATTACACATTTTTACTGCAATTTTATTGGGAACACGTGAAGGCACCTTTGCTAATTACATGACATAAGATGGATGGTGGCAAAAGTTGGCCGAAACAAAAGTAGATGAATTACAACATTTCAGTTGGTAGTATGTGTATATAATTTGCTACTACAATATGTATTGCCACTTCATTAATTTACTTAAATATGGTTGGCTAATTAAAGTTTATTACCTTTTTGGATGTGATGGTTACATTAACAAGAAATTAATTATTGGGTGGGGAGAAAGTAATTCAGTTGAAATTTTCAAAAATGTATTGAGTGTTAAACAAAGTGATGCGGTAAGCAAATTGAGATTTTTATGAAACTGTTGTGATATTGTTTGGCACAAAAAGAAAAAAACTGTTATAATATTTAAAAAATTATGTTTTATATAAATAAAAAAAAGCATTTGTAAGAAAATTGAATTTTTCTGTTACGGGAAAAAAGATAAGTTGAGTGTATTTTAGTTGTAGTGCAACCAAATGAATATGATTTTTCGTTATGGGCTCTCGATTTGAAATTTGTTCAGACTTCATTTTTTTATTTGTATAATAATTTTATTATTCCTGTTATGGTTAAAAATGCCGTGAAAATTAAATTTTTGCTTCCACTTCACCCCTTATCACACTCGTGTTTAACACTTGGGCAGGATTCACTGAAGGAAGAATACGAGAAGTTTTTATACTCCAACAGTCATATTTTCTTTGGTATAAAAGAAAACTTTTAATGAAAAGCTAAGTAAATAGTTTCGTAAGCTTCTTAAATTAATTTTTTCAATCGCAAATTAGCTTTAAAGCTGTTATAGTGGCAAAATTATAAAGTATTAATATTGCAAATATTTTTTTTTTTGGAATGCAAAATTTTGAAATCAAATGAAAACTCAATATACCAGTATTTGCTCAATTCACAAGTTATTGTATGCGTTGTAAACCGTCAGATGGTGCAATAGTTTGTGTAAATGTTTTTGTTATATTATATATAAACATTTGTTACAACACTTGCAATTTTCCCAGTGTCAAGGTGTATCAAGTTTGCAAGATGGCTGCACTAGACTAACAACTTCAATGGTTAATGAATTTAATAAATATTGATCTTCAGATCTCAAATACAAGCCAAGCTTCCTATAAACTATTGAATGACAATAAACGTCTTTCGCTTTAATTCGCAATAAATTCATTCTTTGGTTTATTTGTGTAAAATTGCAAAAGAAAAAAATTAGCATTTTTGAAAGTCTTGTGCTTTTAGTCTCACACGTTGTTCATGTTTTTCTCCTGTTTTTGTTTCCTAAAAATGTTAACAAAATTTATCGATTACTTTTCATTGTTAAATGCATTTTATTGTGTTAATGTTTTTTCGCTTCTAACGCCATTGTTGTTGGTTAGTTTTTGCCAAATGCAGCCTAGGCAATTGCTAGTTTTCGCCGCTGCGGCCTGTTTAATATCAAACTTTCACGCATTTTGAGTGCATTTTAAGTTCCCTCCTCTTGAGCAGGAACTATAAATTATGCATTGAATTGTCGGGCGCAATATTGTTTCATATTTTTTTGGCTAGAAACCGACCGAGTTTTAACAATAAATTTTGTAGCGTATGTTTTTCCTTTTCAAAGAGCACTTTATGTGTTTTGCTTCTTGCCTTTCCTTGTTTGATTTATTAAAACGAGCAAAAAAAGTTTGTTTTGTTTAATCGCATTCGAAGCAATAAACAAACTCGTAGTAGAGTGACATTAGACCGCATTGTACAATTAATTAAAAATGTTTGTCAGTTGCTTTTATTATTTTTCTTTATTATCAGCAATCATCATTATCGTTGTTGGAAACAATGTTGCAAGAATTGTCGCTTCTTTGCTACACCCTTGTGGGGCGCTTGTCTCCCTAAAGAGTGTGTGCTTTAGTTGGCAAATAAAATTAAAAATATGTAAACGTGTCACTAAGCAAATCAATTTAATATTTATAATAACATTAGTGCAGATATGTTCATTGACGGACCCAGAAATATGAATGTTGGTGTAATGGGGGACAAGATTTAAATTTTTTAGTTTAAATTGTATAAGGAAACAATTTAGTTCTTAAATTCAATTAAATTCTTAATCCAGTGATCCTTAAATAAGGTTCTAGTAGTTTGAAACAGAAAGTGGTTTTACATGCTGTCTAGACCACTAATGTTAGCAAGTATAGAGTAAAGGATAATGTTTTCTGACGACTCCTAATCAGTAATCAGCCACAAAATAGGATTTATTACAGATTTCGTGGAAAATTCTTCTATTTTGAAGTTGGAATAGTTAAACTAGTGATTAAATATGGACTCCAGTCCCAAAATTGTCTGATTATGGGCAAGGGGGAGGCGATGATCATCATCTAAAGGCTTATTAGACACTGTGACATCGGTTGTAACTGGTTATGGACGGTTCTGAGAATATGAAGTTTTGATTTTGTGACTTTAACTTCAAGGCTTTTGAATATGGGCCTTAGAAATATGCATAATGTGGTTTCAGGAGTCTAATTATTCTGATTTTCTAAGTTTCTCGCCTAGTGAAGTGAAAGAAGTTTCTACGATCCTATTATTGAATTCCATTGCACTCGAAGTCGGTTTTAATTCAGTAAATTGCCTCTTTGGAAACGAATTAACTATAATTACCATTTTAAGTGAAGTTAACAATCACTTTAGCATATGTAAAATATGCACATACTTTCAGGAGCATAAAAAATACATGCCCCTTTTCTTACCATTGCATTTTAGTTAAAAAATCAAAAGTGGCTTCTTTATTGTGATTTTTATTTCTTGCAGCCTTATTCATAAAAAAGTGTATTAAAGTCGTATGCATTTTGTTTTATGTAGTAATCTTTCACACCTACTTTCAGGAGCAACAAAATAACTTTCGTAAGAATTGAAGCAGTTTGACATAGTGTGGCACTGTTATTGTCAATATTAATTTTATTTTGTATGACTGTCAAGTGAACATTGTGGAACTTTGCGCTCAAAATGGAACAAAGAAATTTCATAATTGGCTGGACAGAAGTGTATCGATCATTAAGGCGTTATGAGATGTTGAAAGCAAAGAGCATGTGGACAAAAAAAAAAAAAAATTAAAATTATTGCAAAAATTTTTATAAATGATGAACACAAATGATTTTTGTGTTAGAAAATTTTATGTTTTCACACCTTAAAAACCACCTAAAATATTCCCCCTTATTATGGTTGTCGACGTCGACGTCACATCAAGTCGACAGTAAAAAGACAGCAGTTCCTAAACTCCTTGTAGGCAATAATTAACTAATATTGATAGCCAATTGTAATTTTATAAGCCATAGTAGTAGTAATATCCTATCAATAATATTTAATAGTTCTCGATAACGATCCCACAATTGCCAATATATTGATGTCGACTTGGTGTGACGTCGACGTCGACAATCATAATAAGGGGGATTATTTATGCGTAATATTGACATCGTCTATCACAAAGTTTTAATTGTGTTCTAACAGCCACTTAATATTTTGTCAATAAATTTAAAGGGTGTTCTTTATCAACTTTCTTTTTGGCAGCGCAGCTGTTTCTGTGTAACTGTTACTGTTAAACATGCTTAGTTTGGTCTATAATTTAAACATGAATCGACTTACAAACGAACAACGCTTGCAGATTATGGAATTTTATTATCAAAATTCATGCTCGTTTAAGAAAGTGCATCGTCCACTTTTTTATCGGAAAACTGTGTTCAGCGACGAAGCTCATTTCTGGTTGAATGGATGCGTGAACAAGCAAAATTGCCGTATTTGGTGTGAAGAGCAGCCAGAACTATTGCATCCCGAAAACTTCACTATTTGGTGTGGATTATAGGTCGGTGGCATCGTTGGACCGTATTTTTTTTAAAGACGACGAAGGCAGGAATGTTACTGTGAATGGCGAGCGCTAGCGTGCGATTATTAGATTTTTTTGCCCAAAATAGAAAAGCTTGACTTGTAGTTTCAAAAAGATGGCGCCACATGCCATACAACATGAGAAACTATGACCCAATTAAGAGGCGAGTTCGATGAACAGTTTATTTCACGTTTGGGGCTGGTAAATTGGCCGCCTACATCGTGCCATTTAACGTCTTTATACTATTTTCTGTAGGGCTATGTTAAGGCTCATGTCTATAGAGACAAGCCCGCACTGGAAGCCAATATTGAAGAATTTATTCGTGAGATACCGGTCGATATGTTGGAGAGAGTATGCCAAAATTAAATTCAGCGTATGAACCATTTGAGGCGTGGCCGCGGTCAACATATACATGAAATCATCTTTAAATGTTGATATATATAGATCGTTCTGTCGACTCAAGTAAAGATTTCATAAATTTCTCTAAATTGTTTGTGTTTTTTTAAAATAAAACCCGAAAACTCTTAAGAAATCACCCTTCATAGAACTGCGCTTGATCTGTGTGGCTTGGCTCCTCAATAAATAATCATAGTTCAATTTGCACGTTCATTTTTGAAACTATTAAAACATTGACTCGTCGTTTCATTCATGCATTAGTCTAGTGTAAACATTGTTAATATATAATTGAATAATTGTTCAGGTATTGATAGATTGCTGCTGGTATGTATGAATATTGAGTTATTTATGCTAATGAAACATGTATGCATCTTGCTTTAATTATCTTCGAATTTGTGTGTAGCATGAATAAATTGACTGGATTTGTTTGCTTAGATTTATTTAAACAAAATTATTATAGTTTTTGTTGCAAGTTTCAATTTGGCATGTTGAAAATAATAAATTAGATAATTTATGTTTGGGTATTTGTTGTAAAAACATGGTCGGTAGTCAATACTCCAATGAATTATTGCGCCACTGTCTGTAGGCATGGATCAAGCTTAAAGTTTAGAAAGGGGAAATTTTTAAAGGCAGGACTCTAAGAAAACTAGATATTTCGCCTGACGTAGTGACATATATATATATACTTGTTCATGCCTTATATCTCCACTAATTATTTCTTAATGAAAACTAGACTCTAATATAAATTTAAATGGCAAATTAAATCAGCAATTTAAATACAATTTTCAGAAACTTTCTAAGTTTATATTAATATTTAAATCATTGCTCATGGTAGTTCCACACAAACGCATCAGTGTCAACATTTAGCTTTCGAGCTAATTTATTCTCTGCTCCTTTGTGTTATTTTCTAATTAAAATTTAATGCTACAAATATCTTTTAAATAATAATCACAAAAGAAAATATTATCTCTTGTGCAATTGAATATCAATTGCAACATAAAATGTTGTAGAATTTTAATATCATGGATGAATATGTATTTAGATCTGCATATATGTATGTATATGTGTATGTATTAAAGTTAAATAAAGTAAAAACATTAGATATTCAATTAATACGATCTAAGTTGAATTAAATTTATTACAATTATGTGTATTTATGTCTCAGTAACATTTGTTTATCAAAGGTGAGAGAAAGTTTGTAAAAATATTTTATATCAAAATAAATAAGAAATATTTCTGTGACACAGATTAGTTTTAATTAAATTTCAATACAAAATTATATGAATTTTAAATTACAGTGATTACAAGCAAATAAATGTAACTATTTTACTCATAAAGTTAGAGGAGATGTCTTGCTTATTCTTAGATTTATCGCAGGCATGCGAATCGATTTTATGATGTCTGTCTGAGTATCTTTCATCCCTCGAAGGCATGTCATCTTTTTGAGTCCCTACAACTTGATATTATTCTATGTTGAGCTAAGCAGCAGCTACCAAGCATGAGTACCATGGAGCTAAAAAGTATGTATGCGCCACCAATACGACTAAATTGTGTATATAGCTGGAGCCCCCCACACCTTAAGGTGGCACAGGCAGTCTGTAGGACAATAAATGTAACAAAAATAATTAGTAATTATCGGTATTATGTTGCTAAAGGAAGAGGATATTTTATATAAAAGCCAACCTGTATCCACGCTTGGCTGATGTACTCTGAAGTGCAGCAACAGGTTTCTGCATGACCCATGGAACCACAAACGTAAATTGTTACCTGCGCAGCAAGTTGGCATGTAAGGAATCTGATAGACACATTGAGTTAAATATGTACTCGTTGTAAAGTTATCGTGAGATCGGATCATATTAAGAAAAGTTTTTGGAGCATTCTGACTACATCTGCAGGTGTATATTGAACACAGGGTCATACAGATGACTCTCGTCATCTTGATGTTAGTTTGCCCTACGGCAAGGAGTTGCTACACTTTTTAGGCTGCACAACACGAAATTTAGTGCTCGGCAAGAGCTGCCGAAAGACCTGTCTACAATAGTAGGAACCATCAAACTGTAACGTCTCTCTGGTCTAATTGTTGATGAGCCCTTTTAGCTTAAATGCTGATATATACATGTACATCAAGTTCGCGTATCGGCAACTCGTTTCCATAGGTGCTGTTTACACATAGTACAAAAGGGAAAACTTTTCTGGACGAACTATGGTTCTAGCAAGGACAGCATATTAACTTAATTGGATAAATGGTCATCGGATGACAAGTTTGCCGAATGGCACATGAGCCAACGCGGCTTCAAAATCATCGTTCTTAGGTGTCCACTAGCTTAGGCTTCTGATATTTTCTGATAATATTAAATGATACCAACCTACTAGGGAGGATTTACCATTAGAGAATCAAAAAAGGACTAATACGGCTTTGTTGGCAGTTATTCACTTTTGTCCCAGCTGGGATTAAAAAAAGAATACTAAAAATAAAAAAATACCAGAGAGCTTATGGTATGTGCATATATATTGAGGACTTCAAGTAAATTGTCTAACTCAATTTATTAACAAAATAAATTTTATATTTAATTAATTAAACTTGTACAAATAAAATTTTACTATGCTTTGACATTTATGATGTAGTTCTAGAGAGCATTAAGTGTCGTTAAGCCATAGAGCCATACACACCTCAAGAATATGGAATTATTGTTACTGCCTGCATATTTAAGAAATTTTCAGTCTGTTGCTTGAGAGCAGCGTGAATTTCGTCATAGTTTTCCTTGTCGTCCTGTTTCATGTGCTCGTACAATTAAGCGTTTTGGCTGAACGCCTCAAAGTTCATGAGGAGCCATTGCATCAAGGTGACTTTTTGGTGACGCGTTTGCAGTGAAAGAGGAATCAGCCTTTTTTGAGATGCCAATGGTACCACCGTAACTCTAAATAGTGAGTGTTACAGGCAGATGCTAAATTATTTTTTTGCTGCAAGTTGCTGCATTGGTTCCTGATCGTACTTGGTTTCAACAGGACGAAGCAGACGCTTCCACAAGTCGAGCAACAATGGAGATTTTGAGATAATAATTTCCAGGTCGAATTGTCTCCCGTGTCGTAGAGTTTAACTAGCTGTCTAGATCACCATATCCAAAAGAACCAGACTTCTTCCTTTGGGGATTTTTAAAACCTCGCGCTTATCACAACAAACCACGAACCTTGCAAGTCCTGAACTACTATTGAACAATTTATTGGAGATAAAAGTTTATAAAAATAAGCTCTAAAATTATGCATTTACGAGCAATATTTATGGATGAAGTATTTGTTTATATAAACACAAATTAAATAAATATATGCACATTTATATTGATATTGTCTTACATTTAATTTTTCTACTTTTACAAAATTAGTAACATTTGGTTGATAATGAAAAAAATATTAAATAATTTTATGTTATAAAAATTCATTACGTTTATTATTGGAGGTATTCTACAAAATAATTGTTACAATTTTTTTCATTGTTTGCTGTTGGCTTACAGCGCCTTTAGAAGATAATTTGAGAATGTAAAAGCGATTTTAATATGAAGTATTATTCAAAATTTACTTTCAGCAGTTCAAAAAGCAAAATTATTTAAATTCCTTTTATCATTTTGTGTCTTTTTGACTGCGACTTTACCAGCAGTAGAGATGGGATCGTGATTAATTTTTCGATCTTGCGAACATTTTTTTTATACACAACGTTGCCTATTTGGAGCTTCCGAGCGGATGTAAAGATTTTAATCACGCAAACTCGAGCTTATAATGTAAATAATACAATATAAAGAATTTAACTCATGTAATTATTTGGTTCAATTTGATTGAAAACCTATTGGGTGGCATTTGGAAAATTAAATGGTAATAAATCTGTAATATGTACGAGTACTACTGATCAGCGTTGTGCCAAGTTATTAACCTTTTAAAATATTTTCGCTGAGAACATGCATTTGATGTCCACTAGGTACTGCAGTGGATCAAAGTTGCTTATTTCGGATAATAAAAAAATGTCTGTTGTTACTTTTACAGGTATTGAGTGACTCTTTCCATTTGAAAATTTTTGGATTTGGCTAAAGAAGGTTAAACTCCTTGCACTATCATGTATGCGATAATTATTTTAATCTGACTTTTAAGTTGTACTATCCATGTGTAAATTTAGCATGTATGTCAAATTTGTTAATTTACAGACGATTTATAATTTTTTACTTTCAAACGTACATGTGTGATAACACCTGACATAACTTCTGAGTATTCACAACGTTATTTATAGCTTAATTAGTTATTTCTTATTAGTCAAAATTAATGGAGTCGGTTTTTATTTTCTTAATTTATTTTTAAATATTTTTCACACCAACTCACGCCACAGCAGCTCTATTTGAAAACTTTTCATTTGACTTTACTTCTAATTTTTGCAGAAAGTCATAAGCAAAGTGAAAGCTTTAACATGACATGCATAGACTTCGCAATGGGAAATTCAACAAGTCAGATGAAAAAAAAAATATGTCGTCTAAAAGCAGTATATGCTGCGTATATGCCTGCAGTCCTTGAGCGCTAATCAAATCATCAGTGTACTTTAGCTGAATCATATTTAAAATACATTCAAACTCATTTACTTATAACAAAGCCAACAATTATCAATTCGCTAGTAGAAAAATATGTTTGAATTCAATAGAATTCTTATAAAATATTTGTTGGTTTTTCTATTATCATATAAATTTTGATGGCTTTTTAAACATGTTGAATGAAGTGTACTGTTGATTTGGTTAGGGCCTATTAAAATGCAGTCGTAATCACAACAAACAACAAAAACTATTTGAATATATATGAAAATTATAAGAGATATTCTCCCAACTTTAAAATTGATATAATTGTTGCGGGTTTTAAACTAGTCAATTGGTCTGGTATTCCCCTGCTGCCCGCGTCATCTCATCAGTAGACCTTTAACCATACATTAAAGAGATTAAAAAAATAATAATTTAAACATTTCCTTGTAAAAAACTACTTTGAAATCAAAATTTTTTTACAAAAAATATTTATGATACATCTGGTATAAGCATACGTAAAGAATCTTTGAGTTTTTGTTTAAATAATCCCTTTGAAATAAATTTGAATGACCAACCAGTTGGTCTTTTTCTGTAATAAAAACCAAAAACCAGTTACCAAATTAATTTTCAATACAAGTTTCTAATGCTTGTCGGATGGTGTTGTTTTGTCAAAGGTGATTGACATTTGTAAACCTCCAAAAAAAAAGATTTTTCTTATTTTCCCCGTCAAGAAACAAGAAATTTTCTCAAAAAAATTTATCGATTTAATTAAAGTTTTTGGCTTAACAAAAACCTTAAAAAATTTTTATAAAAAAAAATTCATTTACCATAAAGCTTTTCCTACAAAAACAACTTTATATGCTCGAAAATTACAATTGCAAAGAATGTTGTAGCAACGCAAGCACTATCATGTGCATGTAAGAATACTTGTATTTGTATTGTCTAATGATTGTGAGAAAAAGTGTGTGCATTTGAGTGGAAATTGAAGAGAACCACTTAAAAGAAATTAATTCGGAACCGAATGAAAAAAAAAAAACAAAACAACTACGAGTAACATTCAACGCAGTCAATATATTGTTCAAGTGATACTGTTTAGAATGCAGCATTCATACACTGAACGTGTTTAGAAAAGGGTAAAAGCACACAATAAAATTTCGAAGAAGAATTTGTTGCGAGTATATTTTTTCTAATATGTGGTGTATTAGACTAATTATGTGGGTACTATGGGCTCGAGTCTGGTTGCTCACAAATATTTAAACTCCAGTTCTCTTTCGTTATTTTCACAATAAAGATGTTTTTTGAAAAGAGTTTTAGTAATAATGCCCAGTAGCGTTTTAATGTAGAAATTCTGAATTCTCGAATAGTTTTTTCAGAAATTTCAAACACGATTTTAAATAGAAATATCTTCCCTGTAAGAAATCACTGCATATTTTCGTAATGTGCTATAGCAGGGATTAAAGCTTAGAACAAAGATAATAAAAGAAAATATCAGACAAGCAGATTAGGCATGTAATTTTGATCACCTCCAACTAGATTTTTGTTCTAAAATATACTTTTTTAAGTTTTTATTATCGTTTTTTCTACAAACATTTGTTACTATTTTAAAAAATAAAAAAAATGTTCTTTCGAACGTAAAAATTAACAGTAGAAACTACCAATTATTTCTGCAGAAAGAAAATAATAAATGAATAAATAAAATACAAATAATAATTAAATGTCTATTGCTTCAAACAATTCCTGTCATGTTTATTTGTGCTCACCCAATTGAAGTAAAATGTTGCACAGGATCAAAGTGGCGTTTTTGTTTCTAACAAAAATTTTGCACACATTACGCCCTTCCTACACATTTTTGTGTTCTGTTCTAAAAAACGAAATATGTTTTTTTCTAAATATGTTGCATATAAAATATTACATGCTACCCTTTTTCTCAAATGTATTCTATTTTGTTTATACAAATAAGGGTTCTATTGTGTTTTAAATTCGTTTATATATTTTTTTAGTTGGAAAATTTTCAGCTGTTTAGTATTATTTGTTGTGATTTTTTTTTTAAATATTAATATGCCAACATTCCATTGGCCATTTAACGTCATATGTTTATGCTACTATATTCAAATACAATATAAGAATTCCTTATCACATTTTAATGTTACAAAATACATAATCATACTATGATTAGAATGCTTTTATACAAACAGGACATCGAACAATTTGTACGCAATTTAAATATTTATTTTATCTTTCTTGCAACATGTGTACAATTAGACGCCCTTTGGGTGTCAATGATTGTGCTTTTATGCAAAACTAAGAATAAAATCCTTATTTTTGAACTTTCTCGGGATTATACCCAGAAAAAAAAATATAGTTGAACTAACAAGTTTGAAAAGCTCAAAGAATTTTTTGCGTACAATCTCCAGATATTTCAATAATAATTGTTAAATGTTTATAAAATATTAAAAAGTATTAATACATATACAAACATAATACATATTTTTGTTTTATTATGCGCTAGAAAAGTAGAATCTTTATACGATGTGTGGGTGACATAAAAATATCTTCCGTATTTTTAAGCCAAAATAATTTTTCAGAAACGTTATCACCACCAGAGATATACAAATTTTGCACGATCTTGTCTAGATATGAAACACTATCAAAACGGGGAATACGATTTACATATCATCGCCATTCTTGCAAGGTGATGTCTTCGTTCTTTACTTCTATTATAAAAAAAATTGATATGCTAAAATTTATTACATTTCTTTTACAAGCATTTCATATAAAAGCAAATAGTAATGTATATGACAACAAAATAAAACAAAATGTTTCCATTTGTAAAGACAGTAGTTAATACACTGAAAAAGGGTGTATATGACAGCCCCAAGCATATTAGGAGCAATCAAGTGGAATCAGATGTTTCAGTTTTAGAGAAAAGCTTAGTATCTCACCCGGATCTAAAGTTGAGTCCACGACTTGTTAGACATTTATAATTTGTGTGTGTATGTTTCATTTTGCACTACCCCTAACGCCCCAAAACGCCTTAAATGATATCGCCAAGTTATGGAAATTAGATGACTTATTACCTGATAAATGATTTGCAAATGCATCACAATTAATCGGTTGAGTTTACCACCATTAATCATCTGAAATTCAAGTAACCTTTTTCCAATATCCTGCCGACATAATAAAATACCAGCAGGGAAGAATAAGGAATCTTTGAAAATACATTCAAATTATCTTCTTTAATTGATATTTTGAAAAGTATGTCATTTACAAAAAATAAATTTTCAGATTCTAACTACTAATTCAGGTCTGGAACAATCCAAAAATATTTTTGTTTGACTGAGATTGTAATATAATATCATTCCTGCCCTCGCAGTGGTTCTATGATTTTCATTTCCCCTCGTTATAAGGATTTCAATTTAATTTTATTTAACACCGTTATGCAACTATTTAGAAATCCCTGATGGAGTAGAAAATTAATTTCAATTACTTTTACCAGCTTTTTTCAGTACTTGGCGCTCAGACATTTTAAAAGTCTGAATTGCCAGATAGAACAATGTTTTCTAAAATAAGAAAAATAAAAAATAAAAAAATATATATTTCTAATGTTTTAACATAATGTGTAAGAATGAGAGACTAGGGGATTAAAAGAAATAAGAAATCTATTTGAATACTAATGCTCTATGGCGAAATCCTTTGGTGGCCATGAAGGGCAATATAAAAACACAAGCTTAAAATATGCACAATTGAATTAATTCCACTGCAGAAAACTCTTCTAGTACCAGAATTGAAGTTGTGTAAAGGAATTTAAACAAACTTGTTGCAAAGGTTTTCAAATTTTTTTTTTACTTATGCTGTACAAATTGGGCAAAATTAACAAATTTCATTTAATAAAAATTATTTTTTAATAAATTTTTTCTTTGTTTTTATCTTAGCAAAAATAAAAAAACATGATTGAATTACATGGACTTCTCATATAGTATTCGCAAGTTCTAACATAAGTATATGAGTTTGAATACTTTTCAAATATGAGTTGGCTTAAGTTTACTGATGATTTAGTTAGCGCAAAGAAAATACAGGCATATAATTTCGAACCCACAACAGATATTAACATTTGATTGTATTAAAAAATTAAATTTTAATGAAGTATGAATTAAAAAATGGATAAAAAACTGACAAAAAACGGATGTGAGGAAAAAATATGGAATTTTTAAATAAGATTTTAAATACACCTGCCAAATTTGTTTGCTTAAAGTCCACTATTATTGCTTGACATTAATTAAAGGTTTCATTGGACGGATAAATAATTTTTCATTATAACAACTTTACCCTTTTTTTAAAATTAAACTAGTACTCGGCGTGCGGCCTCTACTCAAGCAATGCACTGTGTTGGTACTAGAAAACAAATTATGGGAGGGATGATGTATGGAGTAGTTTTTATGGGCGTTGGATTTGATAATCGCATGGGCAGTTCGACTAAACAATAAATTTTCTCTATCAAACGCATTGAGATTCACTTTCATATCGATTACAAATGGACGCACTATTCATAAATGCGTTGTTTGCAAATAAGAGCTGGTCTTGGGAACAGTTTTCCTGATTTCATCAAAACACATTCCATTATAGTAACGATAAAACAGTGCAACACATCCCAATTTGCGTTGATGTTCCAGTGTGTCAATAGTCCTGGCTACACTACTTCCATCGATGAGCCTCTTGGCCCTCTCCTCGGTACTTTAACTTAAAAATTAGCAATAATGGTAAGACAAGTGCATCCTACCTGTAACTTTTATGGCGAGGTCTAGACATTTGAATTTGCCATATTTTCGTAAGTTGCCATACTTTCTACATTATCAAATCATAATTTTTCTTCCGCTTTCTCGTTGTTAGATTTAATACTGTTTCGGATTATGACATTTTATATTTCGTCTCTTTTGTGAACAAAAAATAAATTAACCAGAAAATATTTTAATAAAGGCCTCATATACTTGAACCTTGTCTCATAATTCTAATTAAAATATTATTTAAGCAGTTTACCGGCATCTCGCTAAGCTCTTCTTTTGGTGGTGTGAGTAATTCTTACCCAACAGGTACATCTTAAGCCTAAATACAGCAAAGATTATTTCTTATACTATTTCAGACTCTTTTAGTGCCAGTTTGTACTCTTGAGAGACTTTCGTGGCTAAATCAACGAGGAGTACTTTTTAAAGATTTACCCTTATTGGAAGAGGCTGTACATCTACTATAGTGCTTTGTCTAAATATTGCAAGGAGTATTTCTTGTGCTATTTCAGGCTCTTTTAGTGCCAGTTTGTACTCTTGAGAGAATTTCGGAGCTAAATCCGTGAGGAGTGCTTTCTTAAAAATTTACGCACACTACGCCTGCGTTCCTACTTTGCATAAATATTACAATAAGTATTTCTTTTCCTGTTATAAGCCAAATTCGCTACTGGTGCTCTTCTATTGCCAACTTACACTCTTAAATGCTTGTCGTGGCTAAGTTCTTAGAGTCATACACAGCAAAGAAACTCTACATCAAAGAAACTCTAGTCTGTGTGTAAGTAAGGGAATATGTTCATGAGAATCGCTCTTACTTGCGCAACAACACGTTCTACATTAAGAGCGCACCCATTTGCAGTCAATATCGAATCACACTATTCATTACAGAAACAATTCGTTCTTTGATCGAACGGTTCGTATGTGCAACGAGCTCCCTACAGATGTCTTTCCTGCATGCCCAACGTGGGGTATTTAAAATCAAATGTCCACAAACAATACTCCCTCTGTCCTCCATACCATAACCTATTTTCTTAATTCCAGCACAATGTATAAGGATCATCCCCTGAGTGCTGGTCCAATCGAAAAAAATACACCGTCTATATTATTATTACTGTACAAAATAAAATGACCCTGGATTTCGCAGAGCTTATCCCAGCAACCACCGGAATCGTGCCATTACAGTTGGCTAAAATAACATTTTAATTAGTACGAAAAGTATTTTTCCATTAGCAGTATAAACGTACATATAAACAATGATTTCTAAAGGATCTATTTAACCACTTGAAAGTAGTCAGTATATGCTCTAGTATAGCCATACTTTCGAAGAGATAATTTTTTTACAGGGCATATTTAATAATAAAAAGGTGCCAAAGGTCAACTTATCGCTCACTTATGCTAAAGGCTCCTGTACCTATCGCCTTCTATACCGACAAGTTGCACGAATGGTTCTAAATAGAAGTGGAAATACTTATTACAAAAAAAAAACATTACATCACAAGTTCAGTCACTTGTTTCTATTTCCGGATATATATAGAAGTCATATATTGAATGAACTGTCTTTCCGTTTTGTTGCATAAATCGCTTCTGCCCTTAAAATTTTATGTTTTGTGCTTTTAAACAAAATTTTCCACACACTTGTGTCTGATTTGTATTTGAATATCGATTTGCTATTCAAAATCAAGCAATATGCTAGAATGTGATACTCGCAGAAGGACTTAATACAGTGGCATAAAAAGGCCTTTGAGAATGTAAAAGCGACTTTAATGTGAGGTATTATTCAGCATTTACTTCCAGCAATTCAAAAAACAAAAGTACTTAATTTTTTTATTATAATTTTGTGTCTTTTTGACTGCGACTTTACCAGCAGTAGCGATGGGATCGTGATTAATTTTTCGTTTCAAAGTCTTGCGATCTTGCGAACAACATTTTTTTATACACAACGTTGCTTATTTGGAGCTCCCGAGCGGATGTAAAGATTTTAATCACGCAAACTCGAGCTTATAAAGAATTTAACTCATGTAATTATTTGGTTCAATTTGATTAAAAACCCATTGGGTGGCATTTGGAAAATTAAATGGTAATAAATCTGTAATATGTACGAGTAACTACTGATCAGAGTTGTGCCAAGTTTTTAACCTTTTAAGATACTTTCTCTGAAAACATGCATTTGAAGTCCACGAGGTACTACAATGGGCCAAAGTTGCTTCTTTCGGATGATAAAAAATAAATGTTGTTGTTACTTTTACAGATATTGAGTGACTCCCTTCATTTGAAAGTTTTTGGATTTGGCTAAAGAAGGTTAAAGTTATTGCACCCCGTAAAAGTTTTTTTTATCATTTTGGTTTCGCGTTTTTGGGTTTTATTACACAAATTTTTATGTTATGATATTTGTTTCATTGTGGTTAAAGTGCTTGCCTGCAAAATCAAGTACCCCAGGTTTGTTCCCTGACAGAGGATAAACAGTTTTCACCATGATTTTTCGAGTTTTTAAAATTAAAATCCATCCAAGAGAGAAACCTTTCACTACCCACCCCTTTGAAATGGGGATAACATCATGACAAATGTCAGACAGCCACCACCCCCTGATAAAAAAGTTAGGAATCCAAGATTATCAATGTTCTCCTCACCACCTCATACACAGAGAGCATTGTTTCTAGGTAACGACTGATGGCAGCATCATTTTCTTAGGACTTGCTACTACAGACCACAATCCTCTATTTAGCTGGAGCAAAAACCGATTAAAAAGGCAAAATGACGACAGACTTGATAGATGCTTTATGGAGGCCATATGCCCCCAAGAGGGGTAATGGTGAAAAAGATTTTTTGACTACGGTGAAATTAGAAAATAAATATTTTATATTTGTTTCTATTTACTTTATCGGTAATGGAGCAAAATCCCGTGTGCATTAGCATGTGGCTCCACTATGTGAACAGGCATTTCCAATACTAAAATAATAATTAAATAACCATTATAAAATCAATCTATGGTGACGTGTGAAAGCATCCAGTATTGTCTTGTCCATATTCACTTACTATATGCCTTATCCGCTATCAGGATAATTGTCATTGTGATAGTGTTTTTCTCCCTAAATTGATGCAAATTTGGGAAGCCATATTTTGAAAGACATTGTTGGAAAATATGTGTACCCTTTCACGATGAGCATATAAAAGAAATAAAATCTCAAATACATGCAAATGCTTTGTTATTATACAGGATTTACAGTTGAGTGAACAACACCCACCTCTTTTTTATCACTCTTGTAATATCACAACAAGTATCTATATCACGAGTTAAACCTGTGTGTGTGTGTGTGTTTGTGTAAAAACTGTAAAATTGCTTTTACCATTTCTTGCAGCATCTCCTGTATCATTATTGTTATTGTTATAGTGAGTCCTTTTGACTCGCTGTCTCACTCATTTCAACTTTATTCTATATATTATTATTGTAACACACACAGTGTCGTGAAATGAAATAAATGTGCTCATAAAATCCGTCCAATAATTAATGCAAGAAATATGGCGTTTTTTCCCAGAAAAGTGTAAAATTTTTGTGAAACAATTATCAAAAAAAATTTACGTGTCCCTTAAACAAATTAATTCCCTGAGACAGTTGTGTGTTTTTTCTAATAAGTTTGCGTTTATTAAAAAACACTTTTACCCGTTTTGTAAGAGTTAAAAATTTTCCTTTTTTATAGAAAAAAGAATACTGCAATGAGGTGAATGAATCATATTATAGTTTTAAATAAAATAAAAACTATATGGAATTTGGTTAGGTGAAGAGCAAATCTCCCTTGGCATATTATTTCCATGGTTCAACTATTCCATATGATTTTTTTTCCATTGAAACAAATGAAAGTTGTTCTTAGGTTAGGTTAGGTTAGGTTGACTGGAGGGGTGTGATACTCCATGTCATACGACGTACACTTAAGCGCTCCCTTTAATTATCTCAAACACAACTGCCAGAGTTCTGCGGCAGGATTCGAACCTGGGACATTCGCACTACGAGTCTAGTACACTACCTACTAGTCTACGAAGGTCAGTTTGACATTTTCTGTTGCTTCCAAAGTATACGTGGGTGCATTTTTTCGACATCCTAGGAAGTCAAGTTGAGCGAATTTCTCCTTAATTTACATCTTTGGTTTTATATGAAAATATTATATTTCTTCAACTTAATTGGTGATATTATTCGACCTTTTAAATTAATTGAATTATTTTATTGAGTTTGAGGTCTTCTTCTTTTTAAAAAACAATATATTTATATATTTGTTTTGATTTTTTTCAAAATAAATAAATATATTGTTTAAAAAAAAGAAGACTTCAAACTCAATAAAATAATTCAATTAATTTTTCTTCAACATTCAACCGAAACAATTACTGTCACTTAAGAAAAAAATAAATTGTAACTCTTGGCAAGTTTTAATTCTTTAGCAATCCTATTTATATTAATAAATAGTTTAATTCTTATTTAATAAGAAACCATTTTCCAAAAAAAAAAGAAAAAAAACACAATATTGTTCAAAACACAAATTTATGTGTTCATGAATTAATATTTTGTAATTAATTGCAAGTGATTCTTTTAAATGCATGAGCACATGTACTATATATAATGCCATTGTTTTGTTTGAATGAATTTATATATTTTTAAATTATTATTAGAACTGTTAGTGTAATTCTCCCAGCTCTGTGTGGTACTATTGTGAATTATTTTAATGAATTAAAGGATTGAATAAATAATAAATTGGGATAGTAACGAATTCTTGGACTAATTGTGTAAATTGTAATCAATAGTTGTTCTAGTTTAAACACTCCATCTTTGACCTTCTATAAAGCCAGACCTTGATCGAAAGAATACATTTTAATTACAAATAACGATTATATAATTAATATTAGATGAAAATATTTGTGTGCCTTTCAATTAATTATCCCATCATAATTTCCAGCATTTGCGGATCTCAATTAGTGGATCTTGTTGACTGCTTGGGATGTTCTTTTTTGCTGGAAATGTAAAAAATTTCATGCTAATTTTGCACAAGTGTATTATAGATGTGTCCTCCAGTTGTTATGATTTATTTGACATTTTTATTTTTTTGATTGCAATAAGGCCATGGCCTTAAATCATACGTGCTGAATTGTAATGGCTGAAACTAGAAATCACGCCAACGCTTGATATTTCTCGTAAAAGAGGTTTTAAATTTTTTCATTTCTCATATTATTGTGTTATGCATACATGTATGTATAAAGGAAAATTGATTAATTTAATAAATCGTTAATGTATTTCTCATTTATAATAATTTGTTCGTCATATTCTTTTTTTCATGTCAAAGAGTATGATCCAGAGATGTTAAATTTTGGCAGTATGTGAAAGCAACAGTGATTAGGTACTTTCCATAATGACTATAAACCCTTTTAAGTTTAAAATAGGAATTTTTAAGGAAAAAATTGAGCCGAATTAGAACCAAGGCCCTAAAAACTTGAAAAATAACTAAAGTATGAATATATTCTCCATCTATTGTATTGAGTTATATACGCCCCTATGCCCCTTGAAGGATTTATTTCAAATATTTGATGCCGGTACCAAAATGACTGAAAACTATAAATTAAATCTCATCTATGTATGATTGCCGTCTTTAAATATCTCAGTTGGTAATGCTTATAATAACATTTTAGTTAGAGCTTATTTACGGGGTCAATTCAATTTTCTTCTATGACCTTTTCACTTATGATAAATGACGAAATTATATATTCTCATATATGAGCAATTGAGTGAAAAACAACTTTGTTTTCTCATATTTTCACTCTTGTATAGCAAGAAATTAGCTCAATTGCTCATATATGAATGAACTAAAACAATATGTTTTCTACATGATTGAGCGGTGAGTGACCATTTCGGTACTCTGTTATATGGTATATTTGTCGCCATTCATATGTCTTTTACACGAATATCATTAAATTCGCACGCAAACTAATTGACAGTTTTTACGCTAGCCTTTTTAATTTTTTTCCACGTGTCATTGTACATTCTGTGTAATTTTTAATTTTTTTCGCCTATTTATTTTTTGTATATCTATGATTTAGAATTTCTATATAGAGTATATGAGTATGTATCAGCATATTTACCGGTGCCACAACATTGTGCAACAGTTGTTGTTGCTTTTAAAAAATTGTTGTTGGCAACATTACAAATATTACATCTCTGTCAAATCATTACCTCCAATACTGTGTTCATACTGCCGCTGTTGTTGTTATTATTTATTGCATTGTTGTTGTCTTTGTTGTTGTGATTATAAATATAGCATAAAGGTATTAGTTGAAAAGTGAATTGTTCAAATGTGTGTCGGCGTTAGAATAAAAAACAGATAACGGTTACATATTTTAGACATAAACTTTTAACCTGTTCGCTCCTTCCCTCTCTTGATGACTGACTGGCTGGCATTGATGTGTGAATTTGCATTTGTGTATGTATGTGTGTGCATGTGTAAGTGTGCTCATAAGTTGTGCATATTGGTTTTAATATCGGTTTCTGATTGTATGGGTAACTAAACTGAAAATATTACGGATAGTAATGGCGGTGCTGCTACGAATATGGTAATGCCGCATGTAACATATTTTGAACATTCTTGACATGTGTACGTGTAACTATCACTGTCATATAAATTTACATAAAACGTCAATACTAGATACATGAAATAATGATTATATGCGAATATACTCGTATATATATTTAAATATATATGTACATACATATGTATGTGGCGACACACCGAGAGAAACTTTTGTAATCGACCACAAAACGTAGTTGAAGTTTTCATCCAAATTTTCTACTAGCATATCACAGTGAAATACATACAATGACTTAAAAAGTGCGCTGTAGGAACAACGCCTTTATTTCTAAGGTCAAGACGGTAGTCTTCCTAAAGTATAAACTTTGGAATTCAGTTCAGTAACTTAATTTTTAAAGGGAGCAGAGGTTTTTCTCACTGATTTTCTTCGTGTGACTTAGACGATATCTCTTATATAGAAACTATCCATTATCTTTTTTTCCATTATCTTGTTTCTTTGTTTTTTCAAAGTATTTCCTTAGTCCTATGCATTTTTATTGGATAAAAGACATAGTCTCATCATGTTTACTACAACTATATTATGATCCTTTTGAACAATGTAGTATTTTGGTGAAAATATTATCGTTGTCTTATAATGTATTAAGCATAAATATAATCATAATAATGAAATTGATATTTGCATTTGACCATTAAATTATTGCAAGATGGCAATCGAATGATATTATGATAATATTATTATTGTATTTTTATTGAAACATTATTTAAGATCCCGTCTTTCCTTTCAAGAGCATAAGGCCTCATTAAAACATTATGGAAAAATATTATTATTAATATAAATCGCAATGTGGTTCCCTTAATATTGGCAACAATGGAAACCAAATTAAATAATTATAGCATTTCTCCTTTAAGAGATGTATAGTTGAGATCTTAGTCCTCTTCTCTCTTTATTAAACTATGATCAAAAATATTTTTCATGAGTACAGTCACCTCTTGATAATTTGAAATTCAAGGGACCAGAAAAAAATTGAAATAATCGCAAGTTCAAATTAGAAAGAGAGAGAGAGAGAGAGAGAGAGAGAGAGAGGGAAAATTGTAATTAAATGTAGACACAATACATACATATATTTATTTATGTGCACAATTATATGAAAATTATTTTTTTAATTTCACTGCGACCTTTACTACGCAGTTAAAATCATTGAAAAGAAACTAAACCAAAAAAATTAATTTTTTGTTTGTTAAAAAAAAACGAATCTAATTACAATAGTAGTTCAAATAATAGAGTATAGAAAAACCAAACTTCAAATTATAGCGTGTTTTGGGCGGGAGGGTGGCCAAGATGCATTTCCCTTAATTTCAAATTTATATAGATTTTCTTAAATTTTTCGAATGGGCCCTGGAAAAGAGTTAAAAATAACTACCTGTTCAACTAAATGTCATCCATATATTTATAGGATTTTTATAATTTTTAATATTTTCAACTTCTAGTGTTTCTAAAAGGTCTATAAATGTTTCATATAAATTTCTTTCGGTGCACTCAGTTGTTCCACAGATACTTAAGCGATTTTTTTTGTTATTGTTGTGTTTTCATGACTGTCATGAACTTTATATTTTACCCCTCTTTAGCGAATATCGTTCTCAGTTTGTGCGATTGTTCAGGCATTTCAGTTGAAAGCAACACAAACGCTGCAGAGAATTCAATACAAATTCTGCATTCGAAAAACCCCAATTCGCTTAAAGTACTTGCATTTGAAGAACCTCTTTGGGTGCATTCACCTATTGAACTTAATACGAGTATTGCGCCAGAAATGTATGAAAAAGTATTAAAAATTATTACTTTTTAGCACAACAGCCAGGCCAAGTGTTTATTAGCGGTATTTGCATTTGGGTCTTTGCAGTTCCTCTCAATAGCAATTATTTGGGTTATTGCAGTTTTACATTTAACGAGATAGTAATATGTGATTTTAATTAATTTTTTATTGTGTTTTTTTGTTTAATTGCAGGTAAGAGCAAATGTTTTTACGACAACGATGAACCCTTTAAAATGAAGTTCATAAAAATAATGAAAATTTGTTGATTTAAATCAAAAGTGGATGTTAAAGGTAAAATTTCAAATTAAAAAATTTTTATATAAAATAATTTTTCCCCATTCGAGTGAAAAAAAATGAATGTGCTTTTGTGCTACAATTTAAAAACTTGAAAATATCAATCATTGTAGGTTAATAGTTTTATTCACTAATTTAAAATGCTAAAATTTTAATTGAACTACAACATATGACATCATATTTGTGATGGCATCGTCTAATTAAAGCTCTTTTAAACACTGTAGTTATTTGATACAAGTGCCAGCCAGCATTTGTGGAATTATTGATTACAAAAATACATACACACACGCACGCACACACACACGCGCACACACAAACAAAGGCACAGATATTCAAGTGGCTAAAAAATTTGTGTGTTAAAATGTCAGTCTAGAACTTTATCATAAAATTAAATTTGTAAAAAAAAAATTAATAATTGTATCGGCGTGGTGTATTGGTTAAAGTGCTTGCCTACAAAACCGAGTACAGCAGCTTCGCTCCCTGGCAGAGGACAAAAAAATTTTACCATGGTTTTTCAAGTTTTAAAAATGAATTGACTTCAACCCCCTCCTAAAAATCCATCCAATGAGCCCCTGACCACCCCCTCTCCCTGGAAAAGAAGATAACATCATGACAAACAAGAGGTACCACCTTCTGGGGGAAAAGAATATAAGAATCAAAGATTAGCGAAGTTCCTTACCACTACACCAAAATACAGAGGGGTCATTGTTTCTAGGCAATGACAGTTGCAGCCCCATTATCCTAGACCTTCTACTCCAATAATCTACTTAGCTGGAACAAGATCCGATTAATGAAACTGATACAAGGCAAAAACAAATAATAACAATTCGAAACCAACTGCAACAACAACCCGTGTAAAGATGGATATGCTTTGTAGAAGCCCTATGCTCCCCCCAGGTGTGGACGGAACACAAACACACACACACATATATGTACATATATATATATATATATATATATATATATATATATATATATATATATATATATATATATATATATATATATATATATATATATATATATATATATATATATATATACATACATATATATATATACAGTCGAATCCGATTTAGCGCAACACGTTTTACTGCAAAAAATCGGATTACTGAAAGCGATACAAATACCCGCACTGATTTTAAACGCAGTTAGTCTTATTCACTTCGCGTTAGCGAAACATCGCTTTACTGAAAATATCGTATTACTGAAAACCAAAAGCAAGCCCACAACTACGTTTTGTATGAAACTTACTTCGCTTTATTGAAAAAATAAACAATGACAAATTTATTTATTAGAAATCGATTGCATACAACTTTGAAAATTACTCATAGTCAAATTCAAAGTTATTTTAAAGCAATGCATGATTTTGATTAATAACTGTTATGTTAAATATGTACATATTTAATTCATCGCATTCTCAGACTGAATTCTTATTAATTTATGTTTTTTTTTAATAGCATGCATACAAATGTAAATACTCAATGCATTGTGAAACTGAATTATTTTAATTTATATTTTAAACTTTTATTTTTTGTTTTAAAAATGATTAAAAAATATGAATATGTTTTTATGAATAATTTTTTTTAATAATATTTTTATGACATAAAAAATATACAGATTTGATATAAAAAATTTTGTTTTACAGATTTTAAGCATTACGCTTAACTGTAACAAATTTCAGTAATCCGAACTACGTTTTAGGGAAAAAATCGGATAACTGAAAAGAAAATTGGGTTTTGGCTGTTTTCAGTAAAGCGGAGTCGACTGTATATATATATATATATATATATATATATATATATATATATATATATATATATATATATATATATATATATATATATATATATATATATATATATATATATATATATATATATATATATATATATCGTTGAAATTTTGTTATTAAATCATGTCAAAACAGCTGAGAGGATTTGTTTGCTACAAGGATAGCTTATAGCCTGCATTAGCATGTAGTTTAAGGACTTGGTTTGACGACGTATAAGACAATGCCAATATTTTTAAATCTATGTATATCTCTAAGCAGCCTAATGGACTTGAATGAACTTTGATCTATGGACAACTAATAGCCTGTATTATGTAGACTACAGTTGATCCTGGTAAAGGACTTAGATTCAAAATTCTCTTCCGTAGTTCCACCTCAAATTTGGTTTGCAATCAGAACGGTTTTGTCTATGTGCCACCTTCAGGACTTAGCCTGATCAATTGTGGACTAGTGTCATAAATGTAATAGTTGGCAATCTCGCATAAGCGGATGTACGAATTTAAAATAAATCTGTTACACAGACAGTTTATAGTTTTAAATAATATGAATTTATAAAACTTTCGTCACGGTTTGACATATGTGTATTCATAGACTAATACCATAATTTTTATATCTGGATTTTTGCACATTTGTAAGTTGTATTTAATATTTTTCCAGAGAGAAGTGGAAAATTTTCACATTATGGTAATTTAATCACTTTATTACAACTATTCGAACTCCTTATGGGGTAGAAATAAAATAAAACTAACATTAATATTTCAATTGAAAATTTAAAGAAAATATCGTTTTTTTGTGAGTTTAAGAAAATATTTTTTTTAATATGATGAAGAATTTCTTATTTTAACTTCCTAAAAAGTCGAAAAAATCCACTTCTGGATATTTGGAAGCAATGAAATGTTTTCCTTTTTTCAACCTATGATGCGAAATGGACTTTTTTTCTTTCTACAGTGCGCTCAAATAAAACATTGTATGTTCACATATGAGGTGCTTGTAAGAATCCTGAAATTTACTTAGTATTGGGAGTGCCATCATACTTTAGTCGCTAGTGTACTAGACGAGTAGTCAGAGAGTTGCAGGTACGATCCCCGCCGTAGACTCTTAGTATTTTCTGCTTTTTGTATTGTTTACTCTTCTGTTTACAATTCCATTTCCATTCTCTATCTATTTCGAGTATCAGAACTTATGGACCCAAGTGAGCGAAAGCTGCCTATTGAATCTAATCTAATCTAACCTATTCAGAGTTGGTAATATGTTAAATGTTCGGAAATAATTGACGTTGTTATTTATTTTAAATTTAAATATATTATTCT
Organism: Germaria angustata; assembly: GCA_963681545.1. Classification (NCBI taxonomy): domain Eukaryota; kingdom Metazoa; phylum Arthropoda; class Insecta; order Diptera; family Tachinidae; genus Germaria; species Germaria angustata. Next base: position 19,597,518 of record OY812999.1, on the reverse strand, counting down.
TATAATTTGTGTAAAAGTTAAATAAAACTAAATAATTTGGCATAGATAAAAATACAAGTAAAAAAGAAAATTAAAATTTCAAATAAGTTTAGTTATAATAACTTAAGTGACTGCGATTTTCATCATAATTTATTAGTCCTAAAAATTATTTCATTATGTAATGCTTTATTTTCACGAAAACGAAAACAGAAACTGATCTATGCTGCTCTAAATAATTCACCCCATGAAAACCATAAAAAAATTTTCATTGCGAACATATTCCAATAAATATATTTTTTTTGATGGGCTTGAGATTTCAAATCTCATCATATTCCATTAGAGAATAGTGCTTATTGGGGTTTCGTGTGTTACATGACTAGAAATGATACGAAAAGTAGCTTTTGAATAGGTGTTTGAAACCGCCACATACCCCATCAGTGCCTGATTCCGACCAGTTGGGCAGATTAACATAAACCAAAATTCAGTGGAAAAAGAATACGAGAATTTATATTCGTCTTTCATCATTTTTTTAGTTACGAACGATATTAGCAATACTTTGCCAAAGCTTTCTCTGTTTATTATCTTTTTTCCATTTTTCATATACGTGTATTATGAAATTAAAGTGCCAGATACGAAACTATAGGAGTTATTGCTAGTAAGAGTATTGTATTCTAATGAATGTTGTTCGTTTTAATAAAGAAATTAAAAAGTGTAATGTATGATAAATGTTGTCTACAATACAGTTTCCATATTTGAATCACTAACCATTCTAGGAAATGTTTGCTGGGTTATGGTGTTTTATATTAAAAGCCATTATTATAATTGTTAAGGTAGTTGAAAAAGAGCACTATCTAATTAAATAATTAATACGAATTGTATAAAATCATCCATATATTAATTGTTTCAGAAAAATATATAAAAAAACGAAATTAAAATTAATGCACAAATATTTATCGTTTATGATGATAATAAATTATTATTTTTGCCAAGTGAAGCATGAAAATTTTATATGTATAAATAAATACTATTAATTATAGACTTAAAAATCTTCATTATTTAGTTAAAGGTATTCAAAAAGGGAGATAGTGGAAATATTTTTAAAATTGTTTTAATAAAATTCGAATTGTATTCAGCTACTCGGTGGATGTTAAATCAATACCCTTAAAAATGTAATGAGGCTCAATTGACTTTATTGCAGCGAAATTATCTTATGTTACAAAACACGAAATTTTAATGGTGAATGTTGTTTTTTCTTCTCAATTTTCTTGACTGGCCTTATGGGAAACGACTTTTAATAGATTTGTGAAAGGATTCGATGTGTAGTGGTACACAAAAACATGCATTTAGTGCTGCTCGATGTTGAAAAATTATTCCTTTTGCACTCTTTAGCAAATGTTTCATGAATTAATTTTTTTTATTTAAATACTTTGAATTAATTAATTTCATTAAAAAATTCATATAAAACCAACTCTAGCCAGATTTCGTAAAATTATTAAATGCTCATATATTTTATTTAATTGCTTTTGTTTTTCAATAACATTTCAAAATACGGTCAGATCTGGTCATCACCATCATCGCCACTGCAGTCATACTCATGTCATTCACTGGCACTTTTTCAACATTTGTACATTTTCTATTATTTATTTTAAATAACTTGGGAGGTTATTTTTAAAGAAAGAAAGAAACTTTACTGGGTGATTTTTTTTATAGAATTTATCATTGTTAATCGAAAAGAAACATGTGGAATATTTATTTCAAAGTCTTTCCTTCAAATAAAACATACAAGGGAAATTATTCAAGAAGACAACAATCAACAAAAGTATATAGAAATTTTGAAGAACCTTCTGATGTTATAATGTTTATTTTTCCCATATTTATATCAAAATTAGCAAAGTGGAAAAAAAATTTGAGTAAAAGTTTATTAAAATATTACATAATTATTTGAAATATTATTACATACATAGAATTTTAAATTTATTCCTTAATTTGTTAATTTTCCCCTTGATGTCCAAAGTCTTCATATACATCGGCATTATCCGTCATTATCATTTGAGCCTATTGGTAACGCATACAGCAAAATTAAAGGCGAAATTAGTATTTCCACTGCTGATTTTAAAAGAGGTTGTACTTAAAAAATACAATTTGTTTTTACCAGAAATAATTGTAACTGAGGTTAGTAAGCCCTCTTTCAATAGCTCCCTGCTAAATTTACGCAAAAAATTATCCCTATGAGTTTTTTTAATTTTCGCCTCTTACCTAAAAGGGCATTTATTGTTTCTGTCAAAAGGCATCTGTTAGTTGACTCCCATCATAATTTAAACAATCAGAGCCATTTAGTTTGTGTTTGACAGCCATTAATAGCAAAACACTGTGCGATTTGAGGAAGAAATGGAAACAAGTGAACTTCTTGTGCTGGTTAAGAATTATTTTTCACAGAAAAAAAACATCAACCAGACCAAGGCTAAGCTGGATAAATTCTTTGGAAAGCCCGCGCCATCAATGGCAAAAAAGTGGCTTACTGAATTCCCTTGTGACTGAATAAGCACAGTTAATGTCTCTAAAACTGAAACAATTGAACAACTTCATGATATGGTGTTTGCCGATCGGAGGTTGAAAGTGCAAAAGATTGGTGATGCCATAGGCACATCACATGGCTCAATTGTTTCAATTTTGAATGATCACTTGGGTATGACAAAGCCTTCCGCAAGATGGGTGCCGCGTTTGCTCTTAATCGACCACAAATGCAATTATGTGACAAAAGCAATCAAAGCAGTGGGGGTTCATCGACGCCAGAGAAGGCCAAGGTGTGCTCGGTGATAAGAGATTTGACTCCAACGATGAATTCGTCTCACAAACAGGTAATTATTTTGATATAAGGATACAAATATTGGTGACACGTTGGACAAAGTGTTTAGAGCTCTAAGGTGACTATGTTGAAATGTAAAATGATCTTTTATTAAAAAACCTGCGTTGTATTCCAAAGTTATTAACCTGAGTATATTCTTGACTTATTATTGGCCTTTAAGTTAAATTTCGACCTTTGCTGTATTCGAAGACCTATAGCATTCGAAGACCTATATGAAAAATATTTTTGTAGGAAATTTTAGTCCTCTAAATCGCTGTTTAAGGGAGGTTTTTGACCTATTTCTAGATAAGGACAAAAAAGACCAATGAAGCAAAGAGTTAGAAAGTTAAAATGAACCACAAAACTATTATCCAGTGTATTTTATGTAAAAATTCCGGACACACGCACAGCCAATACATAAGGATTAAAAGATTTCCTATACCGATTCACTGTAACAGTACGCAAAAGGAGAGAGTAATTTTAACTCCCTCTAGATATAAGATTTTTAAAGCGCTGTTAAACGTATATATCCATGTCATCTTTATCAGAATCAGTCGTTAGAAGCTTTTGAATAAAAGAAGATTTAAAAAAAAGAAAATGCTGTGAGTCTGATCTATAAATTCGAATAATTTGCATCAGTTATTAATTGAAGAAAAATAATGTTTTCATTTAAATTTTAATAAAGAATAGTATTTTCAATAACGAGAACGGATGTTCAAAGATTTCTGAAGCAATACTGATTTTAGATCGAAAATTTGTCAAGTTGCCTTCCTCGGAAGCGGAAAAGATGCACTAATGAATTGTTGAAAGCAACGAAAATACCGTTTGTTTATATAATTTTCACTGTTTTTTTATTTTTATTTTGGTGTTGCACAGTACTATAAATTCCGCAAATGAACTGTAATGTCTTAATGGTATATGCGCATGACCAAATTGAGATATTCAAGGTGAAATTAGTAGGCCGCACAAGAATCATGAGGTGCGGTCTCACTCGGTTGCAATTATACTATGTCTATAAAGTCATGGAGTCGCGCCTCTGCGCAAAGCCTGGACTCATACTTTTTATTACATGAAAACCTAACGCTTAAAAAATCACTTTATTGAAATATGTGAATCTATATTAAAATAAAAACAAACAAATTTCTAAGACATAGAGAAAATAAAAATTTCATTATAATTTTCTATAGCCTCTTTTATAGTTTGTTTTTAATTGAAGAGCTTCAAGTGTTTATAAAGTAAAAGAAATAAACGAAAATGATTATTGAAATAAAATGAGTTCAAATGGCCGATCAGGTGTTTGAAGAAAAATGTGAATTGAAAAAAAAAATACTTGATTTGCATTGAGCGACTACGGCGCTAAAAAAATAACAAACAAATAGAAAGTAATTGATTTCGACTCACACAAATGGACAATGACTTTAAAGCAGACGTTAAGAGCTGTTTATTCTGTAAGTGGCCTAGAGATAAATAAAATTATGGCTTCAAGTTGTTGTTGTTATAAGAAAATTTAATCTCACGTATTCTTAAGAATAAGTAAACATTTTCTTCTTTTATCTGCACATTACAGCGTGTCCTCCAATAAGGACTTTTAAACTTTCATAGTTAATAGTGGCCATAATATTGCAGCTTTAATATGTCAAATTCAGTCGGTTTTGCCGAATTACCATGGACGGGCTTTAGGTTCAACAACATGTATAAACGATATAGTTACTTTATGAAAATGAGAAATCTGTTGGGCCAACATTTCGCATGCTTTGACCATTTTACTGTCGCCATAATCGTCCTACCGAGAGGTTTCTTCACATAGTGGTGGATAAAGTTGTTTCAGTAAACAATAAATCAACACCCATACGACGACTAAACGCAAAATCTGCCGAAAACATCACCCCGCTGTGCGTAAGAGAATGCAGGAGAATCCAAGGCAGTCGATTTCGTGCCGCCCACAAGCACTCGACCTCTCGCAGACCACAATATTTTGTGAATTTCGGGTCGTGATTTGAACCTATACCTGTAACAACTTCAACTAACCCAGCAAGAAATTTTTATTTTGTTGTGTTGTTTAGATAAACGTATTCTAGTATTTCGTAATACTCATATGCAATAGATAATTCTCATATTGTATTTGATTGGTTTGGCATAAGCATACGAGGTTGAATTGCTTAAAGTTCACTGACGATTTGGCTTAGCGACCAATGAAATGTCGGCACATGAACAGCTAAAGCCACAACAAACAAAGCATTTTTTAAAACGCTAATTGTTTAAACAATTAGTTGGAGATAATATTGCACAATAATAAATTTCAATATTAAGTATTTCGGTTTTTTTATTCAATACACTTCCTTTTTATAAATTTTTACTTTATCAGTTTTTGCACGCCTGCAAAATATATTTATGGAAGTCTATGGAACTAAACAACTGATCATTTATGCTGTCCCGTCATCTTGTCTTATTTATGAATTTGTTTGATAGTAAAAATATGCGATTTATTCGATTCAAAAGTTATAAACACAATTTCAATATGTTTGAATGATTCAGATCCATGTATTAAAAATTCAATTGGGATCGAAGATTGGGACAAGATCCATGATACATGTCTCAACTGATGGCTTGGTCTATGGTTGAATGAGTAGGAATTGCTAATGCTGCTGTCATCTGCAAAAGAGTACATAGTGTTGAAGGGTTGACATAGAAGATAATTAGAAAAAAATAAATAAGAAAAAAAGAGAGAAGTAAGAACGGAACCTTGGGGTACCCCTGAATTTATCTAATGATGTTCCATCTATAATAACTTATATACATATGTCAAAGATTTACGTCAGTACCTGTCATAAGATCTAACCTGATGGTGCTCTTCGCACTGGGTGAATAAAGCCGTTAACCACCGTCCCCGTCGTCCTTTCCAGAGACACATACAGGGTTAGGATCCTCATGTGCCCCTGATAGGGACGACATGGTAGTAAGCCCTGTACAGGCTGCAGAACCATATACAGACACCTGGCTAAAGTGCTGGAGCTACCTCTGGTCGGCCTTGTGTTAAAAACACCTGCGATTTTAGGTCCCGTGCAAACCTGAGGTATCGGTAGCACCTCTACCCAGACAAGCATAGGCAAAGTTAATTTCTTAAATACTTATATGCACGCCCGTTACCCTGTTATTTCAGGGATTGGGTAGTAACATATTAAGTTCTATGGGTAATTGGCCAAAGGTCAAGGTCTGGAAAGACCATATTCCCCATCCGGACGAACGTAGGAACCCACTTTTACATTTAATGTACTTGCATGCGCGCCCATTACCCTATTAATTCAGGGAAGCACAACACCAAGCCACCAAGACAAGATGTATAATCCGTGCCCCCTGGGGGGAACAACTTGTATAGTATGACAACTGGAAAAATCGATATAAATTGAGAAAAATTATCACCGAAACCGAAAGCAATAAGTTTTGACGAAAGTGCTTCATGGCAGCAGTTTTGTCTAACATGGTTTTAAATCAACAGCAACACAATTGAAAGACATAGAAAATTATAATTTTTTTATTGTTTATATAGATTCAATTTTTTTTTGATCATATTGATATTATATTTTTTGAAGATTAAAAGTTAGTATTAAAAAATATTTATTTATTTATTATGATTTTTTATGAATTAATCAAATTTTGTACACTGTCTAACAGTAGTCGTGTCGCAATCAACTAATTTTCTTTTCTCTCGATTCATTTCCCTCGAGTTAATTACAGCTGAGTAACTTCTGTTTTCATTGTTCAATACAAAGGAAAATTAATTAAAAGACTTATTAAACCAATTGTTTTTTGTTAAAATAAGAAAAATGAAGCTGCACTAATTGGTTTTAATGAAAATTTTCTTATACAAAACAAAACAAGAGGTAGCGAAGAAAATTTTATAAAAAGAATAAATTTGCTAAAAAAAATTAAAAAAAGGAATAGCGAATGAAAAATAATATAACGCTTTTCCTAAAAAAAAATATTAATAAGAGGAAATTTTTTTGAAAGCGTAACAAGAAGCAAGTAAATACGAGTAATTATGCAAAATAACTAAAAAGCTTCTAACGAATGATATTCAAACATCATTAATTATGGAAAATAAACCCATTTTAGTAATACTAATAATAATGTTAATAACAAAACTTGTCTCCAATTATGCAAGACAGTTGAAAGAAGAAAAACTATCAGCAAAAACTATTCACTTCCCAAGTGTTGCAAGTTGCAGGCATCTTCCTGGTGTAATAAAAAATAATAAAAGAAAACCGTTTAAATAACGAAAATTCCCAAAGGCTGCTGCAACTATTTTTCAAACTGAAATTTCAGTTTATTTGTAACCTAAATGCTAAAAAGGAAAATACAATTTAAATGTAAAATATTATGTGGAAATGTTAAGAGTGAAAACAACAAACAAAAAACGAAAATGTTACTTCAAGCCACCTCAAGAAATATTAATCTTCTTATAAAATGTTACTAGGAAAATAAAAGCTTTAACAATTTTTTGTTGCAAGGTCGTTTACTGATTCTCAAACCGCAAATAAAAACTAAAAATTCGCAAAAATATTTAATCTCCTCTTAAAGTGACTGCGAGAAGCAGCAACCACGTTTTGTATTATTCATGCAGTTAGACTTATGCTAGTATCCCAAGTGTTAAATGCAAAAGCCGCACCAAAAAGCGGTAGCAAAAACAACAAAACACAACAACAATAGAAGCCACCAACTGCCATGATAAACTGTTTTAAAAGTCGTTTTTGTTAGTAAAAAGTTTAAGACGAACACGTTTTGCAGCTGTAAATAAGACGAGCTTAACGTGACCAACTTGAAAGAGTCAAATATTTTCTTGGGTTTTCTATGGACTTTTGAATTCTATTCCTGCAAAGTTTTTTCATTAAATTTCTTTACACCAAAGTTTAGTTACAATTTGTTTTTTTTTTTTTTTGGAATATAAAAATTCTTATCTATCGATTATCTTAATATCGTTTTGCTTTCAATAATTAAAATTTTATTTAAAGAAATTTTTCTTTGTATAAATTTTTATTTAGGCACATTTTCTAGGAGCATTTTTAATAATGTTTGTAATACCGAGAAAGTACATAGTCCCGGCGAAAAGCTCACTCTTTTCTGTAAATAACATTTTATTATTTTCGAAAATGTTTATCGGTAATGATCATGTCTAACACACTTTTTTTATTTAAAATATTTAAATAGGAAAAAAGGAATGTCTGAAAAAAGAAATGAAAAACAAAACAAACAAATAATGTCCTTCACATGGATCTTTGCTTTATGAATAATATTAACTTAATAAGTTTTCCATTATCCTTTTAAATAATTTGTTTCATAACACTATATCTTACGTCCTGGAATTCCTTGAATTATTTGTTGCATAAATTTCTTTATAAAAATATTTTGTAATTGAAAACGATAATATTTCGCGAAAGAGTTTTTATAAACACAATTCATTTATAGGAATTTTCCTCGTTATCGATAAAATCCTCATAAATTATTCCCCATCCGCAAAGAAATCTTGACGAAATTCTAAATTTCGCAAAAACTCGTGTTGTTCACAAATAGATTTTCTTTAAATGTAGATCTTTCCTTTCGTAACTTTAATTTTCTTTGCAGATGTTTTTTAATCGAATATAATTAATATTTTGATTTGTTGAATTTTTTTACTGGTATAGTTTTAAAAAATTTTTTTCCTATCAATACTTTACTTCTGAAAAAATTTTCTATTCCAAGACCATAATTTGCTTTAAAGTAAATATTTTGATATTATATTTTTCTACATCGATATAAATACTCGTGCTATTGATAGCAATTTAAAAAATTTAAACAAATCTTCAAAAACAGTAATTTTCTTGTAATTTTTTTTTCGTTAAGAATAATTTTATTCACTGGAAATCTTTGCTAATGAGCACAACATTTTACCAAAGATTTAATTTTTTAAAAACTTTTAATTAAAATTTTTTTCTTTGAAAAAAATTGGTTTCTATTGCGAGTGATATTTTATACATAAAGATTTTTTGCTTATTTATATTTCTTTAAAAAACATTTTTCTTTTATCGACTAAAATTTTCATTTTCATTGATAATGAAAGTATTAAACGATATTATTTTCTTTCTCATGGAATTAAAGTCTGTCTAATTATTTTGTTAATATTAGAACATCCTCTTATAAACTAAATATTATTTTATAGATGAAAAGTTAGTATAATGACTAAAACTCTGTAAATTGTGTGATAACTTTAGGTTAAGTGTTAAATTTTTAATTAAAGAATAAAAAAAAAAAAAAAAAAATATTAGAACTGATACGAACGTTGCTCTATTAATTAAAGCGAAAGCAAAGGAAATCATACAAACACGTTATAAAAGTGCTCTAAAATATGTTTCTAAAAAAAAGGTCAGGTGAAATTGCTAAATTTGTTATATAAATTATTATTTGGCACAACTTTTACGAAAACTTTCTCTGAAAATACCAGACAGATTTAAAAACAATAATGGCATAGTTGAAATGTATTCTTAGTGTTGTCAACTGTTCGATATTATCCTGTAACAGGGGTTTGAAAAGTTTAAATATTTTAAGAAACTAGTATTCGGTTATTTAAACCGGTTCGAATAACCAGATTTGAAATAAACCGGTTCACATAACCGGGTTTTTTAGCTTTTTCTTTGTTACTAAAAGTATATAAAAATTATTTAATTTTTTTCTTGCATTTTTTTACTTTTTTATTATTATAATTACATTAATAAGAGAACAAACTTAAAGCCCAACACACATCTGTCTTAAAATTAAACTGGATTCAATTCAATCTTTATACCATTTTTAATATACATATGTATGTATACAATTTCATTATAAAATATATTAAATATAAAACGTATATGTATGTGAAGACAAATATTTAAAAGCAATTATAGAAAAGCAAGATTTGAATATATTAAATTAAATTGTTGAATTTATCCGAAAAACCCGTTCATACTGTTGTCAAAGTTGATATAGTGCTGAATTAATTTTTTGGATATTATAAATTTTTTTCTTATAATCATTAACCATTGATGACATATGAAAAAATTTTTAAATACCAAATCAATATTTGATAGTGAAAAAGCGTTTAGGAATAATTTATTTTAGAATAAAAAATATTAGAAAATTCTGAATACTTTGAGGCTGAAAACCAGGTTTTTTGAATAACGTAAAGATGGGTTTTGACAGCTCTGCATAAACTATTATCCAGTGGTTGTATATGGCGTGCATCCATCATCATTTTGGATATAACGGTATATCTCGAAAACTTTAGCCAATTTTGGTAAAAACGGAGTATGTATTCTAGGTCAGCGTCTCAAATACTCTAAGAAACCACTGACAGTTGTAGGACAAGAAGTAGTAGATTAGAGTTTGTGTAATCTTATATTGTATCAAAGGATTGTGTTTTTTGTTCCTTTTTTTGGAATTAAATTCGTTTAAGAAAGAGTCTTTTATCATTGGATATAATACGAATGTCGTCCTATTAATATATCTAAATGTAAAGAAAATCGTTCGGTATCGATAATGATATACATATTTCATATATTATTAATGTTGATGTAAAGAAATTTGTAGAAAAATTGCTGTTATCAATTACAACTCGTTGCATTTAATTAAAAATTTTCAACTATAATTATCTTAATAGAGAATTGTCGTGGTATTTATTTTATCAAATTTGTTATTCGAGATATTCTCCAAAATAAATATTTTAATATTTTATTGTTTGTTGTTGGCTTTGCTAAGGTATGTGCCTGCATTTCATTGGCGGTAACCAAATCATCAGTACCCATTTAGCCTAATCATGATAGAAAGCATTCAAAGCTCGTATACTTATGCAAAAGACTACAAATATATATGATTTGGCTAAAAGGGTACTGATGATGGCCTTCGATATTGGATGAGACTTTCATTTTAGTATAATTGCGATCGATCGTGTTGTACGGGCCACAAAGTTCATATGAAAATATAGTATTAATAGCGTTTATTTTTAATTTTGTTGTTTTTATTTTTGCTTTTGTTTGGTTGTATTTATTTTTATTAGTAATGACTTCTTTTCTGTGTTTCAACGTTAATATTTTTACTTGGGTTTTCCATTTTTTTAATCAGGTTCTGGTTGCAGCTTTTGTTGCTGCTGCTGTTCACGTTAGCGTCGCTGCTCTGAGTGCTGTGTTACCGTTGTCATATTTCCGGTTATTTAAACTTACTCTACAATAATTGTATTTTATATTTTTTTTTGGTCTGTTTGTGTGTTTTAATCATTATCATAAAAGATTTCGTTATTTCTGGTCTTTCTTTTCCTTTTCGTATAAATATATTTAATTAAAATTATATCACAAAAACACATAATATTCATAAATTCATATCCATATGCTTATATGCAGGTGTGTGTTCATATTACATATTCTTTTTTGTGTGTTGTTGTTGTTGGAATTTTTCATTAAATTTTCTGTTGAACAAACATTTGTCGGTTCTGCCAGTAGTAGGAAACATAACTATTTTTTCTCTTCACTTCACTTTGGAAAATGTTGTTGCTGCTGTTGTCTTTTTCTTCAACGATTTTACCCTCATTAAATTTAAATGTTGTTCTGCTTTTTGTTTGTCTGCTTGTTTTAATTTTTTGTTTCTTCTAACTTTTACTTTTAGTTGAAATGTGATTATAATTAATCCTAAATTATTTAAATGCTGTTAGAAAAATATTGTGTGCATTAGGAATGTGGAAAAAAGACAAACTTATGAATTCTAAATGAAAGTACTTAAAAACTGAGAGTTTAACTTCAATTAAAATATAACTTGAACAGATTTTCATTATTATTAATTAACTGGGGGAAATACTGATTTACATATTTGGTGAATATTCTTTAGAAAAGTTATGCCAATTTTAATAGGTCAGTTTAGAGGAAGGAATGTAAAAATTAAATACTTTTGGTAAGTCTCTAAGTCCAAAGAAATGAGAAATGAATTGGAATGGGACAGAAGTTGCTTGCATTGACGTAGAAAGGTGAGTAAATGTTTCACGCCAGAAGAAGCTGCTGCTCCCTTCGAATTTTGAAGATCGCATTATTTAATTATTTTCTTCGTTAATTGAAAACAAAAGTCGCGATCTTGCCCCTCAACAATATATATACAGCTCCTGCAATGGTTGCATTGTGAAAGGTGGTTGTTAGAATTATATCATATATTTAAATAAAATCAAAATCAGCTCAAAATAAAATTTATAATACGAAAAATTTTATATCTTTTAGGCCTTTGATACAAGTATCAAATTGTCTTCAGCTTTTGTAAACAAAAGTAAAATTTTAAAGTGCAATAATTTTCGAAAATTACTAAGAAGCTTTTTTCATTAAAGTTCCTGTATTTAAGTGCTCATCCAATCAACTATGATATTAAGCCTAAAGTAGTGCTTTAAATCATGAGTATCTTGCACAGTGGGCCGGGAAAGCTATAACTGGATGCCTTAATGATTTTGCAGACTTGGCCACTAAGATAAAAAAAAACATTTGTTGCCTTAAAAGATTTAATTAAGTATTATTTGCATATAAGTAGTTATATGAAATAATATTTCCGCAAAGGTCTTTTCAGTCACTTTCAATATAAAAAATTTCTATTAGAATGTCCATTTATACTACTTTCTTTATCTTTCTACTCGTAGCCATGTTCACAGTTTTAGCACACGGCACAAGTAAAGGCCATGGCCTGAGTGCTGGTCCAGCTAAAGAAGGTTATTACCTTCTACTACCTCTTATGACTATATTTAGTCATAATTAAAAAAAAATTAATTGAATAATAATAACAGAACCATATAAGAGAAATTAATAGATTTAGCAAATGAAGCATTTAATTTCCATACGACTAGTCCGATTGAAAAAAGTGTCATATGAGAATAGCTGAGAATTATCTGAGATAAAATTTTGGTGCCGGAAATTCGGATCGCAATTTAAAAATTTCGATTTTTTTTCTAAATTTCTAACAATTTTTAGGGAATTCTGCAAAAAAAAATTTTTTTAACATATTCTGAGAGATCAAGAATTTTTAAAAATTGAATTAAGTAAAATATGTTTATTAGCAGCAAAGAAATGTTTATTGAATCATGGTAAAAATCGAATAAAAATTTTCCTACATTTTTGTTCTTTATTTTTTGTAATGTTGATATCAGAATTCATAAATAATGGTGCACCGTGGGCCTTTTAAATTTCAATAATAACTGCCCACAGCTTGTGCTATTCTATTGCAATAACAACTCACTATCATTACATACTTTTTTTCTTAAACTAAAATTCTAAATTCTAAAATTCAAGCTAAAATTCTAACATTTCTTTTAATTAAAATTTGTTTCCTTTCTACCAACATGGAAATACATGAAATTATTATTGAAGAGAACTAAAAAGAATTGAATTTTCCATTTACTACCTTCTTTCCGGTGATTTCAGCAGCCTTTTTAATTGAATTGTGTTCAAGCTTGATTTGTTGCAGCCTCTTTTCCTGCTCCCTTTTTTTTGGTCTTCAACAGTGTCTTCTTTCACATTAACATAATCCCATATGGTTTCGAAACAAGACACAAAATTTACCAAGTCTCATTACACACTAGTATTTGTTGCAAACAAATTAGAATTATCTTTGAAAATGCATTTATTCTCTTTCTCTAACTCATCTCTCTGTTACTACAACAATTTTACATGTTTAACATCAGTGCGGTGGTATCAACATCATTTAGTATTCCATCTAATTAAATACTGTGCCCATGTTGCAAAAGCTTTAACACTTGTAACAAGTTGCAATGTGTATTTTAAATAAAAATACAAACACAAATTCACTTTACAACGTACGAAATAGCAAAATTATCTGCAAAATAAATACACAAACACTGCCACTACTTGGAATCTTTGGAGTATAACGGAGCCAGCAATCTGTGAGTGTATGTGTGTGTGTGTGTTTTTTTTAATGTATTAAAAAAACTCTTTTCGGTTTGTTGTATTTGTACTTCTTCATTGTGTTTGTTTCCCTTACAAGTCTCTTAACTTGGCTAATGTTGAATAGAAATTTGTATTCCTACTGTTCAGTCTTCCAATTGAATGCCTTAAATTGTGTTTGTTCGGAAAATACAAATAAAAATAATTTCTGTAAAGAAAAACAAACACATACATGCATAATTACACATGTGTTTATGTATGTGTACTACAAAATAAATACTATTTCCCTGTTTGCTTTTAGTTACATCCATGTGCATTATGTCTGTTCCAGTGTGTTAATATTTATTTGCTTTAAAGTGTTTCAAATATATTTGTATCCTTGGGCGATAGAACTAGAGCCTGGGAGTGTTTGACTTCTTTATTTTATATACTCGTATGTAGTATATTTTCGAGCTGGTAACGAGCTTTCATGTTTAATTTATTATTATTTTCTTTTTCCTTGAAGGTAATGTTTTATTTGCAAAAATAATAAATAAATGGAACGTAGCAAATTTATATTTTATCGCCCAGCTAAAGTAAAATTTTGTGGCAATTGGTAAATATTTAGGATATTCACAACATAATATTGTATTATAATTTTTTAGTTGAATGCATTGGGTGATTGTAAATGGTCTAAACTCCGTTGTCTCAATTTAAATGGGGCAAGTTTTAAAGCAGTTAGGGAATATTTAGTTCAAACGAAGCTTAACTAATTATTTGTTTTTTTTTTTATTTGCCCAATTTTTACAAAACTTAGAACTAGGGTAGCAAATTAAAAATAATAAATTGTCTTTTAAACGATTTTTGAAAATTTCTTTTAAGGTCTAGAACAAACTTTTTGGTAAAAATTTTACGATTTCCTGGTAAAAGATGACAGTTAATGGAAGGAGAGTTAGGAGAGAGGGGAGAGTTATAAAGCTGCCCTCGTATTGTTAATCTTAAGTTTTAAATTGGAAGTTGAATTGTAAAGCAAAAAACAACTAAATAGTGCAATAAGAACTACCTTACTGGCTTAAATTTCAAATTTAGAACTTAAAATAGTTGGACAACAAAACACTTAATCTTAAAGGCTGTCGATTATTTAGGGCCAAATGCTTTTGTTTAAAACATGCTTTCAGGTAAAACAAAAATTGACAAGAATATACAACTTTTAAAGTCAAAAATTTTTAAAGCTCAGCGATTAAGTGAAAGAAATGAACTAAAAAGTTGGAAAGGAAACCAGCAAACATTCTATTTCGCATTTTTTTAACATTCTTGCTTAATTGTTAATAAAAAAAATTTTTAACTTTAAAAATTAACCATTAAAACAATATGTGTACGTGACGTGTATTACATCAATCTATTTAGCTATTTTTTTCATACTGCCACTATTACTATTTTGTTTGTTTTTTTTTTTTCAAATCAAATGTAGAAGATGTCAGTCAGTCAGTCACTCATTGGTTCATTCATCTTAGTTTTATAATGCTTTTTATTTCACTTTTACTTTTTGAAATTATGCAGCTGGAAGCTGCCTCTGAACTGGTTGCAGTTTAGTTTAATTTTCTTGCCATGTTTTGTCTGCAACTATCCGTGGGTATCATGTGGATGCACCATTCATCTAACTGCCATTATGTCATTTGTTATTAGAGCTTCAAAAGGAGTTTTCATTAGTTTTATTACAACAATATAACGTATCTTCTTTCAGTTTTACGTTGACTTTTAATAGATGCAATTGTAAATTTCATTACGTATATCTTCTTTTTGAGTCGTGTTGCATTTAAGTGTTTTTTCAACCCATTGCGACTATTAATTTTTATACTTAAGCAGCAATGTGATCAATATGATTTTCAGTATAATATTTACTGAAGGCCAATGAATGCGAGAAGGTAGAAGTAGAAAAAGCCAAATGTGAAGGCGCCAACAAGTTATCAGGCAAAATCTGGGTTAAACCTAAATTGTCTGTTTGCTGTTAATGATTTAAATAGCAAATGTTGCATTAGATTTTACTAAAAATAATTGCTTTCAATTAGATTCAGATAGATGCGGTTAAATAGTTGGGACAGACTGCATTTAAATAGTTAAAATAAGAGGCATTTCCAGCGAAGCGGACAATCTAAAAGAATTTTGTTTCGAATTGTCTTGATATTTGATTCCACTGTATTCCTAATATGTAGATGTGAATGTACTCGTATGTAAAAAATATTCTTTTATGAAGTTTATTTCTCGAGTGCTAAAGTGTTGCCGTTGGTGTGTGTTGGCGCAGTGTGAAACCAGAGGTGACCAATTTAAGTTGAAATTTTTCTAACTTATCCCCAATTTTTTTTAATTCGAAATGACAGCCTAAGGTATATTAATAATACTATGAAAGTCTGGAAAATAGTTTGACAGTTACGCATTGATCGTTATAATATGCGCTTATATCGGTTTCGTTTTGCAGTTTATGGTCATGTTGCGCGTTAGTAAATTAAATAGCATCGTTCTGATCTACAAGTTCATTTGCTATTTTCGTTTGTCGCCTTGATGCTCCAAGCAAATAAAAATTAAATCGTAAATTAAATTTTAAAAAATAACAAAAATATGCATTAAAAAATAACAATAAAGGACATTATATATTAACAAAGCATCCTACATAAACAGGAGCCAAACATCATAATCGTAATTATTGTTGAAATATCTCTTAAACTAATGCATATTTCTCTTTAAACATTTGGCACTATTATAAATAAACCATGGGATAGTTTTGAATGAAAAAAAAAAAAAAAATCAGTCGTGAGTTAGAAAAATTGGCATTTAAATTGGCACTTCCGGTTTAACAGTGCGACATTCATGTACATAAATTTACATAACTTTTAAATAAATAAATGAGCTATTTCAAAAATAGGCTAATTTTAGCCTAAAAATAATTTAAAAAATGGTGTCGAAGTTAGAAAAATTTTAATTTGAAATTTTCATTTCCGATCTTGCAGACGAAATTTTTTTTTTATATCATAGTTCGAAAATTATTATATAAAATAAAGTGAATTAAAAAAAGACAGCAACGTTTTAGTCCCCTATAATTCCAAAAATTATCATCACAAATAAAAAATATATATATTTATATTTTTTTGGTTTGTTCGCTTGACGTGGAATGCCGCATAGTTTCACTTATATTCCGCCAGAAAATGTTTGGTAATTTTCTAGCTTTACACGTCGACCTTGATTTTATGTTCATCTTGTAGTCTGTATTGATCATTAGCTACAAATGACATTCACTTCTTAGAGGTTTCTTAGTAAAACTGCTTTTGAGGCCATCTGAACCCAGATATTTACATCATCATGTGGACAATTATGTGTTTATGGCCTGGCAGCAAGGTTGGTGTGATACCATGTAAATGAATTAATATTTAACCGCATACGTCTTGCAGCTTGAGGTCCTCAGAGCCACTATGTCATCTGTATAGTTTTTGAATTGTGAATAAGAAATATAACTTTTGATAGTCCTGTCCTGCGTGACTTACGCCAATCATAAGAAAGTTTCCCATCTTACGTTCCGACCACACACTTCTGGTCAGCCTTCTCTATATAGTCCAAACTCATATGTTTTTCTCATGACTTAGTAAATTTTCAGCATATCTCAGTTAAAAAGACCTCCTCCCCAAAAAGTCACGAAAATGTTGAGATTAGTATTCGTAACTAGTGCAAACTTGAAGCATTTCCAATGACTGTAAAATAAACTTGTCATTGCCTGGTCATTGTAGATTCCCATCCACCGATTTTGAAGATATCTTAATTATATAGGAATTATCTTCATTAAGATTTTTATTGCATTTAAGCTGCATTTTGTATTAAATTAGACTTGTTTTCTTGTCACTGGCAATGAGTTACACATTTTTAAGATTTCTTTTTTCTCATGGCAAAGTAGTTTAATTATTATTTGTTGAAAAATAAAAATAATATTCAATTAATTAATATTAAATCCTCGACCATAATAATTTTATTTCTCTGTTATTTAAATTAGGAAGCTTAAGGTCTTTTTTATACAAAAAGCAAACAAATTTATTATTTTCAATATTTTGATGCCTCTTAAAAAAAAATTCCTCGGGCATCGAAATATTGAATACAAATAAATTTTTCCTTTTTTATATAGAAAAAGATCTTCACAATTAAAATAACATATAGAGAAAAATAATGTTTTTTATATAAATTTAAAGAAATGAATTATTATTTTATAAAAAGAAAATATTTTCAAATCAAATTTCTCAAATTTGTACGAGTAATTCATATTTTACGAGTAAATAATAATTTTGTCAATTCTCCCCTAGAAAGTCGAAAATATTCACTAACTGATCCTTCCAAAGGAGCGAAAATATTTAAAAACAATTTTCAGTTTTTTCAACTGAAATCTTTCGAAAAATATTGATAATACACGTACTCGTGCATTATTTAAAGTAAATTTTAATTAATTGCTTTTGGCGTTGGCAAAATGATTCAAGAGAGCAAACAACATTAAATTAAGCGTCCAAATATTTGAAACTTTTTCCAACCAGAAGATGCCACATTTGAAATTTACAGGAGTTTAGTTGGTTTTTATGGGTTTTACCACTTTTTTGGTGTAAGAGTATAATACCATAGATACAATTTGTTTAGCTTCCTCATGTAAGACCTGATGCTGTTTGGTGATGTTCATAGTGTCAGTTGCTTTGATGGAGATGATGTTACGGGCAACGTCATTACACTCTGTACTCGTATAATAAAGCAAAGAAAAGAGTTAGAGTTTGGCAACATTTTCGTTATTAATCTTAAGCAATGAAAATTTTTTTTTGAATTATATTTATGAACGTTATGAGTAGATGTGAATGAATAAAGACTTACAAATACCTGAATTAATGAATGCCAGCTTAATGTGACTGGTTACAGTTTCCATAAAACAAACATAAAAAAAAAAATCAAATCATTCAAAAGAGTAGCTTCTTATAGAGCGTTTGGTATGTGGATTGATGCATTCAATTATTTGTCAAATATTACCTAATCGTACACATACATGTACACTAGATGTTCAAAGTTTCATTTTGGCATTTGTGCTGTGGTAGACAAACCAAAAAAAAAAGTAAAAGGCCTTTTGTTGCAAACTGAAAAAGATTGTATCATCTTGTTTTGTGTTTCGTTTTAAATCTTTTTCTAATTTGGATTCTGCACTGCAGAAAAAAAAGAAGTTTAAATGCTATAATTTTAGTTGCCATAGCAGGTTAAATATTGTGTGGTTGTTGATTTAAGTTTTAGCCAATTTTATTGTGGTTACAACCAACTACTATCTGTACCAGTCTCAAAGCTCCTCACTCACCTCACTCACATTTACATTCATATTTACAATGTACAATCACATCAGTTCACTAATCATGGCGTGTTTTATATACATACATATAATTTTTATTGCACAATAAGTTGAAAAAAATATTTATTTGGCATTGACTTCAAAACTTTCAAATACAATGCAGGAAGTAGACTCACGCTGGCTGCACAATTTTTTAGAACTACAAAAAAAAAATTAAATAGTAATCTGTAAAAGAGCAGTTTTTTCTCTCCAAATACTGAAAGTTCTTATTTTTCTAAAGGACATTTGATTTTTAAGCTTTTTATACAATAAATAAATAAAAAATATGTAATTGTGTGTATGTCATTCGTCACGTGGTGCATTTTCCTTTGCCATTGTAAATTACTTAAGATATTGTGTAACCTTCTTATCCATCAGTATTTATATTCTTGCAAAACTTTTCGTAAATAATTCTCAAAAATTTTGCTTTAAAAAAGATCCACTCAATATTTTTTCTTAAAATATGTTCATTTCTGTAAAATTAAAAGAATTTGTATTCCAAATTCAAAGCAAGTAAGTGTATAAGTGTATAAGTATGTAAGTATGTATATGTGTAAGTAACTAAATGCTTCTTGGACAACTTTTCCATGTTGCTCTTCTTCTAAGTTTCTTGAGTTTTTATTTTCTGTTACAAATTGAATTGAAAAACTTGCTTAGAATTTTGTAGGTTAAGCATATTCGATTGCAATGCTTTGGCCAAATGCCAAATTTATTTCGATTTTTTCTTATAATTTTTTTTAATCAAACATCTATACACATCTACAAGATAAAAATGAAATACATTTTGTTACGATTTTATTTTTTATGTCTATTAGGCTCTTTAAAATTATACGACTACTATTACAAAAAAAAGGACAAGATCTAAGAGGAGTTTTGAAAATTAGAGTGTGATAAAAAAAAAACTGTCAAATAAAGTACAAGAGTTTCAACTTGAAGACAAGCTAAAGAAAAGGAGTTATAAGAACTTCTTTTGCAAAGAATGTGATAGGTACCAGGGGTATACGAGGTCTGTTCAATAGAAAAGGGCAATTTTTGAAATTTCTCGACATACGTGCTTTCGATTAGAGATTTTTATTTTATGTTGACATACTTGTCCCGAGTTTGTTTGTGAGAGGCATAACATTTGACCTGTTGCGCATGTACGGCGATTTTCTGCTGTGGAAAAAATGGATCAAAGAATTTGCACCAAATTTTGTAAAAAAATTGGAATTAAGTGCTCAAAAGTAATTGAAATGTGATTGTACTTTGAGTCAGAAAAATGTTTACAAGTGGTACAAACTTTTCCAAGAAGGTCGAGAAGATGTGAATGACGATGCTCGTCCCGGAAACACCAACACATCAAAAACCGATGAAAATGTTGAGAAAGTGAGGAAAAATATTAGAGAGGTGGCAGAGGATGTCGTCATATTGGTTGGCCCATGCCATAAAATTTTTTTTCGCAAAATTTAGGGCATGAAGCGTGTGGCAGCGAAGTTCGTTCCAAAATTGCTGAATTTTGAACAAAAAAATAGTCACATGGGAATCGCTCAGGAAATGTTGAATGACGTTAACGACCATTCAGATTTGCCTAAAAGGGTCATAACTGGAGACGAATCATGAATATATGGTTATGACATCGAAACCAAGGTCCAATCGTCCCACTCGAAGATCAATAAGCACGCCAAGTTCGATCAAATGTCAAGTTTTTGCTCACTGTTTTCTTCGATTACCGCGGCGCAGTGCATCATGAGTTCTTGCCACTTGGTCGTACGGTTAATAAGCGGTATTATCTTGAGGTAATGCGCGTTGCAAGAAGCAATACGATAATACCCCTGCTCACTCGTCCGTTCCTTGTTCGTAATTTTTTGGCTGAAAAGAATATCGTAAGAATACCTTAATCATGGGGGCAAAATAGAAATTGAAAAATAAATTTCAAAATTAAATTTCACCTTTTCTATTGAACAGTCCTCGATTTCCTTTAATTTTGATGTCTTATTACAAAATTAATTGCTGTGGCGGATTAAACGGTTTCTCAAAATTCAATTGCTACAATTAAATGAACAATTCAATTAATCCAATTAAATTTTGTATATATTTAAATATTTTTTGCAGCCAGTGTGACCAAAAAATGGCCTAAATTTGGCATTAACGAAAGTAAATTGCCAAAATTGACTTTCACTCATATTTTGGGTGCTTCTGACATTTTAGTATAAAATTGTGATTATACGTAAATTTTGAAATGTACTTTAAAAATTAGAATAAAATTGCTCTGGCCTGCAAAAATAATTTGAGTTCTTAAATTCCCAAAGAAATAAAAAAAAATTACTTTAACTTATATTTTGAAGCATTATCATCTATTTTGCTCTAAAATTTCGAAAAATTTAAAATTTGCTAAACTCTTCTGAAACTTTTTAAAAATCCTAAAATTAAGAAAAACGAGTTAAATCTGAAAGTTTGTTTTAGAAACCCTTTTCAAAATCTTCAAAACATTTCTAGCTATTGATTTTAAATGACTAAACACTAAACTAAGTTTCTTAGTTTCAAACTAAATTTTGCTCCGACTATTATTTTTTAGCTTAAAACTGCAACTTATTTAAATTTACAACCCTTTCCTTTATTTTTAATCCCCCCAAGGAAATCTTAAGCTTAATCTCTTTCAGTTTTATTTAAAATTTCCAAGTTTTTTTTCTTGCCAGGTAATGACTGTTTGTTTTCCCAATCACATTTTCAGCAAAAAACACTCACTCAACTTAGATTCAGTGCGGAGTATAAGTAGAGCAACACCAACATCCACTAACAACTTTAACAGCAACTGTTCACTTCTTAGAAGTTTGGGATTTATAAGATGTAGAAGTTCAGTTTCTGACGACAATTTCCATTAAAAGTTGTGATAAACTTTAAATGTTTGTGCAACAGCCATTTGTATGCACTTCTACTAATTACTTGCGAACAGCATCAAGAAAACATTTATTTATTTCAAAGTTAAACAAACAGAAAATCTATAGACAGATGGGGAAGAAAACCAGAACAAGAACTAGAGAGACAAAAAAATTTGTTTAAATGCAACATTTTGGTGGAAGTAAAGGCAGTTGGTATTGAAAATAAACTTTTCGATATCGTTCGAAACTTGGGCAATAATAAACTTAATTCCTTTTTGTTTAGTTGAGACTGTTTAACTAAAATTGAGAAATATTAAGTTTGTTTTGCGTTGTAGATGTAAAAATAATTGTTTACTTTTAATTAAATTCTATTAGTTGCTATAAAAAATTGTGTAAAAGGAAAAAACAAATTAAATTTGTTTGTTACTTGTGAAGGATTTTATGCCACCATCAGCAAATATCGGTTTTTTAAAAGGGTCTTTCAAACTTTGACAGTTCATAGGGGGCATATTGTTGAGGTTTTATATGTCACATTGGCTGTCATTTAGTTAAACTGTTCTGCCAAACGAATCTCAAGCAAATGATAAATCAAAATGAATATTCTGTACCGGCAATGTACACCAGGCGCTTTGCCCATTTTACGTTCGTATTAATTGTTTTACTGAGAGGATTAATCGTAGTACAGTGGACTAGTTTGAGTTCACTGGTTCAGTAAACAATGCACTAAAAGTCGTACGATGATGAAATGCAAGATCCACCAAAGCTATTGCCACTGTCCTTGAGAATGTGCAGGAGCATCCGTTGCAGTAAGTTTCGTACCGCTCACAAGCACTTGGATTTACATAGACCACAACCTGCGAATTTTGTATCGTGACTTGGGCCTGCACCCATACAATATCCAAATGACCCAAGATCTGTAGGTAAACGACCATAGACAATGACGTGTGTTTGCTGAATGGCCCCGGGATCAGTTAGAAACTGACGCTAATTTTCACTCAAAAGTCGTGTTCAGCAATGAAGTCCTTTTCTAGATGAATGGGTACGTCAACAAACAGAATTGTCGAATTTGGGACGATACCAATTCACATGAAATCCAAGAGTGTCCAGTGCATCCTGAAAAATTCTCTGTTTGGTGTGGATTTTTGGCTGGCGTCGCTATAGGCCGATGACTACTCATTTCTATATGCGTTTTTTCACTGCGATATAAATTTTTAAAATAAATAAATTTTTCAAATACAAATTTTACATATAATCAGGAGGAGTATCCTGAATAAATTTCAATAAAAAATATTTTAAAGCAAATTATGCTTAAGCATTATGCTCTTATATAAAATTTTTCTTTAAGGACTCCTCTTACTACTTTTTCACTCATCCAACATCGTGGTTTATTGTTCAAAATTCTTGTGCAAATGTGTGTATTCAAATGACCTACATTTTCGTAAATATCTGCAAATATATATTTTTTTCAAGAATGTATAGCTGTTTGCTCCTCTTGTTTTCATTTTATATGTACGTTCGTATTTGTTTTATATCTCTATCTGTTTTTTATAACAATTTTAGAGCTTTTTTTTACCCGACTAATTGTTATTTATAGTTTGAAAACCATAAAATTTCATGTAATGAAAACAATATCCAACTATTCTCTTCTCCGCTGCGTGGCACAGTGGGTACTCGTATTAAAAAATATCAGTGAATAGATCAATTAAATATGATTAAATTTTAAATAAAAATTAAAACAATATGTTTAGTTAAGAAAAATTTATTTCATTAGATAATAGTTTCTGCGGAATTAGTTTGGAGGAATATTTAACATTTAAAATATATATTATACTAGCTGACCCAGCAAACGTTGCTTTGCCTTCAAATATTGTGGTTTGTATGGGAGGTACCACGCCCCTTTGTACAATCCCGCCTATATTTGCAGCAGTACTTAAAAATGCACACCAAACCGACGTACCAAATTTTGTTCAAATACCGTTATCAGGAGAAAAAAAAATAGATTTTTAATTTGTGGTTTGTATGGGAGGTACCACGCCCCTTTGTCCAATTGGACCGACTTGTAAATCTAAACCACCCGGGGCGCCACCCAAACGCATACAAAAAAAATTTATGCAAATCGGTGCAGCCGTTTAGGAGGAGTTCAGTCACAACACACGTACAGTAGAATTATATATATAAAGATTATATTGAAAAAAGGACAAAATTAAAAAAGCAGGTTATAAAAAGGACTTTTTACAAACAAAATCTTAATAAAGCACTTATTAGAAATGTATCTTTTGATAGAAAAAAAATCTGTTTAAAAAAGCACAACTTTTTAAAAAGGTACTTTGTTCATTTTCTTAAAAAAGTACCTTTTAAAACATGCCCTACTTAAAAGCATGCCTTCTAAAAAAGTTACCTTCTTTGGACATCTTAAGTTACCTTCCATTCATTAAAGTACCCTTAAAAAGGAATTTCTATACGAAAATGCTGCTTTGCCCAAAGTACCTCCCACAATTGTACCTTTCAGTTCTAAGAGCCTGGCTTGTTAAAGTACCTTTAAAAACAATATTTTCTGTACATACAACTGTGGCTCAACAAGTCCGTGAACTTTTGAGTTTCTTCCCTCTAAAATAGCAATACTGTTGCTGCAGACAGGAATCTGTCAGTTGACTCCTGTCAAAATTTTAACAAGCTGTGTCATATAGTTTGTGTTTGATCGGCTATGAAAGCAGACCACCGCGTGATTTGAGGAAAAAGACCACATTTGGCCATGAAAAATGTCTTTTCTATCAAGAAAAGGGTGCACACAAATGCAGTTTTCGAAGTGAAATTTCATGAATTGTCATCATTTTTATAATGCATCTCCTAGAAGGTGAATTTTATCAGCAGTCTTTTTGAAAAAGTACGTTTTTAAAAAGTAGGCCATACATTTTTTGCCAAAAAATAATTTTAAAGAAAGTATGCATTTTAAGACCCTCTACCGAAAACTAGCCTTTAAGAATTTACCTGTTTGAAATGTTCGTTTTGAAAAACTACCTTGTGAAAGTGTACCTCTTTTCAAAGTGCCATTTAGAAATGCACTTCTTACGAATATACTTTTAAAATTAAACTTTTTAAATTTACCTTTTCTAAAGGTTTTTATTTCAAGAAAAATCTTGTATCCAATCCTGCTTAGTTAACACAATTGCGTATTTCAATAAAGTAACAACTTAGAGTTAAGTTCGTAATTTTTTCGTATTTGTTGCACTGTGCAATGTTTCAGTTGCATCCATTAATTCGAAAAGAAATCATAATAGTAAAAAAAAAATTCTTCACTTGAATGTATTAAAATATGCAAAATGTAGAAAAAGAGTGAATGTGCAACAACGTTTTTCCAATTTAAAATGCATTTTATTAAAAACGTCTATTAAAATAATATTATTTATATTTTAATTTCATCAGCAGAATGTAGTACAGAAACTTTTTACAATTACATTTCTTATTGCTTTTAAATAGACACGGATTTGTGCAAAGTGAAATAATTTTTTAATTTAATATTATATACATGATGGAGAATATTTCACTATATAGTCGTATTTAAAATAGAAACGATATTGCCTTCATAATTCTGGCTAAAGAAAAGAGTCAATCGTACAAATTACAAAACCGAAGCCAACTATGGGTTAATTTAAAAATCATTATAATCCTTTTTTAGTGTATATTTTACTGCCAGGAAAGATAGAAACACCTTTTCAAGTTTCTCTTTAAATCGTTCCATAAATGGTTGAATTATGCGATAATCAATGTTTGGACGAGTAGGGGGAGCAAATTGCCCATAAAAAAATAATAAAAATTATGGAATTATGGGATCAATCTACAAGCAAATGTTTTCATTGAAGAAATTATTTTGAAAATCGGTCCATAAATGAGCGAGTTATGCGATCGACTATTTTCCCGGCGGGCAAATTGCCAGTTTTCGAAAAAAAAAATTGTAAGATAAATTTACCCTTTCAAAATAATTTGAAAATCGAGTTACAAATGATTAAATTAAGCATGTGCAGGCATTTAAAAAATTAAAAAAATATTGGTTTGTTATTTGATAAACACCTCCTCTTTTGAAGTCGGTTAAAAAATGTGTAAGACGATTTACTAAAATAGTTATTTGCTGTTACATTTAACAATAAGATATATTTAGCCTTTAAAAAAGGATACACATCTTAAATTAATTTGCAATATTTATCATGTTCAAGCGATTTGCAACAGATAATTATGTATTTGCAACGAAATCTTAATAACATTACTGAATATTTGTAATGAAACAAATTTATTATCGTTATAAGATGGCGAGAAATTTTTGTTATAATTCCGTAATAAGGAAATATTTAATATCAATTTACTAAAATTTATTAACGTATACGAAAATATTGGCGTTTGTTTAACAACAAAAAAAAAACTTACATACGACTACACATTGCCCTCCCTGCATGTTTGTGTTCTTTTCTATCAAATAAAGTGCAGTAGTGTAAAAACGAACAAGTTCTTTTCTATGTACGTTGCAAATATGTTACATATTTTGCACTCAACTTTAGTTCAACACTGTTAACGACTTAGTTTATAGAAAGAAGTGTTTCGTTTTGTCTAATTTTCGTTAACATAAAATAGACTTTGGAACGATTTTCCGTCATCCCACGTCAAATTTGGTTTATGAACAGACCGGTTTCGGCTTTGTGCCATCTTCAGTGTTCTCGAATACTAGATTTAGTATTCGAGAACACTGAAGATGGCACAAAGCCGAAACCGGTCTGTTCATAAACCAAATTTGACGTGGGATGACGGAAAATCGTTCCAAATTCAAACAAACCCCGTCGGAAGAATATCACAAAAATCATAAAATAGACTCTTAGGAATAAAATAAAATAATATTTAACTTCGAGATCAATGAAAAATAACTTTTGTTTATCACTCGTACACTCCATAAATTCAATCAAAATAATGCAATTAAATTTAAGAAGGATTCTTTATTTAATGCAAAACAAAATTTAAATTTTATTTAAAAAATTTACCAAATAATTTTGAAAAATATTATCGAAAGATGTTTCATTTTAATAATGGTCGAGCAAGTTAAAACAATAAAAAACAAACTTTACACCATTAGAAAGAAACATTTTATTTCTATTGTGGTTTAATTAGTTTTTAGGTTTTGTAAAATTTCTATAAAATGTCTTCAGTCAGTTAACAAGGAGGCTTAAATGGTTTAAAAACTTTTCAAAAGATCTGATAATGAACGAACATGTTGTAAAGAAATAAAAGAAAAAGTGGTAGAAGTTGAAAGTTTGCTAGAGAATAGAAAACTTATTTCAAACTTTTTTCTCTTGTTATTTTATTAAGACTGTGTCAATGTTCAATAGCAAAATGTTTTTATTGTTTTGCAAGTTACTGCTGTTGTTTCAATTTTAAATTTTAATGTTGCATGTTGCTGCCGTTACCGATTTAATTTGTTTCGAGTTCTCTTCTCGCTATTGTTTTTGTTTTGCAAAATTTAAAATGTTGAGTTTGTTTATTTTTAAGCTGGGATTATCTGTACATACTCGTATCTAGAGTACAATTAACCCAATTCTCTTAATAGTCTTTTGCTTTTAGCCAGATATACAGACGCACACTCTGTTAATGATAGATTTTTCAATTGCCTTTGGTGTCGTGGTGAGTGTGTATTATTGAGAAAATAGCAGAATTTACACAAAAGTGTGTAACTTCAGTGATTTTGTTGTTGTTTTAATTGGCCAGAGACCAAAAGTAAAAAGACGGGACGAACACCAGCAGCAACAATAACAAATTTAGGCAGCAGTGGCAACATAAGAGATTTTTGTATTTAATAAATATCAACGATGGTTTTTGTTATTGTAAATAGTAGAGGATAGAAAGGATATATAACAGTTGAAAGGATTTAATGCAAAGAATTTTATCTAATAAATTTTAATCGCTGGTTTTAAAATAATCATAAGCCTAGATATATATTCTATTAAGTCCTGGAATGAGACTTGGTTTCATGTAGATCAACTCTATTGATTCTATTTTGTTACTTTTTTTTTTAATTGTGTCACTATTTTCCACTGAACTTAAAATTTTTAAAAGGGCATGTTTCAATGTTGCTATTGTACAGGCCATATACAACAATTTAAATGTAAGCAATTATATTGGTGAAGGGTTGATCTCTTTTCCCCTCTAGTAAACAGTGAAAATAGGCAACGGTGGTGCTAGAAATATTTTGTTAAGTTTTTTCTATCATGCAAAAGCGGAAATGTACATGTCCAGGAAATGTCTCATATGGTAATTTAATGTTTTCACGTCCTCTTTGGCATGTGGCACTGTTTTGTTGAAACCGCATGTTCGTCATTATTAATATCATCCAGTTTCGAAAGAAAGAGCTATCGCAATTTCCTACTCCAGTAACAAGCCACTGCTTGCCTATTTTCATTTTTAAAAAAGTGTGCTCTAATGATGACTCCAGTTCCAAAACTGCAGCAAACACTGACACATTGTGGTTGCATTAATTTATCAATAAACAAATGGGGCTTCTCTGAACCTTAATTGCGGATATTTTGACAATTAAGAAAGTCATTAAGGGGAAAATGGATGATTTTTATCGAAAAATCATCATCCTCTTGTAAATATGCAATAATCCATTTATATATTATTCTAACGTGTAAGGCTCTACTTTTTTACTAACCCTAAACTCTCATCTGTCTAATGCCCAGTTTTTAACTTTGTATTTAAATGCCATTTGGCTTTAAATGCCATTTAGATCCGAAATACAGTTCTTCAAGGCTTATTTAATTGCAACTTAAATGAGCAACATTGGGCATTTAAAGTTTATTTAAAGTCCAGAAGTTAACATATGATTTTGCCGTTTGTTTACCTCTCAATTTCTTGGCGTCAAATTAGAGATGGGCGCGTGTTGGATTTTTTCAACACGACACGACACGAACACGAAACCCAAGATGTCAAGCACGAACGAAACACGCACGGCAAAAAATTTCAAAACACGAGACCAACCAACACGCACGAAACTAAATTCAATAAAAAAAATTTTCAACTTAAATTCACTTATGTATGGATGTACATACATATGTACTTATGTACATACAAATATATTTTTGTTTTAACATAAAAGAATCACATAAACTTAAATATATTTAGTTATTTGCAAATAAATATCTATGTGTTAAGATGTTATGATAAAAAATTTCAGTTGTGTTTTGCTGATATTTTTTGCATATACAATGACACAAAAAATTTATTTTTTTACTGAATACATATTTTACACCTACTATCATTTCGTGTTTTCGTGTTTTTCTTGCTCAACAAGACACGACACGAACACGAAAGAAATCTATTTTTTCAACACGAACACGTCGTGTTGATCGTGCATGTTTCGTGTCACGAAAAAAAAACACGACTCGCGCCCATCTCTACGACAGCTGTTTTCTTTGAAACTATCGATAAATTTTTTAACATTTCATAGTGCTACCATATTTTCATTGCTATTTAATAGCAAGAATTATTTAACACTGAAAAACTGAAGCTGTATTTAAATACAATTTAAATTTATGTTAAATTTAACTAATTGCATATTTAAATATTAAGTTAAAAACTGGGCATAAGTGTTTTTTAGGGCAGCCAAATATTCAAATCTTGCGTTAAGTTTGGCACAACTTTGACAACTAAAAATTAATTTATCTTTTGATGGAGTTAAAAATATTTTACTTTGATAAGAAGCAATGAAATTCTTAAAATTATGTTTTAAATTATGTCCTTGATGTAAATAAAAAGTTGATTAGAACTAAAACCTTTTTGGTTAAAAAATTTCATTAAATTCCATTCAGACGTTTATACACGATTTTCAAATATGCATTTATATATAAATTGTTAATCCAAGTACTTTTCTGTAACAAAAAGGTATCGCATGTGTTAGTTCAGGCTATGAACTATCTGCCAAGTTTTAATCAAATCTTTTTAGCCTTATTTACATGATTGAGTTAGAGACATGCAAACTTTTTCATATTCTCGTATATTAATATAAGGATTTAGTGTAGTGAAATATTACTAATACAATTACTAATTATATTATATTTTTAGCAACTGAAGCCTGCGTTTGATTGTAGTGAATGAAGCCTTCAGTGGGAATTGAACCCACAACCTTTGCACTAATAGACTACTACACTATGTACTCTCGAATCACTCATATTTAAACTTTGTCTTTGTCTTTCCTATGTAAAACTATATTTCTTTAGGCCAGTAAATAATTAAGGCTGTTGTGATTAATATTTCTTACACACCATCAATAGATGAAAGTGCTTTCGCTCATACCCAATAGTTGTCATAACTTTTTTTTATATGGAAGTTAACAATATGTTTTAAATTTTTTCAATATGTATTTTTGGCTAAAACTTAATGTTGCTTGACTTTTGTTACTGTTGTTTGATTTTTTCTTTGTTTGTTAAATTTCTGTTCCATTTTGTCTCCATTAATAATGTTTGACTCACTGATATTGGTTTATTTGGTATCATTTGTTTGGTTGGTTGGTTGACTGGTGATCTGGTTGCATGGTTACATGGTGGCATGGTTGGTTGGTTGGTTTTTTGGTTTGTTGGCTTGTTGTGTTTGTTAGTCGCTGGTATTAATACCATTTTCAGTAACCACAAAGTTCAATGATACAGATTGTTTTTTCGTTTACTTGTCTGTTTGCAATGATTTGGCTATTTTTATTTCGAAAATACATTATTTCGTTCATATTTGGTTACATAGAAAATTGAAAACACAACAACATTATAATTCGAAGATGAAGGTTAATTTTAACAACGAATTCATGACTTTTAAAAATTCAATTCTATTTTAAAAGTATTTTTTTTTTATTTTTGTATATTGTATTGTTATGTAGTTTGATTATGTAAGTGCTTGCAACAATTACACTTTCATTATTGAGTTTTATTGCCTCAAGTCTCGTTAGCACTGTGTTATTTTATTGTTGGCTGTAGGAAAAAGAAAGTGTCTGACATAACAAAATTTGCAGCATGGCTTAATTATCACACCCCCGTTGGCGATTTGTTGCGGCTGACAAAAGTCAAGAAGCAATTGTATGTTTTTGATTGTATTATTTTAAAAGTGCTACGAAGGGATATAATAATTATTGAAAGTAAATATGTGAGAGATTGTTTTATGAAAGAAAATATTTGTGGTTGCCGTGGTACACAGTAAGAATTTCTGTTTTCGATTGCAAAGGGTTGCTCTGTTTCTTATTTGAAAAATAATTTCATTTAAACGTCTAACACTTTTAACTTTGCAAAGTGCCCTTCTTTCATACACTCGCTTATCGCATATTTTCTGTTAAATATTAAAGACTCTTTTCGTCTGAATTTTAATTTTCTTTTCCCTAAATGATTCCTTTAAAACCACATTTCGCTGTGTGTTTCTGCAGCACCAATTTCCGTTTCCTTCCTTGAATTTCTTATTAACAAGCTGTCAGTCAGGAGGTTATAAAAAATTCAAAAGCTTTGTTTTATCACGATATAAATCGTAAGTATTTCTACAGAAATAATGGTTTAAAGGGATAGTAGTGTACACATTATGTAGCAACGATTTTGTTAAAGTTTATTTACATTTAGCCAACAAATGAATTCGGGGAGAATAATTAAAAATTAAGTTAAGAAAATTTATATTTTAAGTAGCAAAGATGTGGACAAAAGTTGAAAACAAGGGAAACTCTTCTTGGAAAGTTTTAAAAATTTTTAAATTAATGGTTAGAGCGAAATTTAGAAAACTTAGTGGTGCATATAATCCTATTTATAACAGCATTTTAACTACGCAATAATTAAACATAATAATATATAAATAATAAAAAATACACATAATTTAAATTATAATATTAAAAAATTCAAATGCATTTAGTTTCAAGTGGAAGATACTCAAATATTTCTATTATTTTTACCTAATACACCTTTAAAAGCTTCATTAGGGCAATGTCTGGATTATAGTTTGGTAGAAAATTTAAAATAGCATTTGGTTATGGGAATGGCTACGTTCCTTCTCCTACCCTATTTGTTATTTTCCTTAATGGTTTTCTATGTAAAACTTCCAAACCCTATAAACTTCCTTGCAGACGATGGCAGCATTATCCGTTCCCATTCGACCATAGGTGAAGCCCTTTGGAGATTAGGGTGATGAGGAAAAATATAAAAGATACGCTTAATAAAGATTTTGTAATAATCCCTGTCCTACGAATCGAATCGATTTTAATTCTCGTAAGAACGAGTGTAGGATACTTACACACAAACATATGACAAAATATGCTGCTTCACCTATAATTATGGGTGTTATAAATATCCAGGATGCATGTTCTTGACATGAAAATTCAGTGTGATGTTCAATGGACTGACAACATCTTCCATGTCGCTAAAGAAGTTTTCAAGTGTTTCAAGTTTTTAACATGGTGTAGAGGATACATCACTCTTTCTGATCTCCTTACTAACTATACCATTCATATCCGACCGGAAATGAAATAAAACTCTCATGCATGTGTCGGTGCTTTAAAGTCTATTTTGAAATTACTCGACCACGTACACGAGAGGCCGTAGAAAGTCAACAGCAGTGTAGCCAAGTCTATTGACCCACTGGAGCGTCGACGCAACGCGGGATATGTTTCGCTATTGTATCGTTGCTATAATGGAGTATTCTGCTATAATATTAGGGAATATGTTTGCAAGACCCGCTGTTATCTGCAAACAATACGTTCCTCATTAGGAGCACATCCATTTGTGGTCGATATGACAGGGAACTGCAATACCCATTCCAAATACAATTAATTCTTCAGTGGAACGATTCGTGTGTGGAGCACTCTTCCTAAAGATGTCTTTCCTTTATTTATTGATTATAAATCTGCATACAAATCTGTTCGAATAAGGAAAATGTCAGTATGATTTGGTAGTTTCGCAGTAGATTCACAGGTAAATTCTTAAAAACGAAATCGCTGGGTATTTATTAGAAACTAGCTGACCCGGGCAAACGTTGTTTTGCCTTCAAATTTTATTTTCACTGCAAGTCTGGTTTCGTTGCAAAGTCATGGTGGATTGATATTTCGAAGAAGAATGAAAAGTGCACTAAATCGACATAGCAGTTATTGTGCAAATACCGGTATCGGGCTAATTAACGCCACTACACGCTGATTAAGGACCCAACGCCTTCAGCGAAACACAGCATAGGATTATCGCGCTAATCTCTATCGGGCAAAACACAAAATACTAAATATTGGGCCACCTGTCGTACGAACTTCAAACTACACAGAAACACTCCTCACGGCCCATAGAGCATGTATATAAAGTTTGGTCAAAATCGGTCCAGTAGTTCTTGAGTTACGGTGCAAAAACACAAAAAAACTAAATATTGGGCCACCTGTCGTACGAACTTCAAACTACACAGAAACACTCCTCACGGCCCATAGAGCATGTATATAAAGTTTGGTCAAAATCGGTCCAGTAGTTCTTGAGTTTAGCGATCACGAACATACACGTAATTTTTATATATGTAGAGATATATTACTCGATAGTTTACAAAATATTATAAATAGTTCCATGAGCTTTTGTTCCAAATGAAATTCGATATAAAAAATTTAAAATACAAGTAAAAATCATTATCAAAATCAAACTTGGACGAATTGAGTGAAATTTTGCTGAGGAGAACTTTTGCAGTGTGCAAATCACAATATTGTTGTTAACTCATTTTAAGCTTAAGTTGGCTTAAGCCCTTAATCCTTATTGCCATAGAGATGTATAATTAAAGTATTACAGGAATCGACATTTCAAAAAAAAAACGCATTTATACATAATTTATATGTTATATCATGGTCGTGTCTAATTATATTATGATAAAAATAAGTCAATAAAAATTTCTTAATATTTGGCAATATTTTTTCACTATTTCTGGAATATCCTTGGAATTATTCATTATTTTTTGTGATCATTGATTTGATTGATTTTGAAGGACAAATACCATCTACAATGAACTTACTTCCCTTAGTAATTTGCATATATGGAAATTTTCCTATTGGAAATATTGAACAAAGTTGTAATGAAAACATTATTTGAACACACTGTCCATCCAGCTTTAGTAAGCAAAAAATACATTTTATCATCAAGGCGATTTCAAATTATTATAAGCATCTATATATACGATACGAAATATGAAACTGATAAAATATCCTGTAGGCTTTTTCTCCTTGTTACTTTTAAATTAAATTAAAAGACTGGCAGAGCATCCTGTTAAAGTCTATAATTTGGTTTCTTTTATTCTCGTTCCTAGTAAAAGGATTTTGCTTCAGGTCAGTTCGTATTTCATTATTTCCTCTTTATCTTGTCTTTTTATCCTCTTTTCTACTCAAACAATTTACTTCATGTACGAGTTGCATATGCCCAAATGGAAATATTTCTAACGTAATTTCGTTACATCTTTTATTCAACGAAATTTATTACTTTATGATTGTTCCTTTAATTCCCACAAGGAGCATAGGGCCGACATTCTATTTCGTGATTGATCCCAACTAACCATTTGTAATATCGGCATATGAATAGGTAATGGTTAGAGCGAGGGAAAGCTCATTCTATTGCAATATTAATGTGGCACAGTGGCGTGAGTTAAAGAGAAACAGTGGAAATATATAAAAAGTTTTAAACTAATCAAAAGATGCGCAGGAATCAAAGTGCAATTTCTTAAAAAGATTTTAAAATTTTATAATATTGTAGCAGCAGATAAACTGCATCTAAAAGGCATCAGCTCGTATGCCAGTAGTAGTCGATTCAAGGATTATCTGAAAAGGCTCAAAAAATATAATGCTGCAAAAAAAGTTATGGAATTGCACAGATCCAGAAGTAATAAAAATTTACAATCGTTTCTGCTATTTTTAGAAGAGAAAGTAGTTCTTGATTTCGATGTTTATTCACTGAAATGAAAGCTTTTTTCAATATGATGAAAGAAACATTTCTTTAAGCTTCCGGTTCTCCTATACATAAATTTTTTTATAAATTTATTTTAGTTAATTTTTCCTAAAAATTCGCCACAACATTGAGTGACATTGTCAAGAGAAATTATAATTGACTTTCTGCAAATTGTTTTTTTTGCTTGTTTTATCAATTATTTCTGCTGCTGATGCCACTCAATGTTACGCTTTGTGTAAATGTTGTGGCGACATATTGAAAAAAAAAATAATAATATATATGGCGAAAATTATTAAATAAAAAAATAGACATTTTATATTTTTTATGTGTAAAGAAAATAATTGTTTTTTTCATATTTATTAAATGAACTTTTTTGGTTAATTAATTAATTTTCATTTATGTCTGTCTGATATTTTGTCTTCAGCTAAGAAACTTTTTAAGTAAATCAAAAAATTTTACCAAACAAATTTAAATATAATTTTCATATTTGCAAATTGGAAAAAATAAAAAAAAAACAAAAAAATTTCTTATTAATTTTCTTTTCTAATTTTATAACTTAAATGTCTGTAGTATTTTGTTATTGTCCTTATTAACTTTAAAATTAATCTTAAATTTTGTTTGTAAATTTCTAACGTTTGTATGTATTTGTCTAACATATTTAAGGTGAGCGAATTCAGCTCCTGAGCTCTTGAGACCAGCTTGAAGTCTGGTCTTTCGCTTTGGTCTTGATACTTCCGGGTACATTTTTAAAAGTATTGTTAAATGTTTCAACAAAGAAATTGTTGAAATTTATATAAATATTTATAATTTTTATAACATTTTTAAAATTGGAAAAAGACAAATAAAAAAATTCTAATATTCTCGTAACATGAGTTTTTGCAAAATGCATTGTTTGCTGTGGCTTTAGCTCTTCATATGCCGACATTTCAACGATTAGTTGGGGTAAATATCCCGAATAATAAATTTCAATATTCTGGTAACATTTTTGTAAGTTTGGAAAATGTTCCAGCTCCTGCTTAAGTTTCATATAAATTGCAAATCATGAACTCAGTGAAAAATAAATGTTAATTTTGAATCAGAAATTGTCGGGTTCGCATTACTTTCAATACGGTGTCTATTTGCCCGTCCATCCGTACATCTGCCACAGGACACTTGAAACTTCAATTGTTTTCCAAACGCACTCCTTGCATCTTCATATTTTGATGTTCATAAAAAAAAAGAATTCTCTACTCGAAAAAGTTTACAGCGATACACTTATACTGCTTGTCATCTAAGATCCTTTCATTTAAATCCGTTAACATCCTTTTCCATGTTATAAAATGCTTTTCATACTTATTTTTTTGTTTTACATTTCAACGGAAATTGCAATATGGTTTTTTTTAGCTGTCAAGTGTGAGTTTTATTTTCCATTTCTTTTTTTTTGTTTTGTTGATGCTTTAGCTGTTTAAAATGTTGAAATAATTCTGCTCTTTGTTAGTTTTGTGACACTCTAAAGTTCTTCATAAATACGGTTGGTTTTTAGCATAATTTTCTGTCTGTCTTTATTTTATTATTATAAAAAATTTTTATATATTTTCTGGTCTCGTTGTTCTATTTACTTGTTGGTCTATTAAAATGTTGCAAATGAAAAGAAGTGAAAGTAAAATTATGTCAGTCACGATTGTCGAAAACGTTGATGTTGAGTGGTTTTAAAAGATTTTTCTTATTTTACGTTTTAAAAAGAAAATACTATTACATTTAAAATGTATTTTTAGTTTTTTTTTTCAAAATTGCTTTAAGAATCCGATCTATTGTTAAAATCCTTGAAAGGAAAAATTTAAATATAGGAACCGCCCCAAACTTTATTAATGGAAAGGATAAAACCCTTTTCTCAATATTATTCTTTTTCTCAATATTAAATGGTTATAAATGTATTATGAAATATTATTTAATACAGTGTCTTTCAATAGAAAATCCCCTATACGAGCCAAGATAATAACGAAAACTTCTGTTAAAGAGACCTAAATCCTTTGAAACTTTATTCGACGCAGGAATTAGTTTGGTCGCTTTAAAAATTAATGCTCACAGGAAATTGCATTTGGTAAGAATATGTATAAAAAATCGTATATCCCTTTCCTTTCCTTTTGCGAGCATTAGAAGTTATTTTTGTGCTTTTCGCATCCATGAATTTTCATTTTGAATTTTATAGCAGAAGTTTCCAACTTTCCTCCAGAGGCCTTAATTTTATTGACCTCTTTTTTGTTTTTGGGAGTTGTCTTTCATTATTTTTTTCTTAACGTGTTTCTGTTTCATTAAATTTATTTTTATTTTTATTATCCCTTTTTGATCCCTTAAAGACATGTTGCTTTTTTATATTTTCATTTAATCATTTGGTTTTTTTTTTCAATCTCATTCTTTGAGGTTGTGCCAGTACTTCCTCTTGTTGGAGTATAAGGATAATTGATAGTAATGATAAGCCTGAATAAAACTTTGTGTTCTTTAAAAATATGTGATGATGTTAAAAATTTAGTATTTTCTAAATAGAAAAAAAATTATTAACATTAAAGGTCGTATGTGGCCTCTTAAATAACTTCAGGAGCCAGTGTTTTCTTTAAAATTAAAAAGTAAAATTAAATGTATAAAATTGACAATTTAACATATTATGTTTGCAATAAATTAATATTTTTTTTGCTTTTTAATTTTATTCTAATTTCAATAGCCAGTGTTTTTATAAAATTTTATAAACTTAAAATAAAATTTATGAAATTGAAAATGTAAAATATAGTATTTGCAATAAATTTATATTATTTTTTCTATCTTAAATTTTTTCATTTATTATTTGCAATATTTGTTTTTTTATTTTGGCCCAATAAAAAAAAACTGGAAATTATTTCAAAAGAATGACATTTTCATTACTTCAAAAAATCTTTACTTCCCAGAAAGTGGAGTATGAAAAAATATGGATTTAAAATAAAAATTACTTCTACAAATCTATAAAACTCTGCTCCTGATCTCTCTGTTAAGAAATTTTTTTACTTATTGAAATTGTAAACGAATGCAACTACCCTCACATAAGGAAAAAAAAAACGTTAAAGTGATTACACAAAGATGAAAATATCCTTTAAGGACAATCATTGGAAATGTTGCTGATGCACTCTTTAGCATTTTTATAACTTACTTGTAAGTTTTTTTTGCGCAATTTCGCTGCTGCTTATCTTATACAACTTGTAAATTTTGAAAATTAAATGTGAATTCTAATCAATACAAAACATTTTAAGATTTGAAAATATATTTATATACTGAAGATGGCATATAGATGAAACTGATCTGTTTAAAAATCAAACTTTACGTGGGATGAGGGAGAATCGTTCCAAATCCTAAATTACAAAATTTATTAAATTTATGAAAATATTTAAAAAAATGCCAACAGATATATCGTGTTAGTTAAAACTCCTTGTGGCAAATTCCAATTTTTTTTTGTTGGCAAAAAACTACTATACATTGATATCCAATAATCAAGAGACCAACTGCGGGCTTGGTTTTTCATTTTCTCTTTTAATTTTATAAAAATGTATCCTTCAGTTCACCTGAACAAACAGATTAAAAATCTCCTTGGAAAACATTTTTCCCATTTATCCTTTTTATTTTGATATTTTGTAAAAATATATTTGTAAACAATTAATAAATTTTACAAAACGAACACCTTTTGTGGTTTTATCGCTAATATTTCCAAATTTATGGTGGTGTGAATGGAAACTTTTTCAAAAAATTTAAAATTCACCAACTAAAATAATTGAAAATTGTAATGCTCTACTTAAAACAAAAATCACCGAACAAAGTAGTTCTCACTAAAAATTCAAAATATCACAGAAAATTTCAAAATTATACAGTCAAATTTTATTTTAAATATTTAAATTTTACCAAATACGATTATGGATTTAAAAATTAAAAACTTTAATAAAATTTAATTGCGTTCATTTTCAGTTTTACATCGTAAAAGTTTTATTTTTTTTTTTAAATTCAAAAATTATAGAAATTATAGAATTTTTATAAAATTTTATCTTTAGAGAAAATAGGATTAGGAGCAAAAAATATATGGTGCGTTGAAATTATAAAATCTAAAATTTAAAAAAAAAAAAAATTTTTAATCAAAATATCACAAAAAATATTTCGAAATCTTAATTTTGTTTTAATGAATTCAATTGGCGTTGTGTTCGTTTAGAATAAAATGCGAAAAGCTTCAGTTTTCAATATTCGGAAATTATAAAAACTGGTTTTGTATAAAAATGAAATAAAAAAAAAAAAAAATACAAAAGAAAACTGAATATGTGCATAAGATTGTATTTATAAATTATGGTTACATAAACTATGTTTTATTTGCCACAACTATAGTAAAAGGTTGAATGTGCTTGCCACGGTTTGTTTGTTGAAAATTATTAATTTATTACCACTTTGGTCTTCTCGGCTTAATATTAATAATAAAAATAATAGTTGTTGGCTCTGATTTAAGAATAAACCGATGGGCCTTTAAAGCATTATTTTGTATATTTCTAAAGGATCCTAAAGGAAACACTCTTTAAAGATAAAAGTGATATAAAGGAAAACGAGTTACTTTTTTGTTGTTGGAGAAAGGAAATGCTGTTGTAGGTTGTCATATTTTTGAATCCTCTTACATGTTCAGTAACAACAATACGCGTACTTGTATACATGCATCCCTTAGAGAATGTGATGTTCGCCCATTTTTGTGTTTAAAAAATAAGTGTAAAATGAAAATCTACATTTTGTTACATTTTATGGATTTTTTTTTTATTTGCTGCAAAATTTAAACTAAAAACGATACCAACTTTTTCTTATTTTTTGTATAATAAATATATCAATACTGCATATACACGTATGTACATAATTGAATTTATAAGCAAATTAAAGAAAGGATACGGAATATTTTTTATATTAAATTTGGTAAAGGATTTATTATTTGTTTTTATGTGATTTACAATAATGAGTAATTTATTCAAAGTTAAAGAATTTTTTTTTCTCTATTATGCAAAATATTTAATAGTGTAAATATATGTATGGAATTTTTACTTAAATGAGGAAAAATATTAAATTGAAAATAGATAATTTAATTGGTTTGATTAGTGCAAGTAAAATGCAGGCCCACTAAAACTAACATAGTTATTGTTTGGATTAGTTATAAATCTTCTTTTGTATACAAATGTATGATTTTGAAATAGTTATATATACGAGTATATTGCATTTGTTTATCAATATATTAAAATGCTAGATCTGACTCAAATATGTTTTTATATGTGGTGCCTTTATTTCCAATGTCAGG
The DNA here is from genome assembly GCA_963681545.1 of Germaria angustata. Classification (NCBI taxonomy): domain Eukaryota; kingdom Metazoa; phylum Arthropoda; class Insecta; order Diptera; family Tachinidae; genus Germaria; species Germaria angustata. The sequence continues at coordinate 19,557,282 of OY812999.1, read as the reverse complement.
CTTCTGGATTTTTTTGAGAAATTTGAACAAATAAAAATTCCTGTTGGAAAATCAGCCAAGAAATCAAGCCTCATTAAATGTCTCGTTGTAGAAAAAAAATTATCTAGACGAGTTTTGAGTGCTGAGGACACACAGGACATTTCATTTTCCTTGCAAATTTGGCATTTGGATTTGTTTTTTCGTGTACTTCGTAAGTATTTGGTCCATAATATCGGCACCAGATTTTGTTGCGTTGTAGTGAAGAATTGCTCCTGGTTTCTTTTTTATTCCAAATACAGATTTGTCACTACGTATCGAAGATAGTAAAATAACTGCTTTATTTTGCTTTAGTACATATGAACATATTGCAATGTCATCCTTAAATCCAAATTCGTTGGAAAGAACTTCTCGTTTTTGGATTGTTTTTTTTTTCAATTTCCAATGGAATGCATCGTTTATTGCTCCTTAAAGTTCCGACAAACCCAAGGCGAATTTCCATTAGCTTTCCGCACAAATACAATGTCGTACCGCATAGCAAGGCACATTAATTCATTTTTCGTTGTTTTTCGGCTCGTGCTTCACCTGACTCTCTACCTGTATAAATGTTTCCTTCCAATGGAAAATGCGTTTTAGCATCACATGCCCACCAGACCTTTTTCCCGTATCCTGCTGGCTTGGAAGGGATGGATTGAGAGAACTTCGTTCTTATTATAAACGGAAAAAGTTGTTCATCAACTGTGATGTTTTCATATGGCTTAAAATTATGTTTTATATTTAACAAATTCCAAATATCCCTTATTGGAGCTGCTTTATCCGTTTGAGATCTAAAAGATCTAGTTCGATTGTCCTCAAACCGAGTAAGTCTTAAAAGTAATCGAAATCTTTTCAAAGACATAGTTGCACGAAATATGGGTAAATTTTTTTTGCCACAGCAAAGCGGCACCTTGCGTGTTATTATGTGTTGCTTCATCGCTTATCAAAATGCCTAGAAAAGCCGCCAATGCCAACATTTTGTATTTATAGTAAAATATAGTTCATTATAAGAGTGAAATAATATATGAAATATTTGTATGAAATATTTATACAAAAGTTTTTAGACCGTAAGCGGTGTACGTTATAACCATACTCCACTGTACTTGCATTTTTAGAGTATTGCTTTGTTTGTTTTTATAAACCAATCAATTATTTAAGAAATTTTTATTTATATTCGAATTTTTCTTTTATTTTCAGGTTAGTCCGACAAAGGACCATCATGTAAGTTTTGCCTACATGACAAAAAAATTAAGAAGAAAATTTTCATTTTCATTTAAGTGTTGAAAATTAAAGTAAAGAATATGAAGAAATAATGATGCAAATATGCAAAAGAGGCTTACAAGTTCTTTAAAATATTTTTTATTGTACGTTTTAGTGAAAATTATCATTGTAGTGTTACAAAGATAATTTTGAGGATGTTTGAAATTCCAAAAATTTTTATGATGATTGGAGTCTTATACTGTAGTATGATTTTTCTGATTTATTGTCATTATATTTGAGCTCCTTTTTTTTAGTCAGTCAGTCAGTTTTTGAAAATACCACATTAAGCGGATTGTTTGAGATTTTTACCAAAAGTCTTCGTGGAAATAAATTCTGGTGCTCTTAGAGGAGCAAAATGGAATTTTGAATAAATGTGAGAAAAAGAAGATTTACAAATACACCTTCATGTTTGACTTTTCTTTTTATTTTGTTCATTTTCATGTACGCTGGTATGAGTGGAAAGGAAAAATTATGTTCACAATAATACCTCAAGGAACACTCATAAAAAAATATTAGTCAAAGTAAGAAAGTGCGTGATAAGATTCATTTTAATCACTCGGGCAGGTATTCATTTTCATGAGTTCATAAAAATCCCATTCATACTTCCTTCATTTTTAGTTGTTCGTAATAATTATTGTAAATTTTGTTTTTTTTTGTTTAATATTTATATACGAGTAGTCAGTCAAGCTTAAAATCAACATTTCAATATTCTGTTTTGCTTTTGTTTCATATCATCACGGCAATAAAATGATTATTGTGTTGATTAGAATTAAAGCTGAGTTTTCCTTTTTCACTTGGGAATACTATCTAATGGTGATAAATTAGAAATTATAAATTAATTGGTACGGAAAATATCAATTTGTTTTTATTTTTTCTGAAATTGCACAATTCAAAATCACGCGATTTATAGGTTTGCAGGTTTTGTCTTAAAAATATAATTATAACATTGTTTTCCCTTTTGCTAAAAATTCAATTAGTGTTCTTTGCCAAGAATATGACACCCTTCTTGTTGGTTAAGTTCACCCACCCCTTTTATAAACAATAAATTAGAATTGTTTTTGAAAGGACACAGTTCAGGTTTCAACAAAACCCAAAACAGCTCAAATTCTAGTGAACTGTTCGGCGGCTCGAAAATATTCATTTAATCTACTGGTGTTTCAATATAGTCCTCAAACTTTCCTTTACTACCACAAAAAAAAAAAAAAAATAATTACAAATATCGATTGCAATTTGTTTAAGGGTAAAAAGTTTCAGATATATTTATATAAATTTTTTTTTGCTAAAAACAGGATAAGAGGATAATTAAGTAGTTATTTGTGTATAATTCTTGTTTAATTATGTTTTGAAAGATTACGCAAAATATTATTTCTATATCCTTGGAATGAAGCATTTATCAAAATTAATTGGAATACATACGACACTATTTAATAGTAATCTCGGTAATGATAATGAAAATACAATTTATTATAGAAATTAGTTGTAACACTATTTATTTTTAAAGATAAAATATTTACATCGAGCTTATCACCCCTTAGTTTTTTTAATGCAAACAATATTTCTATTTAAGCAGTTCATAAGTTGTTGTATGAGTTGTAAGTTGCCGGATGTTATAATGGTTTTACACAAGTTGTGGGTATTTTACATGTAAATATTTGTTGCAACGAGTATACTTTTTTACATTTTTCAAGTGTAGTTGAATGCATGCAATGGAATATCAATATGAATGCCATTTACTTGAGATATTTTGAATGAAATTTCATACTTTATTAATTAATAAAAACATTAAATGTATAAGTATTTAAGTATGAAGTAAAAATAATTCTTCACCTTATTACTTAAGGAAACTAAAACTAACTGCAATTTAGAACTTCGTAAAAAAAATTGCATTTTCCATCCCTGTTGTTTATTGAATAACATGCAAAGAATGCGACCGTTGCGTACAGTGACACAAAAGTAATATTTTTGGAAATAAAAATTAATAGAAAAGTGGAAAAAATTACCCAATATTGTTTATATTAAAACATAATCGTTATTTTTTTATGCTCGACGAATTTTTTTATTGGCTTACTTTGAAAGGATGTGCTCCAAAGAAAGTCCCCGTTTAGCCAATATATGATAAGACCGTAGGAAAGTATACTACTTATGCAAAGCAATAAATGATTGTAGTATAACTGGCAGACTACAATAGTGAAGTTGCATCAAATTGCCTTTAATCTATGGTTAATGCACGCAATCTGGCAATAAACTGTCTGAGTAAGAGCAGTGGGAGTGGCACGTCCCATACAAAATCTTCTCTATCTAAATTTCTCAAATCTGACCGACTATAATGACACTATAATACTAGTTAGAGACCTCAAATCTTTTTTACTCCAAGCGTGGTAATATTTTGACAGGAATATGAAACGAGCAGAAGGAATCGCTATCCGCATAACAACTTAAAAAATAATTTCTTAAAAGTTTAATATAAAACTTTTTGAAATTTTTTTTCACCAATTTCTAAAATAGACTCTCTTTGAAGCCGTTGCCAAGGCGTGTAAAATTTATTAATTAAATCTAGCGTTTAACGTCTATCTTGGCTCTACCTCCGAAGATCTCAGCAGCTAATAACAGGTGGCGCATAAGTAATATCAATATTTTAATTGGCTGTCATTTTGTTATAAAAGAAAAAAGGGCTCTCTTTTCGTAAAAAGGTTATTCTAAATCACAAAAGTAAAATGCAAAAATGGCAGCCATTTCAAATAATGATATTACTTTTGCGTCCCACTGTATTAATATTTCACTTATTTTAAACTTGTGAGATCCCTTTTTGGGTCGGTTAATTTTTCAGTTAAACAGTTTTTTTAAGAATTATTAAATTTATGATTATATATCAAAAGTGATCCACAGTATGGTTAGGTTAGGTTAGGTTGATTGGAGGGGTGTGATAGCCCATGTCATATACGACATACACTTAAGCCAGTGAAGGCTTGTTGTGCGCTTGTTGCTCGATCCACAGTAAAGTGTAGCAGGGTGTAGTTAGACTTGTTCCAGGTTCTTATGATTTAGTATATAAAGTGTTAATGGATTCACAAGCAATTAAGAATATTATTAAACTTTTGTTTAAGAATATGAGTGGAATTTCAGTTTCCATGAAAAAAAATAACAAAATTCCTACTACTGCGGAAATATTTGGCATTATGAATTTTCACAGAACGGTGAGACATAATAATTGTTTCCTTATAATTATTTAAATACAATTTCAATTTTTCTTAAGTGTAAGGGAATTCAACTCTTGACAGAATTTGGAACGATTTTCCGTCATCCCACGTCAAATTTGGTTTATGAACAGACCGGTTTCGGCTTTGTGCCATCTTCAGTGTTCTCGAATGGATTTAGTATTCGAGAACACTGAAGATGGCACAAAGCCGAAACCGGTCTGTTCATAAACCAAATTTGACGTGGGATGACGGAAAATCGTTCCAAATTCAAACAAACCCCGTCGGAAGAATATCACAAAAATTTTGACAGAATGTTCACATTCTCAGTAGTTGTATTTTATACAACTTATCGTCTACAACATGTTGTAAATTGAAAAATCATTGTATTAAAAGATCTTATAAACATTAATTAACACATTTTTTCGACCTTTTTGGTTTTAATATATATAATTTTTATAATCAAGCGTTAGATCTTTTTTTTTAAAAACATTTTGTTTAGTTTTTTGTTTTTTGTTTTCTTTAAAAAAATTATTTTTTTCACTTTATTAAATTTTGATTGGTTCATAAAAAATTTTTTCAATTTGTTCATTTATGTATGTATGTAAAATAAGTTTTCAAAAAAATTTTTTCAATTGTCATATTAATAAAAAAATTTCCTGAAGAAGACTGGGCGTCGAAATATTGAATAAAATTATTATTTAAAAAAAAGACCTAACGCTTGATTATAAAAATTATATATTAGATCTTATAAACATTTAAATCCCTGCGTTTTATGTAGACTGAGATAAAAATTTTAACTTGCATTAAGTTGAAATCATAATATTTCAATTCAATGAATATTTTTAAACAAACTCCTGTTGAGTTGGAAAAAAAATTACAGATATCAGACTATTTGAAATTCGAATCTGAGCAAATGAAACAATATGAATACAAATGCTTAAAATTAACTTTGCAAATGATTTCTAGATTAGTTCTAAATTATTATTCCGAGCCACACGCCAATCATTGGCACAATTTTTACAATTAAAGCGAAAGGAAAGAGTGACAAGCACGTGTTAAAGCGCGTCACAATTTCATTTCATTTAAAATTAATTTTTAGCCTCATTTGCCGATTGAATATAAATTGAATATATTTAAATTCTTTTATTGTTTGAACAAAACAAATGGTTTCAAAAAAGTTTTATTTCGTGTTGCTTTAAGGCACAGCAATCACGTGAAAATCTTATTAATTGCTGACACTTTAACTTTAAATATTTGTCATTTACGAAAGAACAACATTTTTTGAATTTTTTTATACTTAGTTTGACTTCATTTTTCAATTGGTACAGCTGCTGCATGAATAGTGATTGTACGAGGTGTTTTTTCTATAGGCGGAATTTTTTAAATTCACTTCATTGAAGCTAGAGGTGGAACTTTGGCATAAAAATTTCCTTTTTGTCGTTGAAAATGTTGTATATCTCTGTTTAATGGTGTTTATTTTTCTAAAAAAAGTGTACATTATTTTGCTCTTTAAATGAAAAAAAGGGAACTTAATGTTACCTGGAGTACGTGATCCTGTAAGGGATTTACCGCCTGTTTCGAATGATTATGTTGAAAGCGCCAGAAATGAATAAATAAAAATTGTTTTACTTTCAATATAAATACTCGAACTTGCGAATGAACGCAATTTGTAAAAAGAGGCAATTGAATTTTTAAAATTAAATTTTTTATGTATTGATTTATAAATTTTACATATTTTCAGAAATGAAACCTTCAAAAATGAAACTTTAAAACATTTTCAAATTAATATTTTATTAATAAAGTTTTTCTTAACAGGCTCGAGTTCAAATCTCATTAGGTTCCATTAGAAAGCGATGTTTATGAATTTCTAAGTGTGTCCGGTAAGATCAATTTGACTAGTAACTTGGGGCATAATTTTAGTTAGAGCTTAAATTGAAAATATTTTCAATTTGGTATCAATATTACTGTAACTAGAGCATTTTTTGTAGGGGCTATAAGAAAATTTCAAGAAAAAGATAAATATTCTGAGGAGAGGGTGGCTTTAATTTGTCCCTTTGGTAGCTTATTCCTTCCTAAATAGGTCTATCTAGATAATGGGTATAAAACCTGTATATTTATTGGTTTGCTGACTACAGTCACTCTAAATAGATTAATTTTGCTTTAGAAAAACACTCTTCACAACCACCAAAGTGCCCAATCAATTTCTCTAAACAACAGGTGGCGCAAAGGTTATGTCTTGTTGCAATAGAAATATCATAATTTAAAATGGCCGCCATTTTGGGATAATTGTCTGTTTTCATAAAAAGTTTATTCTCGAGGTGTGTATCGCTCCATGCTCCTAAACATCCAACGCGACAATGGCAGCCAATTCTAAAAAGTTTTATTAATTCTGTGCTAATCTGTATAAACAAACTGCCAATGTTGCTACTTAATACTATTCCGATAAAATTATTACAAAAATCGACCGATACCTTAAAGGACTGTTAAAGGACCGTTCAAGAGAATCACCCGCCTTATTTTAGTCCAAGGTGTTACATTTTAGTACAGAAGGTACCAATACCAATTCCATTATTCTTTTGAATACGATTAAATACGTGAGCTTCATTTGGGTCTCAGTTGATTTCAAGACTTAAATATTTTCACTTTTTCTTGTTGTTAAAAAAACAAAAAATAACAAGGATTATAGGAGCGAACCTCTTGTGCATTTTTTTAACCAGGTATATACAAATCGTTAACCTTGTTCATCATTATTCCAGTATTTTTTGTAAATTTTAAATTGGACAAAACAATGGTTTTTAAATTTGTTATTCTCTTTGTAATATCTGCTACAATTGTTGAGGTGAACTTAATATATAAATTAAGACTTCCTATGGTCTTAAGCACATCCGCATATTGAGAAGATGTCGTTTGTTAAAGGATGTAATAATACAAGAGTAAAGTTTTGTGTTTTATTACATTTTTTACAGTAAATAAGCGACTTGTTATGTTTTCTGCAGATCCTTTACTTATTCAGAAAATTATGTTAATTGTAAGGACATTGCAAATAATAAGACTTTAAGAAAGCAAATTATTAGAATCTGTTTCTTCTTGCTTATGAAAATGTATTTATTTAAATTCCTAAACTTACAACGTAATAAAACACCAATAAAAATGTTTAATACCGCATGCCACACTTTCCTCCCAAGCACAGTAACTTGCAACTGTCACTGCTACTGCCCAAACTCGATTTAAAAAAATTAGAAAAAAGAAAGAAAAAAACAAACTGGTAAATGTTATGTAAACGTGACCAGAATTACAACATTAACCAAATTCAAACCCCAAAAAAAAATAGAATTATAAAAAAACGAGAAAAATCTCTTTTCCTTACTGAGCGATTTTATAATTTTTTACAAACTTTCCTTAACAAACCATGGCACATTGTAAGTTTCTTTTAAGTCTCCGAAAAAATCCTATTTATAAAACAAAAGAAAAAGGATACTTGAAAATGCCACAAAACTGATCATTTTTTACAAAGAACTGAGAAATGAAGACAGCAGAAAATGACAATGAAATAAAACCAAAATTCTATTGAAAGAATTAAGGTCATCGCAGATGTAAAAGGAATGTGATGAAAGGACCAAACGACGTTATTAGAATTTGATTTATCAATAAAGTCCTTATACTCATTTGAAGCACATTTACGCTTTAACGAAGCGAAAAATTTCATTTTAATAGTTGAATGAATCTTAATGCAATAATAAAATAAATGCTGCTAAAGTTAAACAATTATTTTGTTGTCGCGCAAAATATCTAGAAGTTATTAAATCGCTCTTATATTTTTTGTGGAAGCGTAACTGCTATTTTAATACGTTTAATAAATAATAACTTCTGTTTATGTCATGAGTTATAAAATGTGCTTTAATTGCTTTTAGTTTCATTTGAACTTTTATTCATGGAAAAACATAAGAGAAGTGACAAAAAAAGCGCTGAATATGTTACATGCAGTGTTGTCAATTTAGCTATTTTATGGATGATTTTGGACATTCGCATAAGATGAACTATAAAAACCGAAACTATTTGCCACTCATTCAAGAGTGAAAGGAAAGAACACGAGCAAAAAATTTCGGCTATCATCAGCAATAAACGTAAAAATGTTTAGATTTTGACAAAAGTTCACACACATCGAAGATTAAGTATTAAAAAATTATGGCTTCTCATCTTGCTCCTTAATTTAAGTCATAGTCATTACTAACGATAACAAAAGCAATAAGTTTTAAAAAGCAGGATAATGGTTTTATGTTTCCATATTTTTTTTTAAAGACGTAAAAAAACTTGACCTTGGCCGGAGGTCTATTAAAAAGTGGTGTCAAAAACGTAGGTTGTATTTTATGGTTTCATCGTTACAGCAATGGAATATATTTTAATGAAATCAGAGACCTTGTTCCTGAAATCCAGTCTTCTTTGCGATGTTAAAACCAAATATTCCAAAACAATATCAAATTAAAAGCGGTTAAGTTAAATTCCATATATAATCATAAATGCTGGCTGAATGCTATGAATCGTATAAAATTTTTCTCTTTTTGTCATGTCAGTTTGACGTCCAAATATATAATCACAGATACTTACTTACGCTTCCTTCTTCTTATTAATTTAGCCATTGAAGTGGTAAGATCATCGAAGCTCCCAATAAACAATTTACACATTCCATCAAGAATCTTAATTCAAAGTTATTTTTTTCTCTTTCATTTTGCGAAAAATTATTGCTGATTGAAAAACAACTACTGATATTTGTTTTGTCTTTTCCAATCCTATAGCTTCCAAGCTGCGCTCATATAGCGACCTTAATTCAAATTTAACACGCGATCACTATATATTTCATTGTGGTCGAAATGCTAATAAAACGAACTCGTTCTTAAGTCAAACAACAAGACTCAATTTATATTTCAGATTCAATAAATGAAAATTAATGAAAACAAATGTCGAGCGGAAGTCTTTCATGTAACCTTCAACGTGGGAAAGTTTAAGTCGTATATCCTTTATCCTCATTCCCATAACAAATTTTCCTAGTTTCAGCACAATACATTCCATGAGTAGGGGATTTCCTCATAAGAAATTTTAAGTAACTACTAATTTTACTTACTGGCAATGCCATCGTAGACATCCACCACTTTTTAATTTATATACGCACCACTTCATTCCGGTAATCAAATATATCTATTACTACATTTATACGCACGTCTTATTTGCAAATAAAAAAGAAGAATGTTGCCGTATAACTTTTTTATTGTAACTTATTAACTCACTTAAACAAGTCGTGAATAACGACACTATTTGCAAATAAAAAGGAAGACGTTGCCACTTCATGAACGTTTTTTGTGTTTTACTTACCAAACAATCACTAATAATAACATAAGTTCTGTATGCAATTTCCCGTATAAACAGTGAATTAGTTATTTGCAAATAGTTATATTTGCAAATAAGACGTGCGTATAAACGTAGTATATAACGTCATTTATTTCTTGAAGCTTACAAAATTATGATCATTTAAATTTTTCTATGAAATAAAAACAATTAAAACATAATGAAAACGAAAAATTGAAAAGAATGGACATTGAATATTTGATTTTAATTTCGTTTTCAATTGCGTGTGCACGTTTTTAAATATTTATATTTTTCTTAAGTCTTCCTTATGAATTTTAATTCATGTTAATGATATTTTCTGACTTCAAGGACTGAGACTTCAAAGCTTAAATTTATGGATGCAGCATTACCATAATAGTGTTGAAGTCATAAGGATATTTTAAGTATCAAATGATATTTTAGAAATATAAAATTATTAAATGTTAAGGTTCTAAAACTATAAAATTTTTTTAATACAATATTACTTAATAATGATTTAGAAAATGTTTAAATTTGCTTTGAAGTCAGTTTTAAGCAGATTTTTTCTTTGACATTTAAACCCTTTTAATTGTGGAGTTTTGACAGCACTGAGTTTTATACTCTTTAAAATTCTCGTAAATTTATTTATGTATGTATGTGTGTATGTTGCCATTTGTAATAACTTTTGCTTTTTGGAGATAAAAGCAGCTGGCAATTAAAACTTTGAAATATATATTTTGTATTATGAAAATTTTTAAGCAGCTTAAGTCACAAACGAAATGATAAATTTTTCAATACTTTATTTTTACTGTAGAACTGCTTCTTATTTTTTTTTATTTTTATTAATTTAAATGAGGTTAAAAAATCGTTATCATGAAATATTTTTTCGTGTTGCAAAGTAGTTCAGGTTAGCAGTTCTCTTCAGAAATATAAAAATAATTTCAATTATAAATTATATAATTTTTAAACAGCACTTGAAGGGAATTTTTTCAGCAGAGTGGTTTTCTTTGAATTTAAAACGAGTCCTTATATTTAGTGCGTAGCATAAGTAACTTTTGCTGATTTGAATTTTAATATTAACAAAACTCATCACATTTTATCAAGATGAGCTGTATCAAGTATCAGCTGTAATGAGGATATTCACACTGCATGTGTTCGTGAGCATCGTAAAGAAAGTTACTTGTAAATAATTTTTAGGCTAAAACCAATATGGTTGGACTTGCAGACCATTCCTGGAATTTCCAGCTAATGTTAAGGTCGATTTAAGCATACTTTTTATATAAAATAAAACAAAATACGTTACAACACATTGTAAATGGTAAGTTGTGGAAAATACAACTACGGAAATTCTGAACATTCCAATGTAATTTATACTTTTTGGCGTAAGTATTCTGCATAAATTCGAAATGTGTATAGTGAACATTGTGCGAAAATTAATACTGCCAAAAGTTATCGGTGTGAAAGGCATTCTGTTATTTCTTATGTGTTCTGGATTCTGTTTGCTGAAGCAGTTAGTTCATAGGAATTTATGACTAATGACATGAATTCGATGCCTGTTCAGGACAAGTCATCAAGAATTTTTCTGATGTACATTAATGTGTCATTGTGTTAGTTGTTGTTGGGCTGATGAAGGCATATCAGTAGTCGCTGAACAGTACCGACACCAATTGATACTTTTCTATGCAAAAATATATTACAGATCTCTTCTTCGTCAGTACTGTTAACAGAATCGTCGGCGAAGTAAAACAATTAATAAAATAATGACTACACAATACAGTTTGAGAAATTTAATGCATATATTGGGCAGTAAAGATACTGCACCACTGCTCTAGAAATTAATAAAAGGATCCATTTTACCATTATCGCCGGCACAAATAAGTACTAAATGCCTGAGTGTTAGTTTTTTTATAAAAGAAATATAAACAATTGAACTCATATGAAAAGAAATTACGATTAATTTATAATAATCGAACAAACTGATAATTTTCTTAACTGCTTGCAAATTAAATTATAAACCATTTCATATTGGTCATATTTCATTTATTACTTTACTATTGAAATTAAACTATTTCATAAGATGAAGTTTTATTAAAATTTAATTTATATTACAAAACAAATAGCCCCTTTTCCAACGGAAATGGCTTTTTAGCAAATGCTGGCTAAGGACCTGTATCCTTAGTCAAATGTTTTAAGCGAAAGCTTTTGATTGTGTTCATATCACCTACTCCGTTTTGGATTTAATGTCTAGTTCGCTGGCACATTATCACAGGTAACAGTGGTGTTCTGAAATCATCAAGGGTTTCTTTGCCGAGCCGTTCGTTGTATAAATTCTTATGGTCATTCATTAAATTTAATTTAGTCTTTAATATAAATTGCACTATAAATGAGTATTAAAATTTTAACTGTAAAACTATTTACTGTTTAAGTCCAGGCAATGCTAGACCAAAAGCTTACTCTCTGCAGCTGCTTCAGTGGTTGTTTTCAAGTCTATCGTATTCGATTAAAAGCGAGAGTGTTCCTGCTTTTCAGACGAGTGTGGCCTTGCTGGCTGTCACACATTTTAAAATTTGAGTTTGAACTAATAGGACGTCTAGGACCTTATGAATGCTCGAATTTTTCTCATATAAGGAAGCGGCTGTAATTATACGGAGGATATTGTTTTGTAGCCTTTGATTTTTTTTATTATTGGATGAGAGGATGAGTCCACCAAATTGGTTTTAAGATTGAGTTGTAGAGAAGTGTACCATACAGACTCAGTGAAGCCTAATTGGGTTTTATAAAATAAACCAGTTAAGTTTAACAGCCTTCAATTTCACTTCGACTAGTTTTGCGTCTATGTGACTCTTCCATGTTAGACGTATTTAAGATGTGTCATTGATATAAATGGGCATGAATATTTTCCTGGGCAATTTAACACTTTTGCTCCTTGACTTTTATTCTCCATAGTTCTAACCACTGTTCCAGCAGCGATATGTATTCCTGACACTTGCGAAATAATTCTTGCGAATTTTCATTGATGCTTAAAAGAGCTGTATCATAAGCAAATCAGTGTGAGTGTCATTGCTCGTTGCCTTTTCAGGAGCACATGTCATATATAAAACAGGATCTAAAATGCTGCCTTGAGGAGCTGCGGCTTCAATAAGCTGCGGCCTTGCGTATTCGAAGAAATTCCACTGAGGCATTTTAATTAAATTAAATTTTTATAATTAAATCTTATTTGAACTTTTCTATGTACAACACTTGTCATAGAATAAACTGGATGATAAATGGAAAACTGTTCTCATAGCATCATGGTCACCACAGAACTACCATCAGCCATTCATTCTTATAGGAAACTTTTTTATTGGAAACTTTAATAAACAAAGAAAACTTAGTAAAAAGTTTTCAATGAATGTAATAAATAAATAACGAAAATAAGTAATAAACTAATAAACTTCGGAATTTCATGTTCTTTTTATTCATAAAACGTACAATAAAAATAAAAAATTCTTGCAAATGCTCAAAGTCCTTGTCTTATTAATGTCTTGAGGAAATCAACAGCAACCAAGAAGAAACGATAATGTGCTTATGAACACAATAGAATTTTCAACCTGAACATGACTTATTAAAAAAGCTGCTTAGCGGCTACGCAAGTAAGCGCCTTAATGGCATTTACAACAAAGCAAGGAAGGCAGTCGGTCCTGTGGGAATTTATTTTAAATTTTCTTTTTGTTTGTATAGGGAAACTTTAAGCTATTAAAAACAATAAAAAAATCTTATTTGATCAATTGTTGCTGGTTACCTTGGGAGTAAATGCTTTGGGTGAAAATTCAAGCAAATTAAATTTAATGGATTGTAGATCCAACTCTGCATTCTATTAAGCAGTTCTAGTTTGTAGTTTTCGCCAAAATTTTGTTAAAGATGCCTTTTTGCTTCGATTTTTGTGTAAGATTTTCAAATAGAAAAAAAATTTTTATCGTGTGTTAGACATTCCCATCAAGAGAAACAAAACAAACACTTTTTCAAATTGATTGTTTGTTGTTGTTTTAGATGTATATAAGAGTAGGACTGATACTCTTAATTAATGCAGCTATTTGTTGAATCGAACAGAAAGGTTTGAATATAAATTTTCCAGCATCTTGGGAAGTTAAAAGTTGACAAAATCTTTATTAAAAATCCAAATTTCGTCAACAAATTGGTGAAACAGCGTTCTTTCTTTTAAACTATTAATGTATTGAAGACTATATGAACACGATCTTTTTCCTAAATTTTTAGTTGATTTAATTCCTTTTTTATTAGAAAAAATAAATCGTAATTGTTGGTGGTTTATATGCTAAACCAAGGATTGCAAGGATATGATTAATGATAAAGTAAAGTGCCTTCTTTTGGGCGCCTCCCCACCATGGCGCAGTTGGTAATGAGCATGAGAACTGTCTGGCTACTGAGGCCAAAGTATTGCTGACATTAAACCTAGTCAATGAGAAGCCATTTGGGGTTGCAAACCCTAAGCTACAAAATTGGTAGGAACTGTCTCACAGGACACTAGGGAATGGCGGAACGTGGTTAGTACGACCAGGGTCCTATAGGGTGACGCAGACGGGGATAAGATGATAGGTTTATTGGGGATAAGTGAGTCCGAGTTAAGTATGTTGATTCTTGATGGGTCACTGCAACTTACGATAAAAGAAATAATTTCTTGAAGTAAAAATAGAATAAAAACTTTTAATTGAAGTTTTTGTATATTTTTAATTCTTTTAAAATCTAAATACAATAAAGACTAGATTTTTATTTATTAGCATATGGATGAATATACTGCAAATGTAATGAGATTTTTCTCATTGAAATTGTTGCACAACTTCTGATAATATACACTATTAAGGGACTGGGTGCAATTTTGAAAAATAATGTGATATACATTGAGAATGCAACTTAAATTAGAAACTGATTTCATTAGATTATTTCAGAGAATTAAATGGGTAGTCATCCAGAGTAACTTGTCACTTTTCGTGACTCGCCTTTCCTAGTTCGTCCTAGTTATCTACCTGTATATCATTTTTAAAGGTACCAATAGTTAATTTAAGGAGTGTCACTATTTAAGCTCACAAGAACATAACAAAAATTTTTTACTTGGGGATATACTTTTCACTGCCTTCTGCCTATAACATACGCGTTATATTATGGAGCAACTCCCACTTCTCTGAAACCATAGGGCAGATATTAACAGCAATATTAGCAAAGCCTCGAAAACTTGAGCGAGTCTGAAAAAAACAAAGTGCAGTCTTACTTTCAGTGTTTCAAGTAACCCAAGAAACATTTCTCAGTTGTAAAGCAACAAAAAGTTGACTAGGATTTGTAGGCGTGTGTTATTAAACCTTTTAAATTTCAATATCAAACGAATTTGCTGTATTTTGCATACAATTCTCAAATGTTAAAAACATTGTGTTTTGCAAAATGTAATAAAATTATTGTATTATTCCCACAACTCTTACCTTTTTGTAATTTATGGCTAAATACAAAAATACATCCAATTTGGAATTTTAATCTTATGCAAAGTCCTTGTGGCTTTTCCTGGGGTTGTGCAACAAAAATATTGTAATAAATTAATGAGATTTTATGAATCTTTTATAAGCTTTTGTTGAAGAAACATTTACGTAGATAGAAGAAAACCAAACAATTGCAAGTTGAGAATGCATACAAAATTTCCACAATCGCATTAAAAATATGTTTCATGTTTCTATAAAGAAGAATGCAGATTTAAGATTTGCATAGAAATCCAAATCCATTCAAGCCTTCAGAGCAAAAATTTATTTGTGATTTAGCAAATTTGCCCATTGTAGTCCTTTCATGGACTGCAGGCAGCTTTTGCAATTATGTTTGCTATCAAATGTCCTTAATCGCTTGCCAAAGGACTGTTTAACAAAAATTTGTTTGCAGGAACTCTTTTCAAACTAGAATAGTTTTTTTATTTTATGATCTTTGAAATGTAACTTGTGTATTGGGGATGTTGTTGTGCAAATTGGCTTGTTGGGTGAAATTATCCTGAATGTAATTTTTATAAGAAATTGACTTTTTAATGAAAATTTATTCATAATCGCTATATTTTCGTATAATTAATTTTTTATAATCGTATGTGTTTCAGTTTTATCTTTTTGTCTTGTGGAACTTTTTGCTCCATTTTTACTTGCTTGCTGAAAATGCAAAAAGCATAAACACTCTCTCGACTTAATTTTAGAATCAGTCACACTTAAAAATCTTTACGCCAACAATATTTTCTATCAGTTGTTCATTTTTTTATATTCATATTTGGCAACGCTTTTCAAATTTTTGCAATGATTCCTTTCGAAACTTTAATAGTTTTTTTCTATTATTTTCTTTATTAAAAGTTGGAAGAAATTTTTGTTATAAAACTCTTGCTGTTCAAGTCTGACGCCCAAATCTTTTGTTATTGCGGTGAAGAAATTTTTAAAAGCACGTCATATTTTTTTTCCTAAGGAACAGATTATTAGAAGGGTAATGTTTAACTGCGCTAATAAGCCTGTGCATATTACAAGGGATAATAATATGTAATGGGAAAATTGAATTTCGTTATATACTTGCCACACATTGAAATGGTGTTTATATTCTTATTAAATTTGTGTTTCCCATTGTGTATAATAATCACATTGAAACTAACACCGAAATAATAGAATTCAAACTATAAAAAGGCTTGTGATGAAGGTGTAGTTGTTCTATGTTGTTGTTCTATGTTGTTGTGGTTATTTTCATAATTAAAAAATTTTTGCTATTTAAAAATTTATTCTATTCGTCTAGAAAATTTCCATGTTACAATAACAATTTGGAGCCTGATTTGACCAATAGAGGCAAATAGCTTTACTTTATAAAAATTGAACACTCGTATAATTCCAAAAAATAATCAGATAAATTAATATTTTTATTTATGTCATTAATTTTTTTAGAAACTTTTTAGTTACTTAAATTAATTACCCACACCTATAGCTTCTACATAAATTAAGGGTAAAATCGTAAAATTTAGAGAAGGAAATTCGTTGGAAACGTCAAAAGATTGTCACAAAAAATGCCAAATTTTTTTAACAAAATATTTTTATTCAAGTAAAAAGTAATAAAACAATTAAATTTGCAGATTTCCATGCAATAATTCTGACAATATTCCAATGATGTCTATAATTAAAATTTAGTTTAATAAATATTTATGTAAATATATTTGTTTTATTTTCACCATAATAAGAAAGGATCTAGTTCATTTTCGTAATAATGTATTTCTTTTACAAGGCAGGTGGGGCAGACTTTGTTTAACCCTTTTGTCTTAATTTTTTTTATAAGATTAGAAATATGATATTTTTAAAGTTAGAATTTTACACTTACAAATAAGTGGCCTGCCATTCTAGTAACATGGCTACTATAACTATATTATGATCTTGTAATTTATTTTTTAATTACGTTGTTCATTTCAGAAGGAAATATGCGACTTTAGAAGAATATTTTAATGCATGCAATCGAGATCAGTTGTTTTATTGCTTATGAACTTGTAAAAAAATATTCGATGTATTTATGAAAAATTTGTTATTTCTTAAGGGGCCACTCTTCTGTATGGCTACATTTTATGGACTATAATGCCAAGTTGTTAGTAGACTTTAACCATTCTACTCAAAGACGTTCAATCTCGTATTGTCCTGGCATTCGGCAGTAAGAAAGTGCCGGCAATATCTCGAACTACATAGAGCTCATGACCTCTTGATATTGTTGAAGCCCAAATTGCTGGAGGAAAATCTTTGAGCAACCAAGAGTGTTTTGAGTCCTACTACTAATCAACATACGTATATAACTGGAGCGGCTCTTTAGAAACATAATGATTATTATCTTCGAGGTTCAATAGCTCCTGATTCTCAGTAATTCACGTCGTGTGATTTTTTTATTAGGATCCAAAATGGACTTCAACTTTCATACATGAGCCTATTATATCTAA
This sequence comes from Germaria angustata, assembly GCA_963681545.1. NCBI lineage: Eukaryota > Metazoa > Arthropoda > Insecta > Diptera > Tachinidae > Germaria > Germaria angustata. The sequence goes on along the minus strand of OY812999.1, from coordinate 19,539,492 downwards.
ATATATTTTATATAACAGATACTAGAGAGAATAGAGTATAAAAATTGGTTCACCAAACCCTCTTTTATTGCAAAAAACAAGGCCATATCCTTTTGTGAACAATGAACACCGAAAATTTTTACCTTCTCCGTACATCGATCGAAAAAATCATATCGAATATTCACTCTCTGTATCCGTTTTCCCATTACCCTTTTCTGTAGTTTCAGGATAATGTATTGAATGAATACAAGTCATACCGTGAGTCCATGTAAAATATGCAGGGTTGGATGATGAACGAAATAAGTTAATTCAGAGGCAAAAGCGATAGAATTACGAGGAATTATATACAACCTTATGAATCTTTTAGTTAATGGTATCCCAAGTAATTGCTTCAACTACAGTTACTTAACAGAATATATCTTTTCGCTCCGTTATTGCCACAAAATCATATCTAAAAAAATCGAACTTAATAAAATGAGATTAAGTTACTCAAGATGTTAAATTCCATGTCAAACTTATTGTAAAGCTTTGGTTTAGCTTCTTATATATTTTGTATTTATGTATATATTTTTGGCAAATAAAAGGGACATTTAGAAGCTAAAAATGTTGAATATTTGATACATGACAATGTTGCATTAAAGGAAATAATTGCGGATGAATGGTCAGACTCTAGATAATATAATCGATTAAGCCATGGCTTAATAGTGTCAAAAACTAGCTCTAGTATATCCCTTTATTTCTCCAGGTATTGAAACTATTTCAATAAATCCTTCCTCTGCAAATTAAGACAAAAAAAATATTGAGCCGAGCTGCATTCTTTTGCTTCTATTTCACCCAATTTTGCGGAATAAAATAAAAACTTCTCTTTTAACAAGAACACAAAATCCTTATTTAACCAACGTTTTCCATTGTAAATAATAGAGCAGAAATGCTGTCGTTAAACACTGTTATCGTTGTTTGCTTATGCAACTCTTATTACATGATTATCCATAAACTTACGCTTCATTACATGCTGTGCTGTGACATATCCATCCTTCCACAACACCACAAACCCTTCCGTCTATTGTATACGAGTAGTTTTATTTTATTTTGCATTTTCAGTCTATTTTTATCTTTTTGTTGATGTTGTTTTTTCATTCTACTCTTTTCATTTCAGGTGGAAAATCGTGCATTAAGGTTACGCGAAGCAATGCAACAATATCAGGACGAAATCTTACCCTCAGCATCGACTGCCTTGAGGCAATACCAGCAGCATCCGCAACAATTGCAGTCACTGCAGCAGGAGCCACAGCATCGCCACTATGCAGCGGTTGCACAGAATACAAATCGATTGCACACAAGCATCGTTATGGAGGGTAGTGTTGATCCGGGGGGACTTAAGCCACATGTTGGCAGCTTAGGTTTAAATGCATTGTCACCTCAAGAGGAAACGTTGCATCATGTTATTAGCACGAGTGGTTTAGCAGCGGCAACTAATGGCCTTGGTGGCATTGCAGGTGGTGGCACTGGTGACTGGGAGTATTTCGATGAAGCGGGCTATATACGGGGTGGAGCCTTGAGAGCTGGAGAAGATCCTTACATACGCAATCGTTTCAATCAGGAGGCCAGCGATGCTTTGCCCAGTAATCGAGAAATCCCCGATACAAGGCATCCCATGTGAGTAATAGAGATATATTTTCGGATCTTATGTGTTTTTTATCACTTAAAGACAGTGAGTATTTAGTTTTTTAAAGTAAAAGTAGAAACAAGTAAATGACAAAATTTTTTCACATGCAAAGTTGGGAATCTGATAGGCCAGGACTACGAGGATATAAGTTCACTAACTTCATTTTAAGAGTAATTTATTTCAACGGAATAAAGGGTACTAACCATAAGGCTGCTTCGAAGTTAAGTTGAGCCAGTCAGCCAAAGGACTAAAGATTATTTTTTGTAGATGATTCAAGAAATATTTTTTGCCTCGCATCCTTTTAATTTCTTTGTATTTTCAAATTCAAATTTAAGTAAATTTTAAATTTAATTTTTTTAAAATTTTTTTGCTTTTGTTTTTGCTTAACTAATATTAATTTTATAATATTTTAAAAGATTTTTTGTTTACCAAAGCTTATCATATCGTTCATTTTATATAATAAAGCTGTAAGTCAAAAAAATTTTTTAATATAAAATATGTTTTATTTTCCTATCCGCACAAAATTTAATGGAAAAATAAAATATTACTTTGCTCTCAAGCGATGAATAAAAAAAATTTTGTACAATTTGCACACAATAAAAGGAGTACCAGGAGCTAAAACAGCACAAAATCAATAATGAATGAATAAAAAGGACTAATATACAACCAAGATCAACATGAAAACAATTTTAGTCTGAAGCAAAAGTAGGCCCAAGGTCACTAGCCTTTAGCTTTGAAATAAAAATGTTCTTGCTTTTTAGGCGAATAAGAATTTTAACGTTCCTCTAATTTGATTTGATGTAATTTTACTTCACTTTGGAGTTGTTGTTTCTTAAATCAATAAAAAGTTTAAATTATACTTTATTTACCAGCGATTTATTTCGATTTCAGTTTTTCTCTTAGTGAAGGACATGGAATATAATTCTATATTTTTCTTGCTTAAATCGGACTTTTTTATTTAGTTTTGATGTTTATGCAGAAAATATGATATTTAGAACACTTTCAACAACGAGGACAAGGTTAGACAGACAGGATCTCCTTGTCCATATATTGCAGTAGCCACCTGTTATCACGGGATTGAATATGTTTTTAAACACTTGCATGAACCAATATGTGATTAAATATATTTTTGATCCAAGGTTAGGCAGACAGACAGACATATGGGCAAGATAGACAGACGAGCAAGCAGAAGGAAATCATTAAATGGATCTCCTTGTCCATGTATTGCAGTAGTTACCTCTTATGACGGGATTGAATATGTTTTTGAACACTTGCATGAACCATGATGTGATTAAATATATTTTTGATCCACCCTAATCAACACTTGCATGAACCATAAAGGTGTTAAAGCGAATATACATTTATATTATAATTTTTTCTTCTCTTCCAGGTGTCGCAATAAAATATATAGCAAAGACTTGCCCGACACATCCGTCATTATAACATTCCACAATGAAGCCCGTTCGACACTTTTGCGCACGATTGTCAGGTAAGATTGACACAATAAACTAATTATTAAGCCTCTTATGCATAGACAAAAGCTGATATTGTTCTTTTTTCTTTACTTTTATTCGCCCTGCAGTGTCCTTAATCGCAGTCCAGAATATTTAATACGTGAAATTATATTGGTCGACGACTTCAGTGATCACCGTAAGTATGAGTAATTGAATTTATCTTAATTGTATGTTGGCGGACATTAATTATACGCTTCAATATGCTGTTGCCGTTGACACTTTGCCAACTCATTAGTCAAGCAATTGGTTTGGTTTGTTTTTAACTTTTTGCAGCCGAGGATGGCCAAGAGTTGGCAAAAATCGATAAAGTGCGTATTATACGTAACGATAAACGTGAAGGGCTGGTGCGGTCACGGGTACGTGGTGCAGATGCGGCCGTTGCTGGCGTCCTTACGTTCCTCGACAGTCATGTAGAGTGCAATGAACAGTGGCTGGAGCCTTTGCTGGAGCGGGTCAAAGAAGATCCCACCCGTGTAGTGTGTCCCGTAATTGATGTGATTAGCATGGATAACTTCCAATATATTGGAGCGTCAGCCGATTTGCGTGGTGGCTTCGATTGGAATTTGATTTTCAAATGGGAGTATTTAAGTCCTGCAGAGCGTACAGCACGTCAACATGATCCCACCACAGCCATACGTACACCGATGATAGCCGGTGGCTTGTTTGTCATCGACAAAGCCTACTTTAACAAATTGGGAACGTACGATTTGAAAATGGACGTTTGGGGTGGCGAGAATTTGGAGATTTCATTTCGTGTGTGGCAGTGTGGGGGCAGTTTGGAAATTATACCTTGTAGTCGTGTGGGCCATGTGTTCCGCAAGCGCCATCCATATACATTTCCGGGTGGCAGTGGCAATGTGTTTGCACGCAACACTCGTCGTGCGGCTGAAGTATGGATGGATGATTACAAACAATACTATTATGCCGCAGTGCCACTGGCCAAGAATATCGCATTTGGAAAGTAAGTTTATATCAGGATTAACACTTATTTAGACACTTACATCTGCAAGCCTTCATTGGCTGCTGCTCAAGTACTTATTTGCTAACGTTTCCATGCTTAACAACTCAACAAACCATTCGTCATATTGTTTGCAAAATGTGTGTCTATGTGTGTATGAGTGCTTGTGTGTGTGAGGGTTGGAGAGTGTTCTTCTCTTCATAAGTATTTGAGTATTTGTGGTTAAAAGTATGTGTCTATTTGTTTGCCTCTGTACTCGTATGCGTTTCAGTGGATATGGGTAGTTTTATGAACAAATGTGTATTTGTCTTTTTAGTTTGTTTGTATATCCTGTGCATGGATAATTTAACATTTTCCTTTTATTTGTCAAGTTTGCATTTCATGTATTTACATGGCCACAAACTTGGGCTTTAGATAATTGTGAAGTCAAAGAGAATCTTTCGTATTCAGTTTAAGAAATGAAGGATTTTTGAAAAATAATAAAATACTCTTCGATTATTAAGAGTTCTGTTACACTGTGTCTAGAATAATTGATATTAAGGAAAATAAAAAAATATATTTTCGCACACGTTTTCTCCTTATTCTTTGTGTATTCAACTGCCTGAATTATGATTTTATTTAACATAAATTTTATTTAAATAATTCTAAATTAATTAGTAATTGTATAAGAAAACTTTGTTTTAACATTTATATTGAAAACATGAATAAAAATCTCACATTATCTATTCATTTTACTATAAATATTTGAGCGAAGTTTTCATTTATTAATTTTACCATATCAATGAATTTCCCAATTAACACCTGCAGGCTTCTGAAATACTTGTGAAATTGAAAAATATTTAAATTCCAAATTCTGTAAATTTGCATTTAAATTTAATCTTTAAATTTTTATCTGTTTTCTATTGTTCCTTCATCTAGTATTGATGATCGTTTAGCATTAAAGGAGAAATTGCATTGTAAACCATTTAAATGGTATTTAGAACATGTTTATCCAGATCTACAAGTTCCTGATTCGTACGAGTTTGGCCAGTTTCGTCAAGGTGATTTCTGTTTGGATACTATGGGAAATTTGGCAGATGGCACAGTGGGTAAGTATTTATATATATATATTTTTTTTGTTGACGTATTGAGCTGCTAAAGCAATTTTAAAATTCTATTAGAAATTTTTTTCATAATATTTGTGATATGAAGCATTTTCATTTGTCAATATAAGTTGCGGTTAGGCAACCATCCCTGTTCCTATAATATATTGTCCAAAATGGGAGTACCATTGAAGCATGTCACTTTATATACGAAAAAGTTTTCAAAATCGATCCAAAAGCGACACAAAAAAGTACATCAACACAAAAAAAAAAATTGCAATTTATTGAATATATAACCTCTTAATTTTGTTGAAGTTGGTTAAAACTGTGTTGATACATCTTGGTTTTGATTATCAAACATATATTTATCTATATATACATATATTTCAGAATATTTTTGAATAAAAAAATTTTTTTTCTAGCTCAATCTCTAGTGATAAAAGTTTAAATTCTAAGAATTCCGAGCAAAATATTAAATTTTCCACTTTTTTTGCAATTGGACCAGTACTCAGGGGATGACTCCTATTTATGCAGTGCATTGGAATTAGGAAAACAGTATAGGGTGAGGAGGATAGCGGGAGTAGTGCTTGTGGTGATTCGATTTGAATCTCTCAACGCTGGGTATGTCAGAAAAGATATCTGACGGGAGCTTGTTCCACATACGAGCCGTTCGATCAAAGACTAAATGTAATATCAACCACTGCTCTTAATGAGGAACGTGTTGCTCGTAAGTAAGAGCGGATCCGGGAATATGTTCCCTTACATCATGGGAGCACATATCATTGAAGTAACGATAAAACAGCGTAACACATCCCACTCCATTTGAATCAGCTTTTTGAATCAGTATTTTGCACACTAAAATATATTCTTGAGTTTGTATTTGTTTGATAACTCAAGATCTTCCTCTATTAGAGCATCCAATCTATAGAAATGCTTCTTGGTACTCAAGACTTCAAGCGTCTGTGAATTAAAAAATCCATACAGTCCTAATCAAAGTTCAACTTTATATCCTCCAAACGACAGTGTTAAATATAAAATATATTCTGATAATCATTGCGTTAGTGTTTCTAGTCGTATAAAATTACATACAAATAATATTGAAATAAAACCTCTAAGTTCTGGTCCACTCCCAATATAGACTTATATTTTTTGTTTTCCATTACTCCTCTTGGGAGCATATGGTTGCACAAAGCATCTCCATCTTACACGATTTGTTGTAGTTTTTTTTCACGTGTTCCCATGTAAGATTGCAGTGTCCTAGTGTTTGAAATATCGTGCGTCTCCATATAATCTTTTGCCGGCCACGGCTTCTTGAGGGTTCTATACAGACATATAAATCGAAAAATTTATAAATTTATAAAATTTAGAAAATATAATTTCAACATAAAACCACTGTTATGAAAGTTTATATTGTTCGAGTTTAAAAGAAAAAATTGATAATAATAATGAATTGAAACATCGAGTTTCTTTTTATAGTTTATTAAGTTTTTTTTTAATAGTTTTAATTATTATTTCAATTTTTTTTATTATAATTATTATTATTTTGGTGCTACATATATTATATTAATGAAAATGTTAAAAATTCACTGAATTCATTAATTAAATTATTTTTATCGCTGTAGAGAATTCTCTATCTAATGATGTATTCAATATTTTTGATAGAAAAAAAACCCTGTAACCTGCCAAGAATTAAATATTTTAAAACTTTATTATGCACAAGAGTCAGTTCTGTCTTATAAAATATATTTTGTAGAACAAAGATTTAAAATATCGCAACAATAAGCGAAATAAACAGATTTTGAATCTCCTGAAAAGATGTGGTTTTCGAATAATTCAATACAAGTGGCAGATGTATTAATTTACGAATTTATTTAAATATTGAGAAAATGTCTATTCTACGAAGATGAAAAAATCAGTTATAAAAAATTTAAAGAGAAGGTCAACAATTTTCTTGGGGGCTCTATCTACGCTTATACTTGAATTAAACAGAATAATACTTCCAACTTCCTTCCACAACTTGTATAAGTTTGGAGCAGGCAGTAAGAATTAACCTCTAGACAGGCAGATTTATACACTCAGCACTGGCTTTCGGGAGCATAAAACTTCTCCTAAAAAATAATAGACTCGTTGAAGAAAAAGTAGTATATTTTGTATATAATTAAAAAAAATTAATAAAATACTCGTAACGAAATTATTTGCACGATCTCGTTATAGTTAAACTACACTGTAGTTATTAGTTAAATACTTTTCAATATGATGCAAAATCATTTATATAATAATGAGCATCTTCCAATTTCCTTTTATATTCGTTATTTCCGATACTTCATTTGTGAAACGCATTTATGTGTATTTCATGCGTGAACGTAATTTTAAAGACTCTCGTTTGATTTCGCTTGATTTTAATGCAGAAAAATTCCTTACAACGTTAAATGAATATATTAATTCTTCGTATAAAAATACATGAAGCCATTTACATGCAAATTCGAAAACCAACTCTTTTCACGTAAATTTAACAGACTAGAGACGAAGGAGACAGAGAGAAAGGGACAGAGGTGAATGCAGGATACGAATCAATTTAAACAAATTGATTTACATTCATTCATTTATACTCAACAGTCTATTGGCACGAGAACTGTGAGGATAAAGTGGAGCATGAGAATACGTTACACGCTCGTACATCATGCTGTAGATGGTCGTTTGGATGTATTAACAAGGATATTATTATTATTGCGATTATGAAATGTAATTTTATTGGTTTACAGAATTTTCTGCGAAAGGACAACGATAAATATGAGTAAAGTTGGTTTGAAGTGTATATTAAATTGAAAGGAAATTATTTAAATACATACGTGCTTTAATTAAAAATACCAATAAAGTCCGTTTCACACTATAATACAAGTCATAAGCTTTTTATGGACTTTTTATATGAAATATAGATCCTTTATTCGTGTATTGTGTAGCAGACCAGAGCTTCATGGGGGAATCCTTCTTAGTCTATCATATTTAAAGTAAAACAATAAATACTAAAGAGTGATGTTTTAAGAGCTTTTGGGATTTGATTTGAAAGATGCACATAATCTTAAGGGAAATGTATGAAATCTTTATCTAAGTCGATCGATCTATGTAATTTAATGATTAAAGACGATTTCATGTAAATTTTAACCACGGCTACACCTAAAATGGTTCATACGATGGGTCCAATTTGGCATACTCTCTCCAACATATCGGCCGGTATCTCACGAATAAATTCATCACAAGATCAGGGCGTTTAGTTGACCGGACCCCAACCGTGAATAAACTGTTCACCGGACTCGCCACTCAATTGGGCCATTGTTTCACATGCTGTATGGCATATGGCACCACCTCGTTGTGAATCACATGTCAGCCAAGTCAAGTTCTTCTGTTTTGGGCAAAAAAACAAAATTGTAATCATCGCACGGTAGCGCTTGCCATTAAAAGTAACATTCCTGCCTTCGTCGTCTTTGAAAAACCACGGTCATATGATGCCACCGGTCCATAATCAACACCAAACAGTGCATTTTTCGGGATGTAATGCTTATGGCTGCTCTTCAGAACAAATACGGTAATTTTGCAATCAGAAATGAGCTTCGTCGCTGAATACAGTTTTCCGAAAAAAAGTAGATCTTCATCAAATTTTTCCAGCGCCCACTAACCAAAAGTTTGGTATTGAAGTAGGTCGTGTAGTTTCAATTCTTGCATCAGCTGTATTTTAAAAGGTTTTACACCCAAATCCATCCGCAAAACGGAGCCCAATCGATAATTCACGGTCATCAACAAAGCTGGCAGATATATCTGCGGTATTTTCCTCTGTCTGTGCTTTACGTATGTGTGTTGGTGGTTTATTGCCAAATAATGTTTAGTCCCTTTGTGATACCTGTAATAGATAGAGAATGAAAATTTGGAAACAGAAGACCTAAAAGAGAAAAATCAAAGAACAGCAGGAAACGAACGCGCACCCCATTGACTTATTATTATATTATATTATTTGACTATATTATTTGATTATTATATTATATTATTTGACTTTTTATAACATATTTACTGCATTTTCCCGTATTATTTTTTGTTGCTTTCTTAATTCTTAGTATTATAGAGGGAAATAAGTTTAAAGAGTTTAAATTATTTTTCATTTATATATCTTTACTTTTCAAGCAATTCCTTTGAAAGACTTTATTTACACAATATGACTATTTTTAATGAATTCGTAGTATAAAAAATATATTTTTTGTTAATAATAATTGCAATCTGGAGTGCAGGAAACTTCAGATTATCTTTGAAAGTTTTTCAATCTAATTTATTTCTTTACATCTACTATTTGCGTATGGAAGCAGTTGCTTGCAACAAATTTCGTTGAAAAAGTCAATTACACTTCACATACGGTCTTGTATAAATGAGACTCTTCTACACTGAATGTAACACAGGACAACAAAGTTTCTGCGGCAAGAGGTTTACAGATACACTGATTAAAGAAATTTTCAGTCACATTTCTCTGTGTACGACTGCTTGTAGTGAAAGGCTGCTACATAAAATATTAAGGATATTCCGCAAATTATATCCTTAAGGCTTTCAAATCGCTTCCAATTAATATAGAACTTAATTTTGTACATCACGTCTCGATAAGAATCTGGAAGTACATGGAAAACAAAAATGAAACTCCAAAAATTTGCTGTTGTTTCTCAAAAGAATTTTCCACCGATCGAAATTTTTTAATTTCTTTTGTCTATCAAAAATATTTAATTTTTATTGAAAATTAATACAGACTTACAAAAATTCGAAACTTTGTTTATGTTGACTCTGTTGATGAGCTTTAAAAAATAAGGCCCTCAGTTTTTAGGCTGATAAATCATTAGGAACAGAAAACATTGTGCTGTTGTCCAGTGTAATTAGAGAAATTCTTTTAACTAAATGAAATGTAGCGCGATATTAAGCTTAAAAAAGCATTAAAAACAAAGAAAATCTTCAGTTGGCAGGAACTGACTCGTGCCCAACAATACTCGTACAAACAATTTTATCCCTATTTATTCATGATATTGTATTTTAATTTTTCTTGTTTATTTTTCTCCAATCATTTTACCTACAGGCCTTTTCCAATGCCACAATACGGGCGGCAATCAGGAGTGGGCATATACCAAGCGACAGCAAATAAAACACGATGATCTGTGCTTATCACTGGTGCAATTTTCGCGTGGCTCACAAGTGGTGATGAAACTGTGCGACGATTCGGAAAATCAAAAATGGATATTACGGGAAGGCGGTTTCATACGTCATCATAAATTAAATGTTTGCCTTGATGCACGGGATCACACTGAAATCGGTGTGTCCGCACAACGTTGCAATTCAGCGTTGGAAACTCAACGATGGCTGTTCACCACAACAAAAGCGTGAAAGGCATATAAAGCACACCATATGCCAGCATCGCATAATGATGATGATGATGGTGATAAACATGAGAATGATGATGATGGTGGTGATGGCGGCCAAAAAGGGGGAGATTTAAATTAAAAAAAAGAAACTGAAATTAAGAAGACTTGTATCATTTCAAAAATAACAGCCAACATGTAAAGCAGTGAAGGGAAGCAGAAGAAAAATTATGTAGGAAACGGAAACATTTCACACAACATACTCGTTCATATTGATAATTTAAATTTATGATAAGAAAAAAAGCTCTAAAGCTGCAAATAGTGTTGATAAATTGTACTTAATTTTCACATATAAATCAATGTTGTTGCTAATTGAAGAAGCCTAGACATAAAGGATATTTTTAAGGAGATCATGGCTTAAAGCAGAGCAAGATGTTCATGTATCATGTTGTTTGATTGATTTTAATTTTTGCTAGTGTTATAGAATAATTTTGAATTTTATGTTCCTTTTTCTACTGATAATTTATTTTGTAAAAAAAACATTAGAAATCATTTTATTTTCTTACTACCGCTGCTGCTGCTTGTTGATTCTAAGGGCAAATTATAACATCCAAGTGGAACTGAATTTCAATATTATTTATGGCTCTATTAAGGATGACAGTAGAATGTCAGCTCATATTGTGTTTGTTCTTCAAATGATAATCCCCAGCACCAAAATGCCAATACAGACCATAAGATTGATAGATAATAATGAGAGGGGCTATTGGTAACTGAAACTGGCGACTAAAAATTTTCGGCTGGCGAACTTAATCGCGGTTGCCATCCCTCATCGAGCCGTTAATTGCATTCTATATCGAAAACAATAATTTGCCCTTGTTTTTATTCTGTATTTTGTTGCATGTTATTATTAATATTAAAGATGTTTGTTAAATATGTAAATTTTCCAATTATTTTTCCTATATTAATTTAATATAATTGTGTATTTTTTACATTCTTTTACATGTAAATGCTTAAATATAAGAAATATATTTTGAATAATGACTGAGTAAAAGAAGTAGGTTACGTTCATAAATGCAGTTGTGCGCTGCAACAGAATAGTAGACTTCCTCCGCCCTACAAATACAAATCAAATGAGAACATCATTCATTGTGTGACTATTGTATACGAGTAAGACCCATACTAACATCTGATGCACTGTTGCAGCTAAGAGCATTTAAATTTACTGTTGCAGCTCACTGTTGCATTTACGAACGTACAAGGAATCTTTTAACCTATTTCCTAAAATAATTATGTATTTTTAATTAACATTCTTGATAGTAATGTTAGAACCTCATATGTAACAATTCGCTATAGAGTTGTTGAATCGAGAGCATTCAGGTCCTTGTTATGCAAGTTGTTGTCGACGTCACGTCAGCACCATGACAAAAATCTGTACGATAGTTTTAAATAACGATTGATTACAGATAGAAGGTTTAAATTATTTTGTTATTTCCTATTGCCTTAATAAGGCAAGAGGCTGCCGTTAGAACTAAAATGTTGTCCACAACATTTATTCGAGTGCCAATAAATTCACGTCGAGTTGACACTGCGTCGCGAACAACTTTCATAGCAAAGGAGAATGTTATTTTAATTAATTCTCGGTAATAATTGTAGATCTTTATCCATAATAATTCCTTATAAGGCGGCAGGTCCCTTTCTATTGAAATAATTCATATATTCCATATTTTATGTGAAATCAACTCGCCCGAAATTGTCAAAGCATTGTTGTTGCAAACAACTTAATAATAATCCAATGAAAGTTCGGAGTGAATTTATTTCATAAGGGAATTCAGAACAAAGGCAGTCATTTTTATGTTGCATTTGTTTTAATACTAATTTGAAATGCTTATAATTCCAAACATACTGAACCAATTTTAATGCAAGAAAAATACATTTCATGCCACATATTTGTGGTACAAAACAATATTGCAGTTTGAGCTTGAAAGGAAGCCCCAGCTTTTCATTCACATATGAATATATGGAAGATGTGTGTTAATTTTATTCATTGAATCTATAAATAATAAATATGATCTTAAGACTATTATGGAATTTCTAAGTAGAATTGACATTAAGGTGGTGTTGACGACGCTGCTGATGACGCCAAATGGAATAAAGATGAATATAAAAAGTGTTATAAATTTTGTTAAAGTATTTCTTCGTTATGAATAATTGTTTCGAGTCTAATTTCTTTACAAGAGCTCTTTAATCGTCTTCACACTCATGGAGGCTTGCTAAAGCGTGAGCGAAACAACGTGATCGTGAACGGCTAACATATTTTTCTTGCAAGAGTTAGTGTATCATAAAAAATAAATATACATTTTCTTAGTAAGAAAATAGGTACCCATAAAATATGACTTGGAAATCGGCAATTTCATGTAATTTCCAATATTTAGCACATGCGTTTTATTTTTCAAACGACTAAAGCTCAAGCCAAATCGGTATATTTTGTTCCTCTTTACATTTTAGGAAAAAGTTTAAATTTTAAACTCATCTTGAACTTTCCACTTTGAGAAAAAGAAAAGAAAAGAATTGAACTCTTCTTGATTTCCTAAAACCGAACTTATATTAGATCCAGCACTCTAAGGCTCTAAGAATCTCTTTAGACCATTTTTGCAATGAATTTTTCAATTAATATTAAATATTTAAGAAAAATAAAATCGCATAAATATTAAGATTTATTAGGAATGGGACTACTTTCAGTTCTTGTACGAACTTCTTGATCAAGAAACGAACACCAACTCAAAACGGCAGCTTTGAATAATTCTGTAAAAAAATATTTAAAATATTTATTTTGATTAGAACTAAGTTTGCTAAATAATTACTAAATTACCAGCTTTTCTTTGAATCATACGATTAAATCCACTTTAGAAGTTTTGTTGTTTCTACAAAATTTTTATTGATTAATATTAAGTGTCAATTAGTTGTTAAGTATTCATATGTAAATGTTATAAAAAAAATTTCTCAAAAGAACAATCCATTAATTTAAGCTGTAGGTTTTTAAATATGTTTTGTTAAAACAATTTTATATATAAAAATTTGAAAAAATTTTATATGTATTTTCTATATTTGTTAGCTTTATAAAAAAATCGTATTTTCTTTTCGAACTTAAATAATTTTATATAATTAACAAGCTTTTGAATTTCAAATCAATTGTACATAAATAATTATTTTGTTTTTAAGTTTAAATTAAAAAATAATTTTATTTTAAATAAAATTGTACATGTATTTTATGTATTTAATTTAGAAAAAGTTAGAATTCTAAATATTTATCTCATTTATTAGAAAATTTTCTCAGTGTGGCTAATATGAGGAAATTAATTTAGAAAATATTTTCAAATATTAAAAATTTTAATTGTATACAAGGCGAATTGAAAAGTTAATTCTATCGGCAAATTCAATAGAATTTAATGAACCTGAAAATGTCAAATAAAATTAATTTTTTTTTTGGAAAATTTTCAAATATGGTGCTAGAATTCTTTTGAATGTGTTGATATTTCTTTCTCATTAAGCTCCTGCTTAAGGTTGATTAAATTATATCATAATAAATGCCATTTCGAAATAGAAATATTATGGACCTAATTTTGTATTTTGCATTACTTGAATACAATTCTTTGTTTATAAAAACAGATGACGTACAGAATATGCTCCTTGATATACGAATATTAAATCTTTATTCTTTTTTATATCTGGAGGTAAATATATGTTGTCATATATGTTTATCAGATCTAAATGCTTGGTAATTGGCCCTGTATGTAGTCCTCCTTGTTATATTGATGTCACGTGAACCCCATAGAGAGAAATTGAAACTACGTTTGCAATTTACGACAAAAATTGCTTGTCAATTGCCGCAAAACCGAAAATAGACACTTAACTATTTTCTTTGGGACTTGTGCGACATCGCCAATAGAAATTTTTCACTGGATTAATTAAATTTAGTTTAACGGAAAAGTAAATTAGTAATCGGCTCTAAGTATTTTATTTAACAACAAGTGTATATCGTCACCTTTAGTTGCAAAAAATTTCCATTTTTTCATTCATTTTTTGATGCAATGAAATGGAATTGCTAAAAATACATCATTTATAAAAAAAACTTACTCGCTTATTTATCCCTTTTTAATGAATTTACAAACGTAAAATATACTGAAACTATAAAATTTTTTAAAAGTTGTTTTTTTCTCCCATTCCTGTAAAGCTTTTTAAATTGGGCTTTTAGGTCCTTTGCAACTAAAGGTAATGATATTTTCTTTATTATTTATTAAGAAAATGAAAACTACCATATTTAATATACAATAAAAATAAAAATACACTGAAAAAATAAATAGTAAATATAAATATTAAGCATTTAACTAAAAATATGTTTTATTAAAAAATCAATAAGAAGTAGTTGATTGAATTTATTTCAGTTCATTTGCATACTTGTATATTATTAACCAAACGAAAAAAATTTTCGTCATGGACTCAAGTTAAAATTTTATATATTTCTAATAGGGAATAATGCTGTTTATTAACTTTTAAAGTTTTTTATTATCATAAATGACAGGCAGGGAAAGCTTATTCGACTATATGCTGGAAGAGTATGTTCACGTTATCGGTGCCAGCACACAAGCCATCAGCACTTAAGTATAGACTTTTAAGCGTATTTTGATCAAACAGCATAACTATTAATTTAACAGTCACTGAAAAGAGTATACGAGAATTTTTATTCTTCATCAGCTATATTTTTAGTTGTGGATGAAGCCTTTGTTCTCTACCAAAGCTTTTGCCGGATATTCTAATATTTTTATTATTCATCAAAAAGAACATCATTCTTTAATCAAACCTGATGAGTTTAAACTCGAGTCCATATAGAAAAATTAAAAAAGAACATCCAGCCAGAACGTAGCACTTTTCAATAACTCAAAAATGAATAGAGTAATCAAGAATAATATGATATAAAATTATAATAATAATAATAATAAAATTAAATAATTTTAATAAATAAATAAAACTAATAAAACTAGTATGTTATACGTAGAAAGAAAAAAGATCTTGATGCAGCACGACAAAATGAGCCTCCAACTACGGAGACTCAAAAGCCAGAAGTATGACACTGGTTAAGGATATGACGGACCTAGATGTGGGTGAATAGAGAAATGTGCTTCCCGAAGTAATGCAGATTGCGGTAACTGGAAGGCTATTTCCCAGAAAGCGAGGAGGGAGTGTTTTCGTAGAAACATCACACAACGCAGCTGACGTCGGTCACTGTAAGTGCGAAGGCATTTGCAATAATAATAATAGTAAAATAAATGAATAATAATAATAGTAATAGTAATAAAAATAACAACATAAATAAAATAATAACGAGTTTCCCAAAAGGGACTTTCGAAAAGTTTAGCAGTTGATGGCGACCATACTGTTGAAGTTACATCTGTCGAATTGGCTGTCGTTTATTCATTCTGTTTTGCTAAATTTCCAGCATCAATCAATCCTCTTTCAACTTGTTATAAAATCACAATATAATTTTCAGGATGCAAATATAGACCGAAGCTGATGAGTTTTATATCTTTTCTACAATATAACGCTTATCGAATAGCTTTTGTTAGACACAATGCTTATTTTCCGGCAATGCACGAAAGATATATATATGTCAAAGATTTTACGTCAGTACCTGCCCGAAGGCCTTACCTGACGGTGCTCTTCGCACTGGGTGAATAAAGACGTTCACCACCGTCCCGTCACCCCTCCCAGGGGCACATGCTGGGTTGAGGCTAACAACATGTGCGCCTACGAGGGACAACTTGGTAGCAAATTCTGTACAGGCTGCAGAACCATGTACACACACTTTGCTGAAGTGTTGGAGCTATCTAACCTCCTACTACCCCAATGGCCCGGCAGCAAAATAGTGCCCCCATCTTACCTGAGGCTTCGCCCACCGCAAAACATCAGAGTAGCTTTGTCGAATAGCAACAACACCTAGAGATATACGGCCTGAAGAGAGCATCTATAATCAGTCACTAGCACCTCTTGCAGACACACTCATCTGACCCATAACTCTTCCCGCGTATCTTTGGGTTTTAACCACAGCCACCACGTGATCGCCGAAGGGGCCTCACCAATAACCAGTCTAGGACACGTCCTAGGGGCTACTGGTTCCCGTGGCACCAGATAGGACTCTGGTCAGCCGCGTGTTAAAAACACCTCTACCCAGACAAGCATAGGCAGAGCTACTTCCTTAAATTAAATATATGCACGCCCATTGCCCTGTTATGTCCAGGGATTGGGTAGTAACATATAAGTTCAAGGGGTAATTGGCCAAAGGTCAAGGTCTGGAAAAACCAGATTACCCACTTACCGGACGAGCGAGCGAACCCACTTTCACCTTTAATTTACTTGCATGCGCGTCCGTTGCCCTGTTGTTTCAGGGATTGGGTAGCAACATACAAGTTTTTAGGGGTTATCAGCAAAAAGGCCTAGGTCCGGAAACCTGATAACCCTATACCCCAGGAAGCACAACACCAAGCCACCAAGACAAGATGCATTGACCGTGCCCCCTGGGGGGAATGCACGAAAGATGCAAGATCCTTTAAATAATAATAAACAAATATAAAATATAAAAAATCAAATAAAACAAAAAGTGAATGTAGAAATTCAAACATACGCCGTTGGTATCGATTCGATTTCCTTATTTTCGATTTGCGTCGCTTTTCAAAATTTTCTTCAGTCCACTCTACATCGTCTTGATATCGATTTATGTCGCTGCATGCGATCGGTTTTTGTTCACTGAAGCCATAATCATGTATAAAATTTTTTCAATTTGTCTATAAAAATACTGACAGGTAAGTTATTCCGAGTATAGTTGCCTGTTAAAAAATAAAAGTTTAATTCTCTATAAAATAACTAACGAAAAGAAAAAAATTACTAAAAATAAAACGAAAGTAATTATTTATTTGGAACTAAAACTGGATGTATTAAAGCGTTCTAAGTCGGAAGAAAAAGCTTTTGAATTTTGACCCAATCAATAATAATCAGTAGTTTTATAAAACTGATTCGGTTTCCCTCGTTTCCTCTTACCGACTTGGATCAGGGCTTTTGTGTATAAGAAATCAAATGTTTTGCTCGTATCCTGCAATTTTTCACCGCTTGCTGAACAATTTTACCCTTTTTGAAGTCTTTATCTATATAATACGAGTAGTTTTAACTGTCAAAACGTCTTGAGAAACATACTCGTATGACAAAAATTGGAAAACATTTATTTGATCCAAAAATATTTGATCCATAAAATATTTTTCTTGGCAGACAATAAAGCAGTTGATTTTTGGGAATTCAGTTTATTACTAAACACAGAATTTTACCATTCTGTGACAATTATTTACATCACTTTGAGGAGAACAATTGATTATCCTTAGAAAGCTTAACTAAGAACAAACAACATAAAATAAACTTGAGGAAAATCGATTCGACTTTAAATAAAATTAAAAGACTATTTATTCGCCGTAATTTATATACCCATTTCATATACAATATTCATTATGACAACAATTTAATGTACATATATTGTTTTATCATTTTCATGAGGCAAATTTAACTCTACCTTTGTCGTTTCTTTAGTCAACATCCTTTTTTCAATGCCATCCTCTACCTCTATGCATGTGCTTCTAATGTGAAGATCAACTGGATCTCTGGATAAATGGCTTGATTTTGGAAAGCAACAGGAACTTAATTGGTTTACCAGTCGACAACCAAAAAATTTTCAAGTGCCACAAAAGAACAAATAAACAATTCATATTTATATCCTTCAGTTGCTAGTTGTCATTCGTAACTTTAGTTCAGTATTTTATACACAGAAAATTTCCTATAATTTACAATAATTATTTATAAATCTTAAATGTGATACTTACTTTTTAAAAATAATTGTGACAAAAAATTTGTGTCCGCCAACCTCGGAAGTCCTTATTGGCAAATAAATTCTACCTGTCAATTTTAAACGAACTCTTTGACACCATATGAGAACTTGGCATGGCATTAGTTTCATTTGGAATATTTAAATATTTGTTCCGTTTGTGGTTTAAAGTACCTGAAATTATTGAACGCATTAATTGCCATTTTTTTACATGATTCAAGGATAATCAGTTGGTGATGCTTTATTTGAATATCAAAAGTGGAAAAAATTACATTTGCCATTAATTTTGATGCCACTTTTCTTTTTCTGTTTTCAGTTTTTGTGTAGGAAAAATGGTCCTTATCTCATCCTGCTAACATTTTGACATGTATGTCACACATTTTGATGCAAATAAATATACAATATTTTTATTTGTATCCTTTGTTCACATATACATATATTATATGATATAAAAAGGACTCGTTTTGTCAATGTATGTTCATTTTTTTTGGATTAATGTGTGTATGTGTAAATATTTGTTCAAGATTTAGAAAATTGTTAATAAAAAACTTTCTGACTGTATGGCTGACCGATCTCAAGTATCGTGACTAAATGGCAAATGCTATAAATCACAATTTTTTTACACGATGTGTATATTTCGCTTGTAAACAATATTCCTGCCGACACGAGCAACTACTGTTTCTGCGGTTCTTGTGTTTATAGTAGAGAATTGTATTTTTGATGATTATAAATCCAGCAGTTTTGAATACTTTTTGTGTCATCATACTTCGTAAATTTTCTTGATATCTTTTCTAGAGAAGTTTCATTCAAATCCAAGGAAGTCTATTGTTTTTTGATAAATTATTGAACAAATTTTCATACATTTGCCTTATTAAGCTTTTATAACTCAAAGAGCGTAATATCTAGTTATAATAATTTATATATTTATTACATATTGAGACTTAATATGTATAACTTAATTAAAGTAACTTGATTATATGAACAAATTTATAAATTACATACTCTCTGTTAAGCAACTTAACAACTTGTGTCCATTTAATCCTTCAAGTTAAATGATTCCCATGTTACACACACACATATCGTCATTATTTAGACAGGATATTTCTAAAGCATTAATTAAACAAGTTTGCAAACTTAATAATTAATACGTGATTAATGCAATTTGTAAATACCAGAGAGAATACAGGAAAGCTCTAAGCTTAAATTCATGCCACAGGATACTATAAGAACTTATTCATGTTCATTATTATTATCATTATTAGTTTTGTGATTTTTTTCATTTTCAAATTCATAGTTAAGGTTTAATTTGTATAGAGTAATCTGCTTATGAAGATTATGAAGATTCATTTATGTTTACGTTTTTCACAGTGTGACAGACTTAATTCATAAAAAAATTTTACTCGTGTTTAATCAAGAAACTTTAAGTAAAAAATATAATGAATTTATTTCTAGTCAAGCATTTTACCAATCATTTCACAAATCTAGAGAGAGGAATATGGCTGAAATTCTGAAAACTTTTTATGTTCATCATGTCATTCGAGATCATGTATTATTCTCAACCTTGTATTGTACTTCCAAATAATTTTACATTTAGGCAAAAATCTATTTTTAAATTAGTTTAAAGTCTCACAATAAAAAATATTACAACCATATTAAAGAGCAAATAAATATTACAAAACTTTACAAAACTAATTCTTCGTAGTCTCACAAAATATTGTTGGAGACCAGCAGTTGAGTTTACACAAGCGTCATCAAAATGTTAAACATATAGTCTTATATCTCGTCTATACATACAGTCAACAGACTAAATATAGTCTATGGACCATAAGTTTAGCATTCCACTAGTGGTAAAGCCAGCTGAATAATAGGCGTGAGGCAATATTTTCTCTAAATCTTGAAGCATTCATCACCATACATACATACATACATGCAATTCATCACATTTGTACATACTTGTATATAGGATGTACATTGCTCTTTTAATGCAACAACGACTTATCTCCGAAATAAAAATTGTTGATTTACTGATGAGCTGCAGTAATACAAAGAAGAGTTGGTATGGCATTTAAATTAAGCATTTTATAAATGAAATATTGGCGTATAGTAAAAGCTTAGAAATGTTTAAGTTATTCAGCATAAAGTTTTCCCCAATATCCTCTTTATATGTTTAAAACAATTCCTGAATTATATCTGAATAATACATCGAACTTTTGCCATAAGGATATTGGATATTGGGGGGTTGAGAATCATAATAGTATTTTATAAGGTACTTCTATGTTACATTAAAGGAGCAAGCGATATGTGTACATGCAAAAATTATTTTTCATATTATTTTTAGATTTTTTTATTAGAAGAAATGCATTTGTGTTACTTTAAAATATGGCCTTGATTACATAATCTCTTCCGTAGGAGTAAACTTTCGCAATACGAATATTGATTTCATCGCAATATGGTTTTTTCTTCCAGGCAATTAGATGATCTTAACAAATTTTCATTTGGCTTTGTTTGTAGGGCAAAGCTTTCTTAAACGTTTTGATAAAAATATACTGAACAGAATTAAACTTCGCAATATCTAAAAAGGTAAAGCGCCGAGAAAATTCAGGATAGTATATATAGTCGCATTTTTAAGAGTTATTAAAATTTTTCGTGTTCTTTTAGACTAAAAATTCCAAAATATTTGGAGGCCTGATTTATTTTAAATTTAATAACAATTCTGTAATTTTCTCTAAAATTAAATTTTTTTTTAATTGAAATTAATTAGTTTTAAGTTAAGATTAATATATTTTCAAATTATTTCGGACTAAAAAAGAAATAAGAAGAAGCCAATTATTAAATAAGCAGAACAAATTATTACTTTATTTGATGGTTCCCCGCATTATCAACGTCGGGCTTCATACACCTGTTTTTACCTCCTTTCAGGCAGCTGCGAGTAATTGGGTCTATCCACTGCTTAACACTTTTGGGTAAAAAGAAAGCATACCATCGAGAATACAATGCTGTTTCCGTCTGTTAGTGTAATAAAAGAGGAATCTTATAAGGAACGAGCACACAATCCTCTCAAATTAGAGTGATAAATAAATTATTTGAAATAATTGCACAAACGAAAACGCTTTAGGAATCGTTGCGTATGATGAATTTTTCTAAAAATAATTATTACTCATACGTTGCGTGTCCAGCTCTTAGTAAGAAAATATGGCAAGTGTTGTTAAAACCGCAGCCTGATTGAGAGCCAGTTAATATTTGAGCAATGTAACCTCCCACATGCCCTTAAGATGTCCAGTTGTAAATTGATTTAATAACTAAAATAAAGAAGTATATTGAAGTAACTTGAAATCATTATAGAACTTTAAGAAATAAAATAGATTTTGCATATTTTTTTATTAAATTGAACTAAAGGTACTGGGGTAATACTCTTACAGATGTTTTGGAAACAATGAAAAATTTAAATTCTCCCCAAATAACTTTCTGGCTGGTAACCATTTGCCAAGACTACAAACAGAACGACAGCCCGAAATACTAAGGGGTATAATAAATTAAAATTTATATTGATTCAAGCTTACAAAGTATTTATAAAGAATAATCCGTATTTCAATAACCTTTTTACATTGAGGACATTTTTATTTTTTTGTAAAAAAGATAAAAAGTCAAATATATTTCTACTAATCAACTAAAAATTAAAATAAAAACTATTGATAAAATTTCCATAATATCATGATGTGCTTTGAAACATGTTTTTTTCAAAAGAAAATAAAATGTTTACTTTAAAAGGAAATGATTCGGTTTGATGATACAGAAGGTAAGATAAATAGAGAAATGGAAAATATTTTGCTTGGGGCATATCTTCGGTATTTGATTTTTCAAAGTCTTGAATTGTTTATTATTGTCCTGAAGCAAGAGAATACTGAAAAACAAATATTACCTTGGGATGATGGAAAAGACAGACAATAAAAATGTGATGGAAATGTTAAATGCTTGTGTAGTAAGTTTGTGCGGAAGGCCACGAAAATTTATGGCTTTTTACCTTTTGTATTTTAGTTTATAAATCAGTGTACTCGTATTTATTAAACTTAACAAATTTCTAGATCTACATCCGTATCATAGCTTAGGTAAGTTTGGCAGGGCAGCCCGCGGCGAATAGTTGCAATTACACTGCTAGACCATAGGAAATTTTTTTAAGTTTTCATTTTGAGCTTCTGATAACCAACTACAGCAAAGCCAAATTTAACAATCAGTGACTTTCTATGAGACAGTTTGCGTTGTGAAAAGAACAATTTTCCAGATGTGTACGCCCACGCTCCTACAAGGCTGGACATAAAGTTCTGACGGAGAGTGTTGAAGCTACTATTTCACTTTGTCAGCGGAGCGGTTACTGCATTGGCCATCGCAGTAACCGAATCGTAGGCATTTCGTACTGTTCCACATAATGATGCTCATCAGAAGTGCAAATGATAATTTGCCAAAACCTATAAGAGCTTTAGTTCTTTTGCTTTTAGTGGGTATCAAAGATATTTGGGTATTCTGTACCTTGGTTCCACACTTTTCTTCTATTAATTTGAAATGCATTTGTGAGTTCACTTCCAGCCAATGCCAGTCTGCTTTCTCGGCCATTTTGCCTCTTCATGTCAAATGTTTTGCGATATTTTGTGCAGCGATTTTCTGCTGTGGAAAAAAATGGATCAAAGAACTTTCATGAAACTTTGTGTAAAAAATGGAATTAAATCCTCAGAAGCACTTTAAATGTTGAGAGGGTCATATAATGATCGTACTCTGTGTTAGAAAAACGTTTATAAGTGGTAAATGCTTTTCAAAGAAGGTCAAGAAGATGTGAATGACGACGCTCGTTCTGGAAGTTCCATCATATCAAAACCCGATGAATAGTTTGAGAAATTGAGAAAAATTGTTATGAAGAATTGTCAAATCTCTATTAGATAACTCGCAGAGGATGTTGTTATATCGGTTGACTCATGCCATACAATTTTGTTTCCAAATTTTAGGATTCAAGCGTGTGGCAGAGAAGCTATTTTCAAATTGATGAATTTCTAATATTACATCTATATAAGCCAAGTGCGATGTATTACTTTAAAAATTATTAGAAAGAATCCAACTACTGCAAATTGAAGCATCTGGAAGGTTTTAATCGGCTCTAGATGGCATGATACCAATAAAGTTTCCTGTTCACTGCAATTAAGTTTATTTACTTAAAATAAACTGCAAGAAATGTATCAAAGACTTTTTATTTTGAGCTTCATTTGGCATATTTATATTATTTATAACTTTGGTAATTGCTTAAACACTTTCCTTATAAGATCAAATTGATACTGTCAAATATCCTTTTGGTATAAAATCACCATTATTATAATGATTTTATTTAAAATAAAACTTATTTGCACAATTTTCGGTTACATTTATTTTCCTATTAATATCTGTATTTAGAAGAGATTAATATCGAACATCCTCCTTTCGAAAATTATAATTAATTCCACGGTATAACAACATCTTAAATGAAATTAAACTGCCTCTAATAATTCCACAATTTACAAAAGATCATTTAAATACAAAATTCATTAAATTTTACGACAGCACGATTTACGAGTATGTCTGTCTGTCTACTAGATTAAAATTCATATGTCTGTCTGTTAGATTAAAATTCAAGCAGCAGCGGCAGCAGCAGCGGCAGGAATACTTTAGTGCTTTTATTTGTTAATTTTCTAGTGTTGACTTGTTTTCAGGCTCTTTCTTTTGTTTGTTTGTTCCCTTATTCGTTCGTTTCTTTTAGTACGTGTTGTCATCCCCAAAGGCCTTTTCCAAGGAACATCAGGCGTGATGAAAAATTATAACTGGCAGGGAGGGAGAACAAGAATTAAGGCCTAGTGAAAAAGGATTTAATGTTACTCATAAATAATGTCATAATTACAGCACAGCTTCTAACGTTTAATATTTATAGCCTGTCTAACTACACGTAATTTTATTGCAAGTTCTTCTTATCAAGTGTTGGTAACAAATCTGTGTTGCAAGTAATTATTTGAAATGGATTTATTTTGAAAAAGTACTTTTGTTATTAATTGAAAAATTTAATGTGTGTGTGTTGTTTTTTAGGAAGAACTTATGAATTTTTGAACTTATGAGTTTTTGATTTCGTATCTAAATATGCGTTTAGTTAACTTTTAATGAAATGAATTTTAATGTATTTAGGTTAGGTTAGGTTGATTGGAGGGGTGTGATAGCCCATGTCATACGACATACACTTAAGCCAGTGAAGGCTTGTTGTGCGCTCCCTTTAATTATGAAACACAAACTGCCAGGGGTCTGCGGCAGGATTCGAACCTGCGAACTTCGCACTACGATTCTAGTACACTATCTATTAGTCTACTACTACTACTACTACTACACCATTACTTACTATTATTTACACTATTTTTACTTTTAATTTATTAACGAGCTTTAGGTCTTTTTGTATAAAAACAAATTTATTTTATTTCAATATTTCGACGCCTCTTTGGACGTCTTCTACAGGAAAAAATTTTATAAATTTTTTTTTTTCTGAAGAAGACGACCAAAGCGCCATCGAAATATTGAAAAAAAGTTTTTTTTACGTTATTACTTTTTTATCATTTGTTTAAAAAATATAGAGATTTTTCATCCTGCAAATATACCACACGTTTACATGATCATTTGCGCGTTTGCCTCGCAAACGTATCTACCATGTACAAAAGTTGGTTCAATTACATGTATATCTCTGTCAAAGCACTTTTAATTAAATATTTACAAATATTTACAGGTACTATAAAAAATCTTTAATGTCCTTAATGGAAAATGTAAAAACGGAGTTTTAAGTCCTTTTATCTGTAAAGTGCACGAAAATCGTTGAAACCATTCTAAAAATTTCTTTCTATTTTTATTATCATATTTGCAAAAAGGTCTCTTATCGTATACAAGAAAAAGTAATAAATTGTTAAACACTTGTTTTCCTTCTACAGGCTCAACAACATATTTGTTGATGAAGGGAAAAAATGTCAAAGTGGTAATTATGACCTGAAAACACTTTTAACGTAGCCCGTAAAAGCATACAATTGATAGGCAGGTTGAGCTTTTTGTTGATGTATGGTTCCATATCATTTTAACTTGCAAGCTTTACTATACTGCCATATTAACTTGAAGTGGGTCGTTATTTATCCGTGGAAGGACATTAACACACTGAAACACTTATACAGAGTCACTGGCACGGATGTACTCACTGACACATTATTTCTGTTGCTGAGCTTCGTTTTGGCATTATTTTTATTAAGATGAAATAAATGATGTTATTGACTTTAAATCGATAAATATACATGGCTTTTAGGGCCACACAGGGTGGTGTGCCACCATGGTGTGGAGCATGCATCTCGATAGTTGTTGCTTGTGCAAAACTTAAAACTATTTTTAAGTTCGGTATTTTATAATTACTTTGGCTTTTAACAAGTTTTATAGTTTTTCGAAATAAACAAGGAACAAGAATATGATTTCACATAATATTCCACATACGCCCCTCAGAACAGTGGTTTGAATACTCTGCGGAGCAAAAAGCAAAAATATTGGAGGAAGTCAAATGAAAATGGCATTTTAAATACATTTATAAAATAATGTTTTGATAAAATGCATTCTAAATGCATGAGATTTTAATTAGAGCTTTTGAGGTCTTGGAGAGCACATGAGGTTCTACTAATTTATAATATTGACAAATATAATGTTTTAAAATTTTTGTTTATTTTGTTGAAATAAGGAAATCACCGAGTGTTAATTGGATTGAAGCAATCATTTGCTTGTCGAGTTAATTGTTCATAAGTGATCCTTAGATCCTAGAGTTTGATACTCTAATGCTGAAATCTTGCATTTTCACCTAAATTTGATTTAATTTTTTTGATCAATTTAGCTTAAGTTTTTTTGTGAACTATTCACGATATGTGAATGTGATCTTAAATTTTAAAGGCTGTTATATATCGAAAGCCTTTGTGAACTACTCGTACTACTTACTCAAGATAATTAAATGGATTTTTTGACTTGAAAACTTCTGTTACTTTTTCATTAACCTGCCAATGATTGACTTCCCAATGGAAGGCGCGATTAGGGCTGCATCTATATGTACGAGTATTCGAAATTTTTTTAATTTAGAGAAATTTTTATTTTGTTTGCTTGACTTCCCAATGGAAGGCGCGATTAGGGCTGCATCTATATGTACGAGTATTCGAAATTTTTTAATTTAGAGAAATTTTTATTTTGTTTGCTACTTTCATTTTAATTTAATTTAATTTATTTATTTGCATGATTTGTGGAATTAACTGGAGGTGTGTGTCAAAAATCTATGATTTTTTAATACATTTAATAAAATTATTGCGAGGAGCTCGAATGGTGGTACAGTTTTTTTTATTAAATAAATTCGCTTTTCCACCTCGTATTGAATTTCCTTTAGAATATATTTTAAAGTACTTGTTTGCATTACCAAATATTTTAGGGAATTAAATTTTGTAAATTTTTAGAGTTCATTGTGGAACTTTCCATTTGCTAGTTTAGTTTAAAGTTATAACAACTTTTTTAAATATATAATCTTTTGAATCTGCCATAACCATATAAGTCATAGACATAAAACACAGTAAGTCATACGCTGATTATGAGAACAATTACAGAACAATCAGTCAAATGGCAATCAGCTTTATAATTTATATTCATTGACTTCAAAGAGGGATTTGAAAGCCCCCACGATTTGGTAATATGGAAATTTTTGATACAATTGTGTCACTTATCCTGACTCTCAATGATAATGTTAATCGTCGCGACGCGTCGTATTTAAGTTGAAGGTTTGGTCAGGTGCCCAATAAATTTGAAAATAGTGGTACGACTTATAACTCCTTTACCTAGTGTGCCAAAATCAATGTATTTGTATGAATGTGTTAATACGTGTTTGGGTGTGTGTGTGCGTGTACATATCACTCTTTAAATTTTATTATTCTCCCTCATTGTGTTTTCTCAAAATCAAGAAAAAAAACTGCAATTTCCATTATATTTTTTTTTGTTCAATGTCTTTTTGATGAACAACAGTCATATCAGGGATCAGACGTATATTATAAAATGGCATAAAGGGCCATACACATTCGCGCGTTTGCTTATTTGCACATTTATTTGTTCATTTGTTTACTCACTGAGTTCCCAATAGGTTTATTGTGAAAATGACAAAAAAAAATATTGGCAAACAATTACAACAGTTGAATAAGAGATGTTCATTCATGATTTCGATGCCTTTCCTTCCGTCCCGTTAATTGAATTTCTTTTCATGTTCGAAATCAATAAATAAGGATTGCATTTTTCATGTCAGGAATTATTATTATTATTATTCCTTTTTGTATTTTTATTGATGAAGGCTTTTTAAATATAATTAAGATGCACATCATAAATATTGGTGTTAAAAATCCTTTCACTACTTAAAAAGCTTTAAGCCAATAATGAGGTGGATTAAATGCCTTTTTGAAATGGTTTATGGTAAATATTTGATTTTAAATCTGTAATCGGCTTAAAGATAATTAAGTTTTTTCTTTTATTAAATGATTTGTGGCATTAATTTATTGACAATCATATTGACATTGTATATAAAATAGCTGTTGTAAACTATAAGTCTGAAAATTAAGCTGTAATTAAAAAAGCAAGAGCTGATATCCTAAGAATGGAATTATAACGCATAAAAATATTTTATAATCAAGAGAGCCTTAGGGCCAGTAGGCATGAGCTTTATGTATGAGATTATGATTTGTGGTTATTTTCTAATGTTACTAAATAATTAATTGGTGTAAAAAAAGTTGGCAAATGAAAGCAATTGTAAACTTCAGAGTTTATATGTCAGTGGCTATTGGGTAAAATAATTTAATAGATAATTTAAATGGTAGAGAAAAATAAGCTTCTTTTAGAATTGAATGCTCTTTCCCATGATACTTGCGCTTATTACAGAGATTTGAAAGGGCGAAAAATATGGCATATTTCTTAAAGAAAAGAATGTGCCATAAGTCAAAATTTGGTCGTATTGATGTCCTTAAAAAGTAATTTTCCTTAAATCCTCTATCGAAATTAAGTTATAATTGTAATATTTATTAAATAAACAATTTTTGATAAGAAAATAATAGAGTCCTACATTGGCATAAGACGAGAAATTGCTGATAGGAACAGAGAAAAGTAGACTAAGCCCAAGGATAAATAAGCCCTTTGTGAAAAACCTGATGAAAAATTGGCTGAGAAGACTATATAGAGAGAACAATTAAGAAAATGTGATTAAGAGAGAGAGAGAGATAGAGAGCAAATATAATTTTTTAGTTACGTCTTAAGGGAATCAGCGCCAGATTTTCCCAATGAAATAGTTGACTTTGTCCAAACCCTTAGTCGATATGTCAGACAGTCGAAGCCGTTAAGGCCCTGGTGCAGGACAGAAGCATTGAAAGTGATTTAACATTTCTTACTCCTCTTTGTCCTTACAAATTTGTAAGGATTTCAGTTTATTTGCGTGTGTTCCACGTCAGCAGCTCTGCATAACCGTGGCTGAGAAGTCCTGCATTTACGTTCTTTTTGTGGACCGGTACTAGTCAATGCGAGTCTTAATAATTCTGTTCACGGTGCTGATTGGCACCGTATTCCATCTAATCGGATCCAGTCGTATTCAAATATGCAAATGTGAAAATTTTTTAGCAATTAATATGCATCACCAACCCGTTATCCTAAAAACTGGTATTCTTACCCCTAGAAACCCTTATGAAATTTAGGTTATTGAAAAAAATGTCGTGATACAATGATCGTAAATTTAAAATGCACTTTTTGAGGGAATCTTAAATATATTTGTAGGATATAACTCTTTCAAAAAATTTTTTTTTTCTTTTATTTTTATTCAGGCTCTAAGTCATACAATTAAATAGTAAAACTCCTTAGTTTTATTAAATTTTATTATTCATTTCTTCATCCCTTCCATATTTA
Source organism: Germaria angustata (assembly GCA_963681545.1). Lineage (NCBI taxonomy): Eukaryota > Metazoa > Arthropoda > Insecta > Diptera > Tachinidae > Germaria > Germaria angustata. The sequence goes on along the minus strand of OY812999.1, from coordinate 19,510,011 downwards.
TTTATTTAAAGTCGTCTTTATAAAAAGTATCCTTTTAATACTAAATTACATTTCTAAAGGTCGAAGAAATTAATAAATACATACTTATAAAAAAAGAATTAATAAAAAATCAATATTTAGCTTTCATTAATCTCCCATGGGGGCCAGGGGTATAATGATGAGGCAAAAGTTTTGATTTGTTCTACCTGTTGAATCCAGAGTGATCCTTATCAATTACACTTCAAGTCGACTCACAAATCTTCATGTGGTGCTCCCTGTGCGATGTTCTTGACACCCGTCAAACATCGGCGAAATGTGAGAAGCGTTTGCAGCATCTGTTCTCATTTTTGGGGCGGCTGTAAACGGACGTCTGTTCTTATACTAAGCGGTTCGCTGAAATACCAGGGCATATAAGTAATAAAGGAAGTAGTTCTGCCTATGCTTTTTTTTTTTTTTAATTAATTAACAAACACAAACTGCGAAGCTACTTGGCTTATCTGCAGAGACACCCGGAGTCTGCGGCAGGAGTCGAACCTGCGACCTTCGGACTACCAGTCTAGTACACTAGCTACTAGTCTACGAAGGCACTCTGGGTAGGGGTGCTACCGATACCTCAGGTCTGCATGAGACCTAAAATCGGAGGTGTTTTTAACACAAGGCCGACCAGAGTCCCATCTGGTGCCACGGGAACCAGTAGCCCCTAGGACTTGTCCTAGACTGGTTATTGGTTAGGCCCCTTCGGGGATCACGTGGTGGCTGTGGTTAAAACCCAAAGATACGCGGGAAGAGTTATGGGTCGGATGAGTGTGCCTGCAATATGGTGCTAATGACCGATTGTAGATGCTCTCTTTAGGCCACATATCTCTATGTGCTGTTGTTATTCGACAGAGCTGCCCTGATGGTTGCGGTTGGTGAAGCCCTGGTAAGATAGGGGGTAATATTTTGCTGCTGCGCCATTGGGGTGGTAGGAGGTTAGATAGCTCCAGCACTCTAGCAAGGTGTCTGTACATGGTTCTGCAGCCTGTACAGAATTTGCTACCATGTCGTCCCTATTAGGGGCACATTTCTTTTGGTCACACTTGTGCTTCTGGAAGGTACTGACGTAAAATCTTTGACATATTTATTTATTTATATAAATGTGTTTTACACTCAGTCAGTCTGTTGGCTTAGATGGCAAAAAAATAGAGTAGCCTTTGTTAGTTGTTTCCGTAAAAATGTAAAAGATTATTGGGTGTAGTTCCTTTTTCTTTGATCTTTATATCTGAAATGAAGCAGGGTGTGGAAGACTTATACTGAAATATTTTCTTACCTTTTCTTCAATATTTTCATATACTTTAAGCAACATCTTCTAATCAGCATTCAAAGATGTGGCAACAATTTTTGGTTTAGTTATTTTTGTAATAAAGCCCAAGGGAATAAAATAAAAAAAGTCTTAAGAAAGTTTTAACCACAAATAAGAAATAAAATTTGCTATTTTAACAACTTTTATAAACTCTGAAAATACGCCCAGAGGTGCTGCTTTTACTCTCACCTCCTTTATATTATTTTGCTTTTGTCACCACCTTTTTATAATGTGGGAAAGAAAAAGGGAGAAATCTATATATTTAAATACCAGGAAAGTTTAACTGAACGCAAGTAAGTACACAATGTAATTCAAACTTTCATTCCTCCTGATTGTTAAAGGTTCGAATATATAAAAATAAGTTTTTCACAACTTATGGATTTGTTAAAAAAAACTTATAGCAGAAACTTTAGATTTTGTGTATTTCGCAATAAAAAAAGATGTTTCATTCCATATGAAGCGTTAAAAAATAAAAGTTTTTACCGAAACAAAAAATATATTTATTTATATCTATTTTATTGTGCCACAGGAAATGAAAGTTTGTTTTTCATTTCAGTTGTTCCTTAAAGTTGTTTCTCTTGCCCACTTTGACTTTGTTTCTTTCGTCCTTTTCTCTGCTTCTTTGCTTTATTTTTGAGAAAATACTGTATGTTTTTTTTCCTCTCAACACTTCCTAAGGGATGCAATAGTTCCTGTAAATGTTGTCAAATACATTTACACACACATACACACGCAAGAATTGTAAAATACACTTTATGGTTTTAATAAGGAGTTTAAACTGCGGAAGATAGAAGATGGTGTGTAATGAAATATTGTTGGAAAACATGATAAATATACCTTTAAGTATGTGCATAAACAAGAAACAATTATGAACGTGTAGGGAGAGGGATAGAAGTCTTATTTAGTAGTTGAGAACTATTTTGAAATGTTGGTCAGCAATGTAAACATGACAGCGAATAGGGACACAAGGATCATTTATTTTAATATGCAATTAAATTTTCTTTCGGGTAAGTAGCAGTTATTTTGAGATTTTATTAAACAATATTTTTCATAAGGACTTTGTGTGTTTGATAAATGACTATAAATAGTCTTTTATAAAAGGCCTTTTCGCAATTTGTGGGACTAAGAATTTTGAATTTTATCGGGTTACGTGCATTCGATAAGTGATTTTTTGTCGACAGCATATGTTCTGTTTTGCTTGTTCGACGATTTTTTGATCAAAGAATTTAAAATTTCAAATTAAGTGCTCAAAAGCCCGATAAATTTCAAAATTCTCCTTTTCTTTTGAATAGACCACGTAGGCCGTTAGGTCCACAATAGGTAACAAATTTTGTAAAATTATATAAAAAAGAAGTGCAAGTTGTCATTTCCTCCTTAAGTTTTAGAATAATTTAGTATTATTTGAATAATTTTTAAAAGATTATTAAGTTTTCTGATCCAGATCCAGACTTAGATAAAATTAAATAATTTATTTCTTATACGTTTTAGTTAGTAAATTATCCCAAGTCCACTACTAAGTAGTGCAAGATATTAGAGTCTTAGTCTAGTGGTTTTAGGGAGTGAACGCTCTCAAAAACTCCAAGTGGTTTTGCACAGAAGCCAAGAAAGCCTCACATACAGTTTACAAGGTGGTATATTAAAGCGGGAAAGATCTGAGTTTCCTGAATTATCTGACGTTAAACTGAGTTGGAAGTCTGATTTGATTTTGCATAAAAATCTGACCTTTAACTATAGTTGAGGAATTTGATTTTATGAAAAGAATAATTAATCAATATTTATTAGTGATATGCAGTCGAAATGTTCTCTCAACTAATCATTTGAAAATGGTAGAAGTTCACTTTAGAGTGTCTGACACCACCAACGAAATGTTTGGCATATGCACACCTTAACCAACAACACATAATAAAAATAGTTAATCATTGACAAAAGGTTTTTTCACATGAGCACTATTATTCAACCTTCTTAAAATATTTAAGGCAAAAGCAATAGTTATTTCACATTAGTTGAATTTTAAATATTTTTTCGGTAGGACCTTTATCACTTCAATGACGCCTTTACCAGATTCTTTAAGGAAAAAACTATTTAAGTTAGTTGAAATAAGCTAAAGATAAATCAAGGGGAGCTTAATATTACTTTAACTCTTAATAAAGAGACTACAAATGTAATCTCCGTTTATATTTTGTTAAAGGGAACGATGTGAGAAGGAATTTCAAGCAAAAAAAAAATGTCATTTAGTGTCCTTTAATACGCGGGAGCTTCTTAATACACAGCACACAATCCCATATGGAAATCATATTAAAGCGATAAATTAATGCCTTTTTAAATAAATTGATCAATAAATTTGAATGCGTAGTGAAAGAAGATAAATCTTTTAATCTACTTTTTCTTTTGATTTTTGTGAAAGTTATCAGATGTGAAAACTTTTTTCTTAGAATCACAATCAAAAGCTGAGTTGAAAATTGTAGAAAAACATTTTATTTCTCACAAAAATTAGGAAATTTTAAGAGGCAATTTCTAGAATATAAAATTCTTTATGAAATTTATTCTACGGAACTTTTTTCTTTGCCAACAGCTGGAATAATATAGAATTTCAGACCTCGTTCGCTTATTTTCTTTATCATATTTGATTTAATATTTTCTACTGTCAATTAAATGTTGATAAAAAACTTCATTATATTTGACTGGATTCGTCTTTATTATCTGCGGACTAAAATCTCATAGGAATGTTAATGTCCTTCTTTCAGGATATGCTTCCCATTAATATGTTTAAAATTATCATTTCACTTGCCTTAAACCTGATAGACCATAGTAAAATGCATTAGCCAAAGTTAACATTTGTTTTGAAATATAATTAAAAGAAAACTTGTACATTTTTATTACTGTGCAAGTATTTTAGTTGTCCTTTGCTACATCCTTAAATATTTAAATATGTACTTGGATTGGATTGTTTCCTTGTTAAAATAAATATTTATGACACTTTTTGTTGTATCTTCAATATTAATTGAATAAAGAATTAGCATTTAATTTTAAATCTAAAATTTTCCATTATTTAAGTCCAGCCAGTGTCAGACTAAATAAAGAGTAGTTCCATAGCTTCTATGGTGAGTGACTCCGTTCCTTTGCAGTTGAGTATGCAGCCGCTATAACTTACAATGTTGCAGACAAGTGAGTTTGGTTGATGCTCTATTTTTTTGTATGTTGTCATGTATTTTAAAACTATAGTTATAACCAATGTAATGTTAAGATCCTTGTGAATGCGTGATTTATTTACATACTAAGGAGTTTCAGTAAAGCACAGAATTTTTTCTATGACAGGTGATGAGGTGATGCCTCAAAATTGTTTTGTATAGCACCATATCGGTTTTAGGATCTAGTTGTAGAAAAAAAGACTTTATAATCCAGACTTTGTGTTGAATTTCTTTCAATAGGCCCATTTTACGTGCGATTTCCATGCAAAATGATGATCAAGGTAAATACCGAGGTAATTGACCCCACTGTGCTCTAGTATAAATTGGTTATTAATTTTTATTGGTTGACATGTTTGTCCTCTCAATGTAAAAGTAATATGTGCTCGCTTTTGCTCATTCAGCAGTGAGGTGTATTCCTGTAGTTCCAGGATGCTTCTTATGCGGTTACAAGGACATTTAAAAATCCAAATTCTCAGGAAACGTTCATGTATAAATATGAATGCCTATTGATATGTAGGAGGTATACATCAGGTATAAAATAAAAATTATAATTATAAATGTGGTACCGCAAATAAAATTGGTGTATAAATATTTTTTTTAAATAATATTTTCTGCTTAAGGATGGATATAATTCACTTCTAATAAATGAATTTTTGTGTTATGAATGTTGCAATTAATTTGGCTTTAAATGAAACAAAAAGTCAGTGGCGCGAAATTATTAAAAAAATTTAATTAAATACAAAATATGAATATGAATATTACAAAAAAACATAGTCACAGAGAGTCTAGAATGCTTTTATAGGAGCGCTAGGACAAACAATTTATACTCATCAAGGATGTACGAGTATTTTATATTTCTTGCAACAAATTTGGAAGTTAAAATACCTTACGGGTACAGTCTCTACAAATATCAATATTAAATTTTCTAGTGATTTTTTCTAAAAAAAACTTTTATGTACTTCTTTTCTAAAAATCGTATACCCAATTAATTTTTACTCCATATTTTTTGTTCATTGCATTTTTTTATATATTTTTTGCAATTTACTTTTGATAATTGATTTCAAATTCATTTTCTATGAAAATTTCTTTAACCAATGCAAGTCTTACGAGTTTAATTAAATCTAGAACTCAAATCACCGCACAAAAAATATAAATTATTCAGCATCGTAAATTATTCAACATTTCTCGGTTTGAACACCATGACTTATAATTTGCTGTAAACGTTTTTGGAAAGAAAAAAAATGAGTGAAAAACAAACTGACAAGCTTTTGGCACCTTCTCAGCACATCATCCCGCAACATTTTCCAAACAAATATTGTTGCATGTACTCCTTACAGCAGTGATGGTGCCAATATTTAATGTAACCTGCATTTCTGTGTGCTTCTTGGCTCGACACACGTGAACACATGCATGAGTGTCGGTGCGCGTTGCTTGCGGTTGACAGTGCGTGGTTTCGGAAAAAAAGTGTGTGTTGCCAGTAAATGTTTTTTGGTTTAATTTCTGTTCTTCTTGTTTTGTTGACTCAACCATTTAAAAATTTTACTAATTGCTTTTAGAATCCCAAATTGTAAGTTTAAAGGAATATTAAGCAGTTGCACAAAAAAAGAGAGGGAGAAAAAAAAACAGGTGACAATTAGTTCAAGCAAAGAGTGGTATTGTTTGAACAAGAGAATTGTATTTGACTAAGACGAACTCGTGACATCTTGCTTTTGAGATGTAAAAAGTACTATATGTCCATATGCCCATATCTGTGAAAGTGGCATAAGTCATATAATTTTTGTTTGTAATGGATTACATGTTTACAAATATTTTAAATCATTTTCATGAAATTTTTATTTAAAATAACAATGTGTGAAATAAGTGAAAATTTATTTTTTTAACTTGACTAGTTTTGACACTTCTTTTGAATTATGGGCATTGTTTTAAAATTGGTTTAGTTTAATTGAAAAATGGCCTTTTTATTACCTTTTGTAGGTTTAATTTTTTGCACCTTTGCCTTGATTTTCTGGGTCAGCTGATTGTGGCAAAAGTTTCAGCTGCTTTCAAGAGGCCGTACCCTAAAAGAGCTGAAAATTTGGCGCTAATGTGCAATATTGTCCATCGTATTGGGACATCATAATAATAAACTCTTCTTAAAATATTTTATTACGTAGTTAATTTTTATTTTAAGTTCTACTGGCAAAACCATTGTCCAACCCAACAAAAAAATATTAATTATTTTGATGTACGAGTAAATTAAATTTGTTTAATCAATCGTGAATTCCTTTATGGTAATAAAACATATATAAATTTTTCTTCTCTAGGCTAAAAAACTTAGTCATTGGTACTAATTTTTGTTCTTTTTAAGTAAAATTCATTATTTATAATGCTCTTAATGATAATAACAATAAATTTTTCTATAAAATAAGAGCAATAAAAATATAAGAGAAATGAGAAACTCACAAGATTATATAAAAAACTATTTTTATTAAAAATATATTATTAAAAAAATTATTCGAGTATCGAGATTTTTTCTATTTGTTTTGATTTTATACATCACTAGCGTATATTTTGCCTACACATTTATATTTTTCTTTAATATTTGTTATGAACTGCGACTAAATTTACAATGGAGTGATACAATGGAGTGACTACCATGTCCATCTGTCGAATATGCAAAACGCGTTTTAATTTCAAATTCGTTTCTTTGATCCTGCATTGGAGACCACAGTTATCTGAAGAAAACTTGTATTGCCATATATCAGACTTTACTAAAATTTCGTAAGGAAAAATTAAAAAACTTGCTCTATTAGATTCTCAGTTCATAGTTAATCGTTCTCCAGAAAAGTACGATTTGTTTTTTCAACAGTTGGAGACGGTAGGGACAATAAATAATATGACTCTAGCGATGTGGCCTTAGACCTGGTAAATCGACCACCACCTAGATATTTACATCACGTCAGATCCTGGAAAAGACCCAAGAAAAACTAATCGACATTTTCGTTGACAACAAAGTTGCTTCTGACAGCCCGATACGGGCAAAGGTATGTAAAGCCTTTTCTGAGTTTCGTATACCTGCAAAGTTAATGCGCTTATGCAGAATGACGTTAACTGATACAAGATCATCGGTTAATAGTGGAAAAGACCTCTCCGAGACGTTTAATACGAAATGAGGTTTTGGACAAGGTGATAGTTTATCCTGTGATCTATTTAAAATTTTATTGCAAAAAAAATCCTGCGTGATGCTGCAGGCACAATTTACAACAAAAATCATATACTACACGCTTATGCCGATGATATTGATATCATGGAGCGGACTGTGCGAGAGGTAACTGCAAAATTCTCCAGTATCGAAAAGGAGTCGCCTAAAGTGGATCTGGTAGTAAATGAAGATAAACCAAAGTTAATGGCAACAATACTGAGTCAATATTTGAACGTTGGTGCCTATAACTTCGAAGTAGTGAACAACTTTATACATCTCCGTACCGCCTTAAGCCAAACAAATAACATCAGTTTGGAAATAAAACGAAAAACTATTCTTGCTAATAGATGCTATTTCGGGCTAAGCAAGCAGCTTAGAAACAAAGCCCTCTCTCGACGAACAAAAATTATCGAGTATCGCCATAGAATGAATCACGAGCTTTATGAGTTGTATGAAGATATCAACATAGTTAGGCGCTGGCTAGGACATGTCATACGTATAGATGACAATGCCCCCGGCGAGAAAATAATTCCCATTCGATCCCTAAGGAAGAAGTTGAAGGGGAATACTTAAACTCCGGTAGAAGGATCAAGCTAAGTTTATATAAATATATAATTAAAAGAAGAAGAGGTAATTACAATTTTTTTTACCAAAATTACTATTTGAATTTTTTTCTTTATAATTTTGATTTTTCTTTACTTTTTTTCCTGTAAACTGCTTTTCTCTGAATAGTATATGATGCGTAGGCCAGTGTAACATCACTTGCGGTTTCGAAATTGTAGACCTTTAAAATTGGATATAGCGGGCATTTCTGTGCAAAATTAGTATTAAAATTAGATTCAAATTAAAATTAGATTTAAATATAAGTTTTAAGCCTCCTATGTCAAAAAAAAGTTTTTGTATATTCTTTCCTTCCATTCAAACTATTATGAGCTTTAAATTTGTATATACTATCGCATAACTCATAATTTTAAGCTAAAGAACAGCACAGCTTCTGAACTCTTTACCACTGAAGCTTATGCACACGTAAATAGAACCAATATTGTGCAAAGAAAACCAAATAAAAATTAGCAAATATCCTGGAATAATGGGAAGATGTGAAACTATTGGGTGTTTTTTATTGAGGTATAGAACTTTAAGTTGGCATCACTTTTTTAACTGGCGGCCATTTTGTCAGCTGTCAAGTGATTAATATTTAGTTTGGTTTGCCATTTCATCATGAACAGGTTGACAAAAGAACAACGCTTGCAAATCGTGCAAATTTATTTCGAAAATAATGGTTCAGTTCGCGAAGTTTACCGCAAGCTCCGTCCATTTTATGGTCGACATAATCGTCCATCAGAGCAATTAATTCGGTTAACCATGGATCGTTTTCGCACTACGTTTACTCTATGTGATAATACGCATCAGCAGAGACGTCGAACAGTGCGCACCGAAGAAACAATTGCCGCTGTAGAGCAAAGTGTTGAAGAGGACCCGAATGAATCGATTCGCCACCGTGCACAGCAATTGGAGCTTTGTCCATCAACTTTATGGAAGATTTTGCGCAAAGATCTTGGCTTGCAACCTTACAAGATCCAGCTTGTGCAAGAATTAAAGCCGCGAGACCATGCAATGCGTCGTGATTTTGGTGTATGGGCCGAAAATGAGATTGATCTCGATGCTGATTTTCATCGCAAAATTTTGTTCAGTGATGAGGCTCATTTTTGGTTGAATGGCTACGTCAACAAGCAAAATTGCCGCATTTGGAGTGAAGAGAATCCACATGAGACCCTTGAGACGCCATTACATCCACAAAAACTGACTGTTTGGTGTGCTCTATGGGCTGGTGGAGTCATTGGGCCATACTTCTTCCGAAATAATGCTGGAGAGTCAGTTACCGTTAATGGAGACCGGTATAGAGCCATGATAACCGACTATTTTGTTCCCGAATTGGATGACATGAATGTGGATGAGTTGTGGTTCCAACAAGACGACGCTACATGCCACACAGCGCACGTCACAATCGATTTATTGAAGGAAACATTCGATGAGCGCATAATTTCGCGAAATGGACCTGTCAATTGGCCACCAAGATCGTGTGATTTGACACCATTGGATTATTTTCTTTGGGGATATGTGAAGTCGCTCGTCTACGCCAACAAACCAGAAACGTTAGGGGACTTGGAAGCCAACATTCGTGGCGTTATTGCCAACATACGGCCCCATATGCTCGAAAAAGTGGTTGAAAATTGGACCTGTAGAATTGGCTTTATTCGAGCCAGCCGCGGCGGCCACATGCCCGAAATCATATTTAAACGTTAATGGCATAAAATTATCCTTCCAATAAAGCCAAATTGATGGACATTAAAAAGATTTTCTTGTGTTTTATTTCAATTCGAAGTTCTATATCTGTAAAAAAAACACCCTGTACTTTTAAGAAAATCGAACTGGATCAAAATGCAGCCTGAGTTGAAAAATTTTGGAATATTCCAGTAATAAATGAACATTACGACTTAAGGTTTTAATAATATTGTATTAAACTAATTGAGTTGTAAATTATATAACAATAATATTAATTTAAAATGAAATCAGTACCATATCTAAAACTGTGTAGAGTTCTTTTAAAAATTATTGAATACGAATGATAAATTTTAACTTTTATTGGAATATTCATTGTAATTTTTTCTTGCATAGATTACACTTAAATTTGCGATATGTACAATATAATTTTTTTTTCTAAAACTTCGATATCTTAAATACTTTATAGTGAAATTTATTATTTGGCATATTCTCCCCAAATAATCCTGTAAAGTTTTAAAAATTCATTCTTTGTTCATATGTCGACATTTTATGGGTCGCAATGAAAGAATACGTTTTTTGAACTTGGATATTTAAAAAAAAACAAACTCCTTTATTTTAGGGTTATACGACAACATGTGCTACATTCAGTAGGATTTTTTTAGTTTTTAGCAAAATTTTCTAAATGATAATTCCATTACCAAAAAAAGTTTTAACATGAATCTTTGACATATGATGTTGTAGTTTTTATCTTCAGATTTATTTCTAATTGCTTCAGTATTAATACAGCTAGTTTTCCTCAAATATGTAAATAACTCTATTTATTTTTTTTATTAATTCGCATTTTTTGTTGGACAATAATTGTTTCTGCTGTGAAGTACGTAACATTAGGGTGCAACTAAATTTCAAATTGAAAATCACTTCAATTACATTTTATTCTCTCAACAGTTTATGGCATTAATTTGTTATCCTTTTAGCTAAACTATATTTTTAATTATTTTAATACAAAGTCCTTGAACTCTCTCGTGCAACATCTACGATTATGTTCCATGGAATAATAGCAAAAGCATTCATTTATTTATTTATTTCTCTATTTAATATTACACTAGACTAAGACATTTTTTGCACACCATTCGTTTATTTAAATTTGTTCTCTCTTGATGGCAACTGCGAGTAGAGAAACGTATTTGCTTTCCATTGGTGCAGAAAATCGATGCTCTGTTTTATTGTTGGAAAAGTTAAGGAAATGTTTGTACTTTAAACTATTTTATTAGCACGTCGTTGAAAAGTAATTAACTTTTTAATTAAAAAAAATCGAAAGCTGATAGTGGAGTATTAAGTTTCTTATTCCTTTACTGTTTAAGCAAACAAATCATGAATGCAATTTAGTGAAGTCATTGAAAAAAATAATGACATTAAAAAAGTTTTAAATAGATATGAGTTTTTTTTAACTAAAAGGGTGAAAATAGTAGTCAAAGTTCCTATTTGTATTTATTTGGGAAGTGCAAATACTTGAAAATAGTCAAAACAGTATAAATTCTTTACAATAGAAAACCTATATAAATTTATAATGTATGAAATTATTAAACAAGTTTGTTAAACTCAAAGAAAATTTGTTTTTAAATTCTAGAAAATATTAATATTTTATATAGAAAATCATTATTTGCCTTATGAGAGATGAGCGAGTTTTAGAAATTTCTTAAGACTCTATAGATGCAACAGCATTTCATTTTACATTTTATTGGCTAACACTTGGAGTTAGTGCCAACACCCCAAATAGGACAAACATAGAGGAGTATGGATTGGAAAACAGATTTAACAAGGATAATTTTATAATCATGAATCAGGAAAGATTAATTACAAAATATTGCTTCCCTCTTGTTATCATTAATATTTAATTTTTATTTATGAAAATAATAATCGTAGGTCACCTACAAAATTCTGGCCAAAATTGTGCCAAGAATATGATGCCCACTCAATACAATGTCGCAGAGATATATCAGAACAGCAAAGCTTGTAAGGCAAAGAGCCCAAAGCTAGACCCCAAGGAATTCCTGCAAGGATCTCTCTCACATTTGAATAATTATCTTTTAAATGTTTATATAAAGAAAATTATTTTATAGGCAGGAAAGAATATTATATTGAACAATGTAATATATTAAGCCCTTGTGCCATTTAGTACCAAAAGTTTTCTCAATATTTACTGCCTTTAAGATTTAGTTTATGTCAGGGTCTCTCAGTACAAATAGAAATTTTCTATTTTTTACTACGAAAAGAAAAATCAAGCTTTTAGATTCAAAAAGGAATAAGTATCATTTTTTTGGATTATATTTTTTCTTACGATAGTCCAGAAAATGAGAAAATTTTAAAGTGGCGAAAATGGCGCATTAGATTTGCAATAAACATGGTTTTATGGAAACTCAAAAAAAGAAAATTAAAAAAGCACATTTCTTCCATAGACATAAAAGCCTGATATAAGAGTATATAAAAACTGTTCTTCTAATAAATGAATCCTTGTCATTTGGATGAATTAATTTGGCACTATAACAATAAAATATGTAGTTTTTCGAAATTTGTGCTAAATTTCAATGAAACAATTTTATTATCCTTACGAAGCAAATGACAACCACAATTCAGTCTATTGCCGGCTAAATAGTCTCTGATTGCTATTGCTACATTTGCAAAGTACAATCGTCTTATTCCTTTATATCATTATTTCCCAATAAGTTCAAGGAAAAAAAATTCCTCCGTGTTAGTGCCCGACAACTTTCATCAAACTTTCTCGTAACTTTCAATGGAAAAAGAAGCTTAAGGGGCTTTTGTCTATTAAAAATGGCAGGCATTATTCCTTTTAATGTTACAAAATTATTTTATATTCCATTGCAATTACTAACTAAAAATTAAGTATTTCATATTAAACTAAAGACGAATTAAATTAAAGTCTGGTTGAAAATGTAAAATTGTTATTTAAATTCATTCTATATGAATATTGTCCAAGTATATAAAAAAATTTTTGCAATAATTGTTGACAATTATATTCATTGTAAATGGGGAAAAAATTCATGAGTTTTTCATTATTGAAATGAACAAAAAGACTCATTAAACAATTAATTGTAATTTAATGAAGGAGAGTTATAGCAAACAAAAGCGACATATTTTATAAAAATATTAATATTAAGGTGGTATAATTTATAAGAATTATTACTGTAAATAATAGAAACATTTAGATTAAATTTTTACACAAACTTTTGAATATTTGAACAACTCATAAAAGAATTTTTATTTATATATAGTTCCTCCAGTAGATAGTATTTTAAAAAGTTAAGGCTCTGCACAATGTGATGATGGTCAAAATGTTTTGAGCTTTTGGTTTTATTTCCTTTTTTTGCTCATGCTGATCATGTACATCAGAATAAAGCTTTCGAAAGCATAAGTAATTTTTTCAATCTAAACAGCTGTTTGTGTGAATTTCTATACATCAATTTATGTTATTTATTGGTAGAAATCTTATTTGGCACACAAAAAATACAGTAAAAAAAACGTTAAATTAATTACGATCTTAAATAAGATTCTTAGAAAATTTTATTGACTAAACAATCGTCAGACAGTTTACTTATATTTATTATAATAAAACTTCCATTAACAGCTTTTACATTATCAAAAAACTGTTTACATTATCATTTATTTCAATTAAAACGATCATCACACAATATCGAAATGGATTTTTACAGATGTATATGACTCTACTTCTACTAGATTTTAATGTTTATAAATTGACGCGAAAATAATGTCTAGTTGTGCATTTGCTGTCATTTTTTAATATATTTTTTTAATAGTTTTATTGAGTAGTATTTTAAATACTTTGAAAATTTACATTAAATTAAGTATGTTAAAAAAATAAAATTATTATGTGTTCTGAACTGAATTATATCTAATGAAATTTACAACATTTTTTCTGAATATTCTAACATTTTGTTCATTCTTAATTTCATTTGGCATCAAATTGTATAATCTCAAACCCTTATAGAAAAACGTTTTCTTCATCGCATTGTTATGAGCTTGTTGTAGTCTGAAGTCATTAGCATTTCTGAGGTTGTACGGCTGAGCATTTCTCACGTATCTTGTCTGTTCCAATATATAATCAGGTGCATCTCCCATTTTCAATTTTTGAATGAAACTTATTGTGTTTAGTTGTAGTCTTTCTTGAATACTTAACCATCTTAGGGTGTTTAGCATGTGTCTAATTGATGTTAGTCGATTACATTTCAATATTGCGCGCATGGCTTTGTTCTGAAGCTTTTGTAGTCTTGAAGTTTGTTGATCACTGCAGCTGGAGTATAATATAGTTGATCCATATTCAAAATGTGGTTTGATTATTGTGTTATATATATTTATAGATGTTATTGTAGAAACTTTATTTCTCAAACGCTTAAAAAACCCGATTTTTTTCCCGATCTTTTTATATATGTATTCAATATGTTCGTTGAACTTTAATTTCTTGTCAATAATGAAACCTAGGTATTTAATACTGTTAACTTTTTCAATTGTTATATTGTTTATATTAAATATTTTGTCTGTGTTCATATTAATTTCCATATGACATATATGAAGTAGATATATGCAGAACTAGCGGCCAACGAGCCATCGACCAAGATCTTTATGATACCACAAGCATTGTTAATGGGGAATACTGCAAGCAGCAAAAAGTATAAACTCTTAGTTTAAAAACTGCACTTTATTGTTGTTTACAGTAAAACATAATAATAATGTCTTACTGAAAGCTTTTCAATATTTATCCGTTTTAATGGAAATCGCATTAGCTTGCTAGATCGCATTTTACGATCTATTTAATTAACATATATAAAACGTTTGCAATATTTGCATACTTACACTTGACACAGTTTATTATTAGATTCTTATTTACTACAGCCCTATTGTACAGAAAAAGTTTATTATTTAAAATATATAATATTGTGTTACTTGATTAAATATATTTTTAAATGCATCAACAAAATAACGAAACATATTGATTTGGCCATAGCACGCGCAAATTAAATAAATACACACACACACACACACACACACACACACACACACACACACACACACACACACACACACACACACACACACACACACACACACACACACACACATATATATATATATATATATATATATATATATATATATATATATATATATATATATGTATATATATATATATATATATTGAAATTACTTTATTATTATTATAAATAATTAAAACCAATTAAATATTTCCAAACTCAGTGGAGAATAAAACTTATAGAAATAAGAATTTCATTAATAAAATAATTAAATGAGAAAAAAATTAATTCAAATTGATTCTTAGTCGGTTTTGCTTCATGACATTCACTTGCACAAATTTAATGAAAATTCATGGAATATATGTATGTATTTCAATTTAACGTTTATTTGATGCAAGATTGCGAGAATAAAAAACAAACATACGTATACGTAATAAAGAAATCAAGGCGTGCATGGATATTAAATATAACGTATACGCTACAAGGTGAACGGCGCCCGTGTGTGTGCATATGTACTATATTAAATAAATTTATATATATTTTTTTTTTTGATTCAGAACGTGACCTTAGCAGCAAATGCAATTCCATTAAAAGCAATTAACACTATATATTTGCACACTGGGGAGGCTACTTGGAATGGAAAAGGTGAAAAGACAACGTTTCGGACACAAATAAGAATTTCAACATGTTATTCAGAAAACATTAAAATGAAATTTCGTGGAAATATGGAAAGTTTACATTTATTTTGAAGAAAGTATCAGCAAATATATATAATCCTAGTTATTTTGCATGATTCAATTTGTTAATGTGAAAAAATAAATAATATCTTTCATGTATCTAAATCCTTAGTAAATAACTATTTTCATTATTTCATAAACATCACGTATATGGTCTACCACTCATTACGCACCACTTAAAATAAATATATAGATACTTTAACTAAACATCCAAAATTATAAATAAATATTTTATATTGTTTGAATACACAAATGATCTAATAATCTATTGTAAATATTATTTAAAACCGCCCACTTTTTGAAGCCCATATTTTTCATTTATTTCAAGTCTCCATTAAAAACTTTGCTAGAAATGTTTAATAGGGTGACTTTTTCGTTGTTTGTGCACCTCTATTTAAATTTTTTTTTCGATATATAACAAAATAATAGTCAAAGCAAAGTAATAGTCATAGTTCTACTGCACAAAACTAAAAATATATTAACAATATTCTGATGCTTAAAAATCGAAAATTAAAATGTTCGTATATTAGCAATAAAATTTAGTTTCAGAAAATTCCAATTAGAAACAAGCAAATTGTATCTTAGCAATACCAAATTTATCTACATTATATATAATTTAATTATAAAAGTAATTAACATTTTATAAAAGAGGAAAGCATTCAGGGGTGTGTGTATGATGAGAATCGAATTCGAAGACAATATATTTGATGGATATAACTTTGCCGTTTTGTTGTGTTTATGAAATGTTTCGCATTTCCTCTTCATTATTTTTTATATGTGATGTATAGCCATAATAATAAGAGTTTGAAAACATTTATAAATTCTTTTATTTTATATCAACGAAATTCTGGAAGGGCACGTAAAAATGTGAGTATAATTTTTTTTTCTTTTTTAAGAAAACAATTTAAATACATACTGTTTTGCTTATTTTGTAGCAAAAAGTATAAAAATTCTCAACAAAAAGATGCAATAAATTATTTTTTGTTGAGCCATTAAAATATATCAAGAGGATTTTCCAAGTCCAAGCCAATAGATGTAGATAATTTATTAAGAAGTTTGAGAAGTAAATTTTACCATCAATGCATGATACACTATACTGAAAAAATTACCATATGTATGCTTGTACATATAATTTTATAAAAATATAATTCTTAGTTTAACGTAGGTATGCCTCCGTAGATTGGAAAGTGTGTGCAAAGAAAATTTTAATCAACGAAATTTGAAGTAGAAGCAACATGATTTATAATATTTGATGATGTATAAAATACCTTTTACATGTTTTTTTTGTGAAACAGGAAGCAATCATCCTGTAGGAAGGCTAGATACTCATGTAAAGTATTTATATCTTGAGCTTTCAATATATTGAATAGTTATTACAAACGACCTCATCAAAGGTAAATTCTTTTGCTTTCATATTTCGACACAGTATATAAAACTGGACTTGAATTTTGAATTATATCAGAATTGCTCATATAAAAAACTGTTGTTTAAACAAAACTAATGTTAAATATGAAATTGAATTTAAATTTAGTTAAATTATAACAACCGTTTGTAATTTTGAAAATTACAAAGATGTTTTCCAACGATCGTAAAAGTGAATTTGCTAAATTTGCAAATTTCTTTGAAAAACCAAATATCGTTTTAAAAATAAAAAAATTATTAATTAAAAAAAAACAGCAACACAACCTTTGAGAAAATTTGAAAGAATGTAGTTACAAAATATTTAACAAATGAAGATGTATACCTACATTTCATTGGCGCTAACCAAATTATCAGTACGCTTTAGCCAACTTATGTCTGAAAAGTATACAATCTCGTATACTTATACAAAAACACATTTATCCTTAACAAAATTTTATACTTTGGGCCCAGTGTAAGAATTCTTTAAAAACACGATACGAAGAATATAACAGACTTATCATGAAGTCTGGTAATAGCTCTTAATGAAATCTCTTAATAGTGAAAGAATTCTTTAAAAACACGAGAATATAAAAGACTTTTGGTAATAGCTGTGATAACTCACGGGATATTCCGTTTCTCTATCTGGCATAGCAGGTGAGTATTTCAAAGAAATTTGTTAAGTGGTTTAGCTCATCATCTCTTATGAAGTATCACCCTATATTGCTATTTCTACACTTTAAAGATCTAACGCTAAAAAATTACTTTATGTAAACACTTTTCTATACTAAAACCAATAAAAGTGTGTGTAGTTGAAAAGGACAAATAAATTTAAAAGTTATTCGTAAATGGTTATATTCTATATTAAACAAATATTATCCTGGGTATATGACAGTGCAAATGAAAAAAAAATAATAAAAATAAATGGTTTCTCTCGTTACAACTGTTTTTCAGTTTTGTGTTTTTTCTATAGTCTACAATTTACTTGAATAAATGAAACCCCAAGCTTTTTTTAATTCAGAGGCTTTATATACCAGCCTTTTCTTATTGGTTGACTGAAACTTCCGAAAAAGTAAGTACGATTCTTGGATTCATCAAGTAGTTTAAAAAAAAATTAAATTAAATCACATTCATTTAATTATGTATTAATGATTTTTATAACTTTTAGCTAATTTTTCTATAATTAGAGTAATTTATTTAAATTTTTTTTCATTCAGGAATTTCGTACCTGGAAGATATTTACCCTTTAAAACAAAATAATATTAATGGCTCTAAGGGCTCATAAATTCAATAATATATTGAAACATGCACATGCATGTTTGTTTACATTTGTTATTGCAATAAATATGTATACATATTTGATATATACCAATATTTGTTTACAATTAACATTGTGTTGTATGTATGTGTGAGTGTGTGTTGTAAACCACAGTTTTCCAATAAACAAAGGACCCATAGATTACCAACACACACTCACTGACTCAAAGTAACATGGTATGCAATGAAAACGCCACTGACCATAAATAAAAGCATACTTTTAGGTTTAAAACAAAATAATGAAGATTGTGGGAAAGAAGAAACAAATGATTTGGTTTACAAAATGTTGCACAGGAATAACACAAATACTTTTATAAAACCAAGTCTTGTTTTTTTAGAGTTGAATGACACATGTTGTAACACGAAGTATATATTTTTATTTGAATGTTGCATATGAATATGTTTGAAGTAATAAAACTAAGATTATAAGTGGATTTGATGTATGACTTATTTACTAAAGGTTAAAAGAATTTAATAAAGATCTTGGATTTTACGTTCTTGCTGAGTGTGTGACCATTAAGGAGAAAAGATTTCAGCAAAAAATATGAGAAGAGTGCAACAGAACACAATGCCTTGTCGAAAAAATCAACTTCTTAAGCTCCTGAAAAACTAATTAAAATCTGTTGATTTAACTTTTTCAAAAAATATGTTTTAAAGATCTATATCATTAGCAGCCACTGCCGTTGTTCCAATACCAGAGCTTCGGTGTGCGTATGTCGTTAAGAATATATTTTCTGCTTTCTCAACTTCATTTCTCCTGGAAAATTTAGATGATACATGTTACCAGCAGGAGATTACGAAAAGATTTGTAGTGAATTCAGAGAAGTCACCAAAGTTCTTCGGAAAACAGCATGAATAATGGTTATATTTGGAACGTAATATTAAGCACTTAATTTCAAAAGTATTAGTGTTAGTGTTTATCAGCTAGATTTGGTACATTATATCATCTAAAAGGAATTTTTTTCTTTAAAATTTCTCTGCACAATTTTCCGAAAAAAATTATAAAATATAATAAGCAATGACTTCAGTCAAATTTGAACAAACTGCGTAATTTAGTTTGTATTTTGCAGCAGACTACCGCTTGACTTGAAGAGAGTGTGTAAAAGTGAATCCTGGGGCCTCATTAAGCATTATTTGTTACAAAAAAAAAAAACCATCAATCACACCAAGGCTAAGCTCGATACAGGAATGGAGTCATCTATTTTAATGCCAAAAAAATGGTTTACTAAATTTCATTATGGCCATACAAGCACCGAATGCCGTACATTCTGGACACCCAATTGAGGTCACTACACCCGAAACAATTAAACAAATTCAAGACATGATGTTGGCCAAACCTCTACAAATATTACTTTTTTCGAGGGATAGGGAGCTCAAAAAGTCTTTGCTGGAAAAAATTTTTTCATACCTTGATTTTTATGTCCAGAACAATATGTTGTCCTTATTATTAATATTTTTTACTTATTGTTGTAAAAGGACTTCTTTTAACATATAAATGTTTTATTTTAAAGAATAAATAAATAAAAGAATATATTTTTAATTGAGTAGGAATATAAATATAAAAACAAATAAAAATATATATTTTAAGTATAAAGATGAGCCAGAAAGTATTAAGTTGTTTCCTTCAGCCTGCGTTTGTTCTTTAGAAGCATTTAAATTTTCCTTCAGTTTTATAATTTCTAAGGATATATATACTCTATAATACATTTGTGAAAAAAATGATGCATTTGATACACCGATTAAAAAAAAACTAATAACTGGATCTCGAAATCAATATATTCCGAATGAAATAATCGGATGGAAGAGTTTTAAAATATTGTTTATATGTAACAATTATTCCTTCTTGCTTGTCAGGACTTACACTTAAAATAGAATGATAAAAAATTTTTATCGATTATGATTTAACATTATGATTAATTTGGGAAAAAAAGGGGTTTTTTCCACCCAATATTCAATATACGCTTGGAATATAATGATAAAAAATATTTAGTTGCAGTGATTTATTTTAGCTAATTTTTGGCTTAAATAATTGTTTTGTCTTAAGTATTAGCTGTTAGAAAATTGTCAAGTATATTTTATATTTTACTAACCATTAGTCTTTAAGCTGCCACAACTATCATGGCTAAAATATTTTTCATGTTTTCCGGCAATAACATTGAGTACTTGATAAATCTCTTTGCTTTTAACATTAAATTTTCATTAAATAATTAAAAAGATGGTGTGACATCACAAATACTTAGAAAATATTTAATATGGCTCAGACAGCTGTGGTAAAAGATTTATCACTTAAATTTTCATACATTTCGAAATATCATATTGGAAACACAAAGAAAACATCGTTACTTTTAGTGGGAAAGGATCCAAGTCCAATTGAATAAATTTAAATGTAGAAAAAATTTATAAAATTTTAACACACTAAAATTATGATTTAAAAATATCTAAATTTTTTGTAGCAAATGGTAATATATCTCAAAATAATTTTCAAATAAATGTGGACATAGCTCCTTTGCCACTGATGGTAACGAGTCTCTGGTATAACACTGTCCAGATTGTATGACACAAGAAAATATGCATTAAAAAATGTTAAAAATTGCACACTATCATTATAAAGTTACAAAACTAATTTTGCTTTTAAAAATGTATAAATTTTCAAATAAAATGCCAACCATTTGATTTAGTTTAAGTCTATTTAAGGCAACTGGCTAATGTCCTTTGTGCTAAAGGGTTGAACAATTTTCAACAATTTGAAACAGCAAACTTGCAAAAATGTTTAATAAATATATCAACAAAAATATTTTCAAATACAATACAAAAAAGAAAAAAATTTAAAGAGATTTGAAAATGTTTTTTAAAGCATTTACATTATATATGTATGTGCATGTCCTGCTTACTTCCATTCAACCAAGTCCAGATATATTTTAGAAATATACTATATTCATGAAATGCAGTGCAAAAACATACATCCTTTACATGTTAAATAGAATCATAAAAATTGCTTTATTGCAACTAATAAAATTTAAAGTCGATGTTTCAAACTTTTTTCATAACATTTTGGAAAGCATATTTTTTTATAATATTCCTCCACAAGAAATAACAAAATGAATTTTTTCATTATGTTTTCATAGAGTTTTTTGGATGAAATTTTGCCAGAATGGTAATTTTAATAAACTTTGTTTATATAAATATTCAAGTCTTACTTTATGGATTTTTTTTGCTTCATTTCTTTTGAGTTCATTGATACATTTAGATGAGTATAAAGAGTTCAGCAGGTGGTACTATTCTTATTTATAAGAAACTATATTTTGGCAACTTTTCTGCAAGGACATGGCATGAAATTTATGTAGTGTTTCCGGTAGCAAACGCCATGTCACAATTTATGATTTGATGTTCTTAAATGAACAATTTAAAGAAAATCTATTTATCAAAATCTATTACTGGATTACGAGCTCCTTCTTTGTAAGTTTTCACTTATTAAGAAGCACTAAGTTCCTTGTTTCCCTCTTAAAGGGAGGAAATGTTACACTTTTTCTTAAAAAAAAAAAAACACGCCAAGGGAGTGGCCTGCTAAATATCTGTGAATTTTCAAGAATTGTGTGGAATAAAAATAGTTTTCTTTTATTTTTTCTAATAATAGAAGTAGAGGAAAAATCTATATTTTTCAGACACCCTCTGGCTGGAAGCGAAAATATTCAAAATAAAAAAATTTTATGAAAGAATTTTTTGATTCCTCAATGGCCAAGAGCTAAAATACTACCATAAAAATAATATTTTATTTTTGCCACATTTCATATACGGATAATGTGAACACCTATAAATCGTGTGGACAATAAAAAATTATATTTTGCACAATCAAATTGTTCGTGATTTGATCAAAAACGATAATTAGAAGTTGTTCGGACTTTTCCTTCCTCAGATTACCCAAAAATAAAACTGACCTCGTATTCGTATTCAGGGACTTTTAAAACAATAAAAACCCTTATGAAACTCTACAAGATTTTCGAACTATTATAAAGTGTATCAGAGACTAAAAATTTTACACCCAAAATTTCCGTTTTTTTTAATGTCCTTTTTTATCAGTTTATTTCTTGTCTAATATATATTTTGAAGTTAAAGCTCACATGATGGAAACATGTGATTTAATTTGCTGCATGATATTTAGACGGTATTCCGCCGGTTATTGGCACATTTTCTTTTTGACCAATATGATTCAAAAATATTATCTTAATATTATGTGCTGATAACTAGACTTATCAAAATTAAGTAAAAAAAAAAATTTAATTGTGTGCCAACTTGGCACGATAGAGATCGTTAAATATTGTACTCCTTGTGCCAAGAGTTGGTCTTATGCCATTTCTTTTTCTAAAAAGGGTTTTCAATTCCTGTCTTCCAAGAAGAAAAAAAACTTAAGTGTTCAAAAAAAAATGGAAATTTACTAAGAATGATGTGTAATAATTTTAAAAGCTAAAGATTTTTTAGCATTTTTAGAACATACACATTTACATTTTTGGATGAAAGTGATGATCAGTAAAATATTTTAGATTTTATATCTTTAGAACCTCTTCAAACTTTGGCTTAAACCTAAATAATTTAGAATAGGTGAGAGAAAAAGTAAAAGAAATATTAAATTGAGGTTGTCATAATCGGAAAATTATTCACTTTCCAAATCAATTTCTGGAGAATTTTCCCAGTTTAATTTTAAGGCACTGCTTCGAACCAAGATTCGTATGATTCTAAGCAATATCTTAGAATCATTTCCCGGCAAAAAAATATTTAAATTTTTATCTAAGAAATATAGTTTACAGGATAATAAATTAGAGCCTTATCGGTGATTCAAAATTATCACTTGGAAAAACTCTCGATTTGGCAAATAAAAGCATTCATATTGTCAAATTGTTTGAAATCAAATCCATGTTGTGCCTTAAATTTTCAACAATTAAATATTTTGTTTTCTAATAACAACAGTCAGATCTGCTAATGAAAGGTTTTTTTACTCAGAAAATTTTTAAAATTAAACAGAAGTAAAATAAGGATACACCAAATAGAGAGGGACACCCTGAAAATTTTTATTATTGCATCAAAAATATATTAAAATTTTTGTTTTACGAGCAAAGCCTTCTATTTAATTTTTGAGAAGTAAAACTAAAATTGCAAAAAGTAGTATATAAAAATTATATAAATTTTACTTCAAAATATTTCCTATAAAGCTTCCTTCTTGCTGCATTCCTTTAGGGTCCTTTTCGTTTGAATATTTGTTAAATGTCATTGACAGAATATTTAAAAATTAAAAGTGTGTGACAAGAGCATTGCGAGACATATTTTTCCTTCCTTCTTAAAAGCATCTTTTGTTTTTATTAAATTGAGCATTTTTGCCAGACACAGTTCAAGTTTTTAGCATTTGCAAAGGATTTGTTTTGTCTCTAAAAAAAGTGCATACAGTGACACATGTGCGTGTAAATATATTTGTGTATATCCAGCTACAAAATATTTTCAGCTTATGAAATTTTAAATTTAAAGAAAAAAATTGTGCATATGTACGTAAATGCAGAGCTTTTTGGGCATAAATGTATGAAAACTTTCATTTGTATTAGTGAAATTATGTTTTGTATATGAATCAAAGTCCAAGCAAGCGGCTTCATTGGCATTTATACTCGTACTCCCTTATAGGGAAGAGGATGTAGCAGGGTGTCTGCGTAAGCACTAGAGTTTCTTACAATCCATTTACTGTTTGCGATTTAATTCCCCAATGACGTTAGAATCAACGTCAGTTACTGTTAAGCCAAAAAAGAAAAAATAATAATAATAATCATACCATGAACTTGTAAATGTCGCAGCGTAATTGCCCTTTTTGAAATCATAATGCAGAACAGTGGTTATAAATTCCTAATTTTTTTTCAATTTCAATACATTCAAATTAATGTCAATTTTATTTTATAAAAAAAAAGAAACAACTATAAAACATGAACTTTATACATAGAGAAGTATAATATTCAAACTCAGATATGACCAAAAAAATTTGTTAAATTAATTAATTGAAACCCAACAACATAAATTAATTAAAATTCAAGCAAAATGAAAATGTATATGAAACTAAACCCCAACAAGTCAATAATTTTTCTTTAATAGATTTAACATTTTAAAATAGACAGAACTAATTTAAAAAAAATTATTTTAACACAATATTCTGACAGAGAAAAAATGTTTGAAAAAATATTCTGATAATTAAAAATATGGTGGATTTTGCAGGCCATGCTTGGGAAGTTTCCCATAATCTTAAGCTGAAATCGAGTAGAATCTAAGAAAAATAATTTTATTACAAAGTTTTGACCGAAGATATTTCCAGAATAGCCAATTAGTGGATTTAGATAAAATTTACGCCATTTGGAATAATTTTAAAAGAGAAAAAAACTACTGAAAATAGAAAAGCGGCCGGCACAATTTTAGGTCTGTTTACCATGGAAATGGATAATTCTCCATAAAAAAGAGAATCTTAATGCATAATTAGAATATAAATATATTTCGGTACATACGATGGCAGTTTTGAAAACACAAAACTTTGACTAAATTAAGAGAAACAATTTAGACAAAAATTTCGGAGTTGTTTGAAAAAATTCTATTTAATCTTTCAAATTTTAGGCAAAAATAATCTTTCAAGCGAATGTATTTTTTTCGCAACAAGCGAAAGCTTTCCAATAAATTAAATTTGACAAGAACTTCCGCAGTTATTTCAAAAAATAATTTTTTTCTAACATTTTCGGCACCAACATCTCTCCAACGAATCAATCGATATTGAGCAAAATGCTGCTGTCGATATCGTTTCTTTTACGTTAAAGCTGATAAGACTTTGATTACAATATAATGATTTTCTGGTGCAACATCTTTGATTCTCAACAAAATTCATTAATGTAGAGTCCAATGTATTATATTTCTTATAACGAATTGTTCATCAAGCCCGTTTAAAAATTTATACAAAAATAAAAAATAAAATTAATTTATTCTATAATTTTTCTGCACTCGCTGGTAATTAAATAAAATGATTCTATTTTATTACATTTTACCAACCCATTTTATAATAAAATTATTTGAAAAAAATTCTACTTCACATGCTAAATTTGTTTATAAATTAAAGCCAAATGAATGGTACTTGCAACATAAATAAGGCCGTTTAGCAAAAGATTAAGTCCATTGATTCAGAATTTTTTTCTTAATTTTTTTTTATGTGACTGAATTGGTTAAATGACAAAGTCACTCAAAGATGATTCACGAATACTATACGTTCTCTCTGTCACTTTTTTATCGGTCACAAACTCTGCTCTAGTACTTTTAAAGTTAGAAACATGATTATTTTAACAATAACATATTTTTGTGGGTTAAATCATTCCTTTCACAAATTCCTCAAGGACTGCTTTCGCATAAGGAATTTCAATCTTGTCACGGAATCAACAACTCAAGTATTTTTATCGAGACTAAAAAATAAAAATCTCTTAAATTAAATCGTTTAGACTACTGTTACTGTTACTGTTAGAAAAGTTTAGAAATAAAAACGAAATGATTGCATTGTTCATTTCAATGAGCAATTGTACACTTTGTAAAATGTTTCTTAATTTTTAGAATTATTTTTATATAATCTGTGACGTTACTTGAATCCCCAGTGGACAGTTAAATTTTATTTTTAACTTGCAACAAACTGAAAAAAGGAAAAGCACACAGAACATCTATTCGACTTTATTATAATTTTTCTTTTACGGTGGGTGGATTTTATAGTTTTTCTTGGTTTTTACTCGTCTTGTCTCTGATCGTTATCATTTTTAAGACTTTTAAATAAAACTGTTTTGATTATCGACGTTATGAACTGTCAGTATAATTTATCAAAGGATTTTGACGTGTTCTTATAAGTATTTTTGCATTTTAATTTGTTTTTAATAAATTAGCAATTATTTAAAAACATTTTTTTTTGATTTGAGCGATAAATAGATTTTCTTATAAACTGATCAATAATATTCAACATTTTTCGAGAAAACAAAACTCCAATAAAAAACTTCATTGAATAAATTTCAGCTAAATATATTTGTTTTCAAAATGGTTTATTAACGAATTGTTTTCTAAATATTATGAATGATGAATTTAGTCATTGGGAAACCAAAGCTGAAGGCTTATATTTTAAACACTAAATAAAATTTTTCTTTTAAATTGAGCCTCGTAAGAAGTCACACTGTATTTCGCTGTAGAGAATGTAAATTCACAATGAACAATTTTATTTTATGCTTATTTAATGCAAATCACTCGTGAATTCGTATCAAATATTAAACAATTTGCAAAGGTCATTATGAGGTTATTAAAAATAATGTTGAAAGTCAGAATAACATGAGAATAACACTTGAAAACTTCATTGACAGCGGAGCGTTAAGCGTAAGCAAAATCTAATAACAAACAAATTCTCTGATAGACCATCATGTAAATGAGGCAACTTCAGAAAACTCATTGAAAACTTTAACGAAGAAGTGTTATAAAATGGCCTTCTTTGTGTCATTATAGCAGTGGCATGAATTTTTATATTCAAAGGACAATTGATAACGTTTCGGCTCACGTTATAAAATAAAAAACATAAATTGGGGTCCATGAAAGCAGACTGAATTTCTTTTATGAACCATTCTAATTTATTTATACAAAGTTTTGATGTACCAGGAAATATTGACAAATTTTATATTTTTCGTATATGAAATATGAAAAAAATATATAAAATATTCTCGTTAAATAAAAAAATAAATGTACGAAATAATAAAACTTTTGGGGGGAAATCAAAAAAATCTTAAAATATTAAAAAAATTACGAATCTATATGTAAGACTGTATTAAAACTCAGCATTATTAAATGAAATTTGTTAAAGGGAACTTTATCTATTTGACAATACAAGGCACAGTGAAATCCTTAGTACTGAAACTTATCGGTATTGTACCCAAAAAATATGTATTTGAACTTTCCACGTTTTTTCCATTTCATTGGCCACTTAACCAAATCATAAGTGAATGTTATCACAGTATTCTGATGATTTATTTTGGCGACCAATGAAATGCCGGTACATGAACAGCTAAAGCCACAAAAAACAAATTTTAAAAGTAGAATCAAATGGGAAGTCCACTCCTTACATACAGATCTCTAGTATAGCAGATTGAGACAAGAAAGAAATATGTGGTCGACCAGTTGTAAAGTATCAAAAGATTAGCAGGCATTGAAACTACGGGGCCACTTCAGAAGCACGAAATATTTTACTGTATCTTGTTCCCATTGACCTTCACACAATGGCCATATCTGCCAGTAGAGCTCCGGGGTATAAGAAATCTGGTTGTTAGAAATTAAAAACGTATGGCCTTGGAAGAATTGTAAGTACTTTGTTAACGATCATAAGCCAACCTTGCGACTGCGCTGCTCCCCACGTGGATTTCGATAGAGTTTCCTCAAGAAGTGTGTGGGGTAGGGGTGACTTTATATAAAGTTATGATGAAGGATTTATACATCCGGTAACTTAACTTGTAATGTCGATAGGAGATTAAGTACTTCATATCGTTTTTCCGATGGTTGTGTTGTATTTTAGGCTGAAATATGGGTCATCTAAAAGGCAAGCATTTT
This sequence comes from Germaria angustata, assembly GCA_963681545.1. NCBI lineage: Eukaryota > Metazoa > Arthropoda > Insecta > Diptera > Tachinidae > Germaria > Germaria angustata. Next base: position 19,481,896 of record OY812999.1, on the reverse strand, counting down.
ACTTTACGACAGAAATATTGGAGGGAATATCGCAGTTTTTTGTCGACGGCCAAGTGGAACATATGTTTCTAAAATCCTACATTGTCTCATTTTTATTAAGCAGTAAATATAGGGAAGAGCTTTCGAGGCTAAGTCAACCCCCTGCCATTACCTTAGTTTGGATCCTTGCGCATAGGGATCACTTTGGTAATGAACAGGCAGATGATTAGGATCTGCTTTGAATACTTACAAGGTAGTATCAGCTATTATCCTGCTTGGGACCATTGAATACAGTATCCTCAAGATCTCCTTGCAAAAGGATGATAATACATTTCATAATCTCGACATATGCAGATCTCTCAGGGTGATGTATTCGTCCTGAAACATAAACCGTACAATGCAACTCGTAATTAGCAGTCGTAAGGATATATTGCGACTACAGTCAGTAGTGATGGATCACTGGACATTAGGAATACATGCCAGCGGACTCTGAGTATCCTTTAACGACCAGTACCACAGCTGCAAGGATATGGGAGAATAAGAAATAATCTTGTAGTTTCTCTTCAAATAACTTGCTTTCATTTCTTTAGAGATCAAGTATAAATTTTATACTCCAACTTATAGGACCGATATAGGTTCCATGTGCAACACACTAGACAAGTTGCATGGTCATGTCAAAACGGGATCATCTAGATTCGATATGGCAGTTTGAGTGAACTACTAAAACTTTTACTAAAACCCACCAACCACAAACAAACATTCACTTCAATATCCTTTTTAGGGTATAAAGGTAATAAGTTCATAGTGCAGTTCCAGTCTGGCTACATGAATAAAAATTTGATAATTTTGTTATTTATTCATTTACAAAATTTATTATGCTTTAGCTTAAATATTTACAAGATTTTGTTTACTTATGAAATGTTGAGTATATGGAAAGAAAACTCTTCATTCAGGCAATGTAATATTTAATTGTATCAAATAAATTTGTCATTGAAAGTTAATGAAATAACATCTTCATTCATATAAAATTTATAGTTTTTAATATTCTTTTTTCGATTTTGAAGCAAAATATCCCAACATCCTTTATTAAATATTTAAGTGACTTATTTAAGGATTTATTTTGTAATCAAATTCCTTTTGCTCTTTGCAGCAACATTATTTAGACACACATATTTCATGCTTGTTTTTGTTGGAATTTAAAGATTTCCTCTTTGGTTTCACTTTCTCCTTCCTTTTTCCTCTTCTGCATAAATTTCCATTTGCATTCATTTTAAAATCATGGCAATAAATGTTTAAATAAAAGGATGCTGACGCAATAAAAGAAATAGAATTGGTGTGTCAGCGTGTATTGATGTACGTTTAGATGTGTTCCTTTGGAGAATAGACAGACATACACATGCATTAGTAAATATATAGTAAAAATTTATGTTTAAATGTTTTTTTTATGATTAAGTTTAAAATGTCACTTTACTTGTAGTTATTGAATTTATTGCATTAGAAAAATAAATAAAAATATTTATTGGGTATATGTATTTATTTTATTATTGTGTTCATTCATTTGTTTACTTATTTATTTATATTCTTATTTTTTTCTAATGTATTTATTGATCTAATTATTTATTTTCTCATAAATTTTTTATATATATTTTTATTCATTTAATCTTTTATATAAATACCACGAAAAAGTAATGAACTAAAATCTGGGCAATTTTATTAAATTTTAATCCAAAATGGTTCTTTTATGTCGTGACGGCCACTCATTAATGGAACTCTGTAATAAATTTCAATAAAAAAATCCATATTTCCTAGAATATTCTTCAATATACGTTCTAGTTTTTCGCCCGTTTTATTTAAATTAATAAACAGAATTTATTTTTAAGCTTAAGGTCTCTTAATTTTTTAATTGTATCGATATTTTATATAAAATAAACAAATATCCTGAAAATTGTATTCGATAAGTGCCGAAATATCCATAAAAATTAAAAAAAAAAAATAAGAGACCTTAAGCTTAAAAAATAAATTAAGTTTATTAATTAGAATATTTTTCTTAATTTTAGTAACATATCACTCAATGACTTTTTGGATTTTTTTTTTTGGAAATTTTCTCAATTAAAATTTTTAAAATATATTTGGCAATTTTTAAATTCCCACCCATGTACTTAGATGTAGAAATTCTAGTCCATAACATTATTATGTTTTTTCTAGTCCTTTAAATCCATAATACGATAAAGAGCTTTGTATATCAGAATTTCTTTAAATTACAAAGATTTTGTAGTAGAATTAATATTTTTCTTAAATAATACTTCATTAGTTTCCTTTATTTTATTGTCCAAAGTGAACAACTTTTTTTCTGCTTGAAGAACAAATGCTTTTATAAATCTTTAAAAAGCCTACAATACGATAAGGAGATGTGAATCTTAATTAGTTTTTCAAATTGCCCCGTGATAAGGCTGAAAAATTTAGAACCACACCATCTTGTCTATCGAGTCATTATACAATACAAGTAATGAAATGGGATTTTAATTTCATAGATCCTTTGGAAAGGGTGCAACTTGATCGTTTCGTCTTTAGTGTAATTTTATAGTAAATTTAAAAACCATTGAGACACTTTAAAATTGTTTTTCTTAATACTAGGAAAGTTTTATTAAATTGAGAAGTATGAAGTATAATTACATACAACAACTGTTTTTTTACTAAAACAAATTTATGACATAAATTCATCAAGTTTAAGAAACATTTAAAAAATTTTACAATATTTGACGTTTATTGTAAAGAATTCATTGAGGAAAACTGTAAACTATTTTTGACCCCAGTTTAGTTTTAATTTAATTAAAATTATAAAAATTTTTGAATAAATTTTTAAGACAATTTTTTACTTCAATTTGGAACATCTATTTTTTTAGTGTTCTTGTTCATTTATTATGCGCAAGGCGAATTTCTACCAGGTAAACTTACTAATAAAATCAAATACAACTCTCTGATTACACAATGCAAAAATATAGGAAAATATTCGAAAGCAATCAAAACAAATAATCAAAACAAAAGGAACAAGTTTTGACATTGAACAACGAAAAAACTTAAAAAAAAACTTATCATATAATAAAAGCATTCTGATCCTATTATGAATATGTATATATTTTGTAATGATTATATGCAATACTAAATTCTCATATTGTATTTTATTCTTTTGGCATAAACATAAGAGGTTGAATGTTTTCAAACTGCTTGAAGTTGACTGACGATTTGGTTTAGCGAACACTGAAATACCGGCATATGAAAGCCACAACAAACAAAACATTTTTTTAAATCTATTTTATAATCGTTTGGTATTATGGAATTAATTTTTTCAATAATTAAATTTGTTGAGTATTTCATCTGATGTATATTTCCGCATTAGGACTTTTAGAAGGATCATCTCTTTCTCTTCCTTGGCTGGATTAGAAGAATATCAAGGAGTTACACATGCGCAGCTTGTAAACTATATCCAATGATAACTCCCCAGTAATTTAAAATACCAATTCCATAATAGTTTAATATGTGGCGAGGGAAGCCGAAGTTTGTTGCCAAAAGCGCTTCATTTTATATCGCATATTGCTGAGGGTCAGAATCCTATTTTATATTCTAATAAAAAGCGTGAATATCATCCTCCCTCTACCAAGTCAAAACCTGGAAGGCCGCAGTTAACATTTTACCAAAAATCTTTAGAGAGTTCCACTCTGAAATTTAATATATTGATGTTGAGCGACTAAGTCTTGCAGCAGCTATGTCTGCTCGCAAGAGTAACCAATTAAATTTAATAGTGATTCTATAAGAGTTTGTCAGTAGTCTAACCAGAGATGGAAAATTTTTCAATAAAATGCTCCAGTATTAATCATTCTTTCTTGTGGGTTGCTTTGAGATTCTATCGCGTTGGAGTGAGCGATCGTTAGTGATCAAAAACATGTTTTTGTGTGGCTATTGTTTTGTAAGTGTGAGTGATGAAATACGATCGTGAGTGATGAAATGCCTGCTAAAAATTGAATCCAAAGAAATATATAACTTGGTCCAGCCGTTTGGCTGGAACTAATTTTGGCCATAAAAATTTTAAAACTTCCCATAGTGGAATGTACAGATCTGTTCATATGCAATTTAGACTCCTATTGAATCAATTTTATTTAAAGTGCTTGCAAAAACTAGAGCTGCAATACAAAACTTTCGGAAAGTCGTCTCATTTTGATTTAGTTTAAACATTGTCACTGCACAATTCTCAAGAAGCTCAACTTTATTCTAAGACCTTTTTTAAATACCTTGGAATTTCTCTCTTTATAAAAAAGTTTGTGTTTTTTGTATTTAAAAGAACAAAATACGTTTAATTTCCAACCAATTCCATGAAATCATGGAAATCATTTAAGGAGGCTGTTTAATGCGAGACGACAAAAGGCTATAAATTATTTTTAATTTTTTTATTAATGTTATTTTTTGTTTTCCTTTTTATTTCCTGTTGTTTTTATGTCATTAATGGTTTTTGCTTGTTTATATCAAGAAATTTTATTACATTGTTGACAGCGTATTATATATACATACATACATATAGAAAAGACTTTGATAAAAGAGCAACAAATAAAAAAAGCTTTTAATGGAAGAAAAGAAAAACATTAGGCCTTAATTCTTCATTGTTAAAAAACTATTAAGGTAGATACACATACATACATACATACATTTACATAGATATATACAAGTACATGCATATACAATATACATACATACATACATAGATATACGAGTACATATTTAAAAACAAATATTTTCATGTAATTTCTACAAAATTTTTTCTCTAGATTTAAATAAGTTTCGAGCAGTTAAATGGTTTGTTATTTTCTTTCTTATAAGAGGCTTCCAAACAACTGGAAGAAGAAGATATTTGTTTTTCATTTGGCTTGGAATTTCTGCAGCATTAACTTTTGACCTCACGAGTTAGATAAATTCTCGGTCCCTATTGCTTGGGGAGTGGTATTAACAGCCTCTGCTGCAACTTCAGATTTCATCAACTTTAATAAAATCCAAGATAAGAACTAAATTGCGACATCTTTAATACGTTATTACTGCAGGTAGGACTATGTTCCAAAGTAAAATGATAAAATTTTTTAATGATTTAAACACGTTTTCTATACCTAGAAAAATTGAAAAATGAGCTCCGAAAGAGTTATAAGAATCCTTAATTTTTTATCTGGATATAGTGCATATGCGGATCCTTTTTTAGTAATCTTAACATGGGATTGTATGTGCAGGATGTTCCTTTTCTTGCTGTTTTATTCAACGACTTGAAAGGTACGAGAATCTTCAGTATAAAAAGAAGAACTGAAATAAATGAAAAAAGAAATTATATTTATACTAAATTATGGCCAGTTCTTAATATCATTAAGAACAGACTTTTTTATATGAAAAGGATACAAGAGATCTATTTTTTCGTATGCGAAAGAAATTCCATCAATTATTGATTTAAGAAAATTTAAATTTCTTGCGGATCTAAGAAAAAAATTATTAATAGAACTATTATTTTCCAAGCGAAAACATATTCTCACAGCGTTTTCTTATTTTTGAGGTTTCGATTAAAAATGTTAAAAACTGTCATTTTCTCTATCATTTTTAACAACAATGAAAATGACTTCTAATTTTGTCTTTTTTTTAATTTTATTTTTCATAAGCCATGTCCTTAAACTATTCTTTTAAATGTTTTTCATTTATATTAAATTGAATTTTATATGAAAACTTTATAAATAGTAATTTATTGTCTATAAGGAAAATGCTCTAGAAAATAACAAGCAAGTCTTGTTGCATCAACAGTTAAACCAGTTGTTCTTGCACTTGGTGCATGAGTACACAAGATATTGGTGAGCATGAGAAAGTGTGTTGTTGTCTTTTAAAAGCAAATAGCGACTGCCAACAGTTTTTGTTGTTGTATTTATCTAATAAAACTTCAAGAAAATCCGTATGGCAGATACAAGTCTTTTAAACATTCTTGCATTCGTTATATCCTTGCTGTTTTTGTTTTCTTTCAATTATGTCACTCCAGAATTAATGTCATTTTTAGAGCTTCAACAGTCGCTCGAGTTGACTGGCAGACAATGTAACGAACAATAAAAACAATACTTTGTGCCACAAAGCTGCAGCGGGAATGGAGGCAAAATTATCATTATTTTCAAACGAACAACATTATATTGGGAAGGATATGAAATATAATGAAAACTATATTTTAGGACGATTTGTTTAATTCTCTCACACGTAAATTAGATATAATGCAACGTAAATGTTACAATCTCCTGTTAAAGTTGAGCAGGTTTTACGTGAGATTTAAAATATTTGTATCACTTAAGGGCTGGTTGCGTTAAGTTGTATTGCTGTTGTACGAAAGATCAAAAAGTTTTTTGTATTTTTTTCGTATGTTGTATAAAGCGGTATGTTGTACATGCAGTTCGACTCTAATAAACTCCACAGTTTTAGATGATACAGAACCTGCCATAAACAAAAATTTAAAAAAGACAATACTCAGCTGGCGTTTCGTGGAAAATAAATAATTTAGTAATATGTCTCTTACAGTTTCCTGTGTGGCAAAACCAAGAATAAAATCATAAGAAGTGCCTTCATTTTATACCATTAAAAATAACTTCCAAAGAGGTCAGCATGATAAACTACATATGATCAGAAAATAGTTAAAGTTTGGATCTTTGATTTTAATGATATGCTTGTCATTCATTTTTGAATCCTATTCACTGGATTTGAAGTCATATTCATGATGTTAAGAAAATGCCATTTTCGGAAGGACTTCAAATTTTAGGTGTCATTTTTGTCATTGCTAATCATGAAACACATCAAACATTAATAAACCTCACCCTTTTAGAGAGTCTGATGAGATTTAAACTTGGGCCCATAGAGAAAAACTATGACAATTTATTAAGCAATACATGCAGTTTAACTGAAATACATTTAGCAGCTTAAAATTAAGTTTTCATCTAACAAAACTTAACTTACAAGTTTTTTTTGTCACTAGTGCTTTAATCTATACATACTTTTTTCATTGTATTATTAATTTTACTTGTTGCAAAAATTTTGTCATGACTTTTGCACAAAATAATTTGAGCAGATTGTAAATTATTGCCTCCATTACAGAGTATTTTGAAACTACAATTACAGTTGAGATAAAACATTCTCCGAAGACCGGGAGGTCCAAGCACAAGTACCTTTTTCATTCATATGTTTTTTCAACACTGATAGATTTTTTCAATCCGAAATAACGATTCTCAGTCAGTATGAAAGCTCCGTGGACCAAAGTGAGTCACTGTACTCTTAAACAACATTGAAAAATACAGGAAATTTATTTCCAAAGTAATTGCTGTGTTGCCCAAACTGTGCGCTTGTTAAATAAATTTTTTTTTGGCCAAAATGTAGCATTCACTGCAAGTGCTGTATGCAAGTTTGTGCAAATAATTCCTGGGACTGGTTTACTAGTGGACAAAGGCCATTGTACTTGTTGTCATACTATGAGTACCGATGGAAATGTGGCTAATGAGGCCGAGAGTGTGCAGCTCAACCCAAGAACATTGACTTGCCATCGATGTCAAAAACCCAACGGCTTTTGACTCAACAGCATGATGACAATCTGATTTTCTTCTAAGGTCCAATCGACTCAGCAATTGAAGACAAACGACCATTTACTTTGTTACGGCTTATAAGGTTGGGCCGTACAGAAGCTCCAATTGGACATCGAGTTTGACCAAAAACCTCAGAACACTGTTATGAAGCCACTGCATTTACAAAGAGTGACAGTTTGATGTGGGAGTATTGGACCATTTTCTTTCAAAATGCTGCAGGGAACGATATTTTAGCCAACGGCAAGCACTACAGAACCATTGTTATGGACTTTTTATGTGCTGAAATAGAAAATATTGATCTTGGATGGGGCACCATATCACACAGCTCTACAAGCAATTGATCTTTTGCGCATTAAATTCAGAACAATCGGCGTCTTGGGGGTGTCAACTGGCCTCCTAAGGGTTCTATTTCGATCATTTTAGACTTTTTCGTATGAGATGCCTTTAAAGACCGATATTAGTCGAATAATCAAGAAACGATTCACTATCTTAAGGTCAATATTGCTCGAGTCCTTCGTGAGATGGAACAACAAAATCTCGGAAAATTAGACTGAGAAGATAAGCTCCTGCAAAGCCAGAGGCGGCAGTCACATGAAGGCAATCTGGTTCCGCATATAATGGAAATATTTGTTATTTCTATTAGAGCCATTATATACCAAGAGAAAATAACTTTTTTATACTTTTAAATATATATCTGTATTTGGATCACCCGTTACATATATATATATATTGTCTACCAATCAAACATCACTTTCGAAACATCAATCAAATTTATTGCTACAGTCAACTCAAGTCAATAAAAATAAATTGCGACTTTTTTTCTCTCTAGCAAACCGTCATATAAAATAAAATTTAAAATCAAATAAAAGAAAATATATTGATGCAGGATATAATTTAAATTTTATTGCATCCGTAATCATGTGTGTACAATTTCTTAAACAAAATTTAAACACTTTCCAATTTCGGCACTAATATTTGCAAATACACTCTAAAATTGCATTCGAATCAATGAAGGACAAAAGTGTGAGAATTCCGTTGAATCTATTAACTGTTTGCATGTGTATGTGCAAGTGTATGTGCTTATGTATGTGTGTGGGTGTAATTACTCGCATATTTGCAGAGAAAGTGCTCAATTCATACAATTAAACTTGGACAATTGTGCAAAGCATTGCAATCATTTTGATGATGCTTTAACACAATTGTTGTTTTTGTTCTCTATCATCCTTATCATTCTTCGTGACACTAAAGGACATGTAACAGATGCTTCTCAGTACGTTGGATGTGTTGTGGTTATGCCAGACATTTCACAAAAACCTTTGATGAACTTGGACACAAGGAATGAAAAAGCAAAAAATTTCTTTCTTGCAGGACACATTGCGTTTAATGGGGATTATCCTTAAACAAGAGTTCAAGAGCATTAAATTATTATAAACGTGGAACTTAATTTTCTAAATTAGAAAATATATTATGAAACTTATTTCATACTTCTTCTGATGTCAATTAAATGTAAAATAATAATAATGAACAAGTGGACATCAACCTCAGAAAAGTTGTATAGAAACACAATATTTCTTCTTACAAACTTTAACACTTAAAACTTTATCCCATAATTTCTGTTTTAGAATGATTTTAAGCTTTTCTTCTATTCAATGATACTAAGGTGCTTTTATGTATTAGAAAGAAAATCAAATACTAAATTAAATTTTATAGAGATCCGTACCACTAGATATAAGAGTATCCTTTATATTTAATTAAAATAATTGTAGAATAACCTGTTAAAAACAAAACCCATACGTCTTTATTACTAGTCCTACACATGCAGTTATTCCTTCCACACACCTACATTTGCAACAGCTTATGCCACAAAATCTACAACGGGAAGTGATTGTTTTTCTAATAACAAAATCAGGTCAACATCACTTGAAACAGCAACAAGAGTTGCAACGAGAAGTTCAATTTCGTATTAGTGCCTTGGAAAACATAGAGATCAATATTTGTGAAGGAAGAAAATTGGAAAATACTTTTAACCATAATGCAGGCAAAAGTAAACTAATGGCAATGAAACAAATTGTCGGTTATAAGTCAAGTTTTAAGCTGTATATATTAACTTACTTAAATATACGAGGGTAGGTATGTATACTATTTAATTACGGGCTAATTTAATACTGTTTAACGAAATGGAAACTTGAATTATCGCACAGAATGCATTTGAATTTTCCTGTTTAGAAAGATGTTTTTATAATCCTTCTTACTTTTGCTTATAATAAGATCCAATAGTTGTACTCATGGCACAATATGTTTGATTTTTTTAATATTTTCCATTTTTTTTTAATATTTGTCTGGAAGAGATCTGAACACAAGACAAATTTTCAGCATTTTTCATAAAAATTTCATACGTTTAAAAATGTATTGTTTTACAAAATGTGGCACGAAAGTCAGTTGTGGTTTATTATCAGCACTAAGGAGAAGGATGAGTACTGCTCCTCTCATAAAATGAAAAAAATGCTATGGCGGAAGTATAATATACGGCAGAGTCCTAAGAAAACTCACTCACCACTTGATCATGTTTATAATTTCCTGGTTTTACTCATCCAAGTTTGAAGGACTAAAATATATTTTGTTTTCGTTCGTTCATATATGAATAATCATGGATCCTATTCCTAATAAATATTTTGGATTTATAAATGATTTTTAGAACATTTTTTAAATGGAATTTGTTTATTAAACTTTTATAAATCGAAAATATTTTTTATGCTTAAGGAATTTGACTATTTTTTACTATTCAAAATTCAAACCGTTTATCGTAATTAAATGGGGTCATATGAATCGAGTCCATTTTAATGCTCGCAAGGATCAATATACGTATGCATGGGCAGGAACGTATTACTGAACATTCTGTGCCATCCGTAACTATGGGTGACATAAATATTAGGGATTTAGAAGCTCCTAGTGCTCGTGGCATAAAAGCTTTGTATGATGTTCGATGGATGGAGCATATTATTTATATCGCTACGGAAGCTTTCAATTGCCGCCAGTTTCTAAGACGGTGTAAAGGATACTTCACTCCTTCTGATCGCCTTACAATTTACACCTTTCATATGTGACCGGAAATGAAATATAACTCTTATATGGCTCGATTATATTTTGTAGCTACTCGACCGAGTACAGAAGGCAGGCAAAGAGGTTCATTAGTGAGTGTAGCCACCAGCACTATTGACTCACTGCAGCATCGATACAACGTGTGATGTGTTTGACTATTTTATCGTTACTATTATTAAATGTGTTCCGATTAAATCGGGATCAGTTTTATTTGTAAAACACTCGCTGTTCATTTAGATCACATCCATTTGTAGTCGGTATACACAAGTGAATCGCAATACGAAATACAGAGAAAATTTACTGTTTAATCGAATTGCTCGTGTATAGAACGAGCTCCCTATAGATGTCTTTGTTGTCACTCCAAGCATGGATAAATTAAAGTTGAATGTCCGCAAACACTATCACATCTATCATCTCTCCCATAACACTTTTTCCCAAGACCAGTAGAGTAGGATCCACCATTTAAGTACCAGGATAATTGAAGAAAAAAATTTAAACAGAATCCTTTTAAAAAAACCTTCAATTATTTCAAAAATGCATGTATATAAATATATAAATATATACATTTATGTATAGATGTATAGTGTGTGTTCACACGTGAATCGAATATTTTTTTATTTCTTATATGTAGTCGTATGTCCCACAAAAATAATTTACAATTGGAACGCAGAGATTTATAGTTTTCCATTACACTGGCTCACGTAAAATTTAATTAAAATTTACGTGTGAAAAAAATGAATTTTACTCATTTTAAATCCCTCTTTAATCAATAACACTTTTTCGTTAAACTGTTGGATCCTTAGAAATATTTTTGAAATTTCGAAACAGAAGGTTCGACTATATTTATCCGGCATTTTGTTAGAATCTGTGTCCAGCCGTTAGACCCAATCACAACTTTGCAGGATATGGATGGATATTTATTTCTGTATACAAAAACTCAAAACAAAAATATATTTTTGAGTTGCATACTAATTTTTGGAATACTTACAAGGGCTAATCATGTTACCTTCCCATTTTTACTTGCACTATTTTCACAAGTCGTAGGACAAGTTCCAAACAGCGATACTATATAAATCAATTATCAATTGACTGCAAACTAACAAACATTTTGAGTGCTGAGCCTATTGCAGTGAATTGGCCATGATGAAAAACAAAATGCTTTCTGCATCGTCCTTGTGAAAAGTCTAATATTTGTAAATAGAATGCAAAGGTCAGATGTGTCAAGAGTTGCCTAGATTGGTTATAGGAATAGCGAGCTTTATTGTCAATCACATATTGCGGATTGCCCAACTAATATTCAAATATTCGATTTATAATAAGATTTTCCTAAAACTGTTTTTTATTGATGAGACTTGCAGGAAATCCTGTTGCAAGGATACATGAACATGGGATAAATCTTGTACTCGTATAATTTCGGTCATTTGCTACGGACTGTCAAACAAATTATTTAGTCAATTGCAGTTTTTATTGTTAAAGTGTTATTTTTATTTCAATCTTTAAAGGCTCCACTGAAAGTATTTCAGTTCAGCTGCACAAAATTTAATTCATTAAAAGTTTTCAATTATTCAATTTTGTTAAATCTTCCTCCTCATTTGTATGTATACATTATTGTTAACAACTAATTTGGCTAAATATCTAAGCCACAATGAGTGGTGGAAAGCAATTTAGGAAATGTGCTGCTCTATTGCGGTAAGAGTTGGATGAAAAAAATTAAATTTAAAAAAAAAAATAAATAAAACCAATTTAAAGGCACATAAAATTCACGTTGAAATTAAATGAGTTTTAAACTTTTGAAACAAAAATCTCATTCTATTTTATTGTGTAAATGATTTTTGTGCAACTGAAATAATTGTGGTAAAATTTTATTTCATTTACGAATGAAATGAAAATAATATCGAAAACAGTTTGCGGATGTTCTATTACACTATTTAAATTATTTTTTAAGAAAAAAGCTTTATACAATTTAAAGTTTTTAATCACAAAGTATATAAAAAAATTTTAATTTCAATTCTACATACGGAAAAAGTTTTTTTATAGTTTTAAAGAAATATTATGAATGAATAATTATTTGCTTTAAGAGATTAAAGCTTCGATTTCATGTTGATAGAATCTGAATAGACAAACTCAGCTCATGAATTCACGTAATAAGTTTTCAAAAATTTTAACACGAACCCTGAGAGTTTTCTTTGCATGGTTTTGTAACTGGATCAGTAGTTCAAAACAAACACATTTATTATATTGTTCATTGCTGGACACATTTTATATAATATTTTATATTAAACAAATTGTCATTGCCCCATGATTTGAAATGAGGACTAATTTAAAAAAAAATTTACATTTACCTGCCTTTTTAAAGTTTTATTGAAAAAATCAGTTTTTGAAAGAAAAAAGTGCAACTGATCATATAATTTTTTCCGACTTCCTAATGGAGGCAAATTTTCAAGAATCACAAACATATGAAACTATTTATTGAAAAATTTCTTTTTACCATCTTCACAAGACATGAAAATAACGCCGGCAGATGGTCTTTTATGTGACAAATATTCGCTGATCTTCATATTCTGATTAACCATAATTTTCAATTCAGCGAAGAGTGAATTTCGTTAATATTTCGTAAATGTTTTTCGTGTTCTATTCTGGTTTGTTTATGGATTTATGTAATGTTTCTTTAAAATGGCGAATATTGTTGTTCAGACAAATCTTCACTGAACGATGGCAGCATATGAAGAAAACATGAACATGAGCTTTCTCTCTGAGCCGAATTCATGTGTGCGATATATGTTTTTGTTCAATGTTCGTGTCAAATCTACGGAGGTTATAAATTTCTTAATGGAAAAAATCTATTCTTGAGAACAATACAAACGATTTAAAAAATTTTATCACGAAGTTTTATTTATATTTTTCAAACCATAAAAGTATTTCGTAATTCATATAATTTTTTTTATGATGAAATCATTTGATCAATACAACAATTTCATTTGTTTATTTAAGTCGTTAAACTTACTTCAATCACGGCTGACCGACTCATATACTGTAGTTCTATAACAGTAGACATATTCATGTCCAATGAATATGTATACAAAATAGTTTGTCGTGGTAAGGATGCTAAAGTTTGCTGTTTTCGAAAAATCTCTTGTTTTTATCCTTTTCTCGAGGTAAGAAAAATAAAAAAATGTTCAAATTAGTGATTTCCGTAGGAAATTGTTTTATCTTTAAAAAGAAAAAAAAATTGCAAAAAAAAGTTTGTCATGTACAAGACCGGAAATGAAAATATCAAATTAAATTTGTTCCAACTTCGACACCATATTTTTAAATTTTTGAAAGGAAACTATACTAGAATGCTCGCATTATACTGTAAAAGGCTTGAAGTAGGACAATTATTATATTAAAACTTATGCAAATTTATGTACATGCATGAGGCATTGTGTAACCGGAAATGAGAATTCAAAAAATTTTTTAAACTTAATTTTAACATTTTTTCATTAAAATTAGCCAATTTTAATGAAATAATTTAAAAAAATGCAACACAATTCAACATCATAAGGACAATTTTTTTCATACATGCATGTATATCTACTACTACAGAAGTACAGTCATGTTAAATTTCCAGAAATGTTGGTAGATACAATTTTTTGGCTGTCCTCTTTCGGGTGAAAATGCCTGATATGTAAATTTTTTGCAAAAAAATTGTATTTCTTCCTGATTAATGATGAAAAGTATTCTAAATTTAAACTTTTTAATGCTGAAGGTAAAACATAATAACATTCTTCACTTATATAATATAGTTGCATCAGCTGTGTTTTATACCAAATCACCGTGATCATTTATTAAGCAGGTATTGTTTTTTTTTTCATATCCGTAACCATAAACTAAATCTATAATTGAATCTTGTAAAATTAGATGATCCAAATGATCATTTCATAAGGATAACCCACGTTTCTTTTCACAAATTAATTATGAATCAATTACAATTTGTTGTAGGAGAAAATTACTAAAAACTATATTTACAAAAACTAAATATTTTTTAAAAGAGGACAAAGGCTTATTTAATCATAAAAAATGGTTATGAGAAATTTTCTTTTAGTCCTTAAGGCCATCCTATTTGAAGGAATTGCCAGGAAAAAATACTCATTTAAAACAAAGTAGAGGCAAAACAAATATTTTTTTTGCCAAACATCATAACAAAGAACAAAGGAATAGATTGAAAATGAATCTTTTTTTTCCTAAACAATAATCCTTTCATGCGAGTAATAAAATAAAATCAAAAAACAACATCCCTCAATATATATCATATGCGAAGGACATAAACAAACTTACAAGCTAAAAGCACGTATGAATATACATAAATTTACCTTGATCTTGGATAAAAGAATTCAAACACACTACGCTCGTTTGCTGTAATAACGTCATAGCTCGTAAAACTCGATTTGTTTGTTCAAAAATCGAAATAAATCATCAAAGAGCTCGTTTTAATAGGAATAGGAATTTCTTGTATACTGAATCCTTGATAGCAGAATATTATTTTATTTTTCTATTAAGTCGTATGTAATTTTAAAACTCTTGGCTCGTTATGACTTTGTTACCACAGAAGAGCGACTTGTGTACATATAAACTGTACACTTAATTCTACAGTTCAAATATACAACTTTCCATTCTAAAACATTAAGTTTAGATTTACAATGTTATGAATGTATTAAGGGATTCAATGCAAATGTATACGTGTATGTATGTATATGTGTATGTATATAGTATATACGCTCATGTCTGTATGTTTTGTTCATCAATATATCAATGTTTAAGGAACTCAAATAACAAGGATGAGACTGTAGTGCTTCTCATGTACGATTTTGAATTTGTAAATTTCGTTTAGTTTTACAAAATAGAAATTAATTCAATAAATTTGAATATTTTAATATTTTGTAAAGCATTTACACAACAATGAAACATATTCATCCGCAATAATTCCTTTTTAAGTTGAATTATTTTCAAGAGTTTTTGAAATAAATTGGCTTAAAGCTTAACTCTCGCACTCCCAAAATCCTACATGGTGCTCCTGGTGGATCGTGTGTAGTCTTGCATTTTCAATACTTTTAAACTAAAAAATGTCTGTAATTAAGAAATGTATGTATGTATATTAAATGCATTTTTTTGCCTTAATTATAGCCAAAAAATTCGGCCATGTAAGGATTTTCACATTTCGTCATACATTTTCTGCGAGTCTGCCTGGAGTTTCTAAATTTTTTGCACTCACGGCACATATAACACTTGAATTTTTGTTTCATTCATAATAATTGCATTGCAATAAAATTTGCTTTTAAAATGGCTTATAGAATATGATTCATTAAACATATGATTATAAGAACGGACTAGAGTCAGAGTAATTACCCCTTCGAAGAAGCGGAAATCATTTGAAGACAAAGTAACTGCAATACAAACTTCTTTCTGCTATGAAACCTATTAAGGATACTCGTTTATCATTGGCAGACTGCTACGTGGCAGGTGATATTTTATATTCGTTGCATTATCTATTAGACTTTTAGCCATGAAAGTATTCCGTTCTGCATTTGCTAACGCCAAAACATAACCCTCCCATCAGTATTTCTATTTTGCAAGGATTCTAAAAACTGTTCTGCACTATTATATTGAGAATTCTGGCTGTTGCAGTTTTTAGAAAGGAACACTTCCATAGAGATTAAAAACAGATCTTTAGTGAAATAACATATTCACCGGACATATTCATATATATTTCTCATCCTTACTGTTTTCAAAATCGATTTTTGAAAACAGTCTCAGGACTTTGATGGAAATATTCCTTATACAATCTGCTTAAGTGCACTTATTTAGTCTATGTTATTTTGCATCTGGCGAATTTCTTTTTGTAAGCTGTATTTGACGCAACATAATATTTTAAAAGAAAGGAAATGTCTTGTTTTGAGCGAATCGTCCTTGCATATATTTCGGTCGTATCGTAATCTCTTTAGTTACATTTTTTTCTTTACTAGAACTTTTTACAATATTATTTTTTTTTTATTATATTCTCCAAAATAATTTATGTTTATTTTTATTCAGGCTCTAGGTGACATATAATTTAAGTAAAACTCTTTTGATTTATTAAATTTTATTCCTCATTTTTTATTTTTTATATTCAATATTTCGATCACCATCGGTTTTCTTCATCAGGAATTTGAGCAAAGCCGTCTTTTTCTTTTAAAATCACAAAGCTTACGTCCTTTTAAAAGAAAAAATAAAAAAATAAGAATAAAATTTAATAAAACAAGGGAGTTTTACTTAAATTAATGTGTGACCTAGAGCCTGAATAAAAGTAAACCTAAATTATATAACGTAAGGTCGATTAAATTAATAAATATATATTTATTCTTCAAAATAATTATTTCAAAAATTTATCGTTGGCTTAGCCAAATCATGCTTGAAAAACATAGAAAAATCAGCAAATACTATATGAGAATTTTATAAAATTCAATCATATTATTCTGTTTGTTCATATAATATAACATTTTTAAATTATATTTTAATTTCTCTAACAATGCCACACATATTGGAAAATATCAGTATAATGTAGTGAATTTTTAGAAGAAAAAAAATTTATAAAAAAATAGTAAAAAATCGCCAATAAAAAAACACAAAAATAATCCTTAAGAGTATATTTCCTGAACTCTTTGACAAACGTATTTCATACAACAATGAGGAGTAAATGATTCCCTTGCTTTAACAAGTATATTCCCTGCCTTTGTCAAATTTTCATTGTATATAATATATTAACATTAAAAAAGGACATTTATTATCTGTACGGCTGTGGATTAAATTTGAAATTGTACAGCAGCAGAATTTATTATTCACAAAGTTAAAATATAAAGGCATGTAAATCTGCAGACTTTGAAATATTTTTGCAAATTTCAAACGTGTATGTGTGTGCATGCACACACATAAATTCGTTTTTAGCAAATATTCATTTGATATCGAAAAAATTAATACATAAAGGATATTTATGAATACACGAGTATGTATGTATGTGCATATAAATAAAAAAGTTCCATAAATTAATGTATGTGCAACATTCATACACATGTACGTCAACTGTTGATGAATACAGGAAAAGAACTCTGATTTTTTATTCATTAAGTTCCATTTTGTTTTTTTGTTTGTTGCAGTAATACATCATGTTGTGCGACATGCTGTTTGTGATGTTGCATTCAACTGCTACTGTATTAAAAAAAGTAAACAAGAGATTTATATGTAACACTATCTGATAGAGATTTGTATCTTTATTAATATGTTTTTTTTTTTCTTTGTGGACTTAAATGAATTCATACACTATTAAAATTTATTCAAATCAATCCCATCAAACATTCAAGTTTAATGTCAAAATTGCTTAAAATCGAGCTCTAGATAAAAATTAAATTAATTTAAATGCGAATCAAGAAACAAAGTATTTAGTACAGACATATTCCGTTGTTTAAAGATTGAAATTATATTTAAGATTTTTAACCAATTAACAAGCCAATACTGATTGTATTTAAATTAAACTGAATATTTTGTTAACCAAATGACTAAAATTCTCTTTATAGGCTTCAGTTCAAATCTCATAAGACTCCAGCTGAGATGGATATTGATTTATTTCTAATGTGTCTTATGAGAATTAGACTACTACTACTGCGGAAGAAAAGGCTTTGCATAGATGATTAGTGGTCTGAACACTAATTGACAGTATTTGATAGAAATTGAAAATATATTTGATTGTTTATTTCACAGCATTTAATTTAGTTGGTCAAAATCCACAAAAGGAGTACAAGTTATTAATTTGATTTCAATTTAAATCACAATAAATTTATAACTATGCAGCACTAGCACCAAAGGCCATTGGTCAACAAAGTTGTCTTTAATTTAAACACTTGCTTAATAATAACATTTGATATCAAATTGAGAAATTGACATTCATTCAACATTTATTTTCTCTATTTAGTGTCAAACATTTATCTAGTGTTTGGAAGATATGAGTACAATCTACAATATGCCAGCCATAACCAGTGTGCTTTTCTACCCCCATCGTCATAAAATAAATTTTTACAAGTAAAGGTTTCTACAGAATTATACGCAGGATTGTGGTTTTCTACTATAAACTTTGGTCTAAAGGAGTTAAGCATGATAACTTAGTTCGTTACCATCGTTCTGCTGGTAACAAAAAAAAAATATATAAAAAAATTAATAAACAAATAGGACTACTGTTCTTATAAGAGAGTAACTCACTGTCCGCTTATATCCAAAAAGTTCCCTGGAGAAATATGCACTTCAATTCCACAAAAATTTATGATTCAGTTTAACAGCTTCCAAAATGTTAAATATTTAAAAACTAATTAATCCGAGAGGACCCAGCCTATTATGCATTTGCTGAAAAAAGGAGAGTAATCTAACTGCTTTCGAATTATTTTGTATTAAGGTACCAGTCTTCCCCTCCTACGCATCCTTGCTTTTGTTCGGATATACACTTAGTTTTAATCATAACATTCATAATAGTCCCAACATTGCCGTTCTCTAGATATACAAAAATCACTAAATGCTTTTTTAGGGGGCTATATTTCCTCTTCCGAATTTCTTTTCCGTTTGCATATGCTGTTAACATACACTTAAATTTTAATAAAATTTTCACTTGCCCTCAACAAAGACGTAATGTTTAAAGCCACTTTATGACTAACAACATAGATCAGTTGTTTACCGCTTACCACCAACACGAGGAGCAGCTTTTCGTTGGACCTTGGCGGCTTTTTGTTTGGGAGCAGCCTTTGCTTTAGGTTAGGCGGGCTGAGTGGCTTTCTTGGCATCTTTGGTGGCACGTTTTTGTTCCTTGGCAGCCTTGATGGCTTATTCGCATTAAGCACGATGTACTTCAGACTTCGTGTTACGCTTAGCTATAATTTCGGCCAAGGAGGCACCAACAATAGCTCGTTGGAACTTCTGTGTTCTGCGCGTATGCTTCTTCAATACCTTTACGGTGCTTGCGGCGGTACAAGACAGTCCAAGTAACCTTACGGGGATTACGTTTCATCAAATAGGAGCACTCGCATTTCTTGTCCAAGAAAGTAAAGATCTTGCAATCAACTTTAACCATGGTCTTGCCATGAACGGGTTAGATTTTGTACCCACTGAATGAACACAAACCGATTTTCATCTTGCGTTGTTGCTTTTGCTCAAATATATACTTTATTTTCGTAGAACGCCCATAAAAGTTAGAAAGTCTCACTAATGCATCTCTTTTTATATAAAAATGTAATAACTGCTTTGAAGGGGGATGCCTTCCCCCCAAAAAAAACCATTACAAATAATAAATAAGCCTGTTTAAATTTCGTAATCATTAGCAAGATGGCTGCGAAATTTTTGGGACGATCGCTCTTGTCGTTTAGCTTCCTATAAGGAACAAACAAATATTCACATATACAAGCGCAGATTCATTTTTATATATATTAAAGGTATATCGTAATATAATTATATACCAAATATTTAATATTGATATTTATAGGTATTTTACATAAAAAAATATTTGAAATTTTTAAATTTCATTGGTCGCCTAAACAATTCATCAGTGAACTTTGAAGATATTACAACGCATATGTTTATGCCAAACGAATCAAATACCATATGGGAATTATATATTGTATATGATTATTACACAATAAATAAACATAGTTGCCTTAGAATGGTGTTACATACCCACCATTCAACAAAAATATTATATTCGATATGAATCTATTTTATATTTATTTCCTGCAGCATTTAGACAATTAGAAATCATTCGGGTGCCAATGATAGTATTTATTAGTTAAAATGAAATAAAAAATTTCTATTTTATATACTTAATATCAAAATCTATCTAAATAGTAAACTTTTTGTTTGTTGGGTTACAATGGCACAACACACCTACACAGCCATGAAAAAGATGTAAAACATAAAAAAAGGTGTTAAAAAATTAAAGATTAAAAAGCTTTTTTAATTTATTGTATAATAAACACAACCCTTGACTAAATTTAAATGTTTTATGTTATAATTTATCAATATTGTAGTCAAATCCGTATAAACGGAAACCATTTTATTTAAAAAAACACTTAATTGAAATCGAATATGAAATCCTTCAAAAGAAAGTCCGCATTAAATAGAAATCTATTAAATGAAACTCATTTCATTTTCAAAAGTGCAAATTTTTATAAAACAAACATCATTTTTTGGTGACGAAATGGCATGCAGTGACAGCCGATTTTAGTCGTAATAAATTCAATCGATAAAATCCAAAATTTATAAAAATAAACCTCAACTCAAAATTATTATACCTGCATTTTAAATTTATTACATGTAACGTATTTTATATTTTTGTCTTAGGGAACAATTCAAAGAATGTTAAGTTCATTTAAGCGAAATGGTGTCCACTTATCTGAAGTCCGGTTAATTGAAATTTGTTAAATTTATGAATACTTTTTCGTAACTTAAGCCCATATGGATTCCACTGAATTAATCACGGATATGGCGGGAAAATCTGTCTACTATAGACGATTTGAAAGAATTTAATTGAAAGTTTTTTTTTGTTTGATGCTGATATAAGGTTTTTTGGGTTAGTTTTATTATAGAATTTTAATTATAATAGCGAATAGAATAAAATTGAATTTCGATAGTGATCCAAAATATTGAGCAATACTCTTTTTATTGCAATTGAACATCCTCTCTTGCTGCAGCAGGAGGCACACTCAAGCCCACAGCAGGAAGTTAGAAACTTAAAGGACAACCATAGTGAAAATCCCAAATCAAAAAAATAAATTCTAATAGAAGAATTTCAATATTAACAACAAGTTTTAATAATAATTTATGGTACTGAAGATACCACAAGTTACATGAAGGTGCGACTAATTTCTAAAAAGGTTGGTATATAATTTCCAAAAATATTAAAAACTGTGATGAACAAGTTTAAAATTATCCTTGATAGGACTTAAAGGACTTTAAGAATTACCAGGATAGTATTAACCACTTTATAAAATTTGGAAACATATAATTAAGGCCTAGACCTGTTCTTAAATTAAAAATTTTATTTATATGTTGTTTCTTATTTTAGCAACTGACCCACTGTACTTTATGTAAATTAAAAGATTTTTTTAGTTTCATTTTATTCCCACCATGTTTTTCTTTGCATGAAAGTTTAAAATTATCCTTGATAGGACTTGAAGGACTTTAAGAATTACCAGGATACTATTAACTACTTTATAAAATTTGGAAATATATAATTAAGGTCTAGAGCTGTTCTTGAATAAAAATTTTATTTATATATGGTTTCTTATTTCAGCAACTGACCCACTGTACTTTATGTAAATTAAAAGATTTTTTTTCTCAATTCCCACGAATTAAGAAATTTCGAATTTCATTAGGTCTGCAAAGACCTTTGGTCCAGTGTGATACCATCAAAACTCTTCCTTATGTAGTGCATTCCTCATGTAAAGTCAAAAAGATTCAGAGAACCTCTCACTCGTGTTATTAATAATCTATGATATGACTGAATGTAAAAGTCCTTTTAAATTTTTTTAGTTCGATTCTAAATATTTTAATGAGAAAGTCAAATTTTTATTTAATATTTTTTACATAAATATTTAAATACTTCTCTATCATAATATTTCTTAGTCAACAAGCGCCACTAATAAAATCCAATAATAAATTCCAATTAACAGGAAATAATCAAATAGTTTTCTCAAGTCTTTTAATAATTACACACACACACACAAATGAGAGCGTATCATAGTATGCGTTTTATAAGACCTTCAGGAATCCCCCCATTTAAAAGCCAAGAAATTACGAAACTAATTCAAACTTAATCAATTGCAGCTGAAATCCAATCACCTCAATAGAATTCCTTATACATTAAGTGATGATGTGACTTTGATTGCTGGAAGGCCCATCAATTAATTCGTAATTAAAACATTCCTAGAATCACCAATACAAACTATAATTAACACTCTAACAAAAGAAAAGTTAAAATGAAAAACCAAAAAATTATGAAAGAAGTATTTGGGATTAAAAGCAATTGAATCCTACAACCAATGAATATTAAAAAAAGAAATAAAATTAAGAACAAAATTTAAACTATAAAATTTCAAAGAATTCAAACAGCTTGAATTTCCAATGTATTTTCAGAAACACAAATACACACAAAAATTCAGATGAACACATGCATACAGAACTTAATTTAATCATATTTTTTTTATATGTAAAACTTTAGAAACTTTTCCCCAACATCCAACTGAAAGAGTAATTAAACCACTTCCAAGACATTTCTTAAACAATAAATTTATTGTAAATTGGAAAGTCTTTTCTCTGCAAGAATTATACTTTTGAGATCAAAAACAAAGATGACATAGTTCAATCTGTTAATAGATGAACTATTATAGAAGAATGAAAAAAGAAATAAAGACAGCCAAGGAGTTGTCATTTTGCCACAAAAATTCATATTCAAAAATCAAATTCATACTCAAAAATTTAAATTCTGTAAGAAATTTAATATTTTTTTTAATTTGATATTTTTTATTTAAAACATTATGTTTATTTTTAATTATTCAATAATATTTCTATAGCCTGTGGATATTTTCCTCAGGAAATTAAAATTATTTATTGTAATGTATTTATTTATTTAAATAATTGTAATTTCCTGATGAAGATACCCACAGGGTGTAGTAATATTGAATAATTAAAAATTAATGTTAATGTTTTATAAAAGATCTCAAATTCAGAAAATAATTCAATTAATTAATCAAAATAAAAGTCGAATAATATCATCAATTCTATGTGAAAACAAATTTTATCGGAAAACTTTAAAAATCTAGGGATGTGTAGTATGAGCAACATTCGATCGTCGACTTTCGCTGAATGAGCTGATCGAATGGAAATAAAAAATTGTAGTGTTATTTCTGATAAAAAAATTCCAATTTTACTTAAAATATATGTCATTAGAAAATTATTGTTTGGGTATCCTTTTATCAAATTTTTACGTTTATCAATATGAGTTACAACGGATACTCAAGAACCAATTATTTGCAAGATCTATTTTAATAAATGATACACGATGGAAGAGCAGTATATGAATAAGGCAACTGTTTTAGAAAAAAGATATCATAAAAAAGAAAATGCAATGAAAAATATAATAAAACAATTAAAGCAAAAAAGAAGAAAAAAACGATAGATTTGAAGGCATGGTCAAATCAGGTAGAGGTGATAAGAACTGGTCACTGAAAACATGCGATTTGACCCCGTTGGACTATTTCTTGTTGCGTTTTTCTTAAGTCGCACCCTACGGAAATAAGCCACAGACCACTACGTCCCTAAAAGTCAATAAACGAGTGCCAACAGATTCATTGCTGCGATCTACCCAGCAAAGCCCCGGCAAACAATTCCATGATTATATATTTTATAATGCTGGCATTGGCAGGTCCTTCAAA
Source organism: Germaria angustata (assembly GCA_963681545.1). Taxonomy (NCBI): domain Eukaryota; kingdom Metazoa; phylum Arthropoda; class Insecta; order Diptera; family Tachinidae; genus Germaria; species Germaria angustata. Next base: position 19,457,712 of record OY812999.1, on the reverse strand, counting down.
TGAATAGAAAATTTTTTTAATGAAAGACCTCTTACATAAAAGGCTCCCAAAATACAACAGTGATCTTGCAATTTCACATCCTGTTTATTTATTTTTCAAATAGAACCATGTGGCCTTCCGGAATTTGGATAATTACTTGCTTTGGAATAATTATAAGCATAGGATATGATAAAGGATCCTGATCATTCAATATTTTACCACATTCAACCTACAAATCATATCGATGTCGAATTGCCAAGACGATTTATTGACAGATGTCACTATTTTGAAAAAGGAAGATCCCCAAAAGGAGTTTTGGATTTAAAAAAAATTAAAGTATGAACTTCAACCATTAAATCGTGGCCAATAACATTGAAAAATCAAAACTATTAAAATAATGTTTCTCTATGTCCGCATTAACAATATAAAAAAAATTTTATAACTGATTGGAACAATATCCTTAGTAATTTAAATCAACTCATTTTCATTACTGCAAAAAAATATAACTTAGAATTTTCTTTAGATTTTCTAGTGGCAATTATAAAATAACATCAAGGACTTGTCTGACCCTTCGTTTTGCTGCAGCATTATCAACTGCTAATTTATTTTTGAAGCCGAAAAAAAAGAGATTTCACAATATTTCCAAACGATTTATGTGAACCATTAGCGAGATGGAGATAAAAAAGGACAATGGGAAATAAATATCTGTATAAGAAGGTAAGAACAAACATTTATTTAACGGTGATTAAATGCGCATAAGCTTTAAATAAAAGCACGAAAACCTTTAACTTTTAGGAAAAAAGGGAATTTAATAAAAATCCTAAGGTTTAAAAAACATATGAAACACTTTTTGTATTGGCAAATATTATTCGCCAAATAGAGATTTTTAATAAAATTTTCCAAATCTTCTTTGCGCAACAATATTATCGAAACGGACACACACGTTAAAATTTTTTCTTAATATACCTTTCAGAGAAAGCCATACTAGAAAAAAAGTAAAATTTTCAATAAAAATTGTGTTAAAATTTTTTTCAGTAAGAATTTCCATTTTTAAATTTTTCTGCCTCATCCTCCTTCTTGCTAAGCTTTTACGTTAATGGCATTTAAGTTATCACGGATTTTCCTCCTATAAATTATACAACTTCTATTTCAGAAACATTTATTTTCTGGTCTTCTTACTACAATTTATTGTTATTTACTTGCTCAAACTTTAAATATAAAAATAAACCAAAAATGTTTATTTCAATATTGAGATTTAAACGCAAATTAACGCCAAATTTTTTATTTTACGATATAATTTTGTTTGATTCTCAATTTTTCACTTTTTAAGCCCATGTTCAAGTACTTCTTTGAAAGTTCAGTTTAAATTCTTAGTTATTCTCTTTAATATCAATGGTTTTTCTTAAACACAAATACATGAAAATATTTTTGCATCATCGTCGACAAAAATGTAATTGATTCAATTAAAATGAAAAAGAGGAACATTTATTTTATTTTTATTTTTCAGTTTAATTCTGTATATGTAAACGTTTTGGGGCAAACAATAGACAGTAATTTTTAAATGAATATGATGATGGGTGGCAATCGCTGTAACATGAATTGCGTGCGCGATAAGGCCACTTTGATTTTTGATCCTTCCTAAATACGAAATAAATTTAAAGGGTAAAAATTTGCTTCCAAGTGAATGGGTACATATTTTATTTTAGTTTAGAACTCTGATCTTGAAACCCTATTTATATTTAAGGTTTTATTTTATAAGACTGAACATTTCTAAAAATTTTTCAAATTCTTTATATGAAAACATTTTTAATGACCTTAAGAGTATTCAAAAATATTAAAAATATTATAGATGTTTCTCCAACAAAAAAAAATTCTTAATATATTTAAAAGAATTTTTTTTCTTTAAGATTGGGCCTACACTATATATTTTTGCATAAAAATTTGTTGCATGCAACTTTTTATCCCCTGATAGAATTTCAGATCAAAAGTTTCACGAAAAGTTGAGTGTTTTATATATAGTCAATGAAATCATGGTAGTTAAATTTTTTGCAGACATTTTCTTTTAAATCAATAAAACCAGAGATATGCGGTTATTCATGAAATGCACATGTATTCATGCAAAAAAGTTCAAAAATTTTATTATTATTTTAAATATTTCATTTCTAGCTTTTTTGCAACAAAACAACATGCACATTCAGCTGCACAAAACAACCATAATCCTATTCCCACTGCATTTAGACAGTCCACGACGATTAAAAGTATCAGAGAAATACGGTTCTCCTAACTATTTTTTCATTTTCATGAAGAAAAAAAAAACAACAGTCAAACAACATCGTACAATCAAATGAAAATTTTAACAATGCAACATGTGGCTTGCAAAGGATATTTTTTGTTATAAAAAATTCTACAAGCAAATGCTCAGGCACACAAACTCATATCAATATGCAAGGATTTTATCCCAAACTGACCAAAGATGTATTCTGTTTTGGAAAGCCCTTGGCTTAGTAGGTGTAGGAGCGTGTGCGGTTCCGAAAATGGACGCACAACAACACGAAAAAGCCTTTTTGCTAACCATTGAATATCTCAGCGAAAATAGTTTAGGGCTTAAATGATTGGAGAAAAACCATTAATAGAGTTTTCGTTTCTGTCAAAAATTTTATACATAAATTTCCACGCGGGAATTTTCTATTTTGTTCAAAGATGTGGGCAACATTGTGAAATTGAACACGTTCTTTTCTAAATATGTTGCACATAAAATATATAAATATTTCACATGTTTTACACTCAACTTTATTTAAGAGTTAGATATTACCCTTTTTATATGTGTTAAATTCTATGTTTATACCAGAAGGGACTATTTATTTAATTTTCGTTAAATATTTGCTTTTATGTGTAAAACTTACAAAATAATAAATTTATCAGGCAACTATTGATCTATTGAGAGCCTGAAAAAGGAAACGCTTTCTGAAGTAATTAAAGCCGATATCAGTAGCCTCAAAATCACGTAAATAACATTCAGTTTTCGACCGTTTAAACTGCAAATAATTGTGTGGCGGGTAAGGGAACAATTTGCAACTGATCCAGAAGCAATCAAAAGAATTAACAAACTGTTTGCTTCACTACACTATTTAAAATATATTCGTTATATTTAATTTGTGCTTCTATTTTAATTCGTGTGTTGCTGCCATTATTTTTTTTTTATTATTAAATTTAACACAATCATATTGATGAAATATAAATAACAGAATTAAGAAAAGGCCAAATTCGAAACATGGAATGTCGATTAATGCGACATCCTTCTTTTATCTTCAAATTAACGAAGGCAACATATGCCATCATATTAAATTTAATGGACATTTTCAAAGTTTGTCACATTGAGTTTTAAATTACCATTATCCCATTTAAGGGATATAAAGTTATCAACAGTCTGCTGTACACATTAAAATTGACTCATTTAAAAACATCATTATCTTGTAATTAATTTCAAAAGGCAATATTGCTTGCCGTGTGTGTTGTGGAAATTTATAGTATTTATAATTGCAATTAGTAGAATAATCATTTGAATGAAAATTTCATTTAAAGTCGGTAAGGACGGGCAATTAATCAAGCATAAATTAAGCTTGAAGTTGTGGTGTTTTGCTCAGAACTAGATAAAATGGGTCAGGTTTTGTCAAAGTTTTCAGCCAAATGCTTTTACAAATAGGAAAAAATAACAAAAAATTGTTTTACTGTGCAAAGTGCTACAGTAATAAAAAGACTTAAATATTTAATATGGTAAAATTATTATATTATAGTTATAGAATTTTGGCCGTTTTATTTGAATTTATAAATAAAATTTATTTTTTCAAACTTAGGGTCTCTTCTTTTTTAATTTTGTTAATCGATAATTTGGTACTCATCGAGTAACTTCTTGAAAATGTTTCTTTATTTATTTATTTATATTTATTCTCCAGATGGTACTCGATGATGAATACCGAAATATCGATTAATAAAATTAAAAAAAAGAGACCTTAAGTTTGAGAAAATATATTTAATAACATATTTAAAAAGTGAATTTCGACTCTGTGAGCTAAAGAAGATGGTACCTAAGAGCTCGGGAGCGTCCAAAAGATGTAAAGAAAATTTGCATTTTCGTCACTTGCAGCAAAATATATGAATTTTAATCTTTCTTAAAATTTTCAATATTTTGATTTCTTTATAATATAATATGATTGCGTATGACAAGACTCTTAAAAATGCTTTGAAATTTTAAATTAATTTTTTAATAAACTTTACAAAAAAGTACGAATCAGCGCTTAAAAAGAAATAATTATTGATTTTTTTTTTTAATTTTAGAAATAATTTGCAAAAACACAAAACTTTTTTGAAGGTCTAGCGGTCGTACTGTTAAAAGCACTAGAGAAATATCAGATAAACAACTTTCTTCCGAATAAAACAAATTGAAAACTAAAGCAATTTTCAAAATTTAGTTTTAACAATTTTTGTTAATTTCTCTTAACTAAGCAAGTTATAATTACCCAAAGAAAAATTGCTTGAAAAGGAAAACTATGAATAACAACAAGACCATTTTCCCAACTGAAATGATCTAACGGCGGTTGACAAAAAATCACTCATGAAACATTCGTTGCCAGTCGTGTACAAATACGTATGAGTTGCATACGAAATAATACTCATACGCAACTCTTTCATGTGAGTATCCGATATAAATATTTCTAATGTATTTTAAGTGCATAAATATTTTGTACATTTGCAGCCTTGCGAACTAAGAGGAACAAAGAGGTCAATTAAGTGCAACATTCTTGTAACTTTAGCATTAACAAAAATTCATTAAAAAATTTCTTAAACAAACACTCACTATTCAAGACCATTTGAATATCTAATGGTCTTCACATTTCTAAGAAAAAAAATCAAAATAGCAAGAGTTACGAAAAATTAAGTTAAATCATCAATGTGAAGAAATTTTAAAGAATCGTTGCTGTTTAATTTCTAGTAGACGAACGCATTTGATGCTGCTTGCAATCATGTATGAATGTGCATTTGCTAATACAGTTGCACAAAAACAAACACATGCACTTTGATTCGCATGAAAAAGAGCTCTCTCATACTCAAACACACACACACAGAGTCATTAAACATGGACGCTCATTTACTTCATTACACCATTTCACAATCTGTCACTCGTTGCAAGAGAAACTGTAATTTTCAAAATGACTGTTATGGCACCCCAATGAATACGTCCATACAACCAAAAAAAAAAGGATTGTGCAACAAAGGAAAGGCAACATGAAACGCATATGAAATATGTTACAGTGGCAGATTAATTGTCTAAAATATTGAATGGAAAATTAAATTAAAGAAAGGATGGGCCGACCAGTTCTGTTTGATTGCTAAAATTTGCATATTCTGGGAGAGAAATCTATGAATAGTCTTAAGTTTGAAAATGTCTACATACGAGTACATCACTGTGATGAATTTTGAATGAATAATGATGCAAAATATGACAAAAAAGAAATACATTAAATTATATATCTATGTGGGAGTGTGGGGATAAGGATGTGTGTTACACTAGAGTATGTAAGAAAAAAAGCAAAAATGTTTTTATGGTATCAACAAAACTACGACTATAAAATTACATGTATTTTTTTTTTCTAACTGTCTACATGATTGTTCCAACAATAATGTTTCTTTATCTCTTTGTTTATTTCTTTATTTCAGTCTTCCACTAATAAAAATTTCTAAAGTCAAAATATATGTATTACCCAGTTATTTAAAGTATATAAATATTTTCAATAACAATAATGTTGTTATATTTAGCCGACTAATTGCAAACGTAGGTGGGCCAGTACCAAGCAAGCGAAAGCTCCTAATGCAGGCTAGCAACAGTATCCTTCCTTACGGAAGTGAGATTTGGGGCGAGCAAATGAAAGCGAGCAAAAGGGCGAACAAATTATTAGTTGTACAAAGAACAGCAGTGCTAAGAGTGATATCTGCATATCGTACGGTGTCAGCATGCGCGGTTCTAGTGATATAAGGAATGATACCAATTGATCTGCAAATATTAGGACGAAGAAAGCTATGGACGATAAGACATATTAACAGCATTGAAACCGAAAACGATAATAAAATAAGGCAGGAGATTATGAAGAGTTGGCAGGATAGGTGGACCACTAGCACGAAAGGGAGGTGGACCGCAAGACTCATTCCAAATATAGAGAAGTGGGTGAATAGACGATTTGGGGATGTAAACTACTACTTGACTCAGATGTTGTCAGGTCATGGATACTTCCGAAAATATCTCCACAAAATGAAGAAATGTGGCAATTCGTCTTGCTTGTACGAAAACCAAGATTTTGTGGATGATGCTGAGCACACTTTTTTCAAGTGTTCCCGATGGACAGTACACCGTGGAGAGTTGGAAACCATTACAGGACCACTGACGGTGGAGAACATTGTAGACAATATGATATCTGATGCGACCAAGTGGCGAGCCGTTGCGAATTACTGCGAAAGAATATTAAGGTCGAAGAAAACTTTCTAAAACGCTGCAGGATGACTGATGAATGCATCAATGTAGACGACAGCCTAAAAGTAGGCTACATTAAGCAGGATGGCTGATAGCCAGCCATTGGGAAACCACTTCGAAGTAATGCTAACGCGGTCCCGGAGTGGGATTATTTCCCGGAGAAAGGAGGTTTATTTTTAGTTGGTATACCTATAAGGGGAGCTCGACATATCACTGATGCAGTAATGCATTTTGACCTCCTAAAAAAAAATTATAATGTTGTTATATGACCACTTAATCAATAATAATCTGCTACAACTATAACACGGTTATAAAGGACCATACAGAAAGTGTATTAAAACCAAACAGATTATATTTAAGAAATATTAAATGAAATATTAATATAATTAATTGATTTATTAATAAGTCTTAGGCAATCGGTAGCATATCAAAAATGTAACTCATACCCTTTCCTATGATCCTTAATATAGGAACTGCTACATGTTTATGTAATTAGTAAAGGATAAATGCACTTGGGGAAAACATGCATAAAAAGGTCAGATGGGAAATAAAAGAGGCCCCCTTAGAGCAGACAAGAAATTTCCTATGTCAAATGTGAAAAGATTATTAGAATATGAGAAAATACGTAATTTTATTTTTATAGCTTTTAGACAAAATTTAAAGGCATGATATCCTAATAAGAAAAGGCGAAGAAAAGATTATCTAAAACTTAGTGATATAGTTAGATGTGGCTTCCTATTTGGAGGCGAAAAATTTAAAGTATTATATAGTCCCTCTTTTAATAACCCTGTGATATTTCACAACAATCAACCCCAAAAATTTGCGGTATAGCCAGATTCCCCAGGTCTGATACGCGTACTTTGTAATAAAATCGAACTATAGAATTTATTAGTCCCTTTCTTCTGATTAATATTGAACCAATAGTACCAGATAAGAAATAAAACTTTTGTTAACATAAAATTTTTGTTCTCATTTTTGCTGTTGATTACATTTTAAAGCATCGATAAAGTTTATTATAAAAAAATTAAAATTGTATCCTTTAATAATAAAAAAAGTAAAACTAACAAGAAAGACAATAAAATAAAATTATACAACGAACGTATGATTTTTGTATTTATTTGCATTGGAGGTATATTAATATACATATACATACATATATATATATATATATATATATATATATATATATATATATATATATATATATATATATATATATATATATATATATATATATATATATACATATATATATATATATATATATATATATATATATATATATATATACGAGTATACATATCGATCCTATTGCTTATATATTGACAAATGTACACAAATATATTTCAAATAAAAGTATACAAAAATATGGTACGTTGAGCGCGTAAAAAGCTTAAATCACATAATATTCGATAATCACATTTTCACCGAAATGGGTTATAAATAATCACTAAAATTTAGAATTAAAATTTTGTAATTCTTAGAAGTGGCATTACAAATTTAGAGTAAAATTAATTCTACAACTGCCATACAACTTAATTTATTCGTAAAGATGGTTTATAAAAGTATTACTCTCATACAATTTTGTGTTTGTCCTTTAAGCTTTTTTGGCGATTAGGGCACGATATATATTCCTTATACTATTACCATGAGTATAGTGATATAATTCCTACCAACATTGCAACATGTTTCTGAGAATATTTACATAGTTGTGATGAACATAAAATAATATTCGAGAAACCTTGATATTAGTTGGTAATTATGATTGTACCAAGCGTGTTTTTCTTTCTGTGTAGATAAAGACAAAATACTCAATCATGTAAGAAAAGTAAAATACGAGTACATATGTTTACATTGGATACATAAAGGTAATCGAGCCTACGGCCACATTGTCATCAATCAATACTGGCAGGGTCGATATACACCCAAATGTGATACATCTTGGAAGCATCGACTACACGCAAATAGAAAATATGATTGATGCAGTTATGGTTTGCTTTAAGCGTTACATCGGATACGTTATTATGTTCGACTATACTGTGATAAAGGTTGTGTGAAACATATTATTGTGTTCTTAAGGATAATAAAATTAAAACAAATTTTCTTAAATTTTTATACGTTTTATATTTAAAACACACTTATAACAATTGTATAATACTTACAATAAATATACATGTGCATATACAAATACATCTCAGAATATAAAATTTCTTAACCGACTTTAAAAGAGGAGAAGAAGTTATCAATTCCTCTACATTATTTTCAAAATGCTGTTTTATTTGAAAGGACATGATTATGAATTGTGAAATTTATAGGAAAATCGCAAGGACAAAGTAAGCACTAGATATATGGGTTATATTATAGCTGCGCTATTTATAGACCGATTATCAAAATGTTTATTTAATAATATGTTTCATTCTTGCATGGAAGTAACGTATGAACTAAAAATTGATGAAATCATCGAAATTTGATTGCCCCTTTGCATAGAAGATCATTTTTTGTTTTTTACCAGAATTTCACAACTTTATTCCACACAATTTATTGTAGAAATTTTTTAATGATATTTATACTATATTACAACAAAAGTTTTCTATCTTACAGTGTGATTAGAATTATCATAGTGAATAAATTTACTAGTTGAGACGCTTATATAATGGTTATGGTTAAGATATCATAACTTCCAGTGTCATAATATCCATTTATGTAAAGACGCTTTCAAAAGTGTCGCAAGATCAATGGACATTATAACACCTCATAAATATATTATTTATTGTTATAAATGGCCTTAAAATAAAAAAATGCGCCAGAACGAAGGAAAATCTTTATGAAATAAATCCCATGTTCGAAGTACCACAGAAGAAAAATACCCGCGACCGACCCAAGGCCGGCTATATTTGCTGCTTCGCTTTATAAGGATTCCCTGCATAAACGGCCTTTGACCGGAAGGACGAATTTGTTCGTCTATTAAATTTTGAATACCGGTCCTGCTTCATAAAGGTTTCCCATGTAGATATTATCGCACATATCAATGATGATAATGTCGTAGTGTCCATTGACATGATAATGCTTTTGAAAGTGCCTTTATGTCCATACAATTTAAAGTATCACATGGTCCGCGGACATTATGACACTATACACTTGAGCATATCACTATGGCAAAAGGCCCTCCCATGGTGTAGAATGTAAAAACTAAGTGTTCTAGGAATAGTAATTTTATAGTCTTAGTTATAAATAGTATAAAAAAGCACAAAATAATCCCTGTGATCATAATTTTTAAATGTGTAATATACAAAATTATGCCAAGGTTCTTAAATCCAATAGCCTGCTATACCTCAAGCCATTTTAAATGTAAACTACAGATCTATTTTACACATATTGTAAGATTCCGTATGATTTAATCTTTAGCTTAGAATTTTTATATAGTACATATGTATCATTGTGTGTATTTATTGGAAAGGTCCCACTGTGATTTTAAAGTCTACATTATTGTACACAAACAACTCTGTGCATGCACATACAAACGCGTGTTGCATAAATATATTTGAAATCATATAAATGCTGTACGACCGTCACGACTAGTGGAATAGCAATAATAAAACTAAATGCCATTAAAAGTGTAAATGTATGGGTGAATGTTTATTTATATTAAAGTAAATGTGTCGGTGCATTTGCAACTGTTAGGGGCAAAATAAAACAAAGCAGAAAATTTACCCCAAACAGATGCCGCTGTTTGGTCAATTTACGACATTGATATTGTCCAGGAGCGATTTGAATGCAAGAGGAGGCAGCAGCTTGAGCAAAATGTTAAACGGAAATTGAAATTTTACAGCAAATCGTGTAGGCATTCAAATGTAAGTGTTTAAAACAAATTATTGCCACATTCCAACATGATGCAAATAAATAGTCAAATATTTAATTGTTTGTTCAAACACATAAAAACAAATGTTTATTGGAGTGTTATTTAATTTATTATAATCCCTGGAAATGAAAAAGCTTGTTTTAATTTAATTTAAATATACGATTTTAGTTTAACGAAATAAATAACTGGAGTAAAAATGTAACTTAATCAACTACAAATTACAGGCCATAGAGTTTATTAAAAAATGAACATATTTTTTTGCTTTATGGAAATTTTAGCAAACTATTTTTGTAAGTAGAAAATATTTGAGTAAATAAACTGATTTTGGCTTTTATTTTAGAGACAGATTGGTAAATATTCAAGCCAATAACGCAAAAATTAATGAAGCGCTTTGAGCTGTTTTTATTCATCAGCATCATTTCTAAATCAGGACACAGAATTGCCTCCTCTTGCACATGTTGAAATGGATTATGACCAGAAAAATTTGCTGAAAATTTTATGTAACGATAGATGTTAATGTTGATGGGCCAAAATTTTTTATTAGATCGAACATAATCTCTTTAACAATATAGTTGAAGTACTTTTTTTGTGATAATCATCGAATGGACCCACATATTAATGGGCATAGAATTAAGTTTCGTGGTACTATTTATTTTCTTTATACAACAATGAGGTCTGACAAGACCTTTTTTATACACATGTAATTTTGGGCTTAAAAATATTTCTCAAAGGGTCGTTGCATGTACCTCATTGATCCATGGCCAGATAAAGAAGTCGCTAGAAACTATTTACACAAATAAAACTAAATAGATAAATAACTATACACATAATCAAGTATATATAAGGCCTAAATAAAAAATGTTTTATGAGGCAAATTTTGCATGAAAAAATCTGTTAGAAAACTTTCAGAAATAATAAAACATAAGGGATAAAAAGTGTTTATATATTTTATGATTCGAAAATTCAGCATTAATTTACCTCAAAATGCTGGGAGCGCAAATATGAAATATTTTTAAAATTTAAGCAAAAATAATAATTTTGAAAGAGTATGGCGCAAGAATTAGAAGTACTCGTACATCTGCATAATACTCGTACTTGTTGCATAAGCAACTTTGGACTGCATTCATTTTTATTTGTTTAGTTGCAGTTAAAAATATTATTTTTAGAAATAATTTTCTGATTATTAATTTTTGATTAGAATATAATAGAGTTTTTTGTCAAATTTATCCTCAAAGTCAGTTCACGAGCTCTTATATGTTTAATGAGATTAAAATTATTATTTATGTTCCAAGCACCAAATATAACTGAAAAATAAGTTTTTAAAAAGCAAAAGTTAGAAAAAAAATTAAATAGTTATTTTTCAAATCTCTTTAAATAAATAATACAAATAAGCAATTTTACTTGGTTTTCTTATAACCATGTCCAACAGTATCAAATATTGTTATTTATTATTTGCGACATTTTCTTAAAAATAAACAGTTTTTTTAGTCTTTATATAATTATTATACAACATTTCATTGGTTGCTAAAACCAAATCATCAGAATGTTTCTATACAAACCAACACAACAAACAATTTACTCAACGTGAGTCTATTTTATTTTTTTCTTAACACCCATACAATTAAACATTCGAAACCTACTATGATTATGTATTTGTTGTAATTCATATGCAATATTGAAATTCTCATATTGAATTTGATTTATGTGGCATAAACATCCGAGGTTGAATGTTTTCAAACTGCTTAAACTTCACTGACGATTTGGTTTTAGCAACCAATGAAATGTCGGCATATGAAGAGGTAAAGCCACAATAAACTTTTGATTTTTTCTATGCATTTTCGAAAAGCTCTAATTATTTTTATACAAAGTTATTTGAAGTAGTTCATTTGAGACTTTCGTATACAAAAATTATATTTTTGCCTGCCTGTATGTCGTCTAACTGTCATCGATCATATGGTTCTATTTCGGGAGCTTTAAAATTTTCACGAAATATGTGTTACTATGGCCACTATAATAATATGGCCGCTATAAGAATATTTGTAAATTGCATTTATGCACACACATTGATGCATGCAACGTTCGTTCAGATAAATTGCAGCGTAAGTTATTTAGTATAATTTTTAAAACAGAAAATATCCTTACAACACTGACTTCTGTTACTCGAACGTCATGAACTATTGATGATAGCTTCCTTAGGAAAGGCTACGGAATATATTTTCTTCTGCATAGTACCTTAGTTTGCATCAACATGAAATCTGGATTCCTTATAAATAACGATTTTAAAGAATGCGACTTTCAGCAGTTGACTCTTATGTTTGGAATATAAACTTTTATGCATCAAAGTTACAACTTGGATTTTTTTTTCCTTATGCTTGGTATTTTCCCTACAAGATAAATAGAGTGATTATGGTCATGGAAGACCAAACTTAATAGAAGTCTCTTGTAACAGATTCGGCAGGAATAAAATTTTTATTGATTTCTTATAATTGTTATTTAAAGACCCGAATTCGTGCAGCTGCTTTTTTAAATTATTTAAATTTAAGAAAATAACCGCTATTGCGGTTGTTTGTTAAAAATTTGTTTTTAAATAAAACCGTTATAACCGTTACAACCAATGTAAACATTTTACATTCAACTAATCTGGCAGGTGGTAGACCAGCAGTTGCAATAAAATTTTGAAAGCTAAACATGTTTTTAGCAGAGACATCAACCTCCATTGGTTTATTCATTTTATCAAGAGCTTTTGTTAAATTGAAGCCATACAAAATTAATAAAACGTCAAACGAACAGTAAAAAAGAGACCAAAAAATAATCACTTAATCTGGTGTTGTACAAATAATAAAAGTTACCAGATGACAAGTTTTGATGAATCTAAATCATTTCCATTCATATATGAAGTATAAGAGGAAGTAGTTGGTTCCATAATTTTACCTGACTAGACTATACTGAAAGGAAAATTACTTTAATTTACAGTACGTCGCTTTGTGCAACAAGTTTGCTATGAGACTATTGCGCAATCCGAGATTCTTAATTTAATTCAAGAAAAATATTTTTTCTATAAAAATATTCAATATAATAAAAAAATATGAACATAAAGTTATTATTTTATTTTTGGAACGATTTTCCGTCATCCCACGTCAAATTTGGTTTATGAACATTATTATTTTATTATTATTTTATCACTTTAATTTTTTAATTTTGTAAATTTCTTATTTTGTTCATTTGCCATTTTTTGTTTTTGGAAAATATTCGAATTTTACCCTAATAAATATTTGCTGAAATTTTAATTAAAATTTCCTGAAGAAAACACTCACAGGTTTTTTTTTAAATTTTGTTTATATGCCGACATAACGAACTCATCAGTGAACTTTAAGCAATTTGAAAGTATTTATTGTCATACATTTATGCCAAAGCATTTCAAAAACAATATGAGAATTCTCTATCTTGTGTGAATAGTACAAAATACATAATTGTGGCAGCAATAGAATGTTCTTACAGCACAAAAAACAATTATACTCCAAATGAGTCTATTTTATATTTCTTACAACATGTACTCGTATACAATTGAACTCTTTTTGAGCGTTAATGATAATTTAATCTTCTAATCTTTTTCTCAATGTCTCAAAGCAGCATATAATGTGTGCATAACTTTTGTAGTTGACTTGAGAAATTTAAGAATGATAATATTTCTTAAAAGATGTTTCAATAAATATATTCAAGTCAAATATTTTTAGTTTCCCTACAAGATTTACATGAATTATTAAAAGTTATTTTAATAATTCCACTAGTACTGAACCAACCCAGGTAATAAAAAACTAATTTTCCTCCTCTTTTGCAATTGAAATATTCATAAGAATTACATTTGGCACAAGATCTCAAAGGTGAGGGTCAAGTTATAATAACAATAAAAAATCTTGTTGCCTTGTTGCTACATGCCACAATGCTCTCGTTCACCTTTCCCCTTCTCTGTACTCAAACGCAAAAACATTCCGGTTCAAATGTGATAGAATTTAAACAGTTAAATGCAGATGATCGTTCAGTATGAAGACTGACTACTCGTACTTTTTGTAATAAAACGGAAGACTTTTTGTAATAAAACGTTTCATTGCACTGGATTGTGAAGTTTGTTCGAATGCATTTCTTTTAACACATGATGGGTTTGACCACGAACCGCAAAACAGTTCTTCTAGTAACAATATGCGCAATCCCCTGCATGTGCAATATTAAATGGTCTCAGGTCCCAGCAAAAACAACAGGCCTACCAAAGCGATACACATGCATGGTGGCTGATGACGATAATGATGTTGTCGTCATCTGATCACGATGATGATATTGAAGAAAGAAAGAAATACATGTGTGTTTATACAAAATTACAACGAAGAACATTAGGAATGAAAATGTAAAAGAAAAGCAACACCAAGAAGTCTTTCACGCATATAAAGTAACGAAACGTATCTTACAACTTGGCCCAACAACTTTGTTTTAGTTGCAACTAAGAACGTGACGTGACAAGAACTTCTTTACGGATAATAAGTCATTGTGAAAGCGTTAAGAGACAGTCTCGAGACACTGTTTCATTAGCAGTTTATTTTTCTTGTTCGATTATAAAACACACCGCATAAATAGTGAGAAATTATGAAAATTCTATAAAAATTTTAACATCGACAAAGTGAAAAGTGTTGAGACACTTAAATAATAAATCTTAAGTTTATGGAATAATAAAAGAATTTAATATCAGTTCATACAGTTTTGCTATACGAATATTTTATTATGTTTTATTGAAAATATTAAATAATTTTCAATTTGAAGAGATGAGCCACACCAAAGGATTCCAAGAATCTGAGATCATAGAGACGAAAAAATAACTCGAATTTAAAGTCTGCATGCCGCCACGTCAAGTAAGAAAACCGCAAAATGTTCGAAAAACAACATTTACTTGTTGTCCTGGTTTAGCAAATTTTTTGGCTTTTGATGGCACAGTGATTTTTAAGAATGAAATAATTTTGTAGTTTAAGCACAAATTGAACCAAAATATAAATTTGATAAAAATTTATTTTGATTTATTTTGCCAGAACAGTACAGTTTTTAGATTAAAAGGTGTCTTTTTTGTCCATGAAAATTGCATCAGATCATTGAGATCGAATACAATTTATTTATTACAATTAACGAACACAAATAGCGAAGCTACCTGGATTATCTGCAGATAATGCATGCGATGTCTGCCTCAGGGGTCGAACCTGCGACCTTCCGACTACTAGTCTAGTACACTAGTCTGCGAGGACACCATCTCTTAATACAGAAAGTCTTATTAATTAATATATATTTTTTCACCGCTTTTCAAATAATTTTATATATTCATATTTCTTTTGAATCAATCACCTCTTCCTTGATAAAATATATTTCAATATGGACTATAAAATTAAAAAAAATCATTTCTCTAAAGTGCAGCCGATTTGGCTTTCCTGCCTAGTTTTTTTCACAATAGAAAATTGATCGAACTGTAGCCGTTAATATAGGCAGATGACGATAGAATAGTGTTCGATATTAGACTTAAGAATATTTTGAATTTTGAGAAAATTCTGTACAGGAGCATGTCCTACTGCCATACATCCCTAAGGGGAAAAATTGGATATCAACTAGAAGTCAGAGCTTTGCTTTTATATTTGCAACTACGGCAAGGAAATGTATCAAATAGGTTAATAGGTTGCAATGCAAGTAAACAAAGTCAGGCATTCCTAAACGCAATCGAGTAAAAATTTACAAAGTCAAACGTCCCAATGTCTATAACAAAAGTTATCGATGCGCATGAAAAAAGCAAACTGTACGTTACAAAATTTTTTTATGCCTTCTTGATATTGTGTACAAAATAAATTGCAAATTATTATTTAGATCAACTTCATTTGCGTATTTAAGGAAGAAAAATGGACGTTCAAATGAAAGCAGCCTTTGTTGGCAACATACTTACAAATTTATTATTATATAATATATAGTAAAAAAGACAGCAGTTCTGAACTCCTTGTAGGTGATGGGAGAGGGGAGTAATATTGATGGCCAATTGTAATTTTATAAGCCATAGTAGTAGTAATACTTTATCAATAATATTTAATAGTTCTCGATAACGATCCCACAATTGCCAATATATTGATGTCGACTCGGTGTGACGTCGACGTCGACAATCATAATAAGAGGGATTATATATTTTTAAAATTTTGTTATCGTTCTGAAGTGTTTCCTCCAACCATCCTAGTGAATTTTCCGAAATAATCTCTCTTATTATGATTGTCGCGTCAACGTCAATAGTAAAAGAAGGCATCAGTCCTGTATTTGTTATAGGCAATAGGCGACTGGTCGTTTTATAAGCCATATTTGTAGAAATATCCTATCAATAGTTCTCGATAACGATCCCACAAATGCCAATATAATGATGTGGACTTGCTGTGACGTCGACGACGACAATCATAATAAGGGCAAATATTTGTAACTATTGAAATTTCCATTTTCAAACAACTGATTGCAGAAAAGAATTTCTGAAAGTAAGAAAAAAACTCAAAGCTGTTTAAACACAATATAAACAACACACTTGGTTTGCTTAATTTCTCCAATGTGTTTGTATGTTTCGAAACTCACCCATAATATTAATATTTATTTGGAAAAAAGTTGCTATTAAAAACAATTTTTTAATTGGTTAACCCTGGATACCAAATTGGGTCCTTCTTATCACGTCATCACCTGTTGAGAACAACTCACCCCAGTATAAATGTCTACATTGCAGTACAGAAGGTTTGCCCACATATTTTTATTCGCTCTAATGTTTTCTAATTACAAAAATATTTATTAAAGGCTCTAGCGAAATTGTTAGATGTCTCCCATGTGTATTAAATTTCTTATTAATCCACTGTTCAAAGTATTGCAGAAACATCTTTCTAAACTCCTTTTAGTCTATTCGCCCCAACATGCATTGCACTTGAGTACATGATAATGCATAACATTTACCTTTTTACCATTAGACAGGTGATGGGTGGGGGGGAGTAAAAAGAGTTGAGTTGGAAGACAAGACTACAAAAGGAAACTTTGGCCACAACATTTGCCAAAACAATGCACATGCACACTCATGCTCATTTCTAAAGCCACACATGGCAAATTTAGCCAGAAGAATAATACAAAAATTGAATTTAAGTTTGTAGTCTTTTTTTGTTCTTTTCTTATTTCGCTGATTTTGCTTAAGAAATGCTCACTGATGTGCATCAAAGCGCAGTGGATGCAGTAAGAATTTCTTAAATAGTTAAAAAGAGTACTTTTTTACCTTTACTTGTGTTATTATATAAATACTTATGCGAGTTTTATTACACTGAGAGAAAATGAAAAACTATAGAAACATAATTTTGAAATTCAAAGATTTAGAAAAAGTACATTTTATAATTTTTTTTAATACATGTTATTACAAGAAGAAGTAAAAGTGGTCTACGTATGTGTGGCTGTTAATGAAAATCACTGAGTTATTGATCCTTCATATGAAAATAATTTAAAATATTAGTCGAAATATTGTATAGTGAAATTATTGATGGTCACTTACTGCAGTTTATTAGAAAAGAAAACGCTTTGCTGATTTCTTTTTCGGCCATTCCTAAATGAGGAAAATTAAAGTTTGCAAGGTTACCACTCTTGGATTATATATGAAAGGCCTCCTGTCAAGGATATAAGGCCTTTAAAAAGCAAACAGCATACTTAAGTGACTGAATTATGTTCAAATGAGACCAAAAGTCTACATCTGCACGAGAAGATGATGTGTTAATGTATGACTTAAAGGTTATGGCAAATATGGTCGTAAAGTCTATGGCAAAAAAAGTGACAGAATCCTTCCATGAGCAATCGATTCCTGCAATGTGGAATATTGAAGCATTAAATAATAGAAAAAATATCCACTTCAATGTTTATCCTAATAAGAACAAATCAAGACGAACTTTATTCATTTATCACTAGTGTACATTCCTTTTGGGAAATGGTTTATTTTTTCGGTGTAGACAATTTATGAATATTTAGACGAGCAAATGTATACACGAGTATGTGTGTAACCCAGAACTGATGAAAAAATTGCCCATAAAGTTGTTAGAACGGTAATTGTGTGTATCATGGAGTACGATTTGATATCATTTACTCGTAAGTTTAATAGTGAAATTAATACTACTAGAAAATCATATTAGTAGGAACCTTTTATTATTATTTTTTTTTTTTTGTGTAATTCATTTTCCTTTGAAAAGCTCAACAGTATGACGAAACTGTTTGTTTGGGTTCTTTTGTTTTTCATACGTAATTGTAACCGTTTCCTGAATGGTAAATTCTTATTTAGGAAACTTCTCATAACTTTTTTATTTTTATTATCAGGCACACATGCGGCTTTTCATTTTATTTGTGGCGAAACAAAAGATTAGAGGAATAAGATTTTTTTTTTAGTTTTGTGGTTCTAAAAGTGTGAGGAGGTAGTTGGAATAATTATATAAGTATAAACGTACATGTGCATACATGTACATGAATAAATTCATGATAAAATCAAGCAAATGAAGGCAAAAGGCGTCAAATGTTGATGAAGTTTGTAAGACTGATTTTCCATGGAAGAAAAGCGATAAAAAAAATTTTGCATTCACTATTTAAAGGGATCTTCAAAAAGAAATATGTTTTAAGTTAATGACAGGACGAATAATGGAGGTTTGACCCACTAGGTATTAAAATTGGCTTAATGGCAACTTTAATAATGCTATTTCATAAATACCTTTTTTCAATTTATTGCTTTGAAAATTGCCGGAAGTTGAGGTTCTTGTTTCCGAGTGCTATTCATGCCAACAATTTTAAGGTTTTCCAAAAAATGCAAAAATCAAAAATAAGTTGTATTATGGAAGTTAGCGGACAACACATAGAGAAAACTCATTATGTTAAGCAAATAATAACTCTTAATCTATTCTAGGGTTTCAAATTCAAGTACAAAAGCTACTGAAATTTACAATGTTTTTAACATTGAGGTAGTACGGATCTTTACTTTTAAATACATGATGGAAAGGGTGGCCTTAGTTCAAGACGAATATCAATTCAAAGGTATAATATAAACGAAACTAAAAGAAGAATATATAGAACTGAATTTTAAACCAAATTTATTGCCCAAATCCATTTTTTCCTTAAATGAATTTAATTTTTCTTGAATTAAATCTTTTTCTTTTAGTTAAAATCAATTTACAATCCATTCTTTTATTAAGCTTTTTGCATATAGATAAAGAAAATCTGCACTTCCCATACTTTTGACAGATTTTTTTCTTGATTTAAGTACAAATGACTTGACTTTTTTAACAAAGAATTAAATCAATGCAAGAAACAATAACAATTTCTGTAGTGGAAATAAAATAACAAAGCTTTCCAGCAATTTATTTGTCAAATATTTTCATTATATACTCATATTAATTTATTTATAAATAGTTTTACTCATCTTTTAAGAATTAGACAGGGATGACTGTTCAAAATTGTTCGAAATATTTGCATCCATTCGATAATATTGGGAATGGATAATTCCATCACTGGAATATGTATTTCCATTTGATTAAACGAAAAGGAACGCAAATGCTATGAGTATGAGCTGGCTTAAAATCCTGCTTCCTTAATTGAATTTTTCGTTTTCTGATTCCTTTTCTATTGAAATTTTGATAGTACTTATACTGACGTTTATTTTATCTGTTTTATTTATTTATTTTTATTTAATTTTTTTTATTTGCTCAAGTTTTGTGCCCTTCTTCTTAGGTTTTTACCAATTAATTTGTGTACATGTTTTTAAATGCATTTTTCTTAATGTTTTTGTAACTTCTTATTAAGAAACTAGTGCAATTTTCAAATATATAATGGTTGGATATTAATAATTTCTCCACTTTTTTTATTTACTTATATAAATGAAAAAAATTTATTAAATTTTGCATCAGTTTCAAATTTAAACTAATTTTTTTCATATTTTTGCAATAATTTCCTATGACGTTCGAGCAAAATTATTAATGAAAATTATGCACAACTTACAAGTTTCTTTTCATTTATTTCTTTTATGTACTAAAGGACATGAAAATAAATATTGGGAGCGATAAAAGTTGTTATATATTGAAATTATAAGCAAGTGTTTCTAAAAAAAAGGCAAAATAAATAGTTTTTATTCGGTTACTTGTCAATGTCCCCAATAGATCACAAAAAAAAATTAACAAAAGTAGTGATTTGTGGACACGACCCCCACCTTTTCCTATTGAATATACACATATATTTACATATATATACGTGTATTATCATTATTTCCAAATTACATACATATATAAATTTTTGTTATCAATAAAATATGAAAAAAAAACTTTACCTAAAAACAAAAGACTTAAGACAGCAACCTGAAAAATATAAGAGACAAAAGCGATTGCGCTTTAAGCGATAAACACAAAACTTAAAAGACAAATTACAAAGGAAAGAAAATAATATAGCAGTGCATAATATAACACTAATTATCGAGTTATTTTATAAATTATCAGTGGCTTATATGAGATCTATTAAACAAATTTCTAAACATAAATGGCGTTATAGCCCTCTCATAAGCCATTCATAAGCATTATGATTAAGGCCGTAAATAACTCGACCGAAATACACAATATTTATGACATAAGAAAATACAATATTATAACACTAGCGGCGATATCGTGTAAAACAAAACAAAAAAACATTTCTACCTTAAAATTAACCACAAAAACGCTGAAGAAAAACATGACAACTACAATAACATATAACAACCATCAGAGCAACAAGAACAACCATTAAGCAAAACAACAACAACAATAATAATAATAAAAAAAGTCAAGTCAACAAACAGTACTTTTACCATAAATGCTGTTTTTAACACATTTAATGTTGTTTGTTGTTGTTTTGATTCCTTTTATATTTATTCTAGTATTTCATGCAGTTTTTTATTTATTTATATGGTTTTTGTTGTTGTTGTAGTTTTTTGCTCAAAATTGCGTCTCGTTATAGTGCACTGGGTTTGTGCTGTCGCCGTATTGAATAACTTGTGTATTTCCTTTCTTTTTCGAAATGGTATTGAACTAAAGGAAAGAAAAAGCAATACGAATGCACTGAAACGTGTTAGAGTTTGAAAATGTTCTTGCGAGTTGAGAGTTTTTGTTTTTAGCTAAAAATATCATGTTGTTAGAAAAGGCATAGAGTTAAAAAGTTAAAATTAAAAAAAAAATATTAAAAAAGAAAAAAAAACTCTAGTGGACTTTATAACGGATCGCCAAACAGTTGGGAGGCTTGTTTTTAACTCCAAGAGAGTGTGGCTTTCTTTCGTTAAAATAAACAGAACCACATACACATTTATTGGTAACTGGGCTGACTGTATTTTTTGATTCTCCTAATGTTCTCCATGTTCTTTTTTTTCATTGTTAAAGGCTTAAGGCTTTATTTTTTCTATAAATTTTTTTCTTTTGAAATAACTGCTCATTTGTAAGTCTTTTAAACAAGACTTTATTTTTCCTCCTAAATTAAGGTAATAGGCACACCTTTTAGTAGACAAAAGAATTATCCAAGTTGGAATGGAGATTGTGCACATCTACTCTTACCAATATGTTGCATTTTATTTTAGGTTTTTAATAAACTCTATGGCTCAATTAACAAGCTCATTGTATTGTTGTATTATTTTGCAGGAGTCTATTTTTATTGGTGACTAGGAATACGAATTGTATGGCCTCTATAATTTTAAGTGTTGCGTTTTAATGGATTTTAGGAGATGTTCTTTAGAAACTTTTTCTATAAAAAAAATGGAAACGTTAGACCTTTGTGAATGCATAAGTTTTTCATATACCAGGGAGCCTTTTTCCCCATAGGAAAAATTATATTCTTTCACCTTGGAATTTTTACCAAGGCCGAGGTTTTACCCAGTAAATAAGGCTTGCAGTCTATGATTAGTTTGGCATGTTGTTATTGGAACCAACAATAAGTTTTTTTGCATTATGATGCACTATTAAAGTGTGTTTGTAGTTAAAAATGTAGCCAATTTTTCGATAAAATTAACTTCATATGACAATTATTTTATTTCATTTTCTGCCTATGACCAATAAAAGATGTAACCAATGCCCTCATACTGACTGTTTGGAAAGTTTATTTTAAAAGTGGATTTCAATAAACGTTACATAATGTACGGTGTTTCATCATTGAAAGCATAAGCGATATGGCTCGATTATGCGATATACCGGCTATAAAAATTTTTTATTCACGTTTTCTCTTTTCATAGAAACTGTATCAGCCATAGAAAGATTTATAGAAAGTAAACAGAGGTTTATAAGGAATCCTTTTTGATGTACCCAGTAGAAATAGGCATGAGCTGTCTTACGCTTATGACAAGGAAACCAAGGTCGAAACTTATTTTCGTTAATTTTTTAAGGCAATGAAATAATAATCTCCCACCTTGTGGGAAAGTGGTAAGAAAGTGATAATTTGTAGATATATTTTTTATGTAAAAAAAATAAAAAAATATGTGTAGTATACTTCAATGGTAGTTATTATTATTAATTTTATTAGAAAAAAAACAATTTTCTTAAAACACATATTTAAATCCAAACTTCTGTTTTACGAATTTTTTTCATCGTACAAGTGATTATCTCTTGTAATAACTTAAATTTTCATTTAATTTCACTCATAAATCGTAAACATAATCACATATGGAAATTTAATAGACCATAATTAAAACCCATTCATCTAATTCGTTCCATTTTCTTTTCAAATTTTCTCAAATTATGCCAATGGAAATAATAAATAGATAGCAAATTAGGCAAAAAGTTATACTAAATTTTAATATAATGAGCGAAAAAAAAACTGTTCACCTTCTTTTGTTAGAAAAATATTTATGACACAAACATTCACTGTTCACTACCTGGACGCTACAACAATCAAATATTTGAAAGAAACACAATCTTTACGTTTAGGCTTATCAAATGAATTCATAACTTTATTGCAAGATTTACATTTGTTTAGATCAACTTTCACTGGTAAGTGGCAGAAAGGCCCTTTTCTAATCTACGTTTGTTAGTTTTTAATTTTGAAAAAAAAGAAATTAATAAAATATACCACAAGTGTTGTGGTGTTGAAAAGCAAATCAACTTCTTATTAACATTTGAAGCTTTAAACAGAAAGTCGACTGCTTGGGAAGTTGTTTTTAAAATTCTGTTTTACTTTTATTTATTTTTAATTACTTTTTTCGTTGCTCTTGCCTTGAACTAACAACATCCTGAGCATGACATGATCTATTGACACAAGTAATTTCCACTTGTTCGTAACATTTTGTTTCTTCCAGAAACACTTACAGACATCTTGGTAGCCAAGCATGAGCTTAAAATCAAAAGAAGGAACACTCGTTCTTTAGCAAACAAACAACACAAGTTGCACTTGGTAGACTAAGAAAATGTTTGTTTCATTATAGTTTTTAGTTCAATCAATGCCTGTTGCACTTGCGGCAATGAAGCATATAAATCACTAAAGCAAAAAAAAAAAAAAAATAAATAAATAAAATAAAAAAATTATGCAAAAGATGGTGAAATATCAACTCGATTGGCCAACCATGGAAATAACTGAAATCACTTATTTAATTCTATGAGAATAAAAATTACAATTTTTACTAAAAAGGCACTTTCAATCAAAGAGTAGGAGTTTACTTTCTATATTTTTTTTACGAATTTCATAAAATAACTCTGCCTGATGTATCGTGTATTTGTATATTCCTAATTTTATTAAAATCATTTAAAAATTTCTCAGCCACAGTCACATTTACAAATTTAAAAAGTAAATTAAGTTAGATAGCTTTTTCTAACTAATTCTCTCTTTTTCTTTCTAATATCTGTGTTATAAACCAATAGATAATGATTTCATTTGCTTTCGTAAAATCATTATAAAATCACACTTTCTTGCCAATAGCTCGAGGGTAAAAATCATTAACGAGTTCATATATGAACACACAGAGAGTAAAGAACATAAATAAAGTGAAATATAGGCCACCATATAAATACTTTAACCTAAATAAACAATTCTTATTTCCATGCTTTAGACAGGGTGAACAGAAATAAAGGGAACAACTTTATAACAATTTCTTTTTAATGTTGTTAATAATGATAATGCCCCGTTTATGGTTTACAACACTTAAATATTGTGTGGTTTTGACTACAACACAACATTAATTTATTTTTTGATTATGGTCTACAACATCTAGGTGTTGTTTGTGTCACAGTGTTGCAATTTATTTGTAGTACATATTTCCGTAAAAATAAAAAGCGTACATTCTGTTAGAAGTAAATAAAAAAACACACACAAATGGCACGTATCCGGAAAAGAGTTCTAGACAGTTCCAAGCCATTCGAACTACCATATATAGAATAAATATGTATAATTTTTATAACACCAAAAGTTATTAATTACAATAACAAAAGTTATAGTTTTATAAATATTTTCCGCATAAACAAGGATGATTTTACTGTTTTTGATACAAAAACTGAGAACTTTTCTAAAAACTAACTCTTTGTCATTCTTTGATATTTCTAATCCGCTGTCCCAACCCATTTAATTGTTCAGTAAAATGATTCCATTTGTCCTTGAGTTGTATTTTATTATATCCAAATGGCAGCTTGTCTCGGCCAATATCTAAATTAACTTTCATCAGCTCAAGAAATATTTATTTTATTATTTTGTATTTATTTTTTGCAGTTCTGTATGTTTTTCAAAAACAAATTTTATATTCATTGTTTTAATCTATTTTCGATTTTCAACTTGTAATGTTAATAAAAACAACACCTAATGAGCTGTTGTAGATTTTTTACAGTGCGAACAAAACATATTGACAACAGTTGTGAACCATAATCGTATTTTAAAAAATACAACATTAAAGTAAAAACTGTTGTAAACCATAATGGGGGCATAAATGAATGCAGACTGATCGTTTGCGATAATTTCCATTAAGTGATCATTTATCATATTTGACTGTGATCAGACCATAATTGTACTAAATGACTATAGTCGGGTAATAAATAAATTTAAACTCCTAACGTTTTCTCTTCTGAAAAAGTCCAACATTTTTATATTTATGTGCAAACAAAATCAGTTTAACGCTCTCGTATTTTCTTATAAAATTTTCAATTGATAATGAAAAATAAATACAAATACAAATGCAAATCTGAATGTTCTCTTTGAAAATGCAGAAAATGTTGCATTTTTTCTTCAAAAAATAATGTCTGATGACAATTATGTTGCCTTATGATACTTTTATAGCAGAGTATACTTCTTTAATTTTTATTTCATTGGCTGTAACTAGAAAAATAGGATGCGGTAAGGAAGAAACAGGGACTAGTGCTTATGGACATTCAATCTGAACCTCTTCACGTTACTTATGGCAGGGAACACAACTGACTGGAGCACGTTCCACATACGAGAGCCATTCGATCAAAGAACGAATTGTTTTTGTAATGCGTAGTGCGAGTTGCTGATATATCGATCACAAGTGAATACGCTCTCAATGAGGAACATGTTGTTCACATATATGAGAGGGTCTCGGGAATATATCCTCTTACTTCATTACAGCACATGTCATTGTAGTAACAATGGGTTTCGGGTGTTTTCAAATTAGATGCTCAGATATTAGATTTTGCAACTATTAATTATTTGGGGTCTTTCAGTCAGAGTTTTCGAATATATTAAAAGCTGCAGTTTTTTCGTTAACATTATCAAAACTTATCGATTTTAAACCGTCTTAGATTTAATAGAAATATAAACATATTTTTCCAAGTTGATACTATTTTCGGACATGCACCTTGATTGAGGCAATTTCAATGTCGACTTATCGACTTTGGCATTCAAATATATTTATAGCTTCGTTTTTTTAGCTTTTGCCAAATGAGAATATTTAACTAAAAAACTTTGTCTCAATATTTTTAATAAAAAAAATTAATTCGCTGTAAAAAAATATACTTTACCGATTTTTCATACAAAATATTTATGATTCTATAAAATCAATTATTGAATATTAAAAAAAAATATCTGTATTTTAAAAAAAATTTTAGGTGTATAAAATTATCTCTTCTCACTAAACAGACACTTCGCAAAAGTTGCTGCATGGGGAATTTGGCTCAATTTGTGGTGCAATTGCGCCATTTATTAACTGAGTTTTTGTGTTGTTAATTAGAAATTGCGCCCTTAATTGCTTCAATTTCCTTAATGCGCATTTAAAGTGTATGTCTGAACACAGTTTAAGATAAGGGTGTTGCAAAATAAATTGTTATTTAAAGGTAAGAAGTCTATTTTATTTGTAAATTTTTTTTTTAATTCAGGTATATTTTTGGTAAACAACTAAAACATTTGTATGAAAAAAAATTTTAATTTTGTTGTTTATGGATGAATGTTTAAAAATTAACAGTCAACCAAACGAGGTTTTAGTTTCGATAATATATTCTGTGCCGAATTTCGACTAAAGAGGGCTTTATTCTTCTTAAACAGAATCAAGTTGTTTATCAGTGTTTTAATAGAAACGTATTACTAATTCGATTGAAAACTTTTGAGCATCTCCAATAGAATTATTTGTATTATTCAAGACAGTTTAAGAATATTTCTCAATTTGCATCCTCAATCTAATAGAATAAAACAACTTTCAACCCGTATTTATAACCAAATTAGCAAAAATTTTAAGCAAAAAGTTTTAGGGAAGCTTTAGCCTGAATAAACATTGTATGGTTACGCATAAGATTATGATTAAACATGTTAACCCATCTAAAGCGAGTGATATAAATACTGAGGAATTAGAAAATTATGATGTTTTTGGGGTAGAAATTCAGTGCAATATCCATTACTAAGCAAAAAGCAAAAATAACTTTCATCCACTTTAATCACGAATTATATATGGCTCAACATTCAACAACATACTCAAGATCTATAATAAAATTTACTGTGGCAAACAAATATCACTTTTGTGATACTTGAATTTCCGCTGGATCAAAAGTTGGCCTAAATAATTTATCAAAAATTATATAAATATGATTTTCAATAAAAGAGAATATTGATTGAAACAATGTTGCAGACCTTAGATTAATTCCAAGAAACCTCGAAAGCCTTAAATGTGAACGATGGCAATAATTTATTACATTTGCCAATACAAAAAGTCTGCGCATACGCATTTAGGTTTTTGTTCTCTGCATCATAATCATAACAATCAAATTAATAAAATGTTACATTGTACGATCAAAAGAAAATAAATTAATATCATGTAAGAAGAGAAATAAAAAAATTACATTGTAATATCAACTAAAATACCATTAAGCCAATAATAATTTTCATAAATATTAACGAGTCTTAAATATGCAGAAGGAGGCTTAAAAAAGAGTCAAGAAAACTCCAAGTAATAAAGACGTTATAAAGCATACGCATGTGCAACTGGTTGAAGTTGCTGTTCATTCTGTAGGCAACTGAAATTTAAACCAGCACAAATATAAATTTTAAAAAAATTAAGTTCTTTTTGTTGTTGTTGTCATTGAAATAGCTGTGAAAAACAAGAACAAAAGCTGATAAAAGAGAACAAAAAAAATTTTCAAAGACATGATAAAACTAGAATCATATTTTCATTTATTTTTGAACAAACCACAATTTTTGGACTGAAGCACTTGAAAAAACAACAAAAACAAAAACAAGCTTACAGCCAACTATTCATTCATTCTTTACAATTTTAGTCTTTAGTCATTCAGTCACTGTTTGGTGACTCTACTGATTTTATCTCTTCTTGCCAATACCACTTTCATTAAGAACGTGTTTAGAATGCCAATATTTAACACTCCAAAACTTTGTCACTGTGAGTGAAGCGACAATAACGATGATCATCAATTCTATTATATTGTCAAGTTTTTTTTAGCGTGAACGGGGAGGTGCCTGGACAATTTTTGTATGTGAGAATGACAACTGTTTCAAAGATTCGAAAGTACACATTCCATTGATTGACTTTGAAAGAATATTAAGAGAAGTCGTCAAGAATTAGTTATTCGACCGAACAGTGTTACTCAACAACATTTCTTAATTAATAACATTTATGCATGAATGTGTTTGTATTAGAATTCAAGAATTTCACATGGAAAACATGCATGAAACGAACAACATAAGACACAAACTTGTTTTTTTCATAATTTCACTAAAACAAAAAACTTTGAATATTCTCTTAGTTGACCCGAATATCAGCAGACTATAGGTAGACTGTTTTTGGACTATGGCTAGACTATAACTAGACTATGAATACAATATGACTAGACTTTGACTAGACTATGAGTAGACTATAAAATGGCTTTGACTAGACTATGACTAAACTAAAACTAGACAATGACTTAATTTTCACCAGAGTAAGACCAGAGTATGACTAGACTATGACTAGACTATGAATAGACTATAACTAGACTATGACTAGACTATGACTAGACTATAACTTGATTTTCAACACACTATGAACAGACTATGACCAGACTTCGACTAAATTATAAGTAGAATATGGGAAGATTATGACTATACTATTATTAGATCAGGACTAGACTACGACTATACTATGATTAGACTATAGATAGACTATGACTAGACTATGGCTAAACTGTGATTGGACTATGACTATACTAAAAATTGATTATGAGTAGACTATAACTAGACTATGACTAGACTAAAACTAGACTATGACTTGATTTTAACCAGACTAGACTATAAGTAGAAAATGACAAGGTTATTAATAGACTATTATCAAACTAGGACTAGACTATGATTAGGCTAAAACTAGACTATGTCTATACTATAAATAGAATATGACTAGATTATGGCTGACTTTGACTAGACTACGACTAGACATTGACTGGAATATGACGAAATTATGACTAGATTATAGCAAAACTATGGCTAGATTGTGATTGAACTATAACTATACTATGACTAGATTATGCCAGACTCTGATTGTGGAAACTAGTTCCTAGTAGACTTGAATTATAACTAGATAGACCATTGGGTTGTTAGTTCGATCTCATTAGAGGGAAATCAATAGTTGACGCTGTCGACATTATGGTGAATTAGGCAACATTGTACAATTCGTAACATAACCTTTTCAGCGTATTTAATAAGAATGATAGATAGCTTTCTACGACACAGCATGTTGGTGTATATTAGAGATGAAAAAGTTTGCCGATAGAAAGGGTCAGCAGGCGTGATACACGGATTTATATAGGCACCATTTCCATGGGATCTATTATACGATATGTGTTTTACTCTAATAGAGAAAGTAATAAATGACTATGATTAGGCTAAGATTAAATTCAATGCTGTTAATACAGAAGCCATCATTGTAACAAGGAGATGATGACACACGTTTCCATAATCAAAATCCTTGTAGATGGACTTGTAGTCCTTATTACAGAAAATTTAAAATATATATGGGTGTATTTAGATATAAAACCATCTTTCGAGGGACACGCAAGGAGGGAGTGGGAGAAAGCACTTAGAATGGCATTAAAAGCAGCTGCTATAAAGCAAAATTTTAAGGATCAAACAATGAAAACAAGAGCGTACTTATAAGACCATTACGCAGCTACCGTACGTGCCAACCCCGTATAAGGCTTCAGAAATAATAGAATTTCGTAGAACAGAGTACAGACCATACAATAGCGACCGCAGCAGCAGCAGTTCTGGCTGGTATTTTACCAGCCGACCTGCTTATAAGAGAAATATATAAAAATTAGTGATAATGATGTCAAAATCCATGCAATCAAATTATATAATTTGAGCTGTCCGTCTGAATCAAATTAATGTACTACTAGACCTTTTGCCTAAAATTGCCACGAATAATTTCTGCGTTAGATTTTTCTGTAGAAATTTTTAATAATTTTTAAACATGTTAAACAATAAACAAAATTTTCCTTGCCTTGTTGTTGTAGTAAAACGTTGACAGTTTGTTTGGTTCGTATTTTTTTAATTTGAAATTTTTTCACCAACTGAAGCACGAAATTGTTGTCATTGTCAAGGTGTTCTTTCACACAAAGAAATCTTTTCATCTAAGAAAACTTTTCAAGCATTTCCTCTAGTTATCATTGAATTTTGTTAAATAAATGTGAGGAAAATAAATTTTTGAGCGGTAAATTTTAAGTTTTTCACTCGTCTTCTTTATTTCTGTGACAGCAATTCGAATGCACTTTTTCGTACGTGACATTTGCAACAGGTTTGTTTTTAATTTTTTTTTTTTTTTTTTTTGTTGCGAAAAAGAAAAACGAAGTATTTTTCTAATTTCTATTGCTGGTATAACAAAGTGTATGAATAGTTGAAAGCAAAAGAAAAAACAATGAGACAGAAATTTTTGTTAGAATATGGCGTTAGTTTTATCATAATGAGGGTGCAACAAATTGTTGCTTGCAGGTGTATTTATACACTTTATTATTTTATTATTCACAGAGATTAAATAAATTATGCCGATTGTATTTTTTTATTTACTTTTTTGTAGCTTTAATATGAAACATTTTCTTTTTTAACAGAAAATCAAGAAAAATGTTTGGAGAAATTGTCGCGAGAAAATTTTTTTTAAATAAATACGTTTACAAAAAATTAAAGAATTTTAGATAAAAAGTAAGGTTGCCGATACAATGAATTAATTATTTGGAAAATTTCTTTTTAGACCCATTAATCAACTGCAGATGCATTTTTTTGAATGGGTGATAAAATAAAATTAAAATTTTCGCTGTCTCGGCAAAATCTACAAATTAAAAATTTAAGAAAAATTTTTATTAAAAAATTAAAGCTCTAACTTTTTGTGTTTGTAAGAAACCCAAAAATAATTATAAATAATTTTGGACTTTCAAGTACTTTCATCGAATAAAACTCTTCTATTAATTTAGATGACTCATGGGTACAACTATCGAATATAAATTTGCCAGAATATTCAAATGAATGAAAGTTTTGTGCCAGTAAATCTCTTACAGAACGAAAAAGTAATTATTTTTAAATGGTTATTTAAATGTAATTTAAAAATCATCATAATTTCTTGTGGGTGAAAGTCACGTCATGCTTACGGCCAGCAATTTGTTTTCTGGCTTTTTTCTCCTTCAAATGCAATCATTATTTTCAATTGTAGGGAAGACAAAAAAAAAGCATTAACCAGCACAATTGGAAAACAATGACCCTAAAAATTTTTACAACAAAAAATTTCTTAGAATAAAATTTGGTCTAGAAAACAAAACTCAATCTTAAATGTATGAAAGGCAATTATAAAAAAGCCAACATGAAAACTACTTTGACCACAAACGTTACAACTAATTTGCGCTCTTGTTTTATTGTTGTTGTTATTATTATTTTTTGTTGCCAAAATAGCATTAAGTGCTGGCTGCCAGTCGTTCAAAATTATTGCTAATGATAGTATAAATTTTTAAGGCATGACTTTGTTCAGGATATCAGGATATAGTGGAAATGTCAAAAGAAAACTTTAAAGGAACATCCACTGTTTGGTTAAGTTTTAGCCATCTAGTGAGTTGTTAAAAGAAACTAATGCCATTTGGATGTGTCCAAAACAAATTCATTTTTTAAGGTAAACGAAAATACAATTACTTATGTTTGTTGTAAGTAAACGAATTTTCAGACGCTTTTCTTATATGATGCATGAACATCTATTATCCAGGATGGTTGTGTGATGTTCTGCTACTTAAATATTTGTTTCAATTACAAAACATAATATTATTAATGTGAACATTTTTACGTCTTTAACTACTTCTATTTAATGCAGTTAGTTTTGCTTTTCTTAACTTTTATAATATCCTTTATATATCAAAATCTCCTTTGACTTTTTTTATTCATAAAAATACTCCCATGTTTATTCTAGCAACATACATTTTATTTAGCAGAATTAAATATTGAATAGAAAAAATTTCAGAATCTCTTATAGTGTATAAAATTTTTTGTAATGGAATTGACACAGGGGACATATTTGTGGACAAGGATATAGGAACACAAGGGACGGCTTTATCTTTGCATTGTGCAAGATATAATCACTAGCCAAAATTTTAAGACATATTAACTTTAGATAAGGAAAATAATCATAGACGCAGATTTATATTAGAGATGTGAGAAATAATTAACGTACCTACAGACAGAAGAATAAATTCTATTTTTCACAGAGTTACAGATCCTTAGTTAATAGGAATATATAGAGTATATTAATTTTTATGTTATTGTTAATAAAAAATGTTTGTGAAATGTGTAAAAAAAATCCAGTTTTTTATTTAAAATTAAAAAAAAACCTTTGTACGACGGAGAAAATTATATAACAATTAATTGTTTGTTGTTGGTCTAGCTAAGTATATACCTGCATTTGTTAGCGCCAATCAAATTATTCGTACTCTTCAGCCAAATTTTGTTTGAGAAGCTTTCAAGCTCATACACTCTAACAAAAAATAACAAATACAATACGAGAATTCAATTGAAATCAATCATTTATTTGAAATATTTTTTTCATTTGTTAATTAAAATAAAAATCTTCCTAACGATGTCAGAGCTTTGATCTGGAGAAAGGTTGAAAAAATAAAACTATAAAATATTTCTTTTAATGAAGTCGTAATTCGTTATCCCGTGAAAATAAAACTGTCAACTTTTAAATGTATGCACCATGCGGTTGCGATATTAATTTATTCTTACTTTTGTGAAAAATAACATTTTAATTATTTATTGTTAAAACAGCAGGCAGCCAAACCACAGCACTTAATGACGACTAAAATTTAAAAAAATAAACAATTTCAATATAATTTTAATTCAAAAAAACCGAATACACATACATATTTGTCAGTCCCTAAAAGCAGCCTTCTTTTCGTACCATTAGACTAAGAATCTTGTAAATCTTGTCTTGGATTGGTTGACATTGTGGGGACACTCTAGGGTCAAGCAGTAAAAAATTTGTGGTCTCTTTCACGACTTCATAATCAAGCCACAAAAATTAATAAATATCAGTCTTTTCCTGTACATTCTTCCTAGTAGGACCCTTAGGAGATTAAATATTGGATGTTTTTGAAATCGATGAATAAAATATTATGGGAAGTATTAACGATATTAGGGAAATACATGTTTCAAAGACTAAATTGTTTAAACTGTAATAAATATTTGCATCATGTGACTGTTGCTTGATTTTCCTTTTATTTAGCAAAACTCTAACTTATATTTAAAGCTTAAAATTAAAAAAGATTATTAAACATTTCTTAATATACAAGATATTTTAAAAAGTTTTCTTCCCTTTGCAGGAAAGCCACTATAGCAGGCCAATATAAAATAATTGAATTTTTTACTCGATCTTCTCCTTTTTTCAAAATTATTCCTTTTATTTATTGCATAAATCAAAGTTAATTGAAATGTTGTTTTTTTTTTCATAAACAATAAAAATTTCTTGACAGTGTTTCACTTGATCATTAATAACGTCTTTAATGGCTTTCGGAAGTTGCAGGAAGTCGTCCACTCAGCCGCAAACGAAAGAGTTTATTTTTATAATCTTAAATAAACATCTCTCTTGTCTTGTTATTTGTGTGAAGTGTTTTCAAACAAAAATCTCTTAAGAAAGACAAACTCGATTAAATAAAAAGTAACAAGAACATTTTGAAAGCCAGTCTCAAGCCCAAAAGCAGCCAACAAACTTGCAGAAGTAAAAGATAAATGAAGAAAAAAAAAAACTTTCTATCAGCCGAGCTGAATGATACAAAA
This sequence comes from Germaria angustata, assembly GCA_963681545.1. Taxonomy (NCBI): domain Eukaryota; kingdom Metazoa; phylum Arthropoda; class Insecta; order Diptera; family Tachinidae; genus Germaria; species Germaria angustata. The sequence continues at coordinate 19,423,585 of OY812999.1, read as the reverse complement.
CAAAAACTCTTTTTAATTTATTTCTTTTCTTTTTACAAAAAAAAAAACCGAGTCAAGAGAAAAGAAACTTCTACAGCATTCATGGCTAACAGTCAGTTGGGAACAAGAATAAGACGGGTTAAGATCGCTGAACGCATGAATGGAAATTTTTGTAAACAAAAACCATTTTAACTGAAAGAACATAAAGAAGTGGAAGAAAAAAAGAATTTATGGTACAATTCAAGATTAAAATATTTATTAATTTGTTAATTATTTTGGAAAGAAAAATTTATTTCAAAATTAAAATAAAACTGAAACTAAAAAAACAAAATTATTATAGAAATTAAATTAAATGAACCATTAAAATGAATTTATTACATAAACAAAAACTTGATGGTATAATAAATAAAATAAGTGATGTGCTTTAAGTTATAAAAATTATAACATTAATTACCATTTATTACATCAATATAACAAGGTGATTATTCAACCCAAAATACGAAAACATTATCGTCATCGGGTCTTTGTTAAGTGAATTGGAATCGCCTTGTAGCACGATGAGAGCTACAAGTGGCAAAATCTAGCAAAATATTATCAACAACGTTGTCTAGAATACTAAATGCAATTGTGGCAATTCTTTTTTTTTATTATTATTTTTGTTATTTTTTTATTGTTGTTGTCTTGTGTTTAGATGAGCTTGCACTGATATTAATTACAAGCTCCTGCAGTTGTTTGCAATTTTAAAACGTACACGTACTCGCACAATTTTACACTGTGCAACATCATCTTCAACATCACCATCATCAACTTCGTCATTATCTGCAACAGCAAGTTTCAGACAAGTTTCATTTATATTTTTTTGTTCTTGGTAAATATGTTACGTTTGTCTGCACTAAGGAAAATCTGTGAGGTCTTTTTCTTGCCTGTTTGTATTTTCTGTGCAACCAGCTTGCAGACAATGAATACTTTATGCAATTTTGTAAAAGAACTGACCGATGCAATATTGCATGATTCATTTCCTTTAGACGCATTTATTATGTGAAGATATATGTGTGTATGTAAGTGCAACGATTTGAGAATCAAAATCATGCTAAAGAAAATTTCTTTGAAAAATTGCCAGGCATATAGATGTGAGTCAGGAATATCCTGTGATATTTTACACATAAAAGCAAAATAAAACATTTGAGCCAAAATGTGTACAATTTATGTTTGTTCTTGTTTTCTTTTTGCCATATTAAACATGTCTAAGCCAGACTCTTACATGAATTTGCATGTCAAAGTAAATTTTATCTGACACTCTTATTTTTATATTCTACTTGATACCCCACTTACTATTGGCCATGGTTTAATTTGATTTAAAACTTTCCCATTACCGTAGCTGGAGATTTTTACTGGGGGTCTGCAGCTACGCCACTTGTATTTAAATTAAAAAAAAAAACTAAAAACACTCTGGAAAAGACTGTATTTTTTTTGTGGTTTAAACATCAAAATCTTTCTACTCACGAGGGTGAGTCAGTAAGTCCATGACTTTTTAAATTTCCCGCCTCTTAATTGAGAGGACAACACTGTTCCTGTCAATTAGCATATTTTATTTGATTCCTGTCAAAATTTGAATATGCTGCATCATTTGGCCACGCAATCGTGTCACAATTTTGCAGGAGTGTTTGGCGCTGTCCAACCACAATATGAGCTAGTTTTTATATCGTTTCAAAATCTTACACTAAACGAAACACATCAAACATCAACCAGCAGTAAAAATAGTGAATTTTTTAAGGCTGAATAGGCGCCAATGCAAAAGCGGCTTTGTCACCAATAAAGTCATGACCAGTGGTATGATCCTTCAAAATGGTAAAAAAAATCAATTGCAAATATTATGCCAACTTAATGAGGGATTTATTGATGATTTTAAAGAAATAAAAAAAAACGACCACATTTGCCCAAGAAAAAAGTTCTTTTCCACCAGGAAAATGCAAGGGTCCACAAATGTGCAGTTTCTATGGTAAAATTCTATGAATTGGTCTATAGATTTCTTTTTCATTCGTCCTTTTCCCAAGATTTAGCGAAGAGTAACTATTTCTCTGTTTTCATACCTAAAGAAGTGACTCGGCGGAAAGATGTGTGACTCCAACGAGAAAACCATATCACAAGCGAATAACTATATATTGATGACCTCGACAAATCTTATTTTTTGAAGTGGATAAAAAAATTGAAAAAAAAAATGGCAACGTACAGCTCTAACGAGACTACTAGTGCTTTTTTATCCATTGCCTCATTCATAAAGTCACAGATTTTTTGATCCGCCCTCGCACTTATAAACTATAGTGAATTTCAAAAATCATATACAAAAATAATTTAGAAAAATGTATGTAATTTAAATTATTTTTAAGTAACTAGTGTAACAAATAATATATTTTTGTGAACGTCTTTAAAGAATTCGGAATATTTTAATATTCATCAAGCTTGAGGTCTTATTTTGTGTTTAAAAAACAGAATTGTCCTAAAGATGATACTCAATGAGTATGGAAATATCGATAATTTGTATAAAATTGTTTAATCACAAACTAAGACTTCAAGCTTGAGTAATATTTTAACCAAATTGTTGTAGAAAAAAAAAACAAAAATATAGAGATGTTATTGACTTTAAAGAATTTTTTTTTAATTATTTCATATCCCAAAATCTAACAAGCCGTAGTTAAAAGAACTTGGAAGCCAATTTCTTATTAATCATTAAAGTATACGAACTCACATACATTAAAACAAATGCCAATTTAATTATCAAAAGTCAAAAAGCTGTCGAGAGCAAAAAATTTTTGATTTACAATATATACCCGTATGGCTTCCTTGAGAAAAGCTGAAAAATATTCTTGCGGCCTTTTGGATTTTAAATGTACACAGAATTTGTACTAGAATCATATTTTTTGTTTATTGTATAAAGGCCCTTGGCCATATTTATTGCATTCTCCTTTATGCCTTAACAGACATTAGAAATATTTTCTAATGCTTCCTTTATTATTTCCATAATTTTATTTGTAGTGTACTGGGTTACGGCCAGCAACAGTTATTAAAAATTTATTATTGTCTTCAATGTGTTTGTGGTGTTTGTCTTCGTGTTCTCTCTGTGTGTGTTTTATTTTATTATTTTTTGTTCCAACAAGTCAAGTTTGTGTCTTAAGTCTTACGTTTTCTGTCACGTTATTTAATTTATTAGTGAGAGTTTGTGTATATTTCATTCCTGTGATACCATCAGGAATAGTATGCTATGTACGTGCGTGTGTTAAGTTTTTTGTTTTAATTTCTTGCCTGGCAAGTGAAATATGATTCATTTCGTACTTGTTTCTAGGGGAGTTGTTTTGAGATTCAATACCTTAAACCTTTTCTCTATAGACAGATTTGTTATCTTTATTAGTTTATTTGTATCACATCGAGTTATTCTATACTAATCTTATGGAGAATATCAAACTTACGTTCCTGGAGAAAAGCAATGGAACGAACACCTTTTTGGAGAAATAATGTTTTTATATTAGTAATTTTTTTTAATACTTCTTACTAAATCAAGTTGATATAAATTTATCTAATTTCCATAAATTTTTTCTTATTTTATTAAAAAAAATAATTCTTAATCCTTAAATTTAGATGACAGCAATATTTTCCCTTAATTAAAAATTAATACAATGACTTTTCTTTAATGATAAATAGCTTCGGTTATTAGCATTATTATAGCTTTTATTCGTATCAAATCCACTCCGTGTGGTAAAAACATATTTTAATTTGAATTTGGAACGATTTTCCGTCATCCCACGTCAAATTTGGTTTATGAACAGACCGGTTTCGGCTTTGTGCCATCTTCAGTGTTCTCGAATACTAAATCGTTTTTCTCGCTGTACGTTGTCTTTTGTATGGTTCGTATTTTAATTTCCTAAAAATTTCATATTTCTATTGCTCATATATATAAAAAATTTCTTTTAAACCAGCATATTAAAGACAACTTCTAAATTAAGAACTAAAAGTTAAACAAAAAAGAGAACATCCTGAAATGGTAAAATATTTTTGAAAGCACCGGAATTGTTCTGAGTTTGCAATTATGGCAGATCGTTTTTTATGAGCTGCCTATTTTTTCTTCCCTTTTTTTATTATTAAATTGTTATACAATTTCTTTATATCATAAATTAGTTAGAAAAATGGTATTTAAAGATTTTTTGGGAAGTAATTAAACTGTGGTAAAGAAAGAGGACCTGTAATGCCGTTGCTGGTGAGGTATTGGACATCGAAAACAGTACTGATTCATTTTGCTATTGCAATATTGGTTTATCCTTAATCCTTCGTTCATGAAAATAGTTAGAAAAAATATAAATTTAAATTGAAAAAATTTATTATAAGAAATAAAGTCAGAAGCATTTATTTTCGATTAAAATCAATACAGTTTGAAAATGTACTTAAACAATTTTATAGAAAAATATGTCATCACATTTATATGATCAATTAGGGATAAATAAAATTCACTCGGTATTTTAATTCTTTATAAAAATTAACTCTTTATTTAATGCAATATTTTGTAAATCCTTTTTTGCGATCTTCTTTGGTATATAATCCTTAAGATTTGATTTAAAAAAGTCTTGGCAAATATTTGGTATGTGCATGTCTGGGGTTTTCTTATTTCTATGAGGTGGCCTAGATTCTCAAAGCCTACAAAGCTGCAATAAAAACATATAAACCATATTAAATTCCAACAAGGTATCCTACCAATTGAGGCAGTAGAATACTTCAAGGAATAAAAAAAGATCCTGGTATATGCATATACCAAATTTTTTTTTGTTATAATAAACTTTATATAAAAACATTTTTATGAGATTTGTGCTAAAAATCAATTAAAAAAAAGAATTATTACACTGTAATGAAAACAATTTTGAAATTTTAAATTTGTATTCATCGCTATACTTTTAATTATGAAACTGACAAAAAAAAAATATTTGGCCGAGTTGCAGATGATATCATTACACTTCAGTGAAAAAAAACATGAAAGTTATTCTCAAGCAAGGACATTTTTAAGACAAGTTGCAAAATTTGGGATTAGAAATATGAATTACTTCTACAAATCCATGAAGCTCGAATTGAATATATTTCCTTTTTTTTTTTTTTTTTTTTTTTGTAGAAGAAAATAATATTTTCTTAAAAATACTTCAGGACATTATAATTATTATTATTATTTTTCAGTAAATAAGTGATAAAGTCTCTATCACATAGGGAAACTTCATTTAATGTATACATTGTTTTTAATTGAAAAAAGGTTTAGTTTTTCGAAATAATGAAGATATCTTCGAAATCTTTGAATGGGAATTAAAAAAACATCATCCTTCAATGAAACGCCCAAATTAAAATCATTGAAAGTTACACTTCTTCTAGATTTTAATCTCAGTATTTTCATGATTTTCCTTGCAGCCTTTCTAGGATGAAATGCAAATTCATCCTCTTCTGGTACGATTTCACAGAATCATGTAGTGGACCCTAAATAACATACAAATTTTGTGTAGGTTAGAATCAAAGCCAAATTTAATTTTAAGATTTTTTAATTCCTTGTTTGTTAAAAATGCTGCTAAAAGCATTCTGCTAATTAAATAATTTCCTCGACTGTCCTCTCTACCCTATTCCCTTCACAAAGAAGTAACACCTTAAGTAAAAAATAGGGAACATTAATTACAGGTCTGTAACTTCCTTAAAAAAAAAATAGAAAAAAAAACACAACGACACACATATTTAAATTAAACATCTATCAATTCTTGTGGCTCCTTCAAATTATTAAATAAATAAACGTACTCGTATACAGCGTCAAATTTCTAACAACTTAAATTTGTTTAAGCTTAAAAACTCTTAAAGTTGTAAGGACATCCTTTTTTATTTTCAGTGCATCAACCATCTTTTCTTTTGTTTTTCTTTATGGTTATAAAATTTTTGCTTCAAATCAATTTGACATTTTAAAGTTTTCCCTCTTCTATTTGGAATGTCTGCTACTTTTTACAGATCAGCAACTTAATTAAATTAGTTGTGCTCCAATTTAATGTGAAGTGCTTTAAAAAACTGAGATAAACTTGAAGATTTTTATGAGTTTGTTTCTGTATAAAAATTCAAGACTCAATTTGCAATTGGTTACGTTGCCAGAGAGTATAACAAAAATGTTAAACTTATTGAAAAGCATTCCAGGAATTTAAAAAAGTTGTTATTGTTTATGTTAAATGTAATATCTGGATAATGGTCATTTGGAATTTAACAACTTTATTTAAAATGCAGTTTTGATATGGAATAAAATGCTTGAAGCATTTCTCTGGACAAAAATCTTATAGAAAGACACAAGTCTGTCTTTGTTTTTTTTTTTAATATTTTGAAAAAAATTATTTTTGCTGGATCAAATGCATGATCTGCTAATAGACTAATTAAATAAGAAATAAGACTCCGTAGCAGAATCTAATTGTGCAGCTAAACAGGAATAAAGCTGCTTTCAAAAATTCATATTGCACTCACAAAAGTTTTTTTTTTAGAAAAATGGAAGACAAACTACTGACAAAAGAGACAACGGGAAGAGTCATAATAAAAATTACAACCGAAATGAGAAAGAAACAATTAGACATACAGAAAGTAAACAATTTTAGGCATTATTGTAGATAAACTTACCAGGAATAGTTAAGCTCCTTTCCCCAGAACATGTTCCAACTATCTCCATCGTTGAAAGAGTATAGCTCCCTCCAGAAAACTTGGATAAAATTGAGACAAAAAAAAATACATATACAATATAAAGGCGTAAAAAAGGCTTACATATGGACTCACTGAAATTTCATTTATTCTAGCTAAAGCTCGAGTTCTGAATTTATGAATTTACGCTTATGATTTTTTCAAATTATTTTCATTAATACAAACTATAAGCCAGAATTTACAAACACAGAACTCAAGTTTAGGTTTAACTAAATCCACTACGTACAGGCAATTCTATTGCCTTCAAAGTTAAAATATATTTCAACTTCTTAGGCTTCTTGCCGGTAATGAGCGGCAAGGGTCTGTATGCTGGATGTTATCGTTCGAAATTTCTATTCATACTTATGAAAAGCGTAGAAGAAAAGTCGCGACTCGATATTCATTCTATATATACAAAAGGCCAAGTTATGAGGAATTTTATTATTTGCTTAAAAACTTGCGCAAATTTCCAAAATGTTTTTTAAAAAACTTTGATTTTCTTACAAAATTGAAAACTAAATTTTCAAAACAAAAAAACAATTTCTGTAGAGCAAAGTTTTGTTCTAAACTTAAGAAAGAATTTTTTTTTAATTTTCTTTTGAATTTAATTTTGTTATTAGAAGGAGACCTTGAAAACGCTATAAGCACTAATGGAGCGATTGGCAGAAAATTAAAGTTTATGAAATCCTATTGCAGTAGCCACGCATGGCATGAGTAGAATATTAAAGCAATTTCTAAGCGTCAGAGCGGTGCTGGACCCTTAATATTTTATTTATTTATTGTCTCTTCATTTGCACATCTTGTTGCATGAACGAGAAACATTTCATTTTGCTTCATTATGTTTGATTTTCATTTAGCACTCTGTCAAGTCTAATATTCCTTTATGAAAAAGGCAGGCTTCCTTTTAGCAGACACTATAATACTTTTGAATGTGTTAAAATGAGTCATTTGCTTAGTCAGACAAAATTTTAATATTGTCCTTCCTGGTATACGAGGCTGTTACCAAAAGAAATGGACAACAAAAGCAATCAGTTGATCTTATATTAATATCGTGCCTTATTTACACTTTGATTAAAGAATACAAAACTTTGAAATAATCAAAAGGATTTGAGTTTGTATTGAAGTTTAAGAATTTAAAAAATTAAGAAGGATATGTTGATAAAATTAATAGAATAGGAAATGAAGAAATATTGTTTATTTATTTATATGTTCAAGTCCTCTACATTAATAATTTTTATATTTAGAGTACGGGAAAGTTGAGCTGAGACGGCAAATATTTATTATTTTCTATCTAAACATTTGCTCTACAACACATACAAGTTTTTCTAATATAATTTCTAAGTGCCGTATGAGCTCATGGATGAAAATGTTAATACGAATACATTTTTCAAAATATATTTAAAAAAAAATTAAATTTTTTTTATTTAATAAACACATTATAAATACATTAACAAAGATTTTTGTGGATATTGCCTTTTCAGAACTAAGGAAAGTAAGAGTAGCTGCAATATAGAATTGTATCGAAATTTCCTTTTTTTTCCTTTCTTTCGAAGTGATTACAAAAGCCTTACAACGGACTATTCACAACTTTCGTAGTTGTATTTGCTACAACATCTACAACATGTTGTTAAGTCAATATGTCTGAATTTCTTTGGAACCCATGTCAACTCATCAGTAGACTTAAGCCAACATATTGGATTGCATGTGTATATATAAAATTTCTCTAATATAAGGACTAAAAAAATAAAATCGTGGTAGGCATAGGAATGTTTACAACAAGCAACACAATAAGGAAGTTGCCTTCGACATAAAGTTTTTTTTATAATTAGTAAACTTTTTATGAATTTCATTTATATTTTGCCAGTCAATATTGTAAAAAGTAGATTAATTGTAGGTGTAAATATTGTGGGATTAAATAGTTGCTATTTTCAAAGCAAAGCCCGATATTTTTTGTATGGTCTTTATTCAAGATTTTAATCCTTTTAAACATGATGATTGAGTTGGCACTAGCACCAAAGATGTGTAGGCGTATAGATATCTTAACCCTCAATAGATAACAAAATTACTTGCATTACATTTCGTAAGCAACAAGTAACACCGTTTGTTATTTAAAATTATTTCACTTTAAGTCTATTTCATAGAAGTGCATTTAAACGTTGCACACAAATACATCATAATCATTCATGCACATTGTCCGTTAGAAATATCATGTTCGAATTAAAATTCCATCCATCCAAAAACAAAAAATCATACTCCTAAAGCTAAAAACACATAAGTACCTTCATTCAAACAAATTCTTTTTTTTTTTCTAATGCTGATTATCATGTACAAAAAAGTTATAATTAACTAACGGTCTCAAATGAGAAAACATTAGATTTTTGTGGTGTAAAAATAACTTGCTAACTAACGAGTACTTATTAATAAGAAATAAGTTGGAAAAGACTAAGTAACAGTGCCAGCAAAGGAATTATTCTGGTCGGTACTTGAAAACAAAAAGAAAAAGATAAAAGAATGAAAATACATTATAAACGCGTTTGTGTCTTAAGTCTTTTGTTTTATTTATATGAAATGAAAGATGATGTTTGTTGATGTTTGTGTGTATGCGTGTGAATTAGAGTCATGACGTTTTTGCAGCAATATTAATAGCTTATGAATATAATTATAAGCAAGTACATGTGTATTTAACATACATATACCACATGTTAGTACATCTTCTATGTTGGAGTGCAATTAAAAGAAAACATCTCTATTTTCCCCACTGTTAATGTGAATATATTATTTCAAAAAAAAAACTGTGTACGTTACTTTGCTAGCAAAAAAAAAAAAATAAAGAAAATAAATATGTATTTTAAGCATACAGTGGTAATTCAAATTAGTAACGGAAGCGATAAGAATTGAAATTTCTTAGTTTTATGTCTTCAATGACTTACTTTTCCTTAATTTTTATCGTTAAACAACAGTTTTGCAAATTCGCTCGCAACAAGTAAAAATGCGGTTTCATCGATATCGGGGCATTTATCTTGCTACTTGCACTTTTGTAATTTATATTGTTATTAGCCATATAAATAAATAATAAATATGCAGGTTAACCATTTGCACATGATGTCGTGTTTTTCACAATGGGCTGATGTTATCTAAATTATTTGCTTTAAGTATAAAAGTGCAAAAGAAAAAAGTTTACAATAACAATTGCAAATATATCTAAAATTTTAAATTTATACTCAAAGTTAACATTTGATTCTTTATTAACTAATTAGTTTATATTTAATAGTTTCAGTATTTCTCCCCAACTTTTTGAAGGCTGGTGGCAGAAACATGTTTACGCAACAAAAAATAATTAAATAAACAATTATGAAAATGTCTTATTATCTCTTTTATTTCATAAACGTTCTTAGTTCTTTTTATTTAAAATAAACAAATTTAAATTAATGGGATTATTTTAATGAGTTTGAGGTCGTCTTTTTTTTATAAAAAAACAATATATTTATTTTGTTTTGATTTTTCAATATTTCAACACCCTGTGGATGTCTTCTTCTGAAAAAAATACTTTTATAAAATTTGAAACAAAAAGAAAAGAAGAAAAGTTTAAATATTTTACAAACAAATTTATTTTATTCAATACTAGCTGACCCAGGCAAACGTTGTTTTGCCTTCAAATTTTATTTTCACTGCAAGTCTGGTTTCGTTGCAAAGTCATGGTGGATTGATATTTCGAAGAAGAATGAAAGGTGCACTAAATCGACATAGCAGTTATTGTTCAAATACCGGTATCGGGCTAATTAACTAAAACTAAATATTGTGCCATCTGTCGGACGAACTTCAAACTACACAGAAACACTCCTCACGGCCCATAGAGCATGCATATAAAATTTGGTCAATATCGATCTAGTAGTTTTTGAGTTTAGCGATCACGAACATACACGTAATTTTTATATATGTAGAGATATCGACGCCTCTTTGGGAGTATTCGTCAGCAACATTTTTTTTATATGCCATATAACAGAAAATGTATTTAAAAAAAAAAAATCCTGAAAAAGACGCCCAAAGAAGCGTCGAAATATGCAATAAATAAATTTGTTTGTTTTTCAAAAAAAAAGACCTTAAGTTTGTTTATGAAATAGCAAATATATTAAAACAAAAATACTTGAAAAAATAGTGTTAATTATTTGAAAAGTCCTTTTATAGGATTAAAGACAATAATTGGTGTAATTCCAACATACTTAGAATTTCTTATTCTAGATTAATAGACTGATACTTGTAACGTATTGTTGTTGAGAAAATATTAAATGCAAGGCAATATTTTAAATCGAAATTTCAACTTCAATTCCAACATTACAACGCGATTTTCAGAGGCAGTTTTACTCCTGTAGATAAGTTACGCAGCCAGTAAATGTTTGAAAAAAAAACTTCTAATTGTGAAATTGCTAGTTTATTTTTTGATTTAATGTAGACATAAATCTACAATGGAATTAAATGGTTTATTGAAGATTTGTTAGGCTTTTATACACAGAGTACAACTATTTTTCTTTAAACTTAATTTATATACATTTTTCAAAATTCTAGGAACAGAATTGTACCTGTTTATAGTAATATATATGAGCTTTGAATACACTTGGTTCTATGTAGCGTCTGGTGGCTCTAGAAAATTCCAAAAATTTTAAATTGACACCTCCTTAACTAATATCGCCCTCTATCGTGGAGAAAGATTAAGTAAAACAGCTTTCGATGTCCACTTTTTCATAGCAATCGATCATTTAAATCCTTTATTTTCAAGATTATTTCAAGGGGCATTACAAATTTACAGCAAAATCAATTTTTTAATATCAATACAACGTAATGCAAAGGCAGTTATTAATAACATTTTCCTTCTGAGGTTTGTCCCTTAAGCTTTTTTGTTGGCTAAGGCGCGATATTATAATCACATCCTTGGAGTATTTGTATTTTATATAAAAACCTGAGACTAAAGTAAAAACTTTGCCTGCACAGCATATTTTTATTTAATTCTCAATTTCAAAATTTTTTGAAAATATTTGTTTCACCGAAAACAACAACAAAAAAATATTGTAAGATCTTTTTCTTATATTAGAAATGCAGATCTCTTCTTTGACTTTCCCAAGCTGTGATTCTGATTAGACCAAACGTTGCGACTATATTTTTTTTAGTTCATGATTTTGCCATAATGATTCTGCAAAAATTGCTTTTAATTATAGAATAAGTGAGGCAAAATGTGTTGCAATTTAACAATTGTAATGCAACATCAACGCTAGTGTTTCTTTTTCAAAAAAGAATTTAAAATTTAAGAGCAAAAAGTATTTGAAGCATCATTATTAAATATTGAATACATATTTATACACATTTATAAAAGCGGGTAATAGTTTTTCTAGCGCGACATTTTTATATTTCTTACAACTTTTTTTTTATAAGAATAGGAGTTTAAATGCTTTTAAAGTATACTGATTAGTGGGGCAACACCAACAAAATATTGGACGTATAGACGGCAAAACTCATAACAAATAACAAAATTTTTTAAATACTATAAGAAGACGAAAGTGAAAAAATTACAATTTTAAACTTATTCGTTTTTATATCATTAAAAAAAATTGGGTATTTGTTTTAAATTTTGGTGTCTATATTTTCAATATTTTGTCGCTGGTGCCATCCAATTGGTCAGTAGTTTTCAACTATAATGCAATATAAAGAGCACACTATTTAAGAAACTATTGTGAAAATTAAAATTCGCCTAAACTACTACCAATTTACGCATATCGAGCTCACACTGTATGTGATTGTAATATTAAAAGTCTAGCAGAATATGCTTTTATTATACAATAAATTATTGAAGATTTAATTGCCTTATTTTCAACATCATAATTTTCTATGTTGTTTTTGTTTCTTATTTCAGGAGAGAAAAAATACAGAGACTTGCTTCGAAACATTTCTAAAACCTTAACAACTGGTAAATCCACAACATAAGAAACTCGCTTAAAATGAAAGAAAACTAATACCATTAAAAGGAAAATTTACCTTTCAAACACATTAGCCGTAATTACAAGCTGGAGGATAAAAAAATCTAAGAACTTTTAAGCAATAGTTACCATAAAACAAAACGTTGCAACGAAAAAGATCAAACGCTTACATGACGCCACTTGCCTTTGAGAGCATGCGTAACCCTCTGACACACATTTCCCAGAGAATTCAGTAACTTGTTTAGCAATCGTCGTTAATTATATGATTTACGTGTCCATTCTTAAGCATTTAGACGCTTTCATTCCGTCATTTCATTTATATTCGATTAACGTTAATCACAATCTTGTTCAAACATCAGCGCATGCCCGCACGCTCACACGCAATACGTGCCTACAGAGAGACACAAAAGAAATAAAACAAGCCAGTCATTATACTTATTCTTCAGTCTATTTGCTGACTTATACATCAAAGATGGCTTTTATAAGTTGTTTCAATATTCTAACAAGTTTTGGTATTTTAATGGTCTTTCTAACGTCCCAATTGGAAGCTTATTACACATCAAATACAGGTAAGAAATTTGAATTTGTCTTCTCTTGTCATCCAATGATAGTTTTAATTCTATTCTCTATGGTAACAATATACATATATTTCTATTCTTATAATTTTTAGCTGTTAGATATACATGTGTTAATGACATTGTTGCTGCTGCTGTTGCTAATGCTGCTGCTGCTTCTGTTGCTGCGTTTTAATAGAGATCTTTTTGTCGTATTTAACTGGTTGTCAATACTTATGGGATTAATGTGTTGGATATTTTCTATATCTTTTTTCTATTATAAATAATTTGGTATTCATTTGGTAGAATTTTTTCGGTGTTAATTTAATGACAGCTTAGAACTTTTCACCTCTTTTTTTAGACGTTTCGATGAAAGGGTTTAGAATTCACCTGTCGTACAGTTAATTATGCATGTAGACGAAATATATTTTGGGTTTAGGTTAATAATATTTTATTGAAAAGAAACTCTATTGTACTATACGCCATCCAATGAGCATATATGATGGCTGGTTTGAATCACTTAAAATGATAAACTGGCACACACCTTCACATCTTGATATGCGAATAAAAATCCTGTCTTTTTAGCAATCAAAAGACAGAGAAAAAATATTGCTCTTATGTATTTTGTATACCATTTCATTTAATCTGATACAATATTATATTCCACAATATTTTATTAAGTGAAAAATTTGTTAAATTAATATCAAATTAAGAAAAAAAATTATCGAATTCGATTTTACCGACCGGGCGTCACCACTTTCAAGGCAATAAAAAAGGTCCTGCAGAAGGATAATTTTCAACAGAAACAAAAAAGTGCACAATTTATAATGCATAAGAAGAGCAAATTTGCTTAATTCCTTATAATTTCCAAAAAGGCTTATAAATGCTCACTTTCTTTGAACTTCTATTCACTTGATTTGAAATCACATTAAAAATTATATTCACCCCAGCATATTCCTATAAAAAAAAAACTGACACAAGTCATGAATATTTTAAGATAATGATCCGGAAGCAGTAAAATTTTAGATCACTCCGAGTGATTTAAATATATTTATACTTGTCATGGCTGGATAACCTCCTGTTTGATATTTAATCATCGATTTTGGAAGCTGTCTTTAATACATTGAGAAAGGTACATTCGCAAAGAAAATAATTTAAACTAAAAGTTTTTATTGACATTTGGGAATAGAATTTTCATCAGGAAAAAATAAAATCTCGCCAAAAGTTACGAGTTATTTTATCACATGTGTATCAGTAAATATTTTGTACAAATGTGGAACTACAAAATATTTTATAGTATTCTGATATTAAATTTATAAGAATTTAACTAAAATGAAGTCACTGTTACTCTTATTTTAAAAACCCTAAATAATAACTAAATAACTGGCCTTCGTAGACTAATAAATAGGTAGTGTACTAGACTCGTAGTGCGTAGGTCGCAGGCTCGTATCCTGCCGCAGAACTCTGGCAGTTTGTGTTTGATAATTAAAGAGAGCGCACAACAAGCCTTCACTGGCTTAAGTGTATGTCGTATGACATGGGGTATCACACCGCTCCGAGCAACCTAACCTAACCTTGAAATTTTCATGACAATAATTTTTTTGAATGAAACTCTATTATTAATTGGAAAAAAATAATTTTTCATAAGAATCAAAAACCATAAGTATTTAATATTTATAAAAAAAATTTCAGGATTCATAACAGTTTTTCAGAGATGTATAACAGTATCTCAGATTTTTAACAAAAATTTTATTAAATCGGCTTTTTAGTGAACTGGGAATTTGCCCTAGCAGCCTTAAAAATGAGTTTACACTTTTTTGCTGGGATTTTTTTCCTAATTTTTTTCTAATGATTTTAATATGGGCCTGCTATTGCAAGATTTTCTCTTTTTTGATTTCGGTTTACTGACTTGCCATCATATTCACAATTCAGAAAAATTACTTCACAATTCAGAGGAATTACTTCACATGTTATTCATTCCAACTGTAAGAAACAGGACAATAACGAAGACACTAAAGCTGTTCCCCAGCAGCCATCTGTTTTGCGGCTGCTCTATTTTTCCTATGGCATTGTCAGTTTTCAAATACTATAGGTGTTGCATGCACAAATTGAATAGAAATTATGTTGCATATAAGTAAACAAAAGTGTAGCACATGTTGCCATTATCATGTAAATGATAATCAACTAAAAGAACTTCTTTGGACTAAAGACCACGTTTTCTAATCCGTATTTGCCCTACATTTGTAGGAAAATTTTTATTTATTATTAATTTATCTCTTATCAATCAGACCCTTTGGTATGTAATTTCATAAAAGCTTTTAATTATATTGTGATTGTCACATATTTGCTTATGAGCTTTTATTAATAATTTGTCAATATTTTATGAAATTATAAGCTTTTCGACTTCCGCAAAAAAGCTTTTTGAAATTTTATACATCAAGAGCGCATGTCCAAGTTAAAAGAATTTCCTTTAAGCTTTTGGAAAATACCATTAATTTTAAGTAATTGAAACAATAACTGCTTTTAAAAGCAGACTTTAAAAAAAATTAAATAGTTTTCTTACTAAAAAAACAAAACGCATTAAAAGTAAAAGTGAAATTTTTCTTTTTTGTCTTCTGTTTTGGTCTTTAGTTACAGAAATAAAATCCAAACAATAATTAATTGCTTGTCAACAAAAAACAAAAAAAAGCTGTTATAAATTAAAAGTTTGAAGTTAAAAAAATGTTTAATGATTAATGTACTAACTAGACCATTTAAATGAACAAATGAAGATTTATTACACAAACATGATGAAATTTTAACTATAAATTTTTTATATGATGAATTGTTAAATACTAGCTTAAAGCTCAAGTGGTAACAAACAGATTTCATTAAGTCTTATTTAAATAGATTTAAGATTGTACTCTAAAAGTAATAAAATAACAAACCTGTCAACCCGGGCAACCCAACGAGGCGGGTAGCCAGACATGCGGACAAAACAATAAAATCATATTTATTGTTCCCATTTCACGTGAATATAAAATGTTTTATAAATTACAACGAAAGCTTAATGTGGTAAAAGTTATGATTCCAGGGACTGAAAGTGATAATTACGAGTATATTTGAATTTTGTAAAGTGAAGACGAGAAAATATTTATGAACCAGTTCAATAACACCATTTTGAGTATTTTGCACTAGATTCATTGGCGTGGATAGGCCTGTCTAGTGGGGGCTTTTAGCGCCTCCTTAAGAAACTTTAGCTCACCCTAAGTATTTCTTCCTTCTTATGCAGTTCGTAAGAGATTGCAAATTTTTCTATAACTTGATTTTTATAAAATTAAATTTTTTAATTCAATTAGTAAAATTTATATTTTCCAAGCAGAAAGAATTGTTATTATTTTGATTTTTACTTGTTATTTTTTTAACTTCCTGCCATGAAACATTGATTACTTCCAAATATTAGAAAATCTTGTTTTCAACAGATCTCGGCGTTTCGAGGTCCCAGGAAACTATTCACACTTTTCTCATCGCAATGATGTTTGAATGATTGTGTGGAAGTACGTACGTGTTCCTGTGTTCATATTTGTGCGACTTCATTTTATATGTGTATGAAAACTCTCAAACGTTTGACCACTGACCAAAAACAATTGCGTCATTTGTTCCTTGTCCTTGAGAAAAATTAAAAATAAAGAAATTTTAATAACTTAAAAAATTATTGTCGAATCGATTTTATATGTGTGTATTCAAGTTTTACGAGTGTCTGAGTGAGTGAATAAAGCCAATCACTACCGTTTCCGTCGTCCCGTCCAGATGCACACATGAGGAACACCTCTACCCAGACAAGCATAAGCAAAGGTACTTCTTTAAATACTTATATGCACGCCCGTTACCCTGTTATTTCAGGGATTGGCTAGTAACATATTAAGTTCTATAGGTAACTGGGGAAAGGTCAAGTTCTGGAAAGACCATATTACCCATCCGGACGAGTTACCGAACCCACTTATACCTTTAATTCACTTACAAGCACGCCTCTTACCATGCTAATTCTGGGATTGGGTAGCAACATACAAGTTTTTAGGGGTTTTTAGCAAAAAGGCATATGTCCGGAAAGCTGATAACCCCTATACAATATCAAAGCCATCAAGACAGGATGTATGATATGTGCACCCCGGAAGGTGTATTGGAAGTCCAGCAAAAAAGGGCTTAAAAATGTTCATAAAATGCAAAGATTTAGATTTATTTTCGTAAATAAAAAAAATTTTAGATGACTTGCAGCAACCAGTTGAGAAAAGTGCAAGTTCTTTTATATAATTACATTTTCATTACTTCCAAATAATGAATCGGACATTTTTCCTTTATGACTTCCTCAATGAAGCGAAAGTCTTGATAAATATGATTAAATTTTTTTCTGTTTCTTGAAAGAAAATAAAGTTTCATTTAATCCTCCAACACTATAAACCTGCAAAAAGTTTATTTATTAAAAATCTAGTCCTCTGGGTGCTACAATGGGCCTTATGGCCTCCGAGCGTACTCGCAACACTTGTTGCAAGCCGACCAGCCAACTCAATATCTCCTTAAGCTCTCTGCTCTTTTATTCTACTATATATTTTTTTGCAAATTTTCAAAATGTTTTCCCCTTTTTTCTGTATAGAGTGGAAGTAGAGGCAATAATTTTGCTAAAGTAACAATTATCTTAATATCTTTATCAGCTTCAATACCAATCATTAAAACCAGCAACAGCAACAATTACAACAACTAAAAGAAACCTTTAAGTAATCTTTACCTACTGCTTTATTTTTCAGTAATTTTCCTTAAACTAGTATAATTCCATACTAATTTTCTAAATATTTGTATTTCTTTGCCACCATTTATGTCATCAACAACTAAAACATGATTGTCATCATCATCTTCAACATCGTGCTCATCTTTCTAATGCTGACACTATATGCAACATGTTGTTTTGTTTCTGTAAAAAAAAACAATAACAAAAAAAATATCAAAATTAACAACATTGTTGTAGGTTGCCACCACAATGGCACTTGGTATGCAGACAAATCACTTGTTCCCACCACCGAGAAATGTTTAAACTGTCAGTGTAATAAGAAGACTTTAGTCTGTCGCTTAAAAGTATGCCCTGAGATGCCGATGCCACCACCTCGTGGCTGTGTTGTTGTCCAAAAGAAGAACACATGCTGTCCATATTTATCGTGTGCACGTTTAGATGCCTTCTATAAAATACCAGCCACGCGTCGCATTATCGCTTATTTAGATCATTACGAGCGTGAATCAATTGATCGTGTAGTCAATGAAAATATGTTGCAACGCAGATCTGATGATACTGATGTCGATTTGTATGGTAAGTTATTTGGAAAATGGTACTTGAAGAAATTAAACATACACGGCAGGGCAGCTGCCATGGAATTTCATAGGGGTTTGCATAAGCGATGTGTTAATTAATTAAATAGAATTATTAAATAAAATGAGACTCATTTTACGCAGAGAGACTCTAAAGTAATCGAGGGAAAATCTTAGATAATGTTTGGCTAAAGGGTATTGATGACTTCGTTAGCGCCAATGAAATACAGGCATATACTCAGCTAAGCCAACAACAAACAATAAAATATTAAATATTTTATCAATATTTAAGGACATGAACTTTTAAGAAAGGAGCAAACTGAATGGATTTCGTATCGCACAAATCTATATCGTTTGCACTTATTGTTGCAAGTTGTGGAAGTATATGATCTAGTTATTTTGCAAAACTAAAATCGTACCGAGTTTTAATCTCCAAAAATGCACAGGTCAGTAAAAAATAGTTGCTAAAACAATGGACCAATAGTAGTACGCCGGAAAGACAAACATCACTAATTAGATTCCCATATCTCAGCATTTCTTGTGTATATACAATCGAATATTATAGAACGACTCAACGTAATAGCAAATCTTTGTCAAATTACGTCACATCATAAACCTGCTGATGCGCCTCCTCATGTAACACTTAAGTGCCGTATGTTTTGTTAAACAACTCCTCTTTTGAAACTCGTTTTTTTTTAAATCATCCGGAGTTTCTTACGCTGAGCACTTCTGTACTGTTTTATGTCACTCTAGAATCCTTTAAGAATTACATTATTTTAGCAGACACCCTTTATCAATTCCTCTTTCACTTTAAAATCTCTACACGTCTGTGCGATCAACTTTAAATTACTGATGATTATTTTAATTACATAGAATTCACTAAGAGCCTTTTTCCTTGCTGTCCAATCGTTGATATCTGGGATGCACAACAACAACAGCAAAATGTGTTAATGTACGAGTTGGCAATTAATCAGAAATGAACATCACGGTGGCATATGTACGAGTATACATACGTTCATACATGCAACATTAAACACTTCAGTATTTAGTATTATTAGTAGAATAAAGGAGCTTAAATGTAGGATGGAGGAGAAAAGATAAGTTAAATTTCTTAAGTGTCTGGCAATTCAACTGATCTTGTTCTTTGAGATTAAAGCCACTAAGACAGAAGTAAGAGGGACAACCAGAAAAGGTTTTTAAATTCGTAAGGTGGAATTAGTATTGTATATAACCATTACAAAATACATAATCCCTATTATAATTACAATGCTTTTATACAAACAATACAACAAACAATTATACTCAACATGAGTCTATTTTATTTTTCTTGCAACATGTGTACAATTAAACACCCATTGGTGGTTATTGATTGTATTCAATCAGACAAAAATGAAAAATAAAACCTTTAGTTTTAAATAGTTAATATTGAAATTATTATTTCGGGATATTCTCCCAAAACCAAACATTTTATATTAAAAAAATTTAAGCATGTATCACACATAAAATTTTTTTTACAATTATAGCAACGTTTAAAGTTGTTTATTGTGTCGAAAACAACATCTAGTTTGTTAAAAGGATATTCTCAATTCTATTTGACTGCTCCTCCATATTGGGTTCAGTCACGTATATCCACATCCTTAAAATTCAAATACTGACTTCAACTTGTACAATGGAAATTTAATGGTGTTTGTTACGCCAAACAATCAGTATATTTCTGGTCTAGCGATCCCAGTAATAATTAAAACAATATTAATTTAAGCCATCAAGATCATTCCAAACAATTTTTATAAATAGTATATTCCTTAGAAAAATTTTTAAGATGACTGTGTATTAAATTTGTCTAAACTTTTTGTTGCTTTTGAAACGTTATGGGAAACGTTTATTATTAATAAATTTATTATATTTGTTTCGTTTCATTGATTTTTTTTACCCCTAATGTTATATTTGCAGGCAATTGCCAAAGAAATAATAAAATTATCAATTTTTTTCAGTATGTGTTAAGAATGGTACAGTTTACAAGTCCGGCTCTGCAATGTCATCCTCCAATCTCTGCAGCTATTGCTATTGTATCGGTAAGTTGCTGGACTTCCTTTTAAATAAAACCAAACCATATGCCCCATTGTATTCTTGCTATTCCATAACAGGTGGTACTGAGAAGTGTGTAAAGCCCAAATGCATGCTACCAGTTGAGGGTTGCAAGCCAATTTTTGTGGATTCAACCTGTTGTCCAGTACGCTACGATTGCAGTACGAAACAAACAGGAAAATCATCCCAGGAAGTGCGTTATAGAAAAACGTCGAACAAACATTATATGAGAATGTCGCAGCGTTTGCAGCGCAACCACGGTTGCACGGTGGGTCAGCAGTTTTATACCGAAGGTCAAAAAATGAAAAGCGATAAGGATAAGCCATGCGATATATGTTTTTGTATCAGAGGACAGAGAAAATGTGCTCCCAAGAAATGTGCACCAGCTTTAAGAAATTGTATACCTGTGGTGCCTAAAGGCCAGTGCTGTCCTTCCAGCTACGATTGTGGCAGTCAAAGAGATTACCGCAGATCACAAAACTCCAGGCAATTTAATTTATTTTCCTTGCTTTTCGGCAAAGATGAGGAACAAGATGAAAATTCTGCAGCAGAAATTTCTGTACAATATCCCCATGACAGGGAACCAACTGTCCTAAAACCGGCCAAATATAAAGACTCCACAACGGAGAAAAGTTTCTATGATACCATAAGAGAAGGTTTGGAATTTATTGATAACAACAATAATCAAATGGTTAAAGATAATAAGAACTTAGCGAAGGTTCCGGTGCGACCTTCACCAACACCCATTCCGCTGGGCTTGCATAATATTCCTGGCACAACAGAAGTAAGTTTCCTAGACTTACTTTTAGGGCCTTCAGAGCCCAATCAGCAAAATACTACGGAAAATTCCTCGGAAGAAAATGATTCCGTAGAAGAACCAACAACCTCCACTAATAGTGGAATACATTGGGTAGATTTTCTGTTAGGACCAGATGAAGACGATTTCAACAATTCAGCAAGTACACTATCAGAAAATACTGATTACACAAATAAAAACAATGGGATAGACTTAGAAATCACTACATCTGTAGATCGCATAGACTCTGACTCTCCAGCAGACAGTGAAGAAAATGCAGGAGAATTGAAAGCAGAGCAGCAAGAAAATCTAGTAACCACTAAAATGGATATGATGACCACTACAGAGCCAGTGACAAATGATGAGACAACACAAACTTTTCCCACAACTGTGACGGAGCTAACAGAGCAGATAGATTTAACGCGACCTTTGACAACAGAGATTTTGAGTACTACTATGAAACCTGCTACAACTACTACAACTACAACCAAATTCAGCAAAAATTCAGCTTTAGCCACCTCCACAACCACTAAAAAATCTGTTAAGACCACGATAAGCCCCCACAAGTCAATCGCACTGCCTACAAAGACCATTCAGAGTCTAAGCAAAAATCACACGACAAAAAAACCCGAAAAGAACTCTGATTTTCTGGCACAACTTTTGGATGGCTTAAGCGACATTTTGAGAAGAGACAACAAAACTCTTCTTGATATGCAGCAGGCAGGAATGCATAAGCAAAATTCAAATAAAACTTCCTATACAAACTCGCCCATACCTAAGCCCTTGTTCAAGCCTTTGCCTCAGGACAAGATTTATACTAGAATCAATTCTAAAATAGCTAATTTAACGGTTAGGCCACCCATCCTATCCCCCAAGGATATTACCAAGCCGACCTTTAAGCCTTTGCCCATAAGCAATACAACACATCCCTCCATAAACTTAAAACCAACAAATTTGAATCTTACGACTTCCAACAGTTATACAACAGCAACAACTAAAACAGATGTTATTACAACCACTTCTACTACAACTACGTCCTCTACTACTGCCTTAACCCCCACTTTTTCAACTTTGAAGCCTGTTGTCATAAAAACAAATCCGACCATTTTGGAATCGGAGCCATTGGATCAAAATACCGAGCTCACTTTGCCACCCAGTTTGCCCAACTTGAAAATAATACCCTTCTTACCCACCGATGCCGTTAAGGCCGATCATAATCAGGGCTCCTCTTATGAATTTTATCATCACTCTTTAGCACCCATTTCACGCATCGACTATAATTTGTATGATGAAGCCAATTTATATCCTTCAATCACTGAAAACTATCCCTTATATCCCGATCTGGAAGATGGCAGCAAAGCAGAATATATTTATAAATTCAATGTGGAGGGTCCTGATTCTTTGCTTTCTTCAAATGCGGGTAAATTTGATGGCACTCTGGGCGCACCGGCTTTCCTAAAGTATGACTTTTCTATAGCAGGGCCTGGTACACCGCCATCATCTAAAGGCTTTTCTCCCCCCACCAAAACCGAGGGAGGCTTTGTACCCAAAGAGCCTTTAATTTTGGATGACGACGATCATGAGAATGTTAGTGTTAACGTGGCTGACAGTTATCATGTGACACAGCATATCATAGATATAACGACATCAGGAGATGTTTTGAACACCACAAAAGTTATAGGTAAGTGTGGAATCCAATTTCTGTAATATAAAATATCAAAAACGTTTCATTTCTTTATTTAAATGATTACGAGCAACTGGTCCGTATGGGTCTTATTTAATGTTTTCCGCTTACCTCTAACAGGACGCTTAGAGAGAATTGGTACTATTTCTTCTTGTGTCTCAGATCAGTATTTTTGCCACGATTTCAACATTCGGAATGGAATCACTTTTTTCTTATTATTAAAAGGGAGAGGCTGTTTTTATTTTCACTATCCGGTGACAATGCGTCATCTCACATGTTCAACTATATTATACTTCGTCATTAGTACATCCCGCAGAGCGGGAAATCGGATGGCGCATTCCACCCAATTCCAATTCGACATCAGCCATTCTTTTCCAATGATGAACTTATACTTTCACCATTTTAAGGAGAGCGCAGATATCTTGAATATATACGACTCCAGATCTATGCAAATTGTTCGTAATGATATTTTCGTGGATACAAATGTATTGAAATTATTTTTTGTCATTCTGAACATTTCTTCTTTGGCCGAAGTTTTATTCTTGATAAGCCCATAAAGCCTTCCTTGTGGTGATCGTCTTTATAATAAAAAAAACTTGCTCATATATTTTTTCACCTAAAACACTTTTTAAGGTCATGGAGAAACATCTGATTTATTTCATAATACCTTCCCATGTCCGATGTTCAGAGCAGCTACATATTCAATTCGATTTAAATATCATTCATTCATTTCAATTTAAATATCGACCAAAACAAGGGCAACAAACTGTCTTCAGTATTATAATATATGCGGTAGAAAGATCTGAGCCTTTGCTGACAGCAAGGCTGCAATTAGTCTTCCCACGTGATCTTACGTTACATCTCATCTGGGCCAAAAATGCTGCACGTCCTTGGGAGGGAAAGCAGTGAAACAAGTTGATCAGCGGCAAAGCTGAGTGGGGACTTTAATCCTGGAATATAGCAGCTTTCTTTGGCTTTCCCCTTAGGCCTGCAATCGAAAAATTGTGGCCTTTTTTGCCAATCTGGCACCAATCATGGAACTCAATAAACCCACCAAGACAATATTTTTGCCAATAACATACATAGACAAATACAGCATACCATAATCTTTTTCTCAAAATTTAAACTTGAAATATGCAACATAGGTCTCTGGTTTCAGGATACAGTTTTATATGCAAATTGCTATTTTTTTGCAGTTATTCCAACTTCTATACCTTTCATTATTCCATAACCTCTAATTTCCGAAAGATTCATATGGATTAGTTCAACACTATCATTTAAAAAATCAAATTGATGCAATAGTCACCAATATATAAAATAAAATATCATATAATAAAATCTTTTCGTATTAATCCAAACTTTTCAGAAATCACAACACCCGATCCATTCAAAGATGTCATACGCACTGAACCACCCCCAGATTTGACATCCTTAATAGAAGACAAATTAAAAAATTTTGCTAGTAAATCGAATGCAAGCAACTTAATGTCACATGGACCACAAAACAAAACTGAAACTGAAATTGAAATTGAAATGAATACAAAACAACCGGATAAAAAACCAACGACTTTAAAAACAACAAACCAAATCGAAATGACAGCCACGCACAACGGAAACATCAATAAAAACAATAGAACTCAGGTAGAAGAGATTGAAATGAGGAAAAAAATGCCACAGAGTGTAACACAAGTCTTGGGCGACGACATGGATGATGTAGCCAATGTTGATGTTAATGATGTGAGTACAATACCTCCATTTAAATCATTGCCAATGGCTCACAAATTGCCACACGACTATACAAATACCACGAGCGAAGGGTCCACTAAATCAAATACATATAACAAATTAAAACAAACAGAAACAACGATAAGGCCAATAGGTAATACCGCCGCAGCAATGCCAGCAATAAAAATAACAACAACAACAACAAATAGGCCAGCTGCCGCAACAACTATTAAGGCGAATCGTAATAAAACAATTGCTTTAACTACACCACAACAAACACAGCTGCATCGGCAAAAACCTACAAAAATAAATGAAAATTCCACACTAAATAACAGTCAAATAAAAATATCGCCATCATCATCATCTTCGTCATCTGACGGCTCTGTGTCAACATTGAAAACTAAGTCCAATACCTCACGACGAGTTGCAAGTACTAAACCAACAAAAAATTATAAACTGGCCACCAGCACAATGTTACCAACAGCCACAATAAAGAACACACCTAAAACAAATGCAATAAATATTATGGCCACAAGACGAACGCAAAAGCCAACAACTAATGCAAACTCCCAGCCTATAACTCTAGCTAAAACAACGAGTGCAACAAGCAAAACGCCAACAACAACCACTAAAGCGGCAACGACAATGAGAACAACAACCTCTTTGCCATCATCTTCATCATCACCATCATCATCATCATCATCACATTCGTCGTCTTTGTTGCAAAGGGTACCAAGTACAAATCCACTTTTTATGTCACCTTTTGACAAATTGCCTTTCATGGATGCCAGTTTTGAAGTAAAACGTAAATCAGCAACGCCCCCTACAACAACAGCCACCTCGCAACAACATTTTGCTGTAGCAGCAACTATTGCCACAGATGCCCTAAGCGATACCCAAGATGAGGATGATGCACACATCTTCACATCATCCAGCCACAAACTAATGGGTTTAGTACACTACAAACATACACTTAATCAACTCGAGGGCCTAGAGCCTTCAACACAACAACACCCTCAACATTCGTCCACCTCCCACCACACAGCTGCCACCGCCACCGCCCCTGCTACACAACTCAACTCTCGGCTATCACCGTCGTCGCCGCAATCGTCCCATCAACAACAGTCCTCCTCATCGCTAAATAATTTAATCGATCCCACAGGTATTTTAAAATTGGCAGGTTGTAATATTTATGGTCGCATGTATCGCGTTGGCCGCATCATACTTGAACTCTCCTCACCCTGTTTAGAGTGCAAGTGCACGGAAATTGGTGTTAAATGTGAACCATTAGACTGTTAGTGGTTTGTTCTTTTTAAATAGAAGATAGAAGTGCATTTTTTCCTCCTTCCCAAAATACTACACACGTAATTTAAGTCTTTAAATTATAGATCACGTAGCATTTTATTTTTTAGGTTAGACTATTTTTAGCTACAATTTTTATTACGAAACATATCATTATCAGTTGTGAAAAGAGATCATGAATAAAACAGATTTAAACTACAGCCTTAAGGGGTTAATATAATATTTATATTAAATTATCTACACAACATTCAATTTAAAACCTTTTCGCTGCATTTTATAATTTAAGACACATTTTTTTAAGAAATGATATTTAGTTTATAAATTGTATTTATATATTGAAATTATTTATCTAAATGTATAGATTTAGTTTAAGGAGTTTTCATTATATCAGTATCATTAAATTGAATTTACTTTACGCATATTTGATTCATACAAAAATTTCTTTAATACTGACTTTTCAATACTATAGAGAAGCGATATTTTAATAATACAAAGGCTCATAACAGAGATTATGATTCTCAAAAAAGAAATCAAGGGAAAAGTATGGTTGTGGTGATCATAATTCCAAAACAGATAATTATCGTATGCACACAATATGATAAACATATTTGGTATACATTAAAACCATATTTTGCTTTAACACAATATTTAAACTATAGTGAAACATGATCATAAATCGCTCATGACTATAATATGATAAAATTAATATTTGATTTATATACAAAATACTTTAACACTGAATTTTCAATACTATAGAGAAGCGATATTTTAATAATACAAAGGCTCATAACAGAGATTATGATTCTCAAAAAAGAAAGCAAAGGAAAGCATGGTTGCGGTGATCATAATTCCAAAACAGATAATTATCGTATGCACACAATATGATAAACATATTTGGTATACATTAAAACCATATTTTGCTTTAACACAATATTTAAACTATACCGAAACATGATCATAAATCACTCATGACTATAATATGATGAAATGTATAAATATTATTAGTCTATAAATAACCCAGGAAAAATTCAACCCCTTTCATAAATGCTAAAGTAGTTCCACTGAGATTAACTTTGTTTCTTGGCAGGACCATATACCCCTCCCTATTAACTTAAAAATGGACAAGCATCATCATATTTTGATGGTAAAAATTTGTAAATTTAATCGTAATTTTTTTTTAAATATTAAACCATTTAGACGTTTACTAACATAATGATGTTTTCCAAAATATATTGAACAAACTAAAGGATGTTGCATTAATAGCGAGAGCACCAATTGTTATAAAAAAAATTGTAAAGATATATAAGTGATAGAAGGACAACGATTTCAGACAATTGGCAAATAAATATTTCACTATTTCACTTACATGGCATGTCATCTGGTCGATAATATGGAGCTTTTCCTTGACATTTTCAAGGATAATCTCAGCAGAATGGATGCTCCGAGGATAATCAGACCTGGCAGATCAAATTTTTCAATAGAACCGATTAAACACCATATTACTTGACTATATGATGATGAAATTACCAGCAGCAGTCTTCGACGAAAATAAAGTAGCACCAATAATTATTCCACGTCCTTGAGGGTTACATTGAGTGAGTCAGGCATTATTGACATGTATTTTGTAAATGTTTACTTTACAAATAACACAACAAAATTTGCAAAAATTATATTATTTTATAAAAGTGTCCTGATGCCTGCATTAAGTCAAATGTTATAGAAAGAAACGATCGATTTTGGTAGTCCTTATTTCGAAATTTTTCACCGATTTTACTCAAAATATAATGTGTTGTTAATATGAGAAGTACTATATTTAATTTTTTTTCGATTCACATTTTATATTAAATTCCCATTTTATATTTTTGGCTTTTTTTTGTATAAACATACAAATTTGAACGCTTTACAAATATGCGTTGCGCGCCTGTTATCCTGTTAATTCAGGAATTAGGTAGCAACGGGTCGTATGAGTGATCCTGTTGTAGATGCTCTCTTCAGGCCACATATCTCTATGTGCTGTTGCTATTCGACAGAGCTGTCCTGGTGGTTGCGGTTGGTGAGTTGTGGATTTGATAGGAGGACTTCTTAATGCGGCGCATTGGGGTGGTAGGAGGTTAGATAGCTCCAGTCTGTACAGAATTTGCTACCATGTCGTCCCTATCAGGGGCACATGTAGATCCTCTACCTGTATGTGCCTCCGGAAAGGGCAACGGGACGATGGCATCTTTGACATATGTTTTGATGGTGAAATCCCGCTCAGATAGGCTTATCTTTGTCATCGTACTGTTTCTGCGGCAAACTCCATATAATGCATTAGGCCAACATATATTTAACTAAAATAAACTTGCAAACTTTTTTTGTATTCAATTCCCTTTTTTCGGTTTAAGGGCAGTACAAATTATTATTTTAAGACATCGTAGTATTTTTAACCTCACAAACTCCGCAAAATATATAAAACTGACTAAACAACAATTTCATTTAATAATTTCAACAACAGGGACCCCTCGATTTGAATGGGTTAAATTATAGAGTTTTTAAAGTGTTAAAAAATTTTGCAAGGATTTTTCTCTATTCACGATTTCTTTAATGACAAAATAATTAATAACTAATGACTAATTTAATGTTTAAAATACTTTAAGCCTGTAATCGTACAATATTTGGGAGAAATAAACTATGATTGTCGCCATCATGCCCTTTTATTTGCTCCAAGCCATTGATGAATTCTTTAAAATTTCAATACAATAAAGTTTTTGGCAAATCGAATGCATTCATGAACTTTTACTTCATGATGAGTTCATTGAAACTTTAATTGAATTAATTTTTTCCTTATTTCTAGTAAAAAAAAATGCACTATAAAGTTCTTAATCTTTAAGGAAAATTTACTCCAATTTAAATTAAATGTTTGTTTTCATTTTCTTTAGAAAAAGAAATGCGGCTTCTTTTTTCCATTTAGGATTAATACCTTTAAACTTTAATTCAGCTCATATTTTTTCACAAACTTTAATCATTCAGGACTTGTTAATTTATTATCAATGACTTCACATTTTAATTCAAATTCCTTTTTGCTCAAAATGAATGCATTGAAAATATTACAAGATGTTACTTGTATGATTCGTAATTACATTAAAAAAAATACTTCTTTTACATATTCAGAATATAATTACATTTACAATTAATTTAATAAAAACCAGATAAAAACAATTAATTTTATAAAAAAAAAACAAATATTTATATAAATTAGTTGCTAAGGATTTTAAAGAAATATATATTTCAAATATTAGAAATAATAATAATAAATACAACAAATAATTTTAAATTAAAACTAAAATAAATATGAGAACTAAGAAAATCGAGTTTTTTATTCAAAGGGAGCAATTTATGTGTAAATTACTGCAAATATATTTTAAGGATTATTGCAAAATCCTGCTATTACAACTTGAGTACTGGCAAGCATTATATCACTCACCACTACCATTGTAGGCCGATGCGCATGCGCAGTAAAAGCCCATCTTCCAAAAAAAGAAGTAATTTTAATGAGTGAGACTATGAACCCGTTGTGGTGCAAATTTGTTTCTTTTCCGGTGGTTTCAACGATGGCATATCATAATGTCATGAAGTCCGTGGACACTACTTCAAACTAAAAAGGTCCATGGATATTTTATTGCTTTCACATGTGTTATAATATCTATAATTGTGCGCATGGATATTGTAACATTTTACATATATTATATATTATGGCCCCTCCAAACTGCGAAATGCGCCCAAACAAAGACTGCCTAAGAAGAAAACCTTTATAAAGCGAAGGCTATACTTGAAATGTCACACTTTGTGCTCATTTTAATTCTATGCAGACAATCCTCTATGGCATTTCTAATACAGTTTTTGCTTTATAAAGATTTCCTAGATAGCTGGCCTTCATTCGGGTAGACTGTTTTTCTCCTCTGTGATATTCCGAACACCGATTCCTCTTAATAAAGTTTTTCCGCATAGATGTTATCACATTTTTAAAAGTGGCTTAATGTCCGTCATACTAATAGTGTCATAGCCTTCTTGGGCATTACAGCACTTTTGTAAGTGTCATGGGCATTATGCCACATTTTAGTATGTCATAATATTCACGGTCATCATGACAGTAGGCAATATCACATCCTAACGATTTAACATCATGACAACAGAAATTATGACATGCTGCCGATTTAACATCATGACAACAAACATTGTGATATGCTGGCGATTTAACATCATGGCAACAGACAGACATTTTGCATGCTGATGATTTAACATCATGACAGCAGACATTTTGACATGCTGGCGATTTAACATCATGACAACAGAAATTATGATATGCTGCCGATTTAACATCATGACAATGACATTGTGACATGCTGGCGATTTAACATCATGACAACAGACATTGTGACATGCTGATAATTTAACAGCATGACAACAGACATTATGATATGCTGACCATTTAACATCATGACAATGACATTGTGATATGCTGGCGATTTGACATAGACTTTCTTGATGTGTATTCACTATATTCTTCAATATATTGATATACGTAAATAATTTATTTTATTTTTTAGCAAGAAAAATAATTTTATATTAAATTAAATTGTTGCTTGTATCTAAGCTCCTAATTTTTCAAATGATTTTTTTTGGGAAAATAGTCCGAATAAATTTCAATTCCAAATGAGCTCTTTTTGAAAACTCTTTTTATATTTTGGTATTAAAGCACTAAATTGTATCCATATATTTTTGAATTGTAATATAATTTTCCTGAGCAACATTGTTAATATTTTTTTCTTTGTTTTTCTTTTTGACCACTGAATAATAAATAATTTATTTCAGAGGATATTCTTACTAACTGTGTACTATAAAAATTGTCGTATTTACTTTTGCCTAAGCAAAATCCCTTCTAATCTTCACACATTTTTAGGTTATTATTAGAGGAATTTGTGTGTATTATACATTTAATTCCATTGTTATGATTTCAACAGAAATAAAAGCCAAATATTTGTCAGAAGCTGCAGGACCACAAGAAATTTCGTTATGCCTAATTAAATACATAAAATTGTATGTTGGAGACTTAACAAAAATTTAAAAACACATTCATATTCACGCACCGGGCAAAATAAAAATATAAAAACTGACTAAAATTTATTCAAACTTATTCGAGGCACGGATTCACTCGAAATGAAATTTTTGGTAAGTAGACATAGTCATTTGCCGAATGATGTTATGGAACAATTTGAAAAAAATTTTTTATGATCGTACATTATTTTAATATGATCAAAACATGTAATAGAATCGAAATTTAGCCTGATCCTGATGACTAAAATAAATTTTCTTGTAATAAAACCTTCAAACAATTCAATAATTAGAAGATAATGGGCTGCAATAAACTGATATAAAATGCAGTGGATAATGTTGGAAGGGTACCAAACCTTGAAATCTACAGCAGGAAGACTTAAAGCTTTGCAAAATACAGATCAATCTTTGTTATATCCTAAAGGTAGATCTGAGTTGAGGGAAAACAGAGACGTGATGAAATTGCTAAAATGTATTCCTCCTGTTAAACATGGTTACATGGTTACAACGACGAATCCTTGCATATATCGGATGGAGAGGCGATATTATTTATATGGCTGATGAGTGAATCACAAATAATCTCTTATAAAAGAACTTTCAGCATTCATTTCTATGGAATATCTGTAAAACAAATTTTTATTTTTTCTGTACTAAAAATCTTAAAATATAAGCACTGCTTTTTCCGCTTAATTTCACCAGTCATATAAAAATTTTAAAATTTTTGGCGATTTTTTTTTGCTGTTCTTTAATATTGATTTTATATATCGTTTTATATATAAAATCAAGAATGTTTACTTTAATTTATATTAGAGATTAAATTTTAAAAAACAACTGACATTACTTTATTGCTTTTCTCAGTGTTTTTTAAATTACGAAGTTAGCCGTTGTTTGCAGTTGATGGCTCAATTATTGTTAAAATGAAATTAATTATTTACCACTGAAAGTAGACTTTATATCTGGAAAGGGTACAATTAAACCAATAGGCACAATTTCTATTTTCTTATATGAAACGAAATGCATCAATTATTAATTGAAAGAAAATTATGTTCTACTACGTCGAAGGAAAATTTAGGCGAAAAAATAGCAGTCACTCACATTCGTTTGAAAAAGATTTCTCCATATTTTCCGACTTATAGTTCGCACAGCCTTACGTTAGAAACGTAAGTCATATAATTATTTGTAAATTCATGTAGGGCAAATATACATTAAAAAATTTGTCTAAACTTCATTTGCTCTCACACGTATTTGAAGCACTAAAATGTCCTTCAAAAATTTATTGTTTGTTGTGGTTTTAGCTGTTCGTACATCAATATTTCATTGCTGCTAATCAAATCGAGTCTTAGTTCAACATTTGTTTAAGAAGTTAACCAATAAATTTTTTGATGCAAGGACAACATCGTTCCTTAAGACTGACAGCATTTCAGTTATAATTTTTGTTCATGTCTGCATGAATTATGATTGCAGAACGAAAGAATTTCACCCAGAGACACCAGGTTGTAGGAAAAAACTCCTCGTCATGCCAAAAATTAACATTGCAATAATATTTCATATCACTTTTTTTCTAATGCTTCTTGTTACTTGTAAAAAAATTCATGGAAGAAGTCATTGCATTTATGTTGCCTTATTTGCCCTGAGTTTCTGCCATTTACTATTCCCTATTCATGGGTGTTGCATATTATTCATTTGAACTGTTATTGCATATTTAGCAATTCATAAATAATAACATCAAGTAATAAAAAATTTATTTATTATTTTAATCACGTTCATTTTTAATTCTTGAAAAATTGATTTGCAGATTAATATGAAAAACAACAAATGAAGAAATTAATTTTTTAATATGGCACCTTAAATTGTTAAAGACTTAATACCAGCAGCAAAAATAACTCAATAAGCAGTTTGCCAAATAAATCCTTGATCAAAGAAAATTTATGTTAAAAATAATCTTCAACACCATTAAATTAAAGACTTCAAATGTTGAAAACGCCTACGAGAAACTTTTAAGTTTTCAATTCTTTTAACATTTCTTTGATGATACGCTCCACTGTGCATGTAAGTACATACAAAACCATCTTCCTTAAATAATATGAAAAGTTATGATAAACGAAAGCGAAACACATGTACATGTACAAACAACTGCTCAAAAAAAATTACGTGACATACAATTTAATTTCTACAGACGACTTCTTATGAAAGTGTAAAAATTTATTTAAAAATATGAATTATAAGTAATTTTTTGTACGAACTACTTATAAGTATTAAACAATTTAAAATTATCTACAATAGAAAAATATCATGCAAATATTTATTCTTTATAACTGATAATTTCCTGCTTAAAAGTCACAACTAAAACAACAATAATCGATAATTGTGTGGCATGGCTTGTTTAAAAAAAAAAATCATATAAAGTAATTTCATTGTTTTATATTCGTCACGCATTTGGAACACATTTGCCGCCTTCAAATCTCAACCTTCTATTTTCTTCTATTGCTGTAGACTTTTTAGATGTTGCTCCATATATTAGAAATCCAAATAACATTCCACTTATGGCACCGGCTCCATGAGCTTCCAGGCAAATGCGCGGGTTCGTATTGTGATTGATGAGAACATGGAATGTGGTGAAACACATATCGCTTACGAACAAAATCACTACAGCCACAATACGCAAATAACGATGTGGCAGCTGATGAAAATTCTACAAAAAAAAAATAATAATAATAATAATAAATAAAAATAAACTTAAAACTAAATATATAAATAAATACAAAACAAGTCAATGTGAGAAAATAAATTTGCTCTAGTTGATTACAGCATCTATGGTTAAGCGAGGGTGGCATGTAAGAATGGAACTGATAAAACTTATAAACAATTTAGATTAAATTTAGATAATATTGTGTGTATGCTTGTGTGTGTGAATCAATATATTGCCATCACAGATGTGCATGGGTATAATAATGTGTATGTATGTATGTATGTATGTGTGTGTGTTTGTGTGTGTGTGTTTTTTTTTTTTTTTTTGGACGAATGCTTATAACACGCTTCACTAACCCTTAGCAAGTGTGGTATGTGGCTCATTAACATGGCATAGACACCAGCCGAAGCACCCATAAGCGACAGATGCGGTTGTAAACAAAAGGTGGCCAATGAACCAGCAACTCCACCAATTATGTAAATTGATGCTACTTTCAAATGACCTTGTTCACTTTCCAAACAGAATCCAATAAAAAACTAGGAAAAATAAATGAAAGTAAATTTTAATAAAACGTTGAAGAAGTTTAAAATAATATAAAATAAAATATAAAAAAAGAAAATGTGGGGCTAAACGGAAGTCCCAATGACATAATGCTCATAATTTTTTAAAACCACTAAGAGCCCAGTTTGATATTTTCAGGAAATAAGTACATCATGAAGGTTTATTTTCTATCAGAAAGTATTAAAAATGTTAAAGATCCTTTTCCACTATATTTGATAACAGAGGTTACATTCTCATTTTAAAAGTCCTTGCAACATAACAATAAGTCACATTAAGCCATTTAAAGCGAAAATATTCAGTGTTTTCCAACAATAATAATTTTATTTGAATTCGCGCGAAATTTTCCAAAGTTATGAAGTGTTAAATGTTATTAATTTTGTAAAAAATGCCCGATAAGTCCAAAATTTGGAGGACTATAATTTCGGTACCATAACCCTTTCTTATGCTCCATATAATGCGCATACAAGATCAGTATACATTTTATAAATTAAGTAAAAACCAAAATTATAATAAGTTTTAAATTGCATTTTTGTCTGCTAAAGATTTTGAATTACCCAGGATCTAAGGAAAGTTAAAGAAAGTCTTTACAAAATTTAATGAAATAAGTTCCAAAGTATTGTTCCCAAAATAATTATTTTTTTTATAAATCGAAAGAACAGGACCATAGGATATCTTCTGGTACGTCGACTATTTGAATAAATGAAAAACTTCTTATAAGTTTCCTCAACTCATCCTTTAATATTATTATGAGGCATACCTGGAGACACAAGGACTTTCGATTATTTTGGTTTTGTGAAAAGCGGCCACAATATCTCTTGATCTCTAAGTCCGAATATTTTTAAGCCAAACCCTCGATGGGTGGGCCATTCATAAGATGTAAAATACTACT
This sequence comes from Germaria angustata, assembly GCA_963681545.1. NCBI lineage: Eukaryota > Metazoa > Arthropoda > Insecta > Diptera > Tachinidae > Germaria > Germaria angustata. The sequence continues at coordinate 19,388,210 of OY812999.1, read as the reverse complement.
AAAATTTATTGTTTTATACCATCAAGATCTCACAGATCCCATCAGAAATTCGAACGGCTATAAATTACCAAGTGTCACTTTTTCTATGCTGGCCATTTGACATGTAAAGTTGGACCTAAAGAGATGTTTGGATGTTTATGAATATTATAATATTAGGAAAAGAGAAATCGCAAAGGTCTGTCAAAGTTCAATGTCCCTTTGTTAATAGTTCAGTGTTAAGCAAGATATAGGATTAATAAATTATACTTTGTACGGCTGGTATCCTACTCCCTGCCTCTATAATATGTTGCTTAAAAAGGGACCACATCTATACTATATTCTTTCATATAAAAATTAATTTTCGAAATCGGTCTAAGAATGCGAAGAAATCGTCATATGTGCATCCAAAATGCATATAAAACCTTCTCCTTATTTTTAAAGTCGGTACAAATTGGACGAGTTCCAAGCACAAAATAAAATTATTACAAAAAAAAAAATTTAATAGATTCCAAAAATTGCGAGTTACTGCATAATGAAAAAAATTTATGAAATTTTTTTTATTATCTTATTATAAAATGTAATTTTTAAAGAGCTTTCTCGTTGGATTTAAAAAAAAAACATAAAATTAAGAGAAATGTATGAAATTTTTATTTGAGCCGATAGAAAGATCAATATAATTCAATGTTTAAAGATGATATCAAGTAAATGTTTACTGCGGCTACGCTTCAAATGGTTCATAAGCTGGGTCCAATTCCAATATCGGCCGGTATCTCACGAACAAATTCTTCAATATTGCCTTCTAGTACGTCAACTGGTGAGGGATTGTGTCTATAGACATGGACCTTAACATAGCCCCACAAAAATGAGTCTAAAGGCATTAAATCGCACGATTTAAGCGGCCAATTGACCGGCCCCAAACGTGAAATAAACTGTTCACCGCACTCTCTTCTCTATTGGACCATTGTTTTGCGTGATGTGTCTTATTGAAACCACATGTCAGCGAAGTCCACCTCTTCTATTGGGCGCTCGCCGTTCAGAGTAACATTCCTGCATTCGTCGTCTTTGAAAGAGTTACGGTTCACAGATGCCACAGATCCATAATCCACACCAAACATTTTCCAGAATGCTTCTGGAGTATCAATTCAACTAGAAATGAGCTTCGTCGCTGAACACAATTTTCACTTCCGAGCATTAATTTTGACAATAAAATTCAATAATCTGCAAGCGTTGTTCGTTTGTAGTCGATTAATGGTTAAATTATAGACCAAACTGAACATGTCACACAAAAACAGCTGAACTTCCAAAAACAGTCTTGCCAAAAGGAAAGTTGCTAAAATAATTCACCATTTATTTGGGCGTTATTTCATAGAGTCTAGATTTGGCTATTTTTTTATAATTCTTTCGAACTTCTCAAAATATTTTTTTTTGTCTTTGGTATTGAAAATAATTTTCAATTAATAATTCATAGTTTGTTATATTTAAAAATTTATTATTTAGCTTTTGGAAAAAAAACTCACCTGCAGGCACACGTTCATTGATAAATGTAACACATCAGAGTGCAACAACATGTAAGTGACAGATCTCCAATATTCACTAATTTTGTCCGGCCTAAACATCAACTGTTGCCTTATACAGTTTTTTGCAATAAAAAACATGGAGATCTAAGAAAAAATAATAAAACTTTAAAGAATTTAAAACACTTAAGAAACGCTTGGAATTTTAATAAGGACCTCAAAAAAGGAGTTGTAATGAAAATCAATTAAAAATAATACTTAATTAAGATGTTTCATTGCATGGTTGTTGCAATTAATATACTTACATACTCATATGGATCATATGGATACAATAACTAAATCACATTTCTTTGTTCATTATTGTCGCCATGGCATAAATTCAACATGATTAATCATGTTAATGCTTGTCGATGCAACCGCAAAAAGAAAGAAAAAAACAAAGAAACCAAAACAGATGAATGGACACGCAATGTGTTGTGACAAATGATACAATACGAGTATCCAAATAAGTGCTCATTCAGTTTATTCATTCATTTGTTGGTGTTTACAAATAAATAAAAAATCTTGTTAGTTACAAATCAATAACTTGCCAAGTGATTGGAAGACTTGATTCACAATTAGGAATTACCTGCGAATTGTAACTCAAGCGCAAGCAAAACCAAAATAATTTTCCATTTAACTTAAACTAGTATATTTTTTCCTATCATATCTAATCTACTCTACAATTTTTTATCTTAATATGAAATTTTTACATTTATGGAACATACAAAGTGTAAGTCCTATTTATTATAAGAATTCTTTGAAGCAAGCAAGCTGTAGCAGTCTTGCAACAAAGAGTCGCAACCGAAACCCAAATAAAAATGCAACAAATTGTTATTACCAATGAAATTTGTATGGCTTCATAAAAACATGATTAAATAAATAGAAGTAATACTAATAATAAAAAGAAAATAAATAAATCATAAATGCTCACCAAAGATTTCTTTCATTCATGGATCTTATTTTATTTTTATTTATTTAAGAGTGTCATTGGGGTTTCATAAGCTGTGCACAGTGTGCAATTTTGTATTAAATATCAGTCAGCTTTATATGTAGATTAAATATTATTAAATGAGGGATTTAGTTTCCAGAACATTAACTACATAGATGTAGGATTTCAGATGAAATTACACTACAGTGGGCCAACAATGAGATGCTGAGGTGTAAAATTTTTCTCTATCGATTTTGAAGCCTTTTCGTTTAACAAAAAGTTAATAATCAAATATTGTATTATATTAAAGAATTTGACTTTGATGCGAGAAAGAAATTAAATTACAATGAAGTTTGTAAGTAAACTTTTTTATACGATTATACAACCACAATGCACGATTTTAATTGTGAGTCACACCGTAACGTCAAGTTTTTTGCCCGACTTAATTTAACATTTCTTTGTGTAAGTGCGTGAACTCAGTGGACAAATTTCTTATGTCCCAAATATTAAGCTGACATAATATTTATGTATGAATAATATTTTGCTTTGACGAAAATTTACATTTTAGCATATGCGAACATATGCGAACATACCAAATATCACAAAAATTCAAAATAAAAATATTAAACTTAAAATTTTTTTCATTTATTCACCCTTGATAGAGAATATGTATAATCAAATTGTTTTATTGACATTGAGAACTTCCGGCTTAATTAACTTAGAAATTCTTAGAACCATCAATTTATATTGGGTGAAAAATTCCGTACATCATTTCGATTTTAATTATTAAAAATTAATGTGACCAAAAAATCATTTTGCGAAAAAAAAATTTATATAAAAAACGTAAGTTTAAGTAATAAAGATTGGCGAGGCGTAGTGCCCTTTGAGCGTGACCAGGACCACTGCGGATATTATATTTTGAAAAAATGCCTCATGCTTGTTAGATCTCAAATATGTAAAAAATTTTATTTTTATTAACATTCATATTGCAACGGGGCCCACTGTGTGTGTGTATGTCTGAGTATGTAAGCATGTATTTCTTGTGGTTGTGGTTGCATTAACATAAGTCCCTCAAACACTTGATGCATAAACGTCGTGAAACATAATACGAGTTGTTTTTTATTTATTTAAATCAGTATTTTTTTATAAAGTATTGCTGTCAACTTGACCAAAATAAAATATGACAAGTAATGACAAGTAATGGCAAAATAAACAATTCAACAGGTGATTTTTCTGTGACTTATTGGGGGTGACGTCCATATAATACATGAATAGAGATGAAAAGTTATTTTTTACTTGATTTCTAAAATTATTTATTATAATGAAATATACAATTGTCGAAAATGTTAAAAATGCAAGAATATTGCAAAAAAAGAGGAAACAAATATATGTATTTATTAGGGCGGTGCCAACACCAATGTATAAAACACACAAAAAATTCTATATTTCTCAATATCATTTCCACTTTTCGCCTCGATGTTTAATGGTTTGATTTGCTTTTTATAGAAAACAAATGTCTACCTCCTTAAAGTAGACATAAACTGCTGACCCTACCAGCTTGTTATTCTTGGCAAATCTTTTATTATTTTGTTCAAGTTTGGAAATAGAAAATAGTCCCAGGGAGCCAAATCTGCCATAAAAGATTAGTGATGAAGCAATTCAAAATTTAATTCATAGATTTTGCCTATCGCATTGAAAAAGGACTTCTTGATACACTCGGCCTTTTTTCCATAATTTCATCACTTAAACGTTAGTTTAAGTTAGTACAATAATCGGCCCTAATTGTTTTCCATTATGAAGATAATTGATAAAGCTGCTTATATCCAAAAGAATAAACAGACGCCATGACCTTCCCTGCAAATGAAACTGTTTTCGCGTTCTTTGGACATGATTCTCCCATGCCAATTCACTGCTTTTACTTTCTCTTTATCTTAGGTGTAAAGTGGTGGATCCATGTCTCATCCATGGTTACAATTATATGCATAAAATCGCCTTTATTATTCTGCAACATCTACTGTGAGCAGCCTTGGCACTCTTCTTGCGTAGAGCCTTGTCATCTTCAAATTTTCGGTCAGCCGACGATCATATAATACCGATTTATGCAATTTCTTAACTGTTTCCGGCTTGAAAACCTCACGACCACTGCGGTGTTCATCTGGGGAGTTAGTACGACTATGTTTAAATCATAGCATCCAATATTTCGTAGTCGCAAACGAAGGAACTTACCCTCCAAGAGTAGATTCTGGCTCGGTTTTAATATTGGTGAAACTGAGACACATGAAAGTATTGAATTACATAACGATGACCAATGTTTTCCATATTCACAAATTCACTGACATCGTCTATTTTTGATGGTACCAGAAAAAAAATAAACAACATGGCACCTTGAAACTTAAAACATAAATTTTATAAGATTGCCTGCCATCCCTACGTCAGGTCAGCTAGTTTTGGAACTGCTCTCGCATAATAATAAAAACTATTTTGAAATTGAGAACTCGAACTCGAGCAAGACTAATACAAATTTATATATAAGAAAATAAATAAATATCAAAGACATCATCTACCTTACAAGTTGTGGAGGCTGCGGTGTAATCCTTTATTATTTCTATTTACTTCAGATCTGCCGAGCTTTACTATCTTAATATTTTATTTAATCCGATTGATTAGTTTAGAATTTGCAAATTGATTAAGTATAATAAATAAGATTTTACTCACATCAACCGCAAATTCGCTTCACACTGCGAAATTATAAGATTGTAGCGGAAAACACTTATTGCCTCATTTTGATTAAGTGAGGAAATTATTTTGTTTTTGGTTCTCTATGCTGCCCTTATTTGTACATAAAACCGCAGATAAATGCGGTCATAGAAAATATTGTTGAACATATCCACTCACAACAAATTTAAGAGAAAAAAAAGATTTTTATTTGGTTGAAGCAGCAACATTAAAGCAACAAGTGCAACCAACACAAACATTTTAAGGTTACGAGGGAGGGACTTTAAGATGATTCTGTATTTATTTTAAACAGGACGTGTGTTGAAACAGTATAGTGATTTCTTATTTGCTTGTCACGTATGAAACCCACAACAAACAATATTAAATTTTTTGAAACTCTAATTGTTCAAACGATTTGTTGGGCAGAATATTACAAATAATAAATTTAAGTAAAAAGTTTCTTTGTAATTTTATTTTCATTCAATCTTAATTTTGAATTTATTACTTACCTGCAGAAAGCACATGATTAATAAAAACCAGGGCACCTTCCAAATCCGTTTGTTATATTTCACTTCACTTAAACATTCCTGGCCTTCAATATTCCCACCATCATCACTTAAGAAATTCGCATCAGACGCTTTTGTTAAACATTTATGGCAAATAATTTGTGTTTTGCAATCATTTTTATTATCAACCAATAAATTTTTATTTATATCTTCAGCCATATTTTCCTTATTTTACAATTTTTTTTTTAATTTTTTATCAGGCATAACAATTTATTCTCGTCTATTAACTTTAATTGTGCCACAAATAAAAACTGATAAAGAAAATCTGCAAACAAACACATTTTTTATACATTTTATCAATAATAACAAAAACTACCAACAGCTCTTTTCAATAATACAGAAAAACAATTAAGCGATTGTTGAACTTTTGGACTTCCTAAAATATTTCAAAATCAAAATTGAAAACAAAACTCCACTTAATTAACAAAATTTACTTTGTACTCATTTGCTTAATTATTTCACGCTGGTAGCGAGTTCAAATAGCTTGTGTCCCAGAGTGGGCTTATTACTTTTATTAACGTATTTTGTTCAAATATATACATATATTTTTTTTATTAAGTAAATTTTACTCTGTCTGTCTTGGCCACAATCGATGATCAGCGACGACTGACGTTGTTGTTAATAATTTATGGATTCGCAAAAATATTTTTGTTGGTTGTACTTTTGTTTAATTTTTTATTGATTGAAGATTTTTCCAATCACAACAAAAGAAATCGGCTAATGAAACAGCAACAATTTAAAATTTATAATTTTTTTTTTTCAATAATGAGGGTGATTTAGTTGTTGCTTTCGCTGCTGTAGGTGCCATATACGGGTGTATACATCAGAGACGGAAAGTAATATAGAAAAATTCAAATTAAAAAAAGTACTTTTTAACACTAAACAAATTTTTTTGTTGATATAACCAACTGGTGTTGCAAACGGGAGTATTTTTTTTTTAGCTTCATACAAAATAATCTTTGAGGTTTATTGATTTAATTAATTAATTAAATTATTATTTTTTTCATCCAAATGGTGTTCGTAATAGCAATGAATATACTCCTTTCTTGGATAAACGAGATCGCTTTAAAGAAGCTTCGAGTTAAAAATGTGATCGTTAAAGGCGGTTCTGGAAATGTTGGACACACGATGGCACCACCTATTGTAACCTCGGCCATCAGCAGCTATTTTTGCTTCAAATATAATATTGATGTTTACTGCCTCAAAAGCTTTCTTAAGCTTAGGAAATGCTTCTCTTCTTGAATGCAGACTTTCATAACGTTCCTGAAGAATTTGTAGAGGCTGCGCTCCTCTCATTATATATTTTCAAATAAGAAATAAAATTTTAACAAACAAATATAAAATAAAAAAAGTGATAAAAATTTTAATTTGTTTTGTACTAATAAATAATATATAGAACGGCAGCTAACATAATCATAAATATATATCCATTTTTTATAACATCTATTTAAGGAAATTTCCTATAAAATTTTCTTAAAATATCTTTATGAATACTTTAATAAATCATTTACCGGTAACATTTCTTTACCGACTTTCTCACTTTGGATGCGATAAGATTGTCATAAGAAATTTTGCCAACTGTATTTTCATATTGAATTGATTTTAATAAATTAAATTTACAAAAAAAATTACAATATTATAAAGGTTTTAGGTTTGGCTTTTATATTTAAAAAAGTACTTTTATCTGAAAGTACAATACTATTGAAGTTCCCATCCCTGGTATAGTACCTTTTAATTTCTATGTGATTTACAATTGTTCGTCTTACTAAGAAAATTTTGTTTAGAGCATACTTTTAGTCGCTTCATGGCAAACATGTGGTTGATATCCTGAATAGAATTGTATACCCAGCAAACAAGAAAACAAACGTTTAAAATATTTTATTATATGATTATTAATGTTATTATATTATTCAGACTACTTAAGCGATTTTCAATTCCTTTCCGCAATATGCCAGGACTTTTGAGATTAAGAAATAAATTTCGAATATATAAATTTTAAAGCCTTCTTAACAATGAAACGATACATTCTCACTAGCCTCCAAATAGCATATAAACGTTAAGAAATGCATTAAATTACATTTGAGAAAAACTTAACTTTAACCCATAAAAAATATGTTTCTACTTTGCATGTCCTCGAAAATTTAATTGAAATATCTTAAACAGTTCACCGTAAGCCGTTTCCAAAATAAAAACTTTTTTAGGCACCTGGCGAACTATTTTTGTATTTAATACAATAATTTAATATGTATTTTTTATAGAACTAGTATTCAGGCGATGCGCCCCACTCATACAATGCATTGTGCTTGAGCTAGGAAAATTGGTTATGGGAGGAAGTTTAAGGAGGGAAGTGGGGGACGAGTCATTTCAAAATATACTTTAAAACACCGGCTCATACATGGGAACTACATTCAATTTTAGAATGGATGTTGGTGGTGTAAATTCGTATGATAGTAAGGAGATTGGATAGAATAAAGTGCCTCTTGCAGCGTAACGTATGCGTATGCTCCCACTCGGAGATTGCCCAAGGTCGTGATCAAGCATATCGTTCATATTCTCCCCCTGGCACCCATTCTCTCACATTCTTGCTCAATTGTGATATAAATATGAAAGAGAAATGCTACTGTCATCCGCAAAACGGTAAACAGGATTATAAATTTGACAGGGAAGGACATTTAGATAAATAAAAAAATAGGATAGGAAAGAGAATAAATACAATTACAATATTAAATTCATAGCCTTAATTTGATTATTAAATAAAACAAAACTTCTTCACTATTATTACAAATTACAAATTCAAATATGTACATCTATTTAAAAACTTCACACTCTTATACTAAGACATGCATGTTTATTGTTTTACCAAGTTTATGAGAATAATTAAATTTGATTTCCCTAGAGCATGACACTTCACTTGTTATTTAAATTAAGATTTTCATATCTTCTTAACATTCGTACGATAGACACTAACCAAATTTAACACTCTTAATTACCAAGAAAATTACACTGTCGGGTGGAAATTTGTTTGCCGGAGCATGAACGTAATATTTAATTGAACAAGAACAAAACACAAAGTTGTTTGAGGCTTCCACCAAATAATTAATTTCATATAGTTCACACTAAAATATTTATAAAATAATATATACTCGTGTTCATACATGAAGAAGGAAAATCGACATAGAAGAAGGCTGGAATGGGTAAAACCTGGGGCGAAGTGAGAACGTTGGCACAAAACTCGTGTAGAGGGATTTTCATTAAGCTCTTATCCTTAAATTAAATCAAAGCAAAGTGTCTGTATGTGTACATTTTTCATTTATTTGATGTCGCCAAGCTTTACCCTATTTTCCTTGATCGTGGCTCATAAATCAGCCTAAAGTCAATCGAGGGCATGGCTTATAAGCAAAGACCTGCGTCTTAAGAAAACCCCAAACGGAAAAGTCTGACCGATGACGACGCCAGCCCAAAATCTACATTAAACAATTACTTTTTTTGTGATGCACTGGACGGTCTTGGATCTCAGGTAGATTGGTATTGTGCCATTTTGGAAAACTTTGTTTGTTGTCTTGCCCATTCATCCAGATATTGGACTCATCACTGTCAATGGCCGGATATTTTCATGATGCAAACTCCGCCAAGTTGTGGTATGCGTTGTATCATAATCAGCCAGATATACGATAATTATGTCTTCGTATTCCCATTCGTAAGAAGTACCATTTCCCCAACTTCTAATTAGCCAAATTATTTTTCAGACCATGCGGCATGGAGTGAAGAGTAACCCACATCGATTTTGAATACTCTCACTATTGCAGTCATGTATTAATTTCTCTTTCTTGTTCTATTGCTTGTTGATTAAAATGCCACCAAAGTGCAACCATAATCTTTCAAATACAAAAAGGATTTCGAAATTCAATTCACAAATGATAAAATTTAAAAAAATTCAGGCGAATTGATAACCTTCTCTTTTCCTTCAAAGTCATTTAAAAACCAAGTTTAATGTTATCATTAGGGCCATAACGACAGTCTCTATGTTCGATTTATAAAAGTCTTATTAATGTCCTTTTTAATGCTTAAAATTTTTATTATGAATAAATTTAAGTGATACAGTGTCCCATATGAAATTAGATCTCCTCTTTGAAGTCATTTTAAATATTGTTTTAATAATTTTTTATAAGTGTATTAAGCTTTCGCTTTCAGTTGTATGGTCATGTGGAATGATTAGATCTAAAAAATACATAAAATTATATTTATAAGTCGTTTGAACTGCCCATAATACTGCTGATGTCTGTCTACTTGTGTTCTTCAATACTAACCATATACACCCTCCTACTGAAGGAAAATTCTTGTTGTGTTGGGAGGATGTGGGAGGGTTGTCTTTATTAAAGAATACAACAGCATTGATTTTATTCTTTATATCTTTATAGTTTCATAGTAACTTTATCTTCAGAAGAATATGCCAAGAATGCAGGTTTTATTTTAGGTTTGGAGTGCTGGTATGTTAGAATTAAATTTATTAGTCGTATCCTCCCCTACTTACATTTTAGATTTCTTCTTTTCAATCATGAGGAGGATAACTATAGGAATAAAAGCTCGATTCATTGATTTTGTGGCCATCTACTGAAATAAGAAACTTTCTTTTGAAGATATGGTTTCTCGTACAAAAATATCTGTGGTAATAAGCATTAAACGTCTAAGTCGACTTAAGAAAGTGTGGCTCTCTTAGGGTATATTGTGCTGTATTATGTTCCAATTTGAAGTTGCAAGGGTGACACTTCCACATATCCAGGAAAAGGATATGTGGAATAAAGGAATCATGCATATGAAGCTTTAAATCTTTCAACAGTAGCGTGCAAACTTTCGAAAAATACTAAGTGGATTAAGTCGACTTAGACGATTAATATCTATTGCAACTGATATATGAAACGTGAAAAATTAAATAAAAATTTAATTTGTAAATTGCCACACAATGTCGTGTTGACGCAGTCGGAGATTTAATCAAAAATCGAACAAAAATGCAGCCAAAGAAATATCAGATTCTAAATAAATATTACAGTAAATTAATATCATTATTATAGTTTTATTTTAAATTAAATTTTTTTACTTTGAATATATTTTTGTGAACATTTTTTCATTAAATCTTTAATTGCCGCTAATATTCTCAGTGTGGCTGCCACCGCCGATTGCACATGCCAAAGGAGGGATGATACATATCCAACTATTTAAGAAAAGCATCCTAAAATGTTACAAATCATATAAAACACTTTATATACCCTCTAAGAAACGGTCCATGATGCAGGACCACAACAATAAACTACGTCTATCACAGTGAGTAATTGTGTGTTCGGTGATAAAATATAAATCTACATCAAAATACAAAGAAAGCCAAAAAAAGAAGGAAAAATCTTAAAAGAACAAAAAAACTTAATAAAAAATATTAAAGATAAGTTATCCTTTATGCTGAAATATTTTACCCTTCAAACAAAATTTAATATTTGAATAACGAAAAGCTAAGGCAAATGAAATTCCAAATGAAAGTAAAATAGAAACTGCCTTCACTATTTTATCTTCAGCCACTTCAAAATCAACTTATACATTCAATACACTAACAGGTCTATTTCCTCTTAACGTTTCTTCTAAATTGTTAATCAATCATTGGAAATGTAATAAAAGCCATTGCAGCCGCCACTTTATCTTACAACTTTCTCCTTCTATTTAAGACCAAAGCGGAAAACATAAAGTCGTAATTTAATTGCGATTGGAAATGACTCAAAATATTAACAGGATAACACTCGAAAAGGTGTGAAAGCAGAAAGCAAAAATTGAAATGGTAAAAAGTTCATCAACATTTTGTTACTGTAAGATGATGTCACTGCGCAAAGAACAGGATGCCTTAGTGTTGATGGCAAGAGAATGTAAAGACTTAATTTATAAATCACACTGTTGAAAGGAAGAGAAGGTCCTTTAGAGCGTTAGAATAATAGGGCTGCATAGAAACATATCCGAAGAGTTAAAGTTTACAAGGAGGCGTAATTTTCCAATAAATTTGCGGGAACAAACAAAAACTTGAGCAAACATTGTTTCTTTATGTAGAATAAAAGTTTAATATTTCTTATTCACTTCTCTCATGTTTAATTATTTCCTTAATTAAAAACTTTGCAAGAGTTAGTCTATTAATCTGGACAAAAAAGTTAATTTTTTAGAAGCTTTTCAAAACAAGTTCGTTTCAAGTGAGTGCCAATCGTTACCCATAAACGTTACCCATATTTAGCGGTTGCAAGGCATGGTTCGTCGGCTATAATTATACGGCAACAGAAAGGATATAAGTAGAAATACATTCCAAAGGTCTTGAAAAAACTTTTACGAGTTTTTTAATAAAAACTTATCAAATGAGTGAATTTTTTTTATCAACTGGAGCTTAAAATAAATATTTTAAGTGCTTAAATGAGATTTATCAGGATCGTACCCAAAACAAATATTTAAATAATTGTCCTTTCAAATGTGTTTGTTGTGGCATATGAGGACATTCTTTTTATATAGATTTTTTATTTCAAGGATTTGCTGAGCAGAAAAGATCCCACCGTTCAATCACCACATGTATATGTCGCTTTTCTGGTAAGAAGTTTTTATATGCATTTTGTAATGATGAGTAGATTTTATTAAAAATAGTTCCACTTGTGTCCAAATATGTCTCATGAGAGAATTGCATTTCCTCCAGGATTAAGTGTATTAAAGTTTTATTTTTATAACAGATTACCAAGCCTAAAAAAGTATTTTTACTAAAAAAGTACATTTTATAAATAGTACTATCCTTATATAAGAATAATGAATTTCTTTTTAAAAAGTACATTTTGGATTAAGTATATTTTGAAAAAAAGTATATTTTGTAAATAAAAATTATCGTACAAAGTGTTCTTTTATGTAAAGGAGTACCGCTTTAAAAAAATAATATCCAAAAATGGATTATATTTTAAAAAAAGTACCATTCATAAAAACTTCATTTAGCAAAAATTACCTGCTTATAAAAAAAATTGCAGTTTATATAAAAGTCTCTCAAGTAAAAAAGTGTACTAGTGTAAAAGTACCTTTTGTGTGAAAGTACCTTTCAGGTAAAAATATTTTTATATATATATATATATAAATATATATATATATATATATATATATATATATATATATATATATATATATATATATATATATATATATATATATATATATATATTATTTATTTATAAATTTTGGTTTTAAAAAAAATTTAACTTTATTTCACCACTTTTAAAATACAACTTATTTTCTTGTCTTCAAAATTACAACTGAACTTAAAACTATTTTACAAAATTAATTACAGCTTAGATTCTATGTTAAAATATGCTTATTAATTAATAATGACACGCTTTGTTACCGTATGCAATAATATTTGTTTTTCACCGTCCGTAAATGTGTCAGCAAATTGCGATGAACAAGTTTTTAGCCAGAAGTTTAATAAACTGCAATTAGGTCGCTTTATCTGGAAATTGAATGTTTTTATATTAACAGTTTGATAAACTGCAATTAGGTCACTTTATTTGGGAATTGAATGTTTTTTGTATTAACACCTCCCCACTTAAATCCGATCGTCCTCGTTCGGGTGATTTTATTATTTCCACCTACTGAGTTTGCAAAAAAGCAGTTTTGGTTTGGCAAAGGATTTCGTACTAAGCTAGGCACAATGTAGTTCTTGTTTGAGCCGGTGTCGATAAGAAAGTTTAAAATTTGTCCTGTATTCGTCCTGCACTCGAAATAAGGTAGGGACGAATCTACTGGTCTAAAAAATGTATGTCTACGAATTCTTGAGTTTCTGTTTCTAATGTCTCTGTTTGGTCCTGAAGGTAGTCGTCTAATGTTGGGAGTTCCTCTTCTTTTTCGTAATTTTCTAATTCTTCGTACTGGTTGTTGTTAAAATTTACATCTCTTTCAGTTTGTAAATGGAAGTTTCTTTGCATCTTTTGTGGGCCTTGAAGGTGTTCGGTCTGAGCGGCTGGTCTTTTGCCGAAAAATTGATTATTCTGGGCTGGCCTATTCATATAGTTCACAGCCCTTGACCTCATGGAAGTATCCACGTCCATAGGCTCAGGACGTGATTGGGGCTTTGGGGCGTTTGGCCGTGGTGGACCAAAATTTGGGTTTGGATACCTTTGTACATATGGTGTTTGATTCTGATTGTTGTAGTATTTCATAGGAAGAGCTGGTCTGAATTGTTGAAAATTCTGAGATGGTTGTGGCATATGAGCCAGTTGAGGGTAAAAATTTCTTTGCTGTTTATCCTGATACTGTACTCTATTCATTGGTTGTGATATAGGCCTATGATTGTTACTCTTATTTGAGTTTACAAATTGAGTTCGCACGAATTGGTTCTCCATTTTCAAGCATAAGTGAAGCGCTTGTGGGAGATCTTTAGGTTCCTTCATACCGAGATGTAGTGACATATTGCCCTTCAAACCTCTAATGAAAACGTCTAATGCTTTATCTCTATATGTTTGCGCGAGCAGGTCGAGCGCTTCCCTACTTACGTCCATGCAGGACAGTTTGTTCATAATAAGTGACAGATAAGAATATACCTCCTGATAAAAGTCTTGGACTTTACTATTGCCTTGTACTAGAGTACTCATTTGGTATTCTAGGGTGGTCAAATCCCTTTTGTCTGCATAATGCAATGCAAGGCATTTTGTTATGCACTCCCAGTTCAAGGGAGTGTTGTAGGCTTCTAATGCCGCGTCTGCACAGCCGACAATTTTATTTCGAATCGTATTTAGTATTGCAAAGTATTTTGGGGTTCCCTTCTTAGAGTCGTACAGTCCGAGGATTCTATCTATGCTCTTTTTCCAAGAGCTAAATTCTGAGGGGTTTCCAGAGAATTCTCTTATATTCCTAACAACGTCGGGGACTTTATCTAAATCGGCTAAGTCGTTTCTGTATCTTTCTTCTATTACCTGATCTATACCTCCTATGTTCGCGTTGGGGTCTAGTATCTGATTAATTGCTATTTGGCATTGCTGTGCACAAATTCTAGCTATCATTTCTTCCATGTTTCTATTATTTTCATTATTAGGAACTGGATTTGGAACATTTACATTCAGGACTGGAGGCCTGACCAAATTATTAGGATTAGACATTATTTGTTATATTAATAGAAAATTATATTTGTGTTAAAGTTTATCTTATTTCTATTGGAGGAATCGCAATAGTAGTTCTAAGATGTAGTATTTGTTCGATCTTGAAGAGATATTAATATTTTTGAATTGATTCACTTTTGAAGCAAAAATTTTCTAAATTGGAAATTAACTTATTAAATTTAATAATTTTCGCTTTCTCATAGGATTTAGAAGAGAGGAAGAAAGAAAAAAAAAATTTTTAAATTGATTCACGTTGAATTTTGATTCTTTAAATTTCAACTTCTAAGTTTAGTTTTAATTGCTTTCACTTTTCAAATTAATTCGCTTTTTCTAGTATTTTTGTAAATTTAATTCTTCAAAATTCACTTGCTAAATTTACTATTGATTTATTTCACTTTTTCATAACATATATAATTGAAATATTTACTTTCTATTTTGTATCTTATAAATTCTTCCTTTCTTTGAGATTTGTATCGTTTCACTTTTTAAACTTTAGCTAAAGAATAACTTAATTCTATTCTTACATAAAAATGGTGATCATCCTTATGGAGCTGGTAGTGGGGTATTGTTCCTTTTTCTTCTTAGTACTGGGGTACCCGCGTCTCACACTATGTTCTCCACTTAAAATGTCCTTATTTTGTGGGTGATCCTCCTTGGGTTGCAGCCTATGGGGTGCTTTTTATTGGAAGTCCTTAAATTTGCAGCCTATGGGGTGCTTTTTTATTGGAAGTCCTTAAATTTGCAGCCTATGGGGTGCTTTGTATTGGGAGTCCTTAAATCTGCAGCCTATGGGGTGCTTCTTGATTCTATGGATCCCTTTTACGTTGGGCGCCAATTATTTATTTATAAATTTTGGTTTTAAAAAAAATTTAACTTTATTTCACCACTTTTAAAATACAACTTATTTTCTTGTCTTCAAAATTACAACTGAACTTAAAACTATTTTACAAAATTAATTACAGCTTAGATTCTATGTTAAAATATGCTTATTAATTAATAATGACACGCTTTGTTACCGTATGCAATAATATTTGTTTTTCACCGTCCGTAAATGTGTCAGCAAATTGCGATGAACAAGTTTTTAGCCAGAAGTTTAATAAACTGCAATTAGGTCGCTTTATCTGGAAATTGAATGTTTTTATATTAACAGTTTGATAAACTGCAATTAGGTCACTTTATTTGGGAATTGAATGTTTTTTGTATTAACATATATATATATATGTTCCTCTTATTCCACTGGGAAGCATAGAGCCGCTCGGTAATAAGATTTATTTAAGATGTACAGCTTATTAGGCTATAGCGTCCGTTCCTGCTGTTGGGGATGCTAACATTGCCACCAGGCATGCGAAGTAAGTACCGGCCCAAGGTTCGGTCTTAAGAACCTCGTTACCGGGACAGACCGTGAAGGAGAGTAGGTGAGTTCCAGTTTTGGAAAGGATTCTCTGTGTGCAAAAGTATGTGACATTCAAATTTGTCCTCCAAAAAAAATATTTGAAATAAAAAATAATATTTTTAGCAAAAGTATTTCATTTGCGAGAAAATATTTTATAAAAACCATCATTGTAAAAAAAATCTTGTTTAAAATAGTACTTATTGTATAAAAGAAATTGTTGCAAAATAGTACCTTTAGTAATGAAGCACTATTTTTTAAGTTCGTGATCGAACTTTGAGTGTATTAGATAGAGGAAACTAAAATTTTATTTATTAACACTATTTTTTCGACCTTTTTTTGTTTTAATATATATAATTTTTGTAATCAAGCGTTAGGTCTTTTTTTTTAAAAATAATAATAATTTTATTCAATATTTCGACGCCTCTTTGGGCGTCTTCTTCAGGAAATTTAATAAAAAAATTTCCTGAAGAAGACGCCCAAAGAGGCGTCGAAATATTGAATAAAATTATTATTATTTTTAAAAAAAAAGACCTAACGCTTGATTACAAAAATTATATATATTAAAATTTTATTTATTAATTGTGAAAAATCATATTGTAACTAATTTATTGGCGTAGAAAGGTCACTCTGGGGGTGCATTGCTTGCCCCATGATGCAACTCCCTTCATTTTCATTTAATGCATTATTCTATTTTCTTGTCTATAATTTAAATCTGAAGTCTTGCAAGATATTTCTTCTCTGCTAGTAAATTAATTTTATCAATTCACATAAAAAACACCAATATTCGTTGCAGAGAAGTACACCAAAATCTTTCCAGGAAATCTAACACACCACTTTTACTTTAGCATATGAATATGATTGAAATCATGGCCCTAGTCTTAGTAATTAAATCACATATTGTAACAAACATGGAGTTAAAAGTTGCGTTCATAAGAAAATATTACTTTGGGGGAAAACTCTGAAGTACTTTGTGTAAATCCTTTGTTAAAAAGTGTCTTTGGCCAAAAGTTATTTTGCCTAAATGTATTTAGAATAACTTTTTTTAAAGGGATATTTAAAAATACAAAATCGATAGCAACAATTGACCAATAGGAAATAAATAAATAAGCGCAATATACATAAGCGCAATGTGGAATAATCTACTTTGAGAAGCTAAAGATAGGCTACATAAGAGGATATTAAAAAACAACATTTTATTATTGACTTTTTCGAAAAAGTACTATTTGCAAAGAGTACCATTTATATGTGAAAAGTACTTTTTTAAAAAGTCCAGCTGCATTTTTCTATAAAGTATTTCTAAAAAGAACCTTTTGTTAAAAAGACTTTTTGTTTTGTGTTAAAATTAAAATGTCCTTAAAAAGAATTTTTTTTTTGTAAAAGTGAACTATTTGCACTAAAAATATTTTTGAATGAATTTTCTTTTAATTGATATACTGCTTTAAGGGTACTTCCTGAAGACTGTTATCCCTTTGTGCACAGACTACAAACAGTTAACAAGAATAACCCTCCTATACCAGCCATGTTTGAAATCCATTGTATATTTATCCATTCAAACACTCAACAGCGAAATTCGATTATGACTTAATACAAGAAAAGCGAAAACGTTTGTAATTAAATTTTTGCTTTCCTTTATTAATGCGAAAACTGTTTAGACATAAAGAAATATCTTAATAATAACTCGCTTAGATGAAAAGAAAAATTTAAAGAGGGACACAAAGACTAAAGCTAAATTAGACCCTCTTGTTTGAAAATTGAAGTCATATCAAACTGAAGCATCATAATCAGATAAGAAGTTGCGGCGCTTACGGTCTGAAAATGAATAATAAATGACATGATAAAAAAATTTAATTTCAGTTAATATTGAATATCTCAATATTTTAAAAGTAATAAAGTGCTTTAGGGGAGGAAACTCACCGAAAATATAAAAGTGTAGTCTAATGTAAATAAACCAACACCATTGAATTGAAAATAGCCTTCCCAGTGTAAAAATTGCAATGTAAACGATTTCATTTTATTATAGTAGACATCATTGCCCAACATAAAAGCCGGCTTCTTTTGCATTATCTCATGAACAATCATGGCTGATTGCTTGGAATACCCGTTGGCAATACAGCACAGTCGTAAAACCAAATATGCCACCAGCATTGTTGTCAAACTCCATAGTGTGTAGAGAAAAATCATATAATCCAGCAGGGGATTCTTGCCACCAACTACAGCAAATACTTTTGTCTGCAAAAATATGCCAAAAATCGTCAAGACAAAACAAACAGTCATATAGGGGACACACTGTGGCCCAAATTCGTCATTGGTCAGCATACTGAGGGAGAGAATTTTATCATGTAGCTTAAACAAATCGGGCAAATTAGTTTCGGATGTGGCACTGAAAATAAAAAAGGGAAATTATTTGAAAAATTTCCCAATAGCATTTTGCAACTGACAACGTATAACTGTTGGGCGAAATAGTTTTCGCTTCATTGAAATCATCTAAAACATTGTTTAACTTGTCGTTCTTGTTGTTGATTGTGATATGATCTACAATATTACGGTGCCTTAGATGTTGATGTGGTTGCAAATCTCGTTTCACTTCCGTCTCGATATCGAAAATCACCAGGGAACCATATTTTTCTTCGCTTTCATAATTAATTCTCTGAAATAAATCGTTTAACTGCCGAAAACGTTTCGAAATTTCTGCAACGTAATAAATAAATTGACCCATAACAATGCTGGACGCAGAATAAGGAAAATTCGAGGTCATCAAAACTAATAAGAAAAGTTCTCGATAATAGCTAAAAGTTGCAAAAACGAAAACGAAAACTATTAGATTCTCTTAAACGATAAAAATTTTTACTTACTGCATTAATTGTGTGACGTCATAAAAAGTGGTAACAGCAAAACACATAATGACAACACACCATGTGGCATAATAACCATATTTCGTTTCCTTCTTTCTCTCTTTTGCCGCACCCACTTGGTCGCATTTGCTTAGACACTCGTCAATATCTTCTAGAGATTTTTGAAAATCAATAAAGAATTTCTTACGCCTGCAAAGTGTCAACAAATGCATCGACAAATACAAAAACAGCCCCATATTAACAAATAGTGTATTGGCCAGGCGACAAATACTGTCACATTTGTCGTGCCACCTCAGACCTATAGAGCCAAATCTAACAATTCCAAAACAAGTCAAATAGATCGTGGGCACTACGTACATTTGCAGGTAACTTAGCACTATATTCGCTTTAGCATTTAAACGCTCATAGGGTATGACGCCGAAAATCTAATGGAAATTCCAAAAACAATTTACTCGTAATTAAAATTGGGAGGAGGTTAAAAATGTCTCTTACCAGCGATAAGTATAATTGAAAATTATTCATTATATGGCTTTTGTTGTTTATTTCTTTCCTTAAATTTCACGGGTTGTTGTTCGGTGTTTAACGTTTTTGTTTGAACTATTGACCGAAAACTATGGTTGGCTAAATGTTGCTTGTCCTGGCATGAGCACAGTATGTTGTTGAATGCCACCCCCACCCCCCTCAATCGCATTTAAAGTATCATTTGATAACATCTCTTATGTACTTTCACTTACTCAGGTCAATTAGTTTATTAAAAACGGGCAAATCAAATAAAGCAGGCGGTTGGTAGTAGAAGACTTTTATTGATCTATGACTCATTTCCTTTAATTTTGAAGCTTGTTATATCCTTTTATCAAAAATACACAGTATGGTCTTTTACTGTAGGGTCTTGGTTTTCATTAATTTTTGTTTTTGCTTGAATTCTTTTTTTCGAAAAGTAAATATTTTTCAATTTCAATTTCAGTATTTCCTTCCGGTAAACATTTTTCAATCAGTTAAGCGAATATTTTTGAAGTTTGTTGCCTTTTTTTAATTCATTATACTTGATTACACCGCCCAACAGCATTTCGAATAATTGGCTTTGGTTACTCGTATATGGCAATTTCTACGAAATTTTAGTATCAGGAAATTTTAGTATCAGGTCCAGTTTAAAAGAATACGTCACATGATGCCGTTGTACTGTAAAACAGAAAATATTAAAAATAAATTCTGTTTAATTAAGTTCTTAAGTAGAAAATAGAACCTATATATATATCCTCGCGGAAGTTGCAGTCAGGGAGCAGGGACCTCTTCTGAACTCCCCAACTACAGTCAGCCTTGATAGCATTTCTTCTTCGTATCCGAAATCTTAAATTATCCATGACCCTGGCTGAATTTTGCCGATGGCATGGGTTACGTTAGCTTTGAGGGCCACTGTAGTTTATGGCATATTCGCATATACTTGTGACTTAAGAATATCCCATAAAAAACACTAACTGACGCACGATTTTGATAACCAGTTAACAACACCTTCACGTCTGATGACCATGTCTTCAAATCGCTCAATGTAGCATGAGGCAAATGTCGTTGGTGTCCATATGATCCAATAGAAGCTGGCATGGCAAACGTTGTTCTCAAAGAAATATGGACTGATGACGCCGCCAGCCTAAAATCCAAACCAAACAGTGACTTTTAGGGGTGCATTGGACGCTCTGGGATCTCATGTATCGTCCCAAATTCGACAATTTTGTTTGTTAACGTACCCATTCCAGCAGAAATAGAGGACGTTTATTTCGACCGTAAAATGGGGTGAAGCATGCAAAACGTTGCCTAATAGAACAACTTTATCATTTGGACGTGACATTTGTCCGTCCATGAAAAGTTAGCAAAACAGATTCAGTAAATGTCAGCCAATATGACAGATGCAACTTCAACAATATATAACCACCATCAACTGTCAAATTTCGGAAATCCTTATTGGAACACCTTTTATAGACTTTTTTTTATTAATTTCTTGAAACAACAACGCATAAATCTTTGTCTAGAAAATTTGCATGAAGATACAAAATTTTTGGACTGCTTTCTAAGCAAATTTTCTAGAAGAATTGATTGTTTGGATTATGAAAACTACTCATGAATATTTCAGTTTCATGAGAGTAGATTAATTGGATCACAACGAAAATGTCCTCTTTAAAATTTCAGTTTATATATCATGTTATGGCAACTCTTAAGCATTCGTTTCTTATTACAACTACAAAGATACACAAAAAAGCTTTTCCACCAGGCGTGGAAATCAAAGACATTAAAATTCTCATACATTTTGGGATTTATTTCATTACGAAACAACTACCAGTTTTTAAGAATCGATTTAATGTTTTTTGGGAATAATTTTATTTTCTTTTTGGAACTTTGGAACTTATTTCATTTAATTTAATTTAAATGAGTCAACATTTTAATCTCAAGTAGAGAACATATTACAAAGTTCATGCGTATTACTTACTAAGTAAGAGGCTTGAGTCATGCATCTCACAATATTTTCACACGAGATAACTACCTGTAGTCTACTGCTTGGGCTACTATTTTTATGTGTTCGAAAGTAACCGTTCATGAAACATTTCCCTAGGGTTCATGTGAATGATTTTTGGAAAATTTCACCACAGTTGTCATATGAAGCAAATAATTTTAGACAGGAATAAATAAATTAGTGGCTCTTTAAAACGACATTTTTGGATAGATTAACATAATAAACTTTGAAACAATAGAGAGTTTATCGATTATAACATAAGTCGTAATGGATTTTAACTACTTTGCTGCAGATGTTATAATTAAAAAATTTACATTTCGTCTCGAAAGAGAAAGTTGATTAGAAATAAACTCTTCAAAAACATTTTAGAAAGAAAAAAAAACAAACAAAAAATAAACAAGCAGAAAACTATTCAAAACGGAAGAGTCATTTATACATATACTCGAGCTTTTCACTAGAGCTTTTCGGAATATCCGTTTTATTATAGTACATTAAAGGAATATAGTTTTTATGTTGTTCTTAAAAAAATTATAATGGTATCAAACTATCCATTCCTGCTTTAAAACACACTACAGGTGTTTTTAATGGAGATAAAAGCTCTCTATCGTATTTCGTATGAGAGAGCAAGAGCAAAGTGTGGTGAATTATTATAAAATAAAAGAACAAATATACCTAAACGCTTTTGTTGTAGATTTTATGTAACAAAATCTATACAAATGAAAATAACTTGTACGAGTCGTATTATTTACAAAAACAAACACATGGTTTACATCAACCGACTGCAACAACAGAGAGCACTTCAAACAGGATATCGAATAAATGAAAGGCAGTGAAAGGAAACGAAAATGTAAAGCGAAACGCAGGGAGAAAATCAACTTTGGAATAGAGAAAAGCTAGAGTAGCCTCATAAGGACTAAAATATTGTGATATAATTTTTATTAGTACGTGATGGAGTTTTAAGCGAAGCGATTCAACTAACGGTAGAAAAATATAAATTATTTCGCGAAAGAGAACAAAGATGGAAAGTCTTTTGTAAGAAAAGTAAATTGAATGCGTTGGTGTAGGTAATAAGATTTTCTTTGACAAACGAATGTATGCAAAATATTTAATATATGTGATTAAAAATTTCTTTTTGGTGATATCTCTGCAGTTTGTTGAATATAAGAAAATAAAATGTGTTTGTAAAAAATATAAAAAAATAATACATAATTTAAAAAAAAATTACTTAAATGTTTAAAATTACTAACTTTAAATGTGAAGAAACGGTTATTATAAATTTATATAATTGCTTACCCTTACAAAAGAGGGCTCATTATTATTATAAAAAATGTTATATATCCACACATATGTATATAAAAAATGAAAGTAAAGAAATTTCAAATGAAAAGTGAGGGTGTGCATGGCTGTCAATTGAGTTAGTATGTGTGTACATATGATGGGCTGAACCTGAAACTGAGAAGAGCACTCATACAAAAACACACAATAGATATGTACATATATACATATGCACAAACACAAATACGTATAAATACAATTGAGTACCTATGCATACGACCACATACATACATACATACATAAAATGAATGTATAGTCCTGTTTCCAGACATTTTTTTATTAATATTTAAAGACCTTGGAATTTTAAAAAGCCAAATATCGAATTGCAAATTAAACAATATTATGTGAGTGTCTTATAGAATTGTGTAAATAAAAAAAATTGTGACATAAAGTGTTAAAAGGCTTTTTTTAAATCATATGGTAGAAATATCGTGAAAATTCCCTAAGAGGTAAATATTAGAAATTAATTGACATCAAAACCTTTCAGTGTAAGATGTTATATACACTAGTAAAAAATATTTTCTGAAAAATACATACATTTTTGTTCTTCATTTATAAACTGTCTGGAATTTAAAGAGAGAAAATAAGATAGAAAACAGGTGTGAATATTTTTCCTGATGCTTGAGAACTACAGAACGTCTGATGTTAATGCAAATGGTTTTTTTCTGTTTAGGGTCTTGCGACGTACTTAAATGTGTACATATTTAAGAGTATATATGTATGCATATGCATTCCTTTTTGCTCTTGATTATGTTGTCTGGAAATATTTTGTTTATTTTTGCACTTTGTCTGCACTTTTCTTATATAGCATTACGTAGGGGGTATAAATTTGCTTAAATATTCATAATCAAATACTACAACAGAAACGATATAACAGAAAAAAAGAAAATTTATGTTAATGGACTTGAAATTAAAGCATCAAGCATTTTATAATAGTGTAAGACACTTACAGCCTCGTCTTCCACAACACGATCTTCAATAAAGATTCCAATTGAGGTTGTAAAAAATTTATGAAATTTCATTTAACAGTATTTCTGCATTCAATAAAGCGGCTCCATGTCTCAAATTTTCAAATAAGTCATATATAAGAAAGTGAGGGCGTCTTTTTGACTGCCATAGAAACTTTACAGTGGAGCCAATAACAAACTAAATGGTCATATATGTGTATATACAATTTATTAATAAATGAAATAACATTGTTAATAATCTTTAGGCGGAAAAATTATATTTAAAAAAATTTTCAATCAAATTTCGTATTGATTCCAGTATTATTGTGTGGACGTAAAAAATACAATAAAAACTTATACCCATTGATAAAATAATGAAAAAATCAAGAATACTTATTGAGCACTTTATTACGATTTTTTTTATTATGATTTTGACTTTGGAGGTTTTAGTACAGCACAAAGGAAATTAACAAAAGTACAATAAAAACTAAATCAAAACAAAAGTTGATTTTGTTAAGTAAACTTTAAGGTCCATACTAAAAAGTAAATTTTGCTAAATATTCCAATATATACAAACAGAACATATCTGGGTGTCAGTTTATTAAAAAAAATTAATCGTTCGTACCAATTCCCCATGAAAATGGATTACGGCTACTGTTGCGTAAAATTTACTTTAAAATTTTGATTAATAAATGTATTTAAAGGTATATTTTGTTTGCGAATTATAGTAAATATATACACAATTTTTTCTTTTGTAAAAATTCATATCCCAAAATCAAGTTTTGTGGAAACTGAAGCACTTAATATAAATAAAAGCACATTTTAAGCTTTGACTTGCTTCTAGCGTTCAAGTTGAATTTTTTTTAGCTTTGGTACAATGGAAGGCTAATAATCAAATTCAATTAAAAAACTTAGTAAAAGATCTTAATCCATCACACATCACCGCTTAAGGAGAGTTTTTTTTCCAACTTTCCACAGAAGGTAGTAAAAAACCAACTTTTTTTTAATAAACATTTCATCTTTCAATAAACATTTAAAAAAATTTTATAAAATATATCATACTGTACTGTGAAAAAAGCTTAATAAGATAATTTTTAACTTTCGGCTTTTCACCGCAATCGATAATTTACGATCACCAAAAATATATTAAAAAATTTTATAATCGTTAAAAGTAACATCACGAATTTATACCAAAATTAATTTTGCAATTGCCATACAACTTAGTGCAAAGGCAGTGAATAAAACCACTCCATCCAGTAAAATTTTGTATTTGTCCCTTAAGATTTTCTTAAATGTGTGAACTTAAATCCAGATTTTATCAAATGCTTAACTAATTTTTCATAGTTTTAAGGAAATTTTTTTAAACAAATTTCTAAGAATATTCTTTACCTAAGCTCCGTACTAGGTCAATAGAAACTGTGATGAACAACAGCATTAACTACACTGGGAATTTTTAAATATTTCACATAAGCTTAGACCAAGACTTGGGGCATGACAATACTATCGATGCCTAATTGAACAAAGCGCAAGTTTGGGAAGGAATACACAAAGCAGCTAGATCCAAAGTACTCCCAATCATTTTCTATTTACACTTAAGAGTCATCAATTTCCTTTAATTTTCTTGAGAATGCTGTTCATTGAATTAGTTAGAACATTGATTGCAAATTACAAATTATGAAAATTATCAAAACATGAGGACAATTCATTAGCATCATGCGTTTTTCTGATATGCACTACTGTGGCATTGTATTAGTTATTGTTGGCCTGCTTAAGGGATAACGGCATAGTACGGTACACTAAACAGTACCGGCAGCGATTGATGATACACATCACAGTGCCATCCTCCGCCATTAATGTTATCAGGGTCGTCGGCGAAGTAAAACAGTTAACGAAAATGGTTGCACATCTGAGGCGCTGCAACGTTGCTATAAAATATAATAATATAAACTATTAAACTTTTTAATTTTACCATTTGTGCTTTCTACACTACACCTTTCACAATTAAGTACTACTTTAAGCAGTAGGCATTAATTGTCTCAGTGTTACTTCTCTTTAAAGAAGACATTTACAAGGATAAATTGGTAAACTCCAGGTCCAATTGCTGGAATCTCCATCTCCTTGATTATCACATGCTAAAGTTTATGCCGGCTGCTCCAGAACAGGAAATGTGGTGTCATGTAATATATACATATATGTTCCTTTCACTCCTTGAGGAAGCATAGGGTCATCATTCTTGTTCTGGTTTCATTAGTAGGTTTATAATTAAGACGTACGTCTTGTTAGACCATAGCGTCATGTCCTGGTTTTTTGGGCTGCCAACATCGCCACCAGGCGTGCAGTAGTATGTGGGCATTTAGCCATACAAGACATCAGGGTTATCCTGCCAAAGGTTGGCCGTCAGAGCCTCTTTGACGTGACAGAGGTCAACAAGTCTTTTAGACAGTGGGTGAGGTTGACATTAAGAAAGGATTGGTTATACGGACAAATTTTATAAATTTGCTTCCCATTAGACCCCCATGTGGCATGTAAGATTGATATATATTTCTGTACAAGCAAAAAAGATATTTGCTAGTTATTTATATATCTAAGGATATATGTATGTGTGCCTACGTGTGATAAAATGTTGTTTTGCTACTAATAATGAACTCGTTTATTTAACAAAAAATTTCTAGTTTAATAAATCTAACAATAATATTTACACATATATTTTACTATGTCGCAAAAATTGGTTAATTGTTTTAATCTTGTTTATAAAAATTAATAATAATAATAATAGTAAAATAATTGCTCATGTCATAATTCATGTAAAAAATCTTCCCCTTTATATTATTTAAATCCAAAATTATCAGAGTTCTTTTTGATAAGAAATATTAAATCTAAAACCCTTAAAAACAGCATCAAAAATCGTTCAAATGGCTCTTACTAATGGACAACTATTACCTTTTTTTATTATTCCATTGTTTATTGTTACGTTTGAATATATTCAATCCATTCCACTGTGGCTTACAGTCTTTTATGCATGTCTTGTGTGTCCCATATGAGGAAAAAACCTCTTTTTATGTCTGAATTTCAACGCACTAATTGTGTTTATTAGCAATTGTTTTTTTTATGACAAGAAAATAAAAATCTTTATTCTATAAGAAGCTTAAAAAATTCTGTTCATCTATTTTTCATAAGATCAATTCATTTGTACGTAATAATCTTTAAAATGAATGTTTTGCGATTTGTCTGAATCTCTTTTGTTTACATATTTTTTATAGAAATTTTTATGCCAATAAATATTGTTCTGTGTTGTATAAATTTTTAACAATCATACGCCTCGAGTACTTTTCATTCATTAAATATTTATCATACGCCACCGGATTTATGTGTGAATTTAAGCAAGAAAATATGAAAAGGCATATTCGCATATTTGGCTTATTGGGGAATTATAATTTGATTATGAGTAAATTTATTGTATTCTTAAGAATATTTTTAATAATAGTTAATAGCCCAGATATCACTCTCAATCAATTTTCAAACAAACTTCTATTGAATAAAACATTTATATTATATGTGTGAATTGTGTACGTTAATTTCTAAGGATACACCCAATCCCTTTATCACACAGCAATTAATTGCTATACAAAACTGTATAAAAAATCCCATAATATAAATACAATAAAACGAAGAAATAAATTATTAAAACCAATATAATGCATATGGTATATGTACACGATTTAAGGTTGTTTTTATAGTATTTATTATGGCTTTCTAAGAACTCTAAAGCTCATTAATTACTTTATTATATGCTCATTAATTACTTTATTAGAAATATTATATTTTATTGTTGCTTACAGTATTTATTTAATTTTTTTAAGAACCACAAATGTTCTTAACTTTGTTAGAAATTATGGCTTCTAGATATAAAGAAAATTATAATTTTACCTTTTTATATGAATTTTACGAGATTTATTTATAGAGCACATATTTTTGTATATCAAAATTATTTATTGAAAATTAATATATGAATACTCTACATCAAGTGTTGTAAGGAATTTACGTTATTTGACATTCTAATCTCAGTCCCCTCTTTCAGACAATCACATAATTACACCATCGGTTTCACAGGCACTATTTCTTTTTGTGCAATATTCCAGCTCCGGAATATTAGACTATAAAGGCTGGAACACAATGTGCAGCTGTTAAAAGTAAAAGACATTGCTTCAAATGTATGCCAGCACAATGTGAATCTGAGGCTGACGCTGAGGCAAAGCATGAGGTGCAAAGTTCGAACGATTTCACTTTTTACAGCGCCTTACATTAACAGCGCTTTTTTAACATATTATATTCGTTTACATTTTTTACCGAATATTTTCATTTTTCCACAAAACAATATTTTTGTTTTTGTACAAATACACAAAAAAATTTAAATTAATTTTGATTATGATGTTAACATTGATTGTTAATAGATTGTGTTAACACAAGGCGAATTCATTAAAGTGGCAAAAAAATAATTTTTTCAAACACATTCTTAATTTTATTTCGTATCATGATTCCAAAACATTAACGAAAAAAATTTTAAAAGTTTGCACATATTTTTTAAATAAAATTTTTAAATAAAACATCACATTTGTAAGAAATCCAATAAGGACGTAGAAAAAAGAAACATTTTTAAAGGCTTTAAGAAGCTTTAACCGGGCTTTAGTATCTTGGGGCGCAAAAGAGATTGACACATCAAGAGAACATTTGGGACTGATTCTTCCAACTAGCGATTGTTAAGCTGTTCTGTTATAAAAAATAAACTATCTTTTATTTAATTATAGCGATATATAGAAATACTAAATTATAGAAATATTGAATTCTTAATATCCTGTTCTACCTCCTTATAATTGAACAGAACGTGTCATCAATCGAATTCCGTTCAAACCCTTATAAGAATATTTGTATATAATTATTTCGTTATTATTAACAAAATATGCAAAATGAAAGTTTTATTGCGAAAAATAAACAAACTTTGAGAGCACGTTTTCCCACTTAAACCAACAACCAGAATGACCCCTTTACTGTCGTATGCTTTGAGCAGAGGGATTGAGTATGAGCAAAAAAAAACATGTCTTTTTTATCCTGTCCAAGGATTATGATAAAAGTGAAACATTTTATGTTGATTACACAGTAACGATGATGCCACTGGAGTAATTTATGGTTAATTGCTTTTATTTGTACAATTTGCATTTAGCCAGTTTACTTTATGATGTTGGTTATGAAAGGTATAATTGAATGGCAGGTGGGGCAGAAAGGAAAATATAATTTTTTACAATTTATTTCGTCACATAAAGAGGTTGTAGAGATGTTTCATTAATACAATATTGTTGTAGCTCTTTTATGACATGGTTTAATGATACTTTTGTAAATATTGTGGAAAATTAATATAATGGGCATTAGAAAGGTTGTATGTGTATTACATTTATAGGACTTTTTCTTAACTTTAATTAGTAACTAACGAAATAAATATTTTTTTATTATTGTTGTTTCTAAGATCTATTAGGGACAAAAGGTTTAAACACAAATAGTGGCTAAAGGCCAGAATATTCCAGTAGCCTACAATATAGTGTGTCGTCTTGTGCTAACAAAGACACTGGATTAAATCTTCTTTGCAAAACAACAAAAAATTTCTTATTTAATAATTGAATAATTTCCGGAAGTAAAATTTTTTAAAACTAGGACTGATATACTAAAGTCCAATAAAAATAGAACTTAAAAATAGTTTATAATTTTCTTCCCTAAATTTCTTACGTTAAAAAAAATTAATTAAAAAGAGACACTCAAGTTTTGCCTCTTTGAAGGAATACTTGAACTTAAATAATTTCAATACTTATTCAGAATGCCCGAGGAGCAAGTGGGTAGAGGATTAAATTATCAAACAGAAGGTTCCTGGTTCGATTATATCACTGGTTAAGTTCCAAAATGACTTCCTTCTTATATTGCAGACTAAAAAGTTCATAAAAACATTATTTTAATAATGCAATACTTTTTCAGATGGGAAAATTGGGAAAATTTTGAGAAATTCATGGACTATAAACTAAGGAAAATTACGAAGTTTGAGTATTAAATGTAACATAAGAAACGTTTTCTTAGCATTTATTCTTCCTACAAGGAAATACACTGAAAATATTGAGAAAATACATAAACTAGAATTTAAAAAAAATTTACTCAATCTGAGTCATCAAAATTAAAAAAACTGCGAATATCATTTGCAAGAAAAATAAAATAGACACATATCGAATATAAATTGTTTGTTGTGTTGTCTGTACAAAAACATTATAATCCTACGCTGTCTATTTATTTTGTAATAATCATATGGAAAAGAGAATTCTCATATTGTATTTGATTTGTGTGGCATAAATAAATCAGGTTGAATGTTTCCAAACTTTTTAAAATTCACTGACGATTTGGTTTAGCTTCCAATGAAATGTCCGCATATGAGTAGCAGATTTGTAAAAGTAAATAGGATTTCAAGGATTAATATACTCAATATTTATAGCCACTGGATAAACAAAATCCTAGGTAAATTAAATTTTACTCTTTATGTTTATTTGTAGTAGACACTCTGCAGCTTTTATGCTTAATCACCTGATTTCAAATCACTGAAGAGTTAAGCATGAGTGTTGCTTATGCGGCGGAGCTTTCTACCCTGCCTACAGGCACACATACACCACATCCACCAATATACACCAGTGATGGAATTTTCTATCAATTTACTCATACACAAAAATTGTCTTACAAGTCTTTTTCATTGGGTTCGCCCCAATATTCCTACAATAAACAGTCATAAGACTCTTTAGAATTGCGGTAGTGTTCCAAAATAGTTTTAAATAGAACTCTATGCATTAATATATTATCTATGTGGCAAGTTTCGTTGTAATTCATACATCCAGTTATGCGTAATTGAGTAGCAAGCATCGTAATATAACAATTATGGAAATAGTCTATAAATAGTCAAACGGAGTTTGTTATCGTCTTCCACCTTGTTAATACGGGCTGTAAACTATCTGTGTGTTAAACTTTATTCAAATCACTGCAGCCTTTTTCGCCTGATGAGTTAGAAAACTTCATATAAAACTGATGGTATTTTTTTTTAAATCATCAAGCTGAGTCTTTTACAATGATAAAGTATATCTTATGTATTATGGCAGGCTATAAAATACTTGTGTAAAAAAAATGTTACTAAGGTTCGTTAAGCTGCTGATGTTTGCTTGAGTAGCAAATATCCGGATATGAAAACTATGGTATTGCTGTATACGTGGCCAAACTAAATAAATTATTATGTTAGTTAATGTTGGCTATAAATTAAAAAGGGATCAAAAACATTCGAATATTTAAACATAGAAACTTTCACATTTACAATTTTAGTTTGATTGGTGTATGATAGGCTACAAAAACCGACGTGGTGAGAGGGGTCAGGGTGAAAGTAATCCACTACTCTTGGTAAAAGAAATTATTTCACTTAGTCCTTTAATTAATATTTCAAAAAAGTAGTTATTATATGGGAAATATTTTCCCTGGTGGCCGCACTCATGGGTGATTGTCACTCTGCAAAAGCTTAGAATATGCTTTAATCTATGCTTTTTAATTTGAGACCAGATTGTTCTAGACATTAAACAGATAGTCTGAGTGATTTATCTATTATGATTAATATCTTCAAACAAAAAATATTTCTGCTAAAGTTTTGCATTCAAACTTAATCATACAGCAATATGTTCCCACTAGGATTTTTCAATTATTTCAATTAGCCATATTTCTGGGTCGCTGTTTGCTGGCATTACATGTTTTCAATCGAAAATCAAATACAAGGTCAACATTTAATTTCCAGTTGCCGGATCAGCTCTCCCATTTATATGATCTCTCTACCCACAAAATCATTGTATAAATATTTTCAAAGTCAGCAAATTTATATTTTATGCAAAAGTAATGTATTAGACAACCGCCTTCTGTAGGAGGCAATCAGTTTTTTATTTTCAATACGTAAAGCGCATACTTATGAATAAATTTGCTATCCAACTTGGCTTTTATCCTTGTTAGATAAGTTGCCACAACTTTTACAAAAATTAAATAGGCTACTGTCTATTCATCACAACAAATAAACGGAAAGTGGTTTTTTTCCCAAAAGCTCATAGACAGCAGCTGTGACAGCAAAAATTAGAACAACTTTACATAAATACAAACACTTGCATCAAATAGCATTTTTTCTAGTTTCATGTTTTCATTTGCCACAAACGATTCTTGTTTTCTCATTTCAAGACAAGGATTACAGAAGCTGATGCGCTAACAATTTTCCTTTCAAACAAACTATGGTATTATGGTCAGACAGAGCCCAAAAGCACATGTAGCCACTATATTTAATCAATCCTAAATAAATGTGATATGAACAAATGTTCTGTGAAATTTTATTATGATATTAATTGTGCACATTAAGGAACGTAATTGATTTCCAAGTAGAAATATTTTTTTGCAGGCTACACTTCTTATATTTAACATTTGCTTAATGTGCCCATACTCTTAGTAGTCTTGAATGCTTTAAATGTAAAAATATATGTATGTTAGGAAAATCCTATTAGATTTGTCTTAGATCATTGCTTTGAAGGCACTACTACACCTAGTCCTATTATTACGTCGAACGACACTTTCATTTCTGATATAAATTGCAACATTTTGTGGATAAATTTACAACAAAGAAACTATTAATCGTTTCAGTTGAAAACAATTTAATTTCCTCACTCTTTTCTTTTTCTTTTTTATAAAAAGAACACGTTGTTTGCCAAGTGAAGAAATTTGAAAATGAAATTATTGCCAATAAGAAATTTTCGATACAGAGATGGCGAGATATTATCAAAATTTCTTTCAAGATTTCTAATGAAATCATTTGAAAACCATTTGAGAGCAGCCAGGTACACCCTAGAAGTAAAAAAAGAAGGTATTTATTTGCTTTGCGGTTCAAAACATTATTTTAAGTAAATAAATAATTAATCAAAATCCGAAAATTGCCAGATGAACTGTTAGTGGTTTTAATCCGCTTCTCCATGAAAAATTAAATACGAGAATTTTTTATTGTAAATATAATTAAATATTTCAATACCTACTGTACTGCAAGTTTAATAATTATTAAAAGTACAATAAATAATTTGATCTTAAAAATAATAAAGAATTTCAATGCACTATCTCAAATATAGTTTTTCGACATCATTCTAGTTCTTTTATTGATTTCAAGTAAAAACAAGAAACAAGCGTAAAAAAGAAGTCATGAAAATTTAGGATGTGGAAGTAGTGAAAATTAGGACAATTTCAAATAATTACAAATTAGGTTTGTCAGGATATTTTCAGGTTTGGCAGGATATTTTCTTTATCGATTTTTCTTTACCGATTTAGGGATTTGATTTTCATTACGATTCTTTGTGAAGAAAATAATTTTATATTAAATTACAATCATTTATTTATCACTGGGATTATTTTTCACATCTATAGGGCGTAAAAAATCGCCAGGAGCCATGATTTATTTTTCCTTATTCGAGAATAATTTTATCATTATGTTGGTTGAAGAAAAATAAGATGTTCATGTAGATTGAAAGTATTTCATTTAATAAAAAAGAAGTAATTTCTATTTTTTGTCACGTGGAAATCAAAAAAGAAAACTAATGTCCAATCGTCAAGAATTCATGGCTTTTGCATCACAATAATGCACCTGCTCGCTTGTTATTGCTTGTTCATAATTTTTTTTTCCCGAAAACAATACCGTAATCATGCCTCAATAACCGTATTTACTAGATTTGGCCACTTCCCACTTTTTCCTGTTCCCAAAATTGAAGAGACCCATGAAAGAACCGCGTTTTGCGACAATTGAGGAGATTAAAATCTGAAGGCCAAACAAAAAAGTGAATATCAGAACTGCTTCGAGGATTAAAAAAAAAAAAGCTGGCATAAGTATATTATATCTGAGGGGGAATACTTTGAAGGGGACAAAATAATGATGAATAAATAAATATATTTTGAGAAAAATAAAAATTCTATTATTATTTCTAAAAATGAAAAACAAATTGCAAAGTGAGTTTAGCTCGCGTCCAGAAACACTGAGAGTATGTGGCAATAATTGAACCCGCAATCCTCACGCAACACTACCTAAGCTGACTTCCCAAATCAACTAATTCATCTTGCCCTGTGACATATTCTATGCTTAAAATATTAGCATTTTACCCAAAGGACTTTTCATAGTAAAGTCAGCGTCCCGGCAGACTCTTGAATGGAGTGATAATAATAAATGGGACTAGGCTGCCAGTCAAGCACTCATTTTAGTTCCTGCAAATAATAGTAATGGTCTCACTAAACGGCTACATTAATGGTGTTTTCCTTTCTAAAGGTGTTTGCCCCCTTTTAAATAAAATAATTAATTTAGTGTTCTTTAATAAGCACACACCTGTAAGAAACTAGCGCGCACGTCTATAACAGTGTTGGGTTTTTTCTTAGCATAAAATCAATTCATAAAGGCATTAACAACTGATGAAAATTTACAGTCGAAACATGTCTAATATCTACACGTACAGTAACAAACGTTCATTTTTATAATAAACTTCAAAGCTCAGATGTACGATAAGAGCCAATACAGGATCCTTCTTATAATAATAGTCGCCTTCGGCTAAATATAATAACGTTAAAAATGTGACAAGTGGAAACTTGGCCTCCTTGCCCTTAAATACTTAAATATCACAAGTTATGGAAGCTCAATTCTCCCCTGACGCTATTCCAACTTGAATTAATTATTTTTATATTAAAGACACGAAAACTCATAGTTAAGAATGCGCTTGATAATTTCTAAAAACAAATAATAAAATATAAAAAAATAATTGGTTTGGACAAATATTCTTATATTCCTTCTCTCCCCTTATTAAAATTTTAATCTTATTTTCTGTAAAAAGCATGATTCAGATCCCCAGGCCAAATTATTTCGTGTTCCGGCACACAAATTATTCAAAAGCAGATTTAAAAAAATTAAAAGCATTATGAAGATGAAAACAATAAGTTTCATTTCACTTGTTTTTACTTTTTATTAGTTTTTTTTTAACGTACACTTTATCATAATAGTCTTTCAACACTTGGCCATATTCTTTCTTCCTTTTTTTGTATCTTCCATTTCGTTATGAAATTACATCCATAATTTTTTAGTGCTTAAATATTTTTAATAGAATATATACCGGACAGGATAATTTTACTGGAAATTTATTTTGTGTATTGAGTTTTCATTACAATAGGACAGTGCCACTTCATTGACTTGTTTAATGTCAGTTGATGGTAAGACCACTCGAAAACCTTCGAGAGAGAGGCTTGGCCCACTGCATCATAGTAGCAATTTCAATCGAGCTAATATCGCTCAAGAACATGGAAACATTGTTGCTGCTAATTTAACAAACTTTCGTCGTCATAATCTATATGCTCTAGGTTTCTGCGGCAGAGAGAATTCATTAAGAATCAAATTGAAAAAAATGTTTAGCCCCTATTTTTTTAAAAGCCGATGGCTTCACCACAACCGTAAATGGTGAGTGTTGCGCTCACATGGCAAACGATTTTTTTTTGCCACAAGTTGCTGCATGATTGCTTTCAAGAGGTCAGAGTAGCCGCTCATACAGCTCAGGGGCAAAGATGGAGATTTAGAGAGACCCTTGATATCCAGGTTAAATGATCTACCGTTTTCAAAATTTGAGCTCGCCATCCAGATTGCCAGGTCCAACAGCAACAGACTTCTTGCTTGGAGGTTTTATAAACTTTCGCATTTACCACAACAATCCACGAAACCTGGAAGTCATGAAATCAAGCACTAAAGAAGAAATCGCCATTTTGGAGCCAAAAGTTTTGCGAGCAACAGTTCAAAATGCCAAAAATTGAGCGCAAAAATGCATTAAATTTAGCGATGGCTGTTTAAGCGACATAATTTTTTCTCTAATTAATCTCATCAATTTTACACTTTTAATGAAAACAGAGCTCTGTATTCATTTATAACAGAATTTATTAAAGCTCGCAAAATTCTGAAATTTATTAAAGAAAATTTATATAAAAATAAAAAATTTATATAAAAAGAAAAATTTTTAAATTTCAGACGATTTCAGAAATCATCTTCTTTCAAAATGAAGCAGAGTTTTTTAAAATGCAAACAATTTATACGTATGTATGCATAAAATATTTAAGGAAAAGCTACTGAAATGTAATTTAAAAATAAATATATGTAGAGTGTTCATCACAACTCCTTGACAATTCGAAATAGTTGCGCTTAAGAAACCAAAATGTTCATATATTTTGAAAAATTTACCAAAAAAGGCAAAATCTTTCACAAATTCATCAAATAACTAAATTTTGATTCTAAAGAAATATTAATAAAACTCAATAATTGGGTAAAAAATTTACTTTTGGAAAAATAATTTATTTGGATTTGATAAAAAAAAATTTAAAAACTAGCAAGACTTCGAAAAGTAGCAAAAAAAATCAAGGCCTTGAAAAAAATATCGATAATAGTATATAATTTTAGATAAAATCCATTAAAAAAAATTAACAACATCGAAAAAGATTAAAATTCACTTTTAATAAAAAGCTAAAATTTATTTTAAAGAAAAATAAAAAATTAAATTTCTAAAAGAGGTACACTTTTTCTTGGGTTGGCTTAGATCTCCTCAGAACCCCCCCATTTTGGTTAAGGATGCATCGAGCTCAGCAAATTCATTTAATTTTTTCTTCTTCCTCTAACAAAGTCTACAACTCTTTATTGTTTGTTTTTCTTTGAAACACAAATCGAATCAAAAAGTACAGCTTTGTACACAAT
Organism: Germaria angustata; assembly: GCA_963681545.1. Lineage (NCBI taxonomy): Eukaryota > Metazoa > Arthropoda > Insecta > Diptera > Tachinidae > Germaria > Germaria angustata. Next base: position 19,351,452 of record OY812999.1, on the reverse strand, counting down.
AGAAGTTTGTGCAATTTTGAAAATGTAATTTATTACCCCTGGGCGCCACTTACACAAGCAGATGTAATTAAAACAGTCGTGGTGAGTTAATTAAAGTCCTGTGTGATCGTTCGCTTTTGCAGATTTAATTTTTCATTTGCATTCATATGTGAAATTCATGAAAATGTGTATGAATGTGTGTGTGTGCACGAGTACTTTTGTGTATGTGCCAAAATGTTGCATGTTCCCAATGAGCACAAGTTAAAAGTATGACTTTTTTAACTTTTTCTTACTAGGCTACAAAGTATATGTTGGCTGGGTTTTTCTCTCATGACTCCTTAATGTGACATTGTGTCTGCGTGTCTGTGTGTGTGTGTGAGAGAGAGAGAGAGAGAGAGTATGTGCATCAAATGTAATTTTATTCGCACCTAAGGGCATATAAAACAAAATACCCCAATTGTAGATGCGGTCGATTATGAGAATGCTAATGGTGCTCAGGCAGCAGCTAAAACAATGTTTTACATTTGATACGGACGTTTTCATGCAACATAAACTGGTCGGAACTGTAATGAACTAGACGAAAGAAAAAAATATGTCAAAGTTACTAAATAGAACAAACAAATGTTATTTTCAGCACATTTAATGGCACATTCTGGCTAAAGTCAACAAACAACAATCCACTGGAGTATTCTTAATAGCACTTAATGTCAGACGTACTTTAAATAATGCAAGAGCAAATTATGTGTTGAAAAAGTCAAGGAGACATGAGGAAAAATTATATAAAAAATTCAAAATATTTTACACAGCTGATATAAAATATGTTTCATAATGTGATATTCTTAAGTGCTGGCGGGTTCATTTTATGGAAAGTTTTCGTTTGGAATATTTAATTAACATTCAGATAAAATGCATCTGAAGTCTAATTAATAAAAAAGCATAGAAAACAACATCAAGTACGTTCCTATAAAAAAAAAGAATCTCATAAAGTTTAATAAAAGAATCCTTAAAGCAGCACATGCTCCAAGGTCTCGTAGTTCATCAGTCTGAGTATGTAACCAACCAGTTGGCAAGCTGACATTACTTTTTTTAATAACTCTCGATATAGTATATAAAACTCTTGGATTTCTGAACCCAGTAAAAAATTTCAACTACAAGTAAACTGTGATTAGACCAAATAAGTCCTGGATAATCACGGATGGGCTATAATTCTGTTTCTCATTTATTAAGCATGATCATTACAAACATGCTCTTTAGGTTCGAAAGTCTAAAATAGTATCAATCAGTTGAAGATTCGCCAAGCTTGTTTTAAATATGTCACCTTAGCCCAGATATCAAGATGTATACTGATGGATCAAGAATAGTCTGCTTTGCCAGTTCTATTATTTTTTTCCAAAGGATTTTGCCATATGGTAATCATATCGGTTTCCGGAAGAAGCTAGTATATTTCAAGAGGAAAGGGCATTAACGAACAGTAGCGATTGGATTAGCAGACAGCCAGCTAAATCCATCAAGAACACTAGTCAAGCAGTCTGATGGTTCTCTTTTTGTTACATACACAAATTTTTGTCATTGTTATTTATATAATTTTTTTTAACTTTAAATTTTAGTTCATACTTTAATAAAATTTTCATCTCCTAAACGTATTTCTTAGCTCATGACCGTCTGTTTCGTCAGAAAAGTTGCGAAACAGTAAATCTTTCCATTTTCTAAGATTATTTGAGCTTAAAACGTATACTGATCGGATAGACAGGTTCTGACCCATTAAACCCAAGGCAGAAAAATGGGCTGGTTCGAGCCCATCATGTTGGAAAAAAATTTCTTTTAGAATTTCTTATGGCGTTGTGGAAAAATTTATTTAAAAAACTGCCCTGATAAACCCTTCCTCCAACATAAAACGCAGTTCAATTGGGAAGAATTAAGGAAATTCATAAACTAAAATCGAGGAAGATTTGCTAAATATGAGTAAATGATACTTATTTTAAAACACCGCTAATTGCGAATTCCCAAAAAAAATTAACAATTGCGATTAATAATTAAAGATTTTTCCAAGAATTCAGTAAAAATGTTACTAATATTAATAAAAAAATTTTATTAATATTAAATAAAATGTTTTTACTAGTAGAGATGAGTTGTTCGACAACTTCTTTTAACTTAAATTTAGTAAATTTTTCTATACTTTTTAATTTTCACTTGGTTTTCTTATAAAAAATGATATTGTAACAGTTTGAGCTTTGAAAATTAAAAAAAACAGAAAATTTGAAAAAGTTAATGAAAAAATTATTCGGGACAATAAATAAATGCCTGCCATTTTGTTTTTAAAGATCATTTCATTTAAATGTTGCTTGCGGCTACGGCGTAGGTGGTCCTCCTTGATATAGAATTTCCTCATAATTTTGCCAGCATTTCGCCCAGTATATCACCAATGTCAGCTGTAATGCTGTCTTTTAGATGTGAACTGTGGCTGGTTTGTTTTTATACACGAAAAACTTCACGTAGCCTTATAAAAATAGTCTAGTACACATTGAGTCACAAATGAGCTTCGACACTGAAGATAATGTGAAAACATATTTCTCACACAGCACGATTTTGATAATAAAATTCAATGATTTGCAAGCGTTGTTCGTTTGGTAGTCTATTCGTGGTGAAATGGCAAACCATTTGGAGCATTTTTGATATAATTACGAGTCTTTGCTTTACACTGAAAAAACAAATAGCAAATATATGCCAGACAGATGTGGGTTTCCACAAGACCGATATAAAATTACATTATTTTTTGTCAGCGGCCGTAGCAGTAATAATAATAATAATAATAATAATAATAATAATAATAATAATAATAATAATAAAACAAATTCATACTATATACTCTGTTATAATATGAATCTAATTTCTATCTAATTTCTATTTAATAAGTTAATAATAACCTTTCACTGAGAGCCAATTACCATATTGTAAACATCATAATCCATATTAATTCTTCAACTTTATGAAGTGTTAGTAAAACGAAATCATAAAACAGTCTTACGAACTGTACAAATAGAAACTTATAAATTAACGAAAACATAATTAAATAGTATATATTTAGATTTAAAAAAAAGTTAATCAACTAAGGCACGTGCCAATGTTGAAATTTTTCATTCACAGCAACAAAATAAATAAAACTTAAAATCCGGCAACTACAAAAGCAAACACATAATTAAATTTTGGTGGAAAATTTCTCAAAAACTGAAGACTTTCAACAATTCATACGTAAGAGAAAAAAAAAACATCCAACCAAAAGCATCAACGAGTACTGACTGGTTGACAACAGCTTCACTCAACCATTATCCTGCCTCCACTAGGATGAAAAATAACAACACGAAGAAATGTTATTGTTTCATATAAATGTATTTTCTAAATCCTAGTGTATTTAATTATAAATATCTTCGCCATGCCAGCTTCTGTAAATGACAAGGCGAGTGTTTTTTGAACGTGTGACTGAAACCGTGGGTTGGTTTTACATATAAAATTAATTTCAAAGGAAACAAAATATTGTAAAATGGGTAACAACAACATGTATTTGGACATGTGAAAGTGCAGGTTAAAATTTGAGGAATTATTTCAAATTTTCAATTTTATTTAACTTAGTTTTCCTTTTGTGTGGCAGACTTTTATTAAATTTTCTTTCCTGATTGATTTCGTTCTTTGTAAAATAATGGAACTTGTTTAGCAATAAACAAAATTTTAATAAATTAAAAAAAAGGTTTTTTCGTAAATATTTGTGTATATATTTTACAATTCATTTTCTTCCCAAATTGATAATTTACTTATTCGGTGAATTATTAAACATTTTTCAATACATCGAAATTGATTGAGATGGGATAAAGTAGTCTCAGTGCATACTTCAGTGCAAATTTTTACCCAAGTTCTAAGGAAAAGTACAAATATATTTAATATTATCAACAAATTTCAATAAAATTTAAAAACTAGTTAAAATTTACTAAATAAGCAGTTTATTGATTTGGAAATAACTAGAAATAATTTAGAAATAACTAAAAATTTGTGTCGAATTATGAGAAATTTATTATTTATTTAAGCATGAATTCCGAAATTTTGTGCTAAAGGCAGGAAGTTTTCTATAATTGTAGAAATTTAAAAAAATTAATCAAGCCACACATACACACACGCATATTTTAATTACTTCTTAGTTTTTAAATAAATAAAATTTTATTAGAATTATTTTGTCGACCATTTTTTTTCTCATCTGCGTGTAAATTTTAATTTATAGAGCTTTTGAAATCAAATTTATTATAAAAATTATAATTTTACAAATAATTGTTATTTTTCAAGTTCACGTATCCTCATATATGCAAATTGTGGAAGCTTAGGTTTCCATCCCTGGCTGATTGTTTTTGTTTGAAAAAGACAAGTTTGCTAAAAAATCTCGGAAAAGAATTTACGATATTGTTTTATTTCTTGTACATTATTTATTGTGAAAAGAATAAATTTTACATCCCTGCATACAAGAAGGAAGTGGAGGGCTGGTATAGAACGATGCATTTCCGTTTTTAATGGTGAACATAAAAAGTTGTTAGCAAGAAGCACTGCTTTTTTTAGAAAAGAAAGCAAACATGAGGACACGTATGACAAATGAAAAATCCGGCATTTCGGTTGGCAATATTTTCACTATTTTAAAAAATATTTTTCATGGCAATTAATGGCAAACGTGATGTCTGAATATTGAGAGCATTAAATGTGCAATTTCTTTTCAAAGAAAATAAATATATTGCTTAATTTTTTTTCTCATTTGTTTCAATTTTTTTTGCTCTCGGCAACGCTGTCAATAAAACAACACGTATTTTGGCCGGTTTGTTATTTGTAACGTATGAGTGATAAAACATGCTTTTGCATTAAATATCAAGTATACGTTACAGGCGTGTTATAGATTGCAGGCTGTCAGAAAAAATATTCATCTATAATTTATTTTAATGTCTTTATTTCATTGCTCTAACAATACACCTCCAAGCTTTTATTATATTTATCCCCAGATCATGTAATGGGTAATAATTTTTGTTGCATAAATCTCCATTGATCACAATATTTGCAATTAATCGCACTATTCAATTGAAGCAATTTTGGACTAATTGAGCACTCCAATATATTAATCATAAGAAATTTATTAAGTATTTTTTATATTGCAAGGCATGATTTATATTATTTAAACATCTCTAGTAACGTCTATAAGAGGAAATGTCTAAGTTTGAAGTGTAAACGTCTATAAGAGGAAATGTCTAAGTTTGAAGTGTACGTATGACATTAATCGCAGTAATATGTTGTTACTACAGTAAATTTTTCTTTTCCCTCTGCCAAAAAAAGTCAGAATTCGTAAGTTAAGAAAGTTGTTCGTGGACAATTAAGTCATTCCCATAATGAATATACATTAACTTTCCTCTTCGTAATATTAATAGGGATGCTCCTCCAAATAGGAATCACTCATAGGTCGTTTCATTAGTAATATACTTTGACTTATTCATCATATGTTAACATCTATATATGTTAATATATTTATTATCAATCACCTTAGTAGTAGTCAGTAAGAAATGTGTCTATATTTGTACATACATGAATACTGAGTTGTATATGTATGTGGATTTGACTGTTATAAATATAAAATTTCTGTGGTTATTCAAAAATACAGAGGGACTTCAGCACATTAATGTAAAGAAAAATGTTGATAAAAATTCAATTGCCAAAGGAATTGAATAAAAAAAAAACATCAAAGTGGTCAAGTAAAAAAATTATTAAAGAAAAAATTTCTATAAAAATTCAATTTGCCAAAGGAATTGAATAAGAGAAAAACATCAAAGTGGTCAAGTAAAAAAAAACATTATTACAAAAAAAATTTTGATAAGAATTCAATTTCCAAAGGAATTGAATAAGAAAAAAAACATCAAAGTGGTCAAGTAAAAAAGTCATTATTAAAGGAAAAATTTTGATGAAAATATGCAATTGCTATAGCGAATTCTCTATTTCTTTCGATATGTTTGAAGAAATTCTCAAATGATTTGATTTTTTTGCTGAATTGAAATTTGATTTCTTACGATTATTTTGGATTTTTCCTTATAAATCCCAATTTCAATGTGTATTTCTTATTTTGTAGGCCGTCTCTATTTTTATGTTTAATCGTAAGTAATATTATTACTTTCTTATACTTTTTTTAACTTCGTAATTGTGTATTTATGGTTTTGTTTTAGGATAATCTTTCATTTTTTCTGAGCTTCTGAATTCACCCCCAAGATTTGAAAAAGAAATTAAGATTTTTTTAAAACTCCTACTCTTCAGAAAGATTTGCGAAATCGCCATAAATTTTAAGAAAATTAATTTTAATATCACAATATTTTCAATAAATTCAAATTGAAATTTTGATCTGTTCTGAAATTTGATGTTTCATTGAGTTTTTATTTTTTTAGCTCTTAGAGAATCGTTTATACATTTTCTAGATTTTCATTAATTTTCCATTGTCTTCATCCATTTCATCATTATTCAGTGGACGGACATCAAAATAAATATATCGATAATTCCACTAAAACCCTCCATTTCGTCTCATCAAGTCAACGCATTTATATGTTTATATCTTGGCCTTTGACTCTTTTATTTTCCACTACAATTTAAAATGGCCCATATGCTTCACACAAAAATAGAATGAAAAACAATACGTTCTAAATTTTTCTTGCTTTTCATCTAGCGTGATGTAATAAAAATTAAGGTTTTTTCTGCAAGTGTCCTTGTCTATGATTCTGTTCTAGCAAAATTTCTTATAATTGCAGAGTTTTAATGAATTTGTGTCCATTTTAGAGTTTTTGTGATTTGCAATCGCAAATTTAAAAATTTCTTTTTAAAACTTTTTTATTGTAATTATTTTCTGTGTTTTCGCTCGGCTTTCGAGATCATTGCATCTTGCTTTTGCAAGTGCTATTGGCTTATTTTGCATAATTTTTTGTTGATATGTTGTACTGATTTATATCGGTGGAATCCTTCGAAGTCATCTGTCCAATTTCATTTTATTTGTCGCAATTTTATTTTATTTGTCTTTATTTTAGGTTTTATTTCAATAAATTAGTGCAATCTTAAAACTGCACAAAAATTTAAACTAAAATAAGCAAAATTAAATAAAATTAAACTGGTATTAGTTTGGAATGGTATATGTACATGAATGATTTTTGTATAATGGTATGTTTTAGTACCAAAGCTATTTCAATTGTATAGAATTTACCATGCTCCTTAACCTTGATCACCCACAAACGAAAAAGCCAATCAAAGAAAGCATCACATTAATTGTGTCTATAATTTTTCAAGTTTAGATCTAAGTTCGCTTAGAAAAATTTGCACACTCCTTTATGGACGGTTTGCCAAACAGTGAAGCTCAGTTTGGTTGACTTCATCACATGTACGGCAATTTGGTCTAGTATTAAGCATAAAATTTTCATAAAATTATGATTCGTTTTTTAGTGCATTTAAGTCTAGTCAGCAAAAAAAGATGTTATTTCCAGTCATTAGTATTTACAACTTCAAGTTTTTTCGTTCACCATACAATGTTGATGACATACAAACACATTCTATTAGAGATGATTCTATTCATTAGTATATGGCTAATGTATTGATAGGACATAACATCTAGAACCCTTGGAGGCAGTCGAACCTTCAACCTCCTGCGTATTTTATGCGATATAATAAATAGTTACAATATTATTAATTGTTAGAAAGAAGTGACCCCTGTTTGATGTTCACAGAACACCTCATTATGCATTGAGGGACTTTTCTGTCTAATAAAAAAAATTCTTTTTAAAAACATATTCGAGTTTTCTTAGCATTGTTTATTCCTTTCAAAAAAGATAAAAGGCTTAAGAATATCCCCATAATTACAGATCTCATATAGATATAATGGTTAAGGAGAAATAAGAAATACAATAGACAAAAAGGCAGCCACAATCGTGCTAATTCTTGCTGGAAATATTGCATACAACTCATATTTCTTATTTAAACTAAAGTTAGTTTACTAAACAAATATATTAGTTCTCACTAAGTGCATCGTCTGCGTTACTTTTGTTTACAGAATTATAATAAATGAGTTGCGAGATAATTTTTCTGCAACATAAAGCAGCACAAAGAAAAGAATTCAAGACAAACCAGTAACAAGAAAAGGATAAGGCGAATTAAATGAATATAATTTTTGTTTTCTTTAGTATATACACCCACATATACATATATTCAACGTTATTATTATGATAAAAGTATAATAAATTTTATTGCAAACATCAGCAAAATATTTATGTTTGCTAAGCTATGCGAGGCAAGGCCGACAAGTAATTTAAATAATTTCATATTTTCGCCACAATATTTGTTGGTTGTTTTAGGTATTTTATTTCGTGTAACCATATCGAACACCTTTCGCTGCTTGTGTTTTATTTGAAATAAATTCTTTGCTAATAGTTTTCAGACAGCAGCTTTATATAAATTCTATGTGCTAATTTCTATTGTGTACATTTTTATTATTCTATGTCCTTAATTTATAGAGAAGGTATGTGTAATTCTAGATTTTATCTCCTTAAAATTGACTTTCATAATCCATATTTATGTTTTCATGTTTAGTCATACAAGAAATTTCTTAGGCTAGTCGCAAAAGGACCTTGAGTTGTAACAATAAAATAATTAATGCTGCCACTCCTTCAACTACACAAAAGTACGTTATTGTTGGCAGCCTTTTACTATTAATCACATATCATTGCTATTATTATTGTTGTTGTTGCTTCATTTGTTATTTTCATTCACACTCTTTACCAATATCCTTTTCAAATTCTTAACAAATTAGCACTTCAACATAAATATTTCGATTTTACGCAGATGTTTATTGTTGTCACAGACAACAGTGGAAATTAGAATAAAACATACGAAATAAAAAGTTTATAAATTTTTTATTTAAGTTTTGAAACTATTACGATATAAAATTAATTGTACTAAATGAAATTTTAGTAATTAGTACTCTTGATTTACTTGAATTAAATTTGTGATTTCTGGAGTGAAGTTTGATCTAATCTAAAGTTACAAATGGATTGTTTTTCATGTTCTTTTCTATAATCTCCTTAGGGACGGAGTTTTCTTTTAAAAAGCAAGATATATATATGGGTTAATTGTTGTTTGCCTAAAAGTTTTCAAAATTTAAACCGAAAAAAATTTTTTTTGTGAAAATATTCAAAACATTTTAAATTTTTTTTTGATTTCATAAAAGTTTCACTTAAGGGATCTGAACTTCATACACAATTAGATTCTATAACTTCCTCAGAAATTCTATGATCGGTCTTTTATTGTAACCAACACAAATATCCTAGTTCTATATTAAAAACTGTTTTATGTGCCATTTTACTAAAATTAAGGAACATTTTGAAATTATTTATAAACAAATTTTTACCTGAGTCTAATATATATATATCCCTTTTCTTGAGTGTAGTTGTACCCTTCCAAGACCTCAAGGAATCTGACAAAAATTCGTCGTTATAAAAACGTTAACTTTCCATATTTTGAAGGAGGGAAGTTTGAAATAAAAACAAAAATCGTTCCAAAAAAAAGTGAAATGATTTTTGGAAAACTTTCAATATTTTGCTGTTATACATTCAGCTTTCCTTTGTATTAAAAAACAAATTATGAACATATTTAAAAAACACTTTTAATATCTTTTTTAATTAATTACCCAAAAGCATCTCTATTAAATTTTAATTCAACATGTTAAAGCTTTTATCGAGCTTGAGGTCTAATTCGCCTGTAAATAAATTCATTAAACTCAAAAGAAATTTAAATCCAAATGGAATATTTAATAAAGCAATAACAAAAAAGGTCCATTGAATAATATAAATAAATTTCAACGAGTTATTATCCTTTTCTTATCATTATTATTATCATTACCGAATTACATTACGTTCCTGTTTAAACAAAACACCAAATTAAGAAAGAAAAAAGACCACCAGTTAACAAATTTTAATTTCAAAGAATTTTCAACTTCCTTATGTAAAGCCATTAAAAATTAAAAAGATCTCTGTTTGCAAACTAATTACGTGCAATCATTTCCACTGTCTATTAATTTAATGCGCCTTGTTATTAAAATAAAGAGGCAGAAACCGAGGGAGGCAACAACCACAAATAAGTATATAAAGAGAATATGTATTTACAACACAAACAATTGATAGCGACTAGGATATAAAATAAATATGGACCATAAAGTTGAAAATAAATAAGAAACTAAGCAAGAATATTAAGATCGTAAAATTATTTGTATGAAGGAAACATCCTTATATTTCCACTGACATGCACAAGCACTCAAACTGCCAAACGCACTCGATTTTTCAACCGTTAAATATACAGCCAAACAATATCCTTGTTCTGCAAGGCTATAAAAACTTTAAGGCAAAGTTTATTTAATAAGGAAATTTGTTTCGTTTGCACGTTTTACATGTTACTGACACTTTCGCACAGTTATGACTTTTTCAAGTTCACAATCGAACAACAAAATCAAATATAAGTATAAACAACAACAAAACAGATCCCTTATTTGTATAATTAAAGTAGTTTGCACGGTTGCAAACAAAGGGTAGTATTTAACAATCAAATAAAGTTGAGTGCAATATGTGTTACATATTTAAATTTTTCATGTTTAATATATTCAGAAAAGAACATGGCAATTTTTGCACTATTATATTATATTTTTAAAACAGAATACAAATTTGCAGGACGGGCAAAATATGTTTAAAAAACTTTTGCCAGAAAAAAACGCCACAGGCATACACTTAAAAAAATTTACATTTTGTTTACCATCTCAGCTGTGCTAGTGCCCTCACCTCATATGAGACGCCTTGAGATTCCTTAAGTAATTTATTGCAACTATTTTTTTTTTTTATTTATTTATAAAATCTTCAATTTAATTCGAACCAACAATAATTGCTCAAATCCTAAATCATATATTATTATCTATTTAAGTGCAACCTCAAAGTCCATTTTTCAAAATTTAAAGCTAATATTATTATTTATTTAAGTCCAGCCAATGCCGGACAAAAAAAAACACCGGTTGCTGCGGGTTCTTCTGTTTTGTCTTCGCATTTCTGGTGTTCGGCTAAGAACAAGAATATTCTTCCTTTACACCCGAGTGTGTCCTTTATAATTTCGAATACTGGATATTAAAGGGTTGGGTCAATACTATAGTTTTTCTTTGTATATTATCACATGTTTTGAATCCAGTATTTTTACCAATGGAATGTCACGGATCTGTATAAATACGCGAATATGCGGCTGTAATCATGCGAATGATTTTATTTTGAAGTCTTTGAAATTGTTCTCCATTAGATGCTGAGCCCATGCCCTATAACTGAATTTCCTAGTACCATATTGGTTTTATTACGGCATTGTATAGGAAGAGTTTGCAATCTAGGCTAATAAATTAAAAAATATATATAATCTTTGAATCAATTTCTAAGGTAATAACATTTTGACAATGTGACAATTGTGGTAAATTTTACCGACAAAAACACTTTAACATAAAAAATAGCTTAAGCTTCATATCCTTTGGATTATTATCTTTTAAAAATCTATACACAGAAAAACACCCAATAAAGACTTTGAAGTTATTTAAGGAAAAATTAAAAAGTTTTAGACTTAAAAAAACTTTCAGCCCAGAATGAAACTTAAATTTCATCCAAACACATTTGTCTAAAATATTCTTAAACATAATGGCCATTTATTTGCAAGCAGCACAATAGAAATTAATGCTGAAGAATGTCAAAAGCAAGAAGCACAACACAAATTAATGCTTAAGAATGCAACAAGAAATAAGCTTTTTAATAAAAATGTTTCCGAGTGAAACAACCAAGACATTTGTGTGGTTCTACGCAGATAAAAAATTTTTTGTAATAAAAAAAGGTTTCCATCATACGGAAAAACCAATCAATATTTCGTAATAAACTTATTTATTCATATATTCGAAAATTAAATTTTAGTATGCATTTGAAAGTAGGATTTGAATTTTAATAGAATAATATAACAAATTCAAAATAAATTTTATCCTGTTGCAAATAAACACAACCAAATTGGAATTGGTTAGTTTGCTTGTGCAACAACACTTTTCATTACAACTACCACCGAGTGCATACGACCGATTTCGCACACTTCATGCTTCCCCATGTTTGCAAGCACTTCTCTAAGAGTGTGAATCTAAATATGTGATTACCAGCATTAAGTAAGAGAGTTGCAAACACTTGCATTTTTAGATGTTCGTCTTGTGTTGAGGCAAATAATTTGTTGACATCAAAAGGCATACAAAATCATTTTATGTCAAATAAAGGCACAAGGATGTCTACAGCATCTAAATGTTTATTGTACATTCATGTAGTACCACCCAGTAGTAAAAAAAATTCAAAATGTAAACACATGAACTTCAATTGTAAACATTACGAGCATGTGAGTTATCAAGATTTATGAACAAAAGAGCAAGCGGATGACAGGCAGGATGGATGAGGATGGTTGGCTGCTTGAATAAATTAATGTCTGTAAATCTACGGGTGAAAATTCTAGTGTATTCGAACATCAATGTTTGCTTTGATAAACCAACAGGGAAGTAACACGACCTAAATCCCATTGTTTAAAAATCTTCATCTTCTTTCCACACTTTACGATTTTGCTCTCTATATGAATCCTTTTGCCAACTATAACTCATTATTGCAACGTTTATGCTTTTTTTATGTTTACTTTTATACCTCTTTTTTATTGTTTGCAATAACTTTTCCTTTTTCCTATACGTGTACTTTTAAAGGAATTTTCTACACCACAGTGGGTGGTTTGGAAAATGTTATCAAAAGTTTTTAAATATTCTTTGGCAATCGCTGTATAAAACAACTGTGGACAAAAAAAATTAATGAAGAAAATGAAATGAAAACATCTATGATTTACGCAAATATATTTTTATTATATATAAAATGAAATTTTAAACCTGCCCACTTTCTAAAATCTCATTTCGCATCAAATTGTGCCATCCTTTTACATATATTCCTTTATTTTAACTAGTCAATATTAAAAGGACTATATACTACGCTGAGTTGGCATGCCGTGTTAGTTTCTAATAGAAAGTGCTACTAGAAAAGCTTAAGGATACAAACAACAATTTAAATGGCATCCCAACGAGATAATTTTTTTTGTTCATTTTTGTTATTATTATTACTAAAGTAGAAAATCAACAAAATATTTTCATCTGGGCCAAAATAAAGCAAAGCAATAAAGTTTCAAATGTTGTTTTTCTTTTTTCATTTAATCCTTAATATGAAAATGAGTTTGTAACAACAAAAAAAAACTAAAGTGTGAAATTGAAAAAGTTTTTAGATGATGTCCTGCAGCAAATTTGATTAATATTCTGTAATATATTGATATCATATATTATATAAGTGCAAATAAGCATTCAATATACGAGGATGGTCGCAGCACTAGTTAGTCTGAAGAATAGATTTTATACTACAGTGATTTCAATCCGAATATATCAAAAAATGAATGGCATATGAGGCCATAATGTACAAATAACAAAAAGAATTAAATATCAACTCCTTTTATCGCATAGAAAATAATCTTAATAATCTGAAGAAAAAGTACAGCTTCAAGGAAAGGAAAGAAACCCCCCAAGGAAATAGAAAATAGACTCATAAAGCAAACAATTTTTCTACCAATAGGATAAATATGTCAAAGATTTTACGTCAGTACCTGTCATAAACTTAACCCGACGGTGCTCTTCGCACTGGGTGAATAAAGCCGTTCACCACCGTCCCTGTCGTCCCTTCCAGAGGCACATACAGGATGCGGATCTACATGTGCCCCTAATAGGGACGACATCGTAGCAAATTCTGTACAGGCTGCAGAACCATGTACAGACACCGTGCTGGAGCTATCTAACCTCCTACCACCCCAATGGCCCAGCAGTAAGATGCCCCCTATCTTAATAGGCACTCACCAACCGCAACCACCAGAGCAGCCCTGTCGAATAGCAATAGCACATAGAGATATATGGCCTGAAGAGAGCATCTACAATCGGTCACTAGCACCATCTTGCAGACACACTCACCTAACCCATAACTCTTCCCGCGTATCTTTGGGTTTTAACCACAGCCACCACGTGATCCCCGAAGGGGCCTCACCAATAACCAGTCTAGGACAAGTCCTAGGGGCTACTGGTTCCCGTGGCACCAGATGGGACTCTGGTCGGCCTTGTGTTGAAAACACCTCCGATTTTAGGTCTCATGCAAACCTGAGTTATCGGTAGCACCTCTACCCAGACAAGCATAGGCAGAGCTACTTCCTTTATTACTTATATGTACGCTCGTTGCCCTGGTATTTCAGGGATTGGGTAGAAACATATTAAGTTCTAGGGGTAATTGGCCAAAGGTCAAGGTCTGGAAAGACCATATTACCCACTTACCGGACGAGCGGGCGAACCCACTTTTACCTTTAATTTACTTGCATGCGCGCCCGTTACCCTGTTAATTCAGGGATTGGGTAGCAACATACAAGTTTTTAGGCAAAAAGGCCTAGGTCCGAAAACCTGATAACCCTATACCCCAGGAAGCACAACATCAAGTCCACTCCACAAAGACAAGATGTAACCGTGCCCCTCGGGGGAACCAATAGGATAAGTAAGATATTATCTGGCATTGAATAAGCACTAATGAAGACCACGACTTGCTTTAATAAAAGATGTCGACATATTATAGCGATATAGCCCATAGTGCACACCAATACTTTGAAAAGAAAGAAACTATATATTGAAAGGTCAAATCAGCAGTACTGGAATCAAATAAAAATTATCAGAAGTCCATAAGCTATTTAAGCCAGAAATGCTTGATTCAGGAACGCTCGACTTATGGACGTAGTCGGGGTTGATTTTATGTAAAATAAAAACTAAATTTAAACGTATATTTAAACTTTGAATTTTCTTGACAGCTTCCACACATCTAATTTCAAGCATCCAATACAAATTCCGTCCAATTTCCGGTTTAAATCAAACCTGCTGACATTAACTAAGATTTTTTTGTCTCATAAGCAAAGTGATACCAGAGGGTCTGATTTTTTTCATTTCCAATTCTTAAACAGACTTGATTTAAAAATTTTTTAATTAAAATTTTTATATTATTTCTTTTACTTGCTTAACTTGACATGATGTTATTTTTCATGTTGGTCCTGAACACAGGCTTCTCAAATTCTTGGTATAAATTTTACTGAAAATAAGAAGAAAAAATTAAGTGTTAAACGAGTTTTTCTTTCTGTGTATATCGTTTTTGATATATCACTTACATTATAGTGGCAAACGATATTTTATGTTAATTTTTTGTTTTTTTTTTTTTTTTTTGCTTACAAAATTTACGAAAAATATTTCAGGAAAATTATTGTGAAAATATTATTACCTCTCGAACTTGCTTTAAGTTTATCACTTTCTAAAGTATTTTTATATTGATGACCTTCTGCAATGCTCAATGGTTATTTCTCTGAGGCTTAACTTTTATCTAATCGTTATTTTAACATAAACATAAACCATCTTCCTCGCCATTTCAACTTTGTTCCCATATCGTTTACATTCATTTTATCCATAATTTAGATAAAATTTTCATGGAGGTTACAAGTATATCATGCATGTGTTTAAATTATTCATATTCCCAGAGTAGTTTTTAGTATCATCATCATCATCTTCATCATCATCATCATCATCTACGAAGTGGTTTTTGACGTGCATGAAATAAAGGTGAAGACCCCAATTGTCTGCAATTTATTAAAGTTCTAAAAAATTTACATTTTCCATTTATTTGTACATTTTTCAAATGGCACATATTTACACATAATTATTTAAATGAATATATCCTTCTAACCCATACTCAAATACAACTCCTGTACGAGTTGTAATTGGAATTTCTTTTAGGAAGTGATACATAATAATTCGTACTATGCTCTTGGAAACTTAAGACCATAAAGATTATATGGTTACGTTTATGAACATACATAAATACTGTACGCAACAGTTGTAGCAACAGTTGCAATGTAATACAGTGGGAGCTTCCGTAAGAGGACATGTGGATGCAGTTTTGTCCATTTGATGGAAATATCTGTTATTAAGGACAATATATGTAAAATATTTTTTTTATTTATTAATTATTTTTAATTGCAAAAGATGAAACAATCATTCCTCTTTACAGCCTTTTAATTTGCTTCAGACCTTCCAAGACCCAATAATACGGTATATGCAATAGTTCAGCTGAAAGGTAAAATAATTGTCAAATTCTGTATATAAAATTATACTAAAATTTTTACCAGAAGCTTAAGGATTGTCTTCTCGACTTTATTGTAATCAATTTGCTTTGGATAGATCTTATAAATGGCGCTTGAGACTGTTGTTATATATTGATATTTTATTTTAATTTCACCTTTCATGCTAAATGGTGATTTTTCTAATACAGAAAGACCCTCCTTCGTCAAACACATTAAAAAGTTTATTGTTTAACTGGACAAGAGACGATGCCCACTCATGCAATGCATTACGCTGAAACTTGGATAATAGATTTTTGGGAGGAGAATAGAGAAAGTAGTGTCTGTGATACTCTACTTGAAGTTTTCAATATTGAAAGGTACACCCAGCCCTCTGCTAAATGACTATTGCACATACAAATTTTTCTGCCAGTGAACGAATTTTCTCTGTAACGCAAACTGCAATTCATTGACACATCTACCAAAAATGGATGTGTTCTTAATGAAAAATGAGTTATTTGTAAAAGGAAGTAGTTTCAGGATCTAGTAGCAAGATTTCATTACAGCACATTCCTTTGTAGTAACGATAAAACATCGATAGAGTTGGCTATCAGCGATGAACTTCTTCGCTCTCTCCTGTACGCGGTCGAGCCACATCAAAATAGATTTTTAATCTCCGTCCCATGCCCAAGAGTTTTATTCCATTTTCGATCGGGTATAGATGGTAGAAACAGTGAGGTTATCAGTAAGAGTGAATTTTCTTTTTAGGCACTTGAATGATTCCTTAGCGACGTGAAAAATATACCTGGTCCTTCGAACATCAACTAGATTTTCATGCCGAGAACATCAAAAGCTTCTAATTTTGAAAAGAAAAGAAGAGAAAACTGGTTCAACATGATACATAATATTGGAATAAAATTGGAATAAAGCTCTGATTTAGTCAGTTGTATGTAATATAATTAATTTGAGCAGATAATTTTCTTCGCTTCAACGGCTTTTCGTTTAAGTGAATTTTCTTTTAAGCAAAGTAAATTGCTTAAAACTATATTAAATCCCCTTTCATGCGATGGCATTTTCTTTCGACTTTCTTTACAATTTTCTTTTTAAGACTACGAAAAGTCATCCACAATTTGCATTATGACTTTTTCGTTATGGCTTTTCTGAAATTACGTCTTCTAATTTTTTGTTGCTTTTGGGAAACAGAGATGGTGATTTTAGTCTTAAAATTGTACCACTTGACACTTTCATTGCCATTTAACTTTACGTTTATTATTTTTTCTCCATTTTGGATTAAATTCAACAAATTGTTATAATTCATTTCCAAATTCTTAAAACTGTGAGAAAATTCAGTCTAGAATAACAATGTATATAATGTAATTTTTGTACCAATGTGTTGCTGTAGCTCGAATAGTACCAAAAACTATTTCAATCGCTAGTGGCCTAGTGATTAATAAAATATGGGCTTATAAATAGTTAAGACCACAACAAATAAATTTTAAAAGTTAATTTTTTTTGGAAAATCCCCCCTGATAAATTTCAATGATAAGTTTTGTACCAAAAGTGTTTTAATTCAATAATTACAAGAACTTTCAAAAATTATAAATTTTGGAGCAGTTGTGAAGCAGCAGAACAGCTTTCAGGACCTCGTAATTATTTCTTCTGTTTCTTCCTTGGTCTTCGAGTACTTTCCGTCTCATTGGTTTTTTCCCGGAATTTTGTAATAACGTTCTTTAACGACTCATATTGCTAGAGACCATTAAAAATTACAGAAGTGGAGGTCCTATATGCAAAAATATAAATACGTATCGTGGTTGTTTTTAAAGAAAGCTTTTGACACTTTCATCGCCATTTAATTTTACGTTTATTATTTTTTCTCTATTTTGGATTAAATTTAACAAATTGTTATAATTCATTTCCAAATTCCTAAAACTGTGAGAAAATTCAGTCTAGAATAACAATGTATATAATGTAATTTTTGTACCAATGTGTTGCTGTAGCTCGAATAGTACCAAAACTATTTCAATTATAGCGACTTGACCACTTCTGTTGAAGAAATATTACTAAAGGACGAAAAAAGCAAAAGTAAATGTCACGATACCTCTTCAAATTTGTATCTAGTACCTTTTTTCTTTATACCGATCACATACAAATTCAAAAGTCAACCAAAAAATATCATCATATGAATTGCGTCTTAAGCATCTTTCTTTTCAATTAAGAGACTTTTTCTTTTAAACAATTCTTGAATATATTTGAATCCAAAATTAGATGGACATAAAATTATACTGGAACGATTATAAAAAACAAAAATTATATTACATCGTCTACAAATATGAAGCATCTTGTTCCAGACTTCATCAATTCTGAACTCAGACTTGATGTTATTTATTTTATTTTTATTGTTATGAATGGGACTCAAAAGAAAGATCCCTTGGCTATATATACGTCTACGCCTCCCACGCACAACATTAGCCGCTAAAGTTATTTATAAGTGACATGGATTGGACTTCCCTGATGCCACTTGCTACAGCCATGAATATGACATGAGATATATGTATGGGCAATCCAGATCATACAAATAGAAATCTATTGCCAATATAAATTTTTATATATATCCTATTTGTTTATAATACTTTCACCTCTACCCAGCGTCCAATATTAATTAAATGCATAAACTACATATTAATTTTACTCCCACCATCTATGAATGATTATGTATCACAGTTTTTGTAATTAAAATTATTTGCTTGTGAGAAAATAAAATTAATAAAATTTTTCTTCATTAATTTTCCTTTAATTTTAGCAAGATTTATAACAGTGACAGCAAAAGCATAAAAAAAGGAAAACAAAGGCAACAACTACTAACACTTCCTGCTTACATGAATAATAACAACAACAATGAAATGCTCGCTTACAATATGGCTACCATAAGCCTGTGTGATACGAACACAACTGCACCAGCTCTTACCAACAACAAGACCATTTCTGGAAACAACAACAAAAACAGTAAGAACAAGATAAATAATATATCCAGCATAGCACAGCGAAAGTTAAGCCAGACAAGAAAATCTGCAAGTGAAGCAACAGGAAGTGCAATATTTTGCCATAGTAATTCATGTTTAAATAATTTTTTATCTATTATTTATGAGTGGCAAGCAACAAGTTCTTATCACAATTTCATTAAATCGAATAACTCCATTTTGCCATTGTTGGACGACTCAGTATTTCGAATAACAAACCAATTTGCCGCAGAAAACAAACCAGCATTCATAACAACAACGTCATCAGCACAAACGTCATTGCTGTCAGAAGTGTTTTTATTAAGAACAACATTTAAACATGTTTTGTTGGCACTCAATTTTTATAATCCTATTAGCAGCAGTTCAACTGCAAGTTGAATATGCATCAGCACATTATGTTGCCAATTCATCCGCTGTTATAACTCTTGCATCATCATCATCGTCATCTTCATCGACATCGGCAACAGTGGCGGTATCACCTGCAGTAGCCACAGTGAATTCAGGCTTCAGCAAGGCATCAACTTCTTCATTAAATAACATTATAAAAATTGGAGATGGCAACATTATAACAAGGGTAAGCAAATACAAATGTACAGTGGTCAACAAAAGTTTACACACGACCGAAATTTTTTCAATTTAACAAACCCAACAATCTGATGTAGATCTATTTAAAGTCTCTCTTTATTTGTAAAATCAGAAACAAGAATGTTAACAATTACGACCACAAGTCGGAGCAATCAGTAGGCCATTAAAGCAACTAAGTGTTCCCATTCGAGAGGTGACTTTTCTTTAATATTTTTCTTCTTATTTATTTTTTAGCATTTAGGCGCTGGTATTATCAAGTTTTCTGATCCAGTGTTGCACAATGTAACATACATGTCAAAAAAATATTTACAAGGGCAGTTTGATAATTCTGTGATTTTTTGTATTTTCAGCGCAGTGACGTACAATGCAACACTGCTTCCATTAACTTTTCTCTAATGTAGAATTTTGAACAAACTGGGTTTTTGTGACAGGCGCAGAAAACACACAATTTGTTTAATCTTAGCGAAAGTGGCAAAATCAGTTTCGTGTATTAAACATTATTTTTATAAAAAAGAAACATCGAAAATAAAAATTGTTCGCCACCATATTTTCGATATAAAAGGGAAAATTCTAAGGGAATTTCAATTCATAACAGAACGAATGGGAAAATGTCATAATTTATCGCGGTATTGTTCTTTATAACTGGGCTGACTATTATCGTTAAGTGATAAAATATTATTATTAAGCTATTTACCAATACAAACGCAAAAGCTTCCTCAATTTTTATAGCAAAATGATTGACTACAACCACATAATTCAATGATTTTTGTGTTTTTCTTCCGACGGGGTTTGTTTGAATTTGGGACGATTTTCCGTCATCCCACGTCAAATTTGGTTTGTAAACAGACCGGTTTCGGCTTTGTGCCATCTTCAGTGTTCTCTTGAATACAAGAGAACACTGAAGATGGCACAAAGCACACAAACCAAATTTGACGTGGGATGACGGAAAATCGTCCCAAATTCAAAAAAAAAAATACATAATTCAATCATACTATGGCGATTGCTTCTGAAAAAAGTGACACGTTTTGAATATTAATTTAACTCTTTTACAGGGTTGCGTACTCTTTTCAGATTAGTTAGAGCTCATTATGAAAAATTAAATTCCCTGGAAAGGATAAAAATGGAGATTATTTGTAAAAAATAAAACACCATTTAATGTAGTCACCTCTACAAAATTTTCCCTTTGATAGACATCAACGGCAGTCTTAAAATAAGCCTAACGATATACTTTTTCTTAAACAAAGTTTATTTAATTCAGCTCTTATAATATCCTTAATTTATGTTAAACTTTTTACCATATGGCTGTTGAATGGTTCAGAAGTAAGCAAATCCTTACTCTGTGTCACTGCATTTTTAATTCAAAATATCGCGCTCATACACATTCCTATTCAGACCACTTTTTCGCTGTTAATCAAACCTCATAAGCATTGAACAAATAGTAAATGAAAGAAATCGAATGAAGAATAAATAAAATGTATGTCACACACAGTTCATTAAACTTAATCCCGCCAGTACAATGGAATATGTTAAACAGCAATAAACAAACAAAAAAAAAATAAAACAAAAAATAAATAAATCTACTATTAATTAAAAGGTCAAATGACATGATAAGAGCAGACAAATGCAACAATACGGAAAAAAGTACGAGTAAGACAACAAAAACAAAGTTCAAAGCAAAAACAAAAAAAAACAACTCATAAAATATTAAGGCCTTAAGCACATCACCACTTAAGCTTCTTCAATGTAGTATATCAAGAACCCGCTTCCTCCCACCTCCTCCCACACACACAACCAGACCCACACTTACACATACAGCAAGAAAGAGCGTCATAACAGGGATGGATATGTTATAGTTGTATCACTCTTTAAAAAAAAAAGAGCAATAATAGTGAAAATAATGTATCATAAAAAGCAATTAATTTAATTGTTTTCTAGAAACACGTTAGCAACAATACCAAGAAAAATTACTAACAAACTTATTGGCCTCATTCCAAAATTAAATGAAATTTTTATGAATAATTATGCCTGATAATCTGATATTAATAAAGAGTCTCAATTTTGTTATTACCATCGAAAACTAATTCAAACAAATGAACTAATTTATGTGCTTTTATATTATACTTTAAATATATCAATAGGATGCGATTGAAGAGTCGTTGGTGACCATACATGATATAGCCACAGAGAATTTGGGCACATTGTGCATATCGACTCTCTATCGTCCTCTGCTGGTTCCCATCAACTCGGAACGTTATGACAGCTCGCGACAAAAGGCTGATTTGATTGCTTCTATTCTACAGGAAGTCGGAATTATACGTCATGGAGGTAAGTTGAAGCTAAAGGGTAGAATCTAAAAGTTGCACATCTGATTTTGCTGATGTGTAAAATTAAATGGAAGGCCGTTAAATTTTACCTCGAATTTTGATATATAAAAATTTTAAGAAAAAAAAATATGTACGCCAGTACTTTAAAGGAACATAAAATTATATGCAGGATAGTAAAAAAATTATATTTCCAATTAAAAATAATAAAAATAATAATATTATAAAATATATATTTAACATTTCCGACACAGTGAAAGCTAATTTAATGAATAGAAGTCAACAGGAAGGAGGTCATGGTCGCGGTATATGAATTATGAAAATTTTTCTGAAAGTATCCTGCTCTAAAATTGTATCCTGCATACGTAATAAATAATGAAAATAATTGAATTTTTCAACAGATTTACAAAAAATACACCCTTTTAATTTTATGTACAAGAGCGTACCGCGACCATGACCTCCTTCATGTTGACTTCCATTCATAAAATTAGCTTTCACTGTGTCGAGAATGTTAAAGAGAACCTAAAGGATCTAACTAAATGACACATGTAATCGTACGTGTGTATCAGTTTTTTCAGTATCTTAATTAAATGACATAAATAGTTCACTCACACAATAAACGTTTCACAAAAGTTTGTAATTAGTATTTTTATTTTCTATTTCTATAATATTTGTTTCATATCTGTTGTCCATTTGCAGGTTTATCGGATGCTTTGGCCAAAGGTTTATTGAGTGATGATTATACTACGGGTGCTAGAATCTTGGCACTTAATATAACCAATGGCTCCATACAATCTTATGTGTGGTGGATTAGAAAAAATCATGACAGGAATGGTGAAATGCAAAGGTACGAGGAGGAGGGCTTACAAATTGGAAAGAAGCCCTCACAAATGTATCCATGGTAAGTAATATTCATGCTTAACGTGACCAGACAATCTGCATATACAAATTTGTGATCTTTATATGAGAGTAGTAAATGTTGAATACAAAGCAGCTGGTGTTTTTTGAGACAACTTCAAAAATAAAAAAAACTATATCTGTTGTTTTTTTCTTCCATTAGATCTCCCAAATTTATAAATTTGAATAGGACTTGATCTGGTTTCACTTTTAAGAAAAAATTTACAGTATTATTCTCTTTAAATTGGATTATCTTCTTCATTTTAAGGGACATACTTCCAAATCAAGTACATTTTACTTAAAACAGGCGAATTATATAAAGATATATTTTTATTCCTCACTTCCATACGCTCCTACATAAATGACTTCATCACTTGCCAAATCGATTATGTAATTCCACCTTGAGATTTTTTCCCAGTGCTAAATGACTTCGAAGCAACGCTTCACCTTTAAATTTCAATAAAATTCCTCTGATAACGATTCCAAGATATTATTTTAAATGAGAACAGTTAACAATCGAAGCGATGCCTTCAAATTATCATTTAAAAAAATCTCATGTTGCAGTTAATCAATTGGGCAACTGAAGTACGAGTATTAAAAAATGAATATTTCCTTCGAAGACCTGCAGTTTGGTCACGTTAAATGTGCTGAACATTGAAGTGAAATGAATTGCGTATTTTATACGACAAGTGTACATAATGCCATTGATTTTATTTTATTATTATTATTGTTGTTGTTGCATGTAGCTTAAGTTATTTGGATATGAAAAACATGAAAAAAATCAAAGTCTCCTACTACACGAGCACATAATTGATGATGAATGTATTTTGGCACAAGCACTTAACAATTGTTTTAGACTTATAAATCAAATATTAGGAAAGTATTATGCAAAATATAAATGTGTTTGTGTATGTACATATATTTTTCGAGGGAAGCCAGATAGATGGAGTATAGTGGGGCGGAAAGAGTGATCTTTTTTTATAATTCCAAAAAAAAAACATTTTAATCTCAAGAAAATTCCATATTCCATTCTTCTCAATTTATTTTAATTTATACTTCAAGCATAAGTTAATTTTTTTCAATAAACTTATCAAAGTCTTGGAACTTTCATATATATAATAAATAATCTAAGAAAATATAACTAATTATCATTTTAACGAAAAATTTTTAAAAGGATTCTTTTAAAATTCTTTCAGTCAAACGATCGTCTGTGGCATTTGTTGCAAAAATGCTGCCATCTTTTTTTCAATTAGCCTTACAGGTTGCAAAAACCTTAATTTAGTTTATTAAAAATATGGCATTTTATGAAGTTACTGAGGGAACATAATACTTTTTGAGGTTTTATGACCACCATGACAATTCTAGGCTCTTGCTTTGTTTCGAATTAAATGAAACTCTAAGAGCAAAAATTATACAAATTATAAAAAATGTTTCTAACTTGTGGAAAATAACTGTCATGGCGAAAAAAACAAAATATTGTAGAAAAAAATATTCAATATCAAAAAAATATTTTTGAAATCACTAAATGAAAAAATTGCAACAATACGAAAAATTTGCGAAAACTGTGAAAGAAATTAAATGAAAAATAAATTCTATTATTGGATTGTCATAGACATCGCATAGACTACAAACGATACTAGCAGATGGCATTTGATCCATTTTAACAGCATAAAAATCTATCCAACAATATCCCCACAAAAAGTCCACAATCACTTCTCCTCAGTGATAAAGGGAGTTTAGACAATTTAGGGTTATAAGAGTTCCATATGAAGCTAAAAGTCTTACAAGTCTCCATACTGCACCAAACTTTCTATTCGTTTCATCCAGAATGTATGACCTTCTTCAGACTCTAAGCTGGTATGCCAACTAAAGTTGTCTCTTCAGGTGGTAAAGTAACACCCCTTTTGGCCAGTCCATCCGCCATCTAATTTCCAACAATGCTCGCATGTCCTATGGAACCTGAGTGCCTTCGTAGACTAGTAGCTAGTGTACTAGACTGGTAGTCCGAAGGTCGCAGGTTCGACTCCTGCCGCAGACTCCGGGTGTCTCTGCAGATAAGCCCAGTAGCTTCGCAGTTTGTGTTTGTTAATTAAAAAAAAAAACATAATAATTATACTTCATTGGCGACACATAATGCATTTATGGTGTCCTTGCACATAAGTACAATCAATGACTAGTAGACATTCGCAGCAATTGCTCTGATTGCCGCTTGACTGTCAATATACAAAAAAAAAACAAACTGATTAAATTCAAATATGTACTACTAATAATTCCAAGATGAAATTGCATTAGATCACTTTGGGGTGGAGGCTATAATTATAAATTTCGCATAATCAGTTCAACGAAACTTCAAAACTGTTCCGAAATACATACGTATGAAATTGCGACACCAAAAAAATAAAAATTTTATATCGAAAAAAAAGTCATGAATAAAACTTTCCTTAAGTGCAAAAAACTGAACTGAACTAATTTAGGTATATTTTTATAATTTGAGAGATTTTAAAATTAGAGCCTTTTTGGGATTTTTTGTGCCATTTTTCTAATCTCCGAGATAAACTTTATTTTTTTAAGTTTTTGAAATTTACAATTTTTGCGTCTTGCAACCGCAATTTATTGTAAATTTAAATTTTGCAAAATTTTCTCTGTATCAGCGATGAACTAGACTTTCCCCTTATTTGCAGATTTTTGCAGATTTTAAGGTTTTGAAGAATTTTTTTTTAATTTTTTGTTTTATATAGTTAATGTAGTATTATGTATCATATTCGCCATTTTGTTGTTTTCGTTTTTTAAATTTTTTTTAAAGATTTAGATCAAAAATATTAGGAATTTAAAAATTTTTGTGACTCTTAACGTCTTAAAACTCGTACCTGTTTTTAATTTCTATCAACTTAAATTCCAAAACCCTAGATTAAACAATTTGATATAAGTTTTCTTTTCACATTTATGCCCACTGTAAGTCTTTGTACACTCAAAGAATATAATGTGCGTAATAAACAAAATCAAACACATTATTCTAATTGAAAATCTGTAAACGTAACTTGACTAGTTTTATTTTGAAATGATATTTTGTTTTTTTTTTTAAGAAATTCAAAAATTTGTTTTCTTTGTCGAAACAAAAATCCCTCATACACTGACACGTTTCAAGGCAGATTTTTATTAAATTTGTTTCCTTTCAGTTCTTCCACTTTTCAATGTTTAATAATTCTTTTTTCTTACATGTATAATATTTATATTATAATTCTAGTTTCCTTCAACTTTTATTCCGTGTTATTTACCCCACAAATACACACTTTAACGCTTGTATGTGTTTGCGCTTCTTGGCCAGCCTGTTCCTTGCTGTTCGATATGGTCTTCTCTAGTATTCGCTGTACAAAATACATATTTTTTTTACTTTCTTATTTTCTTCTTAACCATGTGGAAGTTTATGTTAAACAATGAATTATATTTCAAAGTTTTGTGCGAAATTTCGTTGTTTTACTAAAAGTTTGCAACTTTTTGTTTTTTAGTTTTCTTTTACCATGTAGTCTTATTAAATTTCATAGAGCAACTTGTTTAAAATAATTATTTTTGAATTGTTTCACAAAACATTCAATATGTCCATGATGTCCTACTTTCAACTGGAGCTCACAAATGCTTTTGAAGTTGAAAAGTTTATGCTGTTCCTTCTTAAATAAGTGATTCGAAGAGCCACAAGAGGAAAGAGTTAGAAAAGGGATAAATATTCTTTTCACGAATATTAATATATAATGTATGTATGTATGTATGTGTCTGTGTATCAAGCCCTGCAAAAGAAGGAAGATATCCTTTAAGACAATAGTTTAGTAATGCATTCAATTTATCTCTTAGAAGAAAATAATTAAAGTAATTGTCTATTTTTAATTTTTTTTAATTTTTGAAAGATTTATTAACAGGGGACTAATTAAGTAAATGGCAAGTTGCTGAGCCTATGACCAATATTTATAAATATATGTTTATACACAATTATTACAACCGGAAATAAAAACTTTTTAATACCACTAGCGACAATGATCGTACTGTATTGGAAATTAGGAAGCCTTCAAGTTCTATTTGAATCTTTGCTTCATCTGTGAAATCATTACAAGTAGACGTGAAAGCATTATTGTATATATAGAATTGAAAGGGTGTTCTTTTAGCAACTTTCTTTTTGGCAACACGGTTTTCGGCAGCTCTCCTGTTTTCTTGTTACATGTTGCTGTTAAACATGTTCAGTTTGGTCTATAATTTAAGCATTAATCGACTGTGAATGACGAGCCCTACCGTGCGAAGATTACAAAATTTTTCTTTTGCCTAAAATAGAAGAGCTGGAGTTGATTGACATGTGATTTCAGCAAGACAATGTCCACATTTCTCAGAGCAGGCGCACCAATGTCTAAATTGAGAGACGAGTTCGGTGAACAGTTTATTTCACTTTTGGGGCTAGTCAATTGGCTGCCTAGATTATGCGATTAACGTCTTTAGATTATTTCTTGTAGGGCTGTGTTAAGGCTTATGTCTACAGGTACTAGCCCGCAACGGGTGACGTGCTGGAAGCAAATATTGAAGAATTTATTCGTGAGATACTGGCCAATATGTTGGACGGAGTATGGCAATATTGGACAAAACGTATGAATTATTTGAAATCATCTTTTAACATTAAATTAAATTGATCGTTCTATCGACTCAAGTAAATATTTCATACATTTCTCTAAATTGTAGGTGTTTTTTAATCAAATCTGAAGGCTGTTGAAAAATCACCCTTTATACGTATACTAAACGATTTTTTGGCAATTCTAATAACAGATCAAAAACACTCAAGGGTTTTTACTTAATTTGTTGTGTAAGTTTTAGTGCATCCAAACTATACTTTGATAGTCATGGAGACAGGTTTGCCCCGAGACAGGAAATGGTTATTGCCGCAAAAATATAAATATTATTAATACAAGCAATATGTTGCGCAATACACTTGAGGTATTTCTGTGTTTCTTGGACAATTTCCTGAATTTTATACTGAAACTATATTTATATATATATTATTTTATATGTTATGTTTGTATTACAAGTCAATTAAGTTAAGGATAAAATTATAAATATTACTATAATAACATGATAATATCACCGCTCCTTTAATGCAACAAAGTCGTATGTCAAAGAAATCGAACTCAACAAAATGCCATTAAAGTTTTTAAGGTCTTAGTATCCTCATCGAAACTCTTTTTAAATAATCGTGTCAAGAGGATGTTGAGAATCACTTTTTCCTCAAAAGCTTAAAAATTTTGGTTTTTTGAGACATAAATTTGTTGCACCAAAGGAGCGATAACTTGTAAAATTAATATTTAATACACTTAACATATAAATAAAGTCATTATTAAAATTTTACATTTGAACAGGAAATTTTTACTTAATGAAGGCCAAAAAATTGAAGAATACTTCACTGACTGAAATGATATTCACAAGAAATTCTTAATGTGTAATAAGTTTTAAAAAGTTTAAAGTTTTAAACTTCCAAATTATGATCATAATTGCTGCTAAAAATTATTTTTTTAAATAAAGCATATATCTGCGGCACTCATATCCTTTAGGAACACACTTCACACACAACTTTCTAATTTTTTTGGTAATTTAAAAAAAGAAAGAACTTGTGTGTTGTAGTTGCTCTGTCATGACAAACACTAGAACATGTCCCACTTTCTAAATACTCACCCAGCGTATTAGCAATATGGAATTTAAATTAAAATATATTTATAATACGTACCACAACACTTCCTAGTACTAATAATAAACAATCAGAGTTTAAAAAAAATTATTATTTATTGTGGCTTTAGCTGTTCATATGCCGATATTTTATTGGTCGCTAAGTCAAATCGTTAGTGAACTTTAGCAAATTTTAAAACATTAAACCTCGTATTCTTATGTTAAAATAAACATATACAATAAAAGAATTCTCTATCACACATGCATATTACAAAGTACATAACCATAGTAGCGTTAGAATGCATTTATACAAACAACACAACATATAATTATAAATATACTCAGCATGAGTTTATTTCATTTTTCTTGCAACATTTATACAATTAAACGACCGTTGTTAAACTCTAATTGCGTAACCAATTAGTTGGGGAGAATATCCCAAAATAAAAAATTTTAATATTAAGTATTTAAATAAATACTTTATCTTCCATTTTGCCTGATAAATATAATCATTAACACCCAACGGGCGTTTAATTGTACACATATTGCAGGAAAATTAATACAGACTCACATTGAGTATAAAATGTTTCTTTTGCTGTTTGAGAAAAGCATTGTAAGCCTATTATGATTATATATTCTGTACTAATCATACACGATAGAGAATTCCCATATTGTATATGTTTGTTTTGGCATAAATATATGTATGACGTGGAATGTTTTAAAACTGCTTAAGGTTCACTGACAACATTGCTTAGCGACCAATGAATAATCGGCATATGAACAGCTAAAGCCACAATTAACAATATTTTAAACTCTCATTACGATTAGTTGGAGTTAATATAACAAATAACAAACTTCAATATTAAGTATTAACAATAAACTGTATAAAAAAGAAAATTGATTATTGTGGCAGGCCCAGTTATTTCAGAAATTTTACCAGAATGCAAAGTGTAACGCTTGCATGTCCTAGAGTTGTTAAGACGTTATTTGACTATTTTTATAGTCACAGGGATCACAAAGTAATGAATGCTTAGTATGACTTAATGGAATGTGAAATATCCAAAGTGACTAACACACTCCAGAAAATTCGCAACAATTGAAAAACTCAGCAAATTAATAGAACTACAGCGATCGCTTTATAAACACAACGTATACAATATGAGAATTCAATCATATACGAAGTTTACAAAATCTATAATCAAAGTAGGCTTAGAATGTCTTAATACACACCGCACAACAAACAATATGTATTCGATGTATAAATGAATTCTCATATTGTATATGTTTGTTATTGTATAAAACTACAAAGTTTGTAGTTCTCGAATGAATTGGTTATCACAAATGAACTGTCGATATATGAACAGCTAAGCCCACACCAAAAAAAAATAAAAGAGTTAACGAAATATATTTTTTAAATATATCAAACAAGCAATTACATTTCATTTCTTTTCTCAGGTTCGATGATGAGAGCTCTTCACCCACATTACGCTCACCGAAATTTGCACCCAGCCCACCGAATATATATTATAAAGGCTGGTGGACATTTCCATATTTCTCTTGTTCGCTCAGCAAATGGATTTTATCGTACAGCATTGCAATACCACCAAATGGCCGTCATGGTCTGCGTGGCTTCATAAGTATCGATATTGATGTGACTGGTTTGCGTGTCAATCAATGCGAAGCACCGGTAGCGTATCGATTTAATTATCAGCAAATACAAACGCGACGTTTGCATTTGGTCGATACGCAAACAATTGAATACATAAATGATATACAAGCATTTCATAAATCGCACAAGTGTCATCGTGATACAATGGTGGTGAGTAGTTGTTGAGAAAATATTATTTTTTATGAGTGTTTTTCTATTTATGGCTGGCTGCCTTAATGGTGGGTGGGTGATTCAGCAATATTAAGTGCTTTAATATAAATAAAACTAAAGGAATGAAATTGTCGCAAAAAAAAATTTAAGTCAATTTTATTGTTAAACAACTGAATTAGGAAAACTATAATAAAAAATAATTATATGATATTTATAAACTTTTTTATAGGAATATATTGCGTTATTTAATGTATATATTTTTTTTAATCTAAATCTAATATTAGTGTGATTATCGTTTACCCACCTCGGAATCACCGACAATAACCACCAGTAAGATTTTGGCCACACCCAACTCTTGGTCTCGCGGTGCTTACCAATGTCTGTGCAAACGTGGCTTCTATTCCATACGCCATCCAGATGGCTTCAATGGCACCATTATGGAAATAGCTTGGAAAGAGCATCAAGATAATATTAGCAATTATTATTCAGAAGTTTTTATATGTCTACAATGTGCACCGGGTTGTGATATCTGTACTGGACCGGAGCCTTGTTTGGCTGATTATAATTGGCCTTTTAGGTGGGTGCAACATGCAACACTTAAATATTGAAAAAGGAAATACTAATGAAATGATATGCCGTTTTTTCTTTTTTTTCATTTAGAATATCTCTTCTTACCATTTCGATTGGCTGTGCCATTGGCTGCTGCATTTTGGCGGGTTATTTATTCCATCATCGCCGTGTCAAAGTCTTTAAGGTGGCTAGTCCTATATTTTTATTAATAACATTAATTGGCTGTTCAATCATGTATTTGGAGGTGAGTTGTAATTTGAAAACTAAAAAAAATTATTAAATGGATACTAGACTCACATTTTGGTATTTATTATGAAAAACGTATTGCGACGCGACGATGTTTTTCAAGAACAGAAGTATCAAGAAGATCAAAGTCAATCATAATAATAATTTTGTAAAGCAATTGTTCAATTCACAACATGTTGTAGATGGTAATTTGTAAAAAATACAACTATGGACCGTTGTAAGGTTTTGAGTTTTAAAAAACTCTAAAACGCCTAACTTTTGAAAAGAAACAATTTTAAAATTCAATTCAAATAAAAATTTAACTTGAATGGACAATTCCATGACTTTTTTTATTATTAATATTATTACATTCAGTTTTATTTTCTCACATTAACATGACTTCTATTAATCTTCGCTAATATACGCGTACATATTTATAATTTCTTTTTCAAATTAAAAATTATAGAATTTCATTGAATATATTTTAGGCAAAGTGTATCCATGTTTTTATATGCCATTTCAAAAATACGGGAGAAAAAGTTGTAAATGTTTTACCAAATGTTTGCACTGAATATACGAAAAAATATTTGCTATAAAATTGTAGCATCCGGCGACTTACAACTCATACAATAATTTATGAGTTGAGCAAATAAATTTTGAAAAACGTTTGGTTTGCATTTTAAAAGATTTGGCCTTATTAGAAAACCCGATATGGAAATATCTAACTAATTGTCCATTTGACACGGGAGATAATAGTTTTTGTAAAAAAAAACCAACAACCATGTTCTGTAAATCTCGCGAATTTAGATCGAAAGAAAAAGGAATCGTTGCTCTGCGAATAAGAGGGTATATTTCACTCAAATTTAAGTTCGAATTAGATATTTTATGTACAAAAGGACTTAAAAATTAATTGGAAACGATGCATTCGCTAAGTGCGACTAGATTTGTTATATGAAATCGTGCAAAATCGTCAAAATCTTGCAACTTGCAGAACAGAGTCTAATATATATAATTTGAAATAAGTTTCGAATCAAGCTGCCTTTTCCTCTAAACACACGTGAGTTTTTTATATTATGGGTTTCAATTTAATGGGCATTTAAGTCAATTTGTCTTAAAAATTTATAAGAAAAGTATTATTTTTTTTACTGATTGATATAAGTTTTGCAGATGGGCTGATTGTTTGTGTTATACAAACAACACTTAAGTGTGGTTTCCACAATTCAGATAACAGACTTGAGCAGAAAATGTGTATGGAAACCACTAAAAAACTAAGTGCTTTTTGTTCAAACTTTTTCATTTTCATATAAAATTTTCTTTTATATATAAAGGAGAAGGTAGTAAATGCGGATTATGAATTCTAAATAAAAAAAATATATTTTCAAGCTTAAGATTTTTAAATTCTTCTACTTTTACTATGAACGCCCATAAAAAATCCGCAGGAAGTGTAATTTTATGCTTTAAGTCTCAAAATACAATTTCAAAGTTGACTTGTGTTAAAAAATTATAAGATTCATGAAACGCTAATGATTTAATTTTAAAATTTTTAAAAATGATGCATATGATGCCGTTTCTTACTATCGTTAATATTAATGTTAATGAATTTTTCAAATACAAACAATCTCGTTTGATTTCAGGCAAAATGTTTTAAAGATAATGTTTTTTTAAAAAGAAACAATGTTTTTTAAGGCTCCCTACTTTGATTTTTCACACTGTTTCTCTCATTCGCCTGAAAATATACTCGTACTTTTGCTTAAACCATTTTTATTCCGAAAAACACATACACACAAATATTATTTTAAAAATGTAAGCACTTTTTTGCAGTTTGTAATATATATTTTTTTCATTTAAGTAATAGTATTATGTCAACAAGTAAAATCCATTAAATTATCCGGCCTGTTGACAAATTGGTTTCAACATTTTCCGTGTTTAATTAAATATGTAATACCACATCCAGCAAGCAGTGTCAGATGTTGTAAAATAAATTTTAATGTAAAAAAAGTAATAATTTAAGGTTAATTACGCAAGTGGGCTTAAAAGTTACTTAAATTTTCAAAGCCTGCTATGCCTACTAAGCCTACGTATATAAGCATATACAGGTTGAAGTCTACTGATGAGTTGATTAGTATCAACTATTAAGTCTGAACATATAGACATCTAGGCCCACTAAAACGAAAAGAAAGTTTCAAAATATTATTTAAAACGACCTCTAACACTTTCATAAGGGGAAACTAGATCTAACAATGCCTCCTTGTGGTATGCAATGCTTTTCAATTTAAAGACATTCGAGCACAAAATATCGTTTTATTCACTTGATGGCAAAAGAATGTTGGAAATTGTTGTATACTTTGCTGCGCAATTTCAATACCTTATATGCAGCATAAATTAAGGTTATTATTAATTAAAATTTCCAACAACAACAAAAAGTTGTAGAAATTTTTAGAAATTTCAATCGTTATCGAATATCATAATTTGCCCCTAGGATGCCATTAAGGTTATAAGGCCAATAGAATTCAAATTGTTCTCGGATCATGATACTACTCGCAAATAAATTACTGAAATTAAACTTTTTGTGTAATATTTTTTTTTTGCATTATGTTTAGTTATGCAAAAGGCTAGATTATGGAAAAAATATTAAATTAATATATAAATTAATACGCATAATGGAAGCTCTTAAAAAACTTTTCAGACTATCCCCTCCAACACTCACATTTCAAAACACATTTCATTTAATTATCTTTTTATAAGCCCTTGAAAAAAATCATACAACAAACATCCTTTTATACATTTAAATACTTGCAACACCTCATTTACCCCTGCCTGTTTTATGAATTATTTATTCAAATTAGAAACTCATGTCTATGACATGTATGTATGTATTTATCCACACCCCCGAGATCTCTTAAACAGCATTTCATTCAACTGAAAATTTGTGTGATTGTAGTCTTTTTGTTACAATTTACTAAATTCAACATGTGCACATCTACGTACACTGAAACTAATTACATACGAAGAGACATAAAAGAAACCACTGATTTCTAAGATTCTTTAGAATAGGAATTTGTGGTCTAGACTCGACCCTTATACACAAAATTTACATGAAAGAATATATTTGTGGTATGAGTGTGACAGCGAATAACATGCCTTTATAATAATGGTTGTGGTAACTAATTTATAGTTGATTTTTAACAGTTTCAAACATAATTTTAACCATGATCAGCAAGTTCGTAGAAAATTTGTTTTTCCAGCAAACACTAACTAGATAAGCTAACAATAGTTTTTCCCATACCCAATAAATACTTTATTATAAAATTTATATAAAAATAGTAATAGATAGACATACACAACACTTTTATTTCTATGAAAACAATAATTAGTTTAATATTCTTTTAAATTTATGACACCGTAAGGGATTTCTGAATTAAATCTAATACTTTTGTTACATATTTGTATACAAGTATTCAAAGAGAAGATTAACTTTTTCTTTTTAATGACTATAAATTCTAATTTAATTTGTTATGTGTGTTGGTATGTTAAGTAAACAATGCAAATATGTTTGTCCCAAATGAAAATAAATAAGTTTACTTTGTTATACGAAAAGATCTTTAGTTTAGGTTTATAAATAATTAACATAAACTAAATATTGTAGAGTAAATTAATACGATTATATTATTACATTCTGCATGAAAAGGTGTTAGAATGTTGAAATGATTTTTCTTAGAAACTTTTCCAGACAAAAAATATTTTATATATAGATAAGAAGTACTGAAGTACGAGCAGTTTATCAAATAAAGGGTGTCTCAGTAAGAATGCACTTTTTAAATCTAGTGTTTTTGTGCTAATGGCAACTCTGAAACTTGGCAGCTGTCACATATATTTTTCCGATTATTAAAAATGGATCACGTAAGAACAATGCGTTATGATTGTGGAAAATTATTGCAAAAATTTCGAAAGTTATGTTGAAACCGATCGCAAACTTCGAAGAATTATCTGTCCAGAAAGTGCACCTAATGTGACAAAAAAATTTAAGAAACTGGATCAGTTATGGACAATAGGATTTCTGTGCGTCAACGTACCAAATGGTCTCTCGAAGATATCAATTCGAGATTGTTTTCAACACATTCACCTTCATGCGTACAAAATTTAGCTTACTCAGGATCTCAAACCAGCAGACCATGATAGGGTTAGGTTGATTGGAGGGGTGTGATAGCCCATGCCATACGACATACACTTAAGCCAGTGAATGCTTGTTGTGCGCTCCCTTTAATTATCAAACACAAACTGCCAGAGTTCTGCGGCAGGATTCGAATCTGGGAACTTCTCACTACGAGTCTAGTACACTACCTACTAGTCTACGAAGGACCATGATGGAAAGTGCCGGCAATTTGTTCAACGGGTAATGGAGCAAAATTGAAACCAAAGCCAATTCTTCGAGAAAAATCAACTTCTGTGATGAACAGCTTTTCCATCTAAATGACACAAAATTTTTCAAATTTGGGGCTGATCAAATCCTCATGCAATCCATGAGAAACAAATACACCCACAACAAGCAACTGTCTGGTGCGAATTTTTGTCAGGTGGCGTGATTGGGCCTTAATTTTTTGAAGATGAGTCCGAAATTGCAATAAATGTGAACGGCACTTCACGGGCCCTCAACTGGATGACATGTATTCGGACGACATGTGGTTACAGCAAGACAGCAACACCTGCCACACTGCGCCATGAAACAATCGATTTACTGCAGCAACGATTTCCAAAAGAAATTTTATTAAGAAATTCTCATGTCAACTGGCCACCAAGATAATGCGATTAAACGCTGTGGTGAAATCTCGGGTTTATGCATACTCATCGGTGAGATACAGCCACATGTCTGTGAAAATTTCATTGAAAGAGTGATGGCCTGCCATCAGAGCCGTGGGGGCTCTTCACGGATATTTTATTCCAGTTTTTTTCTCCACTGCCCTTCTTGGGCGCATTTGGCTTCCACAAAGCATCTCCATCTTACGCGAGTTGTTGCAGTTGTTTTCACATTGTTATTTTTGCTTTGTTAATCGGTTATTGTTCCAGCTAAATAGTAGATGATTGGTCTACTGTAGCAGGTCCTAGCCCTCTGTATATTTCGTGTAGTGGTGAGGAACCTTGCTAGTCTTTGATTCCTAACTTTTTTCCCCGACCTTTGTCATGATTTTATCCTCTTTTCCAGGGAGACTGGTGGTCAGGGGCTTCTTGGATGGATTTTTTTTTTTTGAACCGGGGTTGAAGCCACTTAATTTTGAAACTCGAAAAATTATGGTGAAAGTTTTTGTCCTCTGCCAGAGAACGAACCTGGTATAACTGGATTCGTAGACAAGCACTTTAACCACCATTTTATTCCATACTTAATAGGAACGTGTCTTCTTTACAACTCAATATAAAAAAAAACCACAACTATCTAAAAAAGTACATGTTTTTATTTTAAATTGAAAACGTAAATTGTTATTGAGACACCCTTTATAAATATATTCATATACATATATTTCTTTAGTATTTCATATGAATTTTTGGATGCATTTTGAACTGTTTGAATATTTTTGGTCATATTTTTCAAAGGACAAATAGTAAACGTCCAAGACTACAGGATTTATTTAAGGATGCAATATGAATCCCTTGATAACACCAAGGTACAGCAAAGGTACTTAAGATAGGAAATGATGTATTAGAAATATACACTTAAATTAGATTTATTGTAGAAATTTGCTCACTTTGATATTCTTATAAAATTATAAAATAATTTTGCTAAACAATGTTTAATAAGCTGTTTCAAGTTCTTACGAATTAGACCGCTAATAGTTTTAATAAAATTTATTGCTTTAATTTTCTATTTTTTTCTATAAACGTAAGCAATGAGATTTCTAATAAAAGAAATACTAATACTTTTCAAATCCAGCTTAAAATAATTTTTTTCCATTGGCATATGCAGCAGTTAAAGCATCAAGTTTCACAGCAATATCTTTAGACATAAAGTTGTTACACGTGAAGTTCGATCTTTAGCTCAAAAAAATTTTTACACAGCGCTCTCTATTGCTTAAAAAAATAATGAAAATGTCGAACTTTTCTATATTTGTGTGAGATATTATGTTGTTAGCCTTATGTATATAAATGTATGGTCGTATTTCCCCAACATCCTTGACATTCTGTTTTCTTAAATATCGGAATAAAATATTGTGTGATGGTCCGGCCATTTCGTCGAGTTCGATTTAAGAAAAAGAAGTCAACGAACACCTTGCCGTATATGGAAGCAAGAGAATCCTGCAAAGTAGGCTCATCAGCATTCACAAGAGCCCATATATTCACAAACATCAGCTCAATCTATACGAAAAGGTACTCGTATGTATGCGCTCCCAGCAGAATGACGCTACATGCCGCTTAGCAAAAGGCTTAAAGACATTATAATTCTCGTATATCGTTATAATTAAGAACTTGATCTCTATACACACACACACATAAATATTTATTTCCTATTCTTAAAATTTCTTTTATTTCCTTCAAATAGATGGTGGCAATTTTTCCCTATTTGGATACAACTTGGTGTATTATCACGAAATGGACCCGACACATGGGTTTTTGTATAACTTATACATCATTGTTAATGAAAACCTGGAGGTAAGTAAGATCCATTAAATTTTTTCTTACAAATTAACTAATTTTTTTATTGCTTTTCGTCAAATTTTTCTATAACCAGAGTGTCTTTAACTTATCGGGTGAAATCTGCACACAAGGTCAAGTTAACCGATCAACAACTTTTGCAATGGATGGTGCCCATATTGTTGGTAATGCTTATATATTTGGGTACCTGGACAATATCCGATACTCCTTATGCCGTATTTGTGAGTTATGCTTTTATAACAAATAACGACTGGCATGAATTACACGGAAATTTCGTGTTTGTTTTTGTTTTCGTTGCAGATAAACGATGAATCTGGCTTAAAATTCAAACAATGCTCGTACAATTGGTGGGATCATAGTCTGGCAATTGGTGAAGTTTTATTTTTGGCCTGGGGCATACGTGTTTGTTATAATGTCCGCAATGCAGAGTCCTTGTACAATGAGGCGCGTCTCATCTCATATGCCATTTATAATATTGCACTTGTTAATATAACAATGGTGGCATTGCAGTAAGTTTTCATATCTTTTGTATACGAGTATGATTTGAGTGATGCATTATGATGATGGCAATGATGCTTTATACGAGATTTTTCTCTTTTCGAAAATAGGAAAAAAATGGCTTAATTTTTTGTAAAGTAATAAAATTTAATTGTTTATTTTGTTTTCAGTTGTTCAAGTAAAAAGATTTGTTTGCATGAAATACTATGAAAGAATTAAATACAGCTTTTGTCTGTGATAAATGAAGGCCTGGAAATAATATTGAAAATATCTGCATTAATTAAACTCACAAGAAGGCACCTTTTCAGTCGCAATACTTTTACGTGCTTAGAAACATTATTTTAGACCTGGATTCATTATAGACTGTAACAAGAATTCTCTAAATAAATAATTATTTCTCCATACCCTGCTGTTTGAGCGGTTGTGAGCATCATTTCAACCACAGTGGTTCGACTGCAAAAAAAAATTAAATTCAGCTTTTGATGAAAACTCCAATTCCAATTCAGACTCATTGAGACTTCTTTCAAAATGGAGTTTCCATAAGAGAGGAAGAGCTATTTCTCCATACCCTCGTTTGTGTATGGTTGTGGGCATCGTTTTGGTCATAGTGGTACGATTGTAGAAAAAAAATTTAATTCAGCTTTTGATGAAAATTCCAATTCCAATTCACACTCATTGAGACTTCTTTCAAAATAGAGTTTCCAAAAGAGATGATGAACTATTTAACAGAAATTTTGTGTGAACTTAAAAATGTAATGTATTATTTTAATTACCTTTAAACGAATGAGTGTTATAGCCCCTGGACACGACCAACTAAACATGTCAATTCTCTTAAGTGCATGAATGAAGTCGTGCTGTTTCAATCAATGATTGATGATAATCAATCACTGACTCTGATTGACGAAAAGATCTGAATTGCCTTGTGATTGTCTTGATGGACAAAAGTACAAATATATTTTACATTTCACTGAACATTATCAATCCTTACCATCTCTATGGAACGTAAAGCTGGAATCATACAGTAGTCGTGTGTATATACTCTCATCCCAAGACAATAAAAAAAATTAATTTTATCTAGAAGCCAAGTTAATTTCTTTATATTTTCCTTTCTTTTGCAGCATTTTAATCTATCCCCAAGCAGGTCCAGATATCAAATACGCTTTGGGCTTTCTGCGTACTCAATTATCAACCACCACCACCATTGCTCTTGTCTTTGGACCCAAAATATCTCGTATTTTTAAAGGTCAAGGTGATAAATGGGATCAAAAGGCAAAAGTCAGAAGTATAACAGCATCATTTTCCTTAAACGGAGTGGGTTTGGTACCCGATGAGTCCCCGGATCTATATCAGGAAAATGAAGAGCTGAAGGTAAGAAATATTCGACCAGTATTTCAACTTCATTAACATTACAAATCAAAAACCTACATATTTTAATGTCTTGAACTTCCAGGAGCAAATACAAAAATTAGCCCATCAAATTGAGTTCATGAAGACTGTACATATGCAAATCAACAATAGACATTTGAAGCCCAAGCCGGGTGGATATTTTACCATAACCTCGACCTCGTTTCAGGCACCATTCAGTAAAAGTAATATGTCGTCAACGCAAACTCAAACTTCCAAATCGGGACAGGATGACTCCCATACTGGTTCCCTTAGTAAAGGGTTAGTTGATTAGAATTTATTAATTCATTTTACTTGTAAATTAAAAATTTCAGATTCCCCACCAATTTAACACCAACAAAATCAAAATCGAAAACAACCGAAAAAGTTTGACGAGGTCAACGAAGTGAAAAATATTGCTCAAATGATCATTTTATTTGGACTACAATGGATGCGCCATCCCAACAGCACGACGGCTCTCTTGACCAGCCTGATGATGCAGAGGCCCAAAAACTATTTCAACAATTTCGCAATGTTTTCGGCAACGAGATCGGCACTAATCTTTATTATGCCTTAAATTCGGACGACGATAGCGAGGAGGTGGCCCACATACGCATTGAACAAATGATGGCCGAAACGAATGAGTTGGCTGATTCCTCGGAAACAACTTCCAAAACTACCACCACTGTCATATCGCCCGAGAGTACGGATCTTGAACAGGCCGTTTTTGAAGAGGTGATTTTACAATCACCCACTTCCTCGTCATCATTGTATGCCATACGTTCGCCATCGCCGCCTCTACACGCCTTTTTCAAATATCCCACCCATCTTAAGGCGCCGGCCCAATGTCATCCCTCCGATTCGGATAATGAAGGCGTTACTCTTACCGAAATTGTTGAAATTCATCGAGTACCTTCAATGGCCCTTGCGACAATCGAAAATAACAATTTTCAATCATCCTTTACGCCACACGATGGTGAGTTGGATGCGGAAAGTCAAGTGAATAACAATAATACATCGTGTTCGTTATCATCCACTTTAACCGATAGTAAAACTTTGGATGTCCGTACACCCATTGTGGTCTAAGATTAGAAGAACTATAAAATAACTAGTCAATAAATAATATCATTCAGTGTTGGTTTTGATGTGTTTTCAAGCTAAAAGCTAAAAATTAGAAAAGTAAACGCTAGAATTTTTAAAGGTTATGTTTTTGCTTAGTTTTTAGGTTATCTAGGATTTTTGAAAAAAAAACAATTATATTTTCTATTAAAAATTAATTGAGGTATTCAATGGACACTTTTGTTATTATTATTATCATTATTTATATTACTACCTTTATTGTTATCATTATTAACACTATTAATATCATTATTTTTATCATTATTATATATTTACATTGCTACATGTAAAGAAAAAACACTCAAGAGGATATGGTGGCGACAAGTCAATTATGATCTCCGCAACAATGTATTTGCTTTTACAATAAATTACATTTGGGAAACCATTCAATTACTATCAAGTTTATGTTTGGACCATAACTGATCATGAACTACTGATTATTCTATGTTTTCATTTCACACAAAAAAATTTATTGATTTCAAATTTGAAATGAATTCTTGGCAGTCAATATTATTTTTTTAACCCTTAAAATTTTTTTTGTTTTCTTCTAATAAATTTTACTTTGGTGACCTGTTATTCAAAATCACTTTCTAAAGTTTCGTTGCTTTAAGCACGTTAATGGAAGCATTCATTCAAATATTTCAAATCAATTCATGGTTTTCGGATTAAATAAAGGCATTAATGAATTTTATTATGAACCTACAACCTCCGCTGATACTTTTGCTATTTTTGTCGTATTTCGATTAATAAAAACATACTACCATTCATTTCAGTGTGATTGATATATGGCCTTCTCACTGCCTTCGTGCGTTATTTGGCCTTAGTCTACTCCAGAACGGCTGCTAGACACACTAAGCTTTAATCTTTGCATTTGTGTTAACAACAATATTGAAGCATTGTGACAGATGCTGTCAATATTACCCATCAATTTTCAGTTTTATGTAGTTCGTAAAACATAAAGAGAAAAAAAGAAGAGAAATTGGATGAAGGACTGGTCTGAAAAAAGTAATTTGTTTTTTTTTCAAAACTTTACAATAATATGTCATATCGCATATTTTTTAAATTTGTATCACTATACATACTTCTTGCTTTTTACGTCCTATAAAACCAACAGTAAGCGACACATTTCTATTAATTCTATTATAAAATTTCTTTGTTGCACTTTTAAGCCCGTCGGCATAATATTTTCTGTTTATTGTACAATAAAATTTTCCAATCAAATGTATTATTGCATTTTTTTTACATTTTAGTCGCTATAATATTTGCTTTTCACGTCTTATAAAGACGACAATGAGCTACACACTTTTATTAATTCAATTAGTAATTTTCTTAGTTTAATTTATAGTCACACAAAATAAAATGAAGGTTGACAATAATAATAATTAAGTCAAACTGATTATTTTCTGTTGGCAAACGCAAACAAACGCAAAGACAGAAGTTAAAAATTTATGTGTCCAGCAGACATTTGCGTTTGCTGTTCTTGGTAATGAGAAATAAGAGCATATAAGAACTTTTACTAACTTTCAATAGCTGTATTTCAATGACTGTACACTAAGCATTTTTATCTATTTGCCATATAAGAAGGAGTGAAATTTTTGTAAGAAATCATATGAAATTTCATATCCCGTGTGCTTTAATATCTATTATATCAGCGAATAAAAGAAGTTGCATGCAACAAATTTCGTGGAAAAAATTCATAGTCTAAGTCCAGACTATCTATTACTTTCATATATTTAACCCTGTAATTACATATAACTACCCAGCTAGAAAAGTAGAAGTAATTACATATTATAAAATATATTAATTAATAATTCATTCCTTTGTAATGGAGAAAGATTTTTACTGATTACCCTTTCCCGGTGGACACCTACAAAATAAGTCATTATTTTTTAGGACATTTTCTTATTAGGAATATTGAACTCTGGATCCAGGATAATGCAAGATATGTATCACATCTTCGATTGTTATTGATTACCTTCTCCCGCTGGTTTCTTATCGCTATCCAGTGAGAAAAGGTAATCAATAAGAATCGAGGAGTTGATGCATATCTTGCATTATGCTGGATTCAGAATTCAATATCCTTAACAAGGAAATGTCCTAAAAAAAAGTAATGAATTATTTTAATGTTTCCAGCGCGAGAATTGTGAAATTGTAATTATTTTTTATTTATTTATTTTATTTTTATTTATTTATAATTTTTTTCAGAAATAACATCACAACCAGAAACACCACATTTCTTTCTCTGCAAATATGTCAACATACGTGGCAATCAATATGTTATTATGGTGTCAGGTGAACGAGATTAGTTCAACTCCAAAGGAATGATTTATTCTTACATTTAAAGCAATATATTCATATTTAGTTCAAATGTAATCACTTTTACTTTTTCCTCTTGGAAGTGTACAGAGATAGATCTCTTTCGGTGCAACAGAAGAGAAAATATCAACAGTTCAACAAAAAGCATAAAATGAGAGAATATAAACGTACGTTTGACGAGCGAGCACTGCTATTTTGTTTAGGTGACAATAACTTTTGTTGTGTGAAAGAATTCTCATTTATTTAGCAAATATGGTGAGCCACTATCCGGATTATTTTTTATTTAAAAAAATTTATTTATCTCCGATTACGATATTTGCTTTAACATTGCATGTCAGACATGTTTAACATTAAGTACTAGAAAATTTATTTAATAATACTCGTACATTGTGCATTAGTCAATTAATTATTAGATTTGTTAAGCATTCAACGCCATAAAATAAATTTCTTATAGTTTCACTACAAAGTCATCACAACCCAACATACGGACTCGTAAAAGCGAGTTTCTTACACGATATACTACATCATTTGCTTGATAAATAAATTCTTATTTGAGCAAAGTTTTTTACTTCGTTAAGCTAAACATTTAAATGAAACGACTCATGAATTAAATTGGCAAATATGAAGATCGTAGACGAACTG
Organism: Germaria angustata; assembly: GCA_963681545.1. Taxonomy (NCBI): domain Eukaryota; kingdom Metazoa; phylum Arthropoda; class Insecta; order Diptera; family Tachinidae; genus Germaria; species Germaria angustata. Next base: position 19,307,458 of record OY812999.1, on the reverse strand, counting down.
CTATTTGTCTGTAATCATAAGCATAAATTTAAAAATATATACTTACATACAACATACAATTGTTTTAATCATATCGTTAAAAATATAGCACAATTATCTGATAATAACTTTTATGATCACGCAAACTTATCATAACATTTTCAAGTATTTTATTAATATATGAATATTTAACTTAATTAATTTTTCAATGCAAATATTATTTGATTTATTTAGTTTTGTTTTTTTTTAAGTGAAGGGAAGGAATTCCATAAAAAAGTTTCATATTAATAAATTTGAAGAAAATTTTAAACGTAATAATTAGAAGCGTAATATGCAATATGCGAAATAAACAAGGTATGAGCATGGGCGGACTCAAATCTTATATTTGTCCATTCGGTCCTATATCATTTCGTCATAAGCAAAATATTCAATATCGCTTTAAGGCGAACTGAATTCCCCAACGCTCTCACCTTGTTTTACCAGCCATGATAATAAGAATATGAATGTTAACATGATCCAAGTCAATAATATTAATTAGAAGAAAAATAAACAATTCTCTAATATATACGGAGAAATAAATGTTTGCTAAAGAAAATTAATAAAAATGTTATTAAAAATTTATGTAAAATTGAAAGTTATAAAAAGAACAAGAAATAAAATAGAATTAAATGTGATAAAAAAATAAACTTGATTTTTTTTATGGGAATGATCTTGATAAATATTTATACTAAAAATGGGATCACCCTCAGAAACGTTTATCTGCAAAGCAAATCGCGATCAGTGCAAGAATTGAAATCATTCTCAAGGAATAACATTTTCATTGCTTACAAAACGGCATTTCCAACAGTCCATGTTTTCAATTTGCAAAAATTTTGCTAAATATATGAATTATTTCTACAAACTTTGTTAAATTTGATTTGAAAATATTTCTTAAATAAAAACCATTATATTCGTTCAATCACTAAGTGATAAAATTACATTCACATAAGGAAGAAAAATCGTGACTAGAAGTTTATACTCAATGGGAAATAATCAATTCAAATTTAATATAAAATTAGTTTCCTTGCAATATAATATAAAGAATTTGCTATTTTAAACATGGTGAAAACTTGATTTGAAATCGATGAATAGGAATGCATTCTGCAATGGCAATCGTATGTTAAAATCATTTAAAATTATCCATATTTGCGCCACTTCCGGATCCTTAGATCAGCATTATCATGACTTCTATTTTCCACGATATTTTGAATTATTAGCAAAAAAAAAGGCTTTCAAGTCACAGTGCATCATCTTATAAGAAATTGTAAATTGTAGGTCTGAATGAAAACATGTACATTTTCCATTCGCAAGCCTGTGAGAAAGAAAATATTAGAAATTTATACTGTGTAAATAAACGTGATTTAAAAAAATTTTGGTAAGTGTGTGAGGCAAGAGCCAAAAAAATATTTTATTTTATTTATGTATATGTATTTGAAAGAAAATATTTACAAGCTGGCTTAAATCAAACTCATGTACAGAATTTTATCGAATTATCGATGACACATTTCATATAGCAACCCTTAAAAAAATCTTGGCGTCAAACTTTTTAGTTAATTTGTTGGAATAATTATTGTATTATTTCGAATTTTATTTTTTATATAACATTTTTTTTTCTAAGTCCAAATTCTAATAAATGGCTGATGAAACTGAAGAGACCATCCCACCTGAACAGCCAGTGGAAACTCCGGAAAATTCCGCCGATAGCACTCTACCAGAAGTAACCCCTCCAAAACCTCCAGAGACTCCCACCACGGAATCAAAGTCAACTAGTGAGCTAGAAATCTTAAGCGAACAATTTCAAAATTATTGGCGTATTGCTCAGGCTTTTCTGAAGACATTAAAGCGTCCAAAGGATATTGAAGTTTGTAATAATTTATTGGATAAGGCCCAAAGGCTCAATGGCAGCAAGTTGTTGGATGTAAGACGTAATAATAATATATTTTTTCGCTACTGCCTCAAGGTGCTGAAATGGACCAGCGATAATCAACCCTTGGAATTGTATAAATCTTGGGTAAGTATTTAATCATAAGGACATTAAAAAAATAAATTTAAAAAAACTACTGCTATTTATAGTACCGGAACGTAGATGCTGCGGAAACAGTAACAGAATCACATGTATGGCTAGAGGACAATAAATCCTATATGGCTATAAAGCATCTTAAAGATGGTACCACCATAATATATTCCGCAGTAGCCGATGATCCTTCAGCCGGTTGGCAAGACGGTGGATTAAATATTTTAGCGAAACGGGGATTTTGTCTACAAAACTAATGAATGCAAAAATTAACTATAGCAAAATAAAAATTGAATACACAGTATGAATTTTAAAGGAGATTCCCAAATAATAAATAAACTTTTTCTTACTTTGGCCAAATTAACAACAAAAATTAACTATTGGCAATAGTCTTGACTAAAAGAAAAAAATGGTTTATAACACTTTTCAAAGATCATAGAAGTAAACAATATACAAAATCTTGGATCCAATTTTATCCACTCATCCTCAAACAGAATTAGGTTTTCCGAAGATCCCTCATGAGATTTTGTGCCAATGGCAAAACCATTTCTTAAATAGAATTTCTTGTAGCTTTTAGCTATAAGTACATACTTGCATACATACACATACATACAAACGTACATATGTATGTATGTATGCGTGGACATGTAAGCCATTTCAAATGACATAAAAGGGATTCTTGTGAGATCAAAAGTCAAAATTTAATTAAGATCACATTTGCCAATAAATTGCTTAATAAAACTAGATAATTTGTTTAAAAAAGTAGAGAGCAAATGTATATGCTTTCGGCAACCTGCATGTAGTAAGATGACTTACATACATATGTAGATCTTCGAAAATAATTCGATGCTTGAGAGAGTTGCAACACTTAATTTAAGCAAAAAATATGTTTCATTCGTTCCAATAACTTGGGGTTTAGACGATCAAGTTTTGCCTTTCAAGTTTTAATACATTCATACTTTTTCTCCAATACACTCATACTTTTAAAAATTGAAACGAACTTGCTTTCAATTTCTCTTTCAAGTTGAGTGTTTCAATTTGCCTTCAAGAAAACAGCTGATATCAATTCTGTTAAAGAATTTTTTGTTTTTCTTAGTCCCCTTTCACACACATCAGGTTTTCTTGATCAAGTTTTTATTCAGCTGTGAGAATGATAGAGAACGTATGTACTACCTTCTTTATCTTTCTCGCAGCTGAATAAAAACTTGATCAAGAAAACCTGATGTGTGTGAAAGGGGACTTAGTCCCCTTTCACACACATCAGGTGTTCTTGATCAAGTTTCAATTCAGCTGTGAGAAAGATAGAGAAGGTAGTACATACGTTCTCTATCATTCTCACAGCTGAATAAAAACTTGATCAAGAAAACCTGATGTGTGTAAAAGGGGACTTACATACACAGTATGTATGTAGTATGTATTAGTCCCCTTTCACACACATCAGGTTTTCTTGATCAAGTTTTTATTCAGCTGTGAGAATGATAGAGAACGTATGTACTACCTTCTCTATCTTTCTCACAGCTGAATTGATACTTGATCAAGAAAACTTGATGTGTGTGAAAGGGGACTAACATACATACTTACATAATCTGCCGATATATTTTTTTGATAAATATTTGCAGCATTTTAAAACCTTTAGTTGAAGTATCGTAAATATATAAATAAAACCATTTAGTGGAATATGTTTGTGCTTATAGTACTAATGATGTGTTGCGATTCATAGAGCTGTACAGAAGCCATGAAGCTCGATGGCATATGAATTTTTCTTCAAATATGCGAAATGATTTAGAAGTGAAGAAAAATTGCTTTTAAGTTGCGTGCAGCCTACGTCACAGCTGTCAATTTTAATGAATTTTGACAAAAAGTATGTGTGAAAAACTTGAAAACAAAAGTTGATCGTGTGGCTGCAGGTTAAACAAGACGTTATTTTATAACGCCATATATAATACATATCGTTACCATACTGTAGAAAGACCCTAACTAACGTTTTCATTACTTTACAGGAGAAAAAACTTGATAAATATTATAGTTTTGTAATCGCGGATTTTTAACGGAGTTTTTTTTAATAAATTCTCTAAGCAATTTATTGTTGTAACAATTTTTTTTTTTAATTTTACATTTTTATAAAATTATTTTAGGGCTTTATGTGAGTTAATATTTTGAAAGTTATTGCAAGTTAGGGATTTTTATTATAACTAAAAAAGATTATTGATGAAGTCTTTCATTTTAATATATTTTTTTTTTTTTTTTCATGAAAACAATACAAATAAGGATACATGAAAAATATATAGTGGAATAAAAAGAATTATTACAACGTAGCAATCGCAAGAAACAAACTTTTTTAGATATTGTAAATGCTCCTATTTTTTTAAATCATTGCAATTATTTCTTTATATAAGCACCTCGGAGCAATGTCTTCAATATTATTATTGAACCTTTGTGCAAGAAGTTCATATTCTACACTTATATTCGTTTTCTACTACAATAACCCAGAGGAATCATAATAATATTGCCCAATTTTTTTTTAGTTTTTTTCAATTTCTTAAGAAAAAAATAATATGTCATAAATTTACGAATAATTATGATTTTATATATATTTATGTGGGATATAATATATAAAATGAATTCCTTCTGCTAGTACTGTCAGCAAAATATATAAACTTTCACAAATTTAGAGTTTCCTGACGATACTCACCAAAAGTTAGCGAAATATCCAGAATGAGATTACATTTTTATTAAAAAAATCAAGTCCAAATAAACAATCATAATTAAAATAAAAATAAAATTGTAAACATATTTAACAAAAATTTTTTATTCAGAAACGACAAAAATAAATTTATGTATCTCAGCCGAATTTTTTCATCTCAGTGAACAATTCCCCTTATTATGATTGTCGACGTCGACGTCACACCAAGTCGACATCAATATATTGGCAATTGTGGGATCGTTATCGAGAACTATTACATATTATTGATAGGATATCACTACTACTATGGCATATAAAATAACAATTGGCCATCAATATTAGTTAATTATTGCTTACAAGGAGTTCAGAACTGCTGTCTTTTTTTACTGGCGACTTGATGTGACGTCGACGTTGACAATCATAATAAGGGGGAATATTTCACAACCCACTACAACTATTTTAATGAAAAAAGAACATGTTCGTCCTTGATAGCATAGTCTTCGAAGTACATAATAAACAAATGTTTAAAAACAATTTTTGCGAGCCCATTAAACAATTAAAATGAAATTTATGGTCTTTGACGTCGGAAAAGGTGATCGAATTTAAAATAGATTCAAAAAAAAATTTATCACTTAGAATATCGTTTTTGAAATTTTTCACAAAGATATCTCTCGAGCGAATCAATCGAGTTTGACGTTTGCGGTAATTGTCGCTTTACTGGCTAATGGATGGTTAAGTTTTGGCTTCGTTCAAAGCTAGCGCTTAAATTTATATCAAAATACTTTTTTTAACTGAACATTTAGGCGAACTCGAAATCTTCAGAACATATTTTTTCCCACCCTCGGGGAGTTCAAAAATATTTACCAATAAAAAAATTTTAAATTTGGCAATAAATATCATTTATTTTAATATGCCTTTCGTTGTGTTAACAAATATATTTGTATACATATAAGAATATTTAAAATAAAATAGATACTAAACTAGTTTGTATAAAATGGACGGTATATGTTTAAACTAATAAGAAGGGGGAGTTAAAAAAATTTATCAATAAACAATTTTTTCATTTTGGCAATAAATATAATTTATTTTAATATGCCTTTTGCGATTCTTTTCTCGTTGTGTGTTAACAAATATATTTGTATACATATAAGAATATTTAAAATAAAATAGATACTAAACTAGTTTGTGTAAAATGGACGGTATATGTTTAAACTAATAAGAGCTTTCATGTTTTACTTAACATACCACAATACTTTCGTCAATTTCTTAAAATTCCAGAGAAAATTAAGGCACTTAATAGCATCACCAAACTGTACAGCATTTTAGAAATGTTAAGGATTCCAGCGCCATTACAACTATCACTGGAACAATAACACTCCTCCCAATAAACGCCATTTTCATAAACACCCCAGTTGCATACACCCGTAACGCCAGTGTCAGCCACAGATGCGCATCGCCTTATAACTTGACGCCAACGACCATCCCCTAATCGCATTAAAAAATATTTATAATCACAAAACAATCCATTTTTAATAACTGTTACTTACATATAAATCCTCTAGGTCCCTGTTGTACCACCTTCATGCAAAATGAGCCGGGCATGTGCGATTCATCACTGTTGCATTCAATGGGTATGTGCTCCGTACGATTAAACTTTTTGTAAGCTCCACAGCTGTCGTAGCCCTTGCGATCCTGATCCGAAGAACATTGATAGCAACGTATAGCCCAGGAACCTACAAATTAAAATATCAAATAACTAAAACCACACCCTAAATTCATTTTTAAAGATGTATTCCATACAACCCAACATTCTTTCTCACCTGTTATTGTTACAATTATTAATAACAATGTTAAAATGTTTGCTAAAATTTTCATTTTATGCTTAAATAAATATTTCCTCTAATACTACAAAATAAACAACTAGAAAATGATAAAAAGAATGAATGAAGTCAATTGTTTTGGAATTAATGTTGATACTATACTTTTACCTCCACTGTTTTTATGCGACCTGTCAAAATAAATTTGGAACTATCACAGAGTTGCTATAATAAATTATGAAAAGCCGTAGCTACATACCTTAAATTCATTTCTCGGTAAAACAGCTTAGTTTAAATAATGAAACTTCCCGTCCTTTAGTATGTATGTCGTATTCGACTATTTTTACATTAAGCTCAAGAGTTGTTCCGCAATTTAATAGTATAAAATAAAAATTCGATGTCCGAGTTATGAAACTTTTAAATGAACAAATTATTGCCATATCATCAAAATTATATATTGGGTCAGGATTAGGGTTTGGGAATTCCCGGACTTTTTCGCTTCCCGGGATTTCCGGGAAAAATTATAAATTATAAAATTATAAATTGTCTCCTGTTAAAAACAAGTAATTTATGGCCTAGGATTTTATAAAAAAAAAATTTGTAAATCACTTAGGCCTGAATTCACAGTCTTTAGTTAACAGCTGACAACGTATTTCTTATGGGAGTGTACTAAACTAATGACTGTGAATTCAAGCCTTAGATAAAAAAATAAGTTTTTAATACGACTAAAGCATTTAGTAATTCGACCGACATCCTATTTCGAATTTTTGTGACAAAGTTCCCAGCAACAGAGAAAACCCGTTCATTATCCACTGATGTTGGCTTTATTGTTAACAGAGCATTATATAAATCATCTAATAATCATCATTATATAATCATCAAGCCCTAGTCAGGATACATATATATCGGATATCAGTCAAAATATCATATTTCAACAATATACCAGTAAAATATGAAAACGATGTTAATATACCAATCTTTAACAGTAAGAAATATATATTCCAAAAGCTTCACAATAGCTCCAAAATGTATCCTTATATTTATCTATCTTAGCAAAAATAATATCAAAAAATTATTAACAGTTATTACGTCGAGCCAAATAAAGTAAGTTTTCAGTTTTAACGGCACGGTTGCAAAAATTACGTACAATTATTTAATTAGAGATAAACGTTGTCACTCTTTATAAATGTTCACTAGGTCAAAGATACTTGAATATTAAATTAAAACATTTTTATTACTATAAGTATTGACATTTTAGCATTAAAATTATTAAATATGTAAGAATCCAGTTTCCTCAGCTTCTGTTTTCTTCAAACCTTTCATGTTTGGCTAAGAGCGAAAGTGTTTCTTTTTCTCAGCCGAGTGTGGACACTATTTCTTAAAATATCGCGATCTGGTAGAATCGGATGGTACTCAAGCTTAATATATTAATAATCTAAGATATATGACAGTAAACTATAATCCCTCAAGTTCACGCTATGAGCAACAAAGTAGAGCAAAATTTTTATAACAAATATGTATGGAAGATCATACTAATACGATTTGGTATTGCTGTCTAAAAAACAAGAAACATATCTCCTCTTGAATACATTATTCTTACGCAAGTCTGTTAAAAAAATGATATTCCTTAATTACAGTACCTAATAAGTGATAAAAAATATATATACACATAAGTTGTTGATGTTGAAGCGACTATCGAAAAGAGTTCATTTCCGTTCTTCTAATGCAATTGGATTCTATTTTTCTTCGTTAACAGATATATTTTGAAAAATCTATTACCCTGAATTATCAAATTGAGGAACCAGATAACTGATATTATAAGCGAATTTCAAGTACGTTCAACAAAGTATTCGTAAAAGACTTGAAGATATATTATAAAATAATACTTAAAGCTACTTGGAATTATTTTTATCCTTAAAAGAATGCAGTTTCGTCTTTTGGCAACTTTTCTTGCATTGTAAAAATATAAAAAATAATAACTAAGTTTGAATACAATATGAAGATGTTTAGCTTATAGTATTTTGAATCTGTATCTAATATCCTTTAAGTACCCAGCTCTGACATCTCAATGTTTACACTTTTCGTGTAGAAACGACCGTAATTAATAAGGGCGTTCTCTTAATTTAAATTGACATTTAAGAAACGAAAGACAACAAACATCAGAAATAAAAAAATCTGTAGGGCGGGTCGCATAATTTATTGACTGTTCCTAACTCCGTTTATTTTATTTTATTTTATTTGAAATACACTTGCTTTTGTTTTAAACATATTTGTCTGTTAGTGAACCAAAGTGATACTAGTAATGAAATCTATGGAAAGTATTTTATTTAGCATAATAGTCGTGTTTTGTTTGGCACAAACAGGTGTGTTCTCTTATTTACTAGGGGTCTATTGAACTGGAAATTCAATTAAAAAATGACTTGTTTATATTTTGTTACTTTAGTGTGCTGCATTAAATGTTGGGAATGCCGTTCTGATAATGATCCAAAATGTAGTGACCCCTTTGATAATAGTACACTAGCTATTACGGATTGCAGCCAAGAGCCAGATTTAGAACATTTACCCGGTGCACGACCAACTATGTGTCGCAAAATCCGTCAGAAGGTCCATGGTGAATGGCGTTATTTTCGTAGCTGTGCCTACATGGGTGAGCCTGGCATCGAAGGTGATGAACGCTTTTGTTTAATGCGTACCGGCACCTACAATATATTTATGGAATATTGTACCTGCAACGGCAAAGATGGTTGCAATAGTGCTGGGTATTTGGCAGACAGCAAGGTAGCAATTGGTATAACAACGCTATTTGTGTCAACAGTGGCTTGGTTTCTAAGACAGTAAACGAGTGCATTTATATGTTATAGAAAATAATGTAACATGATTTTTAAGTACAACAAAACGATTTATTTATAATTCAAATTGTAATCCCAAAAACGATTTAAACCTAGAAAATCACATTGTGCCTTCTTTGTATATTAGTGGAATAGCATTTTTACATTTTTCAAATACTTAAGATTTCCGTCCATTATGTTTTAGTAACATACCATGTTTAGCTTAGAATCGACTATTTTTATACATTTATTTTTTGATATACATATTTACAAATTCTACCATAAATGTGTAGAAGCGCAAACACCATACATATAATTACGTATGTGATCATGTAAAAACGATTTATTACGAGTATATGCTTTGGCCACTTCATAAATTTTATGTAAACTAAATTAATAAATAAAAATAAATTAAATTTGTAAAAATTTTGTATTGTGTGTATGTGTATTTTAATTAATCCACAGCGTAATTTCGTGTAAAAACTATAATTTTCACTGCTTCAGGCTACTCTTATTTTAAATGACAACAATTAAGAGTTGAAGCACTTCTATAAAATTAGTATGTACTTTGTTTGAGAAAGTCTCGAAATGGATACAATCAATTTGGCAAGTGAAGTATTCATATAAAAGAAAGAACATTTGCAAACAAACAATTGACCAAAACTATCCCGAAGGTAATCCATTAAGTAATAATACAAGAAAGTACATTTGAATAAATTATTCAGTGATTAAGCAAACACGTTCAAATGATATTTTGGGTATTAAGCGGACAAATGCCGGTCCCAAAAATGTCCAGTCAAACATGAAGCAGAGCTCCGAAACCCGTAATTTGCTTTTAAGAGTTAAAATATGTCATTCATCTCCATGCTCGAACTCCTTAATTTATAACATTACAATCATAACGTCGTTCGTTTGATAACGATGGTTTTATAGAGAACGATTTAAAAGTTTTTCTTAATTTACGAAAATCTCAACGGAAAACAGAATTGTAATCTCTCCAGAGATGAGTAGACAAAAAATAAAAAAAATTGTTACACAGGATAATGACCGATATGGCGAAATGATTTCGAATAAAATTTATTTTTTTTTCGAATGTTTTTATGAATCCTTTGTTAATTTGAATCGGATTTCGTTTCCAATTCAATTCCTTTACTAGTTCTAGTTATTTCAAACAAACGTTCAAAACACTTGAAACTTCGAAAGTAAGAGATATATAAAGGTGCCTCTCATATGGTGTGGATACTAGCGCAGCTTATATTTTGGATTAAATTGCATATTTTGTTTATTAAAGAAAATTTAATTATTTGTTCATCTTGAGGTCTGATAAATAAATTTAAAAAAATAAATAAATTGTTATTTTATCTATTTCCATAGGATTTAATTTCGCAATATATCAATCAACAATGTCAATCTTCTTCAAGAGATATTTTACAAATAAATTTGCGTATGAAATATAAATAGAAGAAAAGTTACATATTAAAGCTTGATCGCATTACCCACCGTTTGTTCTATTTACTGTGAATTTTGGTTGTTGCAGTGTTAACACCACCTTATGCAATTTGTACACATTGGTTAATTGAAGAAGAGGAATTAACACAACTATGCACCTACTTTCATTCCATAGGGCGGAAGATCTTAGAAATAGAAAAATTTCATTAAAAAAATTGACGATGTAGAGGTACATAAATGCAACTTCAAAGAAGAAAATGATATATTGAATCATCCAAAGTTGATACATGTGAACTCCACTGTGTCAATGTCCTTCCTACATGCCCCACATTAGTCACCCTTCGCAAAATCGAGCCGGTGCAGATGTGCTCGTAAGCTGAAGTGTCTTTTCAAGACCCCATTAAACTTACTCAACTCGGGCTTTCTTAACTTCAACAGCCGCTCCCCATAAGCTTTAAGATATATAAATAAGCTCAACAAAATTTTGATGCTGTTTGAATTTGTTTTCTTTTAAATAGTTTCGACTTAAATATATATGTAAGTCGATTCAGTATATCTTCGTTAATATCAAGATTATGGACAAAATAAATATTTATTTAAATACACATACTTATTTGATTTAATTTTATTTCATGAAATTTATATTTACAAAACCGAAAGGAAAAAAGTTTTGATTTAAAGAACATAATGCATAGAAACTAAAGCTAAAATAGCAGCCAGTCCAATGGCCATAAAACGGCCAGCCGATGAAGCATTACACAAATCACCACTGCAAATAGAGCACTTTTCCACTTGGCGACTATGGGAAACAGTGCACTCGTCAGACTTAGAGCCCACAACTTGGAAGTGACAGTCACGCGAGATGATAGTACCAGCTTTATCTGTAATAAAAAAAATATCAAAGTATTAGTAAGAGTCAAGCTTATAAAAACAGGTATGTTGAGTTTAATGGACAACTAAAAGAAAGCTTTTAACCACCAATAGTCTTCACAAGCAATTAAATTATACTAGATCAATTCTAATAATATATACTTAATGTATGCATACAAATTATGAAAATTCTCCATTTCTTTTAAATTAGAAGAAAAAAATTAGTCATACATTTCATAACGCCCAAAATATTGTTGATTTTTAAATAAACAAATTTCGAATGCCAACACGCGTACATATGAATGACATCACAATTATTTCGAAAAGGTGTTTGTCTATGATTGAAATGCGAGCAGGGGGCATACGGGGGATATCAATTTGACTTGTTGTTTGGAATGGAAACTTAAATAATTTCTATATACTATATGTATGTATATGCATATACATATGTACATGCATATACTTTAATTTGTTATTGTTGATGATCAATTTTGCAATTGCTTAAAATTTTGTCGGTAAATTAAATATTCATTAAATGTTCGCTTTGCTTCACTTACCGCTTGTTACCACTTTGTTACATTTGGTTACTGGCATAAATTGTTCCATTGAATTTGGTTTTGGCACTGTTTCACAATCGACCACTCTAATATTTGAATGTTCATCGATCGTGTCCTTAGCACAGTTGACATCAGTCAATGATTTACATTGGTAACATTTGATGGCATTGGCTGGAAATATGGGAAAATAAATATTTGCTTAAACGATTTTCTTATAACATTTTTGAACTATCGTGGACTAACTGTCTAATTTAATAGATTTAAGAGGAAATCGTTTGAACATTTTTATGGAATTTTTTAATTGATTAAACTAGTTTCTGGCACCTTATTAATATTTTCAATATAAACATTTTTTAAGTCCATTCGAACATTTATATTGAAAGCAAATATATGAAATTATTTTAAATTAATTGAATTATTCTTTTAAGTTTGAGGTCTTCTTTTTTATAAAATATATATATATATATATATATATATATATATATATATATATATATATATATATATATATATATATATATATATATATATATATATATATATATATATATATATATATATATATATATATATATATATATATATAAAAGACCTCAAACTCAAATTCAATTAATCCAGTATGAATATTAACAAATGAACGAGTCAACATTAAAATAGGGATTTAAATTTACTACTCGCTCTTAAGAATTTTACTAAATGATTTTAAATTCAAATATAACTAGACGAATGCAAAATAGTTTCCGAATCATTTTCTCCTCAGTTCGTCTGTCGATTTTCATTTTTCTTTTTTGAGTTTAGTAGCTGTCAACGAATTTTAGTGCAGAATATATGCTTTATTAAATTCCCGACAATGACTCAGTCAATAATATATCTTAAATATTATATAATATATCTTTCTTAAATAAATTTTCGTAATTTATATGCCTGATTTTTTAAACTTTAGCGGAAACTTGATTCAATTCTCAATATACTCGTAATAGTGGCAGCCCAGTAGCCACAACAGGAACATAGTCACACAAAAAAGATTTTTTTTCCTTTCCAAATTGTCTTATATTAGTTAAGATCGACTATCGCTACTTTGAACACCAATCCCAAATGTTTGCTTTGAGCATTCAAACGCCTATAAATCCCAAAATACTCGTACTTAAGCGATTTTAAGAAATAAGTATTAGTATGAGCATGGGTAGGAGTAAACATTTCAGTAAAATAAAACTTCCGAGACAGTAAATTATGTCCTAAACTTGTGATTAGGAAGTGATGCTAGTTCTTTTTTTAATTCTTATTTAATGTTAAAAAAAATAAGAAAACTGTTCTTTGGAAGTACTTCAAATGTTAATATTTGTAATACGAATATAAAAGAAAAACATCCATATTTATATATATGTTTGTTCAAATTCTCTACAGCAAGAATTAATTTTATATGTTAAAGTTTCATAGCTTTTAAAGCTGTTTACAACCGTTTAACGTAGAGAAAAATAGTGCCATTTATTAGATTTGAAATACACGAACATAATATCTACAACAAGGCCCATTTTTAAAGTCTATGCAAGGCGAATTGATTACAACAAAGCCGAAAATACAATTGTCAAAATCCTAATGAAAAAGTTGACGAAAAATTTTTATTTTATTTTTATGTATAAAGTTTGACAATCATCCCAACTATCAGCTGGCCTAATGCATAGACCTAATTAATGGGCCTTGATCCATAGGTTAAATTAAATGAATTTTTATTCATATACTTAAATTTTTCATTGATATTTTTGTCAATCTGCACGAGTCAACTTCAGTGCGTAGAATTTTAACAAACACATAAAGTACCTAAATTTTTATTTCAATCACTTGAACCTTCTAAATAAATTTCGCTATATCTTCCAATTTATTTCATTTAATTGAGTCGTTGCATTATTTCAATTTAAATTGTTATTTTTTAACAAACTCTATTAAAATATAATGCAACGCTCCATTTTGGTACCCGAAATAGCCTTGTGAGTAGTTGTGAGAATAAAAGAAGTCATGAAAATGCACAGGCTTTTAAGGAAATTTAAAAACTTTCTAACATAGGCTTGTCATTACAAGTTCGCTTTTCTTCTTGCATTTTCTGTTCTTTTCTATGTATTATGTACATATATTCACTGAATTGCAAGCTGTAGTTGAAAATAGTGTACTTTCTGTGTTTTTCTTGCCAAGGAATGAATTTTCGATTAAATTACTTTATATGAGGTCTTAACGACCCAGAATTGACTTTTGAACAGGTAAAAGCTTTCCAATAATCACAATTATTTTTGCCCACGTGAAAATCATTGTTTCAAATACAGATGGAAGATATATAGTGATTTTATGTAAATTTGAATACATATGTACATATACTTATAAGCATAAAAGTTTACTTGAGTAATAAAAATAAAGTACTTTTTAAAACCAGAATAAAATTTCACTACTTTGTAGAATTAATTTATATGTTGAATCAAGATTTCATCAACTTAAATTCCTAACAAGACGAAAAAATCCACTAATTGATGCTTTACAAGCAATGAAAATGTCATTCTTCAAGACTTTCATTTCGATTCACTGGGATTGAACGAAAAATTAAATGGATCAAGGCTATCAAACTGTAATATTAGAAACAGAACTATAACTTAAAAGGAAAAAACGGTTATTTCGAAACAACAAGAACAAAAAATTGGTGCCATTGGTTTAATCTATATACAAATTTATTCCTAGAAAGTGTTACCGCCCTAATATACTTATGTAGGCATAAACAGCATAATAAGTACAGTTTTGGTTATTCGGTATCACAAGTATGCAAACTAATAATTCTTTCTATTCAAAAATGATTCAGTAAGTAAATAATAATGTTATTAAAAATAAAACCTTGAACAAGAAATCACAAGTGTATAATATTCAAAACCAATAGAGAAAAATTAACATATTTACGAGTATTTGTATAGTTTTTACTTTGTGGTATCGTTAAACTAGATGATGTCAATTTATTTGTAAGGTGAGTTTTAAAATGTTGTTCGTTTATTTGTTTTTTTTTTCACTTGACTAAATCATTAACAATACTGGAATATTGGAATTTGAACAGACTCCATTATACAAGGAAGGTTTTTTTTCTCACAAATTTAACGCTTTTTCAATATTCACAAGCTACGCAATTAATTGTTTTGTATTTTATTAAAATAATAATAATAAAGTTTATATGCATAATTCTATTCCATAAAAAAAATCCATAACAGTTTCTATTGCTAATTGACTCCCACACTTACCACTGTTCATCAGACAGAGGGCGAAGAAACCAATTAATGGAAAAATATTTTTGTGCATTTTATTTTATTTTTATTGCTCAAAAAAAAAGTAATATATATCTATTATTTTTTTCTATAATGGAAAAGTTTAACAACGAATGTATGGAGCTCACAGAGATGTTCACCTTTAAAATGTTTTCGGAAGACTAATATAATTTTTGTTTATTTTTTGACTCAAAGTGTATAACTTTACGATAGAAATTGAAAGCTGTGTTAATATTGCTTCAAGAAAATAAATGTATTATTATATTTACCATATTTAATAAAAACTCAATGTAGTGTTAGTGTACTTATATAATATTGAGAGCATTCATTGTGAATGGAGCATCAGCGAATTATAAAGCAGCCTACACTTAACGAACATTATAACATTTGAAGGAACTAATTGCAGCTCATATCTATATACTTATATATATATATATATATATATATATATATATATATATATATATATATACATATATATATGTATGTTTAACCGACTTCAAAATAAAGGAGCTTGTATATCTGTCAATTAATTTTTTTTCGCAGCAATTTTTCGTCGTCCGTGGACTGATTATGAAAATTCTTATTTTAAATGAAAGGGTATAGTGTGTGATAGGACATCTCATAAAATATATTACTTAGTCTAATATTTTTCAGACTATAATAGCGAGTATTCCAAATTTGTGTAGATTATTCAACAGGCAATGAGCTCAATCTCATTCGTAACTGGCTTGATAAGATTAACGGAAGTGGCACCTACCATTCAAATAAAGATTTGCCCAATTGTAATATGTCTGTCTGATTACAATGGTCTTAAGAATTGGTTTGCTTCAGAATTTATTTCGTTGTTACTTATAAGTGAAAGGTACAAGGGGAAGGATACTTCCCACATCGAAATCAGTTTTAATCTTCAAAGAGTTGAAAATAAAATTTGTTTCACAAAAAATTTAACCGAATTGAAAAATATGCTCTTAAAGTTTGGATTAACTTACATAAGTGTTAAAGTTAATATTTGCGTTATCTACTGAAATCTGTGAGTTCAATAAACTACATTCAAAACTCAAATATTTCTTTTTCTTTCTTAATGATTGTACGATCCTAATACGCTTTTAAGAAAATATTTTTACAAACAAATTTTTTCTCTGATTGTTTTTACATCTATTTTTATTTGTTTAGGTATATATCTACAAGAATCAAAAATGCAAGGGGTAAAAATTCATTATTTTAATTTTTGACAAATATGTTACACATATTTCGTAAGTTTGTGTTCTATATGTATATACATGTTGCATGATTGGAACTTTACTTTAAAATTAGGTACTACATTTTTAACTACTTCGCATAAACTCGGTTTTTTGTTTTATTTTCGTTGATGTATTTTTTGTGAAAAAAATAATATATGGACATAAAATACATATTTTAAGGAATTGTTTTGCTCTATTGTGGGATTGAAAGAGACATCACATTGCGATGGTGTCTGTAACATGTGATACATGTGCTCCAATTTTATGGCAATATAAGTTTTTTTTCAGATGTGAAAAATCCATTACTTTTCACCTTTCCTTCCACATTGGAATACATACACATGTTTGTATTACTTCAAGTTTGTTTTATTCCAAGTATAATACCAAAATTACGAGTATTCTTAGTAGTTACAAATCAATAACTACTGAGTGTAGTGTGCCTAGTTTCTTTTTCGCCTCCCCAAAAATTTATTTAAATATAAAAAATTTTCTCACACATTTTCTAACTTTTTCATTTAGATGAAAGCTAGATGACGAATATTTGAGTTAGAGAAGCTAAATTGAAGCAAAGCTGCTCATGCAATTGAAGCTTTTTAGAAACGATTGAAGCAAGCAACAACAAAACTCAAAATTCACCACGATAGAGAAACCAGTTTCTGCATTTACATAATTGCGGGACGCAAGTAACAAATTAAAGAAAATGAAAAACAAGTTTTTTATTACAAGAGTACTATTTTGTTTTGATCTTCATGTTGTTATATTTTTGTGCTGCATGACAGTTATTTTTTTTCTAATGATCAGTGACACAAATTCGTGTTCACCTGTTGTGGCGCGTTTTTTGAGGTCTTCTTAATATTTGTAATAAACGCGTTACTTGGTTTCTATTTTGTGCATGATTTTTCTAAACAATAATAATAATTCCCAAAGATCACACACACACACACGAACTGAGTTTCATGATCACAATAAGTTTATTTGTATGCACAGGAAAAACTTTTTTATTTATAGTGGATGGCAAGTAAAAATATAAAATTTTTACTTCAAAAGTACATATCGAGCCTTTGCTGCAATAACGTAATAATTCAAAAAAGGTTGTTTTGCAGAAATTGAGTTTTAAGTTTTGAATTTACACAACTTAATGGTAAAAGAAAATTTGGTTCTTTTCTCAAAAGCTGAGTATAAAAAATATTTTTATGAAACTTTTACAGAATATAAAAAACGACAAGGCGAATAATTTCGTAATATAACCTTAAAAAATTTAAATTTTGAGTTACTACGGTATTGCACTAAAGGCTCCATATACATATATAATAAAATTATATTTTTATATAAAGGGTGATTTTTTTAGCAACTTCCTTTTTGGGCAGCTCTGCTGTTTTTGTGTAACATGTTACTATTAAACATGTTCAGTTTGGTCTATAATTTAACCATGAATCGACTTACAAACGAACATCCTTGCTGATTATTAAATTTTATTATCAAAATTCTTGCTCGATTAAGAAAGTGAAAATTGTGTTCAGCGACGAAGCTCACTTCTGGTTGAATGGATAGGTGGACAAGCAAACTCATAGTATTTGTTATGAAGATCAGCCAGAAGCATTGCATCCCGAAAAATTCACTGTTTGATGTAAATTATGGGCTAGTGGCATTTTTGGACCGTACTTTTTTAAAGACGACGAAGGCAGAAACATTACTGTGAATGGCGAGCGCTATCGTGCAATGATTACAATTTTTTTTGCCCTAAATAGAAGAGCTGGACTTGGCTGAAATGTGGTTTCAACAAAACGGTGTCACATGCCACACAGCACGCGAAACAATTACCCAATTGAGAGGCGAGTTCGGTGAACACCTTATTTCACGTTTCGGTACAATTTTGACTTCGAAACCATTACCGTTTAATTGTTTCTGATGCTACGTTATTATATTTATTTTTTTTACAATATAACCTTGACCTAAATTCAAGGTCTAAGAAATTTCATTAATTTGTACTGTCTATTATATAAAAACTCATTCTTTGGTAAATGCAGTTTTAAATTATTTTTTTCTCATAATTCGTTCTTAATAATTTTTGCATATCAACAAAAATCGTCAAAATGAAAATCTGGCAGTTATTGGCAATGTATAAGGTCATTGACAAATATTTAGTATTGTGACGAGATTAGTAAAAGTTTTTAATATCCAAACAAGCTTTAAGATTCTGTGCAAATGGCTTGCGTATGCGCAAAATGTTGTCTTAATTCTAGCAAATGTTTAGAAGTTTGGTTTTATTTTTCGCAGTGATGTTAAATATTTAGTAATTTGTACATATGTTTTATTCATGTAAATACATATATAAATGTTGACTAAATTATTTTCTTAATAAAATTTAAGCTACCGTATTGATAGCACCCAGTTAACCTAAAAACGTTAATTTAAAATCTATTGGTTCGTTCGAAAAATATTGTAGTCGAAAAATTCGTCTCTAATAACGCTAAAAATTCTTTTCAAACCGATTCAATACATTACATAACTTATCGAAGCATTGAAATTTGTTTCGAATGTCGCATATTTATAAAAATCGCTGTTTTCGTTTGAGGAATCGC
Organism: Germaria angustata; assembly: GCA_963681545.1. NCBI lineage: Eukaryota > Metazoa > Arthropoda > Insecta > Diptera > Tachinidae > Germaria > Germaria angustata. The sequence goes on along the minus strand of OY812999.1, from coordinate 19,288,106 downwards.
TGGCGAAAAATATTAAAAGCAATGGTTTCTAATATTATACTGAAAATTCTCGAATTCGATGTTTTATGAACTTTTAAAACTGCATCGAATATGATTATATAATTTTTTCTTTACTCTGCAAATATTGCATATTTACACGATTATTTGAAAGACGATTATTTAACGCGTTTGGGTACAAGCAACAACAATAAATCGTGACTTAAAATCATTATGCGAATTGCATTTTAAATCGAACTTGATGCAGGAATGGCCTGCTAGGTGAACCATATATTTATTTTTAAATTCACCGGCACTCCCGAAATTTTTTACACCATTTTTGTGTCTGAAATATAATATTCGTCTACCCGTTTTTCAATAATTTCTATTATTTACTAGTTATACGTGCAGATGTTTGAAAAATATCACCTTTCGACATTGAAATCCAATATTTTTTGTAAAATTAGGGTTTTCTTGAAATAAATTAATTTTCAGATTTTTTAAAATTTGTAGTCTTACATTTAATAGTTTTAAGCCCCCCATCCTTGTGCCATTGCTGAGAAACCGATGATTCTTATTATGAGTATAGTTATATTCACCCAACAGTCAAAATAACTCTGATTTTTTCGACAGACATTATTCTACAAGATTAAAGAAAAATATTTTCAGGTGTAACACGGCTGTTAGATCGCATTTAGTGAAAGGCAGTTAATATTTTCTTCCAGCAATAAGTCTTTAATATGAACTTTTGGAAATTTGAAAGTTAATCTAATTTTTCAGTAGAATTTTTTATTCAAAGGACAGGTCTATTTTCAATTTCCAACCAGTAAAAATTAACTGCTTATTATTTTCAAATAAAAAAGGACCATTCCAAAATTCTGAGTAAAATTAAATTAAGAACCAAATTGCAAAAGTTTATAACTTTTGTATGCATTATATGCTTTCATAAAATATTTAGCAACATTGTTAAGTCGCTGGCTTCTTTCCAAATGGATTTATTTTAGACAACCAGTTGGATGTAGTCGAACTGGACGATGAAGATTCCAATTTAGTTATTGCTTCAATATCGGAATCTTTTTCTGTTGATATTGACTGAGTAGAGGGTTTATCTGATGATCCCATAACGCCGCCAGCTTCGCGTATACCAGCCTGCTTTAGATGTTCAATTAATTTCATACGGAATTCCGCTTTGTGTGGTATGACGGGATTTTCTGTTCGCATCTGAGCCTGCAGTTTCTGAATGGCTTCTTCATATGTATAGCCATACCAATCGATTTCCTCGGGTGTATACTAAAGTAATAATATTGAGAAATAGTCGTAATTTTTCCTATATGTTACTAACATACCCCTTCTAAGTAACAATTGTACTCTTTTAATATGCGCTCACGTTCAGCAGGATTTGCTGAATGAGATGGACAACCCAAAAGTAATTCTTGCAAAATTTTGCGCTTTAAAGTCAATGCCAAAGCCGAACGTAAATCACAAGCTGGATTCTAAAAATAAAAATATGCTTTATATGTTATGCCTTAAATCATTAGATATCACATAGGACTGTTAATAGTCTGTATTCAAAACTAAACAGTACACGGTCAGCTTTTTCAATATTTTTTGAGAAATTATTTGATTTCCAGTACAGGTTTGAATTAGAATAACTACTATTACTCTAAAGTAATTAAGTAGATTTTGTATACTTGCCTTTAGTAGGTAATGATCGAAGCCATGACATTCGTTAATCTTTTCAATTGTACGGTCCGTAATCACCACAGACATGTATTCGTTCAATACTTGACTATGCACAACGGAACGTCGCAGAACTGGCACCCAAAAGTGGGGTACACGACGCTTTAGTCTATCACGTTTTTGAAAACCCTTAATAACAGCCTCACCACCCCAAATACCCTTATGGCTTTCTGGTGTATCGATAAGGGGAATAGGAATATTTTGTATGGGCTTTATTTCCCCCGTCACCTCATCGCGTTCCCATTCACCATCTTTGGGTATATAGTGCACGGCAGCTGGTTGTTGAACTTTCCACTCACGCCAAAATTTTTTATAGCCCTCAGGTAGCTGTGCTCCTAGACCTTTGTCGAAACGAGTTAAATGTTTAAATCCATGTAACAATTGGGATCCCTATATATTTTTTATTAAATGAAAGAAAATTAAAGGTTTTTAATTGCATTGCTTATTGCGTCACATAAGGAAAAGAAAATTTTTCTTTTTGCTTAAATATATTAACTCACTTGTCGAGTGGCATGTGCCATTTTTTTATTGAACGTGCTATCAAAATTTATATATTAATTCCTAATATTTACTTTTTTACTTTCCACAAAACACACAGCAGACTTTTGACTAGCTAAACTTAAATAATTTACCAAATTTCTTCAAACAATTTTGTAGTTTGCTTTTGCTTGCCGAAAAACGAAAAATCACATTGACGTTTGGCGTCGACAAAAAAAGAATAAGCAGCTGATTGTTTCAATTTGTTATTAGTTCTGAACGAATAGTTTAAAATTATAAGTTAATAGTTCAAAGTGAATGATTGTAACGGTAAATAATTGTCAAAGGCAAGGAAATTATTAAAGTTACCGAACCATATTTGTGAAAGCTGAGTGAATTTTAAAGTTTTTCATTGCAAATTAATTAAAGTGTTTCCTTTAACAAATTTTTTTATTTAGTGTTAAGTGAATGTGAAATGAATGATTATAACAAAATATAATAGAAAAATATAACAAAATAGCAGAACGACTACAGTGTGTTGATGTAAGTTGATGTTTGTTAACTTTGTAAAGCATGTTGGAGACTCCATTTTTGTTTAGATTTTTTGCGAGTTAATTTAAAAAGCCACTATTTTATATGTCGAGAAATTATTTTTAAATTTGTTTAGTTGATTACTATGTATTTGCCGTAATTTAAATAAATTCATGGTAAATTCTATACTCAGGTAAATAAGTGAGCACTAAAGAAGTACTTTAATGTTCTAGGAAAAAAGTGTTTATCCATAGGCCATCGGCCCAACCCATAAAATCTATTTATGTATGTACATACATACATACATACATAGATGAATTCGCGGCAACCGTCTTGTTTGCAAACATTCTGTTTCGTCTCATTGAGACTTCCAGCCTGGTTCAAAAATATCCTTCAAATCGATATAAGAATATTTTGAAGTTCTATTATAATTGTAGTCTATATATTGAACCCGATTATTCAGTAACTATCAAAGACGCACTAATATGATGTTTGGCGCTGAAAGATAATGTTATTCACCAAAAAATATTTTATGGACTGGCTTATCCACTGCCTGATTTTGTAAATTTAAACGAAAATTCGCTTCGAGTATTTAAATTGAAAGCAAAAACAATATGAGTAATTTATGGTTGATTCCACTAGTATCAAAAAGAAACCAAATCAAGGACACAAGTTGGCGAAAGCTGCCTGTTGAACCTACCTTAATTACAAAGTTTCGTTATTTGTATTCATTGTGCTAAATATACAAACTGGACAAATGCAAAAGCTATGACTACTAATGCTCAGCAAACTGAAGTCTGAAAAAATCTAAAGTGGCATGAATAAAATCTTTCTTTGAGCAAAGATATGATTCCTTAAAAAACGTTTGCAGCATATGCCGTCAGTTGTTCCGTGAGCTACTAAACAATGTTATAACTCAAGAAGTCATAATTTTACACCACATCATTCATTATATTGTGTACAAATTGCACACAAATGTCTCTCTCGTATACTCAAACTCTGGAGAACTACATATTAATTAATTTTTCCATTAAGTTCTGTGTAAATTGAAAACTTTTAGTTCATTTTCAGTAAAACTATTTTTTTTACAACGGTGTTGAAATCAATTATCGATATTTAGGTATATACTACCAAAATTTTGTCCAAGATATAATTTATATCGAAGTACAGACCTTTTTTAATTTAACATAAAGTATGAGCATTTACATATAAGCAAGCCAATCTTCTTACTTATGTACATATATAATAACTTGTTTTACAAATGACAGGAGGGAATTCCAAGAGGTAATGCTTCGGTATTTGTCAGTTAGTTGTAATTTTATGAAATACTTCTGGGTTATTCTAATGATATTTACATGATCCTGCCCTGGAACATCGTTAAGTATTTACATATAGTAAATGGACATGTTTATGTTATGGGCTTCAGTTATCATTACAACGATTAGTACGTTCTTCATTCATCATAAATATCTTCCATTCTTACATATTAGAACTTTTAATTTCTTTGACTAAATATAAAGTGTAAAAATTATTAATGACTGGACTTGCACTGTTTCTTACACAGAAAAATTGGCAGCAAGTGTGAACTTTTTAAACCATCTGTTTCACCACTTCTAATAGCAAATACAAAAGTTCCATGCAACAAATGTTGTTAAAGTACAGTGAACTCGCAAAAACGTGAAATAATTTTTGCCAAGGGTGTTCATGTTTTCAAATTTGTTCATATTTTCGAACAAAAAAAAGGTTTACCCTCAGATATTAACTGGATAAAAGTTGAAAATGTGTACATTTGTTCACTTTACTAAGATAACATGAAAAGTTCAAACAAATCAGTTTTTTAAATTTTATTTATTACATGCATATAAAGCGGAATTAATTACAGTTTCTGCAATTTTACCAATTAAATTAAAATTGTTGCTAAAAATAAATAAACAAAATAATAAAAGAAGAACGTATCCAATAATGAAAGCGTTCACGTTTCTGAGTCGTTCATGTTTCCGGGTATTCACTGTAATTCAATCCAAAAATGTTTTTCAACAATTTAATGCTGTAGCTATTTTGCTACAACGGAATAACCTGATGCTATTTGGATGAGGCTACGTAAAACAGCTACTGTTCAAGAAATATTTGCCAGCTGAGAGTTTTATAAAAATTAAAAATTTTCGAAATTGTCTATGTTACAGGTATGTTTTAAGGAGTCGATATATAATTTTTGTAGATGTTTATATATATTTATAATTGATTTATTCCTACGCATGTTTTCATTTATATCAAAATATTTATTTTATCGTCAAGTCATACATATTTTGTTGAAATTGGTACTGCTGCAATGAAATAAGCTTTTAGGCTTTTTAATATATTTTTTAATAAAATTTATTTTATTTTACAATTATATATTTAAGTATATGTATATGAATATATCAATATAATAAGACTTATAGCACAAAAGTTAGCATTTAAAAAATATAAATTTACAATCTTTTGTTTCTATCATATAATTTGAAATGATTTGCGTATATTTAAGCGTTTTATTTTTATTTTGTTTAATCGTAAATTATTTGTTGCTTAAAAGTTACAATCCTATAAGATTATTTGATTTTCTATACGATTCTAAGAAGTAGTATTTATTTGTAAAGATTTCTTTAATTTTATTTAAAAATACTTAATGGTAAAACGTACAATATTTATTAAAGCCAAAGAAAATATGGGGAATATATTTATTAAAATTACACACAAATTTAACACAATTAAAGTAGATTTTTTTTAATACATAAAAATGAGGCGTTTATGGTGATTAATGTATAAAAAATTAATTCATGTATAAAAAATTGCTTTATTTGCAAGTTTTAAAAACGATAAAAACGATTTCTATTATATTAAAAAGACCTTTTAAATAAATAACAAAACTTAAATGCAAAAGAAAAATAAAAGCTCTTTTTTAGAAAAAAGCTTTCATGAGTGGCACTTTAGCGAAAGATGAGAATGAAAGGAGTTTGAAAATAAAATCTGTTTGGAGTTTCAAAGAACTGCAGGATATTTTGTTAAATCAACAACCTCGGGAAACAAAATTTAAATTAACATTTACCGAAAAGTATTGTTTTGTTTAAATACATGAGTGCAAGTCTTCGTAAAATTATGTGTATCGAAGCAATAATGCTTTCAAACAAAGTGTTTTGCTAAAAAGTTTCTAATTTTTAAAGATAAGTAAGTGCTTACAATCGAAAATACATGCAGTAGTATGACTGTCCTCCCCGGTTTATTATTGTTAATGAAACCAGGTTTAAACATTGAACAGCAGGAATATCAGATTTTCAATTCCAAACTTAAATTTAACACATTTTCTTAAAATTTTTTGACGTTCTTGGCAAAACACTTTTCCTAAAATAGCAAAATAAAATATTATTAATGTTTCATCTACAGGAGATCTTTAAGAAACATTGGAGATCTTTCAGAAATATAAGCTAGAAAAATTACTGATCTTTGTAACATACAGATTTTTTGTACCAGTTGCTTGCTATACAAGTTGAATATCCAAAAATTGTTCACTCATTGTTCATCTTTTGTAAAGTGGCGAAAAACATGTGAATTTGATTATTAAATGACAAGATCTTAATTACCATAAATTTACACATCACTATGTGATATTTTTTTAAATTAATTTCAATGATAAACATAAATCTCTATATATAAATATTTCTTTATTCTATATTACAACTTAAAAGGTAAATCTTACAGAGAAAGCGAGGAAAAGATAAAGCATTTCCCTTTTACTTCTGCAATTTCGTATTCAGTTTATTTCGTTTCTCCATTACTACCAGTCTTGAGCATCTGATAACTTGGATTTGAGAATGCATCTGGCGCCTTCGAGCCGTTATTGTTGATGAACTTTTTTGGTGATTTTATATTCACGTAATTCTCTCCATTTTCACCCTGCAACTTGGTCTCCGCCACGTAATGGCGCGGTGAGGGCGTTGGAGCATTTCTGGTTTGCTGCAACATCTGAGTATATTTTTTAGACTGTTCAGGGCTGTCTTCCGAGTGTTGGCTATTTTGAAGCATTGGTATTTCTTCGGGTAAGGGTTCAATACCCTCCTTCTTGTTGCGTGGTGGTTTATTGATCGGACTGTCCAGATTATTAACAATTGTGGGGGAATGCTGGGATGCCGCGTTATCTGGGAAATTAAAAGAAGTAGCTGAAATATTGGGTGGTTGATCATCATCATTATCTTCCAAAGTTTTAGGCGAGTCTTTAGGACGAGTTGGTGAGAATATTACTGCTTCACCATTTGGACTCATTGTTAAATAATCATCGGTCGATAAATCGATGCCTGGAGTTTAGTTGATTTTTTTATGTTTGATGGAAAGTTCAAGCAGGTGTTTTGTGTGCAAAGATCAGTTTGTGTCAAGAAGTGTGAAATGGAAATTTGTGGCATTGTGGAGTTCATGTATGTATATCAATATGGATAAAAAATGATTTTCATTTAAAGAAAGACCAGAAACAGGAAGACAATATATATATAAATACGTTAATACAAATGAGGTTAATGTGAAAACATAGTTATTCGTAGGAGTTAGTAACAGCTCTAGAGAATACTTACGTATTTCAGGAAGTATGTGTCCATTAACATATCTGGGCGGCGGAGGGGCCATTTCATCGGGTGAACCCATCAAAGACAAATAATCTGTTTGGTTACGTTTGAAGTACTCGGTGTTTACTCTCAAATAGGGTTCATTTAAATCCACATAGTGCTGAAAATATTAAAATTTAAACCAGTAAAGTAATAGTCACGTCCTTATTTTTATGAAAGCGATTAGTTATATGGAATCATTGATACTTTGAAATTATATGTATGTATATAATTTATAAAGCATATTTCTTTAAATTAAATTATATTATTTTTTTTCACTTCGATGTTGACACCTCGCTAATCCATTCTTTGTATCACAGACACCTGGCGTTTTTAAAAGAAATAAATACGCAAAGTATTTTAAATGAATTAAATACAGAAAAAGGATTAAATTTTTAAAAAAGATGAAATAAGTGTAAAAGTAAAATATACCCATATCAAAGAACGGTCTGAATGATTTATTTTAGCACTCATAAAAGCGATGAATATAAAACGATTGGTACGTTTGCGGCCGTACAACCACGTAAGTTGCGAACGTTCTGGATGCCCAGTTAAGGTCTATACACCCGAAAACATGGCAAAAAATCTCAATGTTGTGTTGGCTGTTAAGAAATTGAAAGTTTGAGAGATTATGGAAGCCCTAGGCATATCACATGGATCAGCGCTACCAATTGTGAATAATGATTTGGGTATGAGAAACCTTTCTGCATAGTTGCCGTATTTACTTAGAATCGACCACTAACGCAATCGTGTGACAACTCCGAAAGAGCGTTTGACGTTGTAAAACCACAATATCGACGATTTTTTGCGCCGTTTCATAAACGTGGATCCTCCACAACACACCGGAGACCAAACACCACTAAAAACAGTGGGTTTGTCGGAATGAATCCGCGAGAAAGAAGCCAAAGGTGGATATGTTAGCCAATGAAGTCATGGAGACCGTTCTTTTTTTTGAATCACGCTGTATAATCCACGTTGACCGCCTTCAAAAAGGTTAAAACGATCAATGGTAAATAATATGCCCACTTATTTTCTAGATTTTATGAGGATTTGAAAAAAACGACCACCACAATGCAAGATTGCTTACATGTACAGCTTTCATGGTAAAATTCCATGAATTAGGCTAAGAATTACTCGCCCTCGCCCACCCTATCCCCCGGGTTTAACCCCGACGGACTATTTCTTGTTTGCAAACCTGAAGAAATGGCGTAGAAAAACCTGCTCACACATGGAAGCGGCATATTGATGTGGAACTGACGATAGTTCGAAAAAGCTGGAGGGAAACTAAGGCCATGGCATCCGACAGATCCGAATGGAACGGACTAGTTAAAAAAAAGCTCGGCGGTAAGAGATTTGACTCCAACGATGAAATCATCCCACAAACAAATAACCTCGTCAAAGGGGAAAAATTTTGAGAAACGTGTATGAATTGTATAGAGCTCAAACGAAGCGATGTTGAAAAATAAAATATTTTTTTGTATAAAAAAACCTGTGTTCGTTAAAAAAAGCAGCAACTTACTGAACTGCCCTCGTATGAATGCTTTATATGTTAACTGAGTAAAACATTACATATTTGAGATTTTTTGTCGTGTTTTTATAAGAAAAGAAAGAAAAAAATTAAGTGTCATCGAATACTGAGGGAATGGCGCGTTTGCTTTTTACATTTTGAATGTGTCATCATGCTATTTCGTCGCTTAATTTATAGAGGCATCATAAAAAGAGAGTGTTAAAAAAACAATCAGTAAAAAAGAAATGATTGAATGTATTGAATCTGTTCTGTGACCCGTACTTGGATGATTAAAAATATTAACATTGGGCTTTGAGCAAGCGTTGGTCCGGGACTAACGAGATGTTACTGCACTTATAAATACAATTATTACTTACATTTGTAACTTCCTCTCCCAACATTATTGCAAATCTCTCCTTTAAAACGTTAAACAATGGCCGCCTCTCCGGATTCGTACTCCAACATTCCAACATAATGTCGTATAAATCATCATTAGCGTATGGAGGCTTTTCCATACGATAACCATCCTTCAATTTTAAATACAAACTCTGATTTGCATCAATTTCCGGATATGGCACCTTAGCTAATGAAAACAACTCCCACAGTACAATACCATAGGACCAAACATCTGTATAAGTGCTAAAGATATGGTCACTTAACGATTCCAAAGCCAACCATTTAATGGGCAATGGGGCGTCACCCTGTTTTTTGTAGTTATCGCTCTTATACATCGATCGCGCCAAACCGAAATCACAAATTTTTACAATATTGTCTTCGCACAACAGAATATTTCTAGCGGCTAAATCGCCATGTAAAACCTTTTTAGATGATAAATATTCCATGCCACATGCCACTTGGAATGCCCAACTTATAAGATCTGTTGTGGTGACGGCCATGGCCTCAGTTGAGTCGGGCTTGTAATTTGAACGCCAAGCAGGTTGAATAGAATTGTTTGACATAATGTTATCGTCATCTGTGAAGGAAAATAAATAATGAAAAATTATAATTTCTTGGAATTATACAAAAAGTATATGGATTTATAATTTTATAGTTAAATCATCTATCTCATTTACCTGTTTCCTTAATAACTCCTTAAGAAATATGTTTAAAAATTAAACAAAAATTTCCAAATTTTATTAGTTTTTAATTCTAGAATAATATACATCAATATATAAAATAAGATTTTTACGGCTTGTTTCAGTCAACCTTGTTCTATTTGGCCTATCGTTCTCAATTTAACCAATTTAACTCAACGTTAACTAATTTGATGTTTCCTAAAAACGTTTTCTGTTTATCGATTATATTAATAAAATACAACGCACATATTAAATAAATTTGTTAAAATAATTTGTTTTGACTTCTCGTTTCATTGTCTAATTCGACCAATTCCCAATTAAAATGCCTAAAACTGGGAACGTTCGATTAAGGTAGAAATGGTACTTAAATTTTAAGTCCACGAAAGGTATACTGTCTTCGTATTTATTAGGGCGTGAAATCGGATAGAGGTATTTTAAAAAATATTAACAAAATTTCAAAGATTTGTGGAAGTAATACAGATTTTAATCACAATTTTATTAACTTATCTTCTGAGGAAGTTGAAAAAATGCACTAATAGATTTCTCAAAGTAATGGAAATGTCGTTCCTTCCGAATGACTTCTATTTTTATTTAACTTTTCTAAAATTTGTGTAAACATTTCCTGACGCACTGGGATAAGTTCCCGGGAAACGTACCTTGAACATTTGTTTATGTGTATACTGCTTATAAATAATAATTAGTTTGTGGGCTTAGCTGTTGGTGTATCGATATTTCATTAGTGCAAATCAAATCATCATTGAACTTCAGCCTGTTCGTAAGCATTCAAACTTGTATGTTTATATAAAAACTAACATATACAATATGAGAATTCCATCATATATGAAAACTACCAAATCTCTAGATGTCTTAATATAAATTGCACAAAAAAAACAAGTTATTTTCATTAAATATTTTAAAGTTTAATTGGTAGCAATACGGTAATAATAAATTTTAATATTAATTTTATAAATTTTTAATCAAACCAAAGACTCAAGGAAAGCGAATTCATAAAAAGCTAAACTCTCTCCTTATTTAATGTTAAAAACAGAAGAATAAAATGAGAAAACAAAACGAATAAGCAAATAATCAAAACGGTTGAAAAAATTTTTACATTGAGCAACGAAAAAGTTAAAAAAAGTTCTCATCTGAGCGGTCAATTCCACCTGCTATGTTTGCTATGTTTTCCTTTTTTACTTACCTTCTGGCACCGTTGTCATCACTGTTTGTTCTGTAGCACAGGTATTCACCTGACCCTCGTATAATTCCGATTGTGTTATATAACCTGTAGAATTGGGCCTACCAGCACGAGTACCGGAACGCGGATCATTATCTGAATTGCTACGATTGTTCATGGAATAATAGTTGTTCATATTGTTGATATTATTCATATGATTGATATATTGATGTTTGGAAAATGATAGATTAACATATTTAAGGCCATCACTGTTTGGTTTTATTATTATTTATTATTATTTTTTTTAGATATTGAGGTTAGGATGTGCCCATACACCATTAGATATTTTAATTTTTAAATATACGAGTATGTGTATGTTTTTGTGCAGAATTGTAGTTGGGAAGAGTTACATATATATATATTTTTTAAACATTATTTTCAAGGGTTACAGATTAAAAGCATCACACAACATCCAACAAGACACCATAAAGATCCCAAAGATTTGGTTATTTAATAGCAGGATTTTATTGTTTTAAACCACATTATAAGGCAACATTTATCAAGGGAAGAAAATTGTTTAATTAAAATTATTTGATGCAATCAAACCCAATTAAAATGTTTAGTATTAGATATCAAATGAGTTTTATATAATAAGTATGTTTTAGGTAAATAGAATAAAATGAATGTATTAATTATCAATGCATTAAAATGAGAAAGAAAAAGTAATAAAAAAACATGTTAAATTCATTCAAACAAAATTAAAGTACAAAATTAATTAACTAATTTATAAAATTATGATTAATAAACTAAAATGATTCAGTAGCTTAAGTATGAAATTTAAGGAGTATCTCTCAATCATTTCATCTGATATTTCGAAAACTAGATACGAATGCTTAAAACTATTTAAGGTAATTGTAGGATCCATTCAAAAATTTTTACTTTATATTAAATAATCTAGAATTTAGGAAAGATGTACTCAGTCGAACTGATCAATATCAATATGAACTATTGTTAGCAGAGTATCGGTGGTTATAACCCACTCTCAGAAAAATTTTTATTCAGTAAATCATTCTTTTTGAAAGTTCAAATTTGTTACGTGGATGGCTCAGACCCTTTAAGCCCGATTCTGAGAACACGGATAAGTTGATTAACATATAAAACTTCTTTGACCCAGCTGAATAATACCAAAATTTAAGTGTACGAGTAATTAAATAAATTTTTAACCGACTTTAACAAAATAGGAGGAGTTTATCAATTCCTGTGTATTTTTTCCCGTTTTGTTAATTTTTGTATACGAACAACTTTGTGAACAGATTTTCAAAATTATTTTTTGTTTGAAAGGGTTTGCTTATAGTTGGAACTTGTTCCGAAAATCTCAGGGGCAATTTGCCCGCCCAAAATATTGATTATCGCATAATTCCCCCAATTCATGGACCGCCTTTGAAAAAAAAATTATATGAAAGTGTAGCTTGCAATTTGATTTCACAGAAATTTAAATGGAAATCGCTCGCACAAAGTGGGCGCCCGTTATGACGATATAACATAACTCCTCCTTTAAAAATTTTTTATTTATGAAGGAATTTCAATCTTTGCTAGAAATGGATTATATCGGTTTTTAAACCAACCCATAGTTGCTTCGGTTTTGTAATCTGCTCGATTTGCCAGAACTATTTTGTAAATATTTTTATAAAAATGGATGGCATACACAGCGACTTTGTATAATTTACTTTGCTGGTAACGAATCGGTATATCAGTTGAAGTTGTTTTATGTCTGACATTTTAAATATTGGACTGTTGTATGAGTCCCATTGTTTTATCAATCACTTTGACATAAAACTTAATTAAAATATTAGTACATGATTCTACAGATGCCATAATGTTATTGCTTTACAAATGCAAGTTAGCGATACTTGGTTTCATAAATAAAACTTATACTGAAAAAACTTACCGGTTTAATTCAAAATTATCCGAAAATCTTTGAGTCATAATAGTTGGATCAATTTTGCCTGTATTTGGATTTATTTGATTAATGAAACGTTTCCGGTTGCGCATCAGGAAGTTCTGGACATTGCCGTAACGACAGTATTCAACAATAACCATTAATTCACCTAAAAAGGAAATTGTAAACTTATCAAAATCGGTAAAATCATCACAAATTGTGAGGAATAATTTTCAATTTGAAAAATTTCAATTTGTGTTAAAATCAATAAAAAAATTGCAATCTTACATTTTTTATATACTAAATTGGAAAGCTTTTAAAATTTAAACGATTTACGAATTTAAATTATATAAAATTTCTAATCAATTGACTAATTTTATGTTAAATGACATACATAAATATAATTAATTTAAATCAATTTAAAATTGTTGTTTGCGAAGATTTCAAAAACAAAATGCTTCATTAAATCGTTTACTTACGTTTTGCTATATTTTTTGTCACTGCTCCCAACAAATTGACCACATTCAAATGTTGGCCCAAGTGCACCATTATTTTTAATTCCGACACTAAGGCTCGCATAACTTCATTATTTGCCTGACGTTTAACCATTTTCACAGCTACAACACTTTCTTTCTCTTCGGGCCTTATACCCTCAGCATGAGCTTTGAGGACAACACCAAAAGCTCCCGCACCCAGTTGTTTGCCCAATTTAAGTTTTTCCCGCGGAAACTCAAAACCCCGATCGTAGGGCAGTAGATCAGCCTGTTCGTCTAAAGTTAAGGCTGGATTTATATGTTCAACAGCACCTTCTTCAAAGTTGGCCAAACCGGCAGCCTTAAGTTCGCGCAAAAGTTTGCGCTCACGCTTGACACGGATATAAAGATAGATTACCAAACCGATTAGAACCAAGAGTAGAACTAAAATGCCGGCTATCCAGCCCAAAGTAGGACCGGGAATGTCTAAAAAAGGGAAAAATCATTTCATAAACGAATGCTTAAATATATTTGGTCTTACAACTTACTGGTTATTTTTATATCGACATTTTCCTCTATGGAACCCAATCTATTATAAACTTTACACTTGTATTGACCCTGATCTTCTGGCCTTAAATAGGGTATTACAAGGACAGCCTGGTTATCCGTATCGTTATTTAGTATCATCTCATCGTTCTTATACCATTCAACTGTGGCTTTAGGTATAGCCTCTGATTCGCATCTCAGTTCTACTGAATCGCCTAGTTTTCGTTCAATCCTATCCCCCAAATTGGTACTGACCATGCGCGGCGAAGATGGCTCTACAAATGTTGATGAAAACTGTTTTATTTTTGAATGAGGTCCAATTTGCTTTAACTTACCATGTGTAATAATACTAAAAAGACGCGATTCCGTAGACTCATGGTTTATGCTCCTTGCCCTACATTCATACTGTCCCTGTTCTGAGTCTTTAATACTCTTAAAGGTTAAGGATTTTTGATATGAGTACGGAGTTGATGAATTGTGTACAATAATATCTTTAAGAAATCATATTATTTTCAGATAAAATACTCTCTATACTTTTTTTATGTAACATACTTTCCGTTCCCTCGATTAGATTGCCCTTCTCATCGTACCAGTCAATGTCACCCGAAAAATAATAGGCCACAGCCGCACATGTTATGCTAACCTTATCGCCTAAAGCTATAATATCATGATCCTGTATGCCATAAATGGTCATGTTATCGTTGATGTCACGTATTAACACATGACTTTTAGCTAAAGCTCTACCGATTTTATTCATGGCAGCACAACGTATTATACCAGGGGACTTTGGTTCAAAATATAAATCGTAGATAAACTCAATGGCAGTGGCTCCATTTGATGATGAGGTTTCCTGAAATATTAAATTCTCTGTGATTTGAAACAGCTAGAAATCGATATTGAACTTACATTAAAATCTTGTATAACATCCTTGGAGCATGACGGCCATCGTGGCATAATGCTACACGGCTCGAATGCCCAAGATACTAAAGCCTTCTGATGCGATTGCACAAGACACTGAACGTGAGCAATTTCATTGGCATGAACATAAACATCGTTCATTATAATGATCGGTATATCTTCTATGGTGACAGTGAATTCGCGTTTCAAAGAGGTCTCGGAATTTGTGGCCTCCACCACATAAATGCCCGTGTCCCATAAACGTGTTTTGAATATTTTCAAAGTTGACGACATATCATCGGTAGTTATATCAAATTTATGATTACTAAAGATCTCGGTGCCATTGGGATTATACCATTTTAATTTGGGCCAAGGATAACCGCTATAACGTACAGACATTTGCACTGTCTTGTTGGCCTTCTCATTGATCTTGTAATAGTCATTGGACTCACGCATTTTAATATAGCTTTCATCTTTGCGTACAATTAACATGTTGTAAGAGGATTTGGCCGTATTCGAGGAATGATCGGAAACGTTGCAAGTATAACGGCCGGAATCAGAAGTTTTGGCATTTTTTACGGTCAAAATATTACGGCTGTAAACGTGAGTATCAGTGACATTGATGTTGGCGTAGCTTTTCTCAATGAAACGAGTCTGAAATGTTTATAATAAATATAAAATTGAATGATTAGAAATTGTTTTTCCTTTTAACACAAAATTGATGTTATTAGTAAAAATTGTTTCTAAATCTATACGAAAAAATATTCTCAAATACGATAAATTAATAAATAAATTTTACCTCATCCCTTTGCACACCATCGGGTAAAACCCATTCAATTTTGTATTTGACATCGTGGGCGATTTTTACATCACATATCAATTCGAAAGTTCCGCCTTCAGGAGCATGATGTTTGGCATTCGATGTCACATTGGGCTTATCCACATGTGTGGTATATGCTGTTTTTGTTGTTTTGTAAAAAAAATATATAAAAACATTTTAAAATGTTTAAACATTTTTCCAATTGTGCAATTAAATCAAAATAAAACTACATGGGAATCATTTTCATGCAAGGTTTAAAGAAATTATTTTTAACGAATTATAAAGCTTCAAAAACTAACTTTTATTTGGTTTCAGTAAAGTTTTTGTTTTTGGCTTTGTATTTCGATAACTTAAAAAATATAATGAAAACTACATATAAAATAAATGTAAATTAAAATAAATATAAAATAAATTAAAAATTATAAATTGTTAAGGCAAAAAATATACTAAAAATTAAAGCTTTTATAAGTGAATGCTGCATGTAATTGAAACCGTTCTAGGATAATTATTATTATCAATACAAAAGTATTTTAAAGTTTTTGACATTTAAGTAAAGCACTTTAAAATATTTTTAACATTTTAAAAATAAGCTTGAAAATATTTGTAAATGAAATGGTTAAAGAAAAGCTTTTAATAATTGCTTAAAGTAACTTTTTTTTTATTTTCTCTTCTAGAATGGGATTTAGGAAAAATAAATTATTAAAAAAATATTTTCCAAATTTGTTATTCGAGATATTATCCAAAATAACTATTTTATTGTTTGCTGTTGGCTTAGCTGAGTATATGCCTGTATTTCATTGGCGCTAACCAAATCATCAGTACCCTTTTAGCCAAATCATGATTGAAAAGTATTCAAACTCGTATGCTTATGCCACAGACTACAAATAGTATATGAGAATTCAAACAGAACTCATTCATATTTTTCTATTTGTAATCAACAAAAAACACACAAGTATAATAGCTTTAGCAAGCTTTTGTACAAACACAACACAACAAACAATTATAATTGACTTGCGTCTCTTTATTTTTCTTTTTAAGCCAACAACAAACAATAAAATATTAAATTGTTATTTTGGAGAATATCTCGAGTAACAAATTTGATCAATTTTCTTTTATTTTCTTAATATTTTTGCTTAACAACTTTTTTAATGCATTTAAAATGCTGTATAAGTTATTTCAATAAAAAGTTTAAGCGCTCTTTCTAGAATGGGATTTAAGAAAAATAAAAAGAAATTATTTTCTAAAAAAAAAACTGTATAAAAAAGAAATAAAATTTAAAGTTTAAACTATATAAGCTCGAAATTATTAAAGAATCAAATAAGCATGTGAATAGTTTTTAAGCAAATAAATTATCCGAAAATCGTTTAGAGCTCGGTAAATTATTTTAAAAAATTTATTGGGAAGTACTTTTTTAAATAAAAAAATTTTCCTAACAAATAGTTGCCTATTTATAAAAAGAAAACTTCTACGTAATCGGTCTTTAAATGCTTTATGACTAAAAAAAGTTTACTTAAGTAACTTTTTAAGTAATTTTCTTTCATACAACACTTTAGACTTTTTGTTCACAAAATTTTTTGGTCGTTAGACAAACGTTAAAATGCTATAAAAACGACTAAAAATTCTTAAAAAAAACAAAGTTTAAAAGAAATATAAAAATGTTGTATGGTGTTTTAATGCTCCTCTGAAGAAATAAATTTTTTAATTAATGAATATCGCTATTAATATATTACTAACTCCTGTTTCCTTGTATATAATTTCAGATAATAAAAGTTGAATAAAATTAAGCAGATGGCTTTAACAATTAAGGTGAGTCTAATTTTTACTATTAAAAACATTTATAAAAGAAAATCTTTTGATATTTTCAAGCTTTTATATGATTTAATATAATTTTCAATGAAATCTTTCAAGTGCTACTAATTAAGCTTAAACCAATAAAATTTAATTATATCTTCTGCAGGCTTTGATCTTAATCATAAAAGCTTGTTAGTTACTACATAAAACATGCAATAGAAATTAGAGTTAAGTGTTGATTTGTTAGTCATTATTTTATAACTAGATTAGCCACAGTTTAGTGCCATTATTTTAGCTTAAAACTTAAAAACATAAAATAACATTTTATATATTGGCAAACTTCCAGTAAAAGCCCATTAACGAAAGAATTCACAGAAAAAACAAACTTGCAAACGAACAAAATCATGCTTAAAAAGTGAAACGAAATCTGAGTGAAAAACGAAAACACAAAATGTAGTAAAAAAAACACAAGGACAATAACAGAGGAAAGGACACACACAAACAAAACGAACTTACTAGTCGAACGATAATGATGAGACGGACGTCTGGTGGTAATTTGACGAGATTCTCTACTATGTTGCGATAAAATTAATTTTAAATTTTCAAAATTTAAGTCACTATTGTAAATGTTCGAGTCTGTAGATCGTTTTGTCCACCCCTCAAGGTGTAAAGTTGGTCTAGTTGTTGAGTCTACATAACGTTTTTGTCTATAAGTTTTTGCAACCGAAATTGAATTACTGTAGTCCTCTCCATCATCATCAACATCAACATCAAGATCAACATCATCATCATCATCATCATCATCACCATCATCCCGTTCAATGCCATTATCGTAAACTAGACTAGCGTTATACCCATCACCAATAATGCGCATATGTATGTTAATGCTTAAGACGACCACACCATCATCTGAAGTAATGTGATTTAAATTTTCTAAATATGCATTTGTTTGATTTTCAACACCAGAAAGGACATCATTGACAAGACGAGTATTTTGTTCGGTTAAATTGACAGAAATACTGTTAGTGGCATTCAAATTGTTAGTTACTGAACTTTGTTTCGTAGTAAATTTATTAGTGGTAGTTTTTGTTGTTTCTGGTGGTTCTAAGCTTTCTGTGATTAGCTCCACATGTTCCAAAGTAGTCGATTTATCCAATTGGGTTGAATGTAGTGAAGCTAATTTCAAAAATGATTAATTCTGTTATTTATCAATCGATTTTCGTTTTAATAAAGAAAGACATAAGGATAGAAAGAAAAACACACGCACCAAAACATGAAAGGAAAAGTATTTAGTATATTTTTTGACGTTTCACCGAAAATATTCTTCACCATTTTATTAATTTTGGTTTTAGTAATTCATCCCTTTTTAACCACATAGATGTTATTATTATTATTATTTTCTTTGAAACTACTTAACACTCGTTTCTAACAGTGTATGCATTTGCAACAAATACTTTTTCCATTATTTAACGTTTGTTTTTTGTTTTTTACACATTTAATTGAAAAGACCATTAGAAAACTTAAAAAAAGAGACGGAAAACAAGCACAAAACAGGGGTGCAAAACTCACTATCAATGATTTTGTTACCCAAAATAATTTCAATTTCCGTTTGTTCCTCCTCGTTAGCTGGGGCCGGTATCTTCGGCCGGCAGATGTACATGCCACTATCTTCAAAACCTCGTATTTCGATGACAAAACCCAAACGTGGATTATAACGTATACCGGTATTACTGGCAAAAGTCTAAATAATTAAAAATATAATTTAATGAAAGTAAAAGTTTGACAATAAATTAAAGGCAAAAACTATTTCGTTAAGTGCAAGCAAGTTTAAAAAGCTTAATTTTTTGCGTAGAGAAATGAAAATGTTTACATTAATGTATGCGAGCTTATTTAGTGTAGGTGTTTAGAAGAAAAGTTTTTCCATTAATGTCCTTATCAGATCAAACAAGATCACAGTTACATGAACGTCAAAATAAAAGACAATATGATATAGATAAAAAATTAAAGAGCTTTGAAAATTACAATAATATATCAAAACTTTTATTACTATTTTTGTTTGCTAGAATATAAAACTTTTAATTTGGTTTTTGCGAAAATTTTTAAAGTGTATTTTTAAGCTTAAGTTAGTTCAGTTTGACCTTCGTAGACTAGTAGGTAGTGTACTAGACTCGTAGTGCGAAGGTCCCAGGTTCGAATCCTGCCGCAGAACTCTGGCAGTTTGAAAGGGAGCGCACAACAAGCCTTCACTGGCTTAAGTGTATGTCGTATGACATGGGCTATCACACCCCTCCAATCAACCTAACCTAACCTAACCTAGTTCAGTTTTTAGATAAAGGATAAAAAGCTTAAAAATTTCTATTATAAAAGTATTATTTCTTTTCTGATGGAAAAAGCTTTATAATAATTTTTTTAATGCTATAAACAGAAGACCCTTTAAAAAAATTTATTAAAAAATATAAAATCTTTCCAAAACTATTTGAACAAAAAAATTTTTATAAATTGTACATTGTGTATTTATTTATTGCAATTGTCAACTTTTTTTAAATCAATTCATAGTTTGTTGGCTGTGGGAGGGGGTAAGACGGACAATTTGTTTTGTTCTCTCACTCGTACATATTCACACAATTTCTCACAATAAACGAATACTCGTATTGCAAGTTCTAAGAAAAGGAATTAAAATTTCATCAACAAAAATTGACAAGTGTAAACGTAAATGCAACTTCAAAGAAGGAAAAGCAAAATTGTATAAAGAAAAGTTGACTGGGTCTATTAAAGGCTTATGTTTAAAAAGAAATGCTTTAAAGCCTCAAAAAATTATTTAGTAACATAAAAAATTTTAATTTTTTTCTTTGCTTATAAGAGCAATTAAATAAAAGTTTTTGTGATTGAAATAGATTTGAAGTGTTTTTAACCGGGAAATATTTGTCCCTGGTTGCAAGAAAACATTTCGTGTGGTTTTAGGAGAACGTGATTTTTAAGCAGCTTTTAAATGAAAAGCTGTAATTTTTTGTTAGAGATTTGTTTAAAAAGCTATTATTTCTAATCAATTTCAAAAAAGAAAGAGTTGATCAATTCATGCATTTATTTTTTTTTTGTTTTTTTTTTTGAGATTTATATAATAAACTTTATTTGGGAGCTGATTTTCAAAAATTTTTTGTTTGAAAGGTTTATATTTTTTCGAAGATTGGACGGGTAATGTAATTATATCATAACTCCTCCATTAATGGACCGATTTGTTGGTCCAATGATTTTTTTCAAATCGGAAATTTGCCCCCATAATTCTCCCATTTATCGAGCGATTTCGTATAAACTTTTTATTCGAAAGTGTAGCTAGCAGTTTCTTACGAAGGTATTTCAATATTTCCTGGGAGTAATTAATAAACTAAAAATGGATTATATAGGGTTGGTTCGGTTTTGTAATCTGTTTGATTGGTTCTTTGTATTATAGTCGGCTTGTTTGCCACAATAATTTTCTAAATACTTTAAACTAAAGCTTCAACAGGTTGGATGAATTTTGGAAAGGATATTCATAAAAGCAATGCAGCATCTTTAAATGAAATGAAATAAACAAATAAAATTAACACTTTGAAAATGTCTCCAATAGACTTTTTACATAAAAATTTTGTGTTAAATCGGATTTCATAAGAATAATGCAATTTCGCATAAAATTTATTATTTTACGAGTACAGGATTTATAAAGCACAATGTAGATTTATGTTCTTGAAAGCTTTTCATGATGATTTTTTATGAATAGATATATTCAGATCACGTGGTGGCTGCTAAGCAAATTAGAACATTATTTGTGTTTTATTTTTCTTCATTTAATTCAATATTTCTTGAAAGGCTTTTAATTTAACTTTTACATCGAGAAAATATTGATTTCTTGAGAATAAGACAAGTAAAGAGCGAAGAGGAAGGTTTTTATTATATTTATTGCAATAACGTTTTGAACTATCCACGAAAACTTAATAATTCTGAATTTCTTTGGAACTATTAGAAATCTATGTATGATGTACGAGTAGATAATATCAATATTTTTCTACGAAATTAGTTTTTGGCGCATAAGTAAATTTTATGCAAGAGTCGATGCTGTTGATAAGAAGCACAATGATTGGGTGACATAAAAAGGATACCTTGACTTAAATCTGCAAGTCTGACATTGTTGCAACGAATTGATCTCTTGTATGTATTATTTCTGTTGTATGTACATTTTTATGCTTTTAGTAAATCATGTATATACAAAGATATATTTATATATTTAATTTCGTTTAATATATTTATGTATATCTAAATATATGATTATATTGAAAAATTGATTCAATAACTAATTGGCTGCTAAATGTGAAATTCCTTAAATCACATCTAAGAGCCCCAGTTAATTAAATCACTTAATCAAATATTAAATTTAATACTAAGATTTTTTGCAACTTTGTGTTAATTTAAACTACTCGCAAAATACCTTTTTGATAAAAATATAGAATATTTAACAAAATTAAACACATACGCAAAACATGAACAGTTAAAGGGGTTTCATACGTTTGATCTTTGAAAAGGCCAACACAACTGAGTAGTGATGGGCACGTATCCAGACCATGTACGATAAAACCCAATTTCGGATTATAACTGATACTCTCGTAGACAAAACCCGTTTTACTGCTGGTTTTTTGAGTTTTTAGTGTAATATTGGAAGATCGAATGGTAAATGCAGTGTTATTGTGTTCATCATCCTAGAAGACAAGTTTCATAATTGAGGATATTGAATGGATTTTTTTTTTGATAATTAAAAAACGAAATACTCGTATGGAAAATTAAAAGAGGTCCAATTCGTCACAATTTTAGGCGCCGGCGTGTGAACGAATAATGGCGGCGGCTGCAGCCGATATTTCCCTTAATAGGCTTGTAAATAAAAAATTGTCGATGTCATAGAATTAGCAACATGAAAATAATTAAGAGTTTTATATATAATTAAAATAATTATATTCGCCGAAATTTCAACCACATATTAATCAACGACTTGGACACAAATTATTCTTTGCAGTTTTTCTCATAGAATATGATCGTCGAAATCAGAAGACATTTTGTGTCGAACTTTGTGAGAAGTATAAGAAAAATATATTAAGGAAATAAATTGCAATTTTTTGATAGTCTTTGCCGGTTTTACGTTTCGAGTGTAAAATAATAGGAAATTTTTTTATAAATTTTATAATCGCTAAATTTAATGACAGCACAGCCACCATTTTCTGCACATAAAAATTTAAATGAATTTCTTTGTATGCAATTATTTTTAAAGAAAATTTTATAACTTTATGGATTAAAATAACGGCTCATTCATGTGGGTTTGTAAATGTGGTTGACGAAAATTAGCCGATCCCAGCTGTGTCATCGCTGGTGGCCTGAATAATTAAATTAAAGTCTACGGCGGCTGTCAGTCGTCGTTTAGCCACACGAATTGGACCTCTAGTTATTATGTAAAATATGTGTATAATGAGGCTTTTATTAATATTTCAATGGAATAAATGAATTTAAAGTTCTGAGGTAGATTACAGTGTGATGAACTATTT
Organism: Germaria angustata; assembly: GCA_963681545.1. Lineage (NCBI taxonomy): Eukaryota > Metazoa > Arthropoda > Insecta > Diptera > Tachinidae > Germaria > Germaria angustata. Next base: position 19,264,970 of record OY812999.1, on the reverse strand, counting down.
ACTAATATTTTGTAAGAAAATGAAAGATAATGCGTAAAAGTTATGATAAATGAAGTTAAGAACATGAGAAAAAATTCACACTTTCTTACATACTTTAAAGTTGTTGATTGTTTCGTGTTTAATATTAGTTAATTAACAAAATTAGTAAACAAATTTTTATGATCTCTAAAGTAAGTAAAGGGTTAATTTATGAAGTATTTTAAAGAAATAAAGAAAGGCAAGAAGCTTTGACTATTTTATTTATTTTTATATGAATAAATGGTTAATGCTTTAGCACAGCTAAACATGAAATCCTTAGAATTTAATTTCTATAAGACTTATACAGAGAAAAATGTCAAGGAAACGAATTTAAATAAATTAAAAGCAAAGCTTAAATACACATAACATATCAGCTTTGATACACACTGTAGCTGTGATCGATTATTCATCATTGATCTATCGATGAAACTAAACTAAACTAAAGTTACGATATATGAAAATTCTTTACTTCACAGTGTCAAACTCATTGTTTTTTCAGGAAAGTTTCAGTATTTGAGTTTCAAAAATAAAAAATTTATTTGAAAGTCTTAAAATCTTTACTTTTCTAAATCTCATTAACTCTTGCTTTATCATCTTCGTATGTATATTTTAAGCAACTTCAAAGCTTGATGAGCTTTTCAATTAAAAATATACCATATGCAGGATATTTTGTTCCAGTTTTGTACTATTAATATTTCTAATTATGTACGAGTATATGTATGTAGTATTAGAAAAATTCTATTTGATTAAAAACTCTCTCTCTCTCTCTCTCTCTCTCTCTCTGATGTAAAGGAATGATCCACTGATGTAAAATGCTAAACTTAAAAAAAATCTGATATGTATATATATGCTAATAAATATTTAATTGGTGTGTTACATACATATATTAAAAATATACTGGCAGAGCTTTTTAAAAAGCTTACTTGAAATGTCTATTAAGTTTATACTTATATGAAAAGCACTAAATTTCTAGAAATATTCAAATGAAATTTTTCTAGCCTTTTTAGACGAATTCACTGTTTAAAAAGTTTTGAAGGAAATAAAAGCGAATTCGAATTAAGAAATAGATTTAAAAGGAAAGAACAAAAGAACATAAAGCTTCTTACAGTTCAATATGATAGACAAGTTTTTGTGGGAATTAATGAAAAAAATAGTTCGTGATTTTGCTGTTTAAGTCTAGGAAATATGTGAATGAATAATTTTAAGCAAAAAAAAAAAAATAAAAAATAAATCATTAAAATGTGAAATATCTAATGCACAAGCTTTAAAAGCTTTAGTTAAGCTTTGAATCTTACCGAACCACTGGGTGTTGTTAATATGACATCATAATTTGGCATAGAAGGCTTACAGGGTATTACTGCATCTTGGAACTGTATGACATATGTCACGGGAAATGCCATAGGGGCCAGTAAATTGTTTTGATCTAAATCACAGTGAAATTTCATTAAGTCTCAAGTGTTTGATCAATTATATTCAAAAGCTTACCATTTACATAAATGTATATAGACGAAGCTAAATTACTGTTTGTCAAATCGGTCAGCTCAGAATCTTCCATTACATTCAAATCTTTCTTTAAAGCACTCGACTTTACACAATAATAATTGGCCACGTTCATATAGTTGACCTGCTTCAGAGTCAAACTACTACCAAAATGCCTCTTCTGATCTTGTGGTATATAGGAGCTCTCTTCAGCCATTATGGCATCGAATGGATATTTCCACACTATCGGTTCTGTGTCTTCACATCTAATGGTAAAATCGCTATTTTCTTCTAATTGTACCTCTTCCAATAAAGGTATGATAAGTGGTGCCCCCAGTGCCACTGCAACATTTTCATTGTAATCATCATCGTCAATATGATCGCGCTTACTTATACTATTTGTTGGGGTCTTGCTGGTTGTTGGTGGTTTTGGATGCGGCACTACAAAAGGGAAAAAATGAAGCGAAATGATAGAAGAGACACATTAATAATGTTTACGAGAGTAAATTACAAAAGAAAAGTATTTTGTTTTTATTGTTATTGTTGTTGTTGTTAATTGCATTTGACAGTTACTGTCTGGCGGCAATAGTTTGCTTCTTGTTGTTTTCTTCTTTTTTAATGAATGCCATATCATTATAATAAAATTATTGTTTTCTTGTTGGTTTTTTTCTTCTTCTTCGGTTTGTGTAAAATAATGATTGAATTTGAACTTTCATTTTTCCATACAAGAACAGCGCGTCTCAGTTCTCTTGATTGTGCTGTGGTAGTGTGCGTAAAAGAATCTGTATGCGTCGGTTCAAGTATCTGCAGTTATCTGTTTTACATGGAGATGTTGCACTTTGTGCAGACATTCAAATCAAAGTTTTCCTCGAAAATGTTACGACTATGAATGAGGTTTCTAATATATTCTAGGGCTATAGATCAAACATTCATTTTTATTAGAAGGTACTCGTTGTCAAAGGAAAATGCATTTAAAAAAGAAGTGTATAAAAGACTGTAAAAATTATAAAAACTCTGATCGAAACTTTGAGAAGAACTTGTACGAGGTCTGATCAATAGAAAAGGAGAATTTTGAATTAGCGATTTTTTTTATGTTGGTCTCGAACATATGTTCTTAGTTGAGTTTGTTTTTGTTTTTCTTAGTTTCTTTGTGAGAGGCATAACAGTTACACGTGTTTTGCTTGCACAGCAATTTTCTGCTGTAGAATAAAATGGATCAAAGAATTTGCATTAAAATCAGTGCTCAAAAGCACTTAAAATGTTGAGAGGTGCATATGGTGATTGTACTCTGAGTCAGAAAAATGGTTACAAGTGATACAAGCTTTTCAAAGAAGGCCGAAAAGATGTGAATGACGTCTTTCGTCCTGGAAGCTCCATCACATCAAAAACCGATGAAAATGTTGAGAAAGTGTTAAAATTGTTATGAAGAATCGTCGAATCACTATTAGAGAAGTTGCAGTGGATATCGGTTGGCTCATGCCGTACAATTTTTTTCGTAAATTTTGGGCATGAAGCGTATGGCGGCGAAGCTCTTTCCGAAATTGCTAAATTTTTTACTTAAAAAACCTTCGCTTGGGAATCGATCAAAAAATGTTGAATGACGTTAACGACGATCCAGATTTGCTTAAATGGGTCATAATTGGTGACAAATCGTGGGTAGATGAGCATGACATCGAAACCAAAGTCCCATCGTCCCAATGGAAGAGCCAATACCAAAAAAAAAAAACAAGTTCGATCAAATGTCAATGTTTTGATCAATGTTTTCTTCGATTACCGTGGCGTAGTGCATCATGAGTTCTTACCACATGGTCGTACGGTTAATAAGGAGTATTGTCTTGAAATTATGCACCGCTTGCGAGAAGCAATACGGAAACGATAATGCACCTGGTCACTCGTCATTGCTTGGGTGAAAAGAATACCGTAATCATGTCTCAGCCACCGTATTCACCAAATTTGGCTCCATGCGACTTTTTCCTGTTCCCAATCGTTCTGCGACGATTGAGTAGATAAAAACCGAATTGCTGAGAGAGCAAAAGGTGAATATCGGAACTGCTTCCAGAATTTAAAAAAAAAACGCTGGCACAACTATATTATATCTAAGAGGGAAAGCTTTCAAGCGGACAAAATAGAAATTGATGAATAAATTAATATTTTTGGAGAAAAATTAAATTTCAGCGTTTCTTTTCAATAGACTTCGTAAGTGTTTCAGTTTACTTTATTTAAAATTCTGTCAGGCATTTTCAAATGAAAAATATTAAAATGTCTGTATGTGTTTAAAAATCTTTGTTCCTTATTTTTGGAGGAAGTAAGCAAGTTGCAATTGGTAATTCCAACTGTTGTCTCTGTTTAGCGATATCGAATCAGCGGATGTCGATTGGTATTATCCACTAACAGAATGAATACGCACCACTGAAAGTTAAACATGACTTGCACTGGTGTCATTTCAGGGATGATCAGGATCCAGCGGGAGCTTAAAGGAACTTAACATATTAAAGCTGAGGTGTTAATTCTAGTTAAATCATCGTTAACACTGATCTTGTTGAAGTTTCGTCAGTCTGTATGTCTCTCTGTGTATGAGAATAAAGCTTCCTGTCGATACAACGACACACTTTGTTTAAGGTAACTATACAACAGTGTAATGGATACGTATTAGAGCTCTGCACAAGATTACTTTCGCAAGTATTAAGGTTGCAACGAACAGGTACTAGAATTGAAAACTATAAAATCATGATTTAAAATTGTGAATTATGTTGACCATAATATAATCGTTTTTTTTTTTCAAATCTTTCTAGTTTATGCTAGTCGCGGCATTACTTTTGCGAGAGTATTTGGAACAAAACAATTGATCTATCAAAATATCTTATACACAGCTCTAATTGATAAATAATTCTTAAATGTAAATACCAAAACAAAGTAATAATCCATTGAAACATTGAAATTTTATGAATTTATTTGAACTAATACAAATATTTAATTCAATAAATAGAAGCAAATGATTGCAAATATAATCGTCATAATTATTTTCTTTTTTAATTTGATTTAATCAGCAATTCATATTCAATCCACATTTTAATAGAGAAAAACCTAATAAAAATTAAAAAAAAAACAAATGAATAAACATTGCAAGTATTATAATCTGAATAAATGCTTTCAATGCAATTACATGTGAGGAATTTGACGTAAATAAGGTTTTTTTTATTAGTTTTAGCAGAACTTTTAAACCATATTGAGTTTTGTTTTATTTTTGTATTGTTCCTTGAAGTACTGTAAGGTTGAAGGTCTACTGATTAGTTGGTATTAGCTACAATGAAATGCAGACATATGGAACAGCTTAAGCTGCAACAAATAATAATTTTTAAAAAGGTAATGAACCTAAATTTAGAAAACTTAAATTGGGTATACATTGTAATTAAAACAATTGTGAAAAGATTTTAAAAATTTAAGAAAAAAAATTTCCTGAAAATTTAAAACAAAATTAAGCAAAATTTCGAAGTTAAGTTTTAATAAGATTTAAGGCTAGTTTTTGACTTCGTATTTAAATGTCATTTAACTTTAATTTCTATAAATTTATCATTTGTTGTGGTTTTAGCTGTTCATATGCCGACATTTCATTGATCGCTTAACCAAATCGTTAGTGAACTCTAAGCAGTTGGAATATATTCAACTCACAGCTAACGCTACAGCAAACAATAAATATATTAAGTTGTAATTCTTTAAACGATTAGTTGGGAAGAATATCCTAAATAATAAATTTCAATATTAAGTCTAAGTTCAAATATCAAATTCAGAGTTCAAACTTTAAATATAAAATTCAGTTTTTTAATGCAACTCTAAATGATATTTCCATAACATTTATATGTCTATTAAAATACATTTGAAGTTTATTTAAGTTAAACGCGTATTAAACTTGACATATTTCATTATTTATGTATGTCAAACACCTGTTTTTGGAAACTGTGCAAGTTTTTTTTGAAAGCTTAATGATATTTAAATGGAATTTAATCTTAAAAGGTATTCATGACAGGGCCTAAGTAAAATTCTCTATAAAATGGGGAAACTTTTCCACAAGATGAGTTCAGATGAGTTTAAATCTCATCTGACTCCTTTATGGAATGACGATTGAAAAAGAACAGAGGAGCTAAATTCAACTGCTAGCTGGGATAGAAAATTTTAAATAATATTAGATAGAACTCTCTATTATCAGCGAGGACATTTTTCTTAGCATCCAGTAAAAAAAAACCACATGAGAAAAGCGATATACGGCAACTATTGTTTTCTAAAATTGAGTATAATCTCTTAAATTTTATTTCAATAGTTGAGGTATTTGCTTTGGATGGCGAAGACCTTAAAATTAATAACTGATTATGAATAGTGCAATTTTTGCATTGTTGAAGCCTTCCGTTTGGAAGGCCAGTTCACTTCACTTTCAAGGGAAATAGCCATATATATTCACAAAGAATGACCAAAGCACCGATTGCTGCATCCTCGTGCGAAATTAGTCCTTTTTAATATGATCCAAAGTAGAATTCCAAGCTTAAAGCCCACTTTTGTGGAAATTGACGTGGTAGTTATCATAATATATATTACTTAGTCATTTAAAATCTAATATGGTAATAGCTTTATCGATCTGGGCTCTTTTTTCAAAGAAAACCTTCCCTTTTTGAAACCGCTACAAGATACAACGACCAAAATAAAAATAAAAAAATGTGTAGAAATTCTTTATCATACACTAATTCAACTATTTCCCTGTAAAAGAGGATAACACCATGACAAACAAAGGTCAGGCAGAGCTACTACCTTCTGGTAAAAAAGATAGGAATCAAAGATTAGCGAGGTTCCTCAACACTACACTACAATACAGAGGGGACGTTGTTTCTAGGAAACAACAGATGGCAGCCCCCATTATTCTAGGACCTGCTACAGCACTCCAATCGTCTACTTAGCTGGAGCAACAACCAATTAACGAAACTGATACAAGGCAAAATAACAATAGACTGGATAGATGCTTTGTGGAAGCCATTATACTCCCAAGAGGGGTAAAGAAGAAAAAAAAAATAACTCAACTATTTAAACCGGCTTCAATCAGATTGGAATTCTGGATAAGGATCGACGAAGCACAAAGGAGCAACTTCATTATAGTTCATAAGAGACAACTATTGAAATAATTGACTTAATTTCAAAATTTTTACGTTATTCATTCTATTCCGTGCCACTGTCTTTAACATTGTGTTTAATCTATAATAAATTAAATTAACTTTTCTCTTTTGCACAATTTTTCAAGTCACATTGATTAATTGGCAAATTGTTAAGCCAACCAGGTTGTTTGGATTCCAAATATGAACATTTATCACTTCATGACATCTAACGACAAATCATTCGGTCGATCAATAAGTGAAAGAAACCGGGAGACATGTAAATTAAAGTTGGCTGATTTGAAGCATGCGTGTGTGTGGCATTTTGGATAACTCCCACAATTTCTTGGGAAAATCTAACACTTAATAAAATACACATTATAAATGCAGTGGGAAAAAGTTTATCAAAAAATTATAATTGATCAACCGTACAAAATGCTAAAGTACAACTATAAAAGCAAACGTGCTACAATTTTTAAATAATTAAAAAGTCTGACCGACAATTGTTTGTTTTTTTTTAATTTTTTTTTTGTGCGGCAAGTAACAGTTTTTAAATCGTCTCGATCCAAATAATACTGATGGCGTTGGTGTTGTCATATGAAATTTAGAAGATGTCACACAATTGATAAATATTTTCATTTGCAACAATTTCTATTTGAAATTCAAGTCTTTCGCAAACTTGGATGGCACAGTTAACAATTAAGTATGAAAAGTGTTTCAATTCTTTAAACCCAATGTGGACTTTAAACTGTCGGAAAATTAAAAAAAAAATTCACTTTGAATACGAAAAAAAACAAAATTATTGAAATTTATATGGGCGATCGTTTGTGGTACTTATTTTATTGGCATCATTAGCACCATCACACATAATTTCATTTCAATTTGTATGCGTGCCTTAAATTTTTAATAAATAGTTTTAAATTTTTTTCTGGTATATCGTCAACAAATAGTACGAGTATATGGGAGTAGATGTGTAGCTATTGACGACTACAACGCCAGCAGCAGTTGATGTGTTGATTCCAATAACAAATGATTGTATTGTTTTGATACAATTTCAATCAGATTGTGGCGCATTGAATTAAGGCATGTACATATAAATAAATAAGTTGCAATATATTAAGAATTATGGTATATTTCCAACAAGAAAACGTTGCTTGATCGATCTATTACACTCAAGAAAAGGTGTTAGTAAATTTTCTTAGCGGAAATGCAGGTGCTTTCAATCATAAAATGTTTTATAGTAATTCAATCACATACATACATATATAGAAATTTTAAAAACATATCGTATGTACTCATATAAATTAAATTGATACGATTATATTTCATATGTGGCATCGATAGTTAGCAACAGTGGAATCTTATGGGCGTGGTTACACAAAAATTAAGCGCTGTAGACTCACTCGTGCTAAGGGGGACTAACTTGTGCAAAGGCTATTCCCTCAGAACCCTGAGTGTTACCCTCAATCGAAATTCATCATGAAAATATTGAAAAATGAAAAAAAGAGTTTATAAAGAGTGATTTTAAGAGCTTTCGAATTTTATTAAAAAAACACATATAGAAAATTTTATGAAATCTTTATTTGAAAGATTATTTCATGTAAATGTTGACCAGATGGTTTATACGCTGGGTCGAATTTTGGCATACTTTCTCCAACCTATCGATCGGTATTTCACGAATAAATTCATCAATATTGGCTTCCAGTGCGTCAACCATTGCGGGCTATTCCCTTAACACAGACCTACAAAAAAATAATCTAAAGACGTTAAATCGCCTCTCAATTGGGCTATTGTTTGGCGTGCTGTGTGGCATTTGACACCGTCTTGTTGAAGTCACATGTCAGCCAAGTCCAGCTTTTCTATTTTGGGAAAGAAAAAATTGTAATCATCGCACTGTAGCGCTTGCCATGCCACCGGCCCATAATCCACACTGAACATTTTTCGAGATGTATTGGGAGTTCTTTCAATTCTTCTGGCTGCTCTTCACATCAAATACGGTAATTTTGCTTGTTCACGTATCCATTCAACCAGAAGTGAGCTTCGTTGCTGAACAAAATTTTCCGATAAAAAGTGGACGATGCACTTTCTTAACCGCGCATGAATTTTGATAATAAAATTCAATAATATGCAAGCGTTCTTGGTTTGTAAGTCGATTCAGGGTTAAATTATAGACCAAACTGAACATGTTTAATAGTAAAATTGTACACAAAAACAGATGAACTGCCAAAAACAGTGTTGTCAAAAAGAAAGTGGCTAAAAAATTACCCTTTATGTACAACTAACACGAGTATATTGGAATGTATCACCTTCTTTCAGTAATGAACCAATTATATATGTATCTTTTGAGCTCTATACACTGTGTACAGCTAAATAAATGCTTTCAGTGCTTTAGCCAAAATAAAAGCCTGAATTTTACCCATCTACACGTAAATGACAAATTTCTGCCGATAGCTTGGATTCTGCTTTCCATTTCGGTTGAGTGCGAGATATGATCAGGAAGACTACAATTTTCTAGACTTTCATAAGTTATATTTCCTTCCTTATACAACACTTTGCAATTTCTCTCTGTAGTTTCTTTATGTAAACTTTTCCACTAAAACTTTAAAATGTTTATTTAAAAATACTAATATCTACGTACATATTATTATACTTATTAAATAATCCTCTTTAACGTGTTTACTATTTTAAATCAATCGGAAAATAATTTAATCCTCTTTACACTTAGACAAGTATTAATGTGTGGTGACATTTAATGGAATTAAAAGAAAAAAAAACAATATTTATTTATTTACAAGACCCGTTCTAGAGAGACAATAAATAAATTTCATAAGAGTAAAAATTAAAAAAGTGAACGTTAAAGTACTAATTCCAATTTAAATTGGTATTTAATTACATTGACAGCAATTCTAGCAATCAAGGCAATATTCATTTCACATTACGGTACATATTTAAAAAAAAATTATATGTAGACTGGATTTACACTATGCATTTCTTTATGAAATTTGTAGCATGCAACTTTTTTTATATGATAATATTAGGGACGTGAAAGCAAACGGGAAAGCAAAACTGGAAGCAAACGAAATTTCATAGGATTCATTGCAACATTTTTTATCTCAACTGTTTCACTCTACCGTATATTGGCAAATACATAAACTTTAATGCAACAAATTGCATGCCAAATTGCTTAGTGTAAATACAATCATGCTGTATATGTATCTATTATGTGTGTGGATGTATGTACGACTGTGATGTATAAATTTTCTTTCGATATCTATAAAAGAAAAATAAAATAAAATCTATTTTTAGCTGAATGTGATTATTTATAAAAAAAATTAATAAAACAATGAAAAAAACGAAAAGCTAAAAAAACATCATTGAATGAAAGAAATAATAATAATAAAAAAATATTAATTTTATGTGGGCACAAGTCAACAAGTGATATTAAATTAATAACGAAAAAAGAAATGTTTATATTCACATTCGTATAAGATTAATTTATGTATGTTTTGTAAGAAAAAATATCCTTATCGTTTTAGTACTCGAAACAGAAATGTCCAATCTTAATGTCAATATAATTTTAAAGGTTCCTTAAAGTCGAATACAAGTATTTTGTTTTTCTCTCCGATCGCTGCTATAATAAATTCCATTATGTTACTTTATGGGCGGTCTTAGTAATATGAAAATTTTTTTAGATATGGGAACGTGAGTTACTTGTCATTAAAAAAAGATCACTGTATTTGTTTGACAGCTAAAATCACGAAAACTCAGTCTCACTAAGAAGAGGTTTATGATTGGGTTCATTTCTTAATTTTTTTTACAAATAATGTTCATAATTATTTTGAATGAATCGCGGTCAATATCTCATTTCCATTAGTGTCTTAAATTTTACGAATTATTGTTTTTCTCTAGACGTTTTTAAATACTCGTATTTGTCAGACTTATAAAAATTGTCTTAGAATTTCTCTACATAATTTTATAACTCATGAGATGTTTTCTAAAAAAAATTTAAATATCACCGAATACTTCAACATCATCTTTGGTGTCATTTATTGTAGGTTTGACTCTGATATAAGTATGGCGCTGGTGTTTTACTCACAAATAGCCTATTGACATTGAGAAAAATGTCGCTGCGACATAGAGGTGCATAGCACGCTTTCAAAACTTTTGACGCTTTGAAAATGGCAACTTGCGCACCACGCCTGGAAGGCCTTTTTTTAATCAGCTGTTTGTTTACTTATTGAAGTAATACTGAGAAAAACTTTTGCTTTGTTTTTTTATTTACTCTCTTAATTTCGTGTCCAGTTAATCTTTATTATAATAAACGAAGCAGGTACATATAAAAGGAAAAGAAGAGCTGCCAGACACCTGAAAAAGTTCAAACACTCTATTTAAGCTTTTTTTTGACAGAAGTCTGTACCGCATTGCGCGCGTGTTATGTACCTTCAGCTTAGCGCCTGCGAGTCGTGCCTGCCGGTGAGGGGTGCAGTGAAAGAAGCAATTGAAGGGTAAATTTTAATATATCTCCTTTGCATTTATTTTTCTTTCGCTTTCTTGTCATTTTATGTATGAGCCGTGTTGCCAGTTCAGTTTATTTTTTATGAAGTTAAGAAATTATTGATTAATTAATTAATTTATTGCATGAAATAAAGCAAGAATAATTTAAACAAAAATAAAAAATCAATATGGCATGAAAATAAAACTAATTTTGTTTTAGTGGGGAGTTAAAGAAAACTATGTGACAGACATTTCGCGTTTTTGAATTGTTGTTAGTGTTGTTAAGCCGACTTAGCTTATCTGCCTGGCTGTCAATTAGCTGGATTATGATAACACTTGTTACGCATGAAAAGCAATAGCCCAAAAATTTGCCTTTGAACATCAAAAAGCGCCCTAACAAAAAAGTCTTTGTGTAAACATCAGCGGACTTAAGATAGAACTATTGAAATCGTATTGTTGTGTTGCATGTCAGCTGACAAAAATCGTTACATAAGTAATGCTTTTTGCAAATTACAAATGACGTATCGTTGTTCTTATCGCGTTAAAAATCTGCAGAAAATAGATTCTTACGTTACAAATGTTAAACTTTGTAAATGTAACTTTGCATTTCTTATGATAAAAACGAAAAGACGAATAATATAAAAAATATATAATTAAAGTGGATGACGCAAAATTAATATATAATTAATAAAAGAAGAAACTTATAATAAAAAAGCCAATTTCTTAAGCAACATTAACAACAAAACTTGCGATGATACGTTTTCACTAAGTGCAACTTTAAGTTGAACGGCACTGAAAGTTCTAAATTTAAACGACACATTTTTAAATGTTCTACCTTTAAGAAGGGATTCCAGAAGATTATCGACGTCACATTTCCAAGCATACAGACGTGAAGACTTTGTCGTAAGAAAAATTAAAAAAAAACAGCTGTTAACTCTGTTATGGCAGAGATGAGTGTATCTTATACGAGTATATTGGTACGAACAGGAGTAAATTAAAAAAAATGATAAAAAAAAGAAAGACCAGAAATTTTACAAATAATGTCAACCTCAGAACAATTTTGTACTACTGTGCGAGAGGGAAAGAGAGAAATATGAAGCAAAAATAATATCCCTTATGAAACCTTTGTGTGTTTTGCGCTCTTACTGCTGCGTTTCCAGCAACTCAAATGCCAAACTAGTCTTATTTATTTATTTATTAAATATTGATTATGGTGTTCATTTGTGATCTTTAAGAAGCTTTCACTACTTCTTGGCAATCGTAGTGGAACCAGAATAGTATTTGACTGTAAATAGACAACAGCAATGAAACACACATTCCATTGTTACGTTTCGCAGTAGATCAATTATGAGGACCGGAGCGTGATAATCACTTTCCATAAATGTTTTTAGCAAAACGCAGAATTCTGCGATTGCTATTCACCACAGATCGGAACTGACCGGACTGACCTTCGTAGACTAGTAGGTAGTGTACTAGACTCGTAGTGCGAAAGTCCCAGGTTCGAATCCTGACGCAGAACTGTGGCAGTTTGTGTCTGATAATTAAAGGGAGCGCACAACAAGCCTTCACTGGCTTAAGTGTATGTTGTATGACATGGGCTATCACACCCCTCCAATCAACCTAAACCTAAACCTAAAACAGATCGCAAAGCAATCGCTAGAAACCCTTTGCCGAAAATTTTACTGTCGTCTGCGAACAGCAAATGTTTCATGCTGATATAAGAGGGGCCATGTAGTGGTCACTGTAAAATCCTTTAATTATATTGCTATAAATTCTGTTGGAAATTATTTTATTTTGGATAAAGTATATTGACACAAGTATTGTGTGAGAAAACATATCTTTAAAACAAAATTACATTTATAAATATTCTTGGAATAATGTGATATTTTCAAGTGTATTTTAATGAGTACAAATATAAATATCAAACAAGAAATGTTTTATTTTGTCCAACAATTTTATTTAGCACGGAAGTGTTGAAATGATGTTTGTTTCTGTTGAGTTTTAACGGCAAATGGTCTGGCATATATCAGATGAAAACTTATGGAATAATTCGTAATGTCGTGATTAATTATTTTCTTGCTTATTTTCATTTCAATAGAACTTAAATTAAGAAATGATAAGAAAAATTTGGGCTTTAGTCGTTTGGTAAAAGTCCTCCTCCCTGATGGTCGAAGAAAATGAAAAGTAAATAAAAATGAAATATGTCCTTCATATATTGATAGGAATATGTGTGTGATAAAAAAAATAAAAAAAATGTGATCGGACTCATACGAATTGAAGTCATACTATGTACTCTGTTCCCATGCTCATTCATATCTGAAGATCTTGGGAAGATGGTTTAAAATATATATGCCCGGGAGAATGAATTGAAAATTCAACACGCTTCAGAAAATTCTTGCGGAATCAATGTCTGGAATAATAGTTAAAGTAACGAAGAAAAAAAAATAAACACTAGAATACCGAAAAGTGTTAATTTTTTTCCATGCTTAAATTAAAATAAAATTAATTTTTAAAGAAAAATTTTAATAATCTCTAAAGTTTCTAATGCTTTTGGTACAATGTCATATAAAATAAAAGTATAATTTTTTATTTTTAATTATTTCTTTAAACACAAGAACACTTAAAATCAATAATTATATGGCGTTTACTTTTCTTAATACAAATACACAGTACATTTATCTCTTTTTGAAAATTTAAAATGTAAAAAATTTTCCATTAAATAAAACCTTGAGCTTAAATAATATTTTAATTAAAATTGTTATAAAAAGGTCGAACAGCAAAGAAATATTATTAAAAGAGATATTATTAGAAAATATTATAAAAATCATTAAATTGAGTCTACAAATTCAAGATTCGAATTCGAACCAAATCAACTAATTTTCCATTAAACCAATAGAGTTCGAAAAACAATGTTCAAACCTGAAACGTTTTAAAATTTATTTAAAAAAGAAAAAAAAAATAGCGGAAATCACTCTTCGTTGTAAATTGCCCTTGTAAACTTTGTAGATCTAGCAGGTCTAGAATAAACAAGTACAGTTTCCTAGATCATACAAACCAAATACAAGAATTCTCGATTAGGTGAGCAAATCTGCAAAGCTAAAAATCATAGTACAGAGCTTTTGTAAATGCAGTCAAGGATGGAAAAGTTTATACCATCGTAATTATTTATATTCAAAATTATCGTGGTCATTTGATATTCTCAAAGTAACTTTACTTTTGTATTTGTATGTAAGCTAAACTATTTGATATTTCCTGTTTTTAGATAACGATGTAAGAATGTAATGTTACATTTAACATTTGTTTTGATTGTGTGTGTGTGTGTGTGTGTTTCTGCTTGTGCCATTGTAGCTCTCGAACGGCTGCAAAAGTATTACCTCAAAAATAAAATTTGAATTAAACCTACCAAAATTAATAACTATTTCCGGTATTAATTTTTGTAATATAATTGAAAAATACTTTCTTTCGGAATTAACTTTTAGGCATGTTAGTATAAACATATATTTCTTTTCAAGAGAAGTAACACTCAGTCAATTAAAGTCCACTACCTAAAATATTACTTCTTTTGGAAAAAGGATGGTATTGAAAGGAAACTTTATTCATTATATATTTTATTCAAAAGCATAACAAGACCAGATATTGAAATTTCTTACGTTTTTTATATGATTACCAATAAATATGTTTTTCATTAAAAATCTATAAAGAATAACCATCTGAATGGGAGTTTTTTAAATGAATTTTAACAGTCGAACATAATTGTAAAGGTTTTATAAACTTTTCGCCTTTCAAACCGCTCGAACTATCATGGTCTATTAATTGTGTCTGTTCACAATGCCACATATATTTGTTATAGCTTTTCGATAATATAAATATAACAAATTAATAACATTCCAGATATCATTACAAAAGAGTCTATGGGTTTGACAATGCATTCTAGGGAACAACACTCATTGTAAATATCAGCCGTTAGCATTCAATTAAAATTGAGAATTTTCAAGTAAATCTGTTTAAAAAAGGAAACATTTAAATATTCGATAAAACTCCAATAAGTCAAAACTTAATTTAAATTTAAAAATTCTGCTGATTCTATGAGGTTACTATTTTAGTGTCCTTGGTGTTTTTACATTATTGTCTACATCCTGGCACTGCATCAACATGATGTTCTACTGCAAAAAATTATTTTTTTAATTTACAAAAAATATTGTTTAATATTTCTAACGCTTCGTACAAAAATCTATAGCATATATTCCAAGGTTGTAAATATCATATCAAGAATGATTCCCACTATTATGAATTTCTTTAACTTTAATTGTGTCGAAAATTTCCACAAAAAAAAATACAGTCAAAAATTAATCATGGGTTATTAAAATGTCATCTAGAATTCAAAGAAATGGCCCAACTAGAGTTTCGAAATTAAAAAAAATAATAACAAGATTAAGAAATTTATACAACAAACAATGAGTCATTAGCTTCTAGTTCTTTTTATTTAAAAAAAATTCGAAAAATATGTATTAAATTATATATAAAATTTTTTTTATAAACCCACTATGAAATAAAATATTTTTGTCATATTAATAATAACGATAAAATTTTTACTTACATGCTGCACAGCCAATAATTGCATTTGATATCCATAATCCCAATAATATTAAAATGTGAAAATTCAAGTTTCTTGAATAACAGCCACGCCTACTGCTTGGGCGTTGTACTTTTTTGTGTGTGTGAGGTAAATCCATTGTTGCAAATGTATATTTCAATAAATACTATTTCTTTTATAAAATAAAGTATTTACCCTGAAAATTCCTTGCTTTTATAATTTGCACATTTTTCTAATTTTTGCAATAATTAAACATTTGAGGGAAGAAAAAAATACCATTTAAAAATCATTAGAATATTCCGTTTTATTCTTAAAGAAATATATGTATTTTGTTGGCTTAATAAGAGAAGTTTCAAATATTTTAAGGCATTTCTTTAAATATTTAATTTTGTTAAATTTTTATTTATATTGTTTTAATTCACACCGAAAATTATTTAAATCAGTCTTATCCGTTCGAGTTCTTGTTCAAAACTATTTTTACTCGACGCTCGAAAGCCCTTGTTAATTTTTTTTAAACATTATGAATTATTCCTTACACAAGCTGTTGTTGCTGCTCAGTTCTCGTATTTGTTAAGCTTTAAGTTCAGTTTGAAGATAAATAATTAATATAATAATAAATAATTTGTGGTTGTTTTATTGTTGTTGCTCTTGTTGTCGTTGCAAATAAAAAAACATAATTCTTTTTTATCAATTCAAAATTATTATTTATATGTTGGTGTTGGAAAAACAACAACAACTTTTTTAGCGGGCTTCCAAAGCCGTTGTCGTTGTCGTTTTCATTTTCGTTTGTTTTGTCAACAATTTGAAATAAATTTAATTCTCCATTCTTTCATTTGTATTTTATTTTTCCATTTGTTTACTTCGCAGAAATTAAAATGTTTTTATCTGCAACGAAAAGAATTTTAAAGCAAAGTTAATAAATTGTTTATTTTTATTTTTTTTATTTTTTAATATATCATTTTTAAGATAAACTCTTCAAAAGTTTAATTACTCTAGGTTTTCTTTATTAAGGCTAGATTAAGCTAAGTTTAAACTAGGCTAGGCTTGATGGCGCTTTCTATAAAGTGGCAATATAGATAAAATGATGGAAATTTATAGAATAATAAACATATGGGCATATGTATGTACGAGTATGTATGAATGTATGTATGTATGTACGTACTTATGTATCTTATTAACTCAGAGGCAAAATAACAAGTACTGAATAATAATGTCTAGAGGATCTTGAAGCAGTTTTGTTTTCAACAACTAAAAATATTGTAGTGGACTGACCTAGTATTCCTGAAGGATATTTTATTATTATTTATTGCTTTTACGCACAAGTTGTGGGCACGTAGTGCCAATAAGTAATTAGTACTATGTAGAATAGTAGTAGAATAATAGTAAAATTGCAGTAGAGTAGTAGAATAGTAGTCGAATTGCAGTATAGTAGTAGGATAGTAGTAGAATCTCAATTATATTTATTTTCAAAAATAATTGTTTACTAAACACGTGCAAAGTGCTGTTACTTAAACTTGAAAAATTACGAAAGTTCTTGGGATATAAAGGCAGCGAAAAGCTGCTTATATTCCTTGAATCTCCTGCGTTGGACCATTAAATATTTTTTAATATTTTCCTCTAAAATCAGTAATTTTTTAACCAACCGGCTCACGCCACCCGCTGGCTAGTGGATGACTACAAACTCCCTTTTTATTTTATAATTATAATTACTTATTATTAATTAAAATTTTATACTGTAACCTATTTAAATGACACTTTCCTTTCCACTTTAAAAAAATTATTTCCCAATCAAAAAACATGTGCGTTAAGCAATGAATTTAATTTACGAGCCACAAAAATATTTCTACGTGTTAAGAGAATAAAATTTCAGCATTAAAAAGCGTTGAAAGCTTTCATACATGGCTGACAAGTAGAAGAAATAAAAATCAAAAGTAATAATACAATTCATAATTACAATTTCATTAAAAGAAAAAAAATCGAAGCAAATGTACGGCCAGACGAGGCAAAATTTTGATGGTATTCGAAGAGTACCGAAATACTCGTAGAGACGTAAAGCTTAAAAAATATATTAAAATTGATTAAAAATATATAATTGCCACTCAGTGAAGAAAAATGGAATGACATTTTAATTTCGTTAAAAATATTCGTTAGTGCGTTCGTTTCTCCCATGTCATTGAGGTGGTAAACACGTTGACCGTTAGACATGTCATGATGAAATAATATTCATAAGTTCGGATTCAAATCCAATCGAAAAATATTTCAATAAAAAAATTTGATTATGTGAAGAAAAATCATGTGTAATAACGATGCTTTTCATACAACCGTACATTACAATGCATTACGAACTGTGGGACGAATAACATTCGAATTACTGCAAAAAAAATAATTTTTTAAAACCATCTTGACTTCAGATCTAATGATTAGTATCCAAAAAAGAGATCATCTTGCAGTGACAAAATTATGTTGAAACCACTGGAAAAGGCCCCAACTTTCCCTACTTACGGACCACAAGTTGTGGATCGTAATAACTTCTTGGGGTATTTTTTTGTAAAATATTGATACATATTCAAAAGTAAGAATTATATAAAATGAATTTAAGTAAGACATGGCACTAATGACACTTTATAACAGATCTTTTAGGTGCTGCTGGCTGAATTCATTAGGGCGTTGACTACAAAGCAAAATATGACTGAGAATGGGAGTTGTTCAATCCTTGTTCAGCACAAGGAATCAACAGCTTAAATAACAATAGTGTTAATTGTTGTTGGTCTGTTTAAGTGATGAAGACATATCACGGGTCACTGAACGGTACCGGCAGCGAATTATACATCTATGCTAATGCACATCATAGAGTCCTCCTTCGCTGGCTTCAGTGATAGCGGATTTGTCGACGAAGAGAAACAATAAAAATGGCTGCACATATAAAGCTTAAGAAAGTTAATGCGTCTACTCAGCACCAGATGAGCCTGCAACATTTCGCATAAAACGCGCATAGTTGCGAATTAAAGGAATTAAGCTTTCTCATATTTACCACCTGTCCTCCCTATATTATCGCTTTTCCAAAGAAGTAGCACTTTAAGTATTAATCTTTTGTTGCCTGAGTGTTATTTATCTTTATAAAAAATAAAAAAATATACAGCGTTTATATTCCTTTCGCAAAATATTTGCCACATGTGACCTTGCCTTGACAGCTTAAGAAATTATTTATGCCAAAACTAACCCGCAAAGATCGTACATATTCAGATAAGAAATTCTTTTTAATCAACTTTCCTCTTTTCATTGAAATGATGTAAACATTTTTCATTAGATTGCGTTTAGAAAAAGAGAAAAATGACAATGAACTTCAAATATTGTGTACATTATTCTAATTATTAATCAGGCCATTTAACAATACTTTTTGTTGATTGTTTGTTTATTTGCTTTATGGTTATTTCCGCTTTAGAACGTGATTTCATACTTGTCTTATGATTTTCATTTTTCTATTGTACTCATGCAGATTAATTCAAATAGAAAATTTTGTTTTAATGGTTTGTTTAAATTTGTTTTCCTCTAATGGTGATTTGCTTCTACGATCTCGTTGTTGTTGAAATAATTTTTTTTGCAAAAATTTCATGTATTTTAATTAAAGAAATTTGTAATAAATTTTAATTGTTGAAACCTAATGTACATAGGAGACTTAACCCTTTTAAGGTTAGAAGGGCCTAAGGCGGCTTTAAAAAAAACTCAAGGATATTCCTTCTGTTTCGTCAGGTTGTGGGATTGTGCTAATGACATATTATTTGAATGATGTGATTAATTGCTTCCACTAGTTTTGTAAATTTCCTGCGGCATTTTGGTGAAACATTTATTGATTTATCTATCTCAAGTCAATCGAGGGTCAGCAGGCAGTAATTCGTGAACAGTTTTCCCTTTGTAGGAGAACATTTTCAAATCTCTAACCAAATTTCTTTGCAACGAACTTCTGATGATGTCATCATTTCGTTGATGTTTGTTTTCTAACGTCTTCGACAATAGCAGCGAACTTCTCGGCCGAACGATCTGTACTTCCTGCAACATCTATAGTGAACCCAGCTCGCCCGAGGCGCTCGCAAAATATTTATTTGTTCGAGAACATAGAACACGACGATGACGAGGACGAAATTTACGCTGCATTAAAAAAACAATAGACTGAAAATTTGTGAAATGAGCTGCAACAATAACTTCACTTTCTTGAAGTGTGTACGTGGTCTGTTCAAAGAAAGAGGTGAATTTTGAAATTTCTCGGGGGCTACGTGCATTCGATTAGCGATTTTTTATATTGGCACACTTGTCTCGAACATGAGTTCTTAGTTGAGTTTGTTTGTGAGAGGCATAACATTTAGACGTGTTTTGCTTGTTCAAAATGCACCTTTTCTTTTGAACACACCACGTATCGATCCAGGGATTGTTGACAACTAATTCTCTATACATCTGCATCATAAATGTGACATTTGGCGTCATATGCAAAAATGGCAGCCAATTCATATTTACTTTTGCGCCACCTTATAGTAGCATCTTGTGTCTTTAAACAAATGGGAAACAGGTTGAATATGGGTTAATCGATTGCCTTCTGGTTAAATTAATCATGCAGGGAAAAATGTGGATATTTAAAATGGAAAATTTTTCCTTAAGTTCTCTTTTTATAGCTGGATGAAAAATGTGTTTATTCAAACAATTAAACATTATTAGAGTAACAAATTTAAATGATTTAATGATTTAATTTTCAACTATTTTAAGAATTTTTGAAATAGACTATAAAAAGTGGTATTGAAAATACTAACGGTATTAAGATTCGTCAAAAAAAGAACTTAAAATTAATAAAAATTTTATTAATTTGTTTATAATTTATTTATATAATTTATTATTATTTATAATTTATTTATAATCATCATAATCATACTAGTTTTAAAAACCATAATACTTTTTTCTAAGAGGTCCTGTAAATACCTTAAAAATTCATTTTTTTGCACGTCCTTATTATTTTATTCGTTTCAGCCGCTATAAATAGGAAATAAATTATAAACACGTACTCGTACGGCAAACAAAATAAAAAGAAGAAAAGAAAATATAAAATACTGTCGAGAGTTCTTTGTATAGAGTAGTTTTGAAATAAATCTTTGGAAATCCTAAAAGTTTCAAGAGCTCATGTGGTTTTGCACTCGTTTATGCATTTATTTAGTCAAACACAGTGCACAAATAGTAAAAGATGTTGCAGACGAAAAAAAAGACGTGTAACATATGAAGACATCAGGAATTTAAATCAAGATATACTCTTGAAATACTCTGTTGAAATATCGCATAATAATAAACTTCAGATGAGAAAGAGAAAAAACTTTTTAATGAAAGGTTCCTTTAAAATAAGCTGTAGAGTAAATATTTTAGTTTTGAAAGGGACTGTGACAAGAAAGATTATTATAAAAAACACTTAATAACGTTATACCCTTTCACATCCAGCCACACTAGATACATAATGCTGGTCTATTGAAGAAGCCAAAAAAGAGTTGGCAAACTTGATAAAAATATCTTACCCGCACTTTTAAACTAAAATAAAACCTTTGTGTAGAATTTGTTTTCCTTTACTGCAATCGTTTGGCTTATGCGGGAAATCTGATTTGATAAAAATTATGGAAAAGTTTTAAAAGCAGATAAACTGTTCGTTGGCTGCATGTTACTCACATGCTACGACAGATGCTGCCATTAAATTCATCGCCACGATTGGTGCCAATTTTTTGTTTCTTAAGTCAACAAACAAAAATGACTCCCACTTCAACTTATATCTGTTGAGTGATTTTAAATGGGTTATTGAAAAACATATTAAACTGAGATAAATATTATTATTTTTTGGTTGATATTAATTGTATTTTAATACTTTTATAAAAACTCAATTTAAATTTGTTTTGTTACAATTAATGGAAGGAGAAATTTGACCCAGTTTTCGAAAGAAATATATAAAGTTACATACATACATATACATGGTATACATATGAACATACATGTAAATTTTATCGTCGGCTGAAATACAAAATCATGAAAGTATTTTTTTAAAGAGTAAAATCAGCAAACAACTTTCTTTGAGTTCCGTAAAGGGGGCAAAAAAAACTATTATTTTCGCCAAAATGCATGTCTGTGCTTTTGATCGTCCGTATGTATATCTGACCGTTTTACACAGGCGTCTATCTGTTTAATTCTGATGGGTAGAGATCTAAATTTCCGCAAAGTACGTATAAATCTGCGTCGCTGTAATAACAAATATTTAAAATAAAATAAAAAACAAGTTGAAAAACACAAGCGGCATCCACAATAAGTACATGAACTAATTGTTATACGGACCTGGACTTTAGTTTATTGTTATTTTATTGGAAATAATTTTATTCATATCAGTTACTTTATTTTATTTAATATTGACTATTTAAAATTTTTACTCTACTGATTCAGCCGGCCTCTTGAGACCTTATTAAGCTTTCCTCATTGCCTCTGTGCTGATGTCTGAATGTATGTGTGTAACCCTGTATGTATACAAACCTCTCATAATTTTTAAATGGATGGGCTGATCGGTATTCTGAAAATTTTTACCGCTTTTAGATGTCGATTTGTCTGAATAGATTTTGAGACGAACAATGATTTAGTAAGAAAACGAAAATTCACTGTAGCACATATCCGAAACCGATCTGATTACAAGCCAAATTTGACGTATGATGACGAAAAATCGTTCCAAAAACCAAAGAATAGCCCTTTTCAATACAGCGAGTCTAATGAAATTTGTTTTCTAGACAAAGTGCAACATTTCATCGTCATCTCATAGAAAAGAGAGCGAACTTGTTGTTCCTTAATGAGCGCAGATTTATTACGAAAGAGCGAGCAATCCTGCAATGGAGTTAAATTGATCAGCAAAACTTAACACTTTCTTCAGAAAAGACAGACTTCATAAGTGTAAGTTACTATATACGAGTACGTACATACATAATTTAAAAATATTCGGTTGACTTTCTGATATCATTTAGTAAAGCTTAATTTTGTCAACCTATTTTTCCAAATAGATCTACATACGATCAAAATGAAACTTCACATTTGATTTTGAGACTTCATTTACAAATAATATTTATGAAGAAATCACTTTATTTTATTATCTATTTATTTATTCTATTCCACTCAACTAATTTACATATTCTTTGTTCTTTAAAGTGGACAACTTAGATGTTTGCATATAATTTGAAAAAAAGTCATAACCATTACTGTCTATTAGACAGTTTCTGATTTAATTTATTCATCTGTCCTCCTGGACATGTATCTCTTTTGCGCTCAGGCTCATAAAAATATACAACATGTGCCAGGCCAAGCACTGACAGTTACACAGCATATTACAAGTACGTTGAGTCTGTTTGTCATGTTATCGAATGCATTTGCGGTATGCAACATTCTCCACATCATGTAACGTATTTGTAGGTTTCATTAATTTTCCATAGTCAATTCAGAAACAATTAATTGAACTCAATTATGACCAGATGTTGGAAAATCTATGCAATTTAAATGCTCTTAGGAAAACTGGAAAAAATCAAATCAAAACTCATTTGTATGAATAACAAATGATTTGTTTGATTTTTATCTCTTTAAGACAAATTTAAATGAACTGAATTCAATTGCTTTGCTGGCGGATGGATGTGACTGGGGTGGCGGAGTTTTCAATTAAAGTAGGTGCGCCCTGTTTTCTTGTTTTTTTTGGCAACTTATGAATTGAAATATTTTTCCTTTTCAATTTTAATATAAAAATTTATCAATCACTGTGCCATACATATTTGCAGAGTGCGTGGTGGCAAGCTTTCGATTTTAAGAGTTGTTTTTTTTATCGCTTTTATCAGGCCTTAATTCTCCACTCACTCAGTTACTACTTGTATTTGTTTAACATAGAAATGTTTATGACTTACACGACAAACTAAATATTAAGGCTTAATATCATATAAATAATTAAATATATTAGCGCACTGTTTTTTTCGAAAGATCTACAAACAATGAGAGCACTTCATTTCGATATCTGATAGTGGTTTGATAGGAAAGAGGGACTGACTGGCGGTTCAGTTTGTTTTGTTGTATTCTGTCATAAAAGGAATCGAAATGTTTTATCTAACACATTTATAAATAAAAATGTGTGTCATTATGACAAGAGATATAAACAAACGTTTTGACTGATAAGTGTGAATCTGAAAAGGAAAAAAAGACAAATAAATCAATAATACTGTTTTTAATCACATGGGGCTCATGGCCTTAATTTTATTTCATCTGATTTCTAAGAAAATTAGAAAACTTAGAAAACCTAAAATGATATTTATAACTTTATAATTGTTTTTTACTTAGTAAAAAATACCTTAAAAGTTTATACTAAATGGTAATTAATAACGCAGAAAAAAACTTGATTTGTGTTCAGTAACCAAATTCATTGAATCCGCAAATATTTTGTATGAATGCGGGCGGACCTACAAATAATTTTGTACATGCAGCCCAGAAAATTTAACTGAAAAAAATTAATGTTTTTCTTCAAAGAAACAATTAACTGCGGCAATGAAAAAGTTTGACTGAAAATAAAATTTACTTTAGACAAAATTTTTTTTTTGTTACAATACATTTTTTCCGTGAAGTCTGGGTCGAGTTGGACTGCTGAATTTGTCAATTCAGATTAATTATTTTTATTAAGGAAGAGGTAAAGAGAAGGCAATTACATTAGTTGTGCGAAATAAGTAATGATAGTGTAATTGGATTCTCCTGACTTTTTCCTTAATAAAAATAATTTTAACAAGTTATTAATCTGAATTGGTAAATAATTAAAATTTTTTGTGAATTTTAAGTGATTTCAGAGCATTATTTTACCATCATTCTCATAATATTTGGATAAAAAGTGTTTTCGTTTTGCCAGTTATTAAAGGGTTCGTTCGTTATGTTGGCTATAGAACTGATTCCTGAAACTTTTTGTATCTCTTGCGGTTTCAGAAATTATTAATTTTCGATATAATTGGAATTACAAAATTTGTTTTGTTGCAAATTATTTGCAATAAAAACAATTTTATGGATTTATTTTCTAAACTACACTTAAAAGAAAAATTGAGTCAAATCGTTGTCAAATCGCTCCCAAAACCAAGTACCGGATGTTTGATTCAAGACGGGATTCGGTATTGATTCTAAGCAAAAATAAAACTTAACAAAAATCGACATGATTTAAGACATAAAAGGCTCCAGATTAGAATTTCGGCTTACAAATCAAGCAAATATTTATATTAAAACAAAAAATTTTTTTGGTATTGATATCGGCTTCCCCATGTTCATAAGCACCAAAAAAAGCATTGTAAATAAAATCACAAAATCTGACTGAGACTTTCTCATACTTGATTTAAGAATTCCATAATAGATTTAGATTTTCTAAGAAATTTTTTTACTAAAAGTAAGAAAAAAATTCAATTTAGGGCGAGTATTTTCCTTCTGAGTATGTAATTCATTTGTGGATTTTCATTTTGCTCCTATGTTGAGAGGACATGGACTAAAAATTAAATTGGATAATTTAAAAAGAGTAAAAATAATTTTCAAAATTAAATTTTTTAATTAACACTATTTTTTCGACCTTTTTGATTTAATACTCGTATATCTTTTATTTCATAAACGAGCCTTACGTCTTTTTATAAAAAACAAAAAAATTTATTTTGTTCAATATTTCGAAGCCTTTTTGGGCTTCTTCTTCGGGGAAAATCCTAAAAATGGTGGTAATCCTAATGATAATAAGTTAAAAAATAAAAATTGTATAAATAGACCGAAAGCTCATTTATGAAAAAAAGATAAATTGAATTTTTTCATCATGCCTATGCCGTGTCATAGAAAAAATTCTAAATATTCTCTTTAACAATAAAACGATCACCTAAAATATCATTCCACAACCGCTAATTTTTCCCCCTCTCCTATATATAATCACTTTCTAATCACGATCATGTACATGAACCGATGTGCATCTCTAGTTCAAACTTGCTAAATTTCATTCAGAAATAATATAATGTTTAATGTTTATTTTTGTTTATTTAAAAAAAACAAGAAAATAATATATTAGTTATTTGTGGCTTTTTCAAGAAATATTACACTTGCTGCTGCTTTTATAAAATTTACAATGACTCATGATCGCGTTTGACTCCTGTTAAAAAGCTGCTTAATTTGATATTGAAACAAATGAATCGAATGACTAAATAAGGTGCATAAATTAATCAGAAACTACTACTTGGTAACTTATTCAATAACTGGCTGCAGAGTATGATAAAAAAAAACACACACACACACATAGAAATTTAGCGTTAACTGAAATTCGCTTTAAATCATGCACTTGCTATTCTAACTTGCTTCTCTGCCGTTTTTGTATTTTCTCTAGCAGTTTGGCAAAGAAAACAAGTGTAAATCTTTACACTGACAACCAAATAAATGAATGAATTGAAAGCAGAATAAAGGAACTGAATGAGCGAAGAAACATGAAAAGACGGACAGACGGACATACGCACAGTGGCTGTAACAACAAACAAACAATATTATTTATTTATATTGCAAACACTAAAAAGCAGAAACTAAAAGTGTCAGACATTTGTCTGCACTCCAGTCAAAACATAGATTTACAACTGCACCAAGTGCAACAGCAACAACAACAACAACAACAACAACAAATCATAAACTACAAGTTTAACTAAACAATTACAAAAGTAATTATTCAAAATAATGACAGTTTTTACGCTTTTCTTCTCCTAGTGGAATGAGCTTTAGAGTGGCTCGGATTGGATTGGTAGTCAATTGGTAGTGTAATTGGTGGCAACAATTATGCAGCAACGTTTACCAATCGTGGTTATATTAATTTGTATGATATTTGCATTATGCAGAAGTGTAAATTAATGTATTCTTTTAAAAGTATCAAAGATAAAATAATAAGGAATTGTTTTTACATAATTAATTGCGTTTAGCTTCAAACGGCAGCTGTAAAATCTGATAAAAGAATGCTGATGTAGTGCGCAGTAGAAAATGACTGTTGTCGACGTCTCAGCGAAATCTGCTTTGGCTACACCAAGTAAAGACATCGTTTGGAATTAGGATTCCAATACTTGTCTCTGGTCCTCCTGATACTGCGAAATAGGCTCCCTAAAATCACAACCATGGCTATTGCAATATTAAGCAAGGTTTCAGTTAAAGCTTAACAAGAAGGCGTAATGTACTTATGTCTGTCTCTGGCCCACAAACTCTATTCTGACTTAGAAAACAGAGAGAGCATGTTTATGGATCCTCAAATCATTTTATAGTTACAACAACGCAACCACAAATTCGATATCAACATTGCTCTGTAATGCAGTTTAATCTTAAATTGTAATTAAAAACTTTTCTAAAAAGAATTAGATGAACCTCTAAAAAAAAGTGGTTTTACTTCCTAGAGGCCATGGAAAATACCAATATCATGAAAATGCACTGTCGTGAACAAGATCAAGATGAATTACACCCAATTACAATGACTAAAGTAAAAGAAAATGCAAAACTTTAGATTGATCTAAACCTATGGTAAAGAAGACCATGCATCACCAACAAACGCAACCTAGAATATTAGAAAATACTTAGAAATAGGATTGAAGAAATACAATTACAAAGCAAATTTAATCTTAAACACTGCCAAGCTCTTACTTTTTCTTGCATTAAATGCATTTTATTTTTTTATTCCTTTGAACATCTAACTGGCTTTTTTATATTTTTACAAAACATGGAAGAAATTACCAATAAACTCTCTTAGTCATATTCAATTTATTATTGTTGATAGTTAACAATATAACATCTTACGACAGCTTGCAAATTATATGCCATTAAACAAAAACATGCAACAATGTGTGGCAACGTCACAAAAAAGACAACCAGTAAAAAAATCATAGTCTGTAAATTATTACTATTCATAAATTACAAGGAATAAAATGAAAACACTGTGCAAAAATAATAATTTGTTTCTTTACAAATGACAGTAGCAGGCAGCCTGCTTATACAGAAATTGAAATTCATAATTTTTAAACTCGTTAATAAATATAAAATTAAAAGGTATAAAAGACTCAGCGGGAAACATAGATCTGTTAAGACAAATTTCTAAAAAGGTAGTAAAATATCGATGAGAAGTAAAGCAAAAGCAAGGAGAAATTATTGGTGATAGTGAATTTCGGTATCATAGAAATTTTATATGCTTAAAAATTCTCGTATTAAATTTTCAATAATAGTTGGTCTTCTTAAAGAGTTTTAATAAAGTTAGTGGAATTAAAATACATGAAGGTCGATGAAAAGCATAACGACATCTCAAAATGGCATATTGTTACCTTCTGCTTGTGTTTGTCAGAATAATTCGATTTTCCTACGTTCAATTATTTCTTAAAAACTGTAAGATCTTTGAAAATCTTTTCTAATTAAGGAATTAAAGCCGTAACAATTGCATAAGATAAAATATTTTAGGATATAATTCTGCCAATCGTTATGGACTGGATCTATGCAAATACATATAAGTTGTAAACAGTGTTGCCAGATTTTTGGACGGTTAGATCAGCAAAACAATTTAATAAATTTTAACGAAAAATCTGCAAAATGTGTATAAAGATATTTCAATATGAGCACAAAACAAAGCTAACCCGAATATTGTTCATTGAACGTTTGTATGCGGTTTATGTTAAGTTTCTTGCAATTTTTTCTTGTAACTAAATCCCTCGCTGTTGTAAAACTTAAAAATATGGCACGTAAAGTAAGAAAACATTCCAAAAAATTTTTCTATAAAATAAAACTCAGCAAGATTTTACTACACGCGAATTTTAACCCATTTTATGTTTTCCATTTTTAAAGAAATATTTCAAGAGAAACAAACTTCAATAACATATTAAGTAATTTTATTGCATTTTATAACAATAATACAAAAATGAAAAACTCTAAGTAATTTTCTATTTCAAAAGTGTTTTTGTCATTAAAACTGCAAATAAGAAATGAAGGTGTTGTTCCCTCGGAATTTGTCTTCTTTGTTCGTTGAAAAAGAAAATATTAATCAAAAAAATGTCCTTCTAACACTCCACTCACTATAACTATATATGATCAACAAACAATAATTATTTTTCTTCTGGATTGCTGGAAATGGAATTATAACTACATTTCTCTGATTTAAGGCTTGATACGACGAACACAACGTCAGTAGGTGCCATATAGGAATATATTTAGTAGTAAACAGGATAAAGCAATTTCAAATATTAGGACATTGAAAATTCTATCACAGTCACTTTATATACAGCAAATCAGATTTTCAAATACAAGAAATTTATAAAATACAAATCAAGTAATTACAAGGCGATAAACCAGTGAATGCAGGTATTGCAATAGTAACAAAATGAGCAAAGAAAAATCCCGACATATTTATTGTATTAGGTAAAATCAATTTTTGGTAAAAATCTTAAAACCTGCGCTTAAAATCTGCAAGATGAAGATAACTTTGCGCTTCTGGCAACACCGGTTGCAAGTCAGAAAAAACTGAATTAAAAGATGGATATTTTCATATGAGTTTTCTATTTACTTTTATAATTTTAATGAGATTATGATAATTATTTTAGTTAAAAAAATATCTGTTTGTGAAAAGAATTTTTGCTGCACTTAAAATATAAATCATAAATTATACTATTAAGTATTCTAAAAAAAAATTAAAATATTAAATATTAAAATAAGGATTATTATTTAAAAGAATTATACTAATCAAATAATCTTTTACGTATGGCAACCCAGCTGATCGTAAACACTAAAGCCGACATAAATGAAGAATTTGATTTTGTACTAATTTTAAAAACAAAATGTACTTTATGGAACTTGATGGTACTTTATTTTTTCTCATTTATCAGAAAGAGAGATCCATAAAATACAGAAACAAACATGTGTCAAATGCAGTGTTGCCATTAGGATACGAAAGATACATTTTTCGTATCTTTTGATGACTTCAGGTATCATGTATAATCCTGAGATTATTCGTATCTTTTGAATCTGTACGCAAAATGTACAGAAATAAAATATTAAGCTTTCCGTCTCTGACATTTCGTTATAATTTACAGGTCATTCTCCAAAAAAAGACAATATACAATTTTAATGATAAATGGCTGTTAATATAAGAGTACAATGGATGGTTAAAAAAATAATAATAAATATGAAATAATATTTTTATGTTAATAAATGTTAAACGTTAAACATGGATTTTAATTTTTTTTTTCAAAATGTATCTTTTTGGGAAAAAATGTATCTCTTTGGAAACCAAAATGTATCTTTCTCGAAATTTCACTGGCAACACTGGTCAAATGTGCCATAATTTCCATCCATGCTATAGTGTGCATTGCTTGCTCTCTCTTTCTCTCTTCCAATCTCTCTCTCGCTCTCCAAATCTCTCCTTGCATTTCCCATTTAAAAAAAAAAATTATAATCGCTTCAAATATTTAATTTCAACTTATCAATAATTAAACAGACAAATATTTGGTTTTATTATTTATTTGACGTCATCGGTTTGAATTCTTCTGTTTTGTTTGTTTTTATAATATCAACGATTATGTTCTTGTTTCTGTCGCCTTAATTGTGTTTGACTTTTAAATGTGACTAATATTCATTTACTGTTAAATTTTAAACGCTTACCGGTTTGCAAATTAATTTCTAATTTATTTTGCAAAATTTCAATTAAATCTTAATTAAGTTCTTACACTTACATATCAATTAATATTGTTCTTTGAAAAATTATTTTATGGACGAGATAAAAAAATATGAAAATGTGAAATACTACCGGCGTATGTATATTTGGAAAAATACGTCATAAAATTATGTATTTTTTTTGCAGAGAATTTTTTCTATTGAAAAAAAGTTGCACAGAAGAAGTTTTTCCGTAGTACGCGAGAAAAAAAAGGAAGCGCACATGATCAGCAAGGATGGCTGCCTACTGCCAAAAAAATTTATTTTTAATGTGAATAAAAAAAAATTTCCCGAGGTGTCGAAGTATTGAAATAAAATAAATTTGGTTTTTATAAAAAGACCTAAAGCTCATTGTTAATAAAATAAAAGAGAAATTATGTCGAATACATTACTAAACAATGAATGGTTCGTTGCATACGGCCGTGTGACAGAGATTTAAAAAATTTTTTTTTAATAAAAATAAAAATTATCTAATTGCTGCCATAAAATGAGCCTGCTATACATATCTATGTCATGTTCATGGCATGCCTGTAAAATATTTATTCAACTTAATCACTGTCTTTGTTTCACTATACTGGAACTCGATTCATTTTTTTCGATTTCAAACTAGACAAAAATTTTTTTGTTCAAATTAATCAAAAAAATTCCATCATTTAGACTAAAAACTATAAAATCACAGCCTCTTTGTACATTTTTTTTTTTGTTTTGTTTTATTTTTTGTTTAAAACTATTTTTATGTAATTTCCATCATCACGCATATAAAATAATTTCCAGCACAAACTACAACGTAAAACAAAACACTATAATTTGTGTCAGTCATCTGGAATTATACTTGTTGTACGAGCATGTCGCTTTAGCTCAAGGGTATTGCAAAAAGGGCTGTTAATTTAAGTGATTTTCCATAAATATTTAGTTACAAAATTTTGTTGATACTTCTTTTAATTTAAGAAAGATATATACTCGTACATATGTATGTATGTATGTGGAAAATAGTTCAATAAATTTATTGTTTGTTGTTGACTTAGCTGAGATATATTGCATTTCATTACTTTTTAACCGAATCATGTTTGAAAAGCATTCAAACTCATATACTTAGACAAACACAAATAATTATTATATGAGAAAAGTTATTGCAATATCCTTATTAACAAATAGATGAAAATAAACAATGTTGCCTGAAGACTATGTTCCAAGATTGTAAATATTTATCAGCTTGTTGGCAGACGTTTGGCAGCTGCTTATCCAGGGTTTGATAAGTTTATCATGTTTGCCAAGTTCATATTATTGTTGTAATTACACCTTCTCCTAAAATTCCCTTTCGATACCCCTTGAATAATAAAAAAACTTACATCAACTAAAACAGATTCACTGAAATATACTTGAAATAAGAAGCGACAACTAAAAACAGGCAATCCTAGAAACAAAAAGCTTCATCTTCGAAATGTTAAAAAAAATTTTTTTAAAGGAAGCCAGCAGACAATATTCACGCATAAAATTCCTACAGCAAAATCTATAAATAGCAATAATGCATTGCAATAATGAAAAAAACTTAAAGAATAAAATGCAACAAATAAAAAAATATAAAATAAAAATGGCAAAACATGCAACAGCAAATAGTGAACTTAACCTTGGCAAACGCACGCTAATGGCTAAAGACAACCAGGCAACCAAACGAGCAACAAAACTTCAAAATCAGCCAGGCAAAGGCTGGCAGGCAACATTTTGCCAAGGCAACCGCTAATTGTTGCAAATAGCCACAACAAAAAACGAAACGAAATTGTTATAAAAACAACTCAAAATAAAAATAAAAATTTTATGGTAAAAACACTATTAGCAAATCCTTTTTTTTACCTCAACAAATTCAAGATCGGTCAGTGAGTTAATGGTTGCAAATGCAGTTTTATGTCCGTTTAACTGTTGCTTATAAATATTTTCAATAAAGTGTTGCCAAAAAGGTCTGTCTGCAGGATCAGCGAGCGAAGATTTTGGCACAGAAACTGAAGATAAAAAAGAAGAAAAATAAAAAATTCCATTCACAATTTTCCCCAAAGGCTAGCGTAATGCTTATATTCATTATTACACAACGTCTTCACGAGCCATCGACATGGACAAGAATTAACGCCGGCGGAGCAACTGTTCTTGTATTCGTATGTGGCCAATACGTATTGATGTTCCATATTCAGACATATAATTAATTTTTCGTATGTATGTGTTTTTAATTTTTTCGATGTGTGCGTCGTATGTTGTCTACTCTACATGGCGAATATCATGTGCAACATCATGGCAAACATGGTTGTTCAAACATACATAAGTACGAGTATGTTCGGGCATCGATGGTAGCACATAAACGAAACATGAACATAACGCCGGTAGTGTAGCGGTATTAATTTGTTCATGTTCTTGTATGCGGCGAATACGCGTTGATCTGCATGTTCTGATTAACCATAATTTTTTTTAATTTTTCGTATGTTTGTTTCGTTGTCTATTTCTATTTGTCATATTTTTTTTAAAATGGCGAACATTGTTGTTGAAGCAAGTGAACATGAACGAAACATGAACAAGAGTGGTCTCCATTAGCCGAATTCATGTGCAACATATGTATGTAATGTTCAATATTCATACCAAGTTAATGGCTAGTGGAGTCGGCTAGTTACAAATGTTAGATGGAGGTCATGTTGTTTCAGTGTTGTACGTAAAATTTGTTGTTGTGTTACAACATAATGTCACTGATTTTAAATCAGGATTGACTACTAAATCCACCGACGAGATTTTTTTTATCAAAACGATTGTTCGTTAGAGCAAATGAATTGACTGAGAAGTTATATTATATAACGAATGATCATGTTAGGAAGAAAATATTCAACAAGGTGTACCAGGTAGTAGGTTAATGGCTGGCAGCAACAACGATCAATTTATGCACCTATAATAAAGGTGGATTTTCACTGCTGCCATTATACCGGATAAGGTAAATTAGCCCCCGGGAACACAGATGTGGAAATTCTTTGTTATTACTGAATAGCAACAGCACACTTAAGGCTTTTAACCAACATCTTTAAATTTCCTCTTTCCCGCTATTTGAGACTCACATTCATTTCATCTGTAAAGACAAGTCACTAATAGTCAGCCCAGAGCAAAATCTAGAGAAGAAACTCCCCACGATTTTGAATCTGAGTACCTACGAGCTCTCGCACTTCTAGATCGGTGTCTAGTCAGCCGAGGGACTTCGAGCAACTCTTCCAATCATAGGTTCTGTCGATCAATAACTAATTTCTTTTGCCACAAATTCAGCAATACTCGTACGTGCCACCCGGTGAAGCCACAATTTATATACTCTATGAAAGTTGCGAAGGGCATGACTATTTAACAATGGTATCATGACATAGTAAGCAAAATTAGGCGATTCCAATCCGCTAGAAATTTTGTAGAGTTAAGGTTGAAACTCGATGTCAACAACCCACAATAGACCGATCATTCAAACTTAAATCTTTCATAGATAATTCTTGCCAGGATCTTAGCGAATATGTCTTCTAAATAGACCACTTGCGACTATTTATAACCCTAATTATCACTTTTAACTATTTATTCTTTTATATTATGAAAATTTCCACAACTTAAGCTCGAATGAGGTAAGGACTGTGTGAAATCTAAAGGTGAACTTGAACAATAGACCGATACTGTGTTGGTTTCACGATCGTTGGAACCATATTGTTAATAAGCAAGCTGACAGAAGATGATTACACAAGCTCGTAGGACCAGAAATTTTCATTGGCTTATCGCTTATCATCACTAGAGGGAGGTGACAATTTCCTAGCCGAGATGTTTGTCGTCTTGTCATTGGAAATTTTCGACATGCATCAGTCAGGCTAATTATACATATCGATATACATCACAAAAGGTGATGGTTATTTGCAGGAGTAATTGCTGGTTGCTAAAGACATGTTTTACCGGACTCTGTCGTCTTAGATGATGTCAATGCAAAATATTGTAAATGGAACGAAATTTA
The DNA here is from genome assembly GCA_963681545.1 of Germaria angustata. Lineage (NCBI taxonomy): Eukaryota > Metazoa > Arthropoda > Insecta > Diptera > Tachinidae > Germaria > Germaria angustata. The sequence goes on along the minus strand of OY812999.1, from coordinate 19,230,511 downwards.
TAACACACCCTCACGGAAATTACTTTATGTAGGCCCTGATTTGGGGCCTCGTAGAACCAAATACTTTGAAGGACCTTTACTGGCTTTAAGGGACATAATTGGTCTCATAGAGTGAAGCAATTTTCCTCATATATAATCTAGATCCTGTTCGCGATCTGAAACCCGAAAGTTGACTCCTATTGAAAATCTATATCTGGGCATTAAGAAATATTTATGAATGGTTGAATTGTACTCGTACGTCTGTTAAAAAAGTAAATTTTACCCTAATTCTGGTAACTCTAGCATCAAGTTTGTATTGCTTGCTGTTACAACATGTTGCATATTCCCGTTTCAATTATCTATCTCTCGTACAAGCAACGATTTCATTAACGTTATTGGTGTTTTTATGACAAGAAACATCGATTTGCTATTGCACCGATTGTATGTGTTTCGTATTTATTTGTTGTTGTTCTTGTTATTGTCATTGTTGCTGTCGAAGTCAGTTTCATTTAGTTTACAACATAACATGTTGATACATTTGCCACTTCTGGGCTTTTTCGTCTGAATAAATATAATGACATGTATGATGATCGACATTAGCAATAGAGCTTTTAGCAATTCCTTATACGAGTATCTCTTATAATGCGTTTTTTTCGTCGATTTCATAGAAAAAAAATTCATGTTTCTGCCTGCCATTGAATCTTAAATTGGGTGTACGCATTAAAAATTTTACAATTTTAGGTCTCAATGGAAAATGATAAAAATTAAAAAATTATATATGAATATTCAATTTGCTTGCGTGTTCTCAAGATGTAATAAAACACTGGACATCGAGTGCAAAAAGCTGTCAAGGAAGAATTAAACGCCCAACAGGAATGAATGCTTTGGCTCTATACTCGTAGGTCTCCATATTAAAGGCTGCGTTGCAGACATGTTTCTGTCTATTTTGCATAATATTCTTATTTTGTTAAGAGCATTACAGAATGCAAAATGTTCAAGTAGTCTCTGGGGCATGTGGGCTGGAGTGTTGTTTTTCTTTTTTTTTTTTTTTTTTGTTTGTTGCTTTAATTTCGAATATACGACTATTGTATAAACTAATCTGGTTTATGATCTTTGGCTTCTTTTCTTGAAACTTTAATAACATAAAATGCCAATCATTTTTGTTTGCTGGCAAAATACAATATATTGATGAATATGTGGTTGCTGGAAGTTGCAAGCAACAGACAGGTTAATTATGATTTATTGTTTTAGGTGGAAATTTGGTAACCTTGAGGTTTGAGTCTTTTTATATTTTGATTTGTATTAAAGGTGAAAGGAATAGTAGTTCTGAAAATATAAAATCTATAAATATAATACAATTGCTTTTTCTGCAGAAGATTTTGAGAAATTTCTAATTTTTGATCTCTCTACATGGCCGGTCAAATCCAGAAGTAGAGAGGCAAATTAATCTTGTTAAGTCTAAAATAAGAAACAAACTCAGTCTAATAATAGTTAATTCGATTCTATTAATAAAGTGAAAATTACAGATTTTAATAATGCATTATTTTTGTAGGTATGGATTGAAAAGATGATCAGTTAGTTGTTGCTATGACTAGGAAAATCTTCTGAGTTTTTTTGTTAAGATTTATAGATGCAAACGACACTCATCACACTGACAACAATAATGTTGATGATGATGATCTGATTTTTTATATAAAGAAGTACCTAGATATGTGTATATATACATGTATTTTTATGTACAAAGTTTTTTTTTTGGTTTGTTTCTGGAGTGTCTAAAGCCATTCATTATTTACTTTTTATTTATTAAAAAAAACCTCCGAATTTATTGCAAAAAATTAAATTTGAATTACATCTTTAATTTTTGTTTAATGTTCACGAGTTGCGCATTCAATGACGCTTCGCCATTTTAAACTAGTTTTTCGCCATATTTTTCTATATTTAGACATTATTGGTGAAGGACTTCTGGCAACACTGTTGAAGTTACAACTTCTTGTTAAACTAAACTTCTTGTGTTTTGATCTGCTTTGAGTTCAAATTAAATATGTATATCCATACGCTTATATAATTTTTAATTTATTTATTCATTTTTTTTTTTTTTAATGCAGTGAGCGGAACAGTTGTGATTTCAATGCCCGCTACACCATCATCATAGTTAATGCTTCCAATTTTTACCGCTTAATAACCAAACCGTGTCTTGTCAATAAAAAAAATGTTATGCTACAACTGGTGGGGTTTTTTAATTAAAATTTTTTTACTAGAGTTTCTATGATAAAGTTTAATTTTGCCTTGACATGTTTATTATTTATTTACTTTAAAAATAAATAATTTAAATCTCTAACTCTCTAATCTCTAACAAAAAGTATTATATGACTTACTTATATTAAACAAAAAACTATTTATTCATCAATATTTCATTTCAATTGTTCATTTATGGAAAAGAGTATTTTGTTCTATAGAAAATATATGTTCTATAGTTTTTTGACCGTTTTATATGTATGTATTTATCAATTTAATTAATTTTTTAATTTTAGTTATCAATATTTGAGTACTCTTTGACTACCGTCTTGAGGATATTTGTTTATTTTATATAAATTAAAAAAAAAATAATAATAAAAAGAACAGATCCTAATTAATTAAATTGATATGTATGCATATAAAAATATAAAAACAAAAATCTAGGAACATAGTTTCAAACATTTGAAAAATAATTTAGATTTTTAAACCAAATTATGTCAACTTGACTCCCTGGGAATTTAAAAAAAATATTCTAATAGATTTTTTGAAGCGATGAAATTGTTACTTCTTCAAGAATTTCACTTCATTTTTTTCCACTAAGTGATTTATATTAATTTAAAGTTCGTAATACTAAACGAGAGCTGAACAACTATTATTGTAACTGAACGTTTTTAATGGATTTCGGAAACACTACCGGATTTAATATTTGATTAAAGCGGTTTCGAACGTAATTTTTTAAGTTGTTAATTTTCTTTCTTATTGCTAATAACGGAAATCAAGTTTTTAAATAAAATTATTTTTTTATATTAATTTTTGCTTTATTAAAAATCCCAAATCTTTGGCGCCTTTCAATATCTTTTATATGTTCAAATAACCATTTTCTGTCTATGACACTTCAATTACGTCAAAATAGTTTATTATTAAAATAATTTCTTTCATAAAATATTGTATTATTTCATATATTTTATAAAATATTATATGTAAATATTGTTTGTACATTCAACATTAGAATTTCAATTGAAAAAAGTAATGAATAATAAATAAAAATTTTGTGAAAATTAATAAATCATTCAATTTAAAAAGCTGTGTTGCTTTAATTTACACAAACCATTTAACAATTTTGTCAATGAATAAATAAATGAATAACTGGATGCAATAAGGCTTGAGGTACGTAACGAGTATTACTTAAATTCATATATGGGCTGCAATAACTCGTTTAAACCCACTGTGGCTCACATTTTTTTACTGGTGGTTTGTATACTTGTAAACGTGTATGTGTGTGTGTGTGTGTTTGAATTCATTGATACGTATGAATGCATTTGAAATGTATGAGCTTGCAGCCTACAATCTTTTTTCTACATGAAGTGCCAGGAATGAGAAAAAAAAACACAAAATCGTTGCAATGCCTTTTAGGATGTGGGAGCATTTGCATACATTTTTGTTAAAATAAAAACAACACAGGCAACTGCCAAACGTGAACGTAACACGGCTGCTTGTAAATCTTGTTAATTACCAAAATATTATATTTCATTAAAAAACTGCTGATTTTTTTAACTCACTGGAGTAGCGGGTTCAAAATTTCCCAAAAAAAATTATTGATCTGATGGTACTAAGGCGACAATGTCATATCGTTTTATTTAATGTAAAGAGAAGGGATGGGAAAACTTTTATGCAAATCTATTTATATGAAACAATATCCAAATGAAAGATTAAAATAGTCGGCTGGTTTTATTACTTCTAGTAGGTGAATCGATGTGGGCTGTATTATGCTTTGAGCAACTTAGTTTTTGTATGTAATTGAAGGTACAATTCCCTAAATGTTTGAAACTCTTACAAGGGTTTTGTAATTTGTTATTTATAGGTTTTGTTGTGAAATTATTGATGTGTTGAATTATTTTGAAATTGTACTTTATGAGGCAAATAAATACGAGTACTTGACACTTATTGGTCACAATGGCTTAGCATTTTAATTTAATATAAAGAAAAATTATTTTTATCTCTCACTCAAAATTAATAAATAAGTTTACTATATATAATCTAAAAGATATATAATTTTGTATTTTCTTTTGTCGTTATTGTAAAACACAAGAATTCTTATACTTTCTCGGCGATAACTTTTTGAAAATACCCATGTATAGGAATATACAATTTTCGAACATTTATACGAGTATTTCTTTCAACATTTTAATCTAATATAAATAAAAAGAAAAAAATTCTTAGATTATGTTACACGAAAACTATTTTTTTTCATAATTTTAAAAATTAAATTTTTATCGCATTGAAAACAAAAATAATGTTTGCAATCATATTCTTCCTCATATGATTGCCCACAAAAAAATGTTAGGCTCCCCATTATTATGTTGTTCTCATAAACATCAAATATAATGAGAACAATTACAAATTAAACAAAACTGGCATTCATGCGACTACAATCTTTGAGTGATTAAATTTTATCACCGCTTGTTGAATGATGGTGAGCAGGATATAGCAAACCAACTGTGCAACACTTACATCACACAAACACAAACCTATTTACATTCAACATTTACTACGAGTTCATGTTGCAAGTTTTGCTGCTGAAGCATCATTAACATTTGTATATTTTTCTTCTTTGTTGTGTGTCTGAAATACACTGCAGACATACGAACAAAAGAAAATGAAACTTTTTTCTTCAAACTCTTAAGAATTATTTTATTCCAACACACTGCGGAAGTATTAAAAATAATATTGTTTTATTAAGTTTAATATTGTACCAAGTGGTTGGCAACTAACAGTGAACCATAATCCAACAAAAACTAATATGAATATGACACTCCCTGCTGTTAATACTTATTTGTTGTCAGTTTTATGCTGCACATTAAGGAAGACTTAACACAATGATGTGTGTTTCACATCATATCAGGAGTCAAAAAGAATGTAAACAATTTCAGGAAATTTTTTTAAGACAGTTTTGAATATATAAACAAAGAACCGTGACAATTATGATATAAAAAATCCAATTGTAAATAATTTCTATTTTTATTAATAAAAATTATTTTGGCATAAATAATTAAAAAATATTTTTTTTTTATAGAAACAATTTTTATTTACGCCTTTATTTTTATTTTCAAATAGAAGCATTTTTTATTGCAGAAACAGTTGTTATATATTAATATTTAGTTTTTTTTCACAAATAAAAATTTTAAAAATTATAGCTTAAAGCAATTAAAATTGTGTGCTTGATTTGGTGTGCCGATATTTTCTTGAAAACTTTCTTAAAAATTTACAAAACAACTATTATATTCAATTCAGGCTAATAAACACGTGAAATTAACGACTGGTGGTTAACAGCTGCTTTCATCCATTTGTAACTCTACTGAGTTCTCATTGTTCGAAATGTTCACAGTAGCTCACACAAAAGGAGCATATCATAGTAAGATTAAATTTAGATATATAAATGTTTATTTAATATAACTTTCCTAATTAAATAATTTGTTTTGCCATACTTTTGCGAAAGTTGAAAAATAATCTTTATATTTCATAGTGATTTTACTCCTTTACTGCTCTTTAAATAAACATAATAATTCAATTGCTAAACATTCCACTTAGATACTAATCGGTTGGATAAGAAGTGTATATTGTTTGTAATTAAAGCAATTAATAAGAAAAAATAATAATAAATTAACATTTTTTTTCGTAAGAAATGTCAGAAAGCAAAGTTGTAAGTGGGAAAGGTGTACGTACGAATACATATTCTGTGACATTTTTCATTTGCAGGCAAATTCTACAAAGTGGATTGTACTAAAAAAGGCTTTCCAGTATAGACGAAACATTGACTTTAGAAATATCACAGAAGTTTTGCAAAAGTTCGGCATCACACAAAATATTTCTAATTTCAATTGTATTCATTTGTCAGGTCAATCTCTTGAGTGTGAGTGGCCGATCTAAAATTTAATCTTCTTACACAGAAAAAATTATCAATTTTAAAATTCTTCTTTTTTTAAAAAACTTCTTGAAATTACATATAAATTCCACAATAAAAAATAGGATAAACTCCATCGACATTTGTTTACATCAACATCACACTATTGCTTCAATACACAAACATTATTTTTATTCAGTCATTTGAAATTCAAATTGTATCTTTAATTTACCCATTGATCTTTTTTTAATGCCGAATCATGATTTTATTTTTACTGGTAAATGCTTCTTTATCCCTTGAATGGATGGTTTTTATCTGTCATCACGTTCAGTGTAAATTGAATCTTTTATTTCATACTTCTATTGCAATTTTTATTTCTTAAATGAAATTCATTACAAACGAATATTACCTGTCATTTTCATTATGAGTTTGGTTGTGCAACCGACAACGGGGTCTAATGTCTATATCACCGTTTTACTGGGAGGGAAATGTAATTATTTGTTTGTATTGAAATTGAAAATTGTTTTATATAACAATTTTTAATAGAATTTTGTTTTTAAAACCTTTTTTCTTGAACAGTATTTTATGGAGATGAAGTTTTTCAAGGATTGTGTTACGTGAAAGATGGCAACTGCACTGTGGGGAAAAATTAGTTTGTGGGAAATAATATATATATATATATATATATATATATATATATATATATATATATATATATATATACATATATATATATATATATATATATATATATATATATATATATATATATATATATATACATATATATGTATATATATATATATATATATATATATATATATATATATATATACATATATATATATATATATATATATATATATATATATATATATTTATATATATATATATATATTTATATATATATATATATATATATATATATATATATATATATGTATATATATATATATATATATATATATATATATATATATATATGTATATATATATATATATATATATATATATATATATATATATATATATATATATGTATATATATATATATATATATATATATATATATATATATATATATATACATATATATATATATATATATATATATATATATATATATATATATATATATATATATATATATATGTATATATAAATAATTTATAACAAATTGAAATCAATTCCACACATTGCTAAAGATAATTTTTAATCGCTAAAATTAAAGTTTTTCTCTTTTTTGTCTATATAAGGCCCACTGTTCCTATTGTTTAATGATTAGATTGCAATGCCTTTGTGTAGGTTAATTTTTATTCACCCTATTGTTAATATTATAAAAATGTATATGTTTGTTTTAGTATTATTTTCAATGTCATATGTTATTGTTGTTGCTATATACATTTAAGGTGAGAAAGTGTTTATAGGTAAAAAGAGCAAGCTAGCGAGAGAGAAAGAGAGATTGAGAAGGATGAAGAGGAGAATAGAGTACCTGCCATATTTACTGTGTAAACATATTCATGTGTTTATATTTGGTTTCCATCATACTATTTGTGATATTTAACCTTTATTGCTGGCTGTTTTTGAAAAGGACACCATTTATTGTTGTTTTTTTATTGGGTTTAACTATGTAAATAAGTATATGTAGTTGTTGTTTTTATTCAATTATATATTTTATAACACTTGTTGTTTATTATTATAAAAAACAACCACAAACAGCGATAGTAAAAATTTAGGCTTTTGGATTTAGCTTGTAAATGAAGATGAGAGTATTAAAAGACATACTTATGTATGTAAGTATGTACTTTAGCAATGGGTGGATGGGCCTTAATTTTGTTCTGGTTTTCATTTTAATTAATTTTATTTAAATCTATTAATTGAAATCAATAAAAATATGTTTATGCATTTCATTTTAGTCATTTTGCTGTATTTAATTTAACTTAATTTAATTTAATATTGTTTTATTTCAGTTTGCCAAAGGTTCCGCTACTAATTCTGTTTTTTTTTTTTAATTTTTTCATATTAAAACATCACTCACAAATCAGTCAACAGTTACTATTAGAAACTCTAGTTTTGTTTTATTAAATTCTAACTGAGTATTTCCAAGATAGTTGAACTAAATTATACAATTAACAATCGTAACAATTTAAAAAAATATGCTTGATTTAGATATCACATTACGCCAAATGCTTGTACAAAAACAAAAAACAAAATGGCGGATAATCTTTTACAACCTAAAAAGAAAATCCATTCCTTATTGAAGTAACATTATCTCATATTTACGAGTATTTCTTGATCTTAATAAAAAAAATTTCCAAAAATTATCCTTTTAAACTAGAAGAAAAAGAAAATTAACTACAATTCCTCCACTGGTAAAATTTCATGCTCATAAAAATAATTTTTGATCATGGAACAGTATTTTTTATATATCATTATATGTATTTCATCATATATATTATAAAAAATTTTTCGGCCTTATTCATAAAAAATATTGTATGTTTATTAAAGGTTTATTTGACAAATATCCTATAGAAATTTGTCAAATAAGCTCTTAATAAACATACAATAATTTTTATGAATACCGCAGTAAGTCCATAAAAAATGTTTTATGGAAATTCAAATATGTCAAGAGTTTTAAAAATACGTATGTATGTTTATAAATATGCTGTTATGACTGAAATATACATTAAAAAAATCTGCAAACGCAAAAATTTTAAAAATGCACTAAAAAGTCAAGGTAAAATTTCTTAGAAAGTACTAAAACGTTTAAGTATCTTATCGGACATTTTATACTTGGCAAAGGAAAAATAAGCAAGTGGTAATTTTTATCAGAGTTGTCGAAATTTTTATGATATTTGTCAGTTTATTATACAAGGAAACAAAATTTTATTATAGAGATACACGTTTAAGCTTATGACATAAATACTTACTGGCGGATACAATAAATTATTTTATTAACAAAATGCTTGACAGCACTACAGTTACATACACGTGTTTCCTTAAATCTATCTCAAAACTTATAAAATTTATTTATTGTAACGTTTCCGTAGCAGCAATATTTGCGTATTGGTCGTAATACGCTTATAATTCCAATCTTCATCATCTTATCTAACAAATGAATTCCATTTCTCGGTTTACTGTCACGTGTAGCCATATAATTTATTTCCGATTACCTTTCGCATAAGTTCTTTTCTAAGACAAACTCATAACATTCTGGTTGTGTCAATGTTATTCCACAAATAAAAGCCAAAAGAGTTTGAAACGTGACTTAAATGCAGCAGAAAACGTGTTTCAAGAAAAGTTAAAACCAAAATTCACAGTGGGAAGAATTACGAGTAGAGAAATATGTAAATCTTTTTGGGTTTTATAAACAGTAAAATTGAATTAAAAATATATATATGTACATATAATAATAGACATTATATATAGAGACATATTTTTTAATTTCATTGACATTCAACGTTTCTAGAGCGTAAACAATGTTTAATTGACCGCAAAATAAATAACAAAAAATTGTTGCTCATGTACGAGTATGTCAAAGTCTGCCGGAAACGAATGTTCCTGATTTAAAGATGCACTTCATTCAAAAGACAGAGCGAACAGCTTTAAATTCAATTTAAGCACAGTTGCTTTCATTGGAAGACATGTATGTTTTTGGCATTAATCTTTGAATATGATTTGTGGCACACATGAAGTCATTTTCACGCTTATCAAACTGTATGTCTGCTATAACGTATTGTTTTTTGGCTTCGAAGTCTCTCATTTATTGATGTGGAAGTGCATTTCAAAATATCACTATAGAAAATAATCCACGGAACCATAGTTTATACAAAGTTCACACATCAAATTCGTAAAATATTTCATTCAGTAAAACAATTCTGTCAAGGTACGAGGGTGGCTCAATAATTCTATGACTTTTTCAATTTCTCGTCTCTTAACTGAGACGGCAACACTGCTCCTGTCAACACTGCATCTGTCAGTTGTTTTCTGTCAAAATTTGTAAAATCTGTGTCATTTAGTTGTCATTGATAGCAGACTACCGGTTGATTTGAGGAGCAAATGGAAAAAGTGAATTTCGTGTGATCATTCAGCATTATTTCTTGTGGAAAAAAACCATGAGATAAATACCATGGGAATTCCGCACCATAAATGTCAATGGTAAAAAGATGCTTTACTGAATTTCGTTGTGTTTCCGCCAGATGATCACAATCAACAACAAACGTAATCGTATGACAAGTTCGCAAGAGTGGTTGGCGTTGTTTAACCGCAATATGAAAGTGTTTTGCGCCGTTTCATAACCGAGAACGAAACGTGGCTCCACCATACACACCAGAGACCAAGCAGGAGTGAATCGGCGCCAAAGAAGGCCAAGGTGAGTTTATCAGCCAATAAAGTCGGTGCGATCGGTTTTTGGAATGCACGCGGTATAATCCATATCGACTATCTTCAAAAGGGTAAAATCAATGGCGGATAGTATGTCATGTTATTGGATCAATTTAATAAGGATTTAAAAAAACGAACCATTTGGCCAAGAAAAAAATTCTTTTCCACTAGGACAATGTAATGGTGTCTACATTTGTTTGGTGTTTCCATTACAAAATTCCATGAATTAGGCTGTGAATTGCTCCCTCTTCAGTCCTATCTTCCGGATTTGGCCCCTAGTAACTATTTCTTGTTTCCAAATCTGCAGAAATGGCTCTAAAGAAAGTGATTTGGCTCCAACGATGAAATCATCTCACAAGCAAATCCCTATTCCGATCACCTCGAAAGATCTTTTTTTGGAAGATATAAAAAAAAATTGGGGGAAACGATGAAGTGTGAAGCTCAAACGAGTTTCTTATCCAAAACCCAGTGTTTTATGAAATAAATCACGGACTTATTGAGCCATCCTCGTATATAAAAAGGAACCATGAAAAGGTTCCGACTCCACGGGCAAAAGCAGTAAATAAAATCAGATTACATCTTTGTATCGAAAAAATATAATATTCTCTGTCACGCGTTCAAAGAATTGTTTTAAAAGTGCTGAGATGGTTAAAGCGAAACCGGTGCGATTTTGCATAAGCGAAAAACAAGTCGTGAAAATTTCCAATTTTTGCTTAAACGAATTCGATTCTATGTTCGAAATAAAATCAATTTAAGTTAAAAAAATAAAAAAATAAATCGAGAATTGTCTATTCCGTTTGCTTAGAAACAAATGTTTTCAATTTATCTGTCTGTTCGAAACACACACCCGATATTTGTTTAAATAAAATTTAAAGCTTAATATGTTTGCCTAGTATATTTAATATCAAATTTTAATAAAAGATAAAATAACAAGTTAAACCTCATTCTTGATACTTTTTTACAGACAATTCATATTACAATATACTTGCTTGCACCCTTTAGTAATTAGTTTTACAAAAAAGGTGTGGCGAGCGAAAAATACATTTTTCTTTAAATAAAGTCACATGCGATATAAAATATTATTTCTTTCCTTTACAGGTAATTAAAATTTGGATTTGTCTCTTATGTCTTTTTATTATTATTAAAAGTAATAAAAATTAAATACATAATTCGCATTTAGTTTTACTGGCTAGAAAATTCTTAAGAAATAAAATAATATTTTTAATGACAATGTCATTAAAAGCCAAGTAAGGGAGCATAACTGAAGTATGAAGTTATTATCATATTGGACCAATAATTGTCGTAATAAGCGTAACCGCTAAATAATGTACATTGGTTGTTTTTTTATTTCAAGGAAATATTTAAAGCAATAGGGCCATTCTAATACTGAAAATCTGTGTTGCTTATATATATATATATATATATATATATATATATATATATATATATATATATATATATATATATATATATATATATATCGAGTAGAAATAGTGGTTACGTTTCTTTCGTCATATATTTATCTAGTCCGGCCATAAGTTAGAATACCTTTAATAATAAAATGCGAATAAAATTATGTTATTAACCTTTAACTCGTGATATGTAAGCAGCTTGCAAGAAGAATGAGGAGGTTCAAAATTCAAGTGTCTTTTTTTTTGTAAAAAAGTTATATAATTTATTATTATTATTATTATTATTATTATTATTATTATTCATATAATATAATCTTTAGGAAAAACAATTCTATTAAATTAAATATTATAAAAAGAGCACTAGACCGGCCACATGGCCATCATTTGAATATCTGGGTTTTTGAATATAGATTTTCATTTCCTCTATGAGAGACAATTTTCTTATAGTGAATAATGAAACCGTTCTCACGAACTATTTTTTGCAAGCTTGCATTAATAATTGCCGGAATTGTGACTTCTTCAGTTTCAACTGTCCTTCCAAAACACGCGGCAATTTTAACATCAAAATTTGTCGCTTCGAATTTCTCAAACCAATTATGGCTCTGGCGTTCTATCAATAGATAAACTCAATAAGGATCGGACTATTTTTGTGGCTTGAATATTATTTTCAAATCTTGGAAACTGAACTTTTTCGTGAGCAACTATTAAAATATTTAATCGTTATGAGGCTTAAGCTTTAGCGTAGATACGACCATGTGGGCATGGTAAGGTCTCCCCCATAACTAATTTGGGACCAGTAGAATTTCGTCCATTTTTGTAAAATTTATAATCCATGAAAAAAGGCAGGAATCAATGATTAGCAAGGTTCCTCACCACTACACTAAATACACAGAGGGCGTTGTTTCTAGGCAACGACAGATCGCAGATCCATTATCCTAGGACCTGTTACAGTAGACCAATCATCTACTTAGCTGGAAACAACAACCGATTATCGAAAAACAATGCGAAAACAACTGCAACAGCTCGTAAAAGATGAACATGCTTTGTGGAAACCAAATGCTCCCAAGAGTGGTAATGGAGAAAAAGAGTAATCTCTGGCACAATTTCCCTCTTCGCTGAAGGCCTATAGTCCCTTCTAGAACAATTCTCTAGTTACGCTAGTGGACTTTTAATTACGGTTGTAAAAATATTTATATATTTTATTTTATTTAAATTTATAAACACAATTGGGCACAATCAACATAGTAACAAAGAACTTGATTCGTTAGTGGTAAAGTAGACCAGTGCCTTAAGTGAGAATTGAACCTACAACCTACCAATAGGATAATACACCAACCACTAGTTCACCGATTCACGGAGTGAAAAAAATAAAATTCTGTTTTCTGTTGAAAAAAAAAACTAAACTACGAATGGTTTTGATATCGATCAAAATTTCGAACGGAATTTTTCTCATATGCATTGAAATTTCGATCTACTTATATCGAATGCGATAATTAGCCCTAAGTTTCGGTTACATTATACGAGAATTTTAATAATATTAAATTAATTAATATCTTTTTTGTCCAATTCATATGTTATTTATATTATCGAGTCGTAGTTCTTTTTTTATAAAACAAATTTATTATTTTCAATGTTTCAACAGCAATTGAAAAATTTTAAATTTGTTAAAAAAACAATTTTAAAAGTTTTTCAATTGTTGTTGCCATATAAAAAAATTTTCCTAAAGAAGACATCGAAATATTGAAAATATAGATTTTTTTGTTTAATAAAAAAGACCTAAAGCTCGATAATAAAAATAACACATTAATTAATTATATTAATAGATAAGCTCAACTCTCTCGACATTTTTTTATAATTTTAAAATTTAGTAAAAACTTTTAACGAGAGCGTAACAAAAAAAATACAATATTATTCTCCAAAATTGCCGCTGCACTACTTGTTTCAGCTGTTCTTTTTTGCGTTGTTCTTTCTAAATTTAATAAAATATTTCTTCCCAAATTTCCATTTGCCCTGAATACCCCTATTATATGCAGGAGTTAGATAACAAGCAATTTGCGCATCCATTGGTATCATAATATTTTATTTATTATTATTATTTTTTTGTGTTGTTGCTGGTTGTTGGTTGTTAGTTTATGATGCTTTTGATAGTTTCTTTTTTGTATCCAGAACTGCGTGCAAATTTGAAAGTGCACACTATCGTTTCAGGGAAAACTATTCTTGCGTTTCGTAATTTATGGCAAAATTAACATGTTCATTTTATTGTCAACAACAAATAAAAGAAAGTTTATTTAACATGCGATTCTATTTGTAACAAATAGAGGAAAAGCCAGTTTAGTGTTTAGAGAATTCCGATATTTTTTTTTACAACATCCGTGAGTCTATTGAAAGTCCAATAGGGCTCTAATGAGAGGATCTAAGGGAGTAAAAATTTTTACAAAAATAAAAATATTTTTATTGCACGGCAATAAACGAGCTTCACTGGACACTTTATTTGACATGGGAATGTGATAGTTCCAGGCATTAAAAGTTCTTTATTGGATTTTTATAAATTAAATACATCATGTAAAATTTTTTGAGAACTAAATAAAAGATGCGTAGAATAAATATTTAACAGTAACCAAAATAAATTTTTTAAATTAAAAATCAAAATTGGAAATTACAAAAAAACAATAGAAAAATCAAAACAAGTAATAAAATTAAAATAGAATACTTGATATTAAAATGTATATAAAAAATATTTAAACTTTTCAAATAGAAGTAAAAATAGAAATAAAAAATCATTGTTCAATCGTATGTTGAAACTTCTCGCTAATATCAAAATCGGTTTGGAAACTATTTTCGGGGTAATTGAAAAATTCGCTGTTCTTGAAATTTTCCTGCAACATCAATTCTCGAATCAGTTATCCAACTTAAACAAAAATTTCAAATTCATCATATTCTTAAAATATAATTTGACAACAACTTTTGTGAGTTATTTGAGAAATAAGCACTGTTTTCAAAAATTTTCGACAACCTTATGCCTCGAAGAACTAAATTTTTATAAAATTTGCGGCCTTCAAGGCTGCTTTGAAAATTTTCTAAATATTTAAAATAAAACGAGTTTATAGGAAAATATAAAATTAAAAAAAAATTATTGTTTCTATAAGTTTTTGCACAATAAAATCTCAATTGATTTAAATGAAATTTGCTGCAAATTGATCGATATCTCTACGGTTAAAAGCTAATAAAGTTTCGGGTTCGATAGAAGGGCTTAAAGTTTATTTTAAAAATTTATACTTTTGTTGAGTTTGTTTAAAAAAAAATTCAAAATTTACCAATTCGAATTGATTCATATTCAGAATGCTGAACATTTTGCTCCATACGTATAAAAATTGAATGAGTGCCACGTCAAGTTTTTGATTTTACTGTCATAGTGTGATTTTTTTTGTGAAGCAAGTGGTCATGTTATTAACGGATTGGCGTAAGTCCTTAAATATCACCAATGACCATGAGCTGTTATGGGATAGATTTTCCCTTAACCACATGAAGTACATTTAACTTTAATATTGAAAAAATGTTGTGAACTTTTTCGTCATTATTTGACAATGAAAGTCGTGAAATGTAGAGATTCTCAATTATTGACATTGATTTCGGTGTTAAAAATAAAGAAATAAATTCCATAATTTGGACTATTTAAGTGGTCGTTTTTTTTTTTGTTATTGCTTTCAGCTTTGAAAAAGGTATAAAAAGTTGTTCAAATTTGTACAGGACGAAATTACTTTTTCTCTTTCATAATTAATAAACCTGGTGTTTAATTTTTTACATTTTCTAGATGAGGAAAGGGCGTTATTTCAACGCAAATTGTTGTTTGTTTTTCTAACAAAAAACAATTGTATGTATTAAAATAACGCAACTAATCGTCTTAAACTAGGCCCTAGGTTCTATTGAATGGAAGGAAGGTGTTACACTTTTAACTAATATCGTTAGCACTGATATTAAGCTACAGTTTTCTATAAGTTATAGTCTTTTTATTTTTGTTATTTCCTAACAACACAGGTATCGACATAAAAACAATCATTAAACTATATAAAGTTCCAAATGGTAGGGGTAACATTAAAATTCGTCAAGGCCGTGCTCCACATATTTCACTTTGTTTAATTTTTATGTATGAATGTTTATATAAGCATGAAAATTGATATCTGTGCCTAACTCCTCCACAAGACAACGAAAAAGGGAAGTAAAGTAAAACTAGCCTAAAGGTTAAAGTTACACACAAAGTCATAATTTATACAAATTCCTTGCTTTTCTTACCTTTTCACGCCCTTCTTGTTACTTTCATTGTAACTGACGTTATTTGTATTGTGCAGTTTAAGAAATTATTCTCTTTTCTGCTTCAAAAAACCTACGCCGGACAAAGATGTCAAGTGACAACTTCTTTTGTTGAATCAATGTTTAAAATTACCACTTCCGTTTCCCACTGCGCGTTACTTTTATGAAAAGACAAGTGCGATGGGTCTGCTGTTTTCTGCAAATAAAAAGGAAAAAAATGTATATTAAAGAAAAAACTTAAGTGTTTGTAAAGTATTGCTTCTTTTTTTTATTTAGAAGGACAACAATAAACATATTTCTTTTTTCTGTTAGTAAGTAAATAAATTTCTTTCGGTTGCAGAATTACAACAATATTTTGTTAACATGAATATGAATGCTGAATAAATTGATTAACCCTTGTCCGACCGTAATCTATGCTGGTCATTGAACTCATTACTCCTTGAAACTGATAGATTAATAGACTAATAGTTAATGTGAAGCAGAATCCTAATATGTGTGTTGCAATTATTTGTTTTATTGCGAATTAGGATTCCTTTTAAGGATTTGATTATAACAAACTTTATTTTCTTCTATACCCTTAAAGTATGCTATTAATTTATTAACATAAGCAGCCTGATGGTATACTTAGTAAACTCAAAATAAATACGTTGTATATTTTTTTATAAACAAACACACACACACACACACACACACACACATCGTTGTGATGCAGTTTTGGTTTGTCTGCAGAAAAAAAGGAGTATTTGGAAGAAAATGAAATCAAGACCCTGAGACTACTAGTCTATTACTACGGGGGCCATTGTGTCTAAAGGATAAATGAATTTGTTTATCAGAAGAATAAGTATAATCACGAGATACAAATATTATCTTTTCCATTTTTTTAATGCAAATTAGTGTCACTCGTTGTTTTACAGCAATTGTGGCTTAAGGGAAACGCTAAGAACATAAGCTCTTGATTTTACTGGCTTCCTTGGAAGTTCTTTTTTTAGTGGGAATTTTCAACGTGTTAGATAAATAGATTAGATTAACTGTGTAGCCCTAAACTCTCTCATATGGGGTATTCTGATGCCAGAACACAATTTACTCCCCTACGGATGTTCAAAAATCATTGCTTTTGAGAACTATTTAGAAATTTTCATAAATCTTAACAAAACAATTGATGTTTTTCTAATCAATTGAAGAATGAAATCTTAATCCTTTAAAATTTGTAGCTCTAAGATGTGTTTACCAGAGCATACAGGTGTATGTGTATAAAAATATTATATATTTGTATGTTTGTAATGTGTTTTATTAAAAATTGTTACACAGTGCCAGCAATAAAATTAACAAATAAAATATGTTCATTTCCTTTCAATTTTGTACTCGTAGCTGGATTCATAGCATGTTCATTCTTTGAAAAAATTTTCATACATGGACTTGATAACAAATAAATTTGATGCAATTTATTTAAATCTGTGCCACAAAAAATATTACAGCAATTTATCGATACAAGATTGTTGTGATCAGATACGGTTAAATGGAAACATTTAAAAAAAGTCATGTGATACCCATATATTTTTCTTCTTGTTGTTGTTGTTGTCGTTGTTGTTGTTTGTAGTTGTGAAAATGTGTAATAAATTAATTTTAATTTTTAAGTAGACTATAAAATAGAGTATCAGTATCTGTCTCGCTAATACTCTATAAGACTCTGTTATAAAACAGTTTGAACTCATGCAACAACAAAACAAAAATAAACTACAAATATTGTGTATTTGTATCTTAACGATCTAACAAGCATCTTAGAAATACAGACAGACAGTAAACAAAAAGCAACGGTATCAGCGTATGATTAATGTGCATCCACAATAATGTAAAATAAACGTGTAGAGTTCTCTCAGTTGTTAGAATAAATATAAAAAATAACAACAACAACAAAAAGCGTAGGAGGATTATAAACAGCCAAATGATTGTAAATGCTCTTGCTGCAACAAGAAATATTGCTGATGAAAGTGCATAATAATATTTGAAGTAGGAAAAATGGGAAAAGAAAATTTATCATTGACTAGAGGAAGCTCCTTAAAAAACGAGTAGTGACAAACAAACATAAATAATGAATAAAACTAAAGTCATTTGACAGTTATGAAAATGTCACAGAACTTTGAAAAAAAAATTTTTTCTTCCAAAACCTTTGTTAAACTAAATACATATAAAAATAAATGTAATTCGCAAGCATTTTACGAATAGAGGAAGATGTCATGGCAAAAAAAATAAAAAATTAAAATAAAAAATATTTAATTAACGATTTCCAACATTAATTTCATGTGAAGTCTACTTTTCAACACTCACTCACACTCCTGTCACCAGTTGGAATTTTTGCGCTTTCCTCACAAATAGAAAAAAAAATAGAAGAAAATATAATTAATTAAAAAAGACACAAAAATTCTATTTGTTCTTCCTCTGAACAAGGCTGGTTTGCTGTTTTTATTTAAGGCTGGTTAACACACGAAATAGACAAAAGAATTTTGTACTTATTTTTCGCTGTTGTTTTCCGCTTTCATTTCATTCATTCATTCACAAGCACTCAAAAACTATTTATTAGGGCGCAAACAATTTTTAATTTCATTTAGTCGTAAGTAAATATTAATTTCGCATTCTTTCGTATTATGGTAATTATCATTATCATTATATTATTATTTTTTTTTTGCTTCAAATTGCGTGATTTTTGCCGTACCTTAGCGACAATAGAAAAAGTATTTTGTGGAAGTAGAAATGAAATAGAGAATCAACACGACATGTGTTCAAGGAGTAGAGTGACTTTTTATATATTTTTTAAATTAATTATCAAGTCGTAGACTAGCAGATAGTGCGCTAGACTAATAGTCCGAAGGTCGCAGGTTCGATTTCTGGCGAAGATTTCGTATGTGTCCTGCAGACAATATTTTGTTAAATATATATGTATATAAAAATCAAACAAACGAAAAAATTACTTTCATACAGGAGTCAACACATATGTTGTCCCCTTCCAGGTAGTCATCCTCTTATAATGCACTTGTGCCTACGCCTATTGCAATCATCGAAACTTTTCTGATAAAAAACCTTTTGGTATAGCCTTAACTTCTTTCAGCTTTCATTGATCTCTTCATTTTTTTTTTTTTTTTTTTTGGCACATGAAAAGTCAAAGCAGCCCAAAATCGTTGAATAGGATGGCTGATACATGATTTTGTGGTGTTGATATTGGCAAAGAATTCACTAATAAATCGTGATTTAAGCAAGTCATGGCATAAACTCCGCTAGCACACGTTTCAAGCCTAAAATAGTCGAAAAACTTGCTTGTGGCATAATACAACTTAGATGATTATTTTTTCTTGGTAAATTTTGGTTTCTCTTTTTTTCTTGGATTTTCGTTGAAGAAAAGCTTTTAATTTTTGAAATAAGTGCGAAATTGAGAATGTATTTTTAAGAATAATGATTTTTTCCATGACTTTATTATTTTTATTTTCTTTATATTACAAATTACAATATTTTTCAATTCATTTTGTTTTAAAATAAAAATCATTGTATATTTTTTATTTAAATTCTCATCCTTTTCTTCAGAATAATTGTTATTAGAATGAATTGCGTTTTTTTTTAATCCTTTAAGTTGCATGCGAAATTTATGTTGCCTTTTCATCTTGTAAATTTTTCATATATATGTACATGATTTTGTTATTGTTGTAAGATTCGCAATGGCAAAGTTTTTAATTTTTGATTTCTTGTGAAAATTTGAATTTTAGATTTTTCTCTAAAATTTAAATTTTTTTGGGGCAATAATGATTTTTTGAGAAAATTAAATTTATCGATGATTATACATATATTTTTTAAAATTTTTTTGGGGCAATAATGATTTTTGACAAAATTCAATTTGTCGATGATTATTATTTTCTATTTTTGTTATTTGAACATTTTTAATTTTTCATACAATTCCGTTTTCTATATGCATATAAAATATTTTTTTTGTTTTCGATTTTTTTTCTTAAGATTTGAGAAAATTTCGATGTTTTATTTTATTTTATTAATATTTTTTTACAATATTATCTTGTTTTATTCGTTTGTAGTTTGTTTTTTTTTTCAAATTAATTCAATTTTTTCCCTTTGGTGAATTATTATTTTGCGAATTTTCAAATCCTAGATTATTTCTTGGTATTAAATATTTTTATAATAATTTATATCTAATTACAATTTTAATATAACAGAATTAAAAAAAAAATATTTGAAATAATGTCCCAAAATAATTTGAAAGCTTAACTCACAACAATTAATAATGTCTTTAAATTTTTCTTTATAAATTATTTATAATTAAAATGATTAAATTTTAATTCATTAGAATATTTAGACTTTTTGTTTAACTTTCTTTAATTTTTTAAAACAATTTGGGTCTAACAATAACAAAATTGTTAAAATTTTAAAAAATTGTTTGTTTTTCACACAAAGTTTTCATCGAACAACAAACGTGTTGAAATCCAAAGGAGTGTAAAATTTTGAAGTTTTGTATTCCATATAAATTTTAAATTTAAGGGATGTGATTCACAAAACTAGGCCCTAGAGTTTCGTTCATTTTTTACAATAATTTGCGCCCTAATTGTTAAAATGTTTGTTAAAGTTTCTAATTCTTTTAATTTCATGTCACATTGCTGGACATTTAATTATTAAACTTTTTCCATATTTATTTCCTCATACGAGTGGAATACTTTTTTAACATTTTAAAAGTCTAGACATTCTTGGTGACACTAGTGTCACTTAAATTTTAGAAACATAGAAAAAAAATTTATTTTGATATGTTTGATAAGAATTAAATAGAAAGTTTAATTATGAATAAAAAACGGTGTGCTGTTTTATAAATAAAAAAAGTAAAAAAACAATAAAGTAAAAGATTATTCCTGCAGTTTAAAGTAACCACGTTCATCTCATTCTAAATGAGCCATACAATTCTGATAATTCACACAAACGTTTCTTATGTGAGTCTTTTTTAATATGAATTCTCGGATGTCGCCAGAGTCACATGATCTTGGTGTCTCTCCTTTGCCTTTTTTAACAGCTTGACACAAATAATGTCGTAAAACTAATTCCTTTTAACAAAAGAATGCAAATGCTAAAGCACATAAACACTTCTATGGGAACAACACTTGGCATAAGCTGAAGATATGACTGCGTAAATTTTCATTACGAAAGTATTAGATGTTCAAATACATAAATACGGGTACACAGGGATACAGAGATTTCAGCCTTAAGTTTCATTTGCTCGGCCAGGCTTTAGAAAAAATGCAATATTTTTAGCTTTAATTTTACTCTTTTTTTACTAATTTTGATAAATAAAGAGTGATTAAAAAAACTAAATGAGCTGTAATGACATGGTGATGAGCTGCATGACATGGTCCGCCGCCATTCTGCTGAAACCAAAGGTTACACAAGTTCATTTCTTTCATTTCAGGCCATAAAAAGTCCGTAATCATGTCTCTGTAAGGCTCGTCGTTGTCTGAAACTGCGTTTTCAGCAACATCTTTGAATAAAATTACTGCAAAATTAATACCAAACTGGCACTTAATGTGATTGCCTTGGCTTCTTTATTCTCTAATGCGCCTTTTCAGAAAGTGTGACTTTTGGTCTAAATACGATCTCCGTTTGGAACTTCTGTAAGGCCAAAACTAAAAAGTCGTAACGAAGTGGATGGCCGTTCGCTTTTAATTTCTGGATTAAAATTCTCATGCTAGTACGAGAAATGTCGAGTTGTTGAGATCGGTGGTGGATAGACGTTCTTGAATTAAGTTGCACACTTTCGGTAACAGAAGCCACATTCTCGTCGGTATGCATCGTATGGAACCATGAGTGCTGTCCACTAAGAAACCAGTCGTAGGAACTCTTTGCACAGACTTATGTACTGCACTCACGGTGGGCGCTTCATTATTAATAAACACACAGTTTGGGCAACACAGTACTCACTTTGAAAGTAAGTTTGCAATATTTCCCAACATTGTTTAAGCGTAAAGCGTTGACTCATTTTGGCCCGCGAAGGTATGATTTTGACTGATAAACCTTATTTCGAAGAAAAATAATCTGTCAGTATCAAAATAACATACATATGACTTAAAAAGATACTTGTATTTACACCAGGAGTTCTTTCTTAATAAAAAATTTTAAATCTGTCCAAAATTACGAGAACATTAATAAACACCTTTGCTCGTTGTAATGAGGAACATCGAAATCGTTGATGTGATTCTAAGCTGCAGTTTCCATCTATGATCTCATCATCGGCTTAAAACCTAATCAGACTGTGCTAGAGAATGGTGTTTGTTAATTTTTTTACTGCGTTTCAGGATTGGAAATGACAGGAAAAATAAATCTCATTGGTCTCTGGTGTGTTGGGATAGATCCATCTTGCATGCACTGTCACAAAATCTTATTCGTATAACACCTGAACCATACAATTCTTTCAATGATCAAACACTTGCGCTTGCAATCGAGTGTAAGCGCTTGCGGTAGCCATCGCGTAGTAGCTTTTCCATATTCAAATATTCATGCAAAATGTGATGTACCCGCTGGGTTGAGTTGCCTATAGCCTCAGCCACCTCATTCTCTTTCATCCACCGATCGTTCAGTATCTCTTTATGGATATAATCGACTATTTCTGGCGTAACGACCTCGATTTGGGCGAACTGAATGTTTGGCCTCTTTTTTTAGTGCAACCGCAATGAAACTTTGTAGACCATATTTTTATCATTGAGATTGATGGTGCAGAGTTCTCATAGTATTTATCAAGCCTTTCTTTGGTTACAGTGGGTTCAGGTTATTTCCTCCTATGTTATTGTCCAGGTCGGTGCTCGCAATTTTTGGAATCTTGAAGTAGTATCGAGAAGAGAACTGTGTAGACTGCCAAAATTTTCTAAATCTGTATGGTAGTCGTTCGGAACAGGCAGGCACTACGAACTGGGATGCCATACAGATAAGGTTATTGTCATCCGCTGGTATCGCTAAGGGCCAAAAATGGTTGTTGTAGTTTCACTTTTTTCCATTTTCATTAACTACTAATTTGACTATAATATGATTATACCGCAACTATAATATTTTTTTGTGTCCAGTAAGGCCACTGTATGTCTGTTATCACTTCTATTGTACAAAAATATGGCTTAAATTCTGATCAGTGCTGATTTTGAATAAAAACAATATTTTTATTGAAACAAATAAACCATATGGAAATAGAAAGAAATTCCATTAATATTCTGACCACACAAACTTGGCTAAAATGTTTTTACATCTAAAAATAAATCTCTTTGATATTCCATTTATTTTGTTAAATAACAAAAACACAAACAAACTAAAAGTAATAATAATAACAAGTATTTTAGCCGCAAAGTCGCGGACAGGGATATGAATCATAAAATTCTCACAATATTTTTATGTTGTTTGTTTGGTTTTCTTATTATTTATTTCCGTACGACACGTTGGTTTTGTAATTTGTGAACTTGTGAATTTTTTGTTTGTTTTGGTTTCATTACTCCTGTAACTTTACTTTTTTGTTTATATAAAAATGACACTTAATAAAAAAAATGATCATGGTTTTAGTTTTCAAAATGTTTAATTTAAACCAAATAGAGTCCTTAAGTGCAGCTTGTTCAATTGCGTCAAATGAAAAAGTTTGTTAACCCATACACAACCGAAGTATGCATGTATGCGTCCAGCAGTTATCCTCACAAAGCGTGGATGCAAACATATGAGTGTCGTGATTTGAAAACATCTTTTCATAAATTCTATGGTTGTTTATATTTTCGGTTGAAGAGAAGTAACAATTTATTATTTTCTGCTCGTGGTATATGCGTCATCGTGCTATTGCTGACTAAAACTAAATTAAAATAATTTAATTTTTAACATATTTATAACGTGATTTACGGTCCTGGATGGGTTAAAGGGTAAAAATTTTTTAATTATTTTTTATTTGTTTATCAAAAGGCTTCTTTAATGTGGAATATAATGTAAAAATTTTCTTAAATGTCGTTTTCTTTTTTTTACAGAAATGTTACATATATTTTACCCTTTCCACAAGTTTATGTTCTTTTCTACAAAAAAAATCCGATGGTGCAAAAAAGAACATGTTCTTTTCGAAATATGTTGCACAAGGGTTATGTTTTATTTTGTTTTCGTTTCCACATTGGTTTATTTTTAATTGAACAACAAATAAATAATGTTTATTAAAAATATGTATTTGCCAATTAAGCAATATGCTCATTTAATGAAAACGAGAAGCTTATATAACTATTCCATATGATCACATCACTGTGCAACCAAATGTCTTTGTGTAGCAATTAACAACCAAATGTATTGTAAATCGCTTGAATAGTGTAAATATTGCTATGGGATCCAAACTTTTTATTCTATATTCGAAATTCTAAATATAAATTAATGCAAAAAGGTAACAGATAGCAACAATTTTTGTTCTATTGTGAGCTTAAAAACAACGGTATCATATTATGGGGGTGTGGGAATATTTTTGTCACAAAAGAAGACGTTATAAGAGATTTTGCAAATATTGCTGTTCAAAGTTATATCAAATGTTTGTAGAAGTTCATAGATAAAAGTTAAAATGGTCGTTATTGCTTCATGAAGAAGTACTACTATCTGCCTGAAATGCCCGTGATTATGGATAGCCGCAGTCCAGAAAAGTTTGAGAAGTCGCTTGATTTTTGTGTCAGTCTCGCCAATCATTTAAAAATTTTCCATTTATTTACAAAACGTTTTGATTCTGTTCCACTGTGCAGTATGTAGCATATTTAACATGTTCGTTTGCCTATGTCGTTTATTTCATGAATTTCTTGAATTTCTCTAATTAGTTTCTAACAGGCTGATATACTTGACAAACTCTATAATGTTAATTCAACTTTGAAACAACTGTCAGGTTGGTATTACAAACTCTCTGATTTATTGTTAAAAGTAAATGTAGTCTACTTTGCAGAAGGACATATGAAATAAATTGTTAAGGACTTATAATTGTAGGAATTAAGGATTTACTAAAAAGGACATAAAT
Organism: Germaria angustata; assembly: GCA_963681545.1. NCBI lineage: Eukaryota > Metazoa > Arthropoda > Insecta > Diptera > Tachinidae > Germaria > Germaria angustata. The sequence goes on along the minus strand of OY812999.1, from coordinate 19,205,262 downwards.
GTATGTATGTATATATATTTGTATATATCTTTGTAGCCGCATTAGCACCGGATATGAGCACTGTTCATGTAATTGATATGAGTTAGTCATGATAGAATATCGTTGAGTTTCCTGCGTGAATATAAAAAGATGGGGGTATTAGTAGAATTTCATAATTGGATCTAATCAAGTTTAAAATACTATATCTTGTGATATTTCCAGAATAAATGAAGTATACTCGCATTATTGTAAAATATATGAAATGTAAATAGAGAACTCTGACGTCATATATGAAATTTCTGAAGCACCTCAACACATCTAGAAAAGCTTGTTATTTTTCTTCCGCCCGGGGGTTTGTTTGAATGCTTCTCTTAGTTTGTGAACAATCGGTTTCGGCTATACGCCATCTGAGTAAGAAAAAGATGACGTAGAATGACAGAAAAGGTCTCTAAATACATTTGGGAAACTCTGCTTTACAATTAAAATTTTGGGGGAATTTCCACAAATTTTAAATAAACTTGGAAAACCTTCTAAACAAGTTGTTATCAGAATATGCAATTATAAGCTCCTATTGTGCACTTAAAGCAGATTTAGTGAACTATAATATTTAAAATAAGCAGGAGTCCTTGCGCTATATATTGGTGTCCTGAATCTCGCTAAAACCTAAACATTCTGCCCGAGTTACAGTAATGAAATTTCGAGTTGTAACTTTGAATTAATAGGCATTTCGGAACAACTTTTAAAACCTGACGTCGTCAATAGTGAGATTCAAAGGCACCATAAACGAATTGTAACTATAATTACAGTTGTTGTCGAAGCACTAAAAAAATCATGAAATAAATTCGCATGTTTTGAGTACAAAATATATAGATGACTATATTGCCCAAAGACGTTTCTTACAAAAAAATGTACCTGGCTACTAGTAAAACACTTTGGACGTACTCGTATATTAAACAATTCCTTTTTTTCTATAATTCTTCACTTCATTTCAGTGAAATTTTTACGGAATGACGGAAGCAATTTGTAAAAATTTTCCAAATTCTTGAAAAATAAAAATTCCTACATTTAAAAAACATTTTTTTTTTGTTTTGAAAATTTGTTTTTCTTTTAATTTTTAAATTTATTTTAAAATATCTCGAAATTCTAGTGAAATTCACAAAATTTTCTCAAAATTTTGCACTGGCAAAAAGAATCATGTTCTTTTCTAAATATATTGCACAAAAAACATGTAATAATGTAACATGTCTTGCCCCCAAAATTTATTTCAGGATTAGATGCTACAATTGTTTTAACTGCTTTATTTATACTGAAATTTATTATTTATTATTTAGAGTTCTTGTGGCTTCAGCTGTTTATAGTCCGACTTTTCATTGGTCGCTAAACCAAATCATCAGTGAACTTTAAGCAGTTTGAAAACCTTCAACCTCATGCTTATGCCAAAGCAAACATATACACTGTGAGAATTCTCTATCGCATATGAGTATCACAAAATTCATAATCATAGTAGACTTAGAATGTTTTTATACAAATAATACAACAAACAATACATTTTCTACTTTGTTTATACAAATATGTTGTTTGTTGTTGTTGTGTTTTGTTAGGAGAAACTTTTATAGAGCAGAAATGTTAATAATTCTATAAATACATATAATTATATGTTCTAAAGCGCTTGCCACAGCGCAAATATTGCTTAAAAAAGTGAAAAATTTTAATTCTATATTCGAAACCTTAAATATACATTAATGTTAAATAAAACATTGTAAAAAATATTTTTGTTCTATTGTGAGCTTAAAAACACTTTTAAGGCAACATTTTGTACAGGAGAAAACGCCGTGCGAAAATAAATTTTTGAAGTCCCTCAAATCCAATTTTTATTAATGGGCCGATTATGGTTTACAACACTAAAATGTTGTGTGGTTTCGGCTACCACACAACATTAATTTATTTTTTTAATAATGGCTTACAACATCTAGGTGTTGTTTATGTCACAGAGTTGCATTTTGTTTGCAGTACATACTTATTTACGTAAAAATACATACCTGCATGCCAAAAACTGTTGAATAAAGAGTAAAAAAGCGATATTTTATTAGAAATAAATAGAAGAGCGGATATGCGGAAAAGAGTTCGAGACAGTTCAAATCCATTGGAACTACTATATATAGAATAAATATGTATAATTTTTATAAAACCAAAAAGTTATTACAATGTCTTAATTACAATAACAAAATTTATAGTTTTATAAAAATATTCCGCATAAACAAGGATGGTTTTTTGTTTTTGATACAAAAACTGAGAACTTTTCTAAAAACTAACTCTTTGTCATTCTTTGATATTTATAATCCGCTGTCCCAACCCATTTAATTGTTCAGTAAAATGATCCCATTTGTCCTTGAGCTGTATTTTATTCTATTCAAATGGGAGCTTGCCTCGGCCAATATCTGGATTAATTTTCATCAGCTCAACCAACTTTGCCATTTGTTTTTTATTTGTAATTTTACTAAGAAATATTTATTTTATTATTTTATATTTATTTATTTTATTTTTATTTTTTACAGTTCTGGATGTTTTGCAAAACAAATTTTATATGCATACTTAATTTTTTTAATCTATTTACGATTTTCAACTTGTAATGTTAATCAAACAACACCTAATGAGCTGTTGTACAATTTTGACAGTGCGAACAACAAATACTGACAACAGTTGTAAACCATAATCGCATTGTAAAAAATACAACATTAAACTAACAACTGTTGTAAACCATAATAGGGGCGTAAATTCAAATATATTTTTTTAGTTTTAAAGAAAATTAATTTAAATTAAATAAAAAAATGTTTAGCTGTTTTGTCTTCTACCAAAGAAGAGTTTCTAAACTATTTTTATATACCGGCGAAGTTAACATGTATATCCCTGAAACAAAACACGTCATTTGTAACAAAAGAAATATTTTGAGAAATTAATTAAAATATCCTTTTTATGCGTAAATATTTATTACAAACAAGAAGGAAATTTTGAGACAGCTTTGAAATTAAATTTTTTAAGAAAACCTTCACAAAAGTGAGTATAAAGCTACTCATGCTTACATCTCTAACTAAGACTCATTCAATCCTCAACACATCACCAACCAAAAGTTTGCTTATGCAAGTGCGAGTGTTCATGCCACTGTGATGGGAATTTGTGGTCAATGTGGGAAACATTCTTCTTCGGGTGGTTGTAAAATTTTTATGAATGAATCGTTTTTATTTACTCTTCTTTGACCACAAGTAAAAACATATGCTACAAGTAAATACTAATCTAAAATAAACGTATATGGACAGTGACATACTCATGCCGTAGTTGTAAAGCCCGGTAGTTTTGAAAACTGCTGATGCAGTTATTTCTGTACAATTTTCACTCCTTAATTGATTTAACTGACTAATGTATCACTCTGTAGTAATCAGTTTAATTTTAGTAAATATTTTTTGAGAAAATTAAAGAAATTACCCTAAAAACCGAATCATATCAGGGCGTTAACAACCAGCACTGTGGGGCAAATGACTTTCATTCATTTATATTTAAAATTATTCAACTCCCTTGCATACAGAGGCCGTTCGAAATTCGTGATTATATTATTGATTTCATTTTATTATAAATTACGTTTTTGTTTTGTCACTATTGGTATGAAGGTATTTTCTCTTTATTCATTAATATCATTATATAACATATTCAATTGTCTGACTGTGATGGATTTTCTATTATGTTCTATTGCCATTTGTTGCAATTAATGAAAATAATTAATAAATTCAAATTGCGTTTATCCATTTCCATGTGCTTTCAAGCAAACTAAAAATTCCAAGAATGTGTGTTACGCTGATTTTTTCTAATTATAATTTCTAGGAAATTTTCTTGGCGGACTCAAAAAGAAAAATATGTAATAAAACCGTTAAAGGTAGCTCAGCAAGACCTTGCCCATTTTACACGCCAAAAGAAAATTTTTGAATTTAGAAATTCCCATAAAATGAGTTTGTGGAAATTTTATTAACATGTCGTGCATTATGCGCAAATAAATTGGGTTGCAAGTGTTTTTGAAGCACAAACAAAATGTTTTATTATTGTTTCCTTCTATTTGCGGCTTGATAGCGATATTAATTACTTAAAAATATTAATTACTTAAAAACTTTACAATCTTGTGTGGCTAAATAACACGATATTGGTGGCCAATTTACGTTATCGCTGTGAGAGAGATGATCAAATTGTTCAGAATGGCGATTATGGGCAGTTCTAATAGAATGTCTAAATCGATCCATTTGGGTTAAAACACATATTTTTCTGAAGCTAGAAATTGACGTTTATGATCTGACCAATTCCTGCATACCATGATGCAATATAATTTTTTTTAAACATAAACATCCTTCAGTGTAAACAAAATCCAGCTCAAAGGACCATAAACAATCGATAATTGCAGTTGTTGTCTCTGTTTGTCAGTATCATAAAAAAGTTTTTTTTGCTATAATTATATGTCAGATGAACACAAATGTGTTCATGATATCTCGCGTTATAAACATTCGATAGTCTTGGACTGTCATGAAAGCATTAGCGCTCGAAAATCCAAACTTTTTAACGATAGTTTGAATTTTCTTGTAAAAACGCTGAATGGTCTGCTTTGAACACTTCCTAAATAATTATTTAAAATAAATTCAAACAATCTTATCAAAGTCCTTTTCAGCGTTCGAAATGTAAACAATATTTTGAATCGAAAATGAATTTTTCGAAAATAAAATGTTCAAATATAAATTGTTAGGAAATTTTTGTGTGTTTAAATAATAAAGTTTTCGAAAATCAATTTTACGATCATAAAATTTTCGGAAATAACTCTTACCTGAATAAGTTTATATTATAAGTTTATATAAAATAAAGTAAATTTTTCGAAAATAAGTATTTCAAAAATAAATTCTTCCGAAATGTATCTTTTGACAGTAAATTTTTCGAAAACAATTTATACCAAAATAAATTTTTCGTAAAAAAATAAAAAATAAATTTTTTGTAATAGAATTAACGAGATTTAACAAGTTTTTCGGGAATAAACTTTTCGGATATAAAATGTTTGAAAATGGATTTTACGAACATAAATATATTAAAAATAAACTGTTCGAAAACAAATTTTTTCGAAAATAAATTTCTGCATACAAAATTTGGCGAAACCTTTAGATGTCACTCACTCCTTTAATGACCCATAAGTAGTTTTGTTTTTTTTTTTACTTATAAGAAGGATATTGATTTTGGAAATTTTAATCTTTTGAGATATGACCAAATTGAAGCAGCTTGATATAAAGGCCATAGTGACACTTTGTCAGGTCTAGCTTCGGATGCGATTCCCATTTTTTTCATTTGTTACAGATATCGAGGAATATATATTTTCATCAATAATAAAAATTTTTACATTTTTGATATATGACTATGTTGCACTAAAGGTATGATATGTATGCCGACGGAGTCTATAATTCTAAAATGTTCCATCGTGCCATAAGTTAATTAATAATAATTGATAATAATTAATAATTGATGGTAATTAACAATTAGTAATAAATAAATTGTGCGGTGGCGTGGTAGTGGTTAAAGTGCTTGGCTAAAAAACCAAGAACCCCAGGTGCGTTCCCTGGCAGAGAACAAAAAAAATTTTACCAATGATTTTTAAAAATGAAGTGTCTTCAAACCCCCTCCAAAAATCCATCCAAGAAGCCCCTGTCCTCCCCTCTCCCTAGAAAAGAGGATAACATTATAAAAAAGGACAGGCAGTCACCACCCCCTAGGAAAAAAGGTAGAAATCAAAGATTAGCAAGGTTCCTCACCACTACACCAAATACACAGAGGGCGTTGTTTCTAGGCAACGACAGATCGCAGATCCATTATCCTAGGACCTGTTACAGTAGACCAATCATCTACTTAGCTGGAAACAATAAACGATTAACGAAACTGATACAAGGAAAAAACAATGCGAAAACAACTACAATAACTATAAGATGGAGATGTTTTATAGAAGTCAAATGCTCCTAAAAGGGCTAATGGTGAAAAAAATAAATTGTATTCTTTTATTTAAATTTAAATAGGCTACTTAGTTCAATCGTATTTTATAAGCCAAATTACATGTGATAGTTATCAAAGAACAAATCACACCAAAGACACACGTGTAAATCATTCTGACAAACACTAGCAGAACGGAACAACATGCTGTTTTCGAAAGCCGCTACACTTTCATCATCAGCGTTCTTGTGTTTGGTCCACTTTTGTGGTGTCAGTTGATGTATATTTCAGCTATTTATACAAACTTTTTCACTGTAAATAGAATACGTGAATTTTTTTGATTCATTCGTATTACAATTTGTGAAAACTTTTTTGTAATGGAAAGCCCAAATTCCACCTCACTAACTTACAACAGTGTGGCCATTGTTATCTATTCTTTACCAACTATACACATGTTTTTTAATTTGCTTAGTTTGTTTTTAACTTATGACAAACTTTTTTGGTTTGTTACTATAAGTATGTATATTTATTAATTTTTGCTACAAGCCATTAGCTTTGTTAATTTATATTTTAGGTTTAAGATTTCTCTTTATTTATGAACATTTTTCTTGTTTGTAATCCTTTTATTTAAATTTAAATAGGCTACTTAGTTCAATCGTATTTTATAAGCCAAATTACATGTGATAGTTATCAAAGAACAAAGATAACAATGGCCACACTGTTGTAAGTTAGTGAGGTGGAATTTGGGCTTTCCATTACAAAAAAAGTTTTCACAAATTGTAATACGAATGAATCAAAAAAATTCACGTATTCTATTTACAGTGAAAAAGTTTGTATAAATAGCTGAAATATACATCAACTGACACCACAAAAGTGGACCAAACACAAGAACGCTGATGATGAAAGTGTAGCGGCTTTCGAAAACAGCATGTTGTTCCGTTCTGCTAGTGTTTGTCAGAATGATTTACACGTGTGTCTTTGGTGTGATTTGTTCTTTGATAACTATCACATGTAATTTGGCTTATAAAATACGATTGAACTAAGTAGCCTATTTAAATTTAAATAAAAGGATTACAAACAAGAAAAATGTTCATAAATAAAGAGAAATCTTAAACCTAAAATATAAATTGTATTCTTTTATTTATTTATTTATTTATTTATTTATTTATTCATGTCTATGGATGACAGACAGAAGTGACAACTTCCTTTTGCTGTTCGTGTGTAAATGTGTTATAAATTATGCAGTTGTTTTTTTTTGTTTTTTTTTTATAAAAATTAATTATGAACATAATTTTGTAAGATTGTTAATCTGTAGCTGAAATGAACAAACAAATAAATATTGTGGAATTTGAAAATCCCAATCCAAAACTTTTCGCTTCAAATTTAACCAACAAGTATCGGATTGGCTTGCATGTTTTGGACGTGTGGTTATTGCTTATGACTTAAAATGTTTAACACAAATTTAGATATGTATTTGTATATGCTCCTGTTTACATATGTATTTGTATTTATGTTATGTCATGAAAATTGACACCAATATGTTTTGCAAAAATAAAAATAAAAAAATTTGCGTATACATTTAACAAAAATAAATATTTGATGAAATGAAAAATAATAAAAATTTATACTCAACAGCCGTCATGATGTATTCATCCAAATGTCTAAATCAAATAAATTTAATCGAATACATGCTTCGCATATGGTTGTTGGTATTCAATGGATTTCTATGTTTGTCATTTCCCAATCATGTATGTAATCGTTTCCATTTAATATTTCAGTTGTTTTCCTTGTATATTTGGATTTCATACTTTGGCATGCAAATACATACATACACGTACTTACATACGAGTACTACTTGTTCAGTTCTTCTTGCAAACGAAAAAACAAATAGTATTTATTTGTTAGTTTAACTTAATATAGATAGATCAGTGTAATGTAAAAGGAATTACTAAATAAATTAAAATAAAATATTGCTCAATATTCTTGTGTTGTTTGCGTCTTAATTTCAAAGCAGTTTGATTTAAAACATACATTTTGCTTAAATTCAAGTGAAATTAAATTCAAATGAAACTAAGTTTATCACAAATTTTGTTTAAAAAAAGGGGAGCAAAAATGAGTTACTGAAATTTAAATTTTCAAGAAAAAAATTACAAATTTATTAAATGGCAAAAATTTGCACAAACTTAATTTTTAATCAAAAGACATACATATGCCACTGCAAACGCAAAGCGTAATTGTTGATTATACGAAACATTGTATATATTTTTCTCTCCATGACCCCTTTTCATCTTACACTAATTGTTGCAGTTCTTTTTCGCATTGTTATTTTATGCCTTATGTCAGTTTCGTTAATCGGTTGTTGTCCAAGCTAAATAGATATTTGGTCTGCTGTAGCAGGTCCTAGGATAAAGGGGCCTCCATATGTCGTTGCTTAGTAACAACACATTCTCCTCCGTGTATTTGGTGTAGTGGTGAGGAGGAACATTGATGATCTTTGATTCCTACTTTTTTCTCCCAGGGGGTGGTGGCTGTCTGACCTTTGTCATAATGTTATCATATTTTTCGAGGGGAGGGGAGGTCAGAGGGCTTCTTGGATGGATATTTGGAAGGGGTTGAAGCCACTTGTATTGTTTTTTGTGTTGAAATTTTAAATTGTTTCATATGTTTTTATTAACGAAAAATAAAATTAATAAATACAATAAGCAAAAAATATAATTATGGCAAAGAAATGGACTTCAATCGACTCCAATCGAACGGATTATAAAACCCTATATAATCCATTTCTAGTTTATATTTTACTTAGAGGAAAGATTGAAATACGTTTTTTAATAAAAAAATTTTGAAAATAGATCCATAAATGCTGGAGTTGTGTTACAATCATTATTCTAGTGAACACTTTGCTCGTGCGATTTCCACTGCAAGCTACGCTTTCAAATAAATTTTTTTTTGTCAAAATCGGTCTATAATCAATATTTCGGGCGGGTAAATGACACTTCCGATTTTCGAAAAAAAACTTATGGGAATAACCTGCAAGTAAATCCTTTCAAAATCCTTTCACAAATGATAAATTTATGCGTGTAAAAAACTTAAAAAAAGTAAAAAATACGCACGAATTATAATTTGCCCCACTTTTTAAGTCGGTTACAAAGTTTTATGAAATAAAAAGCAAACTACTTATAACAACTACATCCTTCTCAAAATAGAATATAACTCTCATGTATGGACCGGAGCTTCAGAGTAAGGTTGCTCGACCGAATACAGCAGAGCTCGTCGAAGAAGCTAATCCGGTGACAGTAGTGTAGCCAACTCTATTTAATAACTGGATCATCGATATAGTTTGAGTTATTATATCGTTATCGATATTTCAATAAACAAAAAAATTTTTTCTAATCTCCGGATTCCATCGTGCAAACTTACTTTACAATACGTGCGTACGATCCTCCAACTAATAGACAAGTTTACTTTTCCTATCATTTCTAATTATGAATTAAATTAAAAATATATAAACATCATTCTCCAATTGGTCCCGATGACATATGAACTCGAACCCATAAAGAAAAAATTATATGCATTTGGTTAGAAAGTATTTTTGTTTAATAAAAAATATTTCATCAGCTAAAGTTTTTTACCTGAGAAATCCAATATTATTAAAACTAGTGTTCTGATTTATAAAATTTTTTTCATATCCACTCCTCACGTTCAAACTTGTTCATGTTTCTATTCAAAAAGCATTTTATTGATATTAATTTTAATATTAATATAACAGGAGTTAAATGTTACCAAAATTATTTGTTATCATGAAACAATTTATAAATGATAACACCAATTTCTTTCAGTGCACTCGAAAAATATATCTAAGCCTGTATACGGTCTCAGCGACAACTAAATGAGAAAGCATAAAAATGTGTATAAAGTTGTAGCTTTTATTTGTTTTGTTTTTTTTTTTTCTGAACAAACACCCATAGTTTTTGGCAGGAATCGAACCCGCAACCATCGAACTACCGGATTAGTACACTACCACCTGCTAGTTGTAGTATGAACTTATGGTAGTCTGCCTGTTTAGGAGTCGCTACCGTAAACTTTGTGTTTTTTGTTCTCTGTGGCGTCCGCTTGGAATTTTTTTATTTGCTAATAATTTTTAATCGGCCCCACTGTGCCTTGTAGAATTTTCTTGTATAAAAAAGTAATGAAAAATGAAAACTCCTTGTCTATGACAAGGTATAATATAATAAAGTAATTCAAAATTATAAAAATGTGACAGCATATAAATAAATAATTAAAAGCTTAAAAGAATTTTTTAATATTATTTATTCTATTATTTTTAATTAAATTAAATTTTTTTTGATAAAGGTAATTTATCAGCACTCGTCTTAAATTAAACGCCAAGTGGCGATAATATTTATTTAAAACTAAAATCCAGCAACAAAAGTGTTAAGAAAATAAATGTTCTAAAGATATTGGAGTCAAAGATCCCCAATTGAAGCGGGTATTAAAGAACACTGAGGGAAAATACGAAAGAAATTTCTCTCCATGCGTTTGAGGAGGCACATCAATACGAGTATTGTTATCTTTGGTTATTTATTTAATGGTGTTCTAACTCGTGTTAGAAAACACATATTTATTTTGTAACAATTGCATTTGGGAGTGAAGTGGGTGCTAATCGAGGCTGTACATTTGTTTACAATGTGAAGTGTTAAATAGCGCAAACAAAAATTTTTCAGGACACTATTCCTATACATATACATGTCTATGTATAGGAATAGTGTATACTATATGTATACTATACATGTCTGCAAACACTAGACGATTAAACGCTGAGACGTCTGCACTATTTGTTTGTTTTCGAACGTAACACTTAATTTTTAATATTTCCAATTACTAATAGTATTTAATGAGTGGGATTGGTATCATATGCTACTAGTGAATTTTTTGAACTTTGATCAGAAATTTTATTTCCCATAGTTTTTTTTAATACCAGAAAAACAATTTCTAAAAATGTCTTAAACTATATAAAGACATTCTCTTTAATTGAGGCAAGTAAGCATTTGCCAGCAGAAAATATTTTGGCTAAAAAACTTTATTTGAATAGTTTTAATTAAAAAAATTCTCTAGTTGGCTATAGGAAATATACATACATACAAAGTATGTTTTTTTTTCTAAAAATTGTAATTTTTATTTTTCAAAATTGTTTATTTGTTGTGGCTTTAGCTGTTCATATGCCGACATTTCATTGGTCGGTAAACCAAATCGTCAGGGAACTTTAAGCAGTTTGAAAATATTCATTTTGCAAAAACTCTAATTGTTTTAACAATTAGTTGGGGAGTATATCCCGAAATAATAAATTTCAATGTTAAGTGTTTTAATTTTTCATGGCATTTTCTCACTGAACAGACCTCACAAGGGTTGCATGAAGAATTTGACTTTATTAACGGCCCAATTAAATGCTAATTGCTCAATTTATTACTGAAGCTCTTGTTTGGTGAATCAAACTAAATTAAGGCCTCAACCGCGTAATTTTCTCAATTTTGCGCAATTAAAGTGCATGTGTGAACATAGTAGTATCCCTATAGATTTTTCAAAAAAAATCAATTTTTTTTATAGCAAAGACTTTTGAAACAGATTTTTGTACTCTAAAATTGGGTGGAAAGAAATCTTTTAGAAAAATCTTATAAAAATGAACATGCAAAAAGATTTTTCAATAAAATGAACTTTTTTATAGCAAAGACTTGTGGAAACAGCTTTTTGTACTCTAAAATTGGGTGGAAAGAAATCTTTTAGAAAAATTGTATAAAAATAAAATTTTTCTTAATATTGAAATTTATTATTCGGGAGAATATCCCGACCAATCGTTAGAAACAATCAGCTTTTTTGCAAAATGCATTGAAAAATAAAATAGAGTCATTTTGAGTATAATTGTTTGTTGTGTTGTTTGTATAAAAACATTCTAAGCCTACTATGATTATGTATTTGTTATAATTCATATGCAATATTGAAATTCTCATATTGTATTTGTTTTGTATGGCATAAAGATACGAGGTTGAATGTTATCAAACTGCTTAAACTTCACTGACGATTTGGTTTTAGCAACCAATGAAATGTCGGCATATGAAGAGCTAAAGCCACAACAAACATTTTTTCAATGCATTTAATAAAATTTTTCTATTTATTGCTAAACACAAAATTTCCCAAGTCTTATGAAAATAAATTTTTTGTTAAGAGAATAAATTTTTCAACAGCACATTGCAAAAGAAAATATTTTCTATCTGAAGATTCTTGAGATAACATTTTTTATAGAAATTTTTTTATATCAAAATCTTAAGATAATGCAATTTTCTGTGGAAGAAAGAAATTTTTATTTAGAAAACACTTTGGAGAACAAAGTTTTCGTAAGAAAAATCTTATGAAATCGAATTTTTTTCTGTAGAAAAATCTTTTTAGAATACAGTTTTCTATAGAAAAAAACTTTATATATTTTTCGTATGAAAAATTATGTGAAAATTTTTCCCTGGGACAGAGTAAAAAAGGGATCAAACAATGCAGTGCGGTTTTCTATAGGAAAGTCTTTTTAGAATTTATTTCTCTAATGGAAAGTTATGTGAAAATCTCTCCCTGGGAAAGATTTAGTAGGATCGAATAATTATGAGAATATATATATATATTTCCATAGAAAAGTCATATTACAACTAATATATGAAATATATAGGAAATCCTAGGAGAATAGAATTTTCTATAGAACATTCGAGGTGAAATCTTATTATGATAATTTTATTATAGACAAATCTTATGAGGTTTTTTTAATTTTTTGATTTTATGACAATAAATTTGTCTATAGAAATATTTCAGGAGAATAAATTTCTCTAAAAAAATTTTTTTTTGAGAATAAACTTTTCAGCAAAAAGAAATCTTTTGAAACTAAATTTCGCTAGTGGAGGTCTTACGAAAAAAATGTTTGTGAACGTTAAGTTTAACAAAAATTTTTTTTCTAGAAATGAATTTTGGGAGAATAAAATTTTCTGTAGAGAAACATTTCTAAAAAAAAATTCTGCAATGACCAAGTAACATACACTTTATTTTGCAATAAAATTTTATAAATTTTGTTTTTATTATACTTCAACATAATTGAATAAATAAATACGAGAAGAAAATTACATAGAAAAATTTTATGAGCATAAATTTTTCTACAAATTCATTTTATACCAAAATATTTTTATATAGAATAAACTTTATTACAAAAAAACTTTTTTAGAAACATGCTTTCTCATCGAAAAAGTCATTAAGAATATTTTTTTAAATTAATTAACAAACACAAATTGCGTAGCTCCTTGGCTTATCTGCAGAGACACCCGGAGTCTGTGGCAGGAGTCGAACCTAAGACCTTCGGACTACCAGTCTAGTACACTAGCTACGAACGCACTGTTTGTGTATAGAAAGACTTTTGAGAATAAAATTTTCAGTCAAAATTCTTTGTGTGATTAATTTTGTATAGAGAAAAAATGATGAGACATAAAGATTTTCTATGACAAATTTTTTCTAATGCTCTCCATTTGCATGTTCTTTCAAATACATACACTCATATTCGTACATTAAATTATATCCAAATACATTTTTTAATATTATTTTTATTTTCTAGGACACTAGTTCGTTCTTTTTGATTTATCAAGCTAAAAGGTGTTGTATTCGTGATTAAAAAAATTTCTATCCATTTTTAAGCTTTAATTATAATAGTGATTTTGGGCAACTGAAACGTATTTATTTACAAATCTTTATTTAAGGCAGTTCAATATGTTGTTTATATGCGTATTTAATTAAATAAGAAAATATTATACCAATAATAAATAAAAAATATATAATGATTACTATGTAATGGTTCTGAAGCCATACTCAGAGACTCTCTAATATGAAAAATTATGACTTGGGTTAGACTCTTCACCACCAGGCGGCATCCAATGGTTTTAAAATCATTATTCACACAAAACAAAAAGCGATTAAAAAACGATGGTGCAATATATTTTTGAAGCCATTCCTATAAGTGTTAAACTAACGCCTCAGCTACTTTCAACAACCTTATTATACAAGATAAGGAGCAAAACTAGTGTGGCAAGCAAATAGTACTCGTATTTTACATTAAGAACCCATTCAAAATAATTGTTGTCCATTTAAGTGACTAATCACTGGCCCCTATAAATAAAAGAATTGTTTTCTTGGTACTTGGATTTTGGAATAATACTCACCATGTTTCCAATCACTTGGAGCTGATAAAATTTCGTTGTTTTTATTTCCAAAAATCACTTTATTTAGAATTATTATACAATAAATATTTTAACACATGTAAGTCGCCCAAAATGTATTTAAACATATTTTATTATTATTTTAAGAGAGATAAAACACAACCACTTACGTTAAATAAATTTCTGGTCGTTTTAAGTTTTTGTTTTTATAAGAAATATAAATATAAAATTTTTTATCTTATTTAAATTAATATTCACTTAAAGTAGAAGCAAAGGCTGTATACTGATAGAAATTAATTTTTTTGATACACAATAAAAAATCACATTGAAATTCAGTCAACGTCTTGTTACCTTGAATTAATAAAGTATGTTTTATTAGAAGCTTTGTTTTCCAATAAAAAAGAAGTTCCAAACAAGTTATAAAAATGCTGAGATTAGGATCTGAAATTAGAGCAAACATGAACCATTTCCAATAACTCCCAATGACACGCGCTTGTCTTTGCAGGATGCTCTCTTTTTCCATTCCTATTTACCGATTGTGAAGTTGAAAAAAAAGCTAATTTTTTATGCTTTTTTTGCAAAGAAAATAATTTTTATATTAAATTAGGAGTAAATATTTACCACTGGGAATAAACTTCGCATCTGGAAGGCGTAAAAATTTGGCAATATTTACGATTTATTTTTCTTTATGTGACAGAAATTTGATCGCTTTTTGGTTGGGAAAAATATTGTTTTCATGTAGATTTTTTATATAAAGTATTTCTAATTCGCGCTGTAGAGATTTGTAGAAGAAATTAAAAATTTGGATCATAACTGAACTACCTTTTAAGTTGGAAAATGCACTATTGGACCTGTAGAAGCAATGAAAATGTCGTTCCTTTAGAATGACATCTTTTTTAATGCGTTAAATAATTTAAATTTTTTAGGCATATTTGAAGGAAATTCCGCACTTAAAATTAAACCAAAAATATTGCATTTTAAATAGGGCACAATAAAAATCTTTTCCCTGAAGAAAAAATTTCATTTAATGAGTCTACCAATAGAGACTTTTGGACTTTGGCAGCTGATAGCGACCATATTGTTGAAGCTATAACTGTCTGCTGCTTTTTATTAGATTTGTTTGGCTAATTACCATAAACGGTTAAAGCGTTCAACAATGAGTGCAAAATATAAAATTATTTTATCAAAATTAATGTCCTGTTCGGGCAAAATTCTGCGCGTTTGGCCTATTTTGCGGTCGCCATAGTCGTCCTTTATTTCTGGATTAATGGAAGCATCAACAAACAAAATTGTCGAATTTGGGACGATAACAATCCACATGATGAGATCCCATAACATCCAAATCCATCCCGAAAAAGTCACTCCTTGCTCACATTGGTCCGTATTTCAACGCCGTCTTTTGGTCTGAATTAAATGATATGGACATCAATTACATGAGGACAGCGCTATGTGCCACACTGCTCATGCCACATTGGACATTCTACAAGAGTCATAAGGAGATATAGTCATATCACGTGGAGGTGATGTAAACTATCTAACTTCGTCATATTTTTTCTGGTGGGGTTTTCTTTAGCCGCAGGTCTATGCGAATAAGCCACAAACTATAACGGCCCTCAAAGCCACGCAGCGAAACCGCGGTGAACATTTACGTGATCTTATGTTCCATACTACTTGATGGAATCAATAGGTACTCAACGATATCTTACACACACTTTTTTTAATATAAATTTAAAAATAGAAAACTCTCAATGAAAAACCCTAAATTTTTGCTAAATTTTCGGAAAATTACGACTATATATTTAAATTTGGTAAATTTTTCTAGTCCATGAATTTCGTTAATGTTTTCGGTTTATTTCTTAAAATAATGAATAAATGAGCAAACACGGAAGCAATGTTTTTACCAGTCTTTTAAATTTGCAATATGATAAAAAGTTATATCAGATTTTTTTTAAATAAGATCTATAACCGAATTCATTTAATTTTTTTTCAAATTCTATTTCATGACAATTTAAATATTTAATTTTCCCCAGTGAATTATTTTTTCAATTGAGGAAGCTCGCGAAGGGAATAATGTTTTTATTGACCAAACGAACATTGTTTTTCTTTACGAGCTCGTGCTTAGATCTTGCCATACTCTATTAGAGAATTATTTTTATTTATTTTGAATGTGTTTCGTAATTAAAAATGACACGTTTAGGCTTTTTCTAGAATTTTACATAATTTATTAGAGTTTTGTTCAATATATAAATTTTCACTACTTGAGTGGCATTCCCTTGCTCTAGTGCAAGGGTCACACCTGCCACTAAATTTTATTCTAGTTAATGCTGGTCTCTACTTTGTTTTTACTGTAAAATAAAAAATCTGATCTATTCCGATATTTTAAATATTTATGGTTTTATTGCATAAATGTAGCAAATTTGCTATACTTGCTGGTTTTAAATGCTTTTTTGCAATAAAAGAAGCGATTTTTTTGCAAATATTTTCTGAAAAAAAAAAAACACATTTAAATTAGAACCTTCTATTTCTATACGTGAGTGTAAACACTATAGAAATTTCCAATATTCTGCATGCGAACACCTTGACATGTTTCTTTTTATTTTACAAGAGGCAAAAGGCTAAAGAAACGTCCAACTTCACATGCGACTCAAGTTTTGTTTAATACTGCGTATAAAAATAAAGAAAAAAACAAGGTTTGCAAATAGCTTTACATCAATAAAAGTCATATCTGACTTTGGTGCCGTAGTTAAATTAATGTTTTAGAGCACCAGCACAATATGAAAAAAGATAAGACAACTAAAATTGTAGTAAAACTATTTTCTAAATTACGAATATTAAACAATAAGAGAGCAATAAAATGGGTAACAAATACCGGCTATAATTTAGCATGTGTTTGTAAAATGCTTGCATTGCGCAAACAGCAGCGCACGTTACAATGCCCGGTAGTTCTGGGGATAATAACAATGTATGCGAAGGAATTGTGTAGTAAGACGGTTTGTGGTATGCTGGTCTATTGAAACGTTGGTTATAGTTTGATTCCTAATAAATCAAATAAGTATCAGAGTTTGTTAAAAGTAGAAGTTTGGATTTACAAAGGTAGTTTGATAATTCCGTATTTTTTTTACACATATTCTTTTGGGCGTAAATACGTTTTATTTCTCAACATAATCTCATTTAAGCTCGATAAATTTAGTCCAGGGTCTTTTTAGTTTGTTTCATTTCTGTCAAGTAATAAGATTTCCCAAGGCCATTGAAATAGGCGTTCGTTTCAATGAGGACCTTTACGTTTCACTACGTGATTTAATGCGCGTACAATTCTCGTTTGTGATTTTAAAAATTTTTGTTCTCTTATCAGAGAGAATCTATCCAGTGATTAGAGCTTCCGGTTTTGGGAATACATTTGGTATAGAAAACCTGATGAAAATATTGTATCGACAGAATTTTTCCGGTTATTGAAGATGCTCAGCTATGGGAGTTTTCGCTGTATTTCTATTTTACATGCAATGTGTTAATAAATACCCAAAAAACATACAGTAGTATACCTGACTTCATTTTATTAAATTTTTTGATTTTTTTCTTCTAGGTGAGTTAAGGCGAATTGAACCACCTGTCACGTTACTGTTCCCTTATAATCTTTGATGTAATCAAATACAATTTCTTTCCGCAACATTGAATAGTTGGAATCTCTTTTTTAGCGTATTATCGCTGTGCTGTAGCTGGGTAATCAATAGTGCAATGGGTTTGCATTATTTATGTACGTATGAAGGGGAAGTGATATTTCCTATAGGACATATAAATGATAAAACATTTTTTTTGGAGTATTAAAAATGTTAAACCTCCGGAACTGCAGGTTGAGTTTAAGCAAGAGAGATACGGAAGCATATGTAAATACATATATACTCGAATACATGTACTTATTACAAACATTTCAATGAGTGCGTATATATAAGTGTTTGTGTAGTATGTTAATTAGCCGCAACAGATGTGTTAAAGCCAAGAAAAACTTACGTTCATTCAACATTATCAGTGAGATGTCTCTGACGAATAAATTTTTCTCTCTACAGAAAGTTCATTTGTAGAAAAAATTTCTATCTCTAACCTTGTGTGAATAAATAATTTCTAAGATAAGTTTCTATCTAAATAATAATGACTAATTAATTAATATTTGCACGTACACTTCTTTTCGACATCTTGTGTAAATGAGTTTAATGTTGAATTGAACGATGACGAAGAAAAAACAAACTAAAATGCATGGAGAAATGCATGAATTAGCTGCAAGAAGTTGTTGAAATGATTGACGGGCCAATAGATTTAAGGTGTTGGATGGGAATTTAAATATTTTCTTTTATTCATCCATTACTTTCGAATAATCTTGACTAGGGCAAAAAAATGATGTGATCTTGTGTTGCATAAAACATATTTTTTGCAACATCTTTCACTGTGTTTTTTATGGCTTTATTTGTTACTGTTAATTAAGTTAAATTGTTGTTACAAGTCTTGGCACGAAGTTTTTCTTTAACTTAAACTTTCTAAAAAAATTTAACATTTTTGAATAATAAACTTTTTAAATCTGTTTGTTATAGCTGTTTAGCTGCTCATAAGCCAACATTTCTTTGGCCGCTGAACCAACTCATCAGTGAACTTTAAACAGTTTGAAAACATTACACCTCATATACATACTTATTTATGCAAAAATAATAAAATGCAATATGAGAATTTTCTAAATTATATGAATATTCTAAAATACATAAGCACAGTAGGCCTAGAATGTTTCTTTTTTATACAAACAGCAAAACAAAAAATATGACTCTGTTTTCTTTTTTTTCATGCAAAGAAAAGTTAATTGTTCAAATGGTTTTGGGTACAATCCAGATAATTTTCAATTTTATAAAAAAAAAATTTGCTGCCTTCAAATAGTCAGTTTAATTGTAAAAAATATTTAAATTCAGCCAAACTACAATGTGAAATAAAATTATGGGTACAAAGTGTGTCTCTTCATTATATAATTTTAATAAATTGCATGGAGAATCAATTCTTATCCCCCAAAACGGGTGATTATATGATCTAGAGAAATGTCTCAAATAGATTTTACATTATTTCGCTGATTATAGCCACGTTTTATCCGCATTTACATCAGGGACTTGGTGCACGTAATGGGTCGTGAGTAGTACTGTGATCTGCCAGAAATTAATTTTTAAATAAAGGGTGATTTTCTAGCAACTTTATATTTGGCAACACAGTTTTTGGCAGCTCAGCTGTTTTCGTGTAACATGTTACTGTTAAACATGTTCAGTTTGGTCTATAATTTAACCATGAATCGACATACAAACGAACAACGCTTGCAGATAATGGAATTTTATTATCAAAGTTCATGTTCGGTTAAGAAATGGCATTGTGCATGAGCGACGAAGCTCATATCTGGTTTAATGGATACGTGACCAAGCTAAATTGTCGTATGCATTCCGAAAAATGCACTGTTTGGTTTAGAATATGGACCGGTGGCATTATTGGGCCGTACCTTTTCGTACAGACGACGAAGGTAGGGACGTTACTGCGAATGGTGAGCGCGAGCGCTACCGTGCTACCGTGATTAGAATTTTTTTCCCAAAATAGAAGAGCTGGAGTTGTCTGACATGTGGTTTCCACAAGACAGTGCCACATGCCACACAGCACGCGAAACAATACCTGAACTGAGAGGCGAGTTCGGAGAATAGTTTATTTCACGTTTGGGGCCGGTCCATTGGCCACCTAGATCTTGCGATTTAATGCCTTTAGAATATTTCTTGTGGGACTATGTTAGGGCTCATGTCTATAGGGACCACCCTACAACGGTTGACGCACTGGAAACCAATATTTAAGAATTTACTCGTGAGATACCGGCTGATATGTTTAAGAGAGCATGCCGCGATCAACATTTACATGAAATCTTCTTTATGAATTTAGTTATACAGATCGTTGAATCTACTTAAATAAAGATTTCATACATTTCTTTGAATTTTATGAGCTTTTCTTAATTCAAATCCGAAATAAAAAAAAAATTATGCTGTTAATTAGGGGCTGCTAATTTGAAATAATGGTCCTGTAAACTTAACATAGTTTTCATTCAACTCCACTGTGCACTGGCTTAGTTATATGTATTAATTTTTCATATATTCATGTATATTAAATGCTTATCTCTGGTACAAAAATCTTTGATGTCTTGTAATCACATTTTTCTTTTAAATCACTACAATAACAATGAACTAAACTTGAACAAAGAAAACAGAAACTTGCAGTGAAGTTTTAAAATAAAGCTGGGTGTTTTTTATTGTGAAAATGAAAACATGATGTTCTCTTTCGTTTTAAAGGAATTGAAAGCATCATGAGCTAATTTTTTAAGGAACTGGGATGGAAACCATGGAAACAAGCAAATTTAAATTCAGTACAAATTATATTTTTGATCCTTGAAATTGGGCAGAAATATTTTCTTTAAACCTTAAATAATTCTTCATTTAATTATTGGAAAATATTATTTATTCCTTTGTGCCTTTGACATATTTAGCTTTAAGGACAATTTGTGATTCAGTATATCTAAGATATTTTGCCAGTGTTGCCAGATTTTTTTAATTACAAAAGGTTTTCTGTGATGTTGGCGCACTTAAAACTTTTTTGTTACGAAATCTATTTGATTTTCAGAAAATTTATAAAACATGTCTCCAAATCTGCAAATCTGAAATTTTATTTTTGTGAAAGTTGAAAAATGTTTCCAGAATTTTTATTGCATGCAACTTTTTTTATTTGCTTAAAAGTAGAACACAGAAGTAGATAGAATAGAAAAGGCAGCACACGAAATTTCTTGTAGTTTAAAAGAAACCGCAACTTTATAACTTTAATTGGCAAATAAAAAAGTTTCATGCGATAATTTTTCAAAAACAAAAATCTTAGTTTAGTTCAAGCTAATATTTTTTTGTCGTCGCGATTTTTCTAGACTTCGCTGTTTGCTTGATTTTTTCCATTTTGAAAAGAATTATTAAATTTTTTTAACAACGTTCTAAACATTATTATTGTCGAAATAAACTCAGGGTTTGACAGAGTTGTTGGAGGCATTTTCTAATGAAATTTCGATAACGTGTGTTATTAACGCTAAAACTGTTCGTCACTATTTATTTTTTTTTAATTTGCTCCGTCCTGAGCCCAACCCTGCCGGTGGTTCCAACTATGCCACTATTGTGGTAGATCTAGTTATTTTGGGTGTCTTATCCAACCCTACTATTTTCCGAGAAAAAAAATGTAACACGTTTTTAGCTTGGAAAAAAATGGCTAAAGTATTGTTACCCAAATTTTTAATACAGTCTAGAAGTTCAACTAGTATAATTTTTTTACAATGCTTGTAAACAGTGTTGACTACACTATTAAGCAACTGTTCGATTTTTCAGTCAAAATGGAATCTTATGCGCTTATCTTTTATCCTGACAGGAATGATATAAATAAAAGGATGTTGGACGGGGAATGGAGACATTAAAGAAACACAACATTTAATTTCTTGTCTGATGAAAACATCAAAGTTAAACATTTTTGATATCATATTTTTAAAATAGAAAAAGTCGATGATAAAGCATAAATATTTCCTTTACTGGGCCAGTTTGTGAGAAAAATTGCCTCTTCCTCCTCATAGTAATGCAAATGCTGTAAAAGTCTTTCAGTAGTTTATTTATTAAAGACTTCCAGCAAAAATATTTTATTTATTGATAATCTGAAAAGAAGTGCTACACACTAAATGCGGTGGCGCAGAGCAACCTAAACCTGCAGCCGATCATTAAAAATTATTTAATAATTCTTTTAAAAATTAAACTTTGATGAATGCTTGTGTGCTTGTGTTTCTTCCGCATATTAATATTTTTCATCATAGAACATTTAAGTCTAATTAAAAGACAATATCATAATTGAATTCCTAAAGTTTTGACTTTATTTAATTTCAGTTTCAATTACTATTAATTAATTAATTATTAGTAATTCATTACCCTTAATTAATTACTAGTAATTAGAATTTATCATATGCTCCATTATGAAATACTTTTTAGTCTAACGAAACATCAATATTCTTCTCTTGAAAGATCCACTACTTTTCAGAATATTTTTTTTAATTAAAGGGTGGTCCAACCATAATGCACGTTGTTAATTATGAGCTACACCTTAACGTCAAGTTTTTTGTCCAACTTAATTTAAAATTTCTTTGTTTCAGTGTTTGACAAATTCAAATATGGAGAGGTACACAATTGAGCAGCTCGTTAAGATTGTTGAGGCCTTTTACGAACATGGGCGTACAAATCAAAATGCATTTTGTGCACTTTGTGTTTTTTTTTTTGGACCAAATGTGTCCAATGTGGATTCGTTAACAAGCAGAATTTCCGCATTTGGGCAAATGAGAATTTACAAGTGATTGTTGAAAAAACGATGCATCCACAAATAGTGACTTTTTGGTGCGGTTTATGCGTTGGCGGCGTTATCGGGCCGTATTTCTTCGAATATTAGGTCGGCCAAGCAGTTACCGTGAATGGTGTTCGCTATAGCGAGATGATAATGGACTCTTATGGCCAGAAATTGAGGATATGGACCTAGACGATATGTGGTTCCAATAGGAACCACATAAAAAAGTGTACTTCAATAAGCCATGAACAATTCAAAAGCTAAAGGATGAGATAATTCTGCACATTAAGGACATAGAACCCCAATTATCCTTTTCAAAGCGTATTTACCTCTTGAGACAGATCTGAGCCCAATGTGTGTGTTGCCTTCTATAGAAATCTCTTTTGCCGATTGAAAGTATTGGGCCTTAAAAAAATTACCCATTTGTTTTTTTAGGCCATGGAAAAAACATTTAAAATTTAGTCTGCAAAACCATTAAGGGTTTTATAGTGTAAAGTTTTTATTTTAAATTTTGTCTTGAAGAGCTCGAGACAGCAAACATAATTTTACTCACTTCTTATGACTTTATGTTACTGATTTCGTTGTTGCTTTTGCTGGGCGCTTTTGTTTCACTTCAAAGAATTATGTTATAAAAATATTATTATTTGTTTTGAAAACAATTTTTTATTTTTTATATCTTTAGTTCGTGTCAGACGTTCTCGCTAATTGCCACTACTCTATTGGTAATTCTACAGCAAAAGGTGCGATTAGTTTTTATGTCAAAAGTTAATTAAGATGAAGAAAAAAATTACGAAACTTTGTTCAATTATTAGGGTAATTAGCTTAATTATAATAAGCTTAAGTTGTAGTTTTTAAGAAGATGAAAATTGTGTTCGTTCATTAATTTTGCAAGAAAACTCAATTAGCAATAATTTTTTATAAGCACATAATTTAGGAAGTATTGAACAAATTAGAATTAATATTTGTAAATGTATGTCTTTTGACGTTATAGGGCCCATCCCTCCCCAAACTAGTTAACTTATTCAATCAATTGATTGTACCAACAAATTACCTGTAGATGGGGCAGTGGAGGGTGTTTGTGTCATTTATTTGCGTATTGTGAAAATGGTTTTTATTCGAATGAGGAGGATATTGAATGTAGAGCGTTTTGGGTTTGTACATCCTTACATGGTTTTTATATTTATATTTATTCTTTAGCATTTCTTATGAATTTCATGATACATTTTAATTCCATTGTATAATTTATTGCTGTTTTTATCAAATTATAGACATAATAAACTCCCATTAAGACTTCAAGCTTTAATTTAAGCTGCAACATGAATCCTTATTTGCTGTATATATTTAATATCAAATTATATTTTGAAAATATCAACTTAAAGTAGGTTTAAAGTGGGTTTGTGTTTCCTTCAAATTTTTCATTAAAATAATTTTCTTCAATACATTATTTAACTCTTTCTTTTTGTTGCATACGGCATCTAATTTTAAATTATTTTCAGTTTGACCTTTTTTTGACTTTAGTCACTTAATTTTTTTGCACCTGATGAAGGTAAAATTTCACCTACAAAATTTGTATTTTCTTATTTGGGTTTTTTATGCATCTCTTTATCCAGGATACTTAATATCAATTTATTTTTTCTTTATTATTCATTTTATTTTTTTCACATTTCCATTGCATTTTTCCTTGGCATGAAACATCTGTTTATCATTTTAAACTTTTGTACTTGAATTTCTGTTTGTGATTTTTATTTATTTTTCATTTTTTTATAGTTTAACTGTGATACGTGGTATAATTTTTCTATAAGGAAAATTTTATACGATTATGTCTTCCACCATTTGTTGCAATAAAGATTTTATTGAATTCCCAGACACTGTTGTCCTTGAGCAGAAAGAGCAAACGATTTATCGCTTAACAGAAGCAATAAACTCCACAGCTCTAGCGCCTTAGATTGTAATAGACAATATAATTCTTAAAAGGAGTTTTTTATTATGAATAAAAAGAAAAGTTTTATAAAAAAATTTTATAATGATTGTAAAATTTATTTCGACTCTGAATGTATTATTTTTATACTTAAAATAAGATTCATTGAAATCGTTTCATATATGTAAACGTTTCGAACTCGTTCACTCAACTTAGTCAAGTGTGACATTCTATTTTTAATCAAAAGAACATTTTTATGTTTGAAATAAGTGTGTGTATTTCAATATCCTGCGATCCTTTTAATTTATGAAAATATGTTTATTTATATATTTATTTATATTTAACGAAATATTTTTTAGTTTTAAATTTTCAATATTGCACCAGAACTTCAAGAGGCCCCCAGGGGACCGTCTAGTATGCGTTATCCCACAAAATTCCTGCCGAGTAAGTTCCTTGTAGTAGCATAACTTTGTGCCTATTAAGTGATCCATATCGCGATCGCATATTAAAGCTCCGGTCCAGGCAGCTCAACAATGTCCCCGGGCATATCTCTGTGCCCATGTACCCAGATAAGCTCCCTCAGCACATAGGCTTACTATCAATATAATTCGGGTATCCTCACCGTATAATATAAGTATATATGTTCCCATCGATCCTATAAGGAGCATGGGGCCTCAATAAATTGGTTGAACATATTCCTGCCTTGTGGCTACGCTCTCACTTCGCCTCAGGTTTTACCCATTCCAGCCACTTCTACATCGAATTGCCTTCTCCACGTATGAGCTGGACGCCCTCTTCTTCGACTTCCTTGCGGGTTCAGCCTGTAATGCATTACAATAATCCCTTGATTCAGATAATATGTATTTCAATGCAGCTTTCACTAACTATCAAATCAAATGACACCATGACACACATTTCTAAAAAATGGTGGAGATAAAGGATAAGAAATAAATTTCACATCGCTTATTTACTCAAACAAATAAATCAAATTAAATAAAGTACCACTTTTTTATTGTTGACAGTTACAGAAATAAACGCCATATCTTTCGTTATTTTGTTAAAAAGAAAATTTCACTGAAATATGTATTTTCTGCACTCACGTCTTGAAAGAAGAATTTAATTTGATTTTTCCAAAGAGTTGTAAAGAAATGGAAAGTATTAAATTCGTTGTCTGTAAAACTATTTTTTTTTTATTTATTCATTACGGACTGTTTAAGAAAAAAATAATCTAGTGTTCTGCTTCCATCGATTTGTTAATTAAAAATATAATTTTTTTAATCTCAATCTGTCTGATGACATTCATTGCGACACAGATATGGCACATGCTGCAGCGAGTTTAATTTAAAATTTTCATGCCTTGAAAATATAAAATTTTTTCTCGTTATCTAATAGCGCATTGAACACTAATCAGAAACTGAATTAGAATTATCCATTGAATTGCAATAGAAAACTTTTGTATTAATAATCAAGATAAAAACTTCAAAAATAACACAAGGTACAGCGAGATATAATAGGCAACACTCGGTTCAATTAAACTAAGGGCAGGTTAATTGGGAAAATATCAATAAATAGCAATTGAATAAAAATAAAAGGGAACATAAAACAACATGTATAAATTATTAAAGCAAATATTACTCGTACGTCAAGAATGTGCACTTTTTACTCGTGTCCAACTATTTGCTTTTCAAACACTTTCACCACCATTTTTGTGTTTGTGAAAACATACACTTACAATAAATATGAATAACAAAAAAATAATTTATACTCTAAAGAAACATTAGTAGATGTACTTTTTTTACTTTTTAAAAAATTGTTTAGTAGTTACTGTTAAAGCCACATATGTGCACTATGGTGTCAAAAGGTAGTAAAAGGGTTAACAAAACCAGAACTTTGAAGGAATTTCTGCAACTTTGTTATCGAAATAATAATGGAATAGAAACTTTTTGAATATTAAAATAATTACCAATATACAATTTTCTTTAACAATAATTTTTTCTAACATCTTTTTCATTACTTAAATAAATTAAAGATTCTCTTTTATTTTTTCGTTCCAGGTATGTTGACGAAAAAATTTCCAAATTCTCATATACTAGGTAAATACATATTTCTTTTTTTTAATAAATTCTAAGTTACTCCCCACTACGCAATCGTTATAAAAGTCTATCAAATTAAAATGAATATTTATGGCTAATTATAACGAATATTTGGTTAACAAAAATATTTGTTTTATTGACTACGTTAACACATGGTATGCAGAAATTCCAAATATTCACTGGAATTGTGTTCAATTTTAATTTGCAAATTGATAGCAATAACTAAAGTTTTATTATGAGTAGTAAATTGAATTACAGTTTCAAAATTATGGAAAATTTATGAAAACTTTAAGACTGTTATGTACTACTCTATAATTCTTATTACTTCCATTTGCTGAGGTGATGAGAAATGCTCAAACATTATGTCAACAATGATTTTACATTATGTCAAGAATGATTTTATTATGTTCAGACATGCGTCTTAATTAAGGCAATTAAATTTTAAATTTAGTGTTCACACATATTCAGTTTACCATTACTCAATTAGCATATGACACTTGAGTATCCTTTAATTAAAATAATTTGTCTCAATGTTTTTTATTGATAAACTGGTTTGATTATATTGATAAATTGAATTTTAGTAGTTTTTCGTACAAAATACGTCTACTTTTAAATATTTGTGAAAAAAATATTTTTCATGACATTTTATTTCGTCATTGTATAGAACAAGAGTAATTAACTTACTAGGTGACAGCACGAAGTTTTCATCTATGCCGTTGCTGGACAAAAATAAAATGTATTGTTGTACTTGTAGTAGTCGTGATGCCACCTGATAAATCATTTTCTCTTATTACAGAACAGACCTCACAAAAGTGGCATGGGGATTTTGACTCCATTTACATTAAAATGAGTTCAATTTAGGCCTTAATTGTGCAATTAAGGTGCATGCCTGAACATACAGATTAAATAAAAAAGATTAATTTTATGTAATATATCGAACAAATTTGTGTTTGTATTAAAAAAAGTTGATTTTCTTTAGAAAAATTAAGCCAATAAACCCATGTATAATATTAATGACAAGTTAAAACAATTAACCCAATCCAGAATATAGCTCCATTTATTTTTATGTCATGCAATAGCTCCATTTATTTTTATGCCATGCAACGTCATTTGATGTCAAATAACAAAACAATTTTAAAATAAGCTTTTTACTGGGAGTCATATTTGGAAGTTTGCATCGGGCTATTACAAATAAATCGAAGACTTTACTTTATTTTCACATTCTTTTCCACACATTTATTTGTTTAAATTCCATTCCGATATTTTATTATCCTTAAATCTTCCGGGGCGAGTGGGTTTTGAAAAATGGAAATATTTTTTTCTTTATTTGGAAAGTAAATGAGAATTTTAATGAACATAAATATTAAGAAATTATTTTGTTGCCACTTCTCTATCCTTTTCAGTGGCTCTGATGGTTTTAGAAGAGTTTGAAATATTTTATTGAAATAAATTTCTGAAGTAAATAAAAAAATTTATAAACATAAATTAGGAAAAAGTTGAGCAAGAGCTGTAACAAATAAAGCAAAATGCGAAGATTATATAATTTTTTTGGTATACTTCAGAAGTGGTCCCACTTTAACGAAAATGTAATACAACCAGGAGGAAGGGTACCTACCTCCCATAGAAGGTAATATTTAATAATCCCTTATCTTGCTTAATATAATAGTGAGACTGTCCAAAATTGATATGAATAATTCTGCGGCAAATGCACGCAGTGTTAAGAAAAACTAACTGGGTAGGAGCAAGAGGAATGGCACCTCCCATACAAATCTGATTGCTTATAAGAGTAAGAGTGCGCAAAGTTGATATGCTAGAGACGCGAGTGCATTTTGACCAATGTATTAAAAAAAGGCAAGGATACCCTCATACCGATTTATAAAAATAGTATCCAAAAATTGTAAAATGAAAAAAAAGCTTTTTTTTGAAGCCGCTGCCAGAAAATTGACATCTAAATGAGAATTTAAATCATAGTTTTAGTCATCTTCTTACTGGCTTCACATATTTCAGTAATTAACGCATATTTTGTTTATTTCGCTTATATATGAAGCCGGTGGAATTTTTTGTTAAAAAGCTTTTATTTCTACAATCTTTTTTGAAACTTTTTATCGTTGAACTATTTTCTTATCTTCATTAACTTATCCGTATCTCATTCACTTTTGGTCGCGTTTAGATGTCATACACATACATTTTGTTAAACATATTAATTAATATTTTTGTGTTGGTTTTAAAATATTTTAATTTGTTTTCTGTAAACAACAAAGTGAATGCATTACATTCATATAAATAAAAATAATATTAATTATTATTTATTATTTTATTCTGTGGGAGAGGAAATCATGAAACAGAGGCAGAGAGAATGAAAATTGGGGCATATTTTAAATAAATGGCTGATGATGTAAAATTTTAGTTCAAGAAATTCAGCGAATTGTTTAAATCGATTTCGATCCAAAACAGACGATTCTATTGTGCTGATTTAAATGAAAAAAAAAGTGGGATAACGAATACATACACAAGACTATTGGACGAATCTACTAAATGGTCTCGTTCATATATATGCGGCATAGATTAATAATATTTTATATTTTTGGCCAAAAGCCAATGAGTGTGTTGTGTATGATGCTCTACATGATGGTCATATGTTTATATTTGTAGACTACAAAAGAGGTGTTTTAAATTGGATGTGTGTTTAAATTTTTTTTTAAATCCTTAAAGAAACTAAAGCTCTTATTTACTAATTCCCTTGTCTCTACCAAAAATTATTAAATATTTTCTTTTTATATAATACAAGGAAGGTGAATGAAAAATATTAAAAAGTTTGATGGCCTCCATCAGCTTTTTTAAAAACTAAACAGCGAGTCCTGTCTGACATAGTTTCATAAACGTTTAAGTAGAAGGCATTTGAAAAAATCGGATTTTGTTTTTGTATGAGCGAGGCACTATCCTTTTTATTATCACGAAGAGCCAAAGTGTAAATGTGTATGTGTGTAGAAGTCCTGTTGTAATTCCAATTTTAATATTTATTTTATGGAGGCACGAAACTGCGGGGATTCAATGCGTGTGCAAATTTTCATAAGAAGTTGCTGAGTAGAAATGATTAAAAAGAAAATGGGCGTGGCATTGACCGCTTGTCTAAAAATTAGCAACATAAAGTGGGAGATTTAAAAAAATTTAAATCAATCGGCAGTCCGATTCTAATAAAAATTCCTTCTTTTTGTGTTCAAAGAGGACTATGCCCCAAAGGGCCTAAAGTGGGGCATGTCGAGTTTATAAAAAAATTCAAACCTATGACAGGCTGTTGTTAGTCTGACTAAAGAGATTTGTTTTGCATGAATATATTTATAGCTAAACGCTACTTTTATAGAATTTCCCTCACAGCTTAGAAGGTATTTGATTTAAATTCTAATTTAGATTTTTTTATGTGCCTTAGTCAACAAATTTGTCAATAGATCAGATGTTAGAAACTTCCGATTTATTTATGATTTTTTTTTTTTTTTTTTTTTCAAAATCCTCCACTATGCAACGTCATTCTGAAGTTCTAGCCTTTTTAAGTAGTTAAAAGAAAATTTAACTAGTTCAAAAATAGCGAATAAACAAACGAATTGATTATTATCTTCCTTTTTTTCTGAAGCCGTCTGTAAGCAAAATTTTTTTCTTTTGGTAGTGTAATTGTAATTCGTTTTATTGCTCCTTATTTGCTTATATTGAGGCAAAATTTTAAATAAAAATTAACAAAAATTTCCACACACAGTGTTTACTTATAAGAATGAATATTCCAAATTTAATTTCAAATTACACTAAACCATTAAATTGTTTGTTTATAATTAAATATTTTTTTAAAAATATCCGCTCTAATAAATAAACTTGTAATTAGAGGTCAATTGTCATTATTTTCAATAATATTGTAATTTATCTTAAAAAATAAAAATAAACATGAACCTGACAAACAATACACACTGTTAAAAGTGACCCGAAACTAATTATTTTATTTTTTATTATCAACAAATAAATTGAAATATTTACAAACCAAAACTACTTCGAAGACTTGCAGACACAGAACAAAAGGAAAAAAATATTTTTCATTAAATATTTCCTACAGTAGAGTGGCACCAGGAAGGAAAAATACCAAACAAGACACCCAGCAAGTTGTTTTAAAAAGTTAAATGAATTTTAAATCTAAAACAGAAATAATTTAAGATAAAACAACAGAAAATGCACTTCTATGTCTGTAAGAAATGCAAATTAAGATAAAAAACAAACATTTTTATTACAACTTTTAGCAGCTGTAAAATATTACTTGAACATGAATTGAAACGTATGAATTGAGATGAGATCATCATCATCATTATCGTGATCGTCAACGCAAACAGCACAATATGTTCAGCCGAACGGCAAAATATGTGTAATCGAATCGATTACCTATCCATACAAAAATCGACAACAACAACAACTACGACTATGCAAAGTGATCAATAATACTCTCTCTAGGTTTGATGGTGTGCAGTATATAAACAATAACATTTAAAACGCCACAAGGTGGCAATTAAAAATTATAAAAAAAGAAACTAATAATAAAAGAATTTATTTAAATTAATAAAATTGTTTTTCAACCTTAATAAGGTTAACAACATGATTTCTTTACTCTCTTAATTTAATTTCTTTTTGCAAAAGTTTCATTAAAATACATGTATAAACAAAAGTCCAGATACTTACGTGATCGAGTGATATTTTTTTTGTGTTTTGATTTTTTTATATTGGGTTCCATTTAGCTGATTATTTCATTTTTATTGTTGTTATTGTATTTAGCAATCGTGGAAAAAATATGAAAAAAGCGATTGAAATAAGTTCGAAAATCGAATAAAACACGCACTTAAAAACACAAAAAATTTCATGCCTCAATTTATGGGAGTTTGAAATGAAAGAAGAAAAAAAATAATGAAACCAGAAGATGCACGATACGAGTACAACAGTAATAAGATATTTCTCTTAGTCAATGTTAACAGTGGAGGGTAAAAAAAGTTATATACCAATTAAAACAGTTTATTGAGAAAGCGCCCTGCTGTAGAAATTATAATTTTATTAAAAGATAATCCAGGTTATCATGAATGCTGAGGAGGTATGTCCTCTAAGAAGCTCAAAATTGGGAAAAGTGCAGTCAGTCCTCATCGGAGCTCTACCAGCTGCCAGGAGAATCAAAATGCTTATAGACTTTCCAACGGACTTGTTAAGAGTATGGAACCTTCGGAGTCGAAGGTTATTGTCGGGAACCATGACAAATATCGCCATACCAAACGATGTTGGTAGTCTATAGAGCAAGTGGTTAAGTTTGAATAGTTCTAGTACCTCATCAGTGAATTACGGGTTATACTTGCCGCCTTGTTCAAGAACTACCATCAATATATCAAATTCTGGAGGGTCACCAACCAAATAAAAAATTTTTTTTTAAATATTGTATAAATACAAAAGAAAGAAAATACAAATTTAAGTCAAAAAACTTTTTAGATCAAATTTGTTCCAAGATTAAAATAGAACAAACCAGCACGTCCTGGTGCTGTTTGGGTTATAAGCAAAAAAAAAAAAATTGAAAAATCTACAGGCGATAGTTTTATTAATAATAGTTTTATTAATAAAAAGAAGAAATAAAATGGATTAAAATGCCCGTTTACACATTGAAAGTTGTCTTGCAGTAGTTTGTCTTTAGTAGCTTTTAAATTAAAGTTTACATTGAGAGAGCAAAACGAATGGAATATCAAAACAAATTTCTCCTTTAAGGAGCGAAGAGGGGGAGTTTTTTCCACAAAGTAAGACTTTCTGAAAGAAAACTTTTATATTGCAAATACATTCAAGAGGAATACACATTGACGTAGATAGATCCGATGAGTGGGTAAGAGCTTATCAAAGCTTTAGGCCTCTCCAGAAAATAAACTCTTAAATGTTAAATATGATATTTTATTAATTTATTTATTTAGTAGTATTTTGTAAGACAAAATTATTATAATATTAAAATTAAAAATTAAAAAAAAAAAATTTAAAATTATTATAAAATTAAGATTAAGAGCTCTATATTGAAGTAAATTTATAAATATGGTCTAAACTTTTTATACTAGAGCGAAAAGATATATTATGCAATTAATAATTCACAAAATTATTTGAATTTTGAAAAGCCTTTTCTTAAAAAAAAATGGATTTTTCCTAAAGGTTGATAGGAAATAAATACTACAAAACTATAATTTTGAAAAGGAATTTCTTCTTGCAGAAATGTATTTTATTTACTTTTTATAAATATGTATATATATTTTTTTGCCCTCAACTGTTGGCGAACAGTGATTAAAATCTGTAATTACTTGCCGAACATTTCTTTAATAATTTCGCCCATCAATTCAATACTCGTATCCCAAAATGATTTTGTCTTAAAATGTAATATTTTTTAAACTTAAAATATTTCTCACTTTATTTTTTGAGATTTCGATGAATAATAGTTTTAATTTTTTGTTATTTCTTTGTTTTGTTATAAATATTTCAATAGATTTATATATCGAAGAGTATCTCTTCAATTAATTTTTATTATTATTATTATTTTTTTTTTTTTTGTTATTGTAAACTAATACAAAGCGCTAAATATTTTATATTAAAATTAATATTGAATATTGAAAAGCGGTTGATGAATCATACATCCCAATGCTAATTTTCTTGGCTTTAAACAGCAACAACAACCACAACAACAATAATAAATAAACACTAACAACAGCAAAGGTAACAGCAACAACAACACCAACTGACTACGTTCACCGATAATATAAAAAAAAGTTGGTTAAAATAACGTCATCAGCGTACTGTCGCGTATCGATAGTTTCATTTCGCTTATAAAAAGTAACAATAATAACAACAACATTCACAACAACATTTTTTTTATAACATTTAACAAATATGTATATGTGTGCGAGGAATTTAGTTATGTTTATATCATATTTTCAATAGAAACAGTTTGTTATTAGAAACGATGTGGATATTTTTCTAAGACTTCCATGTGTTTTATCTCTGATAATTGATAAGATATTAAACTTTTAAAACCACCTGTTCAAGGTGTTTCACGGCTTAATTATATATTCATTAATTTTTCGCACTCTTTGTTTTAATTAATTTGTGATATTTTTTTTTTAATATTAACAGGAAAACAAACAAAATTTAACGAAAACAAAGACTTGACCTTTTCTCAAGAATGTGAAACTGAAACTTCAACGTCAATGACCATCAATAAAATATTTTTTTACTTCTCTTTAAGCCATAATTAAAAAGAAGAATACAAAAAGAAACTTCACTTCACGTCTCGTTTTACATTCTTTTATTATTTCACCTTTTCAGCGGGTTTTAATTTACCTTTTGTTAGGACGTATTCTTTTGTTTTTTTTTTTTATTCAAAACTTTTGGATTTTAACCCTGTTTTTAAAAAAAAATTTTTTTCTTTCTCTTGATTTCGTTTGCTTCTTCTAAATTTAACTCTTCGAATTCATCTCGTAGTTATAATTTTTAATGTTTAACACGCGCTCGTTTTTGGTTTTTGTTTTACCAAAATATTTAAATAAATTCAACCAAAGTTGCGTTTTTGTTCTTATTGCCACGGCTTCTTGTGCTCAACTGCTGTTTGTGCTGTCTACTTCAATGTTATCGCTCTGGTGGGCATTTCCATTTTAAACGTATCGCTGTCATACACAATAAAATCTGATGGGTGGCTGTTAAATTAGAACAGGGTTCTGTTAGCGATACTGTTAATTGGTTTGAATTGATGTTAAGCTGCGGTATTCGTTTTTTATTCTGTTAAATAATGTTGTGGATTAATGTCTTGGATAAAATGAATTCGTATGTTATTGTGAATCATCATTACATTTATATGGTGGTCATTGTTAGCGTGTCCAACAACCAATTGTGGTTTTAACCCATTACCGACCGTTAATAAAAAACTTTTTTTATTATTATTGTTTGCTTTAATATAGATAAAATAAAAGGAATTCATTAAAAAATTAAAATTCTTTTTTAGCTTTTAAGAAAAATGGGTGTGCCCACATGGGGACAACGTGCGTTTCAGTTATGAAATTTACCAAAACAATTTCGTTCTACACAAAGTGTTTTTGTGCATAATTCGCATCTCCATCGACAAGTTGGACGTTTTCTAGAAATTCCAGGCGTTAAATATGCCCTAGCAATTTTTCTTCTGAACAATAATTGGTCCATTGGAGTCGTATTTTCAGCTCTGCATAACAAAACATATAACCGCCATGCGTTACTTACCGCCAAATCTAGAATATATGTCAAGATACACCACCAGCACTTCTTTCCTCTAATGGATACTCTGTAAAGGCTTATAGATTGGTCCATTTGATTAACGCCTCCCATTCCCTGGTTTGTAATTTACAAACAATCTAGGTATACTGAAGTCAGTCTTTTTCTTTTCGAGCCTTACACCATCTTTTTACTTTTCCTAGTGGATGAACAGAATCAAAATTTGTTGCCATGGTGACGACGTTATTGTCTTTCCATCGTACTATTGTGATTTCATTATTTTTATCAAAACGAAAATCATATTCTGCTCTATCTTTTTTTTTCATTTCTTTTACGGGCATTACAGGACATTTTTTGGTTCTGTTATCACGAATTGTACTAGTCGCTCTAAACCCAAATGTTTCAATTCACATAATAGGTGATAGTTGGTTAAAAAGTTGTCGAAGTATACGTTGTGTCCTGCAGCTACTATGGGCATTTTTGCAAGAAGAGATTTAACAACTCGTTCACCAAGAGGATCGAACTCGACGGAACATGCATTACTTTTTCACAATAAACGTCAAAAACATAGCAGTACCCATCGGAACTTGTTGCAGTCCAGTTCTTGTAACCAAATCTTACCGATTTACCCATAATTATTGCTTCGCTGGATGCCTACCAAAATATTTAATCATGGATTCATCTATCGAAAAATTTTCATGCATAATACCCCACTGACATGAATTTCTCTCAATGAGATTACAAAGAGGCCTTATTTTAAACATTTTGTCATTGGAACTATTATCGGTAAAGTGCAAGTTTTTCTTAAGTCTTCTTCATTTCCTTCGTCTTCATCAATTATGACAGAGGTATCAGGTGGCACGACAAAAATATCATATTCAACATCAGTGTCATCGTTTTCTATTATTTGCTCAACAGCCTCCTGAAGTCGTAAAAAATCATTTTGTCCTCTAAACGTATTGCGATGGACCCTATTGCATATATTAAAAAATCTAGAAAAAAATATTTTTATAGTTGCAACGCCCATTGTCCCCAACTGGGGACAGCTTAACAAAATCATACCTTATAATAAAATGTTACACTTTTTCTTTTACTTAACTATTTTAAAATCATTCACACACTCTTTGGAGAATAAAAAATTTGTAATTATTTTATTTTAGGCAGATTAACACAAAAAATTAACAACACCAAAATTAACAAAGTAAACCGAATTGGAATGCGCAATTAAAATGACCGAAAATAACACTTGTACTTTATACAGCACCTTGTAAGCTTTGCTATAAATTTTTTAAACCTTTTAGAAGAGATATTCGTTTTAACATTGAGAGACATAACGGTTCCTTTAAGAGTTGTCATCAGTTGAACAAGTGTCCTTATATGGGAACAGTGAGCGGTAATGGGTTAAGTGCGATATTTGTTGTTTGGAATATTTTCAAAATACCCACACACACACACACACATTTGCAAAATATATAAAAATTTTTTTAAACAAAATTTTAACTGCCTGTTTCACGATGTCGAACGACATCGTTCGTTCGCATAAATACATTAAAACCAAAAACAACATTTTAAAATTTGTTACTGTTTCAAATGTATTTATGCGAACGAACGATGTCGTTCGACATCGTGAAACAGGCAGTAAGTCTACAATACTTTCATCGAGTTTTTGTGAAAGTCTTCTACTACTACTCTGTTCAATAGAAAAGGAGCATTTTGAAATTTCTAGGGCCACATGCATTCGATTAGGGATTTTTTTCTTTTCATGTTGGCACACTTGTCTCGAACATACTTTGTTAGTTGAGTTTGTTTGTGAGAGGCATAACATTTAAACGTGTTTTGCTTGTTCGGCGATTTTGGTTGGCTCTTCCATGGGGACGATTGGACTTTGGTTTTGATATCATAACCCATGAATAGTCACGCTTTTAAGCAAATTTGGGTCGTCGTTAACGTCATTCAACATTACCTGAGCGATTCCCATGCGACGTTTTTTTTTATTCAAAATTTAGCAATTTTAGAACGAGACTCTCTGCCGCACTCTTCATGACCAAAATTTTCGATATGCCGACATCCTCTACAACTTCTCTAATAGCGATTCGACGATTCCCCATAACAATTTTCCTCACTTTCTCAACATGTTCATCGGTTTTGGATGTGATGAAGTGTCCAGGACGATCATCGTCATTCACATCTTCTCGACTTTCTTTGAAAAGCTTGTAACACTTGTAAAAGTTTTTCTGATAATCCTATGCCACTCTCAACATTTAAAGTGCTTTTGAGCATTTAATTCCATTTTTTACACAAAATTTGATGCAAATTATTGGAGAAATTTTTTTCCACAGCAGAAAATCGCCGAACAAGCAAAACACGTCTAACTGTTATGCTTTTCACAAACAAAATAAACTGATCACAAACAAACTGACCTATGAATACATGTTCGAGATAATTGTGGCAACATAAAAAAATTGCTAATTGAATACCTGAATAATTTTAAAATTCTTCTTTTCTATGGAACAGAGTAGGATCTGATAAAATACTTTCCAATCAATTAAATTCTACCCATTTTTTCGCTCAAAAGTACAAGCAACACAAAAATTAATGTGGGTCTTACAAATCATTTCTTATATGGAGAACTAATTTTCCCACAGCAAATTGTAATGGATGATAAAACCCAAAAACAGTTTATGTGTGACATTTTCACTTTGGAAAATGTTGAAGTGATATTGCCCCCATATCGATGTAACAATTGTTACAATCCAGCCAGTTGCTTATGTAATTAAACTAAAAAAAATGTTTAAAGAAGTGATTCGTGCTTATCGCAAATGTTCATTGTTAGTAAATTTAAATAAAAACAAAAATGAAAAGTACGTATAATAGTTTTCCTTATTAATAGAGAATATATATAGAGTTTAAAACTACAATTTGTGGCTCATCAAATATATATTAATTACAGATCTTGCGATATGAAGTTGAAACTGGTTTAAACTGAAAGTAATTTCCTTTAATTTTTTGGCAACGAACTAATTACAGTGAAATCTTCCACAAGCGGACAAATGTCGAAAATAATCGCTTAAAATTAATAAATGTGTGCCTCCCTCATAACCGGCAAAACGTAGTGCTATGATGAGGGTCCGGCTATGGGAGTTTTCACTGTCTTGCTTATAAACATTCGTGAACAACAAAAAAATATATATTTGGATATTTTTTACATTAAGGTTCTTCTTTTGACTTGAAAGAAATTTTTAGTGTTTTGTAATATTGATTTCACAGTTTCTAATTTTTAAGCTTCATAATTACAGCCTGATATTTAAGGTGTACATTTTCGAGTTATTGCCGCCATAAAATCTAAGATGAAATATGTACTATGACTATTTTTACAAAATCTTTTGCCTGAAGCATATTCTATTAGCATACTGAAATAATTAGATAATCAATCGAAGTAGAAAAATTAACTTGAACCTACAGCTTTTTAGGTTACTTGATCAATAAAATGTCTCTCATGAACTAGTAGGAGGCCATTGCATTAGATCTTGAATTGGGGCTTTCTCGAGCAGAACTACATATGTACCGAGCTCTTGTAAAGAGTCTTTCATTAACCGCTTCTTATTTTTTAACTTAAATAAAACAAAGTTTGTGTATGTATGTATCATTAAACAAATTATTTATTTGAAAGGCCTGTCAACGCCACTGTGTATGAAATAAAAAATCGTGCAAATGTTGGCCAGTTTACATCACCTCCACATAAGATGACCATGCTCTAAAATCGCTCATACTGAGTGTCTATTGCGGCATTAGCTGTACAGCGCCGTCCTGTTGAAACCAAACATCGTTGGTGACCATCTCATGAATATGAACCGATGACGCCACCAGCCCAACTAGAGCGGTATCCTCTAGTTAAAATCGTACTCGACCACTATTTTGCTCGTTATTCATAATAAATATAAATGGTCAGCCACATGATTTGTTCTTGGAAAACGCGTGTGACAATAATGAGCGAAAAAAATAGAAACAGCATATATTTCTTCCGACAAGATTTGTTGGAATTTCGAACAATTTTCCGTTCCTGAAAATTTCGTAAGAAAAAAACACTCAATTCGCTAGCGATGACCTTATCGCATTAGATTGTAAAAGTATTAGAAATAGGCAGATATACAAAACTGATTTCAAAAATTAATTAGAAGAAAGAAATGCCACAGACCAGGTACAGCAATATCAAACTTTATTTGGAATATTATTCACATACAAATTACCGTGTCCATATCTAACTCTAAGAGACCTATAAAATTTTTTTTAATATAAATTGTTTGTGTACGAACTTGTTAACCCTTGGTTATTTCCAATTCAACATGGAAACATGATTTACCCTAGACAAAAAGAAAATTGCATTTGTTAAAACTCATTTCAGAACGTGATCACTAGACATGAAACTTACCGTGTCATGACTAATATTAGAATCAATAGAAATATGACCGCGTGCCATGCCCAACATGGCTTTATACTTGGAAAGATCTACACTATGATTGTTGCTACAGAGTTTGCCCTACGAAATCAAAATATGCCTTTAAGTTCTATGTGCCAATATGAAAATATAAATTTCTTACTTCCACCACAGGACATGATTCAGGAGCTCCAAATAATTTCAAGTAGTCCTTGACCTCACTGGACACATGTTCAGCCAAAGAGCACATATCATGTGTTCCCTCATTAATCATTGCACCATCCTTGAGCACCTTGTATTCGGATACAGCTGTGCTGAAACCTTTCGTAGCCACGCAACCAGTGGGAACAATTTCGCATTTTTTATTCAACTTAACGGAGAAATCTTCATCAATGGTCATGATGGCATCGGGGCCAGCACAATTTTCCAATTTGACTATTTTAGCCTTGTAGCCATTCTAGGTGGAGATCAGAAGA
Organism: Germaria angustata; assembly: GCA_963681545.1. NCBI lineage: Eukaryota > Metazoa > Arthropoda > Insecta > Diptera > Tachinidae > Germaria > Germaria angustata. The sequence goes on along the minus strand of OY812999.1, from coordinate 19,165,459 downwards.
AAATTTATTTTCATTAATGTATTTCTCAATATACTTTTCATTTGAACCCATTTGTTTTGAAATTTGCTTTTACTTTCTTTCGTTCTCAATTGAAGGACATGAATTTTATGTTCCACTTTGTCATTTGATTGCACACATCCCAATATAAATTGTGTAGAAAAATGATCTTAATTCAAAGCATCCAAAACGAATATAAAACTAATGTCCTTTAATTCCCCATATCCTTTAACTTTAACTTACACAAGCTAAAGCCTCATTAGCCGCAATTGTTACCAGCAACAAACTTATAATTTGTTTTTTAAGCATTTCAGCGCTCTACCAATTAGAATTGCCACGATCAGTTTGAAAATGTAAAATACAGTTTTGTTCGTCCTGGTTGTTGTTGTGGATTTATATAGAATTTTCAATATAGAATTTTGTTATTTTATCTTGTATTTGCAAAATGATTTTTAATTGGCCTTACAATTATTTTTATATTAAGCGCTTTTTAACTTTTACAATCTCTGATCTAATATCCATTAGTGAAATGATGATTATTTGCTCTTTTCCATAATTCACATAATTTTTTTTTTAGGAAATTGTTGATAAACTTTGTAATTGTTAATTTAACCCATAGTGCACTATGGGTTAAAATCTTACACAAACAAACGGATGAGATGCGAGAAAACATATTGAAATAGGGAATTTTCGGACTTCCCTCAAAGTTCAATCGTTACATAGAAGATGTGCCTAATTTTAAGAAGAAGTTAGACTTTTTTTGTGGTCCATGGTGCAAGTAGTCTTACTAATTTATCACCCGATTTTAAATATGATTAATTTGAAAAGGATCATTGCTAATAGTGCAATATCTATAAGATACGTCAGAGATCAATGTAGTCTGATTATTTGTCCTTTTTTGAAATGTGCCCACGCGCTTCGCTATGGGTTAATCCAGTTTACGTATGATATGCTTTTTGACCATGTTTCCCTTTTCAAATAAACTTTTTTATAAAGGGTGATTTTTTAAAAGCTTTCGGATTTGATTTAAAAAGCACATTTAGTGAAATGTCTGAAATCTTTATTTCAGTCGATAGAACGATCTAAATAATTCAATGTTTAAAGATGATTTCATATAAATGTTGGTCGCGGCTACGCCCCAAATGGTTTATACGCTGGGTCTAGTTTTGGCATACTTTGTCCAACATAACAGCCGATATCTCTCGAATAAATTCTTCAATATTGACATCCAATGCGTAAACAATTGCACGCTTGTCCCTAACATAGGCCCACAAAAATAGTCTAAATCGCACGATCTAGGCTGCCAATTGATCGGCAACAAACGTGAAATAAACTTTTTCACCGAACTCGCTTCTCGATTGGCTCATTGTTTCCCGTACTGTGTGGCATGATGAAACCACATGTCGGCCAAGTTCAGCTCTTCTATTTTGGGGAAAAAATTTAATCACAACGGTGGCGCTAGCCATTCACGTTCCTGCCTTCGACGTCTTTGAAAAAGTACGGTCGAATGATGCCACCGGACCATAATCCACACCAAACAGTGCATTTTTCTGAATACAATGCCTCTGGCTGTTCTTCACTACAAATACGGCAGTTTCGCTTGTTCACGTATCCTTTCAAGCAGAAATGAACTTCGTCGCTGAACAGGATTTTCCGATAAATACACACAATTTTCCGAGCATGAATTTTGATAATAAAATTCAATAATCTGCAACCATTGTTCGTTAGTAAGTGGATTCAAGGTTAAATTATAGACCAAACAGAACATGTTTAACAGTAACATGTTGCACGAGTAACAGTTTTACTGGCCTTCGTAGACTAGTAGGTAGTGTACTAGACTCGTAGTGCGAAGGTCGCAGGTTCGAATCCTGCCGCAGAACTCTGGCAGTTTGTGTTTGATAATTAAAGGGAGCGCACAACAAGCCTTCACTGGCTTAAGTGTATGTCGTATGACATGGGCTATCACACCCCTCCTAACCTAACCTAACCTAACAGTTTTGCCACAAAAAAGGTTGCTAAAAATTACCCGTTATATGAGTCGTAAAAATCTCATTAATTTATGATTATTATAGATGATAAAAATTTCGTTGACCGTTTGGAATATACTTATTTACTAAAACAAACTTAATACTTATTTTTCAAAAGAAATCATATTTCAATACAATAATGTGTTTTACTGTAAATAAAAAAATATGATTCACTTAACAAGTGGCCCATCCCTGCAGCGTCCCGCTTAATTTGATATGAAATTTCGGAGTTATTAAAACGACAATCTTTACCAAAATTTTCAACAGCATTATCTCTCGAACCAATCAACCGAATCAGAAAAACTGCACGTCTTTCGAAACAGTTTTGAAAGACAACAAAGTCATTAAATTTGGAGAACAGATTCGGTAAGCATTTTCGGAGTCATTAAAAAAACTTAGTCTTCGAAAAATTTCCACAACGTTGTCTCACGAGCGAATAAAATCTTTGCGGATCAAGAGAGTGAAATTCAAATCTGTTTTCTATGTTTGAAGAAATACCGAATCTACAAAATCGATTAGAATAGAATATTTTAAGATATTTAGAAAAAATACTTTTTTTTCGAACATTTTCAATCGATTTTCAATGCAGCTTTAAAAGTCCGAAAAAGTAACCGAATATAAAGAATCGATTTGGCAAAAAAATTTTCGTAGTCATTAAAAAATTTCGTTGGTTTAGAAATTTTTCGACAACGATATCTCGAACGAATAAAATATTTTCGGATCAAGTTAGTGGAACTCAAATCTGTTTTCTATGTTTCCGAATCTACAAAATCGATTAGAATATAATTTTTTAAGATATTTATAAAAGAATACGTTTTTTTTTAATTTTCTATTCGAAAAAGTTACCGAATTCAAATAATCGATATTTCGATATCTCAAACGAATAACAGATTTAAATGCAATTTGAGGCAATCGACACAGCTGATTCGATTTATATACGATCATTTCAGGTGAAAATTTTTAAAATATATTTTCGAAAATTTTCAAAATCTATTCACACAACATATTGAGTTGTAACCGGGGAAAAAACGTAAGTAACAAACACATAATTTAACAACAAAAGTTTTTTTTATTAACTGCCTTTGCAAATCGAATGTTATGTCGATTACGTTTTTGTTTTGTGCTGATAAGGGCACGATATAACTGAAATCAAAATCTTCAGAATGTCATTAATTTTGTTCCGACAGGTTCAGTAGTTCCAAATAAAGAATGACAACTGGTGATTGTATTGACATCTCTGTTACAACATACAACATCTCTGTATGTAGAAAAGTTGCGTACAAGTAATTTGAATTTCAATGCCACGGAATTTGCGTGCATTGACTAATGAGTGACTCGTTATCATTCTCTGATTTAAAAGTTATGAGAGGTTATATAGCCCTATAGAGACAATATTGCGAAATTAGTCAAAATAGCTTCCCAGAACCTAAAGAGGACGATACCAGGTTTTCAAAATGAATTCCAAACTATATATATATATATTGAAAATTTTATATATATTCCGAAAATCAATTTTTATTAATTTATATAATATTTATTTCTCGGGCGGCATTGATCATGCCCACAAATCCATCTAAAACTTCCTTGGCTACAGGCAAAATCATTTCTGGAGGCAACACAAAACCATATTCGCCTTTGTCGCGTAATTCAATGGTATAAGGAATGGGAATGCCTTTAACGCCATAAGCCCATTCCTTGCCAGAACCGGATACTTTATCTGGAAAGAAAATATATTAATAAGTAAATTATTAATTTGGCAAATAAAACACGTTACAATTTCAACGTAAAATGCAAACAATAGATAAAGTTTACTTACACAAAGTTGTGGCGCTTGAACCATAAGTAAATACGGTTTTATATCTACGACGTAAAGCATCTGAAAACCCCTTTGCAACATGCATCATTTGTTCATAATGCTCGGGAAACTCTGTTTCAGTATGGCCCCAGGGCGATAAAACGTATTGGCCATATGAGTGTAGAGAAATATAAATTTTAACAGTGTCTTCGGGTATGGTTGTATTGATAAACTGTAACATTTGTTTTATTTCCTGATCAGACTCAGCAAAAGGACCAGCATAAGTTTCCGAACAGGGATCCGAAGAGGCACCAGTTACTGGAAACGGAAAAATTACTCTTTTGCCTTTAGTCATATGTGATGTTTTGATAAATTACTCACACATCCATAAGAAGTCAAAATTTCGATTCAAATCAGTGCCAACACACTTACCAGAGGCATCAGAAGGTAATCGAGATTTACGCCACAAACGGTTCTATAATAGAAAAAAATTGGGTTTTGACTACTTAAATAACAGTGAAATGCACGGCATGATCACAACCATTTTATTGTGGTGTTTGCAAAAATATTATGGTTATGGTTATTAAAATAAAAACATTTTAATAAAAAATTTAACCAATTCCAGGCTCCCCAGTTTTTAAACAAACAAAATATTATAACATGTAAATATTGCCGACTGAGATCGTTGAACTCGATGGAACCCGTCTTTTAAAGTTGGTAAAATATTTTGCTAAAAAATATGAATTTTTAGGTATATTTTTTAAAGTTTTTTGTCATTTCCGTGAGGTTTTTATAGGAGGTCTAGTTAATCACCCAAATAAATTGGAATTTTAATATAGTTTTCTTGATATAAGATAATTTATACTTGCTTCGCGTGAGAACCACCACTCTCCTTCTCTCATGTTAGGCCACATCAATTTATTATTATTATTAGCCAGATATATGACAATTATATGGTTGACGGAACTTTAACCGCGGTTCGCAAATTTTTTTCTTTTTTACTTTTATCGAAGGCATGCATCATCTATATTTTGTTCAGAGCGATTTCCTTTTAGTTTGATTTTCATTCTTAGAAACTCCTTTCACATTGGGGTGCATAAAAATAATGATCCACAGGGTTTGCTTATGGCCGGCCGCCAATTTAAATTGAGTATGATTTTAGTTTATTTTAAGTTCCTTTCTTAGAAAAGCTTTACATTTGATTCTTATATCTTAGGAATGTTTAAAATTCGTAAACACACCGGTAAACTTAATGAAAACCCAGGAAAAACGCACTTTCCTGGGAACGAGACTAAGCCTGATTGATTTTTTTAAACCGAAAATCCCTACACGATGAATCTTGTCGTGAATTGTTAGAGCCATTTTCAAGAAACTCATCATACACATACACACACACAGCACTCGTCTACATTCCTATCCGGTCACTATTTCCTTAGACTGCGCACAGTGGCTGCGAAATAATCGACATCAATTTCAGGTTCTTGCACAACTATATACGTTTAGACAAGACATGGCTAAGAACTATTTTGTATCCCATCCTAGCGATAAAAATCTTGCAAATAAATTTTCCGTAAAACATATTATATAATCGTATTACGAATCTAGATCATATTATGATCGTGTACGAAAATATTATAATTGCATAATCATCTTTTTTTTCTTACCACTTCATGCGAATATACAAAGCCATCTACATTCAAAACCGGTATTATCCACCAGTCAACACTTTCGGCAATTTTTCTTACACCGGGATTACGAGACGCCAACAGTTCATCGATTACATAAGTTATTGTGGCCGAGGTAATCCATTCTCTGGCATGAATATTAGACTCTATGAAGACCGCCTTGTTACCGGGCTTAAAGGAGATTTTAATACCCTTAATTAAACGTGCCTCGTAGGATTTGCCAATATCGAAAGGTGTTACAACTTTGGGATAACGTTTTGCTATAAGATCTAACCATTCATTAATTTCATTTAGATTATGGAAGTTTTGCCAATCCATGCCGCTAGACGTTCTCGCTTTAGCCTGTTCGTTATCAATTAAACTGCAATGAAAATTTATCTCTTCAATAAATAAAAAAAAATTATTAGATAAAAAATTTAGAAAATTTACTTTTGGACATTTTTAATTTTTACTTCAAATAGAATGTGGGACTCTTGCAAAAAACGTTCAAATTTTTGTTGCAGATGTGGTTCGACCATTACGTCACACGTTTCACCGTAATTATGAATTTCACGCCAAAAGTCCAGCTGAGAAGGAAAAAAGTTAATTTGAGAGCATTTTTAGCTGGATAAATTTTATGAGATTATTATTTTTCAAAAGTTTGTTGTGGCTTTAGCTCTTCATATGCCGACATTTCATTGGTTGCTAAAACCAAATCGTCAGTGAAGTTTAAGCAGTTTGAAAACATTCAACCTCGGATGTTTATGCCACATAAATCAAATACAATATGAGAATTTCAATATTGCATATGAATTACAACAAATACATAATCATAGTAGGTTTAGAATGTTTCTACACAAGCCAACACAACAAACAATTTACTCAACGTGAGTCTATTTTATTTTTCTCTCAACACCCATACAATTAAACGCCCGTTGGTCGTTAATGATTGTATTCAATTGGGCAAAAAATGAAAAATAAAATCTTTATTTTAAATACTTAATATGGAAGTTCATTATTTGGAATATTCTCCCCAACTAATCGTTAGAAACAATTAGAGCTTTTGCAAAATGCATAGAAAAATCAAAAGTTCACTGACGATTTGGTTTTAGCAACCAATGAAATGTCGGCATATGAAGAGCTAAAGCCACAACAAACTTTTGGTTTTTTCTATGCATTTTGACATCCTGTAACTTGGCACAGGATCTATACAACGCTTAAGTCAACAAGGCAACTAACATGGCTCAACAAGAAGTCAATCAACATGCGGTTCCTACAGTTACTGGCACAACAACGCAATCGTCTACATTTGCAACAAGCTCCTTAATTCGAAGACAAAATGCAATGATAGCGTCTTTAAAGAGGATACTCAGTATAAATTCAACAACTGAGAATATGAAGCTCAAAGAAAAACTTTGGGAACAGATACAAGATCTGCATTTCACAATATGGCAGTCCTGTCAAGATCCTCTGCAAGAAGGATACGACATGGAGTCATACGAAAATCTTGAAAGGCTGACCATGAACAATTTCGCATTGACGTCATCAGCTGAAGCGCCACAAAGCTTTGCATATGGTCAGAATAATGTCCTACCACTACCAAAGATTATAATACCGAAGTTTAACGGCGAGTACTTAAAATGGCAAGCGTTTTTTGATCTATTTTCAGAATTAATAGACAAACAACAGCTTTCGCCAGTACAAAAAATGTGGTATTTGAAGTCAAATTTAGGAGGAGAAGCTGAAAAATTGATCAGCCACCTCTCGGCTACTGCTGAAAACTACGCAACAGCCTGGACGCTTTTACAAGAGCGATACAACAATCGGCGAGTTCTTGTTGCATCAATAATCCAGCAGCTACTCGATCAACCGTCTGGCGGATCATCAGCAGCAGCCATCAAACACCTGCATGACACCACTCAGGAATGCTTACACGCATTACAAAACATCGGGATCGACACAACCTCCTGGGATCCAATTCTGCTGCATTTACTTACCAAAAAGTTGGATCGTAGCACCCATGTTCTATACGAGAGATCGATCACAAATCCAAAGGAGCTCCAGCAAGTGAAAGAATTTTTGGGCTTTCTTGAAACACGCTTTCAGTCCATGGAAGCGATGGGACAAAAGGAAAAACCACCTTCAAAGGTGTGTGCATCTGCTGCTTCATCAAAACAATCCGAAAAGGCATGCAGTCTGTGCAAAAATGGCTCGCATCAACTGTACCGATGTCCAAATTTCCAACAACTAACACCACCACAACGCCTGAATTATGCACAGAAACAGAAATTATGCGTGAACTGCTTAAAATCAGGTCATGCAGCCAAATACTGTACCTTAAGGTCATGCGCCAAATGCAACAAAAAACACAATTCACTACTGCATTTGGAAAAAAGGGATCATCCACCAAAGGAAGGACCAACGAGTGAAACAGTCAATAAAAACAGCTCCCACCTGACATCATCGGCGACAATCACTCTTCCTGCAAACGATAAATCGCAAGTCACTTCGCTAACTACAGCCAAAACCCAGTTCGCGGACTCATATGTTTTACTCAGCACAGCAGTAGTTAAGGTAAAAACTGATACAACAGAAGTTGAATGCCGCGCCCTCCTTGACTCCGGATCCCAAGCAAATTTCATTACTGAACGTTTAGTAAAACGACTGGGTATTTCAATGCAGCCTTCATCGTTAAACATTAATGGTATTGGAGCTACTAACACAAAAATACACCACAGAGTAAATGTATCCTTGACCTCTCGTATTAACAATTTCTCAACACGGTTTGAGGCATATGTTCTTCCTCGCATTATTTCACCACAACCGTCACGATTTATCAACACTGAAGGGTGGTCGCTGCCAAAGAACCTAACATTGGCCGATCCAGGCTTCAACCGCCCCGAAAAAATCGACATATTATTGGGTGCAGAGCACTATCATCAACTGCTGACAATCGGACAAATAAAATCATCCGATCAACTGCCGATCTTACAAAACACGGTATTCGGCTGGATAGTGTCAGGAAAGATAAATGGAGATTGTCCAACGGATATTTCATGTGGAATCTGTACTACGGATGAAGCCCTAGAAACGTCTATCGCCCGACTGTGGGAATTGGAAGAAATTAAATCAAACGACAAACCGCTCTCGATAGCAGATAAACAATGCGAAGAACACTTTGCACAACATACGACCAAGAACGATCAAAACCGATTCATAGTGAAGATACCCTTTCATCAAAGTCCTGCTGCTCTTGGAGACTCACATGGAATTGCACTTAACAGATTTCTCGCCCTCGAACGCCGGCTACAGAAAAATCCCGAATTGAAGGCACAATACACAAAATTCATGAACGAATATGAATCGATGGGACACATGACAAAAATATCAGCAAATGAAATCCTCACACCAAACTATTTCATACCACACCACTGCATACTGAGGCCTGAAAGTTCAACCACTAAGCTTCGTGTAGTCTTTGATGCGTCTTGCAAAACATCATCAGGGCAGTCTTTGAATGACCTAATGTACACAGGACCCTCAGTGCAAAGCGAATTATTCTCCATCCTGTTGAGGTTTCGATTACCAAGATTCGTTTTCACCGCTGATGTCGAAAAAATGTATAGGCAAGTCCTAGTTTCTCCTGAAGATCGTCACTTTCAGCTCATTATTTGGAGAAAGGACACCACAAAACCTATAACCTACTATCAACTCAACACAGTTACATATGGTACACGCGCTGCTCCGTATTTAGCAACTAAATGTCTGCAACAACTCGCTAAAGAAAACACTGTTCGTTACCCTCTTGCCTCGAAATTTCTGCAAGAGAATTTTTACGTTGATGATGGGCTTGGTGGAGCAGATAGTTTGGTGACTGCAATAGATTTGCAAAATCAACTAACACAAATGATGAAAGAAAGTGGTTTTAATCTTCGCAAGTGGTCTGCAAATCATCCACAGTTACTCCAAAACATACCACAAGGTGATCTGGAAGTAAATTTGGACTTTGAAAGCGCAAATGCTGACTCTATAAAAACATTAGGACTCATCTGGCTGCCGAAGGAGGACAAGCTTTGTGTTAAAGTTAACATCGAGGCAATTAACAAAATTACCAAACGTACAGTCACATCAGATCTTGCGAGACTTTTCGACCCACTGGGAATCCTCTCTCCAATTGTGGTGACAGCCAAGATGTTCATCCAAGAATTATGGGAATTGAAATTAGATTGGGATCAATCTCTACCTCAATCGTTACATACCAAATGGAGTTCTTTTCGCACCGATCTAAATGAGCTAAAAACCTTGGAAATATCGAGACACATCTTTAAGGGAGAAATCCCAGCTTCAGTCCAACTACATATTTTTACGGATGCGTCAGAAAAGGCGTATGGAGCAGCAGCCTACATACGGTCAGTGTTCAAAAACGGGACCATTATGAGTCGACTCCTTTGTGCTAAATCCCGTGTAGCTCCACTCAAAAGGCAAACAATACCGAAATTGGAGCTATGTGCAGCGGTGTTAGGAGCGCAGTTAGCTACAAAAATTAGATCTGATCTGCAGTGGACCAGCCCGGTTTGGTTTTGGACCGATTCAGAAATTGTGCTGTCATGGATAAATTCATCATCTGCATCATTCAACACCTTTGTGGCCAATCGAATTGCAATCATTCAGGCAGAAACTCAAATAGATCAATGGCGTCACGTCAGCTCAAAATGCAATCCAGCCGACATTTTATCTCGAGGAATATCGCCAAGGGCCCTGAAGGAATGCACACTGTGGTTTTGTGGACCCTTATTTCTGCATGGAGCAGAAGCAGCATGGCCATTGAAATTTAATCCAAGCCTGAGCATTCCGACCACTTTAGAAAGAAAAAGAAAATCAGTAGAATCATATGTGGCAGTAATAGACGGACAGGATTTCGTCTACAAGATCAACCACAAAAATTCGTTCTTCCGATTACAGCGAATAATTGGGTACGTCATGCGTTTTATTACTCACACCAGATGCCAAAAGGACAATCGACAGCCTAACAGAACATTAACAACAACTGAGCTGGATCAAGCCCTAATTCCGATCATTAAGCAAATGCAAGCAGCAGATTTCAAGGATGAAATTCTACACTTAAAAAAATACAACGAAGTTCAAAAACAAGCAGCTTGTGCAACCTGTCTCCTTTTCTATATCGAAATGGTTTAATTCGTGTTGGAGGCAGGCTTGAGGCATCCTCATTGGCATATGACTCGAAGCATCAACTTGTCATTCCATATAATGATCCCATTTCAAAATTAATCTTCGAAATGGTTCATAAAGACAACAAACACTGCGGAGCGCAAACGCTCCTAGGCATCATCCGACAACGCTACTGGCCAGTAAAAGGAAAAATTATGGCTCGTGCTACAGTTCATCGCTGTACAATATGTAGCAGGGCTAAACCAAAAATGTTTGAACATATAATGGGAGATCTGCCTGCAACACGAGTAATTCCAGCTCGGCCATTCGTAAATGTTGGAGTCGACTACTGTGGTCCACTTGAAGTTCACTACAAACTGAGAGGGAAAAGGCCGCACAAGGCTTATATTGCAGTATTTTGTTGTTTCGCAACAAAGGCTGTACATCTGGAGCTAGTGAGCGATCTCACCACAGAGGCATTCATAGGTGCTCTCAAGAGATTTATCAGCCGCCGTGGACACTGCCAAAATTTGTATTGCGATAACGCAACGAATTTCGTTGGAGCGAAAAATAAACTACCCGAACTGGCATCCATAATCTACACATCAGAATCACAAGAAGCAATTACAAGCGCCTGTGGAAAAAGGGGCATACAATTCAATTTCATACCGCCAAGATCACCACACTTTGGCGGACTATGGGAGGCGGCGGTAAAATCTGCCAAACATCTCCTAGTCAGAAGTGTAGGTAACGCGTCGTTGACTTATGAAGAACTCGAAACCTTAGTCATCGAAGTCGAAGCTATTCTTAACTCCAGACCAATTTCACCGCTATCAAACGACCCAAACGACATCGGTGCCTTGACTCCAGGGCATTTCCTTATTGGAGAGCCTCTCACTGCCCAAATCGATGCGCAAGCCAAGTCAAACAACGTCAAGCTGGCGACAAGATGGAATTTGGTATCTCGTCTCAAACACGAATTCTGGAATAGATGGTCGCGAGATTACCTGAATGAATTACAATATCGTAACAAATGGCAAAAGCAATCAGAAACTCTTAAGCCTGGAGCCATCGTCATACTCAAAGAAAATAATACCCCGGTTATAATTAATTAAAACCTACAAGGGAAGCGACGATATCGTCAGAGTTGCAGATGTCAAAACAGCTTCGGGTGTATTTAAACGCGCGATTCGTTATCTGGCACCACTTCCTACATCTGACGATGAAAGCAACGAGTGCCAGGATCAACCAATTCAACAATTGTCGATGACGTCAAATGATAATCATGCAAAAGAGAGCCAGAGACAGCAACCTTCATTGTCAACCGATGAAATGCCGACTAAGAGAAGTAGAAGGATGTCAGCAGCCAATGCTATGACGACAATATTGATGGCACTGGTTGCTCTTCCCCTTATTTTAGCGAATAAAATTGAGCATAAAGAATTTGACTCCAACATTGGCTTACATTTTGAAGGAATCGGCAGCACACGAATCTCCAGATCGGAATGGAATATCATAGCCTACTATGAACTACAGTCATATTGGACAGAGATGGCTGCCCTCACAAATGGAACATCAACACTGCAACATTTATGCAACATTATAAAGCAAAAGTCAAACTGCCTAAGTGTGCTACGGACTATTGAATTCGGCTTACTAGATCTGAAGGACGAAAATATTCTGTTAAAAGAAAAGAGAGTTAAGCGTGGTGCGATCAATATCATCGGAAACGTTGCCAATTCACTATTTGGAGTTCTCGACTCAACCTATGCAGAACAAATGTCCAATACCATCGATTACATTAAGGCAGATGAAACCAACCTAAGGGAGCTTTTAAAAAATCAAACATCTCTTATTGACGCAACACTCAATATATTCAAACAAGACGAGCTTAAAATAAAGGAAAAGTTTGACAGCCTGGACATCCAACTAACCGAAATCATATCAAGGATACATGAGGAAGAAGAAGAAAACTATCAAACTAAGCTATTTAATATCTTTATATCACTATCGGTTCAGCTTTCTGTGATATCTTCCAGACTACATCGAATACAATCAGCAATAGTTTCATCACTGTCCGACTCGCATCATGGAAAAATCAGTCCAATATTGTTATCACCCTTACAACTCCAATCTGAACTAATACAAGTGAGAAATCACCTCCCTGCATCTCTACAGTTACCAGTAAACCAAGATAACCTCATGCAACTTTATAGCCTCATGACTGTGAAGGGTGGAGTAACAGAAAATCATGTCATCTTTCACATAGCTATTCCATTATGTAATCCAGAAATTTTCTACCTCTATAGACCACATCCTATTCCAGTCCTGATAAACAACACACTGATTGCAATAAAACCGTGCAGTGACCTGTTAGCAATCAAGAACCACAGGGATCACTATTTCATGTTAACTGAAAAACAGTGGAGGTCATGTACAACGATAAGGGAAGACGAGTTTCTGTGCCCGAACATACAATCTACATTTGATGCAGACGCTGACAACTGTTGGTGCGAAATGTCACTTTTCAACAACAATTCACGCACTGGCTGTAATTTTGTATCTCTTACAAACAACCCATCATTCACACAAATGGAGCACAATAATCAATGGATGTACACATTGAAGCATCCTATTCGAATGACAGCAGTATGTGGACAAGACCATTCACAACTCACGCTAAAAGGGTCTGGACTCATCAAAATAGGTCCAGATTGCACACTTAAGCACAAGACAATTACAATTCAAGGTCATAAAACATACTCATCATCACTGAAGTCATCGTATACAGTTAGTGCTAACATAAGCGACATTGCACATCCAAAACAAATGCGCACGCTGTTTCAAGACTTCCATATAAACCACTACTCCGATCATCTCCAAAACATTTCTGATGTTCAAAATAAGTTACATCAACAGGTGCTAACGGAGCTACCATCGCAAATCCAACACATGAGATATCATCACGCAACTGTGGCATACTCTGCGCTTCTTTTAACAATTGTGATCATCATAATAATTATCTACAGAAAAATACAGTGTCGAAAGGTGCAACCAAGTCAACAACCTTGTCCAGCTGTCCGTCAACATGTCACACCGTCCGAGTTTATTACTACGGTTACGTAAAGAAGATTCCGAAGCAATCTGAAAGAATGCACAATTTATCAATCATTATTCAATGCATTTTTATGTACTCGCAATTTGTATTGTCTTCTATTTTTAATTTTTTTTGTTTGTTTCTAAATATTAAGTAAACGTGTTTCATTAGCAAATAAGTCATTCTGTTTGATAACACTGAAGCGACTCGGTTCTGTCAAATCAGCAATTTCCTCTTAGTTGATCATAGCTCAACGGCCGGGTGTATGTTCAAACTTTCACATTGAACGCACATGCACATTTATACATGTGTATGTGCATAAGTTTGCATGACATTGTGAGCAGAATTCGATCGTTGAGTTAATATCCAAAGTCAGCATAATTTCATTTGCTGTCTGAGTTCATTGCTTTCTGTATGTAAGAATGACAGACTGCAAATGTGAATGCAATGAACTTCAACAGAATTTGATCGCTTCAGTCAAAATCCAAATTCAGCATAATTTTATTTATTACCTGAGTTCATTGCTTTTCTTTATACAATGTGAATGCAATGAACTTCAGCAAAATAACTAAATGTAAAAAAAATGTATTCTACCATAAATCGCAAATAAGCATTAATTTAGTATTTAAGCCAATGAATTTTTAATAAACATTGAGAGAAGTAATCAAACAATTAAATCGACTATTTCTTTCCATTTTTCTCCGCATCAACCGGGTTTCAAGTGCTCGAGTTGAACTAACTGTTTTCTTGGTGATTCACCTTGAAAACAATCCAAACGACCAAGGCAATTCGGCTCTTGGTAATTCAATTCATCTGATTGGCAAACTAGCCAAATCAAAAAACAGCTCTAATTGTTTCTAACGATTAGTTGGGGAGAATATCCCAAATAATGAATTTCCATATTGATTATTATTATTATTTTTTTTTTTTGTTCAAGGAAGAACAAGATCCCATTTTCTTTCTTTACAAAATGTGAGAAAATTCTGACATTCAAAGAGAGATTTCGTTAAGGAATGATCGTTAAAGAATGATTAACAAAAAAATATACTCTGGACTTAGAATCAAATATACAGAGTGGCGCAAAATTAATGTCATGATTTGAATTGGCTGCCATTTTTGCATTTGACAGTTATGACGAAGATACTCGTCTATAGAGAGAGAATTAGTCTTCAACAAGTCATGGAGAGATACGCGCCTTAAGAATAAGCTTTTTTTCATTCAAAAGTTTAAATTATAACATTACTTATGCGCAATCTCCTGGTTCAAATGAAATATTTAGAATAAAAAAATCACAATTTGTCAAAGCTTTGTATTTCAATAATTCTCATTTTGTTCTAGAAATTTTTAAATATCACATATTAACGTTTTTTTCTTTAATTTGTTACAAAATAATGATGGCAAATGCGAGTAATTCAATACAAAATAGAAATAAATTTTTTTTTTCTTTGAAATTACCGTTATTTCTCTTCCAAGTGCCATAAGTTGCTCATACTGTTCAGCACTTTCGATTTTCACTCTATAAATTTTAAAGTTATCGTAACGCTTTTTCTGATTATCCTCTTCCCATCCAGCAGGTGCAATAGCCGCTAGAGCCAAATGGGCTAAAAGCCCTAATATAATAAACGGTTTTATACCACAAATTTTAAGCATTTTACTAGGACAAGAATACTTTTTGCCGTAAATATTGAACTGCTACTGAACAAATTTTTGACACTTAGTCAATTGTTAATTTAATTTAAACAGTTTCTGGCTTTTATTATGTTTATAAAAAGTGCTTACGACACTTAATCTCAAGTACTTTTAAGCCCGTATTCTCTAAGTAATTTAGATTGCTGTTAATCAGTTTGATTTTATATCAATTATTTATATGCACCAAATGCGAAAAAGTTTATTTTGGTTATTTAACATTTTGCACAACATCACTTTTATTTATTTATTTATTTTTAACATTAATTAAAAGGGAAACTCGCCAGAGATGGGCAACATGTTTTACATGCTTCAATAGAGAACAAAAATCATGCGGGATATTGTTGACAATTGTTAGAGAAGTACTCTAGTTGGCTGTCACAACTACCATGAGGTTTGTTATCTTTGTTTTATAAAAAAAAACATGTACGTCTATTGTATACATTTGTAAAATGAACTGAAGTATTAATGAGAGTGGCACACAGTGCTTTGATGTCGAAAAAAATTGGTAGAAAAAAATAGACGGAGAAGAACTAGGTTAAACAAAATTTTATGGCATTTTGTATGAACAACTTATGAAAAAATTTTAATAAAAAAAAAATGCACAGGAATATGGGCTCCTGCCGTACAAGCTGTTTTAAAAAATAATAACTTGAACTGAAATAAGATACCAAGAATTATAAAAGTATACTTAAAGACACAACATATACAAACACAGCTCATAACTTGTATACAATTGTTGGTATTGCTTATTCTACCTTTTTCTTGATTATTTTGCCCCATGGGGGATAAATTACCCCCTTCGATATATATCGAAATTTTAATACACTTGTAAAAATGTTGTTTGAATTTTCAATCGATATCGAATTCCATAATATGTCACTTGATTTTTTTCGTAAGTCTCCTATAAAATTTGGAATCCATTACAAATAAGCGATTTTTTTTAGAAACCATGATGTCTTGCAGACGGCTTATCATTATTACTCTGCATAAATTCCCACCGGAACGACATTATATACTGCAGCAAATGGTAGCGTTTTCTTCAAAAGGACGTCCAAACATTTTATAAGCGATCATGTTCTTCTGTATTCAGACAATTGTAAAAAAGGCAGACATGGAAACTGTGGTCATAATATAATCTTATTTCTTGTAGATGTTTTTTTCTGGTTTGATGACCGCAAACGTAGCAAAATAAATCAATTTTTTCACACTGCATACTGAAACTGTCAGTTGACACTGTTGTGTACGAATTATGTTGTAGCACTTTATATAACTTTCACCGCGTCACTTTTTTCACTTTTGCGGCTACCTAAGCGCTACCTAAACGGTGTTCAGAATTATTCCCAGGAAGTTTATATGTTGTAGAAATTTGTTTATTGAGATCTTAGGTAAATTTTTGTAGTTGATTGTTTCCTTGAATTTTGAACGGTTTGCTACCAATGGACCTGAACAAGAGAAAAAGGTAAAAAAAATCGAATTTTTTTAAGTTTTTTGCGATTTTTATCTGGAAGGTGAAGTTTTTTTGATTTTATATGTTCGCAATTTTTGTTCTTTATGACAAGAGCTACAAGTTTGCCTCAGAGAGTAAATCGAAATTCGGAACGGCTTGCAAGATATGAGCCCGAGAAAATGATCACTTTTTTGCGAAAATGATACCGAGGCCCCAAATCTTTGGCGGCCCATAAAAAAAGTGCATGACTTTGGGAAAAATTGGGAGACACGGGTCTTTCTTTTTAGTCTTTTATCACGTAGTGGTGTCCGTATATGGTTATTTTGCCACGACTTAAAAAATTACACATAGTGTAATTAAAGGGAGCGCACAACAAGCCTTCACTGGCTTAAGTGTATGTCGTATGACATGGGCTATCACACCTCTCCAATCAACCTAACCTAACCTAACCTAATATTTAGGCTTGAGGTTTTTTATCGTTTAACAAATTTTATTATTATGTACATGTGTGTATATATTTTTTTTTCATATACATAAGTATGTATGACACAAAAAAAATTCTCTTTCATTTTTTGAAATGTTAATTTATTAATTTTATTATTTAAAAAACAGAATTGTCCTGAAGATGATACTCAATGAGTATCGAAATATTGATTATTTTTTAATAAAATTTGTTAAACGATAAAAGACCTCAAGCTTAGATATTGTATTAACCAAATTATTATAAAAAAGGTAAAAAATAAAGATATGTTGTTAGTATTAACAACTAAAATTCTTAATGCCGATTTCTTTTCTAAAAAAATTAAACACATTTTTTAATATTTAATTGGCCAAAAAAACTGTTCAACGTTCCAATTTCGAAATTGTTAAAACTTAAAATATTGCAGGCTGTTTCTTAGTAAATTTGCACATATACTTACACTAATGAACATTTAATTTCCTTTTTCTCCATGAAAGTGTAGCAAATGTTGCACCTTTTTTTCAGAAGAGAACATATTTTAAAATTAAAAATTAACCAACTTCAAAAGTAATTTCTAAAATGGTTGAAAAGTCTATAACTTACCCACCGACATGACAAAATTAATTTAACTACATTATGAATCAAATAAATAATTGATATTTCCAAAATATTTTTACAATTTTTGTACATATAAATAAAAAAAGAGTAAGAGATATAACAAAGATGATAAACTTATCGATAAAAGCAAATAATCAAAATTTTGACATTGATTTGGAAAAGCATTTGACGAGTGAATTCAAACGTATAAAACGCGCGGATGCAAACGTATAAAATCAACGCCCTCTAATAGAGTCTATGCAACAAATAGTCTAGCCAAAGGTAAAGACAAATGTCAAACTTTCTAATAAATTTGACAGTAGGGATTCTTTACAAATTCGTCGTTGCCTTGGAACACAATGTTTGTTTGCTATTTCTACAGAAAAGATGCATGACCTCGTATTTACAAGAAGACATTCCGGTAAAATGGGGTTTTATTTAATTTAATAGCTGCCACTTAAATGTTTCTTGCACAAAGACCATTCTGGAAGGGATGAAGGTCTCGGTTCCTGTATTAAATAGGCCTTCCTAGTTCCCAAATAAGGAGTATGATGTATGGCAAATGAGGGAGCTGGCACAGATTTATGTATAAAATACTAAAACATAATAATTTTGTAAGATTTTTCCCTTAAATATGTGCGAGTATATTGGCAATAATTCAAACTTACTTTCTCGGGACAATGAGCCGCTGGTCCCGGTTTCATATGGTCATCACTTATCACTTTATGTTTGATGTGCATCGAATAACTTGGTGTTATCTTTTGTAAATAACGATAGTTATTTTCATATTCACCGGGACCAGGATAAATTATATCAGGAATTTGTCTTTTTCTAGCTCGGCCCAGCATAGTAAAGGCGGGTGCTGCCTTAATTCGACTTTCCGTCGCAGTACCAAAAACTGGTGGCATATCGTATACATTAGGAGCTGTAGCGAGAAATCTTATTCTAAATGAATAGAACTACAGAACTACAGAACTATTTATCGTTCACCTGGTGTTGTCATAGTTTTCAAATTCACTGGTTTCTTACCAAATGAATACGTGGGTGTATTTTTGGTGGTTGACCTTATCGCATTCCCTATGTGATACTTATTGGCTGGTGGGGCCTGAAATGTTTTAGTTTCTGATCTACGACTTGTCATTGTATACGCAGGAGCGGTCTGTCGACCTTTATTGCAAAATCCTCTTATGTCGAATTTCGCTGGACCAACTTCAGCTTGAGCACGCTTTTGTATTATTTTCGGACCTAAAGAGTAGGCCGGTGCTGATTTTTTCCTCGAATCAATTACTTTTGGACCCAAATATGGTGGTATTTCTCTATATTCCGGCTTTCCGGTTATGGGCTCAGCACTTATATCTCCCTTGCGTACAGTCGGCTTCCATGGCTTTTGTTCAATGTTCGCTCCGATGTTAATGGGCCGTTTGGCTATACGGATTTGTTCACATGGCCCTTTAATAGGCGATTTAAGGCGCGCAGGAGTTGTGTAGACCTAAATTTATTTAAAGTTTTTAAAAATACACACACACACACACACATTTTTGCCATTGTCACCCTCTTACCATAATTATTTGCAATTTGTCTAATTTTGTGTATAAAAATTATTTGTATTTAAATATTTAATTAATTTTATTTTTATAATTGAAAAAATATATGTATATTGGAATATGTCTGTCAAATTATAAAACGCAAAAGGTGTTGAAATTTTGTAAATTAAAAAGTATTTTTTGTGTGTTTAAACAAAGTATGATCTACACTTGGATCCAGACATCGATGCGTTTACATGGACCAGATATAGGTTAGGTTAGGTTAGGTTGATTGGAGGGGTGTGATAGCCCATGTCATACGACATACACTTAAGCCAGTGAAGGCTTGTTGTGCGCTCCCTTTAATTATCAGACACAATCTGCCAGAGTTCTACGGCAGGATTCGAACCTGGAACCTTCGCACTACGAGTCTAGTACACTACCTACTAGTCTACGGACGGAATGGAATCACTTATGTACTCGATTCCCCTGTCACATGAACCAGCCAACCTATGAGGTGTCATAGACCTTAATAATGGTCCTCAGATGAAAGCTCCTAGTAGAGAAAAAGTTAAAGCCATTCTTAACGAACGACATTTGCGCTGCATCTAAAAATCCAATAGAGCATATTTTCAACTTCTTAGGAATTGAATTTGACTATCTTTTGATGTTTTGGAATATTTATGTACTATATAAAATTCTCATATTGTATTTAAATATTTTGGTATAAATGTATGAGGTTGAATGTTTTAAGTTCACTGATGAATGATATGGCGTAGTGACAAATTAAATGTCGTCATGTGAACAGCAAAAGCTTTAATAAATAAATTTAAAAAAATTATTTATTCAGAACTTGATAGTAATATGTAACAATGGGATGGAAAAAATTTCAAATATGTATGAGGGAATCATTAATTTGGTTTTAGACGACAACACAACGCTATCGAAGGAAAGTAATATTTCGCTGATCTCTTCATTGATAAAGTTTGGCACGAAGGATTAAAGCGGAAACTAAAACAAACTATTACCTCAAATAATCATAAGCTATTTGAAAGCAATTTATTAACTGGACGACAACTAATCGATAAAGAAGGCAATTTTCTGAGCACGAACCACAGCCCATTGAACCCAGTGCCCTTGTGAAAGAAATGTTTTCATGTCTAAAAAAGTTGAAAATTATATTTGTCACTCCGTTTTTTTTTATAAAACGATTCATTTAATATACCTATAAATTAAACGATTTAAAATTACTCAAAAACACTCCCGTAATCACTTTGACTATTATTTTATTTCGCATTGTTATAGAATACAGGCACAGAATTCCTCAAGGAATTATTATATTTGATATTTGCCTCTTAAATGACAACAAGGATTGATATTCATATATCAATATTCGCTGATGATGCAGCTTTTCTAAGTGTCAGTGGCGAATCTGCAAGAAGCATCCTACAAGTTGCAGGAATATTTATCGCTGCTGGAACAATGATTAAAACAATATTTGATCGTTACTACATTGGAATGTGCTCTAATGAGTTTCTGCCTTCGGGAATTTGATCCCGAGACCCGTTCTTATTTGCATTACAGAGAAAATTCATTCGAGCAACTCGTATGTTGGAACGACCTCCCGGCAGATGTCTTTCCTGTCATCCCCAGCGTGAAAAAGTTTACGTCGAATGTCCACAAACACTACTCCCTGTTTCTTCCCGGTCACAAACTATTTTCCTAGCACCAGCACAATGTACTGCATAAGCAGGGGTCATCCCCTGAGCACTGGTCCTGGTAGAGTATAAAAACTACGTTCGGAATTAAAAATATTCTTCATCCAGCGAAATCGTAGTTTAAATAGTAGTGATGTTTAAACAAAATTTACCAAGTGCTATGTGGCGGTATCGAAAAACCTGCGCATGTTCCTCCAGCTGGTAATCAAATTTACTATTCTTATCATTCCATTCATGAATAAAACATACTAGTGTGATCTTAACTCTAGTCCCCATGTAGAAAAACTGCAGACAGTTCAAAGAAAATTCATTTGACGGAACAAAATTCCTTTCACTACAAAAACGTTTGGCATTATTAATTTCAACACAACGGTCACACTGCATATAATCGCCCGATTTGCAGAACAGCATAAAATCGTCTGCTTGATTTGATAACGGCTCGTGATTTGAAACCATTTGATTTTCAGAACAGACCGGTATATAAATTGAATTTTCTTTTATTCTTCATTGTTTAACGTTTTGCATTTTAACAAAAGAAGAAAAAACAAAACATATGGCTCACAACTGCCCCCGTTGTTGTATTATCTACAACTTACCATCTACAACATGTTGTGAATTGCATAAATAAAAATTATAATAGTATTTATTGTATTTAAAAGAAATTAATGAACGGAAATAAAATGTATTTCTTAAGGCTTTGTTAAATTGAAAATGTTAATTTCTTTTTATTTTAAATTTTTGTTTTATTATTAACATTAGTGTTTTGTCCTTAATTTCGTTTATACGACTATTAGTAAAACACAATTTTTTTGTCCAATAAAAACGTGTTAGTATTTTACAAAATTTACAATTTGTATAAAAAAATTAACTTTATCATTAAACATAAATTACTTGATTAATTAACGATGAATAATGCGAATTAAAGAAGAAAAAAATTAACTTTTAGTTGCTAAACGAAAAATAACAGTTTTAGGAAAATTAAAGAGAGCGAAACCGGGGAGCTCCAGGTATCAGCAGAAATAAATCTCTCTTGCAACTTCAGGCGATACGAACTAATTTTATGCGAAGGAATGTTTTCAGCAAATGCCAGAAAAGCCGTGATCGTGATGCTCACGGATATAACCCAAATAAGGAGAATGTTTAATGCCAAAACTGTAAGCCGGTACGTTGGAGAGATTGACCTGGAATAGACAAGAGTTGGATTAATTAAGATGAAATAAAATATATGTATATATTTGTTTACTTTTTCGGGACAGTGAGCGCCAGGACCAGGTTTCATATGATCATCACTAGGTGTTTTAAGTTTGCCAGCCATGGAGTACATGGGCGGATTACGTTTGATGGCCGTGTATTCAGCATCATAAAAACCTGGACCGGGAAACGATTGACCTGGCATTGGGCGAGGTTTTTCACGGCCCGCCATCGAATAGGCTGGGGCTGATCTAATGGCACCCTCTTTACTGATACCCAAAACTGTTGGAATCTTATAGACATTAGGAGCTGTTAGAGGAAAACAAACAAACAAGCCCATTAGATGCTCGTAAGTTATCTTAAGGCAGCGATTGCCAATTATAATATTAAAAGGTTAAATATATACGACTATATTTGATTTTTGATCATGTATGTTTGGGTTAGTTAATGCTTAGGAGCTTTTCTCTAGAGATAAACATTGTCATTGTTACCTGATAATTTCTTCTTGTATTGTACTGGCCTCTACGGCATATTTGACACTTGAGCTTTTGGCCGATTTTACGGTGGTCACTGTGCTGCCATCAGATGTTACTGTGGTATTGCTGGAACCTAAGGTAGCGTTTGTATGCTCAACATCGGCGCTTCCTTTGGCTTGTATTTTCTTATTGCCCTCTTCCTTGTAGCCGTTGATGACCGTACGCATGGTGGTGGTAACCACTTGGCCACTTTCATCATTAATGCCCTTGATCTGTTCAACATTTTGTGTCACATGGGTGTTAGAACCAGTTGCACCTACTAAAGTGTCTTTCGTATTAAGCTTGGACGAATTGTTTGCCGAATAAATGTTATGGTTAGTGCTTGAGTCTACTGAATTTTTGCCATTTGAAAGTGTTTGCTTTTTAATGTTTGTTATGGTCTTGTCATTTGATTTGTTATTAATTGATTTAGGCTCCTGGTGATCATTCATGGTGTGCACCTCAGTCACTGTGGTAGTTTTAGTGGAAGAAGTGCTCTGCATTTGTTGCTCTTGTTGATATTTTTGCAATAGCTCTTGTTGCTGTTGCAAAGTGCCATTTTCTAGTATAACAACATTGCGTACTACAGAGAGGCGAATTAACAAAATGTCGTGAAAATTAAAAAAAAATAATAAGAATAATATTAATATTAATATGAATATATGAATGATTTTTCGTTTAAAATTTTGGTAGTTAGCATATTAATATTATTAGCGAGAATGTTTTGCAACAGAAATAAGAAGTAATCAATTATTAAATACTATAGGGAACAAAATTGTCATATTAGCAAATTTTATAAGCTTAGTTTACCTTAAGCCCTGCTTAAATTTGGACATTACATACTCCAAAAAAAAATGTGTTTTAGTGACATGATTGCGGCAATTATGTTATGATCTCCGCAAATATCCTACGTTTAGTTACTTTTAGGTGAATATAGGACTAGAAAGTTATTAATCACGCGATTATATGGATATTATTTTTCTAATTTTCGGTCGAACTCTGAATTCGTATTTATGTCCTGAAACAATAAGTTCTTAACATTAGCCAATAAAATGTTTCTTTCTTCTTAATGTTGGAGGTATGGAACTTTAAGTTTGTAATACAGATTGATATGTGCGATATTTTGCCATCTGTTAATTGTTTTGTGTTTAGTTTGGCTGGAGATTATAGACTGACATCTCAAAAACGCCTGGAAATAGTTGATTTTTTACGAAAAACATGCTTCAATTTAAAAACCTTATCGCATTCTTCGTCCATTTTACGGCCGTAGCATCGCGCAATCCCCAAATCGCGCTCATCAATTGTATATGTGTCTATGCACTTTATGGAAAATTTTTCTGCAAAGAGTTTCTTTTCACGTTCAAAAAATTCAACTCGTATAGGAATTGAAAACGCACAACTACCAGGAATAAAACAAAGTTGTTGGTGATAGCGAGTTTCATAAGAAAATTTTGTTTACGGCTGAAGCTTAATAAACAAGTACATTGGCTTCCAAGATCATGCTTTTTGAAGGGACTGGTTAACCCTTATAAGCCACGGGAGATTGATGCTTTGGAGGATAACATTCGCCACGTTATCACTGACTGACGGCCTTCATTGCTACAAATGTGATAGAAAACTGCAACCTCATAGCAATCAATACCTTTTGCTTATTTTTTATTTAATTTTAGAGTTCTCTACCTCTAAAAAAAACACCTTTTACTAACACATATGCGAGTAGTACTGGAATATGATTCATGCAGTGACCTCTATTTTGATTCTAATATAGACAATATAATACATGTGTGAATATAAATTGGCCGAGTTAAACACATTTCGACGTAATAGCTTACGTCATGACAAGTATGTAACTCAAATTTAAATATTATTTACCTAAAAGTAAGCAACATATTCATCTAGAAATATGGATTTTTTCCATATTCGGCCACATTCTTACTAGGCACTCATCCTGACCAAATGTTGAATAAGTCAAGGATGAACATTATTACGCAATACTTGTGCCAATTGTCCATTTTAAGGGGTATTTCTGAATTTTTCTACAAAAGTTTGAAAATCAAACTCACACAATTTTTAATGGTCTGTGAGGGATTTTTTCACATATTGGCCACATTCATAGTCGTCAATCATTCAGACCATATGGAAAATGAAGCCATTTTTTTTTTTTTTTTGGTATTTTCCTCTTCGTTTTTCATCTTTTAAAAACTATTTAATTATCAGTCACCAACAGTCCCAAGGTAATTATTTTTTCTTTATACGAATATTCAAAAACCAACACAAGTTTCCATAAATATTTAAATGCAAAATTGAGATTTTTAATCAAAATTTTTGTCTACTTGACTTGCAAAGAATTCGAAAATATTCTTCAATTTCTAATAATAGTTATTCGGGTTTCTTCATTATCACCAAGCCAAATTAATGATAATTAGTTAGTTGTTAGAAATTCAAATGTAATATTAGTAACTAAATATGTATGTACGACTACATCGAAAATGCGACGCTTACCCGGGCTTGCCAAACGTCTTTCTCGTCTTTGCAATATACGATCTTCAACATATCTGCCCCTAGGCAAAGCTATTTTATGCATCAAAATTTTGTAAGAAATATATAAATATACAACATACGCACGCACAGACAGACAGACGCACGCAAATAACGAACAATAAAAAATATTTAACATTCAATAAAAAAAATAATAAAGAAAACAAATGGGAAATAAGAAATATATACAATTAAAAAATGATGAAAAATATTAAAGAAATGAAAAACATGCTCGATATTTTAATCTCTTTTCAATGCTTTAAGGGAGCTATTGCCCATTTGAAATATTCCACAATTTCTTTTTCTATTAAACTTTGACGTTATTTTACAAGAGATGGCACAATAACTCCCTAGACATGACAATGCAAAAGAAATCCTACCTGGCAACACTGCAGTTTTAACACCGAACGTATATGAAGGCGAATGATCGGGCTTATAGTTTTCGGGATGATAATGACCAGGAGCTAAACATGCAAAATAAATAGTAAAGTTTAAAAATAAGCTAAGCAATGTCTTATAAATAATAAAAGCGCCAACTGCCTTCATATTTGGAAGCTTGAATCCTACCTGGTGTATCGGTTACCGTTTTGGTTTCCGTTCTAATGCCGAAGGTGTGCGATATTTTGTGTTCAAGAGAGTGCTTTTCGGGTTCATACGCAGTGGGTGCTAAAGTGCAGCATATGCAATATTTAGAAAAATATATTTACAAGAAATTTTTGGAAAGACTTAAATCATATTTTTTCTCTCTTTTAAACAGTGAAATGTACCCAAAATTTATGACGTTGCCATTTTAATTTGAACTTACCAGGTGTATCACTGACACGCTCCTGCCTTAATTTCAGACCAAACGTAAATGCTGGCGTGGCATGGCCTTTAATATCACACATCTCCGGTTTATAATCGCCTGGGGCCGGTGTATTATCTGCATGGTGAACAGTATGGCGACCAGTGATGGTAAAAGCTGGTATATGATCAAGTCGAACCTTTTCGGGACTGTAAGCACCAGGTGCTGGAGAATCGCTAATTATTTTTTCCGTTTTGCGACCAACAATTGTAAAGGCTGGTATGTGATCTAAACGTGCTTTCTCTGGGCTGTATGCTCCTGGTGCTGGAGTATCACTTAAAATTTTTGTGTCATGCCTGCCTGCGAACGTAAATGCTGGCGTATGATCTAAGCGGACTTTTTCGGGAGCATAATCACCGGGTGCGGGAGTATCGTTGTTAACTTTAGGTTGCTGTTTACCGGCCATAGTGTAGGCGGGTGTGTGATCTGAACGATATTTTTCGGGAGCATAGTCCCCGGGAGCGGGAGTATCATAAGGCTTCTTCAAGTCATGGCGTCCTGTGATAGTGAAGGCAGGAGTGTGATCTAATTTGCAATTTTCGGGAGCGTAGTCACCAGGTGCGGGAGTATCGTTGGTAGTTTTAGGCTGGTGTTTACCGGCCATGGTAAATGCAGGGGTATGATCTAGACGACATTTTTCAGGGGCATAAGCACCTGGAGCCGGGGTGTCATTGGGTTTATTCATGTCATGTCTACCAGTCATCGAGTAGGCTGGCGTATGATCCAACTTATATTTTTCGGGACTATAATCACCTGGAGCTGGCGTGTCGTTATTAATTTTTGGTTGATGTTTACCTGCAATAGAATATGCTGGTGTATTGTCTAAACGGTGCTTTTCTGGTGCATAGGCTCCAGGAGCTGGCGTGTCACTCGGCTTTTGTAAATTATAGCGTCCAGAAAATGTATAGGCCGGTGTTCCATCTAATCTGCACTTCTCAGGAGCATAGTCACCAGGGGCAGGATTATTATTTTGTAGTTTTGGATCGTGCCTGCCCGCCATTGTGAAGGAAGGGGTACCGTCTAATCTGCACTTTTCGGGAGCGTAATCACCAGGAGCAGGAGTGTCGTTTGCTATTTTAGGGTCATGTTTGCCGGCCATAGTAAATGCTGGAGTACCATCCAGTCTACACTTTTCGGGCGCATAAGCTCCAGGAGCAGGTGTGTCACTGGGTTTTTGCAGATTATGGCGACCACTCATGGTGAAAGCTGGAGTTCCATCTAATCTGCATTTTTCGGGAGCATAAGCCCCCGGGGCTGGTGTGTCATTTGTAAATTTTGGATCATGCTTGCTGCCCATTGTATAAGCGGGTGTACCATCCAAATTACATTTCTCGGGTGAATACGCGCCCGGCGCTGGCGTATCGTTTTTGATTTTAGAATCGTATTTGCCACCCATAGTGTAGGCAGGAGTGCCATCTAATTTACACTTCTCAGGAGCATACGCTCCTGGTGCTGGAGTGTCACTAGGCTTTTGTAAGTTGTGGCGACCACCCATCGAATAAGCTGGAGTACCATCCAGCCTGCACTTTTCAGGAGCATAATCACCTGGCGCTGGTGTTTCGTTGTTATATTTAGGATTGTGTCTGCCGCCCATGCTATAGGCTGGTGTATGATCCAATCGTACATTTTCTGGACAATATGTGCCCGGTGCGGGCGTTTCATTAGGCTTCTGCAAATTGTGACGACCACCCATTGTATATGCAGGAGTACCATCCAGTTTACATTTTTCGGGGGCATAAGCTCCTGGAGCTGGAGTGTCATTAGTAATCTTGGCATCATGCTTTCCAGCCATACTGTAGGCTGGAGTGTGATCTAGCCGTACCTTTTCTGGACAATATGCTCCCGGTGCTGGTGTTTCACTTGGCTTTTGTAGATCATAACGTCCAGCAAAGGTGTAGGCGGGTGTGGTATCTAATTTATATTTTTCGGGGGCATAAGCACCCGGTGCTGGTGTATCACTGTAAATTTTTTGTTCCCGTTTTCCTGCCATCGTATAGGCAACCGTATGATCAAGTCTTACCTTTTCGGGACTGTAATCACCCGGAGCCGGTGTATCACTGGGTTTTTGAGTATCATGGCGGCTTGTGAGGGAATAAGCCGGTGTATGATCTAATCTATATTTTTCTGGAGAATAATCTCCCGGTGCTGGTGTATCACTCTTTAATATTTGTGGATGCTTACCAGCCATTGTATAAGCTGGTGTATAATCCAATCTTACTTTTTCTGGACAGTAGGCACCAGGTGCTGGTGTTTCACTGGCTTTATGCACCTCATGACGTCCGCTCATAGTATACGCTGGAGTATGATCCATTTTGGCTTTTTCGGGGGCATAAGCTCCAGGCGCCGGCGTAACATCCACTTTGTGCACATTGTATTTACCTTTAATACTAAAAGCCGGTGCATGATCTAAGCGAAATTTTTCGGGAGCATATGTTCCTGGAGCGGGAGTATCGCTGCTTTTTTCTATGACATGGCGGCCAGAGATAGTAAAAGCAGGAGTCTTGTCCAAATAGCATTTTTCTGGTTCATAAGCACCTGGAGCTGTAAGAGTTTTAGATGGTAATTATTTTGTGACATTACAAGACAACCAGCTTCATAACGAGCTAAATACGTCCAGATATATATAAACTTCAGACGCTTTAAATAGTACAAATAAATGCAATCACTCACCGGGTGTGCAATCGACTACATCGTGAAAGCTTTTGCCAACTAGAGTAAAAGCTGGTGTTGAGTGCAATTTAGCTTTTTCAGGACTATAACATCCGGGTGCTAAAGTAAAATCAATAAAACATAAAGAAATTAAATCAATAAAAAAAATTAAAAATTGCTTGATATTCAAAATAAACATTAATTAATATAAAGCTTTAACTAAGCTTTTTTCTACTCTACAACACTTATGAAAAAGCTTCAAAAGCTTTAGTGCAATATAAAACTTAAAACTTGATTGGAAAATTCTTTTACTAACAACTAGTTAATTTTTTTAATTGTTTTAGTTTACCTGGCGTTCCCTTATCGAAGTTTAATTTTGTACGTCTGCCAAATGAGTAACGCGGTGAATTCTTTTTCGTTAGCGAAACCCTCTCGGGACGATAACTATTTGGCGCTGTGCATGTTTTATTTTTCGAACGTGATTTTTGTTAGTGTACAAAAACGAATAAAATTAAAGAAAATTTCGACAGCATATGAGTAATATTTTTTTAGATTATATTAGAAAAATAAACTAATGAGTTTTCATTTACAGTAACTGTGCAACTTTTAAGCTCTAAAACAATAAATATGAAATTATTCTTTTTTCTTGGTATTATGCATAGTGCCTTGGCGATATATAGTGACGGATAATATTTACAGGAGTTTCTGAAATGTCAATTTGAATGCTTTAGCGGTTTTGCGAAGGAGTGATTTAAGTGAGAACTGAAAAATAAATTTTGTCATTATAAATCAAGTGAAATAATATTTACACAATTTAAAAAAATTATTTATTTAATTCAAGGAAGTTTTTTTTTCTCTACCAGTCGAATTAAAACAATTTAAATTTTCTTATTGAAAACTATTACATAATGTCTTCAATTAGTGAATTTTTCCCTTCACGGAAATAGAAATAAAGGGGATTAATAAGAAACTATCCGGGTAGCGATCTTATTAGCGGCAGCCACTGGTACGAGTTTTAATACTGAACGTGAAAGGGAGTTGTCACTATAACATGGTAATGCACTGGCACCAATTCAGTTGTCACCATGAGACACCTATTGATCGATCTCAGAACTATATTTAAGAAGTTTCTCTAACGTTGGCCTCTAGTCTATCATGGCTTAATTGATATGAATTCATATATTAACATTTTAATGCACTACTTTAACGCGGCGTTGACGATGTTATTGGAAGCGAGTGCTTGCTACTCTTGTTTTGAAATAGATTCACTAAATCATATCACCAAAGCCATGGCATGTGTCGAAAAGGGGAATTTGGTATTGGAAATTTAATCCCATTTCCATTTCGAGTTTTTCTTGGTAACGGAAAAAATTTCTTTTCCGATATCCACAATCCAGACATTCAACTTTTCTAGAAAATTTACATTAAAAACATTTAATATTGTGATTGATTTCTATAAAAATTTTGTAAATGAGTTGACTGGATTGTGGAAGCAATACTTTACTGAAAATTTTTATATACAAAATTAATTTTGGGATTTTACAAAATTAAATGTTTTATGACAGCAACACAACATATCGAAATGTATAGAGTTACGAGAGAAGAAAAAAGAACAGTAAACTTTTAACCCTTATGCTGTGTTAATGGGTCAAAATTGCCCAGACGGTTTTTATTGCTCATTTATTCCTTAAATACTCGGCGGATTTTTTTTTTTAACTTTTGTACAATTATTTATTTATCGAATACAATTAAAATTTAAAATATAATTCTTGTAGATCGTTTCACAAAGCGTGTATAAAAATACTTACGCAGATGGTACATTTTGGTAAAAATTGCCCAATGCAACAAATCAATTTGCGCATGTGATACGAGCTGAGCAACAATTTTTTTTGCGTTTACAACATCATGGTTAGCAACTAGAGAAGATAAGAACTTTTTTTATGCAATCAGACTCAGATGACACATCAAGTGAAGATGAAACCGACTTCGTTTCTGAAGCTGCATCTAATTATGACTTTAAATTCTCGTCGGGCTAAAGCGCGGTTATTTGCGAAATTCTCGATCAAACTACAAATGAAGTATCAATGTATCCATCAAACAATTCCATATATTTATGGTCACAAACATCTACAATAAAATATATTGGAAGATTTTCTAAGCAGGACATAATAAATCTAACTCCTGGCCCCAACGCGTTATGCTATTTCAAGAGCTGATAGCATAAAATCAACTTTTCTGTTATTTATGCCTAGTGATCTTATGAAATTAGTAGCTAATATGACTAATTTACAAGGTGACTATAAATTATAATGTATTTATAGAGTAATTTTTATTCAATCAATTCGTATAGGTCAATCAGTATTTGAAAATAATTGGGTAACTGTAGACAATATAACTATTGAATCATATTTCGGACTTCTTTTATTGGCTGGTATGTGCAAATCTCATGGTGAAGCTTTAGAATATCTATGGGACGACCGCAAAGGAGGACCGCTATTCAAATCCACCATGAGTTTGCGCAGATTTCAAAATATATCACGAGTAATTCGGTTTGATAAAAAGTCGGACAGAAGCGAAAGGCGATTCCGAAAGAGGTAATGAGCCTGGCGATCACTAGGACTAAAAATATTCAAAGCTTTAAAAAAAAATTAAGGTGTTCAAAAACGTTCTCTGGTGGTCAGATTAGACCAAATGGTCTTCATATAGAATTTCTATATGTTTGAATTCTCATTTACCCTAATAAGCATTTCAAGGACTTAAACATCTTTAGTTCTTAGCAAATAAAATACAAGGCTTCAAGGCGTTTTGATTCCTAAAAGCATTTCTTCTAAAATGATGTGTCGTAGCGAGTCGTTCCATAATTAAATGTTATGCAATATGTAACTAAAATAAAACAACAATTGTAGAATGAAATTATACCAAATAGTTGCTCCAAAAAAAAGTTTTGCGATAAATAACCCACAAGAAAATTTTGATCCAAAATCAATTCGGCAATTCATCGAATGTGGATCTGCTGACTCCCACATTGTTATATTTTATTTTTGATACAGACACAATTTTCATGTCCGTTTCATATGACGTCGTTCCAATAATATAATATTTCCATTATATGTATATATTTTTTTAGGCAAAATATAGTCGGATAATTAAATAAATAAAATAAATTGTTAAGTGCCGGTAATTTTTATATATTTTAGAATTCAAGCGAACGTAGAAGTTCAAAATTTCCAATACAAAGAACGATCTTACTAATATAAAGATCCAAAACCAAACAGCAAATCAATCACCTTCACCAGCTTAAATTTTAAAAGGTGTACATATAAACGTATCCTGCACCCGAGTTAAAACGATGTGCTGTAACTCCCGGAAGGTACAAATAATACGGAACTTTCCAAACCATTGACAACCTGTTGCATTTAAATAATAAACATGCTTTTTTTAATTTATGAAAAAGGTACATGATGACATCAGATAGAAAGTATCGTAATATAAGACTTTAATTTATATAGTACACAGGAATAGACTTATTTGCAGGCATGGGTTTCCTTAGTCTATTTGGATACATATACTAGCAAGGCTTAGATATTCAGATATTTTTTATGAAAAGGAGAAGTGTTTATTATTCAAAATTAAAAAAAAAATATTTCGAAAAAGGAAAAGGCTGCGTACTTGTTTTTTTTTTTTCTTCTCAATCTGAATGTGTTATAAGCAAAATGAGCTACACAAGGTGGCGCACAAGTAATTTCATAATTGGAACCTGAGCCATTTTGTTATAAATGAAAAAAGAGTCCTGTTTTGATACAAACTTTATTTGACATTAATTGGAAAAAATTATATCGCTCAAATGCCCACCTCCTGAGTTCATGCATAATTGCGCTCGTTTTACGGCATTTAGAATTGTTGCTCCCAAAACATCTGGCTCCAAATTGGCTATTTCTTTTTCAGTGACTTGCTGTGTGAGCGCTTTTTCCGTCCTGTTGAAACCAACAATGATATAGACCCAATTTAGCAACCTGTGGCAAAAAAAAACTTGCTTAGCATCTGCATGTAACGATCACCATTTACGGACACGTAGGTGCCATCGGTGTCTACAAAAAAAATGTCAATCACTTTTTCACTGCAAATGACACACTGAAATGAATTTGGCCTTCCTCGCTAATTTTGATTTTTAATACGAAATCATCCTCTTCTTGCACCAAGTTCAACTGAGTTTGCCAGTAAGTTAACCTTGTCTGACGCTCAGCAGTGAACAGTTTGCACTTTGTACGAGAACATTTTCAAATGTTTCACAAAATTCATTGCTGATGCATGATTGAGTGCATTGTCGTTTCGTTGATGTTTGTGGATTCTCTCTAATGTCGCCAGCAATAGCAACGATTTTCTTGGTCGAATGAGTAACGCGAAGCCGGCCACTTTGTGCGATATCTGTAGTAGACCCAGTTTGCACGAGGTGTTCAGCCAAATGCTTAATTGTTGGAGCACATCGAAAACGACGACGAAATTCACGCTGCGGTTAAAACAACAGACCGAAATTTTGTCAAATAAGCGGTAACAATAATTCCACGTTGTTGAGGTGTGCATCTTTCCATGTCTTTTTGATAAAAAATTTTCCATATATCGAGATCACACCTCTTAGTATATGGAAAGTCCTCCCTGTTCTGTATTCCATGTGGAATAAATAAATCCACTCGGAGAAGGTTAATTTCGTGACGATTGATTTCACCTGAAATACAAGACAGTCTCAAGTATCAGCCAAAAATATTAACGCAAAGTGACAATTTGGCACCATTGCAAAAATTGCAGCCAATTAAATTAATACTACTTTGAGAGTACCTTGTGTTTTATTGAAATATGTGATGGTGCCCCATTTCACGGCAATTTCCAATATCACATTTGTATTTTAATGCATAGATTTTGATATTTTGGACTAAAAAAAGAAAGCGAAAGCAACAAACATACTCGTACATCAGTTTTCCAGTCGGGGAAAACTGAAATCGTATTGTGAAACCAAATCTATCCTTTCTCTAAAAAAAAGTTGCTACGAAATTCACTATATATTGCATGAATTGCTTGGAGATTATTTTGGTTAGAGTTTTTTTGGTATATCACTTATTATACATGGAAGGATATATTTCGAGTTATGAAGAGTTACTTGGAATAACCCCCTTCATATTGCATATAATGATATAACTGACTGAACATTATTAATATACGTCTATGTATCCAAATTAGCCAAGAGACCATTAGTCCTTCAAATATAAGGTATATATACATATATACATAATTTTGCCCCACTGTGCAACATGAGCAGAGATATGAAATTTTAAAACATTTACCATTTTAAATACCATAGACAAATAGTGCAAAGAAAATGTGTATTGATTTTTAATATACAAAATTTATATACAAAAATCGACTAAATACTTTTAAATAAAAAAATCATATAAAAGTTGCATGACAGGAAGAACATACCACATACACACACAAAAATTAAAATATATGTATTTTCAATTTATGTATATGAAAAACAGAAAAGGAAAAACAATAACAATAACAATGTTACCTGGTGTATTAATTAAAAAAAGTTTAACTTTTATACGAAACGTGTACTGGGGTGCGCGAGGTTTTATAACATCGAGCGGAACAACTCGATAATGGTTTGGACCTAAATTGGAAATAGAATAAGAATGTGTTTTGGAGTTGTTGTTGTTGTTTTTTTTTTTTTTTTTTTTTTTTTTTTTTGCAGAATCACAGGAAAGTCGACAGGGTTTAGTTGAGAACGGAAAGAGGAAGGATTGGGAAGGAAATAAATAAAAGAAAAAGAAGACAACATTAATAATTTTGATAAAACAATAAAATGCCAAAGTGTATAAATAAACAAAACATTTTATATATAATAGAAACAACAAAAAGAAAAGAAAAATATACACAGTCAAATGCATCAAAACTACAGACGAAAGTAAATATTTTCGATAAGAACAGTTTCAGCCACAGCAGTAGGTGTATTCACTTGACGTTGTATATATTCGTGCGTATGTAAATTATAGTTTCCTAATTAAGTCTAAAAATGCAGTATCAGGAAAAAGACTTCTATTTTAATGTCGGACCAATAATCATCGGAAACAAACTGAAGCAATAAATACAAAAATAAAAAGCAAGGAGCCCTAACTGGAACATTTTCCACGGAAAGAATTTTAGAATGCTAAAAGCGCCAAGGTGAAAACGCTGCTTTTCAAGTAGTTGTTCGCTTGTTTTACCAGCTCTTCTTGCATGTGACAAGAATCTTCATCAAATACTCCCTTCAACCATTTACTACTAAACGAAGGTCGCTTAGCGATAACTTAGCAATAATAAAAAATGGTGTAAACCTAATGCTCATGGCGAAAATTTTTTATATGTTGGAATCAAATAAACTCCCTTGTCCTTTTTCACTAAACTGATTTGCATCAGCAGCGTTAATTTAAATACAACTATTGCCACCTAAAAAATTGCGAAAAGTCTGAAATAAACATGAGCACTGAAGAGGGGCTGAAGCGGCCTCCGAAAAGAGTATTATTATTTTCTCCTTTGACCTTTGAAGCATTGCTTTATGATTAATTATTTCTAAACTAGAATACCTTAAGAACATTAGCGGGCTAATCTAGACAAAGGCAACAAATTATTCAGTTCAAACAAATTCAAAATCTTGTTTCAACGAAATTTTCTTTTAAATTTGTTTAATTTTTATAATCTGAAGATGAAGAAGTTACACTTATGACGTAGATTTACCCTACATTGTCGAAATTAAACCTACAAAATCGGTAACGGCTGGATTTTTATTATTTATTTTGACAAAAATAATTTTGTGAAATAAATTTTTTGGCTGCATCCTAGTTTTTAAACTTTTTAAAATTTAAATTCCTGTTGCAATTTAAAAGTCACAAAATTGAGTTCCTAGGGGCAGCATATAATGAAAAATAAACATAAAAAATAGTTTTAATTTTTTTTTGGAAAAAAATTAAAACTCAAAAATTAACTTTTATTTCCAAAAAAAAAAAATTAAAATTCTTTTGAAATTATTTTTTATTTCGAAAGAAAAAAATTAAAAAAATAACAAGTATGTATGTCTGCTCGAAAAATTAAAAATTGTAAATCCAAATTAAAATTGTAAAGTAAATAAAATATATTTAATTTATACAGGCCCTACTTCTGTTGCATTTTTGCTACAGCAGCTAATTTTCTTGACGGAAACCCGGCATGCCTTAATCTCAATTTAAAAAATTTACTTTAAATAATCAAAATAACGAATTTTATAATAAATTTTCTTTATAAATAAAAATATATAGTGGTTGGTATGAAAGTAAAATTTGAATTTCTATATTTGCAATTGAATTAATATTCACAATTATTTTTTATAATAATCATATTTTGTTGGTGTGTTTAAGAAAAGCCATTAAGGGTAAGAGTAAGAAAATTAAAACTTTTTCTGTGTAAAAACTAATAAAAAAAAAACATTTGTCACTGGCAAGTGAATACCCTTAATGTGAATATAACAGCGAGAGGGAAAAGAATACAACAAATAAAAAATTTTTAGAAATAAACGATTGTGCTCAATTGAAAAAATCTGTAAACCATATTCATACATTAATAATTCAACTCAAATTACAAATTTATGAAACAAAATTATCAAATGTTTGTATTTACACTGCAAGAAAATGTATCGCTTAAATGATCAATATGAATTTAACGTTAAAAGCCTTGGCAGCATGAAGATTTTTGTTTTCTTTTTTCCTGAAGAGGCTGCAAATGAGAACAAATTTAAACAGCTGACAGGCGTATAAAAAAGAGATAAATAGAATGTATGATGAAAATGAGTTTGACAGCATAAAACACTAACCCAAACAACCATTTATACAGAACAATACGAATATAAAAATTTACACCGAATACCAACAAATGTTAAAATGTTTTATTTTACACTTACCTGGTGTTGTATTGATCTTTTCTGTGGCTAATTTTTGTCCAAAAGTATATTTTGGAGTGGATTGATTAATGGCCTTGACAGCCTTTTGTATGTCATATTCGCCGGGAGCTGGTGTAGAGAATTTGGAAATTTCTTTGTGACGGCTTTGGAGAGTAGCGGCTGGTGGTGTATCTTTGCCTTTGTTGCCCAAACCGGTGACATTATATTTGGCGGGTCCCTCACCCAGTGATTGTACGGTTTGGCGGTGTTTTTGTCCAAAGGTGAAAGAGGGTGCCGCATTTTTGCGAGAATCTGTAACTTTGTTGCCTTTATAAAATATGAATTGCTATTAGAGGTTATGCAACTTGTGTGGCACATAGATAAATTTACCTATTAAACTGGGTAGTGTTACAGCTGCTGGGCCCGGTGTAGTGGTCTCAGCAGCAATTTGCCCACGTCTAACAGTCGGCGTCCAAGGACGTTGTTCGAAACCGGCCACCATTTTTGTTTATAGTACAAAATGTTGGCTTTTATTTTTTCTTTAGAAGAAAAGGCGTTGATAACTGATCTGTAAAAGATAATTTTATTGTATCAAATGTCCACAGCTTTTTTTGGATAAAGTTTGAAAGTTATTTTGGAATGTTTTTAAATGACATTAAAGAAAAATTAAAATTTATATATTTATCATGCCATATACATATGTATGTATGTATGTACATATATTCTTTGTTACAAATGCAATTAGAAATTGTATTGCAATTTTATTTATCGAGCGGAACAAACAGAAAAACTTTAATCAAAGCGCCAAAAGTAGCATTTTCCAGCACCTTGTTTGCTTGCTCAAATTAAATTCTCAAATAAGTGCGTCAACGTTGTGTCATGACCAATAACGTTAATGTTTAATAATAACTACTAAATGGATATAAAAAGTAGCGTTAAAATCGCTAGAATATCCTGAAAATAGCTGAAAATACCAGCCAACTTCACTACCTAATGCGCTGTCAAGATCTGATTTTCAATTGCAAACCGTTGACATCGCTCCATAAATTTGTATAAGCATTAAAATTTTGGACAGATTTAAATTTATCATATTTTGTTGTTGGAAATTTTCGTAGTTCGCATAAAGTTTTTATGGTCTTCTCTCTGCGGTTCTTATTAAAAGAGAGAAATCATCACGCTAAATTAAACCTAGTCTAGAATATCCTTTAGATTGACCATACTGCAATTTTTATATTTGAAATAGCTTATGTCTATGCGACTTTGACTTCGGGTTTAACCACTTCGAAGTAATTTTAAAAAATGCATAGTTTTATAGTTCTAAGACATGAAATCTCTGTAAAAACATTTAAATAATTTCCTGATTGTTGTCACTCTCTCTCTCTCTCTCTCTCTGGTGAGTACACATATTCATCAACCAAAACGGGAAGATCATTTACGAATATATATCCATTTCTCGTGAGTGAAAATTTACTCACAAGACCAGCTCTCTTTTAAATACCACAAATCCTAAAAGAACTTTAACAAATAATATTACATATTATGTATGTATATTAGAATTAACTTCTTAGTTCACCTTTCAACACTGTATTATTCAGTTAATTATGCTTTCCCTCCGTCATCTGTATGTTTTTACGTTGAAACCTTTTCTCCCTAAACAGATGAAAACCCATTTACAAAAGTTTAACTTGAAATGTCAGGCAAAAGAAAAGAAGAAAACACCAACTGTAAATACGTTTAATTAAACTTGAGAAATTGGGTCACAACATTCACAAATATAAAACATTAAAAATTTTTTTAATGTTAAAATACTTATGTATTTAACACATGATTACATACAAATATCATCGTAAAAAATATCTGGCGGAGTATCAAATAAACGTGCTTGAAAAAACGTATAATTCCTCAAACTAAAGAACTTCGAACGAAATCCAAAGCAGACGAATAAAGTGCTAATGGTATAAAATTGTTCAGGAAAAATTTTTAAGTGTACTTGGAAATTTCTTAAACCTGCAACATATTCCGCCAAACAACATCTCTCAGATGGCAGTTATTGTCGCCTTCTAGAAACCACTCAGAAAATTATGCTCGTTTAGTACCTTTAATAAATCACTAAATAGTTAAACAGCAAATTTTCACGAATTCCTTTTTAAAACTGTACTTTGCGAGATCCTTTTAAAAAAGTACCTATTGGAAATATTTTTTTAAAACTACCATTGCAAAATAAAAGGTACCCTCTAAGAAAGTATAATTTTACAAGTAATTTTAAAAAAGTACCTTTTTATAAAGTATCTTTTAAAAAGTAACTTTTAAAAAAGGGCCTTTCAGACAAGTGCCTATTGAAAAGGTACCTTTCGAAAAAAGTACCGTTTGAAATAAATGCCTGTTAAAAGAGTTTCTTTTAAAAAGGGACATTGTTAACTAAAAGTGACCTTAAATAAAAACTCACATTTTGAAAAATAGAAATTAATTTAATTTTTTTCAATTTTCAAAAAACAGTAAATTATTTGTACTTAATAAAAATAAATAAATTGCTAAAATTACACTTTTCTCACAATTCCTCAAATATTTTTGGAAATATTTAGTAACTCGATTTTGATCGGAAATCTCTTTGGTTATTAATTCTTAAAAATTTTTATATACGAGTATCCCTGCTACTTATTTATTAGATTTTTTTGTTTAACACGGTTGTTGTAGCAACATGTTTGGCCAATTTCTAGAAAATAAATTAAAAAAAGAATATGAGAAAAATGCTCAAGCCGCAGCAGTTACATGCCAATGCATTCAACCACAAGTACTTTTGTATTGTCTGCAGAGGCGTATTTGTTTCCAAGCCTTAATAAGACTAATATAAAAAAAAATTATAGAAAAAGGAGCGAAAGGTGAATATCAAATTTTAGCGTTAGTTAAAATAAGGCTAAATTTACCAACACTTTGTTAAAGTTCAAAAGGTAAGGCAGAGAATTAAAGGAATGAATTCTCTACTAAATGGTTTTTTTTTTATTTTTAATAAAAGATCTCCGTTCTAATTCAAGGCTAAGCAAATGCCATACATTATCTTACAAATAACAGCTCATAGCAAAACTAACAGTTGACACCTGACACTACAACAAAATAATATTTTTTTTTTTTTTTTTTTTTCAAAATAACAAAGAGGATTCTAGTTGAGCCATTTTAGCTACAAGGTGCCCTTAGCAGTTGTATGTAAAATACTACGAGGAACATTTTTGTGAAACATTTTAACTCTTTGCGATATAAAGTCGCATTTCATGAAAAGGAGCAAAAAATATATTACAAAAATATTTGTCATAATTCATAATTCACAAAGCTCGGAATTCAATTCCGATGCTAGAAATAATTCTTAAAATGCTTTGAAAGATTAGAATGCCCATTAGAATCGGATTTTAGGGGACAAATTTGTATGGGAAGAATGTGTTGCGCACAATTTTATAATAAATTAACGTACAAAAGAAAACTACATTAATGGAATTTTAGAGCGAATTTGGGTATTCACTATGACAATCTGCAAAAGATGGGGGGTCTTTAACCCCCTTAACAAATGCCAGCTGTAAACTTTCCAAATGCCGATGCAGGATATTTTCTTGTCGCCTCTGCCGGTATCACCTTTTTTATTTTATTATTATTTTTTTTTTTTGTTGTGTCTAGTGGGAGGATATTAATATTAACGCCAAATATATTTAGAATTATCGTTGTAAATAATTTAACGTATGTGGTAAAGAATAAAACAAAAATAAATAATAATTTGCTTACGAAAAATACTTTACCAATTAACTTGATTTCAATTATTTTTATTTACACTGTGCGACACAAAAACATAATAACGAGGTAGGAGGCACCAAAAAAAAAAAACGTATACGAGGACGTATTTCGTCAGTTAAAAGTTTACGTCTGACACTCATTTTGAAGGGTTTAAGTTTCCCCCCCCCCCTCGCATTGCACGTAGTTATAATGACTCGACATCGCATATGTTATAAGCGTTACGTTTTAGGTAAAAGAAGTGTGCACAACTTTTATGCAAAACAGCACGAGGGACATTTTTGTAGAATATTTCAACCCTATAACTCTTCGCGGTATGGACTTTTAAAAGGGGGGGGCCTAATTGTGTTGTACAAAAATATTTTCCATAAATTGTTTCTTTGAATCCTAGAAAACCCACCAATACTCTTAAGTTCAACTTGAATACCAAAAATATCAAAACTTAAAACGGAATTTTGAGAGAATAATTTGGTACTTTATATAAAAATATATCTTAAATAAAATTTAAATATATTTCACTATAAAAAAAGCTGCATACATAATTTTTATTAGCAAAACGTTGAAAACAAATTTCGGTATTTAGGAAAGTATTTATTCATTATATTTCTGATTCAGCAGGGCCATAGTTAAAGCATGGAAACTCTTGCTGGACACATATTTTACCTCAAATGTATCGCTTAAAAATAATCTATGGCGAGTCATTATAACTATGTGGAAAAGGGAGGAAAGCTAAACCCCGCCTAAAATGAATCCCAGATGATTCTACCACACTCAGTCGTTAGAACTTTGTTATTAAAAAATACAATTTTTGTTGTTTAGTGTTATTTATTCGTGTTTTACGTTATTGATTAATATTTGTATTTGGCCTACCTTGATAAGTTTTCTAATTTCATAAGTTTATTTACTAAACATGTTTTTCTTAAAGTTCTAGATTTCATTTAGGGCGTGTTTTTTTTTCTAACTACTTTTGTTCATATTAGAAGAACGTACCAATTAGAATACAATACGTTAGATTTTTATTTGGTTGACCTTGTTTTTTTTATAGCCATGTGCAAGACTTGAGTGTAGAACAATTTCAATAAACAGAAGTGTTTGGTTTTGTTCACGTGCCCTTTATTCAAAAAATCACTTGACACAAGACAGACAGACATATGAACGCAACAATAAATGTAATAAACGAAATACCAATACTAATACAGTGGGAAACATGTTGAATTCTTTATTTATTTCATTTACTTAAATATAGCAAATATAATTACAAATTATATTATTAATTTTGTAGTGAAGTAAACTAGTGTCCTAAATGGGTATCGAACTCATAACTTCTGCCTACCAAAGCATTCCATCGCCTTATCGTTACTGGAAAAGTTTTCAATGAATTTTGTTTTAATTTTGTTTGATACGTACAAAATCAGTTTAATGAAGTAAATATTTTTTCAACCTTCAGGTTCTTCTCTGTGTAAAAATGTTTGCCAAATATACGATTTTCAATGTTGTGTTGAATTATTAAGAAATCAGAATAAGCAATGAAATATAAAAAGGGAAATAATTATACCTTTCAATAGTTTATCAATAGATTGACAGATTTTGTTTGTCGCTTCTTTAATAAAATATTAAAAAATTAATATAGATCGGTTAAAATAAAAAAGAAAAATTACCCTTATTGTTAATGTCGTAGTCACGTCAAACTCGATGTGAACAACAGTCAATTCCGTGACAGTCGACGGCAAAACTTTACTACTACAAGCGACAGGCACTCGCCATTTTCTAGGCCCTGGATAATAGTTAGATTTTGTCAACAGATGTAAATTTTCGTTGACAATAAAGTTGCTATAATTTCATATTTTTTATAATTTTGTTAAACTTTAGCTCCACTATAAACAAGTTTCCGCGAATTTATTTATATTACTGTGTGTGTGTGTGTGTGTGTGTGTGTGTGTGTGTGTGTGTGTGTGTGTATGTACCTTAATATGAATTGGCTTGGGCCTCAGGTTAAAGACACTTATTTAGCATACTTTAAGGGGCATGCTTTCGATAAATTTCACTAAAACAAAATAAAATGGAAAAAATACAAATACAAATAAAGAAGGGCAGGTTAGTTTGTGGAAACCTGGTACGAATGGGAGCATTGAAACTTTGACAAATTCATACATAAATAACTTTGCTCGAGTCTTAAAAATGCAATAATATATTAATAAGCTTTAAGAGACATTTTTAATAACAAACTTGAAATATAAATCAATTTTTATGTTATAATTTTTTGTGTTAAATTAATTAATTTTTTTTAATAAAAAATTACTTTTTTGCTTGTCATAAGTATAATTTATTAAATTGTTATGTGTGATGTTTGGGCGAAAAATGTCTAGACTTTGATTTATAACTCCATTTTAGACAAGAGTTTTCTTTTTTAAATATGTGTATGAGTATTTATATATAAATTTGTTTGTTAGAAAATCGATTTATTTAAACTTGACATCATTTCTAATAATTCGAGGTTGCAACTTCCTACTCATTCTCATGTTTAATGCAATTTAAATTTTTGCTTTGCTCAACCCCCCTTTTTAAATATTGAATAATGAATGTTTAAATACATTTACTTAGAAAAAATTGTTTAAAAATAAATATATAGAGGCCAAACCCGAAACTTCCCGCCAACATGTACTGGAATATTTTAAAATTTTTACTTTTTTAGAAACCGGGTTTCGGATTTTTATTTAAGAATAGGTTTGTATAAGCATTTTTCACTTGTTATTTTCATTAATAAAAATATACTTCATAATGTTTTTATGTATTTTTTAATCATATTTATATTATCTTTATATATGTATATAATTCTACTGTACGTGTGTTGTGACTAAACTCCTCCTAAACGGCTAGACCGATTTGCATAAATTTTTTTGTATGCGTTTGGGTGGTGCCCCTGGTGGTTTAGATTTACAATTCGGTCCAATTGGACAAAGGGACGTGGTACCTCCCATACAAACCACAAATTAAAAATCTATTATTTCTGCTCCTGATAACGGTATTTGAACAAAATTTGGTACGTCGGTTTGGTGTGCATTTTTTAAGTGCTGTTGCAAATATAGGCGGGATTGTACAAAGGGGCGTGGTACCTCCCATACAAACCACAAAATAAATTTTGAAGGCAAAGCAACGTTTGCCGGGTCAGCTAGTATTATATATTAACCAAAAGCGAACTTAAGTTTGCTT
This sequence comes from Germaria angustata, assembly GCA_963681545.1. Lineage (NCBI taxonomy): Eukaryota > Metazoa > Arthropoda > Insecta > Diptera > Tachinidae > Germaria > Germaria angustata. The sequence continues at coordinate 19,121,613 of OY812999.1, read as the reverse complement.
ACATTTCAATTTCAAAATTAAACTGTTTTAAATTCAAAATTTAAGCCGTTGTTATATCCTACATTCGCTTATGTGAAGACATACATAAATTGAAAAAAAAAAAATTATTGAAGTTATTTATTTTTGTTAAAATAGTATTTAAAAATTGCATACATTTTAAATCTTTACGAAACTGTAAAATCTGTTAAGAAACTGTAAAATTGTTTCTTTTAATATTAAAGTTTTTAAAAATGTGATATAACAAAGTGTCGAATACCTTGGCACTGAAAAACCGGGTTTGTAAACTACCCTAAAATATTAAAAGTTTTAGGGTCGTGGAACCCTATTTTTATTTGAAGGCTTATACTAGTAAAGTCAATGTCACTTAATCTTTTTAATTCAATTTCGATTCGAAATTCTTTGGCAATGATGTCTTTCCAAACAATTAACCAATTCCTGACGTAGTCTTAAAAGTCTATAATAAAGTGACTGAAGTTGAAACGACTTTTCAGAGTTCTTAAAAAGTACTGAGTATGAAAATTAACTATTAGAACGATTTTGATCAAATTTGTGGCATTTCAAAGTGAAGTCAAAGATGTGAAGTTTATTCTGCAAATATATAATCCTAATTTATACTTATATAAAAAATATTTTCTTTGTATAGGAATCAAAAAGGACAACAACATTCTTTAATAACAAGTCTTTGTTAAAAACATTGGAAATGCTACGAATTCGCACTACTTCCTTATCTTAATGTTGGCTTAGTGACCTTGCGTGATGCGACTTAAGACAGATAGACTGACACACAGAAGAATACAGAGAGACAGAAAAATTTTTTTTCAATTTTACGTAATTTTTAGAATTTATTTCTTATAGAAAAAGTAAGGAGAAGCCAATTATTAGAATAGCAGAAAGGAACAGGACTGTTTGCGAGAACAGTCATCATATAAAAAGTGGTAACAAACAGACACATGAACGCTGATGATGATGGTGTGGCGGCCATTAAAAACATTACTGTTCCGTTCTGCTATTGTAATAATTGACTTCTCCTCATTTCTTACTTAATAAAAAGAAATAATTTGAATCATTACTGATCTGAATCGACCTAGAGCCAAACTAAATAATTTTAAAAGAATAGATTTGAATAATAACTATCGATGTTTTTTATTCTAAATTGATGACTATCTTCACTGCCATTAAAAATTAAACATTATTTTCTGTACAGATAAGGTCTTGCTAAAGTTTCATTTCCATTTTTCATTGTAATTCATTATAATTATTTGTATATAAAATTAATAACATATCATTGCTGAGTTATGAACGTCAAAAACATTTTTAGTGTTAAAAATTAATCTTTTTATATCGTGATCTTGAATTTAAATATTTTATATAAAATTGTGTCTAATATCTGGCTTCAAGGCGGACTGAGATTAAAATTTTCAAATGATGATCAAATGAAAATCTTCTACCAAATTTATGGTAAATCTGTCAAAGATCCAAATCAACTCATATATTATTTATTAATTATCAAATCATTTCATCATTAGCAATTGTCAACGTCTGTATGTATGCGAGAATTTCAAAATTTATTCATTCAACGACATATTGAAGGGAGCCCAATAAAACAAAGTGTAATTCTTTTGCTGATGAGTATTGAATTTATGAAATTGTATTCGTATATTAATGCAATAAAACAAACACCCACCTTTAAGTAAAATGATCTTAAATAAAACAAAAATCCAATAAAACACGAAACAAAAAAATTGTATAGAAATAAAAAATCAACAACTGTAACATTTAACCATATTTGGTGGTAGCAACCAAATGCTGCACGCAAATATTGCTAGAAAAAATGAAGCGCAAATAGACTAGAATAAACTAGAAATTGTATTGATGTTGGGTTTTAATTCATTTGTTGTTGTTGTTGTTTTTATTATTTATTAGTATTTCAATTAAACTTGATTAGGCCACCAAATTATCACGTCTCATCTGTGTCTAAATCAAAACCGTATTCGAATTCGCAACCCACACTATTTTCTGAATATACGAGTATTGTATTTAGTTGTTGCTTTATTAAGAAAATAAAACTTAATTATATCTTATGATTCATTGAAGCTTGAAAACTCTTATCATTTTAGCTAAATTTTTTCTAACATAAAACCATATTTTTCAAATGAATTGTAACCAAAACTAGAAAATTACAGATGATTTAATTTGCAAGTGGGTGAATAGAGACATTGAGAAATAAGAATGTTTGTGGTTGAAGTTAAACGTTTTCATTTAGAGGCGAGTTGATGTCGTTAGAGTGCGGCGGACATGTTAGTTTGGCCGCCTACAAATGACAAATCTTCTCTTAAAAATGACTTATGATGCCGTTTGATATTTTCTTTGTATGTTTTGAAAGCCTCTCAATCAGAGAGTGTAAAAATTAGGCAACTTGCAAAAACATCATTCATTTTGAAAATTATTGCATTATGAAATGACTTCCATTTTTTAATCTATTTGATTTGATGAAAATACACAAATTTTATGAATTTTGACTTCCGATGCAAAAGGCATGGCCCGTTGAGTAGTAACTGAAGGAAGCACCTATTGTGGGATGCCTTAGTAAATTATTGTACTGTCATCGCCAACCTAAATTTTAAATAATAATAAAAAAAAAAACAAATTCTTCAACTAAAATAAAGCCAAAAAAATTTTAATATTTTAGTAGTAACGATTAAATATTGGCATAATTTTTTATAATTATATTAATTTTACTGTCTCAATTATATACACATATTGCAGAAATGAACATAAAATGAACGTAATTTTCACTTATCAATCATGTTTTACCTTTGCGCGTATTAAAAAAGTTTCATATGGAATATTGTTTGTTAAATCTCAGTTAAGAATAGAATCTTTCTATGATTTTATTTGCATCAATTAGTTTACATTTTAAATTAACATTAACGTTACATCTTGTAAATATTCCAACAAAACAACGATAATTTTATTCTTGTTTTAAATTATCGAAATTTATCGCTACAATTTTCAGTTGTAATGAAATATGAACCCACCTGCTGTTTTAGAATTTTTATTAAAAACAAAAACCAAAACGTGTTCTAGTTTAATATTGCGACTGTTCGATTTCGTAATGAATATTTTATTACAAGTAACAATTAGAAAAAATGTTAGAATATTTCTTTGTAATGTAAATATGACGTAAATAATGCCTGCAGTAAGATTATTTACATGAGAATATTATAAATAGAGATTAAGACAACTCTTTCCCTTCCCATTGGTGAAAAAACCTCTATAATTCTAAATATTCTGTGATCTAAAAGATACTCGTATCATACGTATATATTCCTGATACTACAAATAAATATTAAACTAAACAAATCAATCAATTTAAATAAAACTCGAGCAAACTGCCACAGTTTTCTACCCGTGCTTAAATTAAGCCAAAGCTTAAAAAAGGTCCGTAAGGGCGGTGATTTTTTCTATTTCAATGCTGGAACAGTCTTGATTTAAGAATTTTCATACTTAAATTCTTATATTTCTTAATATTTTGATTAAAATTTTTTTGATATCGGTTTTGAACCCAGGCCTTGCCATTCACCACATGTCCGTAAGCAAAAGCCACAACAATATTTTAAATATCGACAGTCAAAGCACAAAGTCAATTTATAGATAAAAATAATTCTGTGGCAATAAGCATTAATCGCCTAAGTCGACTTAAGCAACAATTTCACCAGTGCAACTTCAAAATGGGGCATAATACAGCACATTACAGCATAAGAAAACCAATATTTCTTAAGTTGACTCAAGCGATTAATACTTATTGTCACAGAACTGAGATTTTTTGTACTTGAGTATAAAAATTTTAATATTTTTAAAAAAGATTTTGGTTAAAATTCTCCACGTAGCCATTTGGTTCCTAGTCTGCATTATGGAAAAGTTCAAAAGCTGTCTTGCTCTATTGTTGTCCAGATAAGAGTTTACTAGCCATTAGACTGCTAGGCTTATTGTTCTATCTGCATGCCAACCGAGATGAATGCGGTAGGCCGCAGAATTTGTCGATTTCGACATTCTGTAGCAAAATTCGTGCTCTTCCCTAGTCATCAGATATTGGTCCCTGTCATAAAATATTTTGAACTAGGAAATTAATTTAAAATAAAAAACCTTTTATATCTTGACTGTGTGTGTGTGTGTGTGTGTTTTTTTTTTTTTTTTTTTTTCTTTAAAAGTATTATGTTATATTTAAATTTTAAACTTGTTGCCATTTTCATTCATTAAGATGCAAAAAATATTTTTGATGATGATGTGAGTGAATGATGGTAATGATGTTGATGATGACAAAGTAACTGTCCGTCTGTTAATCTAACTCAGAGTTGTAAATGAATCATTCATTTTTGATTTCAATTCATTTTGAATTAGCTAAATTTTGAATTAATTCTTTTCGTCAAAAAACGAATTGAATGAAATTTGAATCAATTCATTTGAATTTAGCAAACATGAATTGCAATTCATTTTTAATTCAAATGAATTGGTAAAATGAATTGCAATTCATTTCCAATTCATTTGAATTGAATTGACTTTGAATTAATTCAAATGAGTTAGAAAAAATGAATTGCAATTCATTTCCAATTCATTTGAATTGATTTTGAATTAATTCAAATGAGTTAGAAAAATGAAGGTAACGGCAGAATATGACTTGAATTAGTGAGGAGCTGCGAAAATCCTATCAGCATGAGCATTAATTCATAATTGTTTATTTGCTTAAACCAAAACTTTTAAACATGTTTTTTATATTTTTTATCAAATGGTGCGAAAAACATATCAAAGATGTGTTTAATAATCTTTCTGCTTCGGTGCCAATATCAAAATTTGGGTTCAAAGCTTTTAACCACCAAGAATTCATTTTTCTAACTCATTTGAATTAATTCAAAATCAATTCAAATGAATTGGAAATGAATTGCAATTCATTTTTTCTAACTCATTTGAATTAACTCAAAGTCAATTCAATTCAAATGAATTGGAAATGAATTGCAATTCATTTTACCAATTCATTTGAATTAAAAATGAATTGCAATTCATGTTTGCTAAATTCAAATGAATTGATTCAAATTTCATTCAATTCGTTTTTTGACGAAAAGAATTAATTCAAAATGTTACCAATTCAGTGCATGAATGATTCGCGAATTAATTCAAAAATGAATGATTCGTTTACAACTCTGATCTAACTCATGGCATTTATATATTTCTACCATGTGTTTGACGCATTCCTATGGCAAAAAGCCAATGTTCGCAAATTCGGTCATAAATCGTTTGTTTATATTGTTCCATCTAATGATACACGTCTGTGCTAATCATGTGCCTTGATTAGGGGTATAACTTTTTAAGCAAACAAATTTTTGCAAATATTAAAAATTGACGCCGGATAAGCAGGTCATTTCCCTTTTTAATTTATGCATAAAAAAGCTCAAGTATTAAAGAATTTGTAAACAAAATTTATCCATGTTATTGTCTGCCTGATTTTATAAATTTATGGTTTGATTTCATATTTCATATGTATTATTGAAAAAAAAACAAGAGAAAACTCAAATATGATTTCGTAAAGAATTTTCGTTTCATTTTACAAAAAGTAGACCGATTCGTTATATTGAAAACAACAGTAACAAAAAAATTTCTTCTTATTTACAAAAAAGCAATCGAAATTTTTTGTATAGAACGTTTAAAACTTATATCAAAAATACTAAGAATCGCTTTGACATTGTGATTTGTTTTTCATTAAAATCTGAAAAGCTAAGAAACGCCTCGTTTCGCTTTACAAAATCCTATAATTTATTTGTTGGGTAAGAGAAAAAGTTGCAATTCCATTTGTAGTCTACCCTTGTTCTGTATTCAACATGAAATCAATCCTCTCGGAATTGTCATAGCATTGTTTTTATAAATTTTAAATTGCAACAATAATGCAACGATTTCGATTAGCTTGATTTTAAGGCACATCCCTTGAAGCCAATAAGTTGCCTTCCAGCAAATTTTTCTATGAGACCCCATAACAGGACATTCTTACAGTACTTGTCTCTGATCGGAATACTATTCACTAAATGCCGCATAGAGCGGTATAGGTGAGTTAGCTGCAGCTTTAGCATTTTTGGCCTTGCAGCCACATAAGCTGTTTAGCGATGTTGAACTCATTATGTTACTCATGCTAATATTGATGGCATTTACAAAATTGCTAATACTTTTTAGAGGCCGATTTTGACCCATCCATTATCCCGTCTGCAGTTACCATGATTACGAATTGTCTTCTGTGTGTAATAAAATTGTAATAAGAGACTGTGGTAGTCGCATTGAATTCAGACAGTGGTAAGACTACAAGACACATTGGCTTGGATGTTGCCTGTTTACTTTTCCAATGTTTGATGGAATAATCCTAACATCAAACCATTAATATATGCTAAGCAGCCCATACATTTGCAATATAATTGTGCAATTTTTCATACTGTTCTTGTGTTATATTGGAAGATGGCACAAATTATGGGCAAAAATAAAAATAGTTGATTTTTATTCTACAACCAACAACACTACTGTGCTTATACATGTCGTCAGCTAAAATCCAAAAGGCTGCAAATGCACTTATTATATTTTTACAGAAGAAGCAAAACATTTTAGAAACTTAAGACTGTTTTAAATCTTTGCTTTTTGATTTTTGTAAACAAATTCGGTATTTTTGACATAAACAATTATAATTTCGTCAGTGGAGGCTAATAATTTTTCGTTAGTTATGCTTTTTTGTAATTGTAAGTGACGTTGTTATAGGTTTTCTTACTATTGTGAAAAAAGTTGTGTCGTCTATTATTTGAAGGTGTTGAAATACTAAACGGGAAGTTTGGAGCAAAACGACTATAATATTAACAGTAAAATTCTGAAGAATATTTTATAATGTAAGGGGCGCTTTGCACCCATTAATCGCGCCTACGTGCGTTAAACGAAACGTCGATCATAGGAGTATATGATATAACGAAAATATATTTTTAAACAACTCGTGACGTTTTTAAAGAAGGCCGCAACTCTACTCGTGACTTATTAGCTTACCCTCGCATTCTCTTAGACATACATAAATTGATTTCTTAATATCGAGCGCAACATTTAAACTTGTCATTGCAATAAATATTTTTATTGCTTTTGTAAATGGTTTTATTTTAACCAAAATGATGTGTGTGCGTATGTGTGTTTGTGTGGTGCCACAGCCACATTTAGGCTCTGGTTTCTTATGAAATTCAACTAAATTTAGAAAAGACTAGTTTTTCTTCTGCCGTTTTCCTCATAATTCTTGTCTTTGCTTTTGGTTCACTTCTCAAAGTGTGGCTTGAACAGTCTAGACGCCAACACTTTGAATACAAATAAGAACGAGGGAATGAATTACGCTGGTTGCAAACTGAATGTGGTGACAATTGTCATCGGCATTAGCCAGAGAATGTGACAATAATTGCAGTTGTTTTAATAAAATGACGAGTTTATTTTGGTTTTGTCTTTTGAATACAAAAACTAGAAATGAAATGACAAGTTTACAATCATAAGTTTGGCTTGAGGACTTCAAGCGAGGGTTGTTTAACAAAGCCAGGGAAAATTTGAATTTGAATTATTATCATAGATAACAAACTTATATTAATGGATGAAACACTTTAATTTTTTGTTAATTGTTCCTTAAACTTGGCTCCGCTTTATTTTGTTTTAAAATTTTAGGTAAAATTTGCTTCGGGTAGCCACCCTCACAAATTTGAATTTTTATTTTTTTAAATCTAATAAGTTTTCAATTTTATTTTTACTGTTTCTATTGATTTAAATCAAACCAAAAAGTGGCATGCCTTGAACAAAAATTTCAATTGTTCGTGTTGTGGCAAATTATGATAACAATTTAATAATTTTATACGAGTCTTAAATGACTGTCAACATTAAATGTAATCAAATCGTTTTGTATGTTCTTGGATTTTTTTTTATATTTTTAGAAATTTTTTAATAATTGAAAATCTTATTTGACTGAAGTTTAAAACATTTAGGAAACAATAAAAAACAGCGAACAATGAAAATTTACATTAATTTTTTTCTAAAATCAATCAATAATGTTAATCAATAGTGAATGAACTCAAAAGAACTCAAAGCGGGAAGATTGTGCTCATTATCCATTCAGATTCCTTTAAAGAAAAAATAAAACAAAATATAAAAAAACCCTCTTTTGCTTTTGCCAATATTACGTTTATTAAATAACCTGAAATCATTTTTAAATGAAATAAGGAAACAAAAACTTAACTCTGTCATACCACTATTATTGATTAATGAGGAAATTAATCATGAAATAAAGAGTTTCCCAATAAGATTAGGCCGTTGTTCAAATGTGGTGAAATAAATTGGAAATAAATTTCTTTTATGCCATTATTTTCAATAGATCAACGTCCAAAAGATACGAGAGATAAAATTCTTCATCACTCTGACTCGTAAGGATGGCTGTATTCAGCAATGTTGAATTTTAAATTACGATTTCAGAAAAGAACCAAACCGCTCGAATTGCACAATGCTGGCAGATAATTTACATCACTTGCAGGAAATATATTTACTTGTGATCAACCTGAAAGCAGTCTTAAGATCAGATAAACTTAATGCGTCCACCCCCACCCCGTATGCTGGACTGTACTCTAACATACATGGCTGTTACAGACCATGCTCAGGAGCTGCAGCCTCTAAACTCCAGCGTAATAGAAACAGCCGGCATATTGTTGGTTAGCAACCACAGCAACTATTACTCTGAATTGTTGGTAGCAGGGAAGCTACTAGCTTGGACCCATACACTTCATCTTTAATGAAATATTTTCTTCTCACGATTTGTTTTTTACATCAACCATCAATAACCAGTCTGTGGGGATTACTTTTTAATTCGAAACAAAAGGAAATGTTTTGATTGGTAACAACATACAAATTGGAGTTGCAGTCTAACCTGCCAGGAAAGTCCTAACGGGTGTACCGTTAGTACTAGAAAGATCTCTAGAATAGAACAACACAAACCAATATAAACTGTGAGAACTCAATTTTCCCAATTTTTAGGCTCCATGTGCAGCATGAACACCTCAGTTCGAAACGAGCAGGGATGTACCTACTTTTACCTTTAATCCGTGGCAAACAACACTATTTATGAATGCCGTGTCACCTGGTGAGGCTCGTATGGGTTGGCATCATGTTGTTCATATACAGTAAATCACGATTGTTCATCGTCACAAAAAAGATTTGTTTTTGTGCACAAATTTATTTACACTAAAGATGAGTAATTTTTATTTAAAAAATATTTAACACTAAGTCACCCCATGTTTTGTAACTCTATAAACTTGGAAAAAAATATAATTAAAAAGAAAAATTAAATACTTAAATTAAAATAAAAACCGGCAACAATATGAAATAAAAAGCCAATTCTAAAAGAAACCTCTCGTTTATGGAGTTTCTTTTCTTTTTGATACAGATTTTGAAAGATTTTAATATTTAAAACGGAAAACAGTGTAAAACATTTAACTCGAGTTGTAAGTGAAAACAACAACTACAAAGGCAGCCGGCAACAACAAAATATTGTTAACTCAAACATAAAAATGCATGACATCAGCTCTAAAGTAAAACCGGTCATTAGATAGAAGAAAAAAACTGTTTTGAATGGCTTAAATCCACTTAAAAGCAATGAACTCTTTTCTGTTTCTTTCTCTCTCTTTATAAACAAAAAGAAGAATTAAAAGAAATAGTTGTCAGAAAATGGAAACAATACAAATGCGTGAGATCGTACTTGTAGAAAGACAAGTTAAATAGTTTCAAAGATTTAGATTTTAATTACTAAAATTAAAATGTATTTACGAATTAGAAACAATTCCCATAAAAGTTGTTTCAAAACAGTCTACTTTGGGATATTTTAAGTTAAAATTCGAGATGAACATGTCGGTTAATTTAAAACTCACGAGATAATATGAAATTCACAAAATATTAAATCAAAATATATGTATAACAAATAAAAAAATTTATATAAATAGTTTAAAAATATACCATTTATTTTAGATCATACTTATGTATTAGCTAATCTATATGTTTATGTATCAGCAATTCTCATTTACTCTTTGAAAATTTTCATATATTTAAGCATACATCCACTGCTGATTAGGCATGAGCATCAACGAAACGAAGACATACTCGTATAGACAGATAAAAAAAAATATTGGAAGAATATAATTTTAAATTTCTCTTAAAAGATTTATTTTAATTTAATTAAATTTAGTAATACTCCTAAATTATTTTAATTTCTTACCACAACGGATCACTATTGGTTAAATTTAAGCAAATGATTTTTTCTATTCTGCAAAAGAATGATGTTTCATTCCTTTAAAATTTGCAATAAAAAGTAAATTTGCTTAAAAATAAATCTTTGCTCCAATAACATTTCAAATGCAAACGACCTGTTGATCGACAATTAAAGTTGGCCAATTTATATTAAGCAAATCACCTCCGTTAATAACAAAAGTAAAATGCGAGAATTTTCTTTTTTGAAATAGAAAAAAATTAAGAAAAAAAATTTCTTTTTGCAAAAAAAAATTTCGCGTTGCAAAATGCAGTTGGGAAGATGTGATTTAAAAACAAATTTAAAAGTGCATTTGAAAAGCAACTTAAAAATTACTTTTGAAAAACTATTGAAAAAGGCGCTTTTAAATAAAGTACATTTTTGAAAAATCCTTATTAAAAAAGTGCTTTAAAAAGTTGAAAACATCCTGAAAAAAGTACATTTGAATAAAGTACTTTCCAATAAACTAACCTTTGAAACTTCGATAAAGTACCATTTAAAATGTTACCTCTTGAAAAATTACTTTTGAAAAAATACCTTTCGAAAAATACTTTTAAAAAAAATCTTTTGAAAAAGACACCTAAAAATATATATTGAAAAAGTAACCGTTAAAAAATTAACTGTTAAAAAGCACCCTCTAAAAAAGTATATTTTAAAAAAGTACCTTTTGAAATATCACCTTTTTAAAGATTACCTTTTAAAAAAGTACCTTCTAATAAGGTACCTTTTAAAAAGTAACCTTTAAGAAAGAGCCGCTCAGAAATAACTACTCCTTTTTAAAAAATAGTACGGACTGACAAGGTACCTTGAAAAAAATATCTTTTGAAAAAAACGTTTAAAAAATCTTTTGAAAAATAACTAAAAATATATTTTGAAAAAAACACATCCTGAAAAATTACCTTTTAAAAACTACTATTCAAAAAAGTAACTTTTGAAGAAAGTATCCTTTTAAAAAGTATTTCTATGATGATAACAAAAGTAACTCCCATATTTTAAATATGGTATATTTTTCAAATACTTTCTTTCAAGAATTTCAACTGAAAAATTACCACTGGGAAGGTACCCTTTAAAACAAAGTCTTTTAAAAAAGTTACTTTAAAGAAAGTTTGATTTAAGAAATCGTTAATCAAAGAAGTACATATAAAGAAATTACCCAGTCATAAAGAAACTTTTAACTTAATTAGTACCTTCTAAGAATGCACCTATTGAAAAGGTAATTGTGAAAAAAGTAAATTTTATAGAGTACCTATTAAAAAGAATTTTTTGAAAAACTGATTTTTAAAAAAGTACCTTTCAAAAAGGTATCTTTTAAAAAGTGCCTTCTGAGAAGCACTTTTTGAAAAGGCATCATATAAAAATTACTTCTTAGAAGAGTACACTTTTACAAACTACATTTAGAAAAAAAAGTACCTTTTTGAAAAAGTAACCTTAATATAAGTACTTTTTGGAGGAGTAAATATTTCTATTATGAAATCCCATGTTTTAAATATCGTAAGCTTTTTAAATGAGCTCTTTTAAGAATTTTCAACTAAATACAAACAGGCCTAAACAACTTAATTTTGTGCTTTTCAACCATATGGTTCAAGCTAGTTTATGTCTCAATAACTTTTTATTATTAATATCGTATATTTACTTTTTATTATTTATTTAGAAACACCCACAACTATCAAAAGAAACGTAAAATTAAGTAACAAGGCAAACTTTAATAAAAAATCTTTTTAAAAACATGTCATGCTTTTAATTAATAATAATAATAATATTCGCAACATGACGTAAAGTTTGCTAAGCATACGCGAAAAGCTGTCTGGTATGTCCGTTAAGCTAATGAAGTTTTCGTTTCTAAAAAAATATTAGAATAAAAATGGAGACCACTTTTAATATGTTGCCCACACGCTGACAATGTAACACCATTTTCGAGCTCACAATAGAACAAAGACACAGTTATTTAACGTTCATATTTAAAAATACTATTGATTTTTTCTAATGTTCACACAAAAACGAAAGTAAATCGAAATAAAACAATGTAGTTAAAACAGTTGAAACAAGTTAAAATAAAGTTGAGTGCAAAATATGCGCAACATGTTTAGAAATGAACATGTTCTTTTTTTGGTACTGCTACTTATTTTCTTTAGAAAAGAACACAAATTTCCAATAAGAAGGGGCAATATACGTGTACATGTATCAGAAACGAACAGTAAGAATTTAGTTTCCTTTAGAGAAAATCAACTTTTCAAATTTTATTGAATGCTCCTAATAATAAAAACATATGAGTATGAGTTTATTCTCTTACTTTTGCCTTTTCTTGACAAGAGCTAAATACATACATACATATTTTTTTATAATTACTTACATTAAATCATCATTTTATTTTAAAAATGATAACATTGGAATTTTTCTAATGTAAATCAACCACTCTCACCGATAAATCTAAAGCCAAAGATCAGATTTGAATTTATTGCTGTGGACTTTTTTTGTAGAAAAAAATTAAAAAGCCAAAAATAAATTGTATAATTGTTGACACACAAATTGTACTCGCAAAATTGTGCAAAAAAAAAAAAATAAAGAAATTAAAGATTTTTTTATAAAATCAATTTACATGCAATAAAATCATTTGTTTTCATTTAACATCCCAATGAAATAAATAAATAAAAAATATGCAAAAAATAATCAAAATGAGATCATCAATGACATGGGCAGATGGATCGAAAGAAATGTATCAATTACCCACAAACGATTCAAACAACCAACAACTGCCACTAACTTGTATTAGATTTACACCTAAACTAAAACATAAAAGTCATAATAATAAAAACAACAATGCGTCTGATTAATTTCAATTTAGAAAAAAGAATGACAATAAGCAAACTTTCAAATAGAACATTCTCAAGTCTCTTATTAATATGGACTTTTTTCCAAAAGGCACGCATCATTGCCATATGGTCTGATATCAAATGGAAGTCACCACAGAAGCGTAGCACGAAATGAGTTCAGGGTTGGAAAGTACAGTATTCTCTATAATTATGTATTTAATCGTATATTTATAATTAAACAAAAATCATGACTGGGAATTCTTTATCTTGTATATGAATGTGAACATTTAAAATAAATGGATTAGTTTATGGATTTTGTACATTTTTTGTGTGCTCTGAGCCACTCGATTGTCACTGTAAGTGATCTAAACAAACTAACTTATAAATTAAGTAAAATAATATCCCATTTCATTAAAAAAGAAAAAAAGCTAAAGCAAGCAGCGGAATTTACTTGACACTTTGTTGGGGTGCAGCTGACCACTGTTGTGACGTATAGAAAATATCCAAGGCCATGCACAAGGCTGTAATGCAGCAGTCACATGTTTATTGTTGTTGTACTTTTGAAATGCACAACAAATATTTATGTGTGTTTTCCACTTATGGGAAACAAATAAATTATAAGATTAAATTACTACCAAATGATTCCCACATTTTGTTAAGAATTAGTATTAAACCTATAGGAATAAGGTTTGGCTTGGAATGTGAAAATTAAGAAAAATTTTTGTATAAAAGGAGGAACTATTTTCATTTAAAAATCAATAACAAAAAATAAATTCACTTTGAACAGACTTGAGCTGCGCAGTGAAAAGAATTGAAAATATTTAAAAACCTTCAAACAAAATAGTTTAATATATGGTGATTCTCTCACTCTTTTAGGACTATTATAACTTTTTGCACATAGAATGAAAAATTATTTTTTTATATATAAAAATACAAATAAACAATTAGAAGAAGTAAGCATCCTTATGAGTGCTTTACTAAAGCGCCAACAAACAATATTCACAAAAATAAATCATTCTAATGTAAATGTGTTGCCGCCTTTGCCAAGAGACAGAAGGAAGAAACTACAACGCAGCCAACTCCCAATGGAGAATAAACGATGATAACTGACGAAAGACCTATAAGCATGTATGATAAGACGATGAATAGTCATGGGCATCTAATGGATTTTGGGAAGCAATGAAGATGTTGTTCCTTCAGAATGACTTGACTTACTTGACTTGATGATATAAATAATAGAGATTTTTGTATGAAATCTTTTTAGAAATCCAGGAATTCTAAAATGTTTAAGGAAAATATTATTGGGTAATTATTTTACTTGTACATTTAAAATATTAAAATTTAATTAAAAAAAATATACCAAAAGTTTCTTTTAAGAAAACAAAATTTGATTTAAAAAAATAATAAATTTGTACTCGTATGTGATAAGAAAACACACAAACATTTTTATGATCTATAGTAAATAGATCAATATTAAAATATTTTAAAAAAGGTCCTTTTTAGCCACGATCGGGAATCAGAGTTCTCGTTTTGATAGACCAGACTAAGGCCGATAAATCTCTGGATAATACATTAGATTTATTACGAAAATTAAAGTATTTAATTTTTATTTTAAGCTACTCAAAAATGAAATAAATTTTTTTTAATATTTAAAGCCTTTAAAATAAAATATTTCAATACTGTTCCCTGTTCCATGAGTTAAATTAAATTATTTTTCACAAAATTCTTTCGGAACAACTTTTTTCTCCAGACAAGGAAAAAAACCCAAATTACCTTTTAAATACGCAAATCTAATTCCATTTATGATGTGATGTCATTCATATAAGTGGTTGATTGTTTGAAATTATTTAAGCTAGACTTAGTGTGTACTTTTTTCAAATACAAAATAAAATCTTATTAAGTCTTATTTTTATGTTGATAATCAGTTGTTTACAAAATTTAGTATAATTTTAATAATTTAAATACGAAAATAATTTTTGGCAAGATCAAAGCGAACATTTAGAAACAATGTTGCTTTGGGTGGGAATAATCTTAAATCTAAATCAGTTTATGGAAAAAATTATTATTAAAATTTTGTGGTTATTGCTTTTTGTTAGCGCTAATGGCAACTCATCATCAGAGCTTCAACCAACATGTTTGTAAACTATTAAAACTAATAAGTAATATTTCCCATAAAATTATATTATTTATTTAATCTTAATAAGAAGCTTTTATTCAACCATAATATTAGCGCTTTTATAACGTGCAACATTGAATTTATAATTGAAACCTTTCAGGTAAAAACTATAAACTAAATATCCATTTAAACTCTCTTAAATAAGTTGCAATTACTTGCAGCACCTCTTTATACATAAATTAAACCGTCATATATAGATTTAAGGAAGAAAAGGAAAAATACTAGTAAATTATTATAAAAGTCTGGCATGGCAAGATGTGTCATGCCACAAATAAAAATATTTACATGCAGATGTTCTTAACGCAAAATATTCTTTCTCATGTTTTCTTCCAGTTTAATTTATAAAAATTTTAAACAGCTCTAATAGGAATTGTAAAATCACTTTAAAAAATTTTTCTTTTATGAAAATTTTAAAATGAGCACATCCCTTCAATAAATCTACTTTAATTGAATATATTTTACCTCAAGTATCTGTGCGAATGCACTTTAATATAAAACTTGAAGTTCTGACTCCCAGTGAGAGTTTAATATTTCTTTCGTATAATGGAAAATGGCTCTGAATTATACAATTGCATCATAATAGACAATAAAATTCATTAGAAGAAAATATAAATATAAAATGATGTTTTAGTGATGTACAAGTACATACAATCAAAACAAATATAAATGGCTCGATATTCAAATACTTCCTTCATTCGAATAAAAAGAATTTTGTGAACTTTCCTTGGCTCATTCAATATCTGTTTTTTATATATCATATTTTTTCATATTTCTATTATGATAGAAACTCTCAATTTTTAAAAATAATTTATTTTACATTAAAATAATAAAAAATTCTTTGCATAATAGACTACTTAAATGAAACTGTGATCGTTTCTCTAAGTCACAAACCAGAAAGTGGTTAGTGTACACGATCGCGTTGCCAATGGTGTAGGTCTTATATTTTAGTGCATTAATAATTAATAAATTTAAATAAATAATTGAAAAATTTTGTTAAAAGAAACGAGGTACGTGAATGCAAATGTAGCGGCAATCGTGCTGCTAGTGTAATAGTTTAATAAAAATAGAAGTGTCTATTTACATCTTCTTTGATTAAAAATTGTTTGAAAGCTTTATCAATATCAATAGACAAACTCAGGACTCGATGTAAATACTAGGATAAAGCTTTCGAAAAAAAAAAATTTAAAGGAAAATATTCTAAAGGCGTATCAATCAGAGTGGGAAAGCTCAAATAGAAAAATGGGTCTCTATGTGTAATGGCTGTTGTGGAGAGGCGTTAGAAAATAATAAATCCATTATCAGTCAATTTTTATTATGTACTTGGTAAATTTTTAGTACAAACTTCACTTGCAGGACTTTTTTGTTGCGCTTCAACAAAAGGGCTGCTTGTTAGGGAACCTCTTTAACAGTTGACCAGTTTTTATTGTAAACTGCAGTTGGTCGTTTGCAGTTAATCTGTTAATTTTAAGTGACATGCAACATGCTAATAAATATCGCAACCACCGTTTACACTAAATTGTTCATTTAAGTGTGTTGGCAAAACTCATTGAATATTTCAAATATTTCAATAATTGTTTAACAAAAAAAAGGAAAAAATTTGCGTAAATTAAACACACGTTCGCTTAATTACAATGAAATAATAATTGCATTGATTGTTGTAATAACAACTATAATACATAATCATAATAATTATGCATTAAATAATATGAAAATATATTTAATATTTGCAATTGAAACCACAGCAAACCCATTTATTAATTTTTGATAAACGATTATAATTTAACCAGCAGGAGTTAGCTGACGGGTCATAGAAGAAGAAGTTGAGAAGTGCCGCTAAATATTGACCGCATGATTGGCCATCAAGTGTTTGCATGTCAATCAAACGTTTGTGCTGCAAACACAATTTCCTTAATATTCTCTTTTCACAACATGTCAATTGTATAATTTTTACTTATTCTTTCATTTCTTTTTCGTGTCAGCCTTGAAGTATTATTGGCCAATAATGAAGAAATAAAAAAAATGTTAAAAATGAAGTGCATTTTTACAAACGCTTTTCAAAAACAAAAGAATTCTCACACCAAAACCTCTTGCTCTGGGTCTGGGTAGTAGTGATTATTATTTATTATAAGTATGGCTAATAATAGTCGCTATTACATTTAATTTTTTGCGTTTTTGTTGGCCAACAAAATAATTTGTTGTAACAAATTTTTGTTACCAAATTCTATATCAGGGTTTGTTTGCAAGTAGATATGAAATGGCCATGACTTGCTAATTTATTTCAGGAATATCCAACTCTGTGCTATAGTATAAGGGAGGGCGTATGCGAGGGCGGATATAGAATTCGAAAACATGGCAATCTAAAAAGTTAATAAAAAACCGCAATATACTCGCATTAAAGAGCATAGTCCCACTAATGGAAAAAACGTACTAGATTTTAAATAGCTCGCGGAGCAAATGTATAGCTATGGCATGATTACTGTAACTATATTATGTTCTCTCCATTAACATATACTTGCGCTAAACAAACTATAATTGTTTTCATTTTTTTTTTTTTAACAATAAAAATATTTTTAGCATTTGACAATAAATTTCTGCCATCCATAAAACTTGCAACATGCTTGGATTACAAATAAAGTTTTATTATGGTATAAAAACTCTGTTCATTTGTCATCAACGATCTATTTTTTGTAAAAAGTGGTTCAACCATAATGCACGATGTTATATGTTAGTCACACCTTAACGTCTCTTAACGCCCAACTAAATTTGACATTTCGGAGTTTGATAAATTCAAATATTGAGAGGTAAACAATAGAGCAGAAAGTTGTTGAAGCCTTTTACGAAAATAAGCGTTCAAATCAAAATGTATTTCGTGCACTTCGTGATTTTTTTGGTCAACATAATCGACCAAAACTGACCTTCGTAGACTAGTAGGTAATGTACTAGACTCGTAGTGCGAAGGTCCCAGGTTCGAATCCTGCCGCAGAACTCTGGCAGTTTGTGTTTGATAAATAAAGGGAGCGCACAACACGCCTTCACTGGCTTAAGTGTATGTCGTATGACATGGGCTATCACACCCCTCCAATCAACCTAACCTAACCTAACCTAACCTAATCGACCAAATGTGTCCACAATCGGGAGAATTGTGCGCATATTGCAGTAAAGCGGATCTGTAGGAAATGTGAAAACACCTGTGCATACTCATCCAGTTCGAAGAGTGACTGTTCTGTGCGGTTTATGGGCTGGCGTCATCATCCATGCATAATTTTCTTTTAAAGATAGTAACAACTTAACGTAAAATGTAGATATGAGGTTGTCTGTCGTGCTTGAAATATATAAATATCATTACGATTTGTTTGCTGGCATAACAATGCCTTCATTCTGAAATCATAGTATAGTTGTCACAATCATGCTTCTATTATGTCTTTTTTCTCGTCTTTTTTCTCGGAACATATATTTCTAACCCAGACAATCACAGAGAATGTGGTGAACTGAAATTCAATTATTTTTTATCTGAAAAACAAACGCCACAGGAGACCCCAACTTTCATATAATTATGTCTACCAGTACAATCCTACATAAGAAGATGACTTGTAAATAATCGTTCGGGTAACTTTTCGATCAATTTCACTCACGTTTAGCAGAAAACAAATTTTATTCATGCTCGCTGAATCACGACTTTGGTGGCCAGATATTTCAACAAATTAAATTTATTAATAAGGCTGTGGATTTAAGATTTTTGGTACTTTCGTTTCACAATTCTCCCCTTTCAGAACATAAACTCTTTAAAAAGGAGACAGAGAAAAAAATGTCTGTCAGTGAACTTAAAGTTAGAAAACAAGGAAATACTATTTTTTTAAATGTCTAACATGAAAATTACTTAGACAATGACAAACAGTGGTAAAAGGAAAACCACAGGATATACACGCGACTACTATAAACTCAATCACATATTTTTTTTTAACCCAAATGCATAGTTGTATGAGTAAGTCCTATCTTACTTACAGGCATATAATCTCAATAATAAAAGGGAAATATAAAAAAACCTCAACAAGAAATTAAGAAACAGACACAAACAATTTTCCGTGCACACAAAAGTTAGACGAAAAGTCATACGCACCAGCAAACACATACAAACATAAACACATGCAGACAAAAGCACTTAAATAAATTATACCGACGGGAAATAAAAAAAGTTGGTACTTATTTAGGTTGGTACCTTTTTAAGGCACAATAAAATCAAGGATGCTCAAGAAAGAAACTAAAAGATTTTAAAGTAGCAATTTGTCTACTTCTTTTCTAGTTTTAGGAAATACAGTCGAACTTCCATAACTCGAATCACCATTATCCCAAAAAAAACTTCGACTTACGGAGACTTCGAGTTACAGAATTTTTTGTCAAAATAGAATAAAAGGTTTTTGTATCATGTATTTTTATTTAAAATAGCCTCTAATGGAAAACTACATACTACATATGTATGTAGTTCAGATATCAAAAGAACAAGCATAAGTATGTACTCATATACATATGTATGTATGTATGTAATTACAAAATTACAGTTAAGTAAAACAGTCTGAAATAAGTGACTGACATTTTACTTTTTTTATTATTTTCAGTAAAAAATAAGTATATCTAATGTACTCAAAGCTTTGTAGTGCTCATCAGTTGTTGCCATAATAATAAAAAAATCGATTTCAACATTTATCATCTAGCCCGAATTATGCATAGAACTGATACTTATGCAAACAAATTTGTAATTCCCCGAAAAAATGTACAAAAATAGCTTGCAAAATATACAAACCAGCTCAAGCAACAAAAGAGAGTAAAACAAACAAACCATAACTAAAACAAAAACAAAAAAACATTTAAACAAGCAAAATTCTTCGAGTTATAGAAATCATGTGTATGTTTTTTGTTCGAGTTATGAAGAACTTCGACTTATGGAAGTTCGAGTTACGGAAGCAAAATTGTACGTAATTTGTTCTTCTAACGCTACTGCCAACCAAATTAGTTCGACTTAGAGAAAATTCGAGTTAGAGAAGTTCGAGTTATGGAAGTTCGACTGTATTTGTTTTATTAAAAAAATTATTTATATCAATTGAAATTTTAATATAATACGTAAAACTTATTTATTTATTAAAATGAAAATTGTTGATTGAAAGTATTGCTTATATATAAATAAGAAGTACGTTTTTGCGCGCAACACGGTATTTCTGCATTTTCATGGCTTCATTGTAAGCTCTTTTGTATTGAATCTCTTTACCATTACAGCTACTCTCAATATTATTTTATGTGCAGTAATTCTGAGTTACTTGCACAATCAGCTGTTGCTTAGTTTTTTGTGCAGATAAGTCAGAAATGCTGGTATCATGAACTTAACTGCCTAAAAGGCAGTTAAACTAAATGGTTGAAAAGTGAACATACTCCTAATATATGAATTAGTGTCAAATGTTAACCATAAAATTCATATAGAAAAGGACTTTGAAGAATATAAGAGCTTTGTGCAACTAACTCAAAATGCAGCTAACATCGATATGCGAGTATTTCTGGAAAATAGTTTAAAAATGCCAAAAATGTAAAGCACTTATTTTATACTCGTGTGTGCAGGTACATAAAGTGAGCTTGAAAAATAAAAACACAAAATAGAGATTTTAAACAAAAGGCAGTTAAATGAAAACTATTGTATTTGTTTAATTTGTGGCGTTATTGAGGTAGTAAAAACGCTGGCTTTTAACAAATGTCATAAAGAAATAAAATTCCCTAGTTCGAGCCCTACTTGTACCAGGCAACACAAAAATTCCAGAAAAGAAGTTAAATTGTGCGAACAGAAATGATTGGTAACATATGTGCTTTTCATATGCATTTCAATATATAATACACTTTGGAGCGAATAAAAGCGTTTAAAGCTTTCAAAAATTCATTTTTCACTTTAAAAAACTGTGAACACAACTTGAAATCCAATGAATAGAAAGGAATCAAAAGACATTTTGCAATGACAAGTCCATTTTAAAATTATTATAAATATGCAAACCACTAGTTCTAGATCGTTCGTTTTGTACCAAGTATTTTCTTAAGCGAAATTTTGCAGTTTGATCTTTATTTTTCAAAACTTTTCTTGCATTTCAAACTGAATTCTTTTTAAATTATCAAAATCAGATTATTTAGCTTTGGGGATAAAACTAGTCCTTAGCGATTTTTTTTAAGAAGCTCACTTTTTTGAAAATTTTCTTCTGTTTTTTTTTAACTTTTTGCTATAATTTACTATTTTGATAACTCATTTTTTAGCTTTCGATTTTTTTTCTTCTTATTCGGTTTAAGTCTAACATGTAGAACTTTAATGTATTTTGGAAAGTTTATCATGCAATATGTTTACAAAAATATTCCCTATAAATAATTGAGAATTTTTGTAGGAAAGTTTGTAACTAAAAACTTATTTGAAAGTTGTAGCAATCGTTCTTTGCTTTTATTTTATTATTATATAACTATTCGATTATGGCTTGACAATGGAGCCCTTGTAACAAAGCACAACAAATTGTTATAAATAGATCTCAAAAATATATTGAAATTTTAATAAATTTTTTAATATGTGGCATGTATGTACTCCCAAAAACGAGAAGGTACTTACATTAAAAGAAAAATTTAGTACCATTACGTTGTCTTTGTTTCTGCCCAAGATAGATTTTTCTTTTATTATTCATGTACACATACTTATCTATTTTTAATGACCTGCACGTTTTTCCATGTTAATAAAACAATAATTTTTATTCCTCCTTTCCCCATTTATTACCAAAAAATTTCGCTGCTAAAACTTATTTACTTACACTTTAAAGATGAGTCCTGAAAATCCTTCTGCTGCCTTAAAATATTTTTTAAGAAACTTCTATTTAAAAGTTTTTCTTTTTCTTTTGAATACTTTTTCAGGCAACGGTTTTCGTTTGTTTTCTTTTTGTTCACAATTTCTCTTTTAGTCCTTTGTTAGAGACACAAAGGATTTTCGTTAAACACGTGAATTTAATTACACTTTAAATTTCTAATAATTTTAATAATTACTTTTAATAAATGTATGTATGTGGTTACTTTTCTTTTTTTAATGTTACAAAAAGAAAGAAAAAATAAATAAATAAATGAATACTCGTGGAAAAAGATTTCGTTAATTTATTTTCAAAATAAAAAAATTAGTCGTTGTGCACTCCACTGATTTTTATTTAACAAAATATAAAATTTTGTTATCGGAAAACAAATAATACGAGTACAATTTTAAAGTAAAGCAATAAATTTAATTTTATTAAATATATTGGGAATTCTTATTTAATTTCAAACAGAGCAAATAAATTATTTAGCTTAAGTTTTATTCGTTAATTTCTATTTTATTTAAATTTAATTCGTTTTGCTTTTTTTTACTTTTAATGGAAGAGGAGTGTAGTCGACCGTTCGAAAGCGCTGTTAGAATGCAACTGTTTGTGAATAACAATTGTTTTCTTCCATTTGCGTTTTGTTCAACAATTCGTCTGTTGGTTGGGGAACGAACGAACAGCTTTTTGCTTTGTGGTGATAGAAAAGCTTTTCCCATTTTAAATGCTCGTAACATTAAATAGTGAAGGTGTTTCTGCTTTAACAACATTTGGGACTCTGTTATTTTTGTGATTTTTCTGTTAAATTGATTGAAATGCTGTTAAGCGGTTGAATTTTGTTTGTAGGAGAATCACCTCAACGTTATTCATTCTATTGTACTACACAATTTCAATAATGTTGA
Organism: Germaria angustata; assembly: GCA_963681545.1. Classification (NCBI taxonomy): domain Eukaryota; kingdom Metazoa; phylum Arthropoda; class Insecta; order Diptera; family Tachinidae; genus Germaria; species Germaria angustata. The sequence goes on along the minus strand of OY812999.1, from coordinate 19,098,544 downwards.
CCGGAATATAGTATTTATTTTGTTTTTTGTTTTTTTTTTTGTTGTCATCAAATATTTGAAAATATGGAAGCTTTAGTACGAAATATGTAACAATTACGTACTTGTAAAATTGGCATGTACAAAAATTACTCGTGCGTGTGTATGTAGTTAAATTTCCGTGTTTTTCGCGCTTATGATTGACTAATTGTTTATCTAAAAGCGATTTTCTCGTTGTGCTTTTTAGAAGTGCGAAGTAAACTTTGATTCATGATAAAAAAAAATATTTTAAATTAACATATTTATTTCTTTTATTTAATTAAATTTGAACTAAGTAAGAGCTTTATGCCCGGCTGAGTCGAATCTCATATGCCACTAAAAAAATTTGTTTTGTTTTCAACAAAGAAATCTTCTTCATTTCATATCAGTGGCACACATGCCCCCTTATCGTGTTTGGCGATTTTCGACTGCAAATTCGAAAGTTTGTAATAGACTAAAGATACCGAGCAACATTTTTCTTTAATCTAGTACTAAACGTTGAAGTCGTAGGCGAATTTCGACAAACAAAATAAGGCCCATGATATTGTTTCCACATTGTATACTTATGCAAAGTACCCATTACTACATTCGTTCTTTCTTCTAGAAACTTAAGATTAAAAAATCTTGACTTAAAATCATGGGCTGAGCTAGGAAATTTTCTAGGGGTTCCAAAAATCCTAACAGCTATTGTGGGGGCTATAACCCCTTAAATATAAAATAAAGGAAAATTATGTCCTTTATTAGAAATTAAATAATTCTGGCAAAAATAAACCGACTTCTGTTAATTTCTTTTTCTAATAGTGAATAATAAGCTGTCACATCTTTCTGCGATATAAGAGTTATACGCTGGTTTTCTTCCATACAACTCGATTATAAACCAATTGCAATATTGTTGTGACAATCATTAGAAAGTAAGCGTCCCAACTCTGCTTTAAAAATAATAATTTCATTCGCTCAATTATACATGACAAGAATGAACATAAAATGTCATAATAATGATTACCTAGTAAATGTTTTTCTCTGAGTGTAAACGAGCCAAATCAACGATAAATTATCAAGTAATTTTTTTTTTAATTTACATATTTCGAATGATCTGTTATGGTATAAAATCACAATAACTATTTGGAATTAATTTAAAATTTCACTTTCAATAATTAAAATCAATTTATTTTTGTGTCCCTCAATATTTTAAATTTTTTGTTATAGAAAAATATAAATGAAAAACATGAAGTGTCTTTAAAATTTATTTATATTTTTAATATAAATTTCGTTTAATTGCACAATTAAATTAAATGGTATAAGTTTTTGTCTGTTTCTGTCCAATTGACCAAATAAAGCCTTAAATGATGTCATACCTTGATTGTTGCATGATCCTTTACGTGTGTACAATGCAGAAGGTGAATAAAAGTCTTGCCATGATGTCACTTGTCGCTTTCAGGTTTTTAATTCCTAAAAGTCAATAAACGTATTCAATCAATTTTAAAGGTCATTTAAAATTTTTGGAAACAACATTTTTTCGTATTGATTGATTTGACATGTAGTTATTGCAGAACTTGTTGGTCAATTAAACAACTTATTTATTAAATCCTTAATTTATTATTTATTAAATATTTAATATATTATTGTTAATGGTCACTAACCGTAAATGGCTGCGTATTTCGATTTTGCATATTTATTTGAAAAGTAATTAAAGAGTAATTAGCGCTTCCGTTTCCTATTTTCTTTTAAAATTTTCGTTTTATTTCATTATGGTTTTATTAAAATCATTTTGCATTGATTAAATTAGTCGTTGTAATTGAATGAGTTTAAAATTGGAAATCAAATCTAGAGTTGGGAAATCATCTCTAAGCAGGATAATATAACAATAAAATGTTACAGGGACAAAAAAATATTTAAAATGTTTCTAATCTACCGATTGGATTTATCTGAAACTGAGCAAAACACAAATTGATTTTCATCGTTCAACTAATTTCACATTCGTGTTTGCTGCCAGAAGTTTATGACCAAAAATATGCTGGAATTTGTTTTGTAAATTACAAATAGAAAAATATTATTGAGTTCTGTTTGGATTCTCTTATAGGATTTGTAATTTTGGTATAATTAAACGGGTTTGAATGCTTTTCAAACATGGTAACTGATGATTTGGTTAGCGCCAATGAAATGCAGGCATATACTCAGCTAAGCCAACAAGAAACAATTAAATAGAAAATAATTTCCATCAAAAACCACGTGCAAATAATATAATTGTTTTATCAAAATAGTTGTTCTGTTTGGAAAACGTTCCTCGCGTTTCACCCATTTTACGCTTGACATAATCGTACATCAACAAACAGAATTCTTAAATTTGAGACAATACCAACCCATATGAGATGCGACATCATTTTATGCATCCTGAATAATTCACTATTTGCTGTAAATTTTGTTGGGCTGGCGTCATCATCGCTCCAAATTGCTTTGAGTACGACATTGTCCAGGCCAGCACCTTCAACGGGGAGCGCTATAGGTCAATGATTACCAATTTCTTATTTGGCTTACACTGAATGATATGGGCGCCAACGACATGTAGTTTTAACAGGAAGGCGCTACGTGCCACATAGCTTATCTTACATTGGAAATTCTGCATTAGCGATTTGAGGACATGGTTATCTTACGTGGAGGAGATGTGAACTGACCACCGAAATCGTGCAGTTTGATACCTTAGATTTTTTATTGTGGGTTTTTTTTTAATTGTAAAAAAAAAATCAGGAGCTAGATCAATATTTTGGGCGCTAAATCAGTTCAAAATGTGCTAAATTGTCAACAGTAATTGTAATTCTGTCACTCCCTATTCCGATGTACAGCTTAGAGGAGTAGATTTCACACAAATTCGCTTAGAATCTTTGAATTTACAATATATGGTTACATCCTTTTTTTATTATCTATCATGTATTTGTCAATTCTCATTTTATGGCCGTCTATGAATACCCTTAATATTGTAATAATCATTCTAGTAGCATCCATAGCAAGACAGTAGAAATTCATCAAATTGTTATTGACCAAAATTGGCAAATTTCTCAAAACGCGTGCTGGCTTATTATTTAGACATTATGTATTACAAATACAAAAAAAAAAACATTTAGCATTTCATTTTGATTATAAATTAATTCACAATAAACAGCTTATTTCGATAAAACTTAAAATATTACTCTTACTTAATAAAGAATCATTTTTATTATTTTATAGTTTTTTTTTTAATTGATTCATTCATTATATACAAGTTAGATTTACAGTGGGCGTCGACCAGTCATTTTGAACTCGAAAATATTTTATGGCTCATTGATTTGTTCATACTTGTACGTGAAAAGTGCTCTGTTTGTATTTGAATATCAATTTCATTTGTGTGTTAAAACTTGTTTGGCGATCGATGTAATATTTTTTTCTAGTTCAAAATAAAAAATATTTAATATGTTTATTTATGCATATTTCTGCTACAAATTCAACAATTTCTTATTAGTGTCAATCAATTGCCTTGAAAATTTTAAATGTGTATTTTTTGTGTCTCTATTTATTTGCATATTCAGTTTTTCATGGTTGATCTGTGTTTTATTTTTTATTTTTTTAAGAACATCGTATCGCTCCTCAAACTGGCTGTGATATGATTATCAATGCATTGCACATTTCACCGCCACTTTAAAGAGGGATACAATATCCAAGTTTTCTTTATTAATTTTTTATCTCTTGCTTTTATTTCCTTATGTTCCACTTTAACATTTAATTTCAGCACTTGTTTTATACTTACCGATCAAGAGTTTTGTGATCCTGCCGTCATGTTAATTAAAACAAATTTATGTAAAATTTAAAACTCCAACTAAGAGAATTGCATATTTTAAAGTAAAAAAAAAAACTGAATTTCTAATTCTTCTCAGTTTGAATTACAAAATGTTAATGTAGATTTTTTTGAGAAATCCGTCGTTATAAATTTTTTTTAATGTCTTTCAAATGAAAAAAAATCGTGCTCTAAAATAGAGAAGCTGCGAAAAAAAGTGAACAGTAATAAGAAGACGTCCATGGAACATCTGAAACATGGTTTAGGATTATCTTCTGGAAAATGTGTAAAATTTTGAAAAAATAAAAAAAATCTTTCATTTCGTCGTCAAGGAGACAGCGGCGAATGAATATCTGCATGGGTGTATGAATTTTCTCTTTATTTTTTATTAGTTTTTTTGGTCATACTGAACAAAATTGGGATTTAAATTGATTTATTTTCTATAGAAAAAACGCATACTATTTGAAAAATATTTAATGGTCTAAAATGGGGGAATACATTTGAAAAAAAATTCTTTTAGTATCTGCCTGTTACTTTTACGGACGTCGGCGTCTTAAAAAAAAATAGGGGCCAATCAATTTTTAACTGCAAATGTTCGTTAACTTCACCTCTTAAGTAGAAATGGACTTCATCGCTCTATATGACTTTTGATATGGAATCATAATCTTCTTTCACGGAGTTTATCAGGGTATGGCAGTAACTTAACCTTGTCCGATAGTCAAGAGGCAGTATTTCGTGAACAGTTTGTAGGGAAATATTTTCAAACGTTTTACCGAAGTTCTTTGCAACGAACGTCTGCTGATGCCCAACTGTATGCATCGTCGCCTCGTTGATGTTTGTGGATTCTCTCTGACGTCGTCGGCAATAGCAGCAATGATCGCAGTCGAACGAACAACAAAAAGCACTCCACTCCTCGCGAGATCTGTAGTGGATCCCTGTTGGCAGGAGTCGCTTGGCCAAACACTTAATTGTTCGAGCACGTGGAACACGATGACGAGGAAAGCGACCACGAAATTTCCGCTGCGTTAAAAGAAAAAAATATGAAAATATGTCAAATAAGCTGTAACAATAAATCCATGTTCTTGAGGTGTGTATCGTTCCTTGTCTTGTTGACAAGTAATTTTTTATATATCTATAACAAAGCACAGTGACATTTTTCTCAATCTACTAAAATGAAATTATGACAGTACTTTTGCGCCATCTTGTAGATGAATACAGCTTCCAAATCGGCAAATAAACATGGAAAAAAGAGAAAATAGATTTCTATTACAAGTTTAAATTAAAATTATTTTAAATTATCCAAATTTACGTTAACTATCGATCATTTCAGCATTTGCATGTATTCTTTAAAAGGTCTTGTTTTACTGGATTGGACATCTTGGCAATAACATTGAAAATTTTTTACTTAAAATTGTTGATATTTGATTTGATTTTTTGATATAATTTTTTTTGATGTTGAGAGATTTAAAATTAATATTGATTTTTTGATTAAAATTGATTTTGGATTAAAATTCTGTTGAACGTTTTTGGTGATACAACTTTTAAACTTGGTCGTATTCCCATAATTGTTTCTTATTAAATCGAAGTGGAAATGATTGATTTTCAAACGTTTTAAAGAAATTTAAACTGTTGGAAACAGTTCTTTTTGAAATCTTTTCCAAAATCCACAAGTTTCATTTATATAAGTAAATGAGTATAACATTTAGTTCGGTGGTTTTGAAAAAATTGGTTTCAAAAATTCTATCGAAAAAATTTCTTTTGCCCGCAATGCATAAATGCAATTCTGTAGGTGATTTTGCTCTTAGTTTAGAGCTTTTCCATCAAAATCCTGATGAACTTCTTAAATGGTACATAACTGTTGACGACCTCTGGACTCACCTTTATATACCGGAACTAAAACAATCAACGAAGTTGGATCGAAATTTTATTTTCGATTTGTATATTGCAATTAATTAATCTGTGTTTGTGTTCTGTAACTTGTGAAAAGTACACACATCGCAAAGGAGTTGAAAATTACTCTGTTATTGTGAGAGGATTCATATAATTTTTAAATCAAACCAATTAAAAATTCATAGGGTGACAATAATTTTCTCAGGTCAGTTACAGAACACGGACACTGGCTCGAGTTCGAGTCCGGAATTTGCCAATTCAGGTTAATTATTTTTGTCAAGTGCATTTTAGTTCGAGGATCTATATAACTTATGGACTCGAGTTCACATCTCATTTGAATCCATTAGGGAATGATGTTGTAATTTTTTTATGTTTTTCATGGAAACACAGGAAAAACATTGAAAAGTAAGATCATAATATTCTTCAATGGAGGTTTCCACTCGAGTTTATCGAAAGTGTCTTCATTTGCGTTAATAATATTTTTTAATTGCATATTTGACGGCTATTCTGGGAACCATGCCGTTTGAAGTGAAAGTTGCATAGTGTCTTCAATAGTTGGAACTTGAAACATATTTTGTAAATGAAAAGATCATTTCCTTTTTTTATATATATAAATTATTTATAAACGTATGCATTTTTAATAAATCTTAAATATTTATCTTACAACTAATATTTGGTTTTTGTAATTGTATTATAATTAGTTAATTTTTATTTATTTACTTTTTTGCTTTCTTGTAATTTATAGAATATCACCATTAAATTTCAGTTAAATTATTATAAATTTTGTAAATGCATTGAATATCTCATTGCGATTGACTACATTCGAATAAGCCGATTAATCGATGGAACATCATAATTTTTAGTCTGAAGGGAAGTTCATCACTCCGCTGCACCTGATGCTGTGATTCGTTTACATTGCAAATCAGCCATTGCAATTGCAAAATATTCGCTTTCTGTTCAACTTTATTAAGCTTGTCAATGATTCTAAAAGCACAACGAATAAATTAAGAAAACAAATAAATGTTTTTCAAATTTTGTGCCTTATGGCGTTTTTTTTCTAAAATAAGTGTAACATTTTTTACCCTTTCTGTGAAAAAAGGGGAATTTAGTCTTCCTGTAAGGGAAGTAATCCTGTAAGGGAGCTATAAATAGTTTTTTTCAAAAAAATGTTCCACCTATTTTTTTTTTAGAAAAGAAAAGCCCATAGTAGTGCAAATGAGAGAATTTTGTATTTGCAACGTTATTAGATGCTGCTCTTCAAAAAGTACAGCATGTCAGAAAGCAACGCAGTGGTGCATTTCCCTACAGGCGCCTTTTAATTAAATTTTTTTTGTATCTTAGTTAAGCAATCAATGAGTTATACTTCACATGTACAGAGTTCTAACTTCTTTCTATTATTTATGAAATATTTCTTACAGCTGGTTATCTCTTGACCGAATTATTTGTATAATTCCCCAAAATACGTTTATGTTATATTATTACACTTAAACACATACTAGTAATCAAATATGTTTGTATATATTTTAGTTTGTCTAACATTTTTTTCTCTTTCATTTTATAAAATTGGTCATTTATTTGCTGACGGTTTTATTTGATTTTTTTTTTCAATTTGCTCGTTTTGATCTTTGAAACCTTCAGGTTTTTATTATTTGTATTCACAACTTGTTGCAAGATATTAGTGGTATTCACATGGGGTTTGCAAAACTGCTATAGATTTCATGATTTTGATTTCTAATTATTTTCTTGCTTTTTTTTCTATAGTTCTAAGCTAAGCGAATAATGTTTCGTCTACAATGAAAATTAGATGGTGCTACAGTTGAAGACTTTTATTGTTCGTTTTATTTATTCAGTAGAAATTTTTGTCTATTTTATGGGATTTAATATTTGAAATGTTCCTGTTCTTTTGAGGAAATATACTTCTAGCTATTTTATTTATACTTTAAATATTTTTTATATTCTTTTTTACGATATGTGGAAAATAATTTTATATTTTATAATTTCAAGTTGATGATTAAAAGTCATTTTATACTATATATTCATAAAATGTCATATTTTTCAATGGCGCTCAAGCGTTTGTGTGTGCAATCCTGTGGGAAAGTGAAAAAAACTAAATGGAAATGCTTATAACATGTTGCGGTTATAGCGAATTTTCGTTTCCAACGAACGATTTTTTCTGTCCCAAAAGATTTCATAGAAAATATTACGGTTACAAATAAACTGGCGTTATAACGAACTTTTGCACTCAGTAAAAAATGATTTTAAATTTTGACGCTTATAACGACCAGTGAGACGAAATCGCAAGATTTTTTAACAAACAGTTTTTTCGACATTGTCAAAATAACGCTGAACTCGAATCAGCACTCCGTTTTTTGTTTATTTAACTTTAGTTTTCCACAGATGGCATCGTCAAAATGGAAGCTATGGCATGACCATATATTAGATTACCTGGACAATTGTTTGTCCTTATCAGTTAAATTAAAAAATTCTAAAGTCCACAAAAAGTCGGTTCATATGAAAGGAACTCGAACTTAAAAAATTCATTCAGTATTTGCAACGTGTAAAAATTTCTGGGTAGTTTCTTGAGACTATCGGCCGTACGCAAAAGAAGACAATGCATTGTTAATTATACAATACAATCCATTGTTAAGTAAATTGATATTTTCTATCATATCATTTTATACTTAAAAGATGTCTTTAAATGCAGCAAATAGTGATTCATGTTGCATCTTAAATTATTCGTAAATCTTCCAGTCTTAGTTCTTAATAAGATCTTATTGTTCCTGTCTCTGAATTAAAAAATTTAAATAAAATGCACAATAAAATTCATAAGAAATACTAAAGAAAAAAATATGTGTAAATATAAAAAGAGTTAATGATCTACGAAAAAACAAAAACAATTATAAAAGGATCAACATTCAAATACTCTCTTCATTAGTTCACAACATTTTAAATTATAGAGGCCACACTTGACTGCCAAGGAGGGACACTCTTGCTCTTAGCAGAACGCGATAAATGGCAATAAAAATAGTTGAAAAAAATAATTATGTTGTCATGAATTTTATAGTTTATTTTGCTTCAAAATAATTTTTTTTTTATATATTTGACTACTCAATTGAAATTGTAATCGTTTTTGTTCATCAAAATCTATAAATTACCACTGCGTTTCCAATGAAAGTCCTTAAATCATAAAGTAGTGTTTCGCATACATTTTCTCTGCCAACGTTTTTTTAGCCCTAAACTATTTGTTTTCTAATGTGTACTTTAATTAGTCAAGCACGAGTTTGAAAAGTGAATTTGTCAATTCGGATTAATGTTTTTTTTTAAATAATATTTTGTTAAGGAAGTTTTTAAGGAGAAGGCAATTACACCAGCAGATCGGAACAGTATTGTTTTCTATGGCCGCCACATTATCATCATCGGCATTCGTGCGTCTGTTTTCTTTAACAAGTACAAGAGATGAAGTGTTTCTTGTATTTTTTAAAAACAATGGCCCTTATTATGATTTTCGACGTCGACGTCACACCAAGTCGACATCAATATATTGGCAATTGTGGGATCGTTATCGAGAACTATTAAATATTATTGATAGGATAGTACTACTACTATGGCTTATAAAATTACAATTGGCCATCGATATTAGTTAATTATTGCCTATTACGAGTTCAGAACTGCTGTGTTTTTTACTGTCGACATGATGTGATGTCGACGCGACAATCATAATAAGAGGGAATATCAGAGTATGTTGGAGTGCAACTCCCATTTATGTATTCCTTATTTGTTTTGTTCTCTCTTATTTTCCTATTTGCAAAATATTATCTTCCATTTCGATCATGTTGGTGTCTACGATTTATCTTCAAATATAGTCCTGAGTTTACTTCAATACATATAAAGAGAACATGGACGAACTATTTAAAAATTTGGATATTTTGGTATATGACCAGGTTGCATTACATTAAAGGTGCCATATTTCCCCCATTATGCGACTCTCAGTGGCGAAGTAGGAAAGGTTACAACATTTATTCTCTTCTTTAAAAGGAGTCGTGTTGTTAAAGTAATTGTAGTGAAAATCAACAGAAAAAATCATCAATCATTATTTTGTAAAATCAACCCTACAAAATTTTAAAATTGACATAAAATCGTCACGTCTTCTACCCATATCTATTTGTGCGCTCATAAATGCAGTACTGCGGTGTGACATCAAATCAAATTTTTCTTAACTGCAACAGTGAAGCAAATTGTGCCCAAAAATATGTCAAATACGAGTGATATACTTACAATAGTTACATAATAAAAGAGCACTGTTTGATTTTTATCGATATAGCGAAAAAATTTTGCTTTTCGGTTGCAGCTCAACACTGCATTTACGAACGCAACCTATATGTTTGATGTTTTTTACTCTTGCTTGTGTCAGCTCATGAGGCGGTCCTTAAGGGTACTTTGAAAGTTTTTAATAACTTTTTTTTGAATCGTGAAGGATATTTGAAAACTTAAACAAATAAACAACAATAATTCTTTGTTTTAATTTCATTTGTTTACACTATATAAATTTTGCAAAAAAAAAAACAGCGAAAAACGTTTTTCAGCAAACGAACTCGAGCCAGGCAATCAAATTACAATTCACTTTTAATATATTTTTTACATCTCACTTATTATTCCAAATACTGATATGAATTGATTGCGCCAAGAGAGAAAATGTAATAGAGAATAATCTACAAGTGGGAAGTTTTGCCACGCCTGCTTGAAAATGTATAAAAGCGGGCGTTAATTCTTAATTTTAATCAATAATATTTTTTGTGATTTTTTATAAAATAGTTGAGCATGATCATCATGCGTTCAATTTTAATTTTTACCACTTGTTCTCGATGAAAGTGCATGAGGAATGCATTCCAAGATGTCCCTTGATATGATCTGTGGTATTTAAAGAGTTTTATTAAATAACAAAATTTATGATTTAAATTTTTCGAAAATCCCATGTGTAGAATATTTTTATGGAGGGAATTATGAAAAACTAACCCTAAAGAAAACATGTCAATCGTTTTCATGTAAATCCGCCTATTCCGCTAAGTACGATTCAACGAAATTTTCTTTGGCTGTTAGAAGAGAAATCTATATAAATCTTTCCTATTTTATTGAAATGGGACTGCACAAACACAATCTGACTGGTCACAACTTTATTTATTTATTTATAAATTCGATTAGCCCTAGAAATAATTTCCTTTGGCCTGAAGGAATGGCATAATAAATTTTTCTAACCCTGGTTGGTATTAACATTAAAAAAAAATCTTAACGGAAAAAATGTTGGACCAAATTTTATCAATCACGTCACTAAATCGAAACAAAATTTCGAAAAATTTCAAAATTTATTTTTGTTTTCTTACACAAACTTTAAATATTTTAATAGATAAAATATTTGTATACGTTTCATTCCTTGAATGAGAAGCAAAAGCAAATTATAAATTTTTTTTTTGGAAATTTTGTTTTTGTTTTTTATATAAATTTCACTTGTTGACGTGACTTACAAAATTGTGCTCTTTATTTTTTAAAGGGGGAAAAAAATCAACAAAAATAAAACAAAAGTAAAGCACATTTTATAAAATTGTAAATTCCTTTTATTTAGTAATTATTTTTATGAAAAAAAAACTAATTTTAATACAGCTTAAAATTTACAAATAATAAAAAAAGATTACGAAAAAAATTTTCAAGAAACTTTAAAATCCTTTCTTATAAAATTTTTTGTATAAATTCAATTATGGAATTGCTTAACAAAAACTTTTATTAAGCTTTCAGTAAATTAAATAAAAAAATAAAAAACAAACAATAATGAGAAAAATAATTCACATTTGATATAATTATTTTTAAGTTTTCAGTTAAAAATTATAGAAAAACAAACAATAATTTAAAAAATATATGTATGTTTGAAATTCTGGTGTTTTTTTTTCTTCTATTTGAGATATAATCTTAAAATTCTAAATTATATGTAATAATTAAGCATAAATCACAAAAATTAATATTAAGATTTTTTTCTTTAAATTTAATATTTTTATGTTGAAAATGTATATTCGATTTCGTTTTTCTTTTCTGACTCAATTAAAAAGACAAACGAATATAATTTAAATAAAATTCAAATAAAAAATAATAGACGTCCAAATTGCAAACGCCTTTGTTTGTGGTTTTAGGATTTTAAAATGTCCTTTAACGCATAGTGAAGAGAATAAGTAAATTAAAGTCTTTTAGTGGGAATTTCTTCGATAGAACCATGAAGATAATGTCATTTGTTTGAGTTTTAAGAAGGAGTTCATGTTTTTGCGAATAGACGTGATCCGAAAAATTGTGAAAATTTCATGTGGATTTTCCAAGGTTCTAAAAAATATAAAAGAATTTTTACTTGGGAATAAAAACCATATCCCAGAGAACTTTTTATAGGATGTATATAAATGGTTGTCAAGTTTAGCACCACGAATTGTTAACAAAATATCATTTATTAAAATAACAAAAAATAAAAAAAAATAAAAATAATAATAAATACTTAGTAATGAATGGAACAATTATGGATGGCAACCGAATCTGTAATGCCTGGTAATGGAGAGTTGCAAATTTCTATTGGTTTTTTAGCGCCTTTTTGGCGATCACAAATTTATATGGACTGACTGGCAGGCAACCAACTCAACTGAAATTCGGTTATAGCCAATATTCCAAGCTTTATCATCAAATACCTCCGTATTCAAAATAAATTATGGAAAGTTTATAAACAGATCTCCATATGAATTTTTTTTTATAAGCCTTTCTTTCGCGTTAATGAGCACGCGAATAAAAACATGTTAATCTATCAATTTATTACAATGTTGTGCTCAAGGCCAATTAATTAATTTTATGCAAGAGCCCACCCACCCAGTCAATAGTAAAGTCAATTGTCAATCTCTATATATAATTTTTTTTTATTCAACTCTTTCATAGAGTTTGACAGTTTTGCATTATTTACACGAATTCGTCCATAGAACTTTATTGGGTCTTTAAAACATTTTAAAATCCCAGATCCACATTATTTGAATTTGCTACAAGGAACCGAAAGCCCAGTATAGGCTAAAATACAAGCCATTGTAAATAATTAAATGCAAAGCAATAAAATAAAATTTGATTACCTGACCCATTCATTGAGTGCTAAAACTGCCGGCTTAGAAGTTTTCCTTTTTTAAGGAGCTAAAGGCTTTTTTTGTTGTTATAGATTTTTATCGTAAATACTTTAGTTTTATAATATGTTATAGTTTAATTTGTTTAAAAGCACATACATACATATTTTATTATTTTCTCGTTTCGATAAAGTTACAATACCTTTGCAAAATCACTTTACAACTTTGCAATATATTTTATATGCATATAAAAAAGTATAAAAACCCTTGCAAATTATTATTAATATATTTTCCCAAAATTTTGTTTTAACTAATTTCTTATTTCTTATAATATATTTAAATGTGTATGTAAATAATCTAAAATTTTGTAAGAATGTAATATTTTTTGCGTTTAGATCGTATGTGTATAAAACTACATTTAACGTAAATTTATCAGTTTAAATCCTTAAACACTATTTACAAACTGATTAATTTGTTTTTTAATAGTAAGATTCACTTTTGTATTAAATAATAATTTATTTATTTCATTAAATATATTATTTAGTATTATTATCAACTAAATTTTCTTTCAAAAGGGATCCAAATTAGTTTCTAGGACATTTTTTCATTCCGTAATGTTTCTTTAATTTGGTTGGTTCAATTAAATATATATAAATTTCCAAAATTTTATTATTATTATTATTACAATTACACTAAAGACTTTTTTGCAATAGAATTTTGTTGAGTTTAAGTTGTCAAAAGTTGATATCGGTGACATCATATTCTATATGTAATAATTACATAAATACGAGTATATGTGTATCTAAGGAAAGTTATATACTCTTATTAAGTATTATATTCCGATAACTTAGTTTTCTTTTAGTTATAGTTATTATTATTTAATTTACATCTAGTAATAAATTTAACTTCATCAGTGCTTTTTTATGTTGGCATTTATATGTCTGTATGTATATAAATAATGTTATTGTGATTATTTATGATTTCCTTGATTGAATTAATTTTTTCATTTAATTTTTCTTTTTGCTTAAGTTCTTTCTTTCAGTGTGGTCTTATAGGCTTAGATTGATTAATTTAGAGGAAAGAAGTTAAATTTAATTATTTATGTATATATATTAAAAAAAAAAACAAAATTGTTTAATCGGTGAGTGTTTGTGCCACTAAAGCGAGTTGCTCTTTAAGGACACGGAATGATGGACGATCTTCAGGACTATGAGACCAGCATTTTTTCATGACCTGTAAAAGAAACATAGAAAACATGCAAAAATATTTATAAAAATTATTCACACAATACATTAATAACTAGAGGTGTTGTCTTATCTTAAACATACAGCGCTCGCGCTTACTTTTATCCATGTTTGACCCTTTTTTAATTAAATTTAATGATGACGTCTGTGGTTAATATAAATAATCTGTTCTTTGAATTTTTGTTACTAACCAGAATGACTTTCTTATTTATTAAATGTTACAAGACCTTTTTTCGTTTGTTGTGAAACTGACCAGACTCTTATTGGAGACTTTCGATTTTAATCTGTCCACGCTGAAAGTGACAGTCCGAAGGACAAATTTTCAATGTAATGCGTGGTGCGTTTCACTGGCATATCGACCACAAATGCATACACTCTTAATGAAGAACGAGTCGCTCGTAAATAAATGCGAGTTTCGGCAACAATTTCCCAGATTTCATTAGAACACATTCCATTATAGTAACGTAATCGATGCTCCACTGTGTCAACAGTACTGGCTACAATACTGAGCCTCTTTGCCACGTTTGTACTCGATGGAGTAGCTTCAAAATAGACTTTGAAGCATCGGCCCATACATGAGATTTGTATTCCACTTTCGGCCGGATATAGGTCACATAAATAGTAAGGAGATCAGAAAAAGTGAGAGATTGGTATCTCCTATCTTGAACGAAAAGCATTTATTTTTCCTTCATATTTTCTACAAATAGTTCTTAAGAGGCACTTTTTAGAAAATTGTTTGGTCTTTTTTAAAAAAGAATTTATTCTACGTTTAGAATGCAAATTAGTTATTGAACACCTTAAGAAATTGCATTCAAAAACACTACATACACGTATTTTATTGGCAACGTAATCGTGTTCAAAAACCACTTTGTAGTTTGTGTTGTAGAAAAACGATTACAATTTCATTCGAGTAGTCAAATATTTAAAAAAATTATAAATTAGTTGAATTGAGTTGAGGTCTTCTTTAAAAAAAACAATATATTTATTTTTTATGAAAAAATAAATATATTAATTCAATTATAAAATATAAATTCAATTAATTTATAAAAATAAAAATGTCGAATAATATTCCCTCTTATGATTTTCGCGTCCACGTCACATCAAGTCGACAGTAAAAAAAGACAGCAGTTCTGAACTCGTTGTAGGCAATAATTAACTAATATTGATGGCCAATAATTTTATAAGCCATAGTAGTAGTAATTTCCTATTAATAATATTTAATAGTTCTCGATAACGATCCCACAATTGCCAATATATTGATGTCGACTTGGTGTGACGTCAACGTCGACAATCATAATAAGGGGGATTATTTTTTTTTAATTATTTGAAAAGAAAAAAAGTAACTTTTTTCATTGAATATATGTTTTTTTTATATTTTATAATAACTCTGTGGTAATTAGAGAAAAGTGCCTAAGCCGACTTAAGCTCAAAATGATTTGTCATTTCAAAAGTGCCGCTTAGGAAATTTAACCATTTTCCCCAAATTTTTCACAAAGTTGCCGTGTAATGAAATTCTGCTCGTCCTTTTTGATGTACAGTTTCATATGGAACAACAATTTATGAATTTGTGTGTGATAGTTTGTATAATTTCAATAAAACAAATAATTTTTTTGACTTGGACTGACATGACGACGACAATAATTAAAATAATAAAACAAATGCTTTTTTCGATAAGTGACCGCTATGGGGGATTTGACTAGACACGAAAAGTTATGAGTGCCACAAGAAAAAGCAATTGCGGCCCATACGAGTACATTTTTAAATTTAATATAAAACAAGCAAAATAAAAATTATCTTCATTATTGAAGCTTAAGGTCTTTTAATAGCGATATTTTGGTACTATTCGATTAAAATCTTTATTAAGATACTAAACAAATATAATATTGATATCAATATTAAAATGAAAGAAACGATTTAAGCTTAAATAATGAAAGTTAATTAATTAAAAGGGCAAAAAAAAATAGAATAAGTATTAAAATAAAAATTATTTTCGAATTGACGTTGACTTTAAAAGCGTACCGCTCCATGTATGTATGTATATGAATGCGTACGAATGTTTATATATTTGATTAATTTTAGTACTTACATCGTAAATTTCTTTAGCACATGACTTTGGTTTTTCTAAAATAATACCACGTTGGACACGTTCAACAACTTCGGTATTCTTTAGACGGCCATAAGGCATTTTGCCGCATGTGAACACTTCCCACATAAGGACACCTGTTGGCAAGATCAAGTCAATTAATCAATCAATAAAAATGCAGATTAAAAACCAATGAATAACATACCATAAGCCCAAACATCTGATTTTGAGGAGAAACGTGTATAATTCAATACTTCTGGCGGAGCCCATTTAATAGGAAATTTGGTACCGCCAGAACTAGTATACTGATCGTCTAAGACATAACGAGCCAAACCAAAATCAGCCACTTTCACAACATTTTCGGAACCCACCAAACAATTACGAGCAGCCAAATCGCGATGTATATAGTTGTGACGTTCCAAATAGGCCATGCCTTTGGAGACCTAAATATGAACGAAATCATTATTTTTTTTAATAGAAAATACTTTATAATAGACAATTTACCTGTATGCACATATCGAGCAATAAACCCATATTACCAATCAATGTTGTCTCATGGCGCCTGAGATAATTCAATAAGGAGCCATGTTTCATGTATTCAGTGACTATATAAATAGGACGATGTTTGGAACAAACACCATATAATTGCACCAAATTTGGATGTTGCAATTTGGTCATAACTTTGGCCTCTTCAATGAAATCATCCTCGGACATGGTGCCCTCCTTCATCATTTTAACGGCAGTATCAATCGAACCGCGCCATTTACCGCGGCGCACCACACCGAATTGTCCAGAGCCAAGTTCTTCCATTAGCATTAATTCCATAGGATGTATTTCCCATTTATCTGAAAAAACGAATAACAATAATTTTTACAAATTTTTTAGGATTTTTTAATATTTTGCATTTAAAAAATGCTTTTTTTCAATTTACCATGAGATAAACCGGCTGTAGGTGGTACAGGACGATCACAGGGTGATGACTTTAAGCGACAGGCTAGACCTCCTGAATTGTGTCGATGATAGTTGATTAGATCCGGTATAGTTTCGCAGCAATGTTTTTCACTTAAATAATATTCTCCGCGAGCATTTTGTTTAATGTGATAGTGTTTGACATGTGATTGGGGACTGCAAATAAACAAAGATGAGAAATGATTTTTATATACAAAAAAATATGAAGAATTAAGTTGCATTTTTAAAACTTTTTTTGATTAGCAAATTAATGAATTAATTTTTATGTCATATTTTTCTGCTTTTTTTCATTCCATTTCCCTAAAATTTATAATCGTTCTGCAAAAATCAGTACAATTTTAAAATGATCTCCGCTACAATGTATCCTTCATTTGCAGCTAGAAAATGATAACTCTAAAATTACAACAGTCGTGCGAAAAATTCGTACATGCAGTAGATTCGCGAAATTTGCCCGACTCGGAAAAGTGGACACTTTTTCTTTACATTGACCGCTCGAAAACGACACCCCTAATAAAAAGTGATATTTTATTTACAAGGATTTTTTTATTTCATTTTTTTTTTCTTTTATTTGGAGAATCCCAGCATTTTATGTTTACGTTAGACTTTTTTTAACAAATACATGCACACGCATGTTTTAGCTCTACTGATTTAGTTGTGATATGACAATTGAAATTATGAACAAATTTGGAAACATGGATCACCCTTAGAAAAAAACTGATTCGCGTTTTCGTGGTTCCACTGTATTTCCTATGAATATCTTGCATGCCGACCTCTTGAGAGAGGAGTGTGATTTATTTTATTTTTCCTAAAAATACAGCTTCATTTACATATACTTATATTTATTTTTTAAGCCCAACAAATTCTTAATCAGGGTGCTTTTAATTTTTTTTACCATGAAATACTTCGGAGCATGGCAATTAGAATCGTTTTAAAGGACTATTTTAAAGAAAATATAAATAGTTCTGAATGCTTCAAAATTTTCATTATTTTCTTCTTTCTGTAAATACGAAAGAAAATGTATACTGAAAACAAAACAAAATTTCAGTTTTTTATTACAACTTTTAATATAAATGCTCGAAGGAAATTTTCTTTCGCATTTAGAGACGCAGACAGGCGCAGTTACACATTTTGAAAAATTTAATAAAGAATTTAAAAATTTTAGAGTTTTTCTTTAATTAAATCAATGCAATTAATACCAAACATTCTTTCTATCCCTGGATTTAAATTTTTAATTTAAAATATCATGCGGTCTAATTATATATTTTTTTTCGATGTCTCTCGATTTAGATCTGATCGGTTTGAAAAACATAACTTTGAGGGAAACTAACCTGAAGAACAATATATTGTGTATTTTTCAACGTTAATTATAACGAAGTTTTAGCTTCAAAGAAATATTGTGCTGAATGAAAAATGAAATGAAATTTTGAATTCGTTTGCATCAAAAATGATTACGATAAATTTCCTCTCAATTTTAAGTATATTTTGTGAAATTACATATTTAGCGATAAGTTAGAAATAAAAATTGCATCAACTTACACTTTGGTATGCAGCGATAGTGTGTATAAACCTTTTGTTGATGATTTACGCACCACAAAACAGCCTTCTTTATCACCCTGTTTTAGCAAGGATTCAGCCCGTTGACGTGACATATCACCAACGTACCACCTGCAAAAAAAGGAATTAAAATAATTAGTAATGCAAAATTATTATTATAAATTATTTTACTTTTTAGTCCATAAATATAAATAATCTGGCTTGAGGTAAAGTTATATTTTTTAATTATTTTTTTATTTTAAATCCAATATTTTGCTAAACAAAAGCCTCTTCAGGGAAATGAAAAAAGAACATAAATTTTTATGGCAATTTTTATTATAGTATTTAAATTGATTTTATTTTATTGAAAGTCTTACACAACGAAGTAGCGAAATGTTTTAGATTCAATGAATTAAATTTTTTGGTGAAAATCTGTAACTCAATCCATCTCAATATTGCAAAATTATTTTTCTACAGCCCACGTATCTGGACTCAAAATTGATCTATAACAAGTGAACTCTATTAAATAAAAATTTCGTGTCGTTGTGGCTATTTCCCGCATTCGATTTATAGACGTTAGGTTTCCTTAAGACGTTGATTTGCGTAGAAATCAACAAGGTTCCGACCAATATGTGAAAGGAAGTGACCGTAATAAAGGCGAAGAAGTGATGAAAAACATTTCTAAAGAATCGATTCTCGCAATCGTCTTTATAGATCTCATATGAATGAGATAAAATCCCAGACATAGTGATCAGATATAACAGAATACTGTGTCGGAAAAAATTTTTAGATAAATGTTTCAATTATCTTGTGTTCTATTTAAATAAAAATTATAATTAATGTTAAAACCCTTCGAACTTCATTGCAAATTGTAAATAATTTGATTTCTTTAATTGGTT
This sequence comes from Germaria angustata, assembly GCA_963681545.1. Lineage (NCBI taxonomy): Eukaryota > Metazoa > Arthropoda > Insecta > Diptera > Tachinidae > Germaria > Germaria angustata. The sequence goes on along the minus strand of OY812999.1, from coordinate 19,078,979 downwards.
TCTTACATTCTTGCTTTATTAGCCTGTCGAATGATGTCGAACATAATCGTTATCACTTGAGTTACTGTAACTGACACGTTCCTGCTGATCATATCCTCCCAACAACCAGCGGAAACGTATCGTTGTAGTGGCATGTAAATGAAGAAAAAGCAGATTTTCAGCCCACTGACTTCTCATTTTATTTATTGACTTTATTTACTTACTAAGTAAATAAAGTAGATCGTTAGTAAGTTATATTAAAAAAAAAACTTGTGCATTCGTAGCTACTGTAGTTGCACAAAACTGTTTAATTTTGAAAATTGTGCGTTCGTAAATGCAACAGCTACAAAAACTTGGCAACACTTCTTGACGTCAAGCCTTTCTTATGGAACGGTCGCATTTTTTCTTAAACTAGCATAATAAATTACTTTCTATTGCCGTGAATTGCGACGTGATATTTTCAATTTGTTTTCAAGAAAATAAAGTAAATCTGAGCAAAATCAAACAAAAAGATTTCATATTTTGTACAAAATTAAAGAGTGGAAAGAGGAAGTAAAATATTTCTGACAGTTTTGAATTGTCGTAAAATAATAATAAATTTTTTTAAAAGCCCTTCTCTTTGTTTTTAGTGATTTTATACCACCAATAAATAATCTTTTGATCTTTCTGTTTTATAGATTTTTTAATCAATTTATAAGCAAATTTAAATTTGAAATTGAATATTTGCAGTACGTTCAAAAATGCAAACTTTTCGCAGATGTTAAGCAGTAGCACAGCAGCATCTGACACCCGTCATCGTTACCGCAATTACTGCAAAAGGAGAGCTTTTTATGTCTTGGACAGAATTATTAAGTGAGGAGCCTACATAAAACGTGTGCACTGTCTCGGCCTTTATTTAAATATCCCTCACAAAATTTCAAACTATTAGCATTGCTTCAAAATTAGTTTTCTTTAATTATAGACTAATACGGAAAATGAAATTTGAAATTTAAAATAAAAAATTAAAAAATTATTTTCCATCTGGATGCTTAACCCTTAAAAGCTTCAGCTCAACTCAGCACATTTCTAATTTTTCTAAAATTCATAATTTTTCATACGTGTACATGCGACATATTATGTACGAGTATTCTAAATAATTTTTAAGAGAAAAAAAATTTACTTAAGTTTTAAATATGGTGTACTATCGATAAATCACTAATGTGCCACATGTGGTACGCCATACATTTAAGGGTTTAACTAATAAATATTTAACATTGGTCTTGGATTTCCATTATATCAGCGAATTCAAAAATTTTCGACTAATGACTTATTTGTTTAGCTTCCGGACTTTAAACCTCTACCTGTGGTTCTTTTTAAAATATTTCTTATACTCACTCGTATCTTTCCAAGCCCAATAAAGCTTTGGGCTTAACGTAATTACTGGGTATGTAGCCAACGTTACCCATGGCATCCTTAACTTTCCACCAATGCTCTTGGGAATCATCAATTACTTCATATTCAGCATTCTTAAACAGAGAGAATATTTAAATCAGTTTAAGGATACAATATATTTTTTCAAGTGTATCATACCTTTTCCAATGACAAATCTCCTCCTTCAATGGCTTTAAAGGGATATAGAGCAACGACAATTTTAACAAAGTGGGAAGTGTCCTACACAAGAAAAATACATTAATTGTTAAAAACCAATTGAAACGAAAAAATACTCGTATTCAAATAGATCACCTTGGCTTTTGAGTTTGGTGTTCCTGGAGTTGGTATACCACCTGGCATTGTGTTATCCAATAATGAACCGTTACCGTTTAACAAGTTTGGCGACTGTTTAAATGTGGATACCGATGACTATTCCAGAAAAGAAAAAAAAACATTTATAAAATAGAAAAATAAACTGTTAATTTTCGAGATATTCTCCTATAGAATTCTCATATGCTCTTTGAACATGATTTGGCTGAAGAGTACTGATGATTGCAGGCATATACTCAACTAAACCAACAACAATAAAATTAAAATTTAATAAAATGACATATTTTGGTATTTGTTGAAAAGAAATATCTAGTGGAGATGGGCCTGGCTTAAATAATTTGCGTAAAGCAAACAGGAATGTCAGTAATAATTAGTCTGGCTAGATTTTGGTTAGTGCATTTGTCAATTTAGATAGAAAATTTTTTCAAAATAATAAATATATTTTTTAAAACATTTTTTTATTGAGGAAGAAATAAGAGTAGCCAATTCTTGCAGTAACAGAACGGAACAGCACTGTTTTTGATGGTCACTACACCACAATCATCATGATATTTCCATGATGTGTTAATTATCGGTAGCTTTTTCTCATATATTCTTCCTAAACACGTAATACGATGTTCAGACATGCATTTTAATTGAAGCAATTTAATTTTAAATTAAGTTATCGAATTCGTCAAAGCGAATTCATAATAGGTAAACCCACCAGCATAACAAATACAACTCTATAACTTTACTCAAAGTCAAAAACAGCAGAATAAAAGTAGAAAGTAAAGGAAAATATTGCAAAAGTACGCGAAATATATAAGCAACGTATTAAAACAAATAAAAAAAATTTGACATTGAGCAAAGAAAAAATTTTTTTTAAATTTTCAGTTGTGCTGTCAATTCTACCTGTTACGAATTCGCCTTAGATTTTGCTGCTCAAACAAATTCAATTTAGCTTTTACTTCAATCAACATTTGACAAGTGCAAATGTTTTCTCAACATCTAAAAAAAATTCGCCTTATTTATTGTTTGTAGGAAATATATTTTAATAACTTTTCATACAAAATATGTTTCTAAAGGGTCTGTTTTTAAATATTTTTCATGACATTTAATTTTGTAATTTTACGAAATTTTCTCTAATCACTGAACAGATTTTACAATAATTGACAATGGGGACTCAATTGCAAGTGCAATTAAGTACTAATAGCGCAATTTATTAATTGAGTTCTTGTATGTCAAATTGAGTGGTAAATTAAGCCATCAACTTGAAAATGACATGAACATAACGTCGCCAAAGCAACGATATTAATATGTTTATGTTCTTGTATGTGGCGAATACGTGTTAATAATCGTGTTCAGACATGACTTTTTGTATGTGGGTTTAATTTTTTCGTTTGTTTGTGTGTCGTTATACTCTAATTTGCGTATGAATGCAGCACATGAGCGAAACATGAACATGAGCGATCTGCAGGAGCCAAATTTATGTGCGACATATAAAATGTTCAGTGTGGCGACAGCTAATTAAGGTACATGTCTGAACATAGTATAATAGTCCAATCGCCGGTTTGAGGACTTTTAAGTTTTGTTTTTTGTTTATAGCAATTTTTCTAGATTAATTAATTGCAATTTAAACAATTTTTTTTTTTTTTCAGATAAAAATAATTTTTCCCGATTATATCGTAAGCGTGAGGGACCGTAACTGATGTTTTACACTCACGTGAAAATCAAAAAGAATACAAAAACAAACGCTCCCGAAAAAGATTTTTCATCCAAGAGTTTGCCTGATCATCAGGAGTAAAAAGTTGTTCACTGCACCAACTCATTCCAATATTCAATAAGTAAATAATTAATTACCTGTGGATGCAACGACGTTGGCGTCGAGCTGCCTAAACTGCCAGAACTATTGTGATGCAAACTAAATTGACTGGTTGAGGTGGAATTATTTGGACTAATGCTGCGTTGTGAAATCTGGGCGGGTGAACTGCCGGTGCCTAAAAAGAAAATAATGGAAAAAAAGTATTTAATATTTAATAAATTAAATTATATTTAAAGATTATTATCTATAAATTAACCTTTGCTATTTTTAAACTAGATTTGTATTTTTTTTTTTTTTAAATTTTAAACTCTTAGATTTGTGATTTTATTTTAATTTTCTTTAATTATTAATGAGATGAATCCCTGAATGTCTTTTGTTTGGATTTAAAATGGTGATAAATTTTCTTTAATTAAATGCCGCTTCGTTTTGTTTTGCTCTCATGGTGAAACGAAATAAATTATTTTAAGTTGTATTGTTTTTCTAATCAAGTGTTCAATAATCTTTTGTTTCTAATTTGACAAAAAAAATATCAATGGGATTTTTGTGTGAATTCAATTGCATCTGAATTGAGTTCAAAAAATTTATTTCAAATGAGTTTAAAATCTGCATATTCTAAACAAGTATTTATGTCACTATTTAAATTAATTTTGTTTTTAAGTCGGACAGAAATGTCAAGTGACCTGCAAATACCATTATTTTAATTTCGCTGATATACAACTTCCAGTTCTAAATCAGTTAAATAAATTGAGAAGACATTTTTAAGAAATCTAAATATTTTTCCTATTAGTCTCCATTAGAAGGGGATAAAAAAAGCAATGATTTCTAAATATTAATTGAATAAGTAACTAACAAGGATAATGAAATGAATTTATGACAAAAATTCCATTTTATTGTCATCTTTGTTTTAAAAAATAAAAATAATATAAGAATTGGCAGTTGGAGACACTCTATTATTTATAAGAATGCCTGTTGGAAAAATAGTGAACGTTGGCTCTATTTTATTTAAGAACAAAAGTCTTATTATCCTTTAATTTTCCAACCCATATTTTTTTAAAGTTCTCCTTTTCACGACAACAAATGATGAAGGATCATATAGAAATGAAAAATTTTAATAAAGAGTCACACCATAATTATTTTGTCCTGTGTTTTATCTTGGCCAACAAAGATGGGTTGGGTTATTACATTGTCAAGGACGCATTTGGCTTTATGGCCTTCAGATTTTGCTAAAAGAAACATTTTTGAAAGTTTATAATGATTTTCAGTTCAGGGGGTTGCGAGTTACAGTCCCCATCCGAAAAGCGTACAACCATTTCCGAAAAAAATCTATTCAATTGTTAAAATAATCATTATTTCATTTTAAATAAAAGAATTAATAATATTCATTGTTTGCATTGCTTAATTTAGTAGGTTACTTTTGCAGATTTGGCAGGACAAAAAAAAAGCACAACAGGTGCACATTTTTAATGTATACAAGCATGTACATATACGTTCAATATCAATTTATTGCTCGTTAAGGATCGCAATACTTATTAGTTTTACTAAAAGCTCAATTTCTTTGCTTTTAAGGTAGCATAATATTTTAAAAAGCGATGTAAAAATATAAAATAAAAAAGTGGTGGGAGTGGCAAAATTATCCTTCATCATGAACTCTATCATCTCACCAAATTTCATGCAGCTGCCATAAAAAACACGTGAGTTATTAAACAATTGGCAAAAACACTTCATGCTAGAGAATGCCAAACTTTGATTATCCCTGAAAGTATGCTTCAACAAAAAGTAACTGCAGAAAATTCGCATTTTTCAAGTTTGTGTCTGGAGTCTTTCATTTGCAAATTGCAAATGAGTTTACAAAGACTCAAGACACGAACTTGAAAATTTCCGATTTTCCATGAGCTTTTTATAATCGCATCGGCGGATTGTTCTCATTTGTTGGTGCGATTTTTAGATGAAGGCAAAATATGTATACGAAATTGAAATTGAATTTTTTTCCTTATTTTCACACATTTTCTAATAACAGCTGAATAAGCTTAATTATTCGTATAATCTTCAAAAATAGTAAATAAAACCAATATTTATAAATGTAACTCCCGTCATTGTGTATAAAATGAAAAAGTGCTTAAATCTTTTTAAATGATTTTATTTTTATGTACAGGTAACCATCCTACAATACGGTCTTCCTCAACTCGGTCTCACGCTAAATGAATGGAACACTAAGACAACCCTCGTTTAACGCTGAATGCAGGGCTGCTAGATAAAATTAGAAAGAAAAAAATCACCAACAATTTGAAAAATAATATATTATTTTTTATTTTTGTAACATAATATGCATGTATCTACTAAATAAATATTAGAAAGTCTTTTCTTTTCTTGAACTACCCATTAGCCTTCACATGACGCAGTTTCACACAACATGTAAGTTTTTTCAAACATATACACCGCGTTGTAGAAGGATTGCCTGTATTTAAAATTGTTTCTTTAGTAATTTATATAGAGACTATTTTTAAAATTATAGTATTTGCGTTAGAACTTTTCTCGTTAGATAGTTTTTTGAAAAGCAACTTTAAATTTTTTTTAATGTCCTTCCCAAAAACCAATTGAACTTCGCAATATAAATGTATGTGATCTATTTTTATTGCGATTTTTTACGATTCCAATGAGTCATTTTAACATTTTTTTCTCCTTCTCCAAATTTTGACGATTTTATCCCAAATTTACCTGGCAGCGGTATATTCATTCAATACGAAAACTCCTCCATGATCGTTAACAGATATTTTTTTGCTGTTTTTGTATTTTGATCATCAACCATCTAAAGTATTTAATAATGACTTCTAATACTTTTAACCTTGTTATTGTTATTTTTATTTTAAAAAAATTGATTCACAAATACGAAAATACAATTAAATTTATTTTAAGATGTTTCTGATGCTTTTTTAAGCTCAATTGATGAATTAAAGCACTAAATCATATTTTTTGTTGTTGTTTTGCACTGGAAATAAGTTTCTTAATTAGTGTAGGTGTTTGATAATCATATTAAAGATAAATTAATATTAATATTTTATTGTTTGTTGTTGGCTTAGCTGAGTATATGCCTGCATTTCATTGGCGCTAACCAAATCATCAGTACCCTTTTAGCCAAATCATGATTGAAAAGCATTCAAGCTCGTATACTTATGCCACTGGATACAAATACTATATGAGAATTCGAACAGAACACAATCATATTTTTCTATTTGTAATCAACAAAAACACAAAAGTATAATAGTTTTAGAAAGCTTTTGTACAAACACTTTTTGTTATTTTGGAGAATATATGGAATAACAAATTTCATAAATAAATTAATATTATTAAAAAAAATTAAACAATAGTTTATGGACAAGTGAATTAATTCTTTGTCATCTCCATTCGCATATCCTTCGCAATGCACGTGCGTATACTTAAGTTTGCCATATAATTGATACTTTTAGCATTAATCAGGTTTCTGTGAGCCTGTGAGTCCTTCTATTTATATCGTTAAAAGTCAATAAAATATTTCGCAAAGGCTTCGGTAATATTAGCAGAATCGGCGGCGAAGTAAAACAATTAATAAAATGGCTACACCTTCAGCTTAAGAAGTTTAATGCGTCTACTTAACTCAGCTGTAAACAAATAATATTAAAAAAAAACTTGGAATAGTTGAGTTGTAAAACAGAAAATTAAGCTCTCTTTCTTTCCCTCTCTCTCTCTCTCTCTCTCTCTCTCTCTCTGTCTTCTAATTTCACCACTTGTGGTAGGCTGAGTGAATGTAATTTCTCTTTAAAAAAAAGTGTTGGAAAAATTGTCTTGGACATCCAGGCAGAGGTGTAGTACTTATTAAAAATACAGTGTATAAATAATTTTTTTTTTCTTTTTTTTTTTTTTTTTGTAACAAACTACTTTCAATTTTTCAATTTATTTTTTCTTTTATGAAACAAATAAGTTAAAAGCCTTGCAATAAGGAAATTTTTATAAAAATATCAGCTCCGTTTACTAACAGACAGACAGACTTGTGTAAAAAGTGCTTATACTTATTCAAATATACATACATCTACTCGCATGTACCCAATATAAACATTAATCTAATATTTTGTAAAAAAAAATTAATTTCGGTTTTATGGTCATTTGCTTATTTATTTAAAAAATATATATGTATATAATTTGTGGTATCGGATGCATTTGCCAGTTTTTTTTTTATTTTCAAAATGCCGAATGCTTAAATTTCCACAATTTGTCCTAAAAATTCACAAAAAATTTACTTGTAATGGAAGCAGCAACAAAAAGTTTATCTAACCTCGTCTACGATTTAGCAATTTTTTCAACCTGCTTCCACGCACCACTTTTTTATTATTAAATATTTCCAGTGTTTTAATTTTTCATTTGAATGGTCTATTTTAACGTTTTCTCTCGCTCTCTCTCTCTCTCTTTCTCTCTCTATTCCGTGATTTGTGATAAGAGACGCAAACCACAATAAAAACTATGGCGTAGTTTCAATTTTTTATTATTAATTATGCGCATTCATGTGGATTTATTTTTCATTGATTGATATGTGATGTGAATTTGAAATAATTGGTATTTAATGAAGTTCATTCACTTTTATATTAAATATGCGAGTGTAAACAAACAATAAATTAGCGAGACATTTAGTAATTAAGGCAGGTTACATTAAGAATGTTAATGAAATTATTCAGCATCACGAAATAGTTACAAGTGGCTTTAGTTTATTGACGTTATTTTGGACAATAATACAAAATATTTTTTATAAAAAATTTTATCAAAATAATTCGACAGTTTTTGCCAATTGACTAAATTAAGCCGCAAAAAATATGTATATTTTTTCTATTAAATGTTGAAATACAATTTAAAATTATTCTCCTTGTATTAGAACTAAATTATAGTGAATGTAAACAAATTGTTTGATGGGAATTAAACTCAAAGCTTTCCAGTGCAAAGAAATGGAAGTTGTTCTAATGCAATGACATTTTCTTTTCCTGGAATTTTAATTTGGGAAAAAAATTTTTAATTGTTTCTTTAGATCTACATGAAGAGTATTTTTAAAAATTTTTACGAAAAAACAAAATGTGGCTATGGGAATTTTTTTTTTATTTTTCAACACTTCCATTTCTAAGTAGTAAATGATTTTTATTTAAGAACACAAAATCTACTCGTCTTAGTATATTGAAAATAGCTCATAATTCATTTAGGGTCATTAGAAAAAAGAACTTTTTAATGACAAGCCTATAAATCATTTGCATCTTTCTCTGCATCAAGATACCTGCATTTTCATGACTTCTTAGGAAGCTCTGTTTAACTGCGCCTCTCCCGAAAAATTCAATTCTCACAGCTAATCTTCACATATTTTTTTATTTTTATGTGCTAAAGAGCTAAAAGGCGTTCTCTGTTAAACAAATCATGATGAAATTACATTCCCAAAATCGAGTTCAGGTCTAGACAATAAAATTATCAATAAAAAAAATCAATTATGTGAACGAAAATCAGATTTATAATAAGAATTATAAACATAATAATGTAAAATACTTTGCGAGACGAAGTACTTCGAAAAAAAATCGTTTAACATCTTAAACATGACTTCAGATGCAATGAAGAGGATCCAAAAAAAACATCTTTCAATGACTAGTCTGTGCTAAAATCATTGGAAAAAAAGCTAAATTATAACTACTTTTGGATTAGAAGTTGTGGATCTTATTGACTTCTTTGGAACTTCGTTTTCTTTACTGGATTGTAAATTGATAAACCAGATCACGCTGTACGTTTTTATTTACTAAGATTTTTTATAAATCAATAGATTTTTTAATTTGAGTAAATAATATTCATAGAAGTGGAGTTACATTGTACCACAAAGTAAAAAGAATGAGACGAAAGTCTCTCCATGTATAAGAAAGAAAAACTGAAATTGCGCTTGTCTACTACGTGTACTTCTTTAAAGTTAAATACAACAATCTACAACAAGTGTCGATAGATTTGTTAATTAATATATTTTTTTAAATTCATTTTTTATTACTTTGTAATACGAGTATGTGAACAAAAGTGTGGATTTATAAAGAATTAGATTTGTTATTGAAAAACATGTTTGATTTTTTTTAAACTGTTACTCGTTTAAAAATACCAGTTTTTTTTAATGAAAATTATATATTTTTTGTTGCGTTTTCAAATGCAACCATATTCTAATTTGTATTAAAAAAATTTTATTATTAAATAAATTAAATAAGCGGATATTAAAATGGATTATGTAGATGTTTTTTGTTAGAAAAAGAAGTTTTTTTTTTTTTTGTTCGAAGTTGTTTACAAATCAAAATATTTACATAAGAATCGCCATGCATTTGTAAGTTGAAAAATAAGATTTTAAAGAATTCAAAATATAAATTATACAGGAAATGATTTTTAATTTGTTTAACGTCTAGGCCAGATAAATTAATATCGTGTTATCAAAGTAGTTTTGAAAAAAAAAACGAATATGAAGTTTGGGGCCTGTCCTACAAAAGCGAAAGAAAAAAATATTTCGTTCAAACATTTATAAAAACAAATTGGATTCTTTAATTTCTATTTTTAATAAAATTTTTTGCTTTTGTTTTTAATAAAAATTTTCCAACGAAATTTTAGTTCAAATTTAGTGAAACGATCCCTTTAGTTATTTCCCAAAATCGCTTTGAATATTTTCTTAATTTTAATAAACTGATTTGATTTGTTAAAGTCTAGCATTTCGAAAAGTTAAAAAATATATACGTGTATTTCCCTATATATATTTATTGAGAATTTTATAGAATTAATTTTTAACGTTTCCACAAATTTGTATAGAAAATTTATAAATGAACGTTAATATTTAGCTGAAGTCTAGTACAGAACTAATTAATGAGTCTTGGTTTTAAGACCACGCTGGCAGCAGCGAAATGCCAAACATATAGACTTGTTTTAAAATCCACAATAAATATTGAAATAAATTTTAAATTTAATGCTCATCATGATATAAATTTGTTTGTGTCTAAAACACGGAGAGAATTTTTATAAAAATTACTTCATTTTAGTAAATAATTTTTCCGACTTTGTTATCAAATGTAACTACGAAACTATTTATCCAATTTCCTTTTTCCTTTATTTATTTCTCGAGCCTTTAACAAGATGTTTCCAACTTAATCCATTGTTCGCAATAATTTTTGAATCATCCCATGATTTACTTTGATGTCAGCAAGTTCTTTCTTTACAGACCTACGCCAGGTATTTTTGGGTTCTTTCTCTTTGTCTACTTCCATGTGAGTTCCATTCCAGCGCCATCCTGCTTATATTATGTACTGGTTTTCTTAAGGTGTGTCCTATTCATTTTGTTTGTTATTGTGTTGGGCCAGTATATGCCACATATAATGCGAAGGCTTTTATTTATAAAAACTTGTAGCCGCTGATTGATGGATTCACTGGTCAGCCATGTTTCACTTCCGTATAAAAGGGTCGAGTTGACACTTGTGATAATTATCTATAATATTTTATTATTCAATGAAATTCATTTCTACTGAAATTTTCAATACAATAAGTGAATCGAATTATGAGTAATAATCTTGGCATTACGAAATTTAAAGCTCAGGACTACACAAAATAATTGACTTCACTATTGGATCATACAGGATTGGAATCATTTTGACATCCTATCACAATGCTGGTAATCTAACCAAGTTCCATAATTCTGTTAAAGTTATTAGGGAACTACAGTCATCATCTCGATTACGATTGCAATGAGATGAAGAAAGTGATTCTTTGAAAAAATTTAACTGAAAATTGTACGTATGCCAACTTTTTTATTTATAAAAATATGAATTTTGAATATGAATTGCATGAAGAAAATTGTAAATCCATTATTACACATAAGGCATACATTAGGCCTGTTCTTTGGTAAAAGCTTTTCTAATTGTTAATGGAAAGCGTCCATGTACTTGAAATTTTTTTAACGAGACAGCGAAAATAGGGAGTATAAGAAATAAATAAGAGACTCGATATAATAAAATTGAAGAAATCAAATAAACATATTCCAAAAACAGAATCTTTTTCATTCATTCATTAAAGAAAATTAGAGTTACGGAATTCGGGTAATGACAACTTTTGCGACAAATTGATACCACGACAAAAAAATTACCGATTGCAACTTGTTAATAGACATAAAATTTAAAATGCTTAATTTTTTTCCAAAAGTCGTAAAATTAAAAAAAAAATAGTCTCTCTCAAAGTACCATTTATATAAATTTTAAATGTGGCATGGAAAAAATCTAGTGCCAATTGGTGTCTTTATTTCTAATTCACGCACTTTTCCTAATGGTGGTTTTAGACGGCACGTTTCTTACATCTGACTTGTCAAATTTCCCATTACTTTACTAAACTTTGAAATATTGCTTCTGTAAGAGTCAGATACAATGTCAGATGGAAAATTTTCAATTACAACGTATTCTATTTTCTAAAACTTCAATTATTTAATCCTTGTTCAGATAAAATAAAAGACTTAAGACACATACGTTGTAAAATTCTATTCACCTCATGGTAAATGAAGAACTTAAGACACATACGTTGTAAAATTCTATTCACCTCATGGTAAATGAAGAACTTAAGACACATACGTTGTTAAATTCTATTCACCTCATGGTTAATGAAGAACTTAAGACACATACGTTGTAAAATTCTATTCACCTCATGGTTAATGAAGAACTTAAGACACATACGTTGTAAAATTCTATTCACCTCATGGTAAATGAAGAACTTAAGACACATACGTTGTAAAATTCTATTCACCTCATGGTTAATGAAGAACTTAAGACACATGCGTTGTATGTATTTTTCTATTCACCCCATGATAAATGAAAGAGTTAAGAAACATGCAGCAGATGAATTATGTTCCACCATATTAAAAAACTTAAAACACATACATTTTCTTTCAATTTCCAAAAAAAAAATATAAATCATTTTTATTATTGTTATTGTTGGTGTAGTTATTTGCTACTATTACTTTCTGTCGGAAATGAAAACAAAAATATACAATTTTAAAATTGTATTCATTATTAATTTATGAATTTAAAAGAATATTTTTTTCATATTATAAGGTGTTGCATGCACCGGCCAGCTTGTCTTTTATTGCGAAATACCATATACCATATAAACAATATATATTATATTTTTTTTATATTACTCGGTATTTGACAATGAGAGTCACTACAAATTTCTTTGAATTCCCCGATACATATTCTTTTTTCATAGTTGGACTTGGTAGGAATATTTACATTGAAAGAGGAGACAAATTTGGTTTTTTATTGCAGTTTTTAATAAAAATATTAGATTTTTTTACATTAAATTTTGATTGAATTTAATGAAATTTATAAAAACTTATAGTTTAAATATATAATATGAAGCACTTTGCAAGTTGCTAGAAGAAGACAAACTTATTTGAAATCAACACAAAAATATGTTATTATACAACAAAAAAAGGAAAAAAAACTCCTTAATTTAAAATAAAGACATCAATTAATGTTTTCATAGATAAACCCCAAATTTTCGTGGTACATTATTTACCATATTTACTATATTCTGATTAAATATGACCAAAATAAAACCAGATAATATAATAGTGTCATTTCACTTGAGCTTAATACAGATACATTAAGTTTAGAAAACAAATAATGAAAAACAAAAATTTCTAGATAAAAAATTAAAAATTTTGGCATTAAAAAAAATAATTGTTTTGGTTTAAGCTGTCCACATCCTTGCATTACGTTGGCGCCATTACAAGTCATGACTAGACTTCAACCATCAAGTTTGAAAAGCATTAGAACGAAATACAAAATTATCCTCACGGACAACCAGTTCAACTTATTTTGAAAAAAAAAATCCACTATGCACAGACAGATAATAAAAAATATATGTACATGTATCATGATTGTTTAAAAAACTAAACTTTCCAAGAAAACAATTTTTAAATATTTGTTCAAGTTTTTAGCCAAATATAATTTCCTGAAGATAAATCCTTATAATGAGTATGGAATTATAAAAAATCAATTAAAAATTTTTATTAAAAAGACCTTGTGCTTGAGGGAGAACTGAATAAAATTAATTTTAAAAAATAATAATAATAATAATGTCAATGGTATATAAAGTGTGTATTTTAAATATTTTTTATATTAGAAAAACCAAACACTTAAATCGAGGGTTTCCTGTATACTTTTATAAAACCTCGTTAAAGACGTTCCTCAGTGGCAATAAAGCAAAAAAAAAAAACATATTTTAATACTAATTTAACTAAACAACATGTTTATACGTACTGACATTTAAATTGTTTAAATTATAATATTTTTAATGTTTGATTTTTATATTTTTTTCTTCCTCGACAGTCGTTTCAAAGTCCAAAAAGTTCACCCAATGTTTAGAATATCGGAAACAACACCTTAACTAGCCCATAAAAGAGAAGACGAGGCAACCTACCAGCCAAACAATTTCAGCCAAATGCAACAACAATAACCTCATTATCACAAGCGGTGTTTACACATGTTCAAAAGACACCTGAGGCAACTCTTTACCTTGTGACTGTGTCTGTGACTGCGACTAGTACTCGTATTAATAATTGTTATTTAGTTTTTAAAATTTTTATAAAAACGTTGTTAAACAATTGTTGACATAATCAGTGATGACATTTATGACTTACAAATAAAACAAAAACAAATTTTGTTTATAAATATTGAATTATTACATCGTAACCTTCACTCTATTAATATGAAACAAACACTTGTATGTCAATAAACTACCAAATTGAGAAATATTTGGTAATTTTCCGTTACTTTGCTTGTCATTCTTTGTCAATTTAATATTTTTTTTAATTAACAAACAGTAAAAAAGTAGAAAAAAAATTATTATTAAAAATACCCCGAAAAAAAAACGCCCACAGGCGGATGAATGGAAGTTTTTAAGAATAAATATGTATGTATATAAGAGTATGTATGTATGTATGTATACATACATATATGTATGTGCCGTCACATACTTATATACACACATGCATTCATACGAATGTATTATTCGAATTAATTAACAATCAAACAAATCAAAAGTTTAGGAATATTCGAAAATTGTTTTTTAGAGGAAAATAATTAAATTATCTTCCTCTTACAACAAGCTTTTTAGGTAATGAGACATATAATAAGAACTTTTTAACAAAAAAAAAATTCAATCGACTTCAAAGACTTTAAGAAGTTTCAAATAAATATAGTATTGTATTTATCATATGCGTTACCTGCTGAGATCTTTGAGAAATATTGTCTAAGATTTCTATTTCTAAAGTAGCAAAAAGCCACGTAAAACTTTGTGAAGTCTCATTTGTTATGAAACGATATACAAAATTAGGCAATTAATTCTGGCTCCAGGAATTTCATTATCTTGATATTAAAAGAAAATCTATGGTAGACAAAAAAGCGAAGGAAGGAATCAAATTTTTTTTGGTGGGTTCCTGTTCTGTTCAGATTTAATTAAAAAATCGTATTTATTTTTTAACGTTTGCCACGATTTGAAAAGATTACTAGCGCAGGGAATTTTCGTTAATTTTTTGCTGGAGTCACATACACCATCAGCAACCGAATAAATCCAATTGGACAGATTTTGATCAAACTTCATTACTATTTAAACAAATCATTAACATCAAGTAGAATACGAGAATTTCTATTATTCAGCTGTCATGTACTCCACCAAAAGTTTCTGCTTTTCTATTTTCCATATCACATTAAAGTTCAGTTTATGGCTTATCCGTTTGAGTCCATCTATTCCAAAAAAAAAAAAAAAGATTCGTATGAAAAGGGAAAAATTCTTAAGTCCAGGAGGCCGAATCCAATTTTGTCTGTTCCTGTTTTATCCTTTTAGGCAATTTGGGCGATTATTCATTTAGTCCAGAAATTTACGTTATGACCAACATAATAATAAAATATAGTCTTGAACCCAAAATTTTACCCTCAACTTCTATAAATTTTTCAAAATTTCAACGAACTAATGATTCAATACTAAAAGTTTTTTTAAAATTGGCCAAAACCTCAACGAAAAACGAATGCTTTTGTTTGTGTTTCGAACAAATATTAATTATATTTTTCAAAAATTAAAAAAAACATACAAACTCCTTTTTTTATAAAAATTGTTTCATATTGCGGTACAGGATTGAGTAGCATCACAGGAAGACAGGAAAGAAGTTTTTTAACTTGAAAATGTTTAACGTTTAACGTATCGAATATTATAAAATGAATATTTAAAATTTGACTTGAGGCTGTATTAGTTTTCAAGTCTACAAAACAAATGGTCCGAGGAGACATAATAGAGGCTTCAGAAAAGGTTTCCCTTCTTAACAAAAAAATTTAAAAAAATAATAAATACAAGTAATTCGTATAAAATTTATATGACCTGGAGTCCCCTTCAAAAACTTTTCCCATAAAAATGTAAGTTCTAAATATATATTTTTTTTAATTTCTAAAATATTTTTGGCGTTATGATTATCGTCGTCGACGCCACACGGAGTCGACACAAATATTTTGGCAACTGCAGAATTGTTATACGACTATATATTCATAAGCTATTACTGTTACTATGGCTTATAAAATGGCAAGTGGCCGTCAATAATACTGAATTATTGCCTACAACGAGCACAGAAGTGGCATTTCTTTTAATGTTGACTTGATGTGTCGACGACAATTATAATAAGGGAGAATAATTAATGATAACATGACTGCGTAAAAATTTTAAATATCTTAGAGTAAAAACTTTTCAAATAAAAAATAGTTTTTTGCTAAAACAAATAGAGAGACGTACAGGCAGAAATCGCATACAAAAAGAAAAAAATATGACAAGTCTGAAAGTTTATCTTTTTAAATTAAAAAGCATTTTTTTCAATCACTTAATAGATAAACGATAATTCATCCAATTATAATGGCGTTTCAAAGTACATATAACATTTGGCCAATTTTTTTCAATGTTTTTCTTTTTCCAATTTTATTGTATTTTAAGGCCTCAAAAGGTGTCCCCAACAATTTCCCAAATCGATTATTTATCTATATTGCATGAATTTTTTTTCCTTCCAAACAATTGTTATATTTTTCAAATTGCAAACCATATTTTCCAGCCATAAATCTTTCAATATATTATTTCATTGAATAATGGAAACAAAGACCACATGCATTAGAAATAATATTAAGGAAACGTTTAATCACGTATTTGTGCCACTTTTTCCCCACAACAAATTACAATATTAGAAATTGGAGCGATATGGAATAATATTACAATAGTCAAGCAAAACTTGTGTTTTTTTTTTTTTTTTTTTTTTTTTTTTTTTTTTAAATTAGAAAAAGTTATCTGTAAGCGAGTGTAAAAATGTATATATTTTTTTTAATTCATCCTCAACATGCAGTATGTTAATTTTCTATTTGTATTATTTTGAAAGAAAAATAAGCCCAGAGGTTATTTTTGAAGAAAAGGAAAAGTAAAACAAAAGGAAAATTCACTTTCTAAAAAGCACTGCCGTTTAAAGAAAAAATGTTTTCAAGTCTGATAAAAACTTGTTCGCCTTAAGTTGCACGATCGAGAAAAACGAAAAGCAAAGAAATATGTAAGTAGTTGAGGTACTTAACTGTTTTAATGCATTTGTTGTAAAATAAATATGTATGTACGAGTATGTGCATGTACACAAGTTGGCTTTGGCTCAAAACCGTAAAAGCAAAACGCCAAGTGAATGTAAAAAATTTGCAACAAAAAAATAATAATGTTTAGTTTTACAAAAGTAATAGAAATTGATTAAAATTATTAAGAAGAAAATGCTACCAAAAACTTCCATTTGCAAAAATTACAAATAACAATAACCGTAAAAATAAATCATTATAAAATTTGTGAAGTGGTCAAATAATATTAACAAAAATAAATATCCAATTATTCCAATGCGGTTTTCAAAATGTTATGAACTGCATTTTATACCATCTAATCTTTTGTTGCATAAGAAACAATATAATAATTTCAAAAATACATTTCTAACCAAAAAGTTAAAGGAACTAAACTGAAACTAATTTAATATTCGAAAATCTGATTTGTTTACCACAACAATATTGTTACGGGGATTATAATACTGTTGCAGCAAATATGCTATTCCATGTCTTTTCATCGCTTGTATTTATTCAATGAAACTGATATAAAAAATACTTTTCGTTTAGCTGCATTTCAGTTACCTGCATTTTTCGCTTAACTGCACAAAGTAAATTTTAAAGAATTTTTAAACAAATATTGGTGTCTTAGTCCATTTCCCTTAAATACATAATGCGAATGACAGCACTTTTTCAATCATTAAAATAATTATTCATATAAATGAAATTAAAATAGAAGAATAATTATTCATATAAATTATTGCGTTTTGCTGCCTCACGAATTTTAAGAAGGAAATAGAAAAAAATCGCAAAATTTGTTATTATCATTACAACAAAAATATGTAAGCCAAAATAAAAATAAAGTTAATTAGAACATTTTATTAATATTTTTTTGTATAAATTAATAATGCAAAAACAAAATGATGAAAAGATGAGAAAAATTAGTTTTTATTCAGCGCACAGTGCTCCCAAATCAAAATATCTTCAAAGCTATTAATTTTGAAACATTTACAGATTATTGAATACAAATGAAAAATCGGAAAGTTCCTATACCGTACTGCCATAAAATACCAGCAATTAAAACTAATGGTGACACTAAAAAACTACTTTTTTAATAATTTAGTTTTTTATTTTATTAAATTTTTGTATATGAAAATTCTAACAAATTTAACCAAAAATCCATTAATGCATAATCTTCGTGACTGTTTGCTTGCCAAAAGTATAGCCAATCAAGCATTGGGCTCAAAGGAAATTAAAATTGTAGCAGAGTGCCTTAAAATCCCGTCGAGGTCTAATTACACTCTTGTGACGGGCGCTTTGACCAACACCTTAACGTTTTTTAATGAAGTTTCAGGGTCAACTTTTTGTCCATGAAAAATATAGGTTATGTTTACCAAAAAATCAAATAATTATAAAATGCAATAATAATAACAACAACAAATTAATTAATTATAATAATTATTGTCATTTTTAATGTCGATGTTGGAAAAATTAAAAAAAAAAAAATTGGCATATAAATCATATTAGTTGTAAAAATTATTCAATATGAAAACAAACAAAAAATAGTCAAAACTTTTAAGCCCATTTATAAGCAAGTTTGAAATTTTATTTGAAGTTATGAAGTGTTTACAGTTCCGATATGTGCAACGTTTGGAGGACTATAAGTTTGGATTAGTTTCTTCATTATATAGTGCACAGACAAGAGCACTCACATACACCAAATTTAGTTTCAAAAAAATTAAAATTAAAAAACATAAAAAAAAAAATTCAAACAACCCCCCCCATCTTTTCCTTCTCTACCAAAATACAAATGGATTTCAGAAATCTTTATAAAGGACAGGAGGACATTAGGAAAAATAAACATTATTCGATTTCTAAACCATATAAATATTTGAGAGTTGTTCTTTTCTTACGACAAATATAACTATTGTTGTTGTCTATAGCTTTAGACAAACAAAATAATTGTCCATTTTTTTCGTAATTCCGTTTAAAACGAAAATTTATACACAGAATTAAAAGCTTCAAAGAACTACAACAATGAACGAATGAAATAAATTTATAAATTCCACAAATTTCATTTCATATTGCAGATATAATGAAAAAAAAATGTTTTGAGGATATAAAGAGAATCATTTTTGAAAAATGCAGGAATAAAATGTTGTTTGCATTTAGTGCATTTTTAAAGATAATTTTTTTATGCAAATAATATCCATCAACTTGCCATCATTAATTATCGAAAAGTCAATATATTCCATTCTCGTTAGTATTTCTTTCAACAAAATAATTGCAATTGTTCGTGTCATGCTGCAACCAATGAAAACTTCCTGACAAGTGTTTCATGAATTGGAGGTTAAGTAGTGTTTAATGATTATTTTTCAATTTATATGTACATAAATACATATATATTTTATTTTTTGCTATACCACATAATAAATGGAATTTGCACTATTAATTGTATGATTTTAAGTCGAGTAATTTTGAGGCAACAAATTCTTTTGACAGCTGGAGCTTATGACACGTTTTTTTCCTACATCTTTGATGTTGGTTTTTATTTATTATCAATTTATTTTTTTGATAATCGTTTGACTGTCAGCTCGGATTTGCATTTGATTTATTTAAACGTGTATTCTTAAGTATTTATTTTTATTTTTTATTTTTTACTATCCTCTCTTCATTGCAACCTACAATGTACTTAACTGCCTACTTGCAAAACTTTGCCGCATGTGTTAGCAATTTTTTATAAATTCAACCAACCTTGACTTCTTATGGAGTCACAAACTCTTATATGGAATTTATACTTCAAAAAAGAAACACTGAAAAATAAATAATTTAGGGAAAACAACAACAACAACAACATAACCGTTTGTATACTATATAATTTAAGATCAAAAAGTAAGAGTGTTTGACAAGCCAAGATTTTTTTTTAGTTTTCTTATAAAATAAAATACAATTTCCAAAAAGAATTAAGATTGTGAAACTCGCTAATTGTGTTAAAAATTTACCACAACCTGTTTTTTTTTAATTTTATGATTATTTGTAATAATATGTCGACATTTTGAAAAGTATTACAAATTAATCGAAAAGATTTTTTTTATTTTGAGGTCAGATTTTATAAAAAAATATTTACATTAATATCCCATTTATCGACAAGCTTTAAGATTTTAATAAATTAATTTTCTTTAAAGCGGCCTCAAAGTCACGATTATTTGAATATACAATTCAAATAAATACAATTCGAATAAATACTATCAATAATTTTTTATAAATGAAGTTTTTTTCTTCTTCAATTCTGTGCCAACCAACTTCATTTTTTATTCGAAGAAACTTTGACAAATCAAACGAAGTTCCTCTTTAGCTTTAGTCAAAAACAGTGGGTGCATTATTTGGAAACAAAATCATGTACGAGGTGTGTTCAAGGAATAAGATGACTTTTTATTTGTATGAAGAAAACAAAAATATTACAAAATTCACTGAAATTATTCGACATATTACAAATATTAATTTTTTTTGTAATTTGTTATTATTATTAATTGAATCTTCAATATTAAATGAACTAAAAAATAAGTTTTAAAATCTTAAATGTAAAATTTTCCAGCCAGTTAGAAAATTGTCGAGCACACAAAACACTTTATGGCATCAACAAATACATAGAATGCAATATAAATAAAACAGTGGACACTTATTTTCTGAATGTATATGCCAATAGTAAAATAATAAAAATTGAAAATTTTCTGCAGGTATTCCGCGAAATTCATAAAGTCACATGTCTTATAAGCAAAAATTTGCAAAAGTGGTAAACCTCGTAACAAAAAGTCTAGCACGATAATCTTAATTAAAGGTTTTTGTGAACAAGAATGTGAGACAATTTCCACTCACAAATTTGACAAATTGTTTAAGTAGAAAATCCACTGTTTGCTTGCCACTTATTGTCAAATCGTTCAATTTGGAGTAAGATAAATGCATTACGATTAATTTGAAGCCCTCTCTATTAAGCGAATGTTTTTATTTGGGGACTCATAATGCCATCGACCAACAATCCGCTTCAAATTGAATAGATATTGCAACAGAGCGGTGGCGTGGTGTAGTGGTTAAAAGTGCTTGCTTACAAAATCAAGTAACCCAGGTTCGTTTCCCGGCAGAGGACAAAAAAATGTTCACCATTGTTTTTCGGGTTTTTAAATTAATTGTCTACAACCCCCACCAAAAAATCCATTCATGAAAAGCCCCCTTACCTTAGCAAGGTACCTCACCACTACACCAAAATACACAGAGGGCGTTGTTTCTAGGCAGCCCCATTATCCTAGAACTTGCTACAGTAGACCAACAACCGATTAACAAAACTGATAAAAAGCTAAAATAACAATGCGAAAACAACTGCAACAAATCGTGAAAGATGGAAATGCTTTGTGGAAGCCAAATGCTCCCAAGAGGGGTAATGGAGAACAACAGAGTAAAGCCCATGTGGATTGCACTCGTTGAAGAAACTTTGAGAGGCGTGTTACTTGTTACAATAATTTGGCATTAGTACACAATCATTAGGCATAGATTCGCCTACGCTGCTTGCCCCTACTTACTGGTAACCCCTTTAGCAGTTTTTTAGCTCAAGAAACTATGAATTTTATAATTAATTTAATATAATGGATTATTAAAAGAAAGAAATTAAAAGAAATTCATCTCAAACATACCCAGCTTCAAAGCAGATAACAGCATCATATTTCTAACGTTGATTTATCACCGTTGGTCACACTGAAAAGCCTCTAGTTTTTTTTTATTATTATTATTATTTTTTTTTTTGAATTGGCAGCAACAACAAAGGAATTTCTGAGCTTGAATTGCTTTTTCTTTGTTACTAAAGGCTTTCAACTTGTTGTAAAATGTTGTTAGAGTTCGCAGGCAATAAACTTTCACTCAATTAATATTCAACAGTGAACACAATCAAATTAATTGATAGATTGATTTTATAAAATCGTAAATATTGATGAGTCTCGAAAGTTTTATTAAGACTTATTGCTTTTCCCGTAAATCACAAAACGAAAGTAATGTGCAGTTCTTAATTGAATGTGTGCTTTAGATTTGTTTTGTAATTTTTATCAATATATTCTTATAGATCTTTCGAATTGAAAAATTATTATTATAATACTTATTAATGATTATTTTGTTAACAAAAAAAAAGATGACAGACAAAATTTATTATTTTTTTTTTATTTATGTACAACTCGTGTTCATTTCACTTTATTTTCTTTGTAATTGAAGTGTTTTTCAGGCTTTTTTATGCTTCCTTTTATTGTTTCAATAAAAACTGCATTTTTTATTTGTTGTTTAGTTATTTTTTTAATATTTTGTTTTTAAAAGCGTTTACTATTTATTATATGTATGTGTGTGTGTGTACGTATTTATTGTTTTTCCCCTCGAATTCAAAGCACGTTTAACTGGAGGCTTGATTTTTTTCCTAAATTTTTTTTAAATTTGTTTGCCATTGATGATTAATCCCGAAGAGAACAAACACTGGCTTTTTTTTAAATAAAACGTTATATGACCTTTATAATTTGTTTATTTAAAATGTGATATAAATTTATAAATATATATATATGTATATATATATATATATATATATATATATATATATATATATATATATATATATATATATATATATATATATTTACATATATTTATATATATACATACATACATACATATTTATCTACTTTTAAATCTCTTTGGTTTTATTTATTTCTTTCAAATATCACTGCGAAGAAAAAAAATGTGTGACTTGGAAGCGGAATATTTTCTTAGTCCAACAAGTTTTAAATAGATAAAGTCAAATTACACTCAATAATTATTGCGTTAGATTTGAATTCATGTCTGTGTCTACAGACTTTTTTTCTAAAGTTGTTACTACCGGTTTAAGAAAGACTACTTTTCATAGACGTTTGTCATATGAATTTAATGACCAACATTTGCTCTCAAAGGTATGTATGTATAAGCAAATCAATGTAAAGTTGAACAGTTTACAGCATTTGCTTTAGTGGCATTTTTAAATTTGGTTTAAAAGATTTAAAAAAAGACACACAGTTTTTAAATTAAATTTCGCATTTTCAAAAAGTTGTTATTTAATGTGGTATGCCACACAATAAATTTGCTGTAATACACAAGATATCATATCTTGTTGTATTAGAAAATCCATAATTCAATGACATGAAATAAAACTAAAATAAAAATAGAATAGAAATTAATAAGGGGAGACACTTATTTTATTAGAGAAGTCTTTGAAATTTATTTGATATAAAAACTAAAATTTCCAAGTATTATAATCCTTTGTTTAATACATAATTATTTTTTTTAAATAGTATTAAAATTTGTTTTTTACATCAAATAAAACCACATTATCGCTATTCATAAATAATTTATAATGACATTTTTGGTAACTGATCCGTAAATTGGTAGGCATGTTGAATATTTTGAGATATTTGATCTATATATATATATATATATATATATATATATATATATATATATATATATATATATATATATATATATATATATATATATATATATATATATATATATATATATATATATATATATTTACATATATATATATATATATATATATATATATATATATATATATATATATATATATAGTATATATTCATTTAGTCTTTAATTAAATTATAAGTTATTTATCAGGGAAAATTAACTTTTATAACAACAATTTGTTTTTCATGTAAGAATGACATATTCATCGCTTCCAAAATGTCAATATGTATATTTTTTCGACTACCTCTATCTGTTAAATACCTTATCGTAATTCATCATCAGCCCAATTATAAATAAAAATTCCGTGTGAGTTTTTTCACATTTCCCCTTTCTCCTATAATGAATTTATTTTCCCATTTTCCATCAATTACGGAAAGGGGATGATACGGTGGTAAAACCTATATATACATATTTTTTCTCCAGCAAATTGCAAAGGAGTTATTATTATTATTACTATTATTTTTTTAATTAAGTTAAAACAAATAGAAAATATTTCAACAATTCTCGTAAGCCAAAAACCATTAATCAACAAGAACTCCACAAATTACGGACCTTAATGGACCTTAATGGAAGCCAATCCAGAAATTACATGCAGGTTGAGTGCAATTGCCTCCTAAGAATTCATTGTTCCAAAAGGACTCGAAAGGTAATACTATGAATTTTATTTGGCTTCTTTTATTTGAAATAATTAGACACAAGTTAAATATGCCAAATATGCGTAAAAGGTGTCTCGATTTTCTCTCTCGCTCTTACACTTTTTTTCTTTCCCACGTAATTTATAATTCAAAGAGCTTTTTGTCCAGAAATATTTTTTTCGTGGAAAATGATTGATATATGTGATTGGGCTGTAAAAAATTATTAAACAAAAAAATAACAATAGAAAGTTCACTTTCAATTCAGTAAAAAATCAATGGAAAAAATAATTGATACAAGTCAATATCTTCATTTTAATGACGCTCTCGGAAATTGTTTTTTACAGGAACTTTTCCTACTTTGACAACGATAAAAAAATTAGTTTGTGATTTGTTTATTAGTTGAAGAAATATCCCGAATAAATTTCAATAATAAATATTTTGAAATGTTAAAAAGCAAAAAAAAAAAACAGAAACTGTTCGAATGTTTATGAACAAATGGAGGAAATCGACATTAGGTAATCGAAGTTCTCGCTTTAGAAAGACATACAAATTCAGTTGAAAATGAAATGCACCTGGCCAGAGCCCAATGCATTCGTACTATCATAGACAAATCGTTTTGCAAAGTAACTCATTTTGTTTTTTTTAATTCTATGCTTTTTTTGTAAAAGTTTTTTTTTTTAACAAAACTAAACGCATTCAGAATTGAGATCAGTTCTTCATTATTTTATTTTCAGCTTCCTACAGAAAATATAAAGGGAAAGCGAAAAGTAAAATTATTTCAAGGGGAAAAATCAATAACGATTGGTACATGGTACAGAAAAAAGAAAAAAAGGGAATTATTTCGAAGGAAAAATATTCACTATGGGACTGTTTATTATTATTTTTCGTCATTAGATATTATTAATAAAATAATGGATGTAGAATTTATGTAAGTACGCATTTTAAGGGGCTTGTCGAGTTTTTGTTTTTATTTTTTACTAAAAAGAATCATGATCGTTAGATTGATCAGCTGTTATTTAAGAAAATCTATTCAACCTATGGTGAGCAATACATGCCACAGAGATAGATATCACGAATTTTGCAAATTAAAATAAGATGAATCGACCAGAGAGAATTGAATTCTTCACTGGTTTCATTAATTTTAATTGAATCGGGCATATTTTTCCAAGTATTGTTTTTTAAGAAGAAAAAATTTAAAACAAACATTGTTAAGAAAACAAATAGAGCGTTTATTTGAACTAATCATATAAATGGAAAATAAATAATTAGAAGATATTTACTCGAAATTAATTGTCACGTATTTAGAATTAGTCACGCATTCATTATTATTATTTTAATATAATTTTATATTTGACACTTAAAAAAAAATTTTTTTTCTCTATTACTCTTTTACATTCCTAAACTTTTTCTTTTTGTTTATCGCTCTTTTATGCGATAATGCTTTAAGGGGGCTGAGATCTCCTAAGAACATATTTCAAAATAAATTATTTTTAAGTGTTAAATGTACTTGCTGAGGAGAACTTATGTATGGCTTGAAGAAAATGTAGCCCACATTCCGAAACTAGTGGCGTTTTCGTTTCTAGAAAAAGTGCAATATTTTGTTAATGAAATTTACTGCCACACCAGATTTCGTTATCGAATCTCTCCTTTCATTAGCTAATAAAAGAAGTTGCATGCAACCAATTTCATAAAAAAATCGGTAGTGTGTTTAATTCTTGAATCGAAATTTTCATAACCAAGACTTTTATTGAAGGCTTACAAAGCATTTGAATAGATTATTGGCTTCATAAAGCTTTAATAAACTTTTACAAAATTACTATCAAGTGAAATTCGCTTCCAAAATTATTTTTAAAGCTTTGAATAACTTATAATGAATAAGGCAGTAAATATGTTGTTGGTATCAGTTAACAATAAAAGTTTTGTTAATTTAAGGAAATTCATACAAAATTTTTTTTATCATTTTCATAATAATTATGTTGTTTTCTAACTTCAGCCGTAAAATGTGTACATCTACCCTGCCTGCGGTCTCTTTAGGTCATGGATAGTGCACAATTGTTAAATGAGGTTTATTAAGTTTCATTAGTTTATGAAAAATAAAAACTAAAATGCAAAAACACATACACATCATAGTCAATGAACTACTTTGAAAGTTAGAGTTTGTGGCTTCTTTGAGAAACGCAGTCACATTAAAAAACAAACAACAAAAAACGCAGACAAAAGAAAACCCATAAAAATTAAAAACTGAGAAAATTTTTACAATTGGTTTCAAAATTAATTAAACACCAATGAAATTTCAAAAAATGTAGGTTTTTTAAATTATATATGTAAGTATGTATATAATTAATTTTTGCTACTTTATAACACAATCCTTTTTAATTCAACAAGGACTTTTGCTATTTTAATTAAAATTTTCATATCAATTAAATCCGTTTTATTTATAATTTTCTGTCATATTAATTATTTGGGAACCAAAATCATTTTTTGTGTGTAATTTTTATTTTAAATTTAAACATTTTATTTTTTATTTCAATACACTTTTTATTTCATTAGTTTTTGTCTTGTTTATTTTAGATTGATTTAAGACACACTGTATTTTTCCATGTATCGTATTATGTGTTTGAAACTCAACTGATTTAAAGTGGCTAAAACAAAACAGAAAATGCTAAAAAAAATATTTAAAAAAAACGAAATCCACAATATTCCTCAAAACGTATTATACCAACACTCTTGAAAAATAAAAGTGTTTAACACAAAGAAGATTGAATATTTTCTCATACCAAAACACTAACACAGATACTCCATTTACCAATACATTCATAAAAAATTTTTTTTAACTTTTAAAACAACAAGTGTTTTGTTGTGTGGCTGTTTGGCTTTTTACGAGTAACGAGTTACTTGCTTTTTTTTCTACCTGCGTATGAATGTAAAAAGTCTCGTGTTGGTATAAGTTTCAAATCAAAAATTTTAAATTAAAATCTGTTTGGCAGCAAGACAAAGCACGGTTGCTATAATGGACGATGGATTTAATTCCAGTTTGACGATTTTAGAAGGTCTAAAGACCAGATTCTGCCACAAAATATTTTCTTTGGGTCAGCATTTTTTTGTCATGTATCAGCAGTACATGACGGCCTTGAACGAAGCGAATTTCAAGTCTCAATCATAATTTTTAAATGCAGCCCATGGGGTTTCGTTAATTGTAGGTACTATTACAAATTGACTCCTGAACTTTCGGAAAAGTCTTCGTATTATTTTGAAAATAATGTGTCTCGGAATGAAAAACGAGGTAAAATAACGGAAATTTTATACTAGAGAGTTTTTACTTTAAGCAACAATGCAATTGTTCCATTTCTATCACAATTCAAAACGGACAACATTTTTATCATCTTTTTTTTATTTTTATTTTTTTATTATTTATTTTAAGGGTGAAAGTCTTGAATTTTATAATATTTATCCCTGAATATTTTTATAGGAAATTAACATAAAATTTTCTCCAGAATTTTAAAAATTTTTCGCAGAAAAACGCTCGTCATCAAAATAAAAATAAATACAAACAGAAAAAGAAAGCTTTGAAAATATAAACTCATTAAAAATTAGCGTCTGTATTTAATGGAATAAATATATGTATGTAAATCATTCTAAATGAATGGCATTTTTATCGCTCCCAAAGTACTCGTATCAAGAAAAGAAAATTTGCTTTTCTTTCTAATACAAATTTCTCACCGAAAAAAAGGTAGAAAAATTAAGGCATTTTACAATTTTTTATTTTAGACACAAATTTCTCAAAATTTTGCAACTTTTGTTTTTACTTTCCATATAAATTTTAACTCCGATGACGTGATTTACAAAATTAGGCCCATAATTTTCCTGAAAATCCTGCCAGATTAATTAATTTTGAATTCAATTTTTACTGGCTTAAAACCTAAGTACATTAACTCCTGGAATACCATTGATCCAATTTTTCATGCTTTTTTTTAACAAATTACGACGAGTTTTTGCATTGATTTTGTGTGGCAACTGTGCACGAATATTCATGTTTGCACGTGTGTATGTATTTTGCAGTTAATTGCATACGATGTATTCACAAAATTTACTAAAGAGAACAACAACAAACATGAATAAATAAATAAAAATAAAAATAAAAAAAATTACAAAGAGAGGAAAAGAAAAAGTGGTTTAAGAGCCACGAAATCAATGAAGAAAAATGTGTATTTTTTCTTTAAATCAAGTAATAAAAATTCACTTTTTCGCCAAAATAAAATGTAGTAAGACAAGATATAAAATACTTTTAATAAAATACTATTGCAAAAAAAAAATCAGCGAAGCAAAACCAAGTTTAAGTTGGTTAATTAAAAATTAATAGAAAGAAGACGAAACGTTTATGGAAATACAAGTGTATTTCAAAATCAAAATTACATACGAGTACATACATAAGTACATATGTATGTAAATACACCCATATACATAGGTATCAATAATATGTACATACATATATGTATGTATATTTAATATCAAATGAAAATTTTAAATAAGATGTTTAATAAGTTTCTTCAAAAAAATTTGATTCAACGGTTTTTGTTCCTCTATGAAAGTGGACGCATTTCTTACTTCCATCTGTTTCATGTCAAATATTTTTGAATAGGAAGTATAGAAAATAAAAAAATGTGATACGAGTATACTTATTCATATATGCGAGGAGTGTTCAAAAATTTTTGAACTTATACCCAGATTTTATTTTATTTATTTTTTAATCATGTGTTTGTTTATTTGTTTTGTGTCATCGGTGATTTTTCGTATACAAAATAGAATTTAGTGCTTCAAACAGTTGAAATGTTAGATGAAAATACTGAGTAAAAAAAACTGGAAGACTGAAAAATTCACGTCAAAAGTTCCGTCAAGGGTTTTCGCACTTTTTTCTTCGATTACCGTGTCGTAGTACATGAGGAGTTCTTGCCATAAGTTGCACAGTCAATAAGGATTATTAACGTGATTAACGATAACCCATCTGCCCATCAAAAAACGACACGCATCAGCTACCATATTTAACTGATTTGGACTCCTGAGACTTTTTAATGCTTCCAAAACTAAAGACACCCATGAAAGGATGGAAATTTGCAACTTTCGGTTTGAATTGGATTTTTTGTTTTACATAATGAGCAAGAATCTAATTCGAAATAATTGTCAAATATTTATTAAATATATGTATGTACATATATTTTTTTATTCATTATGAATCAAATGACAGTAGATAAATTTCGTCCCCCTGATCCTATCACATAGGCATTGCTTAAAATGGGACCACATCTCTGGATCAAACATTTTCACATAAAAAAAATTGTTTTCCAGAAGCGATCCACAAACGACGAAAAAATCGCTGTACATACAAAGTGAATATACGAGTACTACTGAATATACAACCTCTTGCTTTTCTTTGAAATCGGTTAAAAATAAAATTATTTTCTTCACAATGCCAGAGTTTTCGAAACATCGGAATCTTGTAATTTTAAATTCCTTTCATTTTAATTTAATTTTAAACGGAAAGGCTTCTTTCCAGATGCACAAGTTTACAAGGTGGGCGCTTTAGGTCAGCAACTGCAACAGAAAAAACAACCGGATTGAAAAAACAACCGGCGTGTACACTTCAGTTAATTTAGTTTACAAAATTAATGTAAAAATTTGAATTGACCGCTATTTTTGAATAAATGTTTATTTGAAAGTGTAAAATTATATCGGTCAAATTGCCTCTTCCCGAGTTTATGCATAACTGCGCCCGTTGTACGGCATTTCGAATTGTTGCTCAGACAATATCTGGTTCGAAATTCAAATTATGACATTACTTTTGCACCACCTTGTATATGCATCTTAAAATTACTTATTTACAAGTTTATTATTTTGAAATACTTAATTTTGAAATTTATTATTACGGGATATTCTCCCCAACTAATTGTTAAAACAAACTGCTTAAAGTTCACTGACGATTTGGTTTAGCGACCCATGAAATGTCCGCTAAAGCCACAACAAACAAAACATTTATTATTTCCCTAAAACGGCCACCTTGGAGTCTTCTTATTTATTTTATCTATCGATAAAGTTAATTTATTTGTTAAGCTAAATTTTTATTTTAATTTTCATCGATATTTCGGTACTCATCGCCATTAAGCTTAAAAAATAAATTAAGTTTATTAATTAAAATAAAACGGTCAAAAAACTAGAACGTATATTTTATCTGTCGATATTATCAAAATTTATATCAGAAAATTTGTCGGCAACTAAATTTCTTAATGAATTTTTTTTATCAAAGATTCTTTATATTCAGCACAAAAATTTTTTATAAAAAAATTATTGAAAGTAAAAGTTTTTATAAAAAAATCGTATATTAATTTATCACTAATCGAATAATTTTTTAAATTTTTAACTTTATTTATAAAAATAATATAAAAAAATACAATTTGCCAGCCCAGAGAAAACCCTTCATGTTGAACAAAGTTTGCTAATACAGCTCTGGCTAAATACATAAAAATTTATTTTAGCCTATTTTCACTTTAATTATGTTTTATCGATACGGCTTTTAATAAATAAAAGTTAAAATTTAATATGATACAATTACGATAACAAAAACACACTCAATAATATTGTGCAATTGAAAGAAACATTTTAGGCAACAAGTGCAATTGGGTCAAATAACATTAAAGCAATTACATGCGAATATTTGACCATTAAAATTCATTTATTAGGTTTTGAATGTATTTGAATTTCCCACAAAACCCAATATTTTTTTGTTTTATGTTCTCAAACAGGAAACTCCCAAATCAACTGACACACTTTTCGTTTGCCTTCCCTCAAAGGAGTTGCAACTTTTAGTTACTTTTTTCTAATTAAAATCAAGTTATTATTCATTTCTTTATTTAGTAATAAATATGATATTTTGCAATTAAATTGCATTTGAATAATTGAAAAAGAAAAGAAAACCCCAGAAGACATTCAAGAGTTTAACTGAGAGTCTTGCAGCAACTTACTGTGGCAAATCAAATCAAATTCTCTACGCAAATGTAGAGGAAAGAAAATAAAACTCTATTAAATAGTAAAGATACTCGTGTACAAATAGAAAATGTAAAATAATAAAATAAAATGGAAAAAGCACAAAATAAAATAATGGAGAATAACGTAATACAATAAAGAAATCTGGGTATAAATAAAAAGCTGAAAGCAGAAAATATAAAGTTTTTTTTTTAAAGATATTTTTTTCATCTCAACATGTTGTATGTAGCCTCGAGATAATATCTAAAAAAATATACATATATTTTTCTATGTGGTATACAATGAAGCGTTTTCTCAACAACAAAAAATTAAGTCATGGTGGAAAATATAGCAAGTTTTCGTTTAATTTCAGAAAATATAAGCATATACACCTGCAATATTATTGTGCAATTTTATCGATAACGAGCAGGTCATATGAAAAAGTTATTCGTTATGCATTGGCAAATAGTCCAAAAGCTTTTTATTACTTTGATGGTATAAAGAGAAAGAAAATATTTTCTAATTCTAAATAGAAAATTGCTCAACTTAAGAAACTGTATAGATCCGACACTCATTATGTCAAATATTTTTCCCATCTGAGCACAATTTTATTGAAAATTATTACATATTAAATTTTATAGTGTAGAGAAAAGTCAAATTCTCTTGTCACACTTTTGTTTCATATTCTTAAACGATTAAATATCGCTGTATGGTCTTCCAGCATTTGAATTGATAGTTTATTAAAACAAAAAGATCATTGAAGATCATTATCTGCAAATCTCAAACCGAAGTTTTCATACTGGCCTTTGAATACAATTTAAGACAAGGAAAAAGTTATAGACCATTTTCTTTGACAAATGTCCCCTTTTTTTTAAAGTTAGTGAGTGCTAGCAAAGATTTGAGATCGCTTAATCTCATTTTTTGTTAAAAAGAAAGAAATCACTTTATTACCTTGAATAACGAATTGTGTTTTTGGACTGGTATTTGTTGTTTTTGGAACCTTTTTTCCTGCAAGCATAATGAAAAGAAAATGTATAAGTATCTCTTCATAACAGGTGTTAAAATTTTTTTCATTAATCTATAATAATTGTACCCTGCCCCTTTCTCCCCTTACCCTTTCTCTTACTCACTGTCTATATACAAAATCGATCTATCTATATGTCTTTTTATCCGTGGACTAGTAGCCCTGACTAGTAGTCTGAGAGTAGCTGGTTCGATTCCTGCCAAAAACTCTGGCTGTTGCCTCAGACAAGCAAATGGCTTCGCGATTTGTTTTTGTTGAAAAAAAAATAATAATAATAATAATACTCTGTAATGCTGTTATTAAAATTTCTTTTGGAAGTTTTATCCATAATAGTAAAATATTGAGAAGAAAAATTTTGCTGAAGAGTATTGACATTGAAAATTTTTATTTAAAAATTTATTAACATTAGAAAAATAACAGAAACAAACAACTTTCTGCAACTAACATTTTGCCCACAATTTTTTTTTTACTTTTTTATTTATTATTATTTTCTTTTTCTATTATACATTAGTTTTGGAAAAAGAAAATTAAGGTTTCGTTTTTTGCAAATTAAAAATTTTCCATAGAAAATTTTAACAAGTTATTATTCAACGTAAAATTAATCTATAAAATAATTTTTCTTTAAAATATTTGCAGAATAATGACTCAAAAAATTTTCATTGCAAAATAAATGGATAGATTTTTTTTTTTGGAAAATTCATGGATAACGAATAATATTTTACAGAAAATTTACCGATAACAGACGTTTTTATAGAAAATTATATATAAATTTTTGCAGAAACTTCAAACAATAGCAAAAAAATATTTTTTTTTTAATTTTTGTCTATTATTTCTTTTATTTTATCGATTTATTTATGTGCTATATTTAAGCTCAGAACTGTTGTTTAACTCATTTTTTTGTTTTTTTTTGTCTGTTTATTGCAGCTGGGCTAAAGTTAGTTGGCTTGCAAATTGTATATATATAGTATAATAGTAAATGTGATTTTCTTAGCTGTTGTGGTTGTTGTTGCAAATATCTACAAGAAACAACCAGCAACGTTGCAGGCCCTAATATAACAACATGCTGGCGTACAAGTGGATTTCTATAGTCGTAGACTGAAAAATAAAAACTTTTTTATCCATATGACTGACTGGCTGACAATCTTCTGATGTTCAGATATGAGGTACGAGTATGATAGACAATACAAGACAAGACACACACATACAATAACTGAAAAAATTGCACATTTGTACAAGTTTGCATTCAGAGAGTGTTTTTTTTTTTTTTGTGAAACTTTAATAAGTTTGTATGAGGAAATATTCGCATTAAATAAAGGTAACTTTTCTTCATAGAAGTACAAGCAAAATATTTTTTCTTTAAATTCAACAACAAAGAAACATTAATACATTTATGTAGTATTCATATCAACTTCTCTGGGTTGTTTCTTATCTGAGTGTTTCTTTTTTTATTATGATTTTTTTTAAATAGTGGCAAGTAACTTAACTGAGCGTTTTATAATAATACAATAAAAAAATCTATTATAATAAGTAGTAATAAAACAAGTTATATAAGCTGAATATCAAAATATATCAACTAATAAAAGTGGAGACGGACGTTTGTCCAAAAGGAAATGAGTCTATAGACCACCATCTCCCTCAACCAATCAGCCACCTCCGGTAGAGTGCACGTGAAAATTTATATTAAACTTTGTTTTTTTTTACGAATTCATATTTAGCATATTAATGAACAGATTGAAATGTATAAAATATGTAGTGTTTAAAATGGCAGCAAACTTAATATTAAAATAATAATAAAAAAAATGTTTGAATAAATGAACGTTGAAATGTTGAAAGTTTTTCCTTTTAATTTCTGAAATTTTTATTAGACAAATTGAAACAAATTGATCATGAGGTTGATAAAATCATGAAAAAGACACATACAATGTACGTATGCATTTCGATTAGTCTTGTTAACGTGGCCATAAACCTAGAGTTTGATTAAAAAAAATACTAATAATGCCATTTAACATCAAATATGTTTACAAGCAAAATATTATTTATAAATACAGGCCACTTATACAATGAGCACACCCATACATACGTACTCCTTTAGTTCATAAAATCATTTTGATCATTTAAAAATGTATATGTTTAGATATTTTAAAATTGAATAATTTATATCCAAAGAAATGGAGATGCGCTATTATTCATGAAAACCGCAAAATCGTTCTTCATTTCAATAGGAAATTAATTATTAACACCAAATTTCTATGAAAAACTATTTCCATATAAAAAGATTTAAATAAAACATTTAATCAACTTGAATTATTAATGGAATAATTAATCATTTCAATTCGAATGATTTACTAAATTTTAAGTAAAACGAAAAATTTTTAATTTTTATACAATAATTCCAATTTCAATAACAATTGTAAAGTTTTTATTAAAATAAATATAAAATAAATATATTGATAGAAAACATTTCTCAAGAAACGATATCAGTAGCATTAGAAATTTAAATAAAATTAAACCAATAATACAACTTTCATTAAAAATATTGAGCATAAATTTTTTATTAAAAAAAATGTCGATAAGAATTGTGCCACACAGTTCTCAATAGAAAATTTGCAGTAGACAATTTATCTACAACTAAAACTTTCTATAGAAAATTCAAAGGCAACAGGAAGAAAGTTCACAAACAAAAAAAAAAATACAATAACTTTATGGATTTTTTTTAATAACAGAAATTTTTAAGAAAAAAAATTTATCGAGAACGAAAAATTTTCGAAATAAAAAGTGTTTTGATAAAAGAAATTTTCTAACATAAATTTTTCTAATTAAAATTTATCAAAAAGTTAAAGTCGATAAGAATTAAAATTTATCTAGAAATAAAATCGATAAGAATAATATTTTATGCAAATGCTATCCACTACAAGAGTTTTCTATAGAACAAATTTATGGACAACAAAAGTTTCCTTTACAAAATTTAGGAAGAACATAAATTTTTTATAGAAAACTTATGTACCAGAGAAATTTTATAAAAAAAGGAAATTATTATTGGAAAATTTATAGACAACAAAATTACAACAGGACTACAGACATATTCAATAGAAAATTTATCTACAGCAAAATCTCTCTATATATAATATTTTTCAAGACAGATATAGTCCACGGAAAGTTATCGACACGAGAAATTCGCTGAAGAAAATGTATCGGCTATTATAATATTTTTTTTGGTACAAGAAATTTTCGAGAAATACGAGGAAGTTTCAGCACAATTTTATCGGATACATTAACTTTCATTCAAAATATATCGATAAAAGAAAATTTATCGTTAAAAATCATTTTCTACATAAAAGTTATTCACAACTGAATCTTTATATAGAAAATTTATTGACAAAATATATATTCTGTAAAAATTTTATGAACAATATAAATTATCTGTGGCAAGTTTATTCACAACAGGTATGTTCTATAAAAAATTTATCTAACGAAAACGTTCGATATAAAATTTTCGAAACGAGAGTTTTCTGTAGAAAATTTACTAACAACAGAAATCCTCTTTAAAGGTAATTTATCTAGAGAGGAACATTTTTTTAGAAAGACTATAAAATATATATCGGGAATATAGTAAAACTTATCGATAACAGAAATTTCATGTACAGAATTTATCGATAAGAGAAATTTTAGATACAAAAGTTGTGTACCTTAAATTTACCTCGGAAATTTTATGGACCACCGAAATTGTTTTTATACAAAATTTAAAATTTATTTATATTTCTAGTTGTGTAAAGATAAATTTTGCGATACCAAAAACGTTCTGCATACAACTTAGCGATGATAGAAGTTATTTTTTAAAGAAAATTACATAATTTCACAAATTTTCGATAACAGATTTTAGAGAATTTTTCGTTGATTACGTTAATTTTCTTTAACAAAAATTCATCAGAAAAGAAATTTTATATGGAAACCAGAAATTTCGTTATAAAAATTTTTAAACAAAAAAAATCTTCTAAGAGAACTTACCGATAACAGAAAGGTTTTATACACTAATTGACGACAAAAAAGTTCTATAGAA
The DNA here is from genome assembly GCA_963681545.1 of Germaria angustata. NCBI lineage: Eukaryota > Metazoa > Arthropoda > Insecta > Diptera > Tachinidae > Germaria > Germaria angustata. The sequence goes on along the minus strand of OY812999.1, from coordinate 19,042,528 downwards.
AATCGGCAAATCGATTTACTTCGCACCCAATTCTGTTGAAATATTTATGTTGTATTAGTAGCGAAAACAGACTTTCAAATTGTCACATTTACTTCTCTTACAATCTGATTTTGCAGTCTTTATATTTCCTGCTTTCGGTTTAATTCTGTATACAAATAAGTTTATTTAATAAACTACTGAATTTTGTTCTTGAATTACATTAAACATCCAATTTTTTTATCAATTCACTAATTTTAAAGGGAAGTAGAAATTTATTCATCGCTAATTTATCGATAAGAAATTGAGAAATTTTTTTTAGAAATCAATTGAGGTTCAATATTTTGTATAGAAAATTTATCGGAATAAATATTCTCTGTACAAATAATCACTAATTATAAAGGGAAGTAAAAAGTTAACGATGAAAAACAATTTTCCATAAAAAATATTGAACGTCAATTGATTTCTATATAATATTTCTTAATTTCTTATCGATAAATTTTTAACGAATTTTTTTTAATATTATTATTATTTTCATGTAAATCTTAACAAAGCTTAAGTCTCTTAACTATATATGTATAAAACTATTTCATACCTTTTAGAAATTTTGGTTAACTCCATTAATTAATTGATACTTTAATAGAGATTTCACAATTTAATACATTAAATTTATTTCAACATTAATTAAACAAAATATTGCTTTTTATTTAATTCAAAGGCCTCATTTTATCAAATGCAATCGTTGCACAAACCACAAAAGCTGAGCAAAAAAAAAACAACAACTTAAAATTTATTTCACAAAAACAAAATTTAATGAATGAAACCACACAAAACTTGGCCAAATTGGCAAACAAACACTTATACACACAAAATATGTCTAATAAGGGAATATAAACTAATTCTTCGAATAACACAATTTGTCTTGAAAAATGTTTGCTGGCAAATTTAGTTAACGATGATGAAAATGATAATGACATCAATTAAATGGTAAAAAGTATAACAAAGAACTTGTACAACGAAACGTTTCATATAAATTCCACCAATTAATTTTCATTTGAGTCTCTTCTCTATTACAAGAAAAATTAGTTTTGTTTCACAGAAAAACTGTATTACGTGAAGAGTCTGCCAGTCTCTTAGGAATAAAGCCACACCGACATGGCGAAGAAATGAAACTAAAAATGACAAGTGATGTCAAAAATATATTAAAACGAACGTCTAACAACAAGCGACAATTCCGCAAAGACTGAAAGTTAAAGAAAATTTTTTAGACTGAAATGTGTGTTGCCAGTAGATGTACTCGTACATAGATGGAGAATAAGTTACAACATGAGATGTTTTAATAACAAATAATAAATTATGAAAAGCATTAAAAGCTTCAAATATACATACATACATACATACATATGTATGTATGTACGTAAGAGAAGAAAAAAAAGCTTTTAAAATTCATAAAAGAAAAACAGTTTAATAAAAGTTATTCTTTAATTAAAGTCGAATACATGGCTTTCAAAAACAAACATTTTATTTTCTGATGAGATACGCCCTCCAGCCTGCCAAAAAAAATATGTTCGCTTGACATTAAGAACACAAATACAATTTCTTTCAGTTTCAACTTAAGTTCTGTTTTAAAAGAAAAGGAATTTTTGAACAAAATTTTGTAAAAATAATCAAAATATTTATTTAAGAATCAAGCGCTTCTTGTAAAAATTTTGCAACAGGAGAAGGCGGTTGATTTCCGCAATAATTGCGATTTTGTTTAAATAAAGTGTTTCGCTTTTAACAATATCTCTTATTTACTATAATAATTTTTAAATTTTGTTTATTATTTATAAGAAACTTTTATTATTTTTATTAATTTATGTATTGCACTTCAAATAACTTCATGTGACATATCCGCAGCAATGCTTTCCAAGCTAGTATTATTGGAAGCCTTAAAGTATGCTTTTGATTTAATTTATTTACTGTTTGAATTCCTATTTAGCAAACAATTGTTTGTTATTTCCCAACAAGCACAAATTCAAAGGTCCATAATTTGTTATCGAACTACAAAGTTAGGGCTGATTAGGGGAGTTGTGATCGAAATTATTTCGCATCGGAAATAATTTCAATAAATCGAATCTCTCTGATGATGGAATACGATAAGAAACGAATCGAGTTTTGTTTTTAGGAAGAGAAAAGTTTAAACGTATCTTCACAATGCACCAATACAGAATTAATACCGTGTTGATACGTTGCCTAATATTTTGTAAACATCAATTTGACCACCTTTGCGTGTCGACAACAGGTCTGATGCATCTGGGAATAGAACACATTGTCAAAGTTTTGAGGGTTGCATTGAGGAAAACACCCATATTCAACACTGTAAGAATGTAAAAGAGTAAAATCGCTCATTTGCTCAAACAACTTCATAAATCGAAAATTACTACTACTCAGTGAAAAAATTTAAGTGGGTTTAAGAGATTTGTAATGACAAAACCAGCGAACAAAAATTTAATTATTTGCTGCATCAACTGCATTCTGTACGCATCTACTACTGACTGTACGTAGTACTTTACTTCAAATCCAGTCGACAAAAATAAATTAAAGTATATACATATACGTTACATACTGCACTTAAAAGTCGTTTCGTTCATAACATCTTGAAAATGACATTAGATCCAATGAACAGGTTCCAAAGAAGACAACTTCTTACAATGGCAAGACCACGTTAAATTCATTGGGAAAGATCCGAATTTTCCCTACTTCCGAATCAATAGTTCTGCATCTTATTGATTTCTTCGGAAGTTCTTTTTTCCATCAATATGAAAGCGGATCATGTAAGTATTTTGTCAGCTCACTTCTTGTTTCCCCACTGAATTGCAAGTAGAAAAATATAAATAAGAAAAATAGAAAGACGCAGGTCTATTATAATTCTTTGCTTTAATGTGTTTATACACCATAAAAGTGTTCTAAAACTATTACAGTTGTATGTTTTTTAAATCACAAGTATACAAATGTGATTGAATTCTATTGAATTCTCATTTAGTATCTGCTGATTTATGTATAAATATATGAGTTTGAAAACTCTTTTAAACATGATTTGGCTATATAGTACAACTAAGCCAACAAGAAACAACAAATTAGTAAACAAATAACTTTGAACTCGTTTTCTGTTTTTGGAATTATGACGTTGTTTGTGCAAAGGAGCGATATATTTATTATGCAAAAAAAATCATATTAGCGACAATTTTTTTTTGCATACTCGTATATAAAAATAAAATGTTCAACAATTTTTAATAAAATTTATCCAAACTACATTTAATAATAAGTGAAAATTTAGCTCCATAAAATTAAAAAGCCGCAAAAAACTGCACGTATATCGAAGTTTTAAAAGTTTACATCTGGAATTCATTTTAGAGGGTTTTTGACTAGTTATAATGACTTGGCATGGGATATCTTGTAAACGCTACGTTTTATGTAAAATATATGTTCAGCACTTTTATGTGAAACAAGAGGAATATTTATGTAAAACATTTTGACCCTCTAAGTCTTCGCGTTATGGTTTTTATCGGCCCTTCTTTTAAAGGGTAAGATAAAATTCTCCATCAGCGGCTTTTTAGTTGTGGGCTGGAATGTTCTACAGAAACATTTGTCATAAGTTTTTATATTGGTTCCTCGATCACATCAAAGCTCTAAGATCAACTTGAGCGCCAAAAATATTATCAAAACTTAAAGCGCTTTTAAGGGGTTAATATCTTACGTGTTCATAATAAATATTAAAATATCCTACAAAACAATAGTTTGGAATTATATTTTTCCATTGTTTACAACTTTTATGGAATCTTTAATACAAATTGAACTAAAAATAAGAATTCTCTTTGTAATATCCAGGTTGTGATATCGAATAAAAATTTGTCCATAAGGTGAACACAAAACATCATTTCCAAAATAATTCCGGAAACATAATCGTTATATGGAAAAGATGTTAGCAAAACTTTTGTGGCAGATTAATGGACATTTTTTGTTTTTGCTAATATGTGTGTGTGTGTTTTTTTTTAGCATCATATTAGAATCGTTAACTTTTCTTCCGACATTGGCATTAATAGGCACATTTCAACAATATGAAGGACCATCTATTAAATATTCAGCCTTAAAAAAAATTGCTTTATCATGGCCATTTCTTAACACTTAAATGGAAATTGCTACTCTCCCCTACCTCTCAAGGAATGACTGTGGCAGTTTAATCATCTCTTAAGAAAATAACCACATGTGTCGACGAGTGGCTTAAAATTAAAATCTTTATAAAATTGCAAACAACAACAAAAATTATATGTGTAATTTTGCTGGTGGAAATATGTGAGTGAATGCTTTTCTGCACCTGAACGATGAAAAGACAAGCACAACAACAGCAGAATGCAGCATTTAACAAGTCAGTCACAGGCAAACCAACCAGCCATAAAAAAGTTCCGAAGAGCACAAGTATAAAGTGCAACATAATAGTTAATAATTCTGTTAACAAGAATATTTCACTTGAGTTGACTTGGCTGGCGTAAACGCTTCACTGATTGGCGGCACAGGTCTTAAGTTTTGTAAAAAAAAAATTATCTTAAATTATTAAAATGATGAAAACGTTAAACATGAACATTTGTGGCAGGCAATCTGCTAATGCATACGAGTTGCAAAACATGGCATGAGCCACTTTAATGTTTAAACAAATATTTACATATGAAAATAATTAATGAAAATTTTTTAATTTAAAAATAATCTAACAATTGCCAAAAAAAAAACATCCTTCATACGTTAAATAGACAGAAAAAACAATGAATATTTCCTTAAGATGACAACTTTGCACCCTGCCCATTGTTGTTGTTAGAACCTTTTGGAAATGATTACAATTTTAATATTTCTATCAGTTCGTTAGCATGTTTATTTCATTAACCGATTATTGTTTCCTTTAATCTAAAATCTTTTGTGGCAAATAAACACAAAAGAAAAGTGCAATAAAATAAAATTACAATCGGCTTCGTAAACGTGACTAAATGTCTAAAGAAAACATAATAATAGTGTTTTTCTACTTCAAACAGGAAATTCAAATTAAGAAAAACAATAATAAATAAAGCAAAAACTAATAAAAAAAATAACAATATTGCAGTTTAAAATGCGATTTGTTATTTTTTCAGCTTCTTTTTTGTTATAAATTTACATAAATTGTGTACATGGAAATTTATGAGAGTTGAACAGGGATTTTAAAGAATTAAAACATGTAGTTTTATTTTGGCGTCATTTTCAGCAAGAATTTAAAGAAATTTATTGAATTTTAAATACTTAATTGAATTGAGATTGAATACAATCCTTAACGACCAACGAGGGTTTAATTGTATACATGTTGCAAGAAAAATAATATAGACTTATGTTGAGCATAATTGTTTGTGTTGTTGTTTGTATAAAAGTATTCTAAGCCCACTATGATTATAAATTTTGTAGTGATCATATACAATACAGAATTCTCATATTGTATTTGATTCGTTTGACATAAACATACGACGATGAATATTTTCAAACTGCTTAAAGTTCACCGACGATTTGGTTTAACGACCAATGCAATCTCGGCATATAAACATCTAAAGCCACAACAAACAAAACATTCTGTAAATTTATTTAATTAATTAACACTATTTTTTAGACCTTTATGTTTTAATATATTTCTTATTTCATAAAAAACTATTTTATTTAATATTTCTTTGAGCGTCCAAAGAGGCTTCGAAATATTAAATAAAATAAATTTGTTTGTTCTTTTCAAAAGTATTTAAGCTCGTTTCTGAAACAAGATATATATTAAATTTTTTTTATATATAACAACAACAATAATAGATGGCATTTTGCTATTAAATATTCAATGAATTTCGCCTCTCTGCTCCTCCAATCCAATTAATTTTCATAGAATAAGAATAATTTAGATTTTCTTTGAAAGATATAGAAAAATAGATTTCAAATTTCAATGTGAGGTAATTTTCTTGCTCGTTTCTTATTTATTTTATGAGACAAAAATTTATCGATACTAATTAAATAGCTGAAAAACGAAGGTGCACAAGTGACAAAGCTAAAAAGACTAATTTAGAAGCCACAATAAATATTTAATATTAATAACCATTACTCTACAAAAATTCAAACCCGTATGATGACCTCATCCTGGCCACTAAAGACCAAAAAAATCAAAGGCGTACAATGAAGTCTAATTTATCAAGTGTTAACCCATAATATACCAAGTTTTAAACTACAAACTGAAATCAGCAATTTTTATTGCCCCCAAAGGAGTACAAGTGTGTTCATGCGCAGAGGAACTGGGAGGAAGGATGTATCAGTTATTGTACTGTCACAACTTTACAAGAGTCGTTGCCAATAAATTTCGAACAACAAAAAAACGTACCAGAGCTTTTACTATTCATACCGCCAGTATTCCACTTTTTTATTGCCCTGCCATGCAAAGAGGGTCGGAAAAGAAGCAACTGCTTAAGATGTTATCGACCCCGTTGATGCCGATATATTGCCAGAACGAGAGGACTAACTTTTTACCTGTACTTGCATAATATGTATAATATGGCTCTACATATTGAAAAAAATTATTAAGAAATATCATATCGCTGATTGTATTAGAAGTTGTACTATTTTTTACAAGAAATAAATTTGTTTCTATTATCTTTGGTTATTTTTGTTTCTTTTTTAATAACAAATACTCGTATAATAAACTTTAAAAAATGTATTTAAATTTTCTTTACGTACAACTCCACAATTCCAACGAAAAAACATATTTTTTATTTATCAAATAGTTATTGTCAGTATAAAACTTTGGCAACACTGTTTTTGGTTGCTCAGCTGTTTTCGTTTAACATGTTACTGTTAAACATGTTCAGTTTGGTCTATAATTTAACCATGAATCGACATACAAACGAACAACGCTTGCAAGTTATTGAAATATATTACAGGATCTCTATTAACTCATTAAAAAAGCTCTATGTACTACAAATAGAAAGAAAATATTAATTATAAGATTTACAGGAACAAACAAACTTCGAAGCTTTAAGGTTGGAACACAATGTGCCGCTGAGGCTGAAGTTGAGGCAATAGCTGAAGTTGTGGCTGAGGCGAAGGTTGAAGTACGAACACAATGATGAGGCGTGAGTTCATTGTTGCCAATTGTACTTAATCAAAATTTTATGTACAAATGTATTAAATTTGTATGAATGATAAACATTATTGGCATCTCTGGATATAATAATATGTTAACACAATCTGTTAACAATTAATGTTAACATAATAATCAAAATTAATTTAAGTTTTTTGTGTATTTGTACAAAAATAAAAATATTGTTTTGTGGAAAAATAAAAATATTCGGTAAAAAAATGTAAACGAACATAATATGTTAAAGAAGCGCTGTTAATTTGAGGCGCTGTTAAAAGTTAAAATGTTCGAACTTTGCGCCTCAGGCTGTGCCTCAGCATCAGCCTCAGATTCACATTGTGCTGGCATACATTTGAAGCAATGTATTTTACTTTTAATAGATAGAAGTATACTTCTCGCCTCACGCCTCAGCTGCACATTGTGTTCCAGCCTTTACTTCTCGGACTCTTCTTACATGCACTAGTTTTCAGCCCGTCAATTTTTTGGATTTTTCATTTTAGTCCTTGCTTCCTCATCTACACAAAAAGTAGACCTCCTACAATGCGGTTTCCCCAATGACTGCTAACTATCACATGAGTCTATATTTACTTTTTTGCAGAAATGAAAATCTTATAATTTCATACAAGTTTTAATACCTTTATGTTTCTGTAACTGATTTTAAGCTTTATTATTATGTACAGTATGAACAACAAAATGGGTATCCAACTACTTATATTAAGTATTTATGTATTATTCCACTTTTTTCCCTCTTTTTGTAAATGCCATAGAAATAGGTTAAATTGCATATAATTTTTTTCTCTCTGCTCATTTTAGCCAAATGGAAAAATTATGCACATATGGCTTGAAAATAATAATGAAAAAAAAAGAGAAAAACAAAACAACAGTGTTGTTTTGAATTATTTATTAATTAATTATTTTAGTTGTTAACAATAACATTAACAGGCTACGAAGGCTGTTTTATGAGTTTTAGGCACATGTGCGAAATTAATTTCATCTAAAGATAGAAATTTTAGTACAATTTAGGAAAATCTCGTTTGAAATTTCTATCGATATCGAATGTCTTAATTTTCCCACATTTTTTTTAACAAACCCTTAACTTTCTTATAGACTTTAGCAATTTTAAGCAAATTTTATTTGTTCTATGTCCAGTCCCACTTTCTTCAGTTTAACTGATACAATATTTTATTGAATAAATTTTTTAATAAAATGATATCAAAAAGCAGGACTTAACCCTTCTATAGGCCCTTGCATTGAATAAGGGCAATTGATTATTTTAGTTCATAATTTCCCATAATGAATTGCCAGAAAGAGTTACACTTTTTTTTAGAAAAGAACATGCCATTACATCTTCATACTTGAAAAGTGATTTATGTCTAATCACAGCCTTAATGCCTGTATGAATGTTCTCAAAAAGAGAATGATTTATATGTAAATATATTCATATTTGTAAAGATTGACAGAGATGTGATCACTTGGAGCCAAAAAATTTTTTTTTAATTTATTCACATTTAACCTCATTGAAGTGTAGCGAAAAGAGTCCATTCTGCGACTCCCCCATTGCCCACTTTGGAGTGGCTATTGCCTGCATAGAATTTTTCAGAATCGCACTAATTATTATTATAGAATTTAAATCAAAAATCCGATTCTGCCCCTAAAACAAAATATTTCTAGCACCACTAATACATGTACCTACACATTCAAAAGAATTTTTACTATTAGTTTCTTCATGGCATGCTACTGTAAAAATCGCTTGGAATTCATGAAAAACAATTCAGTAACGAGATGTTTATTATTTCAATTTATTGTGGACAATTAATTTAAGCAATTTTTGTCGCAGTTGATTTTTTTTCTTTTTTTTTTTTTGCAATGAATTATACGAAATAATGCAATATTATTATTGTTCGTTTAATTCAATTAGATTTTGATTTAAAGGCAATACAGTAAACTCTCGTTAATATGAGCACCTCAGAACGTGAACATTGTTTAATAAAAAGTTGTTTTTTCATCAAATTCGTTTTAAAAAAAAAGAACATTAAGGAAGTTTATATTCTTAGAAATGAATAAATACTTTTAAATTCGACCTTAGTTTTCCGGAAGGTCGACATTTCTTATGCAATGCTTTTTTATATCTTTAGCTTTTTTGTTATTAAAAATCATTATTAATAATTTTTAGTTTCTCGCTTTAAAAATATAAGGGAAGTTACTCATTTTATATTTAGGATGGCACTCGTATGGCTGCATGTATGCACGTTTGTGTATGTAACTGTGTGTGTGTGTGCTGCCGCCAAATCTAATAAAATCCTAAAAAAAATTTCAATTGTTCCAAATTTCATTGAAGCCGGTTAATTCGGGAGATATGTTTAAAAAAAAATATATTAATAATGTCAAATGGATTTTATGGATTATGAAATTTTCGTAAACTTAAAAAACTGAATCGAATTGAATCAATACAATTTTTCCGAGAGATATCGTTGTTGCAAACTTTTTTAACAGTTTTATTTAATAACTCCGAAACTAAATTGATGATATTATTCCACCTTTTTTATTTTAAATTAATTAAATTATTTTATTGAGTTTGTGGTCTTCTTAAAAAAAAAATATAAAAAAAACAATATATTTTTTTCCTGAAGAAGACACCCACAGGGTGTTGAAATATTAAAAAATCAAAACAAATAAATATATTGTTTTTTAAGAAGACCTCAAACTGAATAAAATAATTCAATTAAAAAATGCATTGAAAAAATGTTTGTTATGGCTTTAGCTCTTCATATGCCGACATTTCATTGGTTGCTAAAACCAAATCGTCAGTGAAGTTTATGCACTTTGCAAAAAAACTAACTGTTTCTAACGATTAGTCGGGATATTCTCCCAAATAATAAATTTCAATATTAAGTATAATTCAATTAATTTAAAATAACTCCAAAACTTTTGCCAAAACGGTTTTTTATATTCGGTCACATTTTACCTTTAATGTCGCAAGCTTTATCTAGAGCTTTGAGGTTTGAGAGATATTAAGGCCCAAGAATTTGGAAAAATTTTCTCAATTCTAACGTTTTATTAGCGCGAAGTACTAGCGAGTTTTTGCAAGAACAAAGATATTTTTTATTATTTTTTTATATTGATGGATCGCTTAAATCAATTGAAAAAATTATTTTTGGCATCGTCTTTCGCATTTGACAAAATTCAGACAGTTCAACTTTATTTCAAAGTTGGTTCTCAACCGATAGCCTGCGCCACCCAATAATATTTAGGACTTTTGTATAATATTATCTTAACAACACAGAAAATGCTTTTATATTAAATTTTTTGATTTCGGGCAGATGAACATTTTGTAGAAAGCGATTACTGCCAGTTTTAATTAGATTTCCTTATCGCGATTGCACTGTAGTTAATTTTCATTGTTTTTCGTTAAATATTATTTATTCAATCGGAAAAATTTCTCATTGTATTAAATTTTATATTGACACGTTTTTTTAGAAGTTTGTATTGTTTTGAAATTTCAAACTGAAAAATAGCAGCCTTAAAAAATTATTCTAATAGTCAAAAAGTTATGTTAGAGATGTTTTTACAGTTTGAATTTTTATTAGAGTTTTCTGTTTTTTAAATAAATCCCGAGCAATTTTCTCCAGTAATTTCTGGGAGTTTCAATTTAATTTTTTTTCTACTTTAACTTTTTATTACATTTTTGATGATCAAAAATACAGATCTCCAACGTTGTTCTTTGCGAAATGTTTTAAAAGCAAAAAATTTTTAATAGACTTTAATAATATTCCGATGTTAAAAAAGATCTATACAACGTGATTCATCCAAATAAAATTGCAGTTGAGGATCTGGGACGAACACTGCAATTTGTTGATTGCAGAAATTATAATCGAAAGGCTTGATGAGGAATTCATAAATTAATTTGATATTATCGCTGAAATCCCGTACAAATGAGGATTGAGGACTCGAATTCAAATCTTATCAGACTCTACTACAAAAACTTTATTTATTTTACATGAGTTTCATGATTACAAAAATTTAATTTGAAAGAGCGTTTGGACCAAATCTGCCCGAGTCGTAGAATCGCGTGCTAAAGAGGTGTGGCGGTACGAAAATTCGCTCATGTTCCCCACGGCTACTAGTCAAATTTACTTATTCCGTTATTTCTAATCATGAAACACATTAAAAATAGAATAAAACATCATTCTCTACTGGATCCTGATGAGATTTGAACTCGAGCCCTAAACGAAAAATTATGGTCACTTGGTCGCAGTTCAGCTAAATACACTCAATATTTATTTTTTATTCCTTCACAGTTATTGAGGAGACAACGAAAGTAATTAGGTCCTCCTAAGAGAGCCAAAAAAACATTTGTGTAATGGATTGATTAGCAAAGCCTTTCGTCAGATTTTTTTCGTTCGCACTACTGCGCAATTTCGATCTATTTAGCACCAGCTTGTGCTTAAAAATAATGTTTAATATTCGATAACATTTACAACATCTCTTACCATAATTTTCAAGAATGTACAACATTTTTATTAACAACATACATACCTGCAAAGAAAAGGAAAAAACCAAATTAGTATTATAAAAACAAACTTTCAAATCTCAATCAAAAGAACAAAAAAAGGACTATCGTTCTTTAATCTTCTGAAAATTTCAATACTCGTATATTACAGCTTATATATAAATCTTGTTCCCTTTTCTGCTCTATAATTATTGAAGAACATGTCACAAAGTACTAATTATCCCTAAGGAAAGATGACCAGTAAAAAAACACACACACTTACACATACAGCAAGAAAACCAAGTAAAATATAATTCAACGACCATGGCAGAGATCAAGTCGTTCCGCTTGCAACAAAATTAAAATTACACTGTAGTGACGAAGGAGAGTCACAAAAAAAATGTTGTAAAATTGATGGCTACAAGCATGTAAATTATAGCGACGGCGAAGCATGAAACAAAATAGATTTAAAAAAATCATAAGGGATCAAGGTGATGTCAAAAATAATAAAAATTTACAAGAATTTAATTATATTTAATAATGATGTTCGAAAAAAAAAAAAATTAAACTAATCAAGGACGATTTATTAGCGTGGAAAAATATTAATTTTTGCCCTACAAGCAAAATGAGATGCATTCGAATTTAATTAAAAACAAATGCAATAAAGTGTTAGAGGCGTTGCATGGATGTGGTTTAGCTTTTATTATGCTGAAGACCGAACATTGCGTTTCGTCCAATTGTAAAACGGAGTCCAATGTTACGGCCAGATACTAAAAATATTTTTTAACTCTATATTTGACAAAAAAAATTTAGGGATATTCTCCCAGTTTTTAAATTTATTAATTTTTTTGTAATGATTTTGCATGTGCTTATGTCAGCACATTCATTTTTATAAAAATTCCGAATTACTTTTCGGGAACGATTTTTTCCATTTTTTTTTTTTTATTTTTATAAAAACTGATTTTATATTTCTAAATTCCCAACTATTTGTATTTTTGTAAAAATTGTTTCTTATATTCTTTTTAATCCTAAATTTTTAGGGCACATTTTTTATTCTGTAGAGTTTTTGGGAATATTATTTGAATAATTTTTAGTTTTATAAATATTCTGAACTATTCATGCGATTATTTTATTATTTTTTTTTTTATTTCCAACAATTTTCGGGAAAATTTATAAGAATATGGTTAAAGGCATTCGCAAAAAATTTATCGTACTTTAGAATTTCGCAGAGATTGTGAAAATATCGAAATAAATTAATAGGACAAAATAAAATTGTTTTAATAAAAAAATTTGAACGTATTAGAAGACATTAGATATACGAACATTAGATAATACGTCTTTTCGAAATTTCTAAGTTAATTTCGAATTTTCGAATTTTAGCTGAATGTACGATTCACTACCAAAATATTGTAAATTCTTACTTCTATATACTATTGTATGGTATATTGCTAAAAAAAAATTATACAAATTATAATTAATGCTTTTCAATCATGATTTGGCTAAAGGGTGATTACGTTAGAGCCAATGAAATTCAGACATACACTCAGCTAAGCCAACAACAAACAATAAAATATTTAAAAAAAATATAATTATTTTTTTATAAAAATAGTTTTATTTTCTTAAAAAAATTTTTTTAAATCGATAAAGTATCATTTCAAATCAAAATTACATAGAAATTAAAGTGTTTATGGAAATATGCAATATCATAATCATATCATATCATATTTTTGAAAATTCGATTAAAGTCTCAAAATTAGTTCAAACGGCTACGGAATATAATATTTTTATTGAAAACAAAGACAAGGCAACAATTCACCATATTTCATGGCTAAAATGTGGCTTAAATTAAGTTATACAAATGTTATTCCCCAGAAACATACCAGGAGGAGTTTGATTTATTAATTTTTTTCTTTAAGCAAATGAGATCAGTTTTTTACTGCATAAATTTGTTGTTAATATTTGCTGATTTAAATGAGAATTTAAATGCTTGTTTAACTAGTTTAAATATATTAAGACAAGGGATTTCCATGCTGTTTCTATTTAATAAAGAAATTCCAACGAAAATAAGCTACCAATTTTTATATAATACAAAATAGTTTTTATTTTTTTAATTTCAAAAAGAGTTTGCGCAAATGATTTGCTGATTCAAATCATTACTACAAAATATTAAATTTGTTAAGAAAAAAATTAAGTTTGGAAAAAAAGATTGTCCCCCCATAAATAACTGAAATTCTAAAACCTTGTCCCTCAAAAAAATTTTAACAGAAACATACAGCACGTCACCCAAAAACCAGCTGATTATTTATGAAGGTCAGTTAATCATAAATAAATTGAAATGTTATTAAATGAACTTCACAGTAGGAAAGACAAGAGTTAAAAATTAAATTTTGAAAATTTAAATGTTAAACAAAATTATATAAAACCGGTTAATTTTTGTTGGTAATTCAATCAAAAATAAAAAAAGTTTTAAACGCTTGAACAGACGGTATTAATTAAAATTATTTTTATATTATTTTGCTAAATTCTTTTATAGACATAAAAACAAAAATAACTTATTAATTTATAAATATAGGAGTGGTGATGAATTACAATTAAAATTAAACGGTAGAAAATTGGAAGTTAATTAATGGAAAACAATGAGAAACCACCAGTTTTAATATGCAAAATTTTGCTCTTATGTTTAAGCACATACATACATACATACAAGCAAATGTCTATACATAAGCTCTGTTCCACATGCATAACGAAACAGTCCGAACTAGCCCAAAGTTACCCAAAACCGTTCCACATAACAATTTTTGTGCAAAAAAGAGAGAAATTGAGAGAGTAATTTTTTTAATTTCCTGTACAAATTTGCACGAACTTTTTCTTTGGGTAAGTTCGGACAAGAATTTAACAATCAGCTGTTTTTTGTTTACATATGAAACTGATAGATTTATCGGAAACTTCGCAAGCAAAAGAAAAAGTTTAGTTTTTATAAATAAATATATTAAAAAGCAGAACTTGAAAAAAGAAACAGCATTAAAAATATTTAAATCGATCGTAATTTTTCTTTCCATTTTAAAAGATTTATAAATATTTAAAAAAAAATTGCAATTGTTAAGTTTTTCTTCCACTTGTTTTTCAATTATTTTACAGCTATTGACAATGATGCAAATGCTTTGTTTTTATAATTTGATAACTTTTAAGCGTCTAAAAGCACTTAAATAGATTTTAGTTTAAAAAGTAAGCAGCATTAGTATTTCAGGAACTACAAAAATGGTTTTTTGCGTTCCAGCTATTTTGGGTAACTTTGGCAAATTTAGAGAGTAATTTTCATTTTGCTTTCAATAGTCCGAACTTGTCCGAGATCTTGTGGAACAAACCTATACTTATGTATGTATGACAAAAAACATTATAACAGTAGTGGTCAAAACATCTGAAAGTTCTTTAATAAATTTATATTTTTCTTTCTTATTAAATTTTTTTTGGTATGATCGCAGCAGCCATAATATGTTCACTGTGATAGTATATGGCAACAGCAAAAAAATATTTTTTTATTTTTATTATTATTATTATTTTTATATTATTATTTTTTATATTATTATTATTTTTTATATTTTTATTATTATTTTCTTAATATTTCAAAAATACATTACAACAATTATTGCGATAAATAAACATAAGAAATTAAATATGATCTTGCATTGTGATGGTTTGACTGTTTAATTTATGTGCGTATGTATGTATGATTTTAATAATAGATTTAAAAAACAAACTAAGTAATTCATATTTATAGATATCCAATCATAAACTTGTTTAATAAATAATTATAATTTAGTGAAAACCATAAAATCTCAAGGCAAAAATTTAAACATTTATATTAAAATCAGAATTAAAAACTGAAATTTGTTTCTATTTTCAATATAAATGTTCGAAACAAAATTTATTTCAAAACTATAAAAATAAACAGTAATAAAATACATATACAAAATACATACATACATACAGACATCTTCTGATTCTTAAATTTAAATTCCAATTCAATTTCGAAAGCCTACTTAGTGTTCTAAATATCATAATATAAATTCAAAATGTAAAATGGTTTGCTATTCAAAACTCTTAATTATTGATATGTTCGAAAATTCGGTGTTAATTTTTAAAAGTTTATAAAATTTCAATTCCAAAGAAAATATATATTATATTTTTAGTATCTCTAACAAACGCAACCTAGTTAAATTCATAGCGTGTTCGAAAATTTATAAATTATAGAGTTTTGTACAATATGTGGAAAATCAATTTTATATTACTTTTATAAATACGACGAGTACATGTTAAATTTTAAAATCGTTTAATTGATATGATAGACTTGATCTTTTTAATGTGTGATTTATAACTTTTAAAACTAATTTCAATGAACATAAAAATTTTTAAATCATTATTCAAATACAATGGAGTTCGGTTATAATGAATTATCGCATATAACAAAAACCTTCTACGGTCCCAATAACTTTCTACAAATATTTCATTGAAATTATTATGGTCATAACGAACTATGGTTCAATATCTTTTGCTTATGACGAACTAATTTTTAAAGACCAAACACAAAGAAAGTTATAACGAACATAGAAAATCATAAAAAAATTTCATTAATTTTCTAAGCCGTTAAAACAATTGCTTAAGCATATGTATTTGGCAGAAAAATAAAATAAATGAAATTTGTGATTAAATGTCTTATAAACATATTAAAAAAGAAGAGAAAAAATCTAATCTACCTCAATGTTGCTTAATTTTATCTACAACGAAATGAATTACTCGATCCCACTGTTTATAAAAATATTTTAATGCGAAAAGCTACGAAAAAATAATTTCTATTATGTTCGAAAATTCAAATTTAATTTCGAAATGTAAGAAGACTCAATTTTTCCCTATAAATATAATGTCTAATTTCAATTCTATCATAATACAGTTAATTTTTGAGCATGTTCGAAAATTCGAATTAAATCTCGAAATGTAACAAAACTAAATTTTTGGTAATAAATATCATCCTTAAATTGAATAATTCTGTACAATCACAATATAGTTCAGTTTTGAACGTGCTCGAAAATTTGACGAACAATTTATTATTTTATAAATGAAAAGCATAAACGTTCGATGAGGAAAAACGATTTAGTTTAGATTTCAACATACATAAATATATAGACAACAGAATTACAGATTTAACGATATCAAAATTGGTTATTTTGTATCCAAATTTAAAGTTTCAAAATCTTCCATGGCAATAAGCTACCATCAATCTATTTTTATATATTTTTTATAATTCTTTTAATTATACAATGTACATACTTATGTATGAGTTATAGCCAGTCTGTCTCAATAATGCTTTTTTATCTTGAAATATTGAATAAATATTTACAAATAAATTTAAAAAAAGTAATCGCTAGCAGACAGAGATGAAAGTGAATTTATTAAAATTAATTTTTCAAATTCCATTAGGTTTACAATTTATATAAATACACGGTTTTTATAATTATTTAAGTTAAGACTGAAATTTCTTTTAAACAAAAACTGAATAAATAATTGATTTGTTAAATAGTATCATCTATTTTGAGCAGCACTGTATATATGTCGCATGCACCTTTGTGCATGTTTATTTATTTATGTTATTAGTCAACAATGCATGTTTTAATACTCCCGCTCTCTCACACTGATGGCATTGAGCCAACATTTTAAGGGTTAATGTTACCATAGTCATCGTTTAGTTAACAAACATGAATGTCCGCCATAAAATTACAAGAACAGTTGTTTAATATTGTAGTGAAAGGTTAACTACCATAGACTACAGCTCGGTGCGGTATGTGGCCTGTTCTGAAACTTTTGGCTTTTAGTATTATTTAATTTCGTTTTTTTGTTTGTTTTGATTATCTATGCAAATATTGCAACAATGTCTTTTCACATTTTTAAGACATGACGTTTTCACTTATTTTATGACAATAATGTTGTTAGCACGCGTTTATTGGTCTGTGTCTTTTTCTTTCCTACACTCAATTCATTTAACTATAGTTCGGTGCAAAAAAAATATAAGCGAAAATAGGAGCATTTAATTTTTGGGTTGGGCTCTTGAAAAGAGTTTTTTATGGTATTTTAATTTTTCTTTATTATTAAAACTTTTGTGGTTAAATCGCATAAATAATCATGTCTTTATTAAATTTTTAAGAACATGCATTAAGTATTAAGTAATAAATTTATTTTTAAATTAATTATTTAATATTAAAACAAGTCGGCTTGAAAAATAACTTTTTTTATTTAAAACTTGGTTTAAAGCTTGGAATTTAAGGTGCAAATAATTAACAGATAAATTTAAATGGCATTGAATAAGAAAAATAAAGACAATCAAGACACAGCAGTCAGGGTTGCAATAAAATATATTTAAAAAAAAAACAACCATCACCACAGTAAACAAAATTTCAAGCACTTACAGTAGTGGTCAAAATAATACAAAAATCTCATTCTCTCTAAAAAATTTAAAAATAAATTTTTGTTAATGCTGTGATAATTCTGGAGAAAAATGTAAATACAACCAAAAGATTTTTCATATTAAAACTTTACAAAACATCTATAACAATATATTTTCGAAACGCATTTTTTACGCAGCTGAGAACAAATAAATGGTGCTTATAATGTGAAACACTCGTAACTTAAAATATTTAATGTTAAATCTAAAATAGGAGTGCGTGCAGACATTAACACGTACTTGTATGATCATAAGCTTGAAATGTAATTCATAAGCAAATATTTACGACATACTTCATTAATAATTAACTTTTGCTGGAGGTGGCACACCTTCAATAGAAGTTTTAGTGAATATTTTTTTAGATGCAGTAAGTTTTTTTTTAATCTGATGCAAAAAGCAAGCAATTAAAATCCAACAAAATTATAAATTACAGCACTTTGATTAAAAAAAGACACAAATTCAAATAATCATGGCATTCAGCATTATTATTATTATTTTTTAAATAAAGTCAAATAATTAGAAAACGTTTTCAAAAAGCAACTTTTAAAATTTAATAAGTATTTTATCAACTATTCGTATAAAATGCCTTTTAATATTTATACTCGCAACATTAAATTTTATAAATATTTAACACAAACTCGTGTCGAAATTATTAGTTTTTTTTTAATGTGAAATTTATGCCCAGCCAGACAATGTGTAGGTTTTTAAATAAAAGTCGTCTGTCAATAGTGGCGCAACTTCAATGCACATGCATACACCGAATTACAGTCTGCCAAGATAATTTTTAAACAAAAGAATAAATAATTAACTTTGTATTTTTAAATAAGCAATAACAAAATAAAAATTTTATTATGAATATGTAGAATTCGCAAATCCCTTGTTCTGCATTAGCACAGCCCAGCAAACATTTTCATGAATTTGTTATTAACGTATTAAAAAGTACAAGTGCTTTTCATATTCGTTTCGTACTGGACTAGTAGTCTGAAAGTCATGTGTCTAAAACATAAACTAACATTCGAAATTTCAAATTTAAAAAAAAAGAACAATGAAAAATTTTCACAACTTTTGGAATTTTCAACTCAAAAAAAAATATGATAGTTGTAAATCTTCTGTAAAAAGATAAAGAGCGAATACCGAATTTATTTGAATCTGATGACGCCTTTCCAAGTTATGAAGTCTGTAATGTTACTGAATTTTTTTCAAAATTGGTCGATATGCGCAAAATTAGGAGGCTATAACTTTGGAACCGTAAGCAGTATTACACCAACTTTTTTAAAATTCATATTGCAAATTTTTGTTAAAAGAAAATTTTCAATTACTTAATATACGAGTAGTTTTGACACACATAAAAAAATGGATTTACTAAGTATAGTTGTTACAAACACCAAAATATTAGATCGGCAAAATCTGTTCGTCCTACTGTGATAAAAAAGTTCCGCGGTTGTTTTTATGTTCTAAACTGCTTTCTACAATTTTTTTACACACTGAGAAGATTGAATTGATCATAAAAGCTATATCTAATGCTTGCTAGATTTTCATAGACATATATGTATGTATGTACATATTTTTTTTCATAATATCGCTTTTAAAAACGAACTATTGAATAAATATGTGAAATGTAGGGAAGGATACAATCTTTTTTTATGCTGGGGGCCTTGTATGTTATAAATCAATGTAATAAAAGGCAGCAAGTAAATCAATAAATTTCTTTAAGTGGAAAACAACAAATAAGTTTTCATTTATTCAGTTTTCTCTCCTAAAAATATTCAAGATTTAGGTTAGGTTAGGTTAGGTTATTTGGAAGGGTGTGATAGCCCATGTCATACGACATACACTTAAGCCAGTAAAGGCTTGTTGTGCGCTCCCTTTAATGATCAGATACAAACTGCCAGAGTTCTGCGGCAGGATTCGAACCTGCGACCTTCGCACTACGAGTCTAGTACACTACTTACTAGTCTACGAAGGTCAGTGCAAGATTTAAATACTCGTATGTCTGCTGATAATGATGAAATCGTGACCACAATCGATAGTCTATAATTAAACATCGATAATATGATTACTGTTATCGATTTAGGAAAATATAAATATAATTTAAAAAAGATAAATGAAAATAAAATTAGAGTTAATTTTAGTAAAAATTAAATAAAGTAATAAAAACTACTTACAGAAAACAATAAACTTATCGTTAAAGAAATAAAAATATAATTTATTAAGAGGAAAAAAAACAGTTCAGGATCCATATTGAACTACAAATTTTATATCATTAATTTCTTAAATATTTCATTACACCTTTAAGTGGAGTTGAGTTGAGGATGCAGATTGAATTTCAAATTTTATATTATTAATTTCTTAAATATTTCATTACACTTTTGGGTGTCATTTTATCAAGAAATTGTACCCAAAATATTTCCATAAAATTTTTTTCAAACATATTTTTCAAATATATAACACTTTATTTTGCCAGTTTCTGATGATACCACCGAAATATATGGGGAAATATTGAATTTATTTATTGAATTAAAATAATATTTACAACATGACCTCGAAACGAATTACTTCTCAAGCCACAGAAAAAATTATTGTAGAACATATCAACAAACAAAAAATAGTTATCCGACGCTTTTCCATTTATTAAAGTGTTGAACGCTATCGATGGTATATATTGATTCATTTGATAGTTGTGAGAGTGTCATAAATAGTTTCCCATTATTTTCTGATAAACGTAATTAAATGGTCTTCGATATGATCAATACCATCATTACGGCAACAATTAACTATAGTTTTAAATGTAATGATAGTTAAACATAAATTTAAAAAATAACATCTTTAGTCCTTTAACAATCCTTTACTATATTAAGGCAGCAACTTTTACAAAAATAGATTTGTATACATCTGCTTAAGGTGCGAACAATTATTTGACGTACTGTACATGAACATTGTTGTTGGCATGTACGTGCATTAAACATTTTATGCATTAAGCAGACAACATTCGTCTCTGTGAGCGAATGAACGACTTCTTTACAAAATATAAAATAACGAGCCAAGTTTTTTATTTAAAATACTGATTATTCTATTGAATATTTATTTATTTTTTTTTTAACTTTTATATGCTCGATTTATTTGTAAGTGTGCAAATACGTTCTATATTCTGTATGTTTGTGTGTATGACTTTTATTTTTGAAAAATAATCTAGACGTATTATGTCTTTTAGTTGCCACAAAGTTAATCCACACGTTTTGTATTGAAAGCTTGCAACGTGAGCTTAAGAACGATAACAGAGTGCTGATTACTGTTGCAGTTATTTTCACATCTATTTAGGAGAAGTATAGTTCACTGTTAAACATATTGGAATGATTGGATTTATGACGAGCGAAACTGTAAAGGAAATTTGTGTAGGAGGTACCTTTTTGGAAAATGCTTAATATCTAAAAGTAGTTGCTCTGCAAATGAAATTAAAATCATTTCATAATTAAAAATTTGAATTTTTCCCTTAGACGAAATAAACCGATATGAAAGTGGATAAAATGTGACTCCTAATGTTTCATATTACCAATGTTGCAACATGTATACTCCACTCGCGATTGTTACATTACTATCGACCTCGTCATAGTCCACACAATCAATGTAAATTCTAAGTTCGTGTTTGCCAGTGGAACAAAATTGAAACAAAACATCTTGGGATAACTTCCTCGGCATGAGTATGTTCAGGTGAAAGAAGCATTTCGAAAGCTTAATTAATTTAACTAATTGCAAAGGTCTTAGCAAGAATACTGCTGGCAAAACACACACATACTAACACATACTTACATACATATTTTTAAAAATCAGTCACGAAAAGAATTCGATTGAAATAAATTCCCGTATTCTTATTGAACTAGTGCCAAATTACCAATCACTTCAATATATTTATTACTTGGCATTCTTCCCAATTGCAGCCAAAGGAAAAACTACGTGTATACGAACAACATTTAGCTGGAAAGAGCGTTTGTTATATAATTCTTATTTTTTATTTATTTTTTTTTTTTGTATGTTCGAAACTGCTTCGAGACTTGCATTTGTTAACGGCGGAGCGTGCCAAATGTGATTTTTGCGACGAAGCTGTTTCTGTTACAATTCTTAAGAATGACGTTAGTTACAATTTTGTATTACAACTTTTTTGTAGGTGGAGATGACGTAAATAAAAATTAAAATGAACAACTTTGAATATTTAAGGTGACATTAAAGGTGAAATAGAGTATTCGAAATGGCCGCTTTAAAATTATTATTTCTATGAATGTGAAAACTAAAAAAAAATCATGCTTCAAATTTGTAATTGTTACAGATTGCGCGTGATTGACATTATTACAACAACAACAAGAAGAAAATGCAACAACAAAGAACTTTACCAAATTTGCCGTTAAAGAAATGAAAATACAATTCAAAAAATTATTTAAAAAAACAGTTCAAGCTCATTTCTTCAATATTTCATTATATCTGTGAGTGTCATTACAATGAAATGGGATATAAAATATTTGTATATATTTTTAAAATTTTTTAAAAACAATTTTACGAAAATTTTTATATACAGACGGGTAGATCCAAAAGAAACGAAAGGGTTTAAATGGTCCATAACTTCAATATTTTAATATAATTTTTCTTAATTTTTCAGATTGTTGTAAACAAGACTTGGGAAATTGCAAATCGAAAGGTATCCTATTAAACAATGAATTGAATGGTAAACAGTAGAATTGTTATGGGACATTTTCGGTAAACGCATTATTTGTAGAGACAGCGATTTTAATTGGCTGCCGTCTTAGCCGGACTTAAACGCTTCCGATTTTTACCTTTAGAGGTATTTGAAAGAACGTATACGTATACTAAAAAAATAATATTCGAGAAGAAAATCGAGCGATAGCTACGCATATAGTAAAAAAAAAAATATGACATCGATTGTCAGCCAAAAGACCTAGTCGGAGACTATAAATTTTTTACATATTTTGCTTGCTATGGAACAGGTTCACATTTACGTCGCCACCACACCACACACTACAACGAACATATTCAACTTTAACTTTATTCTGATTTGAATATTTTAATCTTTCTATTTAAACATTTTATTTGTTAATATTTATTTTTAATTAAATTTTTTTGGTTTTTTTATATTTATTATATTTACATCTTTGATATATTGAAATTTTTCGAAAATTTTCGTTTTTTATGAAGAGTGCCAGCCAGGTCTTTTCATTATTTTGCCATCGTCAGGTAATAAATTTTGATGTTTTTTTTTTCATTAGTTAACTTAAAAAAAAAATAATTTCCTGCGCATGTTCTTGCGAAATATTTAAAATAATTTAAAAAAAAATAAATTATTCATTAAACTAAAACGAAATGTTGCTAGAATAAATAAAATTTAGTTTTTTATAATTTATTTTTAATTAATCTATTTATATTTATTATTAATTAAAAATATTTTTTCGACCTTTTTTAATATATCTTTTATTTTATTAACGAGCTTTAGGTCTTTTTATAAAAAAAAAAGTTATTTTAATTCAATCTTTTAAATTTGTAAGATTACGTCTTGGACACACAAAACTGTCACATGGACACCTACTAAAAATTCATATACCACAAGTTTGCAATTGCAACATTACAACACCTGAAATTCTAAAACATATTTTATCATCATGTCCAAAATTCCAAAAACAACGACAAATAATATTCAAAAACTTATCTAACCCAATATTATTACTAACAAATCCTAGCATTGTAAACATAACTCAAATAGTAACCTTTTTAAAGAAAACCAATCTTTATAACCTTATCTAATTTAACGTAATTTTACTCTATTAAGTAGTCTTAAATTATTCTCTTAACTCTAAATATAAGCTGGCCCATTAATATTAATATTAATATCAATATTTGTTAAATACTCATAGTATTATATAATTATCGAGCCTAAGGCCAAGTAGCCATGGCCCTTATACATTAGGTTGTAATTTTTAATTATCTCCTAATGCTAATAAATAAAAAAAAATAAAAATAATTCAATCTCGCTTATCAGAATTGTCGTCACCGTTGTCACATTAAGTCCACATTGAAAAAAATTTAAGTTCTGTGCTAGATGTGAACAATTGAGTGTTAATGATGACCACTTGCACATTTTTTAAGCCTTAGGAATAGTAATAGCTTATAAATAAAATATAATTGTTGTCGACATCGATCCTACAGTTGCCGAAATATTGGTGTTGACTTCGTGTGACGTCAACAACGACAAATAGAATAAGGGGGAATATCTCGACATCTCCCTGGGGGTCTTCTTCAGGAAAAAAAAATTTTTAATGTAACAATAACAAACAATATATTTTTTTTTAATTTTCCTGAAGAAGACGCCTCGTTAATAAAATAAAAGGTATATTTATTATTTTTATTTTTTATATTTATTTTATTTTATTTTTAGTTTTATTTTTATTTTTTATTTTTATTCGTATATTTTAATTTTCTTTAATCTTTGCACTTCATTTTTATATTTAAATTTTTAACTTTTCTTTGTAATTTTAAATTTTAAGACCACGAGCTCAATATATGACTCTCTAACTATCTAATATCTTTCTAAGTTTAAAGTATTATTAATTAATCTTAACCGTTCAGAATAGACACAAAAAGGAAATTAAGAAAGACAACAATCATGACCACATGTGCTGTAAAAGATTAATTTGACTTCGAGTTAGAAAAACAAAAACAAGAAATAAATTCTTGAAACGAAATGAGGTAGTGGCGTGAGGCACGAAAGTCCCACTTTGTAGTAACACAAACACCAAATATAACAATAAAGTTTCTTGTTTAAATAAATCTAATTTCAATAAAAATATTTTTTTTATTTAAGCCTCGGAGTCACGAGATAAACACACAAAATTTATGTGGGTCAAATTGGTTTGTGTCTAATTTTTTCCATAAAAATATTAAATTGCCTCAAGCTTTTCCTTTAAGCATGTAAAATTTATTATTTATGAAAATGTTCTTCAAACTATTGAAATTTTATTTACCTTAATGTCATATTTAAATGATTTCACGGGCTTTTAAGTTAAAAACTTTTAACACAACAATAAAATACTAATTACAACGCTTTTTGTTTTTGTTTAATATTTCTGTTCATTTGACTTTCTGTTCAGGAGGCCGTTAACTTCTAATACAAGTTTGCAAATAAAAATATTTCTATTTGAAACAATTATGCATAGAAAACTGATTTTGAAATTCTGTATGAAAGTTTTCAACACGCTTTTGCATTTTATGATTTTTTGAACAGATGACGCAAGATTCTTTCCAAAGCCGTCAAATGATATTCAAGCTAAACAAAGCTTTTATAAGAAAGGAAGAAAAAATAATACTTTAAAATTAAATAAACAGAAAATTTGGGATATATTTATTTAAAAAAAAAAACTTTTTATAAAGTTAGTTTTCCTAAAAAAATATTTCTTGTTTTTATTAATGTGTGCTTTTTATTGAAAATATTCGTGTCAAAAAAAAAACATCAACATCTGTGGGACTTGGGCATGTCAATCTAGAATTAAGAAGAGTTTTCCAACTAAATCTATCAGCAGTGTTGACCATAAAATTTACGATATTGGGTATATTTTAAAAAAAGTCCAACATGAACGAATAAACCCCATTCGACATTTTGAAAAAAATCACCTTCAAGTTAAAAAGTGTCATTTTGATACGAAGTACAATTTTTATCTAAAAAAAATTTATTAGCACTTTTTACCATTCGCCATAAACGCCTTTTTCATAGAAAGCACCTTTTTGAGAAAATTTACCTTTTTGATTTATAAAAAGTACCGATGTTGATAAGAACTAACTTAAAAAGTACGTTTTTGATAATAAGTACCTTTTTTTCTAACAAACCTTTTTAATAAAAAGTACCTTTTTGATCAAAAATATTCTTTTTCTGATGAAAAGTATCTTTTTGATAAAAAAAGTACCTTTCTGATCAAAAAAATATTTTTGTTTCGTAATAAAAAATTCCATTTTGATTTAAAAACATTTTTGATAAAGGACTTTTTTGATAAAAAAGTACCTTTTTTAACAAATGTACCTTTTTAATTTACAAAAAGTCCATTTTTAATACAAAGTAGCTTTTGGTAATAAAAGATAATAATAAGTACCCTTTAAGAGTACCCTTTTGATAAGACTAACTTTTTGGTAAAAACAGTTCTTTTTTTGATAATAAGTACCGTTTTTATAACAACATTTTCGACAAAAGCACCGTTTTGATAAAAAGTACCGTTTTGATAAAAAGTACCTTTTTGATAGAAAGTACCTTTTTGATAATAAGTAACTTCTTATAAAATTATATTTTTAATAAAAATATTTTTTTAATAAAAAGTAGGTTTTACAGAGAAGTGTTTTTTTAATAGAAAAAAGTATCATTTTAACAAAGAGTACCGTTTCAATGAAAAGAACTTTCTTGGATTAAAAATTATTTAATAAATAAAAATTAGTAGAAGTGCATTTTTGTAACAGGGAGCGTTTTGATAAAAGGTATCTTGTTAACACTTTAATCTTTGCATTAAGAAGAACCTTCTTAATAAATTGTACCTTTTTAATAAAAAAATTAAATTTTTAACTAAAAGTATTTTTTTAAGTTTATTTTTATTTTAAAAAAAGTACCCCATAACAAGAAGTACCTTTTTGATTAAAAAAAGTACTTCTTGCAAGGAAAGTACTGCTATTTGAATAATGTTGCAAAGATTTTGACTACCTGTCGCGTATACCTGACAGTTTTTATAAAAATAAATGATGAATATCAGTTAATTGAATCTCTCTGGATAGAATGTGCTTCATTTCTGTTAAATTTAATTCGGATTTCTTTTCTAATCTTTTCAAATAAATCTAAATAATATGCTTCTAATCATTTTTTGTACTACGAAAAATATCTTCTGCACTTTATTACAGTTGGAAATCATTTGTGAAACTAATTTTAATTTATTGCCCATTTTTGGGTCAAACGTTTATTTGCTAATTTTTCTAATTGTCAAAAATATAAAAACAATATTATAATAATAAAGACGTGCGAATTGTTGATTACTTAAGAGGTGTTTTAACTTCTATCGAGTAGAACATGGAAACATAAATCGAACAGAATCATTTTGGTGAGAAATACACACTAATGACGTCTTCTACTCTTCAAATATTTACCACCTGCTGATGAAATGCGTTCGTTCTGCTTTCAAATAATGGTTGACTTTATTTTATATGCTGACGTTAATTCCGCTATGAATTTGTTTAATATTATTTTTGTTTCATTTATTATTTTTTTTTTCAACTACATACATAATTCATTTGTTTAATTTCTTATTCATTCAAAAGGTGATGACGCTTACTATTTGCAATTTTCGTATTTAACACCTTGTGTTACTATTTGTTTATGATCACTATTAAAATAAATTAAAAAACAAAATAACATCGTCGATTAACTGAAAAAAAGACTTAATTTCGCGTGCTGCACGTCACATTAAACTGAAGGGAAAAAATTATTAAATTATACGGAAGAAAAACGTGAAATTTAAGTCCAAAATGTTCAATTTTATGGTAAAGAAACATTGACATCTAACAGATGGACATGAGTGGGAATAATGAGGTTTTTTTTTAGCAACATCATCTATTATTCAAATTATTGTCGACGTCAAGTCGAACCGTCAACAAAAATATTGGAGCTTGTATGCCGTGTGTCGACAGCAAACACTTGTAATTTGATAGATCTTAGGAAATAATTTCAGTCTGCCAACGTAATCAGCCTTTGTTGACAACGAGCACAATAAAGCCAATTCTTTTGCTGTCAAATTAACGACATCAACTTCAGTTTAACAATTTTAGTAACGTTAAGATGGCAACATAAGGCGTTTCCTTTTCTAAAAATAATAAAAAATTTGGCCCTTTCCAATAGAAAACAGGGTTCTTCGGAAACTTAATAGGAAAGAGTACGAAATCGTGTAAGGAAATTAATTTTTTTTTTTTGGATTGGAGCGTTAAATAACTATTTTTTCAATTCATCAATAAAATGTTACACTTTCTTTCAGAAAAAAAATATTTCAATAGCCTCTAAAGTTAGGCGGGTGTCATGCAACCTGAAGCCATTAATCTTAGAAGTTTTTTCTTATTTACAACCATCAACTAACGCCCGCTTTCTTTTCTGACAAACATTTAACATTTTTATTTTCTGCTCCCAAGAAAAATCATTTTAACGCTCTCATTTAGACAATTTTAGCCTCTTGAAGTATTGCACGCTCTTTCTTAGTAAATTGGCACCTGCTAATGAATACTTATATCCTTCTCTTCTGCTTGAGAGGGCAGATAATGGTAAAATTTTATAGAAAAGAAAAGATCATAAGATCCAAAACTCCTGCTTTGAGTATTTTCTAACGATAATAAAATATTTTCTAATCGTGCAAGGTTTCTTCCCTTTCGTCTCTATTCTAGAATATTTTAACGGCATAGTAATTGCCTATTACGAATCCGAAAGTTCTATTCAATATATTCCAAATTCGACAAGTTGTTTCAAATATTACACCTTGCGGTGATAAAAAAAATTTTAGAAAATTGCATTTAACATCGCAACAAAAACAATAGATTGTAGTTTTGCATTTTTCAGATCACTTAGCTGACCGCTCTCTCCAGCTCAGGTCATTTTGTTGAGCTATGAGTTCGTTCAGTAGCTCAGTTGCTCAGTTGATTTCTGCTGATCAGTTGATTTTACGCATAATTAAATAAAGCAACTTTGAAAAATGGCCATATCAGTTTCAAATTAAATTAAAAAACTATAAAGAAAACAATAAAATGAAATTTACTGCTTTGAAATTATTTAATGATTAATTTAATATAAAATTTAAGGTTTATTTTATTGAGCCTTTAAATGAAAAAATAAAACTCAGAGAAATTATTTATAAATAATTAATTAGCACAGAGCAAAATAGATAAAAAAAAAACATCATGACAAAGGTCATGCAGCCCTCCATCTCCTCCATCAAGAAATGGTAGGAATCAAAGACTAGCAAGGTTCCTCACCACTACACCAAATACACAAAGATGGGAAAACAACTGCAAAAACTCGTGTAAGATGGAGATGCTTTGTAGAAACCAAATGCTCCAGTGGGATAATGGAGAAAAAAATATAAAAATACGCCTTTGCTGCTGAGGCTTAATAGTAATTTAATATTAAAAGTATTTAATTTTTTTTTATTTATAACAAATTTCTATCGAATAGACACCAAACTCCACATACTAAAATCGTAGCATTTTTTTACATGACAAATATTTACTAAAGAAAATAATACTTGTAGCAGCAAATCGCAAATATCGTGAAAACGTCCGAATCTCACAAAATTTTGTTTATAAAAGATCTTTGGTTGTGACAGCACCAATGAAACAATTAGATGAAATGATACGATTAAAATCGCTCAGCACTGAATTACAATTGCTCAGTACTGAGCTAAAATCGTCAATTTTAATGAGCGTTCTCACTTCGCTTAGTATAGTGAAATTTCAATGAGAGTTCTCACTTCGCTTTGAGCCACGACTCTAGCAGATGATGTATTTTACATCAAGAAACACTGTACACTGCCTTCCCGCGCTCCGGCGTGTTTCACATTTGAAATATATAACCAATCCTTTCTAAACGTAGTGATAGGAGTCTAGCCTTCTTACAAAATGGCCAAATGTCTTTAAAGTTTTTTTTTTTAAATATATTTAATTCAATACAAAAATCTTAAAGTTTAAGCAATTTAACCCCAATATGTGTGCCAAATTGTTAAGACATCTTCGATTTATTTTCTTTTTGTTAAAAAGTGTTGCATTTTGCATTAAACTAAAGATACACACCCTTTAATTTTTTTTTACGTAAAATTCAGCGTGTCAGTATTTTTTTATATACAAAAAGCACAGACATCCTCTATTTAATATTTTAACTTAAACCACCTTCTTTTTAGCCAACAACGAAAAAAATTGTGCTTTAACGCCTACACTTTGCATGAACTTGTGTGTGTGTGTGTGTGTTTGTGTGCCTGTATGTGTTTAGCTGTGTGCAGTACATTATCTTTATACAATGTGAAAGAAAATTTCCAGTGACACTTTAACGTTGTCGTTTATTTGTTGCGGTTGTTGTTGGTCTTCTTTTTACTAGCAGCACGACATCGCCGTTTTACGATGGATGATATTACGAAAATAGAAAGGGAATAGAATTAAAGCGTTTAAAAGAATGAAGACAATCAATTTGCTTGAAATTTTTCTAACTCCATGAAAATTAGTGATTGATAATCTAATGACTGTAAAGCCCACAATAAACAAATAATACTAAAATCAGACATGCAACTTAATTGAGGCAATTAAATTTTGAATTGAGTTATAGACTGTGTTGTTCACACAATCCAATTTAGGCTACTCAATTAACATTTGACAGCTTGGAAATGTTTTAATTAAAACAAAATTTATGCCAATATTTTTGATTTAAAAAAATTATTTGATTATATTGGCAAAAGAAAATATATTTTAGGAATTTTCCATAAAGAAATATGTTTCTGAAAGATGTGTTTAAAAAATATATATAATTTTCTATTCTCACTGAAGAAACTTCACAAGGAATGGATTAGAAATTTGAGTCCATTTATGGCGCAATTAACTACTAATTGCGCAATTTATTATATTCTTATATGATAAATTGAGTTCAATCCAAGCATTAATTGTGTAAATTTTCTAATTGCGCAATTAAGGTGCATGTCTGAACATATTATAAAATATATTTATAAAATTATTTAAAATAATATTAATAAAATTTGTTACTCGATATATTCTCCGAAATAATGAATAAATAAAATATATTATATTGATGTTTTGTAATTAAAAATCATGGAAGGAAATTTTTCAAACCAAATCGTATATGTTGCCAAGCATTTTTATTGCTAATTTAAACACAATACCGCTTGTTTAAATATCATTTAGAAAAACTTACATAAAATAAGTAAAATTCATATTATTTCACGGTACAAAAAAAATTATTTGTTTTTTTTTTCTTCAATATGAACAGAGCACAACTTCCGCAATACTTCTACCGTTTCATTATATTTCATTTTATTTTTTTTTTTTTTTTTCATATTTATTATGACAGCAGAAGTCAAGACTTTGTTGATTTTTTCATGTCCATATATGCTTTCACAAAAGTTAGCAACATGTTGCTATGATTACTTTTGATCGGTGTGTTTATTATTGCTCATAACAATTTAGAAATAAAGCTTCAAGTACATTTAAACACCGGCTTAAAATTTTGGCTTGTTTTGCCATAGTAAAAAAAATGCACAATTGAAAAAATGTTCCAACTGAACTTATGGAATGTCAAGCAACATTTTATATTTCCGAAAGAGTTCTGAAAGTTATATGATAATAGTGGGTTCTAGTATTTTCTAGTTTCACATTTGATAATGGAACACGATTTGCTACACACGTTTTTAAGATTCATGTGAATTGAAGAGTGTATCGGCAACATGTTGATGAGAAAATTTAAAAAATTTTAACTAACCAGGAATAGATATATGAACATAAAAACACAACAAAACATCATTGCAACATGTTCCTGGGGACATGTGACATTAAATTCTTTTTATGTGGGCTGACTTTAACAAGGCCAGGACTTAAAATTGGCATTGATATTCACGTTTCCAGTACGCCGTTTTTGCATTATTACTGCAGTGCAAGTATTTGGAAATAGAGATCTGCACAAGATGGCATGTTTAACTTACTTTTTGTTAGCACTTTCTCTGCAATAATGTTGTGATTGGAAATTACTGGAAATCAAAATTTGGAAAAATATTTTTCATTTAGGATTTTAGCATGCGAAGAAGGTTACAAAATAATATGTTAAGCAGAACAGGTGTTTAAGTGCACTTGTGCCGCTTTCTAATAATTGGCAGTTTAAGTTGCTTTGAACACAAGCAACATGTTTAAGAATCATAAAATTGGCCTTATTAAAAACAACTTCACGGCAAATAGTTTTACAGTAAAAAAAGTTATTTGAAAGCAAATGAATATAACGTTCTGCTTCCTTTATAAATCTGAGGCAGTGTTTTTATCTTTGATGCTCTAGACGAGGCAAGTGATGATTTACATACTTTATTTAATGAGTTTATATGGTTGTGTAAAAGGAAGAATAGAATCTTAATTTAGTAGGATTCTTTTGCATTCACTTGTTTTCTTATGCCATGATAATGAAGCTGAAAAAGTTAATTAAGTGCATGCGATATATTTCTATTCCTTTGTTTTTGCAACAACTGACAAAAGAAAATTAAGCTGAGCTCGTAAAAAATGCTTAGATAATGATACGGGAGTTTTTAAAGGATACCATGCAAAAGTGACTTTTTTATGTTCTATTTTTTTACGATTAATTAGTGTTAGTGCAATGAGAACAGTGGTGTGTATGTAAAAATTTCTTAAAATAATGTTACTAATTTAAGAAAAAAAAATATATTATAAATAATATAACATAAATCATTTAGCAATAATAAAAATTTTAAATACCAGCATTCCAAGCAACATATGAGAATGCATATCATTGCAACATCGGCATCTTAATATGTAGAACAGAAATATTTTAACGAACGACATAGTACTCGTACACATGACTTGAAAAAAGCCACAAATCACTTGTTTAAATCAGTTTTACAAATTTTGTTTCTATTGTTTTTTTTTATTCACTAACGACTGTCGGTCACATTTGCTTAAACATCACAGTTTAATTTGCTTGTATGTTGCATATTTTATTATATAAATATATCTATATAAACAGCCATCATGTAATATGTTGCAATGTCAATTTTATTGCAGCATAATTCAAAACATTTACGACTGACAGTAGTATTTTGTTGCAAAAAACCAATGAATAAAACAACAAAAAACATATTGGCTGGCATTCAAGCGCATATTCTGACTGAATGAGGGTTATAACAAATTTAAAGACGCATCACTATTATTCCAATTATCATTTCAAACAAATCTCGAAAAGATGTCAACTTTAAACACATAAAAAACTTAAATATTGTATGCGCAACATGAATATTATTGATTGCAAAATGAAGATAACATTTTCAAAAAGGAACAGAGTGGAAAAATTGTCTTCATGATATTAAAATGAGATTAGTAAGCAGTTTAGTTTTGGATAGCAAACTTATAGGATGAGTTGATAACAAAGTACAAAAAAAATTTTTTTTGTTCGCTGCAACATGAGACTGACACCAAAATGTAATAAACAAGCAGTTGCATGGCAAAACGAGTTAAAATATGACAAGTATTATTTATTTATTTCAGTTTTAAATAATATACTAAACCTTATTTTCACCATGTTGAAGTTAAAAAAGCCACAAGCAACATTGTTGCTTGTATTGGCTTTAATAAAAATGTTGCTTAATTCAAATTCATAGCGAAAGGTTGCTAGAAGTTTTAATGTACATTAATTTTGCATGCAAATTTGATTTTTCTCTCCAAATAACTTTTAATTTCTTTATATTCTAATGTAATAAATTTTAAAATATATCAAATGTGTTAAAGAGTCTACTTGAGTTGTAAACAATTAACGCCCCAATTTTATATGAGACAATAAGACATCATTCGGTCATTTAAAAATTAATTTTGCAAATTAAAATCTGGTTTCATGATTTCATTTCTTTGAAAATATTCAATTTCACTTGATACTTGGATTTTATTGAAATTTTTTTTATTGGGATTTGTCATTATTAATGACATAAAATGCAGTTACAATATGAAATTCAATAATAGAATTAAGTTTACAGTTTTATTTAATTTAATTTTTTTTTTTTTCATTTAATTATAAAGAATTAATAATTTAAAATGGTGTTGTTTTCATATCAATATTGTTTAAGGTGAAAAATACATATAAAATATTTGAAATTGACATAAGAAATTGCATTGCCGTACATTGGCTTAAAGTATCTGGTTGTAATAGATCTGCTTATATAATGAATATGGTGGTGGTTTTTTTTTTGCGCCGCCTTGTTTCACAATATTTTTTAGACGTATCGATTTTTATTTATTCATATATCAATGTCAATATGACAGATATTTAGTCAAACAGCCTTTGGTAACAGACTGGATTTTTTTCTTTTTTCTTTTTTTCTGTGCAAATGGCTGGAATGAAATGTTTTCTTTATTTTGCTGGTTTAAGTCGTTAATAGCCAACTGCGATTAATGGGTTTGTATTATAATTTTCTGTTTTTATGTCTTTATTGATCACAAAGTGATCGAAAGTAATAAGACGACAAGTGTTCTGTAATTAAAGTGTGTTATAAATATTATGCAAATAGAGCACATAATAGAACAAATGTGGTGGAAATTAATTTTTTTTTATTTATTTATTTATGTTTCAACTTACTTCAAGATTGTTTGAATTCTGAGGAAAGACATTATTTAAATAAATGTGGGTTTTGTTAAGAAAATCGATTAATCAATTTTTTAACTCGCTTCAGCAACATGTTGGTTGATGCCAACACGCTGAACTAAGTCTTAGAAAAGAGGTGGGAAAAAGGTATATGCTTTTCTAATTTAAATCTGTTATGCTGTTCCACATTTCACGTGAAATATTGTCAAAAGTCATATGAAAAATTAATATGAAATTGTCGTAAATTAATGTTGCAGAGGCTGTGCTCTATTCATGTTGAGAAAAACAAATGAACTTTAACCGGCAGCATTCAAACAAAACTTTTTTTTAAATTGTAAAATAACACTAATGTTATTTATTTGATGTGAAATTTTAATTATTATTATTAATTTTTTTTTTTTTTTAATTTTGATAAATGTATTTCCTTATGTACGTAAAAAAAATGTTGCACAAAGCACAGCACAATTTGCGCTTAAAAGAAAATAAAAACATACCAGATATATAAATACTAAATCACCAAATAGATATTACATGTTGCATGTTCAATTTTTTAATTTTGAAAATAGTAAAAGTTGTTCAACATTTTATACAAATTCAAAGAGGTTACCAGGTTTCAAAAATTTTTCATTTTTATTAGCATTTTTTTTCTCTCTTTCTGTTGCAAAACGTAGGTCAGAGTGTGTGTTTCTTTAAACCTGGTATGCTAGTCAACATTTTATGTTAAATACTGTCACGAAAGTTGTGATTAATATTAGTGCGAAATATTTATATTGTGGAAAGTAAAGCAAATGTTAACGGCAACATTCATCCTTATCGAGAAGAAGTGACGAACATGTTGTTTATGTTAAAGGGGGAAAAATTGGTGACAAAAGTTAACAAAAAATAGCACATAAACGCTACAATTCTAAAAAGGGAACAGATTTCACGTGCTTAAAAGTAATAAAATAAGAAAATGCTTTAAATCTTTAAAAAGATATTTACTTGTTGCACTTCAAATTTTTCAAACGGCAATAGCAAATGTTGCTCAACATTTTCCTCCAATTCAGACAGAGTTACATAATTTAAGCAATAAAATTTTGCACCAGATTAAACTTTATAGGGATGATAAAAAATTAATGTATAATGACTTTTTTACTGCCGAAGTTCTTTTCACACTTTTTGAAACATATTAGGACTAAAATTTTGTTCTACAACATGTTGCAAAGAATATGTGTTACTACGTTTATACGCACGTCTTATTTGCAAATAACAAAGGAGAATGTTGCCGTATAACTTTTTTATTGTAACTTATTAACTCACTTAACAAGTCGTGAATAACGACACTATTTGCAAATAAAAAGTAAGACGTTGCCACTTCATGAACGTTTTTTGTGTTTTACTTACCAAACAATCATATTTTCGTCACATGGCATCACTAATGATAACATAAGTTCTGTATGCAATTTCCCGTATAAACAGTGAATTAGTTATTTGCAAATAGTTCTATTTGCAAATAAGACGTGCGTATAAACGTGGTATGTAATGCATTGATGTTCTGCCATGATGGAACTTATCTAGGAATTTTTTGCATGAAACTTTTTTATTTCACAGAGAAAGAAAAATATTATTTCATCGGTATTAATTTTGTCCGTATGCATTTCTCATCTATTTTAAGTTCCTTTCATTCAATAAAAATATAAACTGTGAATGAAATTGTGCTGATTGTACAAAGACATTTTTTATATTGCAGATATGATGTAAAAACATGCTTCGATTAATGTTGCAGAAATTTTTGCTAATTGCTATTCAATTATTTATCAAAATTTTATTATAAATTAAATTTAAATTCATTTTATTATAGAGAATATGTGAAGAATGACGACCACTCGTTATTATTACATTCAAGCAAAAATTGCGCCATGATTTCGGGTATTCAACATTGTTTTATGTAAGTAAACAAATCCATTTATTATATTTTTTTCTTTCTTTATAAGAAAAAATGAAATAAATGCAATTCATATTGTAAACACAGTATGAAACAATGTTGCTTAAATATTGCCAGAAACATTCTGTATGATTTTCATAGCACGAACTTTTGCAACATTATTTAAAATTTAAATTTTTTTGCAAATGGATTTTGATAATATTTCACATGGAATGTTGAACAAAACACCAGAATTAATTTCTGATGTCAGTAAGAATTTTAAAAGACATGCGCTACCGCAACATGTTGCTAAGCAAAATATGTCCCAAAAAGTCGTGAGATATATTCTAAGTGCACCTTTCACCTAAAATCTGTAAAAAGTTGCATTCAATTATAATCACATACCTTTTGAACTAGTCAAACTATGACTAATATTATTCCAAAAGTTCAGCCGACAGCCAAAGACCTTCATTTCTTTAACACGTTCCTTCATATTGCCCAGTACACTGGTTTCCGCGAGACTAACACACGGAATCATTTGATGACGACAATTTTATATTGAAACTATTAATAATATACACTTTTGGACTATTTGATTTGTCCAACAGCTGCTTTATATGCAAAATAAAACATTTAATTACAATATTTAAAAATTTTCGTACAATTTTTTTTTAAGCCTAAAAAAGAAAAAGTAAACAAAAAATGAATATAAATAAAACAAAGAAAAATTTGTAAAAAAAAAGAGCCAACCGTTTTCAACAAAAGAAACACTCCGATGGAAAATGTGAAATTGTAATAAACAAAATTAAATATTTTAACCAAATGATAGGCGGAAAAATATTTATTAAAAATGCAGGTAGTAAATATTAAAAAAAGTAGTTCAAAAAACATTTAAGTGTTTAATGGCTTAAATACAAAATCACGCAATGCAGTAGGTGAACTGCGTAGCGAAATGTAAGAAATCGGACACATTCAAAATAAGATTTTAAAAATATGTAAATGATTTTCTGGCAACAACATGTTTTTGCTTTATGAATACAAGATGTCCAACATTTTTTTATTGCTTAGCAACACGTTCACGCATTTGTATAAAAAAATTTGATAAAAATAGTTTTGTTCAAATTAAATGGCCATATTCAAATTAACTAATAATAAAATTTATCAAATTTGTTATTCGAGATATTCTCCAAATTAACAAACAATAAAATATTAAATTAACTAATAATTTTTTAATGAGAAATTAAAACATTTTAAAACGCAGCGACCATGATATCAAAAAATGCTTTTCACACACAACTTTTAGACGAGCACTTGCACAATCAAAAACACTATTGATATAAAATTAAAGTTCCCTGAACAAATATCGCTTAATGTCCCATTGTGCGGTGCTCCATTGCATATTATAAAGTGTCAATCCTTTTCGAGGACTTTAACTGAATTTCTATGAAGCATAAGCGAGTACCATTAAATGTTATTGGTTGACAAGCCAATTGTTCAAAGATGGATGATTATTTTAAAAAAAGTTAAAATTTTTGAATACTTAATATTGAAATTTATTATTTGGGATATTCTCCCCAACTAATCGTTAGAAACAATTAGGGCTTTTGCAAAATGCATTGAAAAATGAAATGTCGGCATATGAAAAGCTAAAGCCACAACAAACAATACATTTTTTCGTTAACATTTTTGTTGAAAAATTAGCATTCGAATGACTTTGTCTCATAACGAAATATTCTGAGTGGTTGGAGATCTCAATAGCTTCTCGGTAGATAATGCTCAATGCATTCTTACAAGACCGATCGAAGTTTTATATAAAATATAAATGCATTAAAAAATTTATTGTTTGTTGCAGGCTCAGCTCAGCTGTGGATATATCCGCAAATGAAATGCAGGCATATACGCAGCTGAGCCAACAACAAACAGAATAATTATTAATTTTAAATAAAACATAAATTCATTATTTCGGTTTCTTTTTTTTTGACTTTCTGTCCAATTCAGGAATCAGCAACTTGCAGCTAAAAAGCTTTAAGTCAGCAACATGTTGCTAAGCACATTTTGTATTTAAAGTCTGCTAATTTGTTAGAATTTAAGATAAATATTAAATAAATTTTAATATTCCTTTTATTAAAGCATTGAAGTATTCTTTACGTTTACAAGTAGTAAATGTATTTTACGAAATACATCACTTGAATTAAATTAATTCCAAATAAAAAAAATTGGAAGTTGTTCTTAAGGAATGCCATTTTTATTGCTTTCAAAGAATCCGTAAATGCATCTTTTACACTTTCCAGGATCCAATTGACAAAATTTCAATTCAAAATAGGAACTTCTACGAATTTGGGAATATCGATTTGAAAATATTTCTTTTTTTTTCAAACAATAATGATAAATTCTTTTTCGCATAACAAAAAAAGAGATATCATGACTACTTGCCTGTGGCAAATAGATAATTGTAATTTAATATAAAAGTAGTTTCTACACAAAGAAATCACACAAAGCTTATTTTTCTCCACGTAATGCAGATAGCTTCCGAATCTATGAATAGGAATCGAAAAAGAGAACATCCTGCGTTGACAAGCCCATGTTAAGAGCATTGGAAATGTTCCAAAGTTTGCACTACTGCCGAATCCTAATCCCAACATTTTCATGACTTATTTGGAGTCCCCTTTTTTACTAGGATAGTATTATAATTCATTTGCAACATGCTGCTCAGTCAAACAACAACATGTTGCCGATACTATGTTTTCTTGTATATATAGAAAACACCACAGAACTGTTTTTCCGCCTGCCGGACTATTGCACAGTTTTGCAGGCGGAAGTTCGGGCGATAACGGAGTGTATCAGGGAACTCAACGTAATGGGGAGGTCAGGACTTGTGAATATATTCACAGATAGTCAGATGGCCATCAGAGCAATCTCAAAGGAACGCACTAAATCACGTACAGTTTGGGATTGCAAAAACGTTATTAACAGTTACTCGACACATGGTGAAGTGCGCATCATATGGGTGCCAGGGCACGCGGGGATAACTGGAAATGAAAGGGCAAACTCACTTGCTTCTAGGGCAATAGAGTTAGGTAATATAAGCTTGGAATGCGCGAAACCTTTCGATGCAGTTAAATCCGAGCTAAAGACTTGGGCACATAGGGCCCATTCAACTCTCTGGAATAACGGAACCATGGGAATCAATACAAAAATTCTATGGGGAGATCCAGACGAGAGAAGAACGAGGGAGCTGCTAAAACTTAGTAAGCTCGAACTAAGTAGAATAATGGGAGTTGTCACAGGGCACTCTCAACTACTGGCACATCTTAAACGCGTCGGAATAGCGGGAGGAGATGAATGTAGAGCATGTGGGGAGGAGAGCGAAACATTGGAACACTATTTGTGCCAATGCCCCGCCTTCTCACAAATAAGATCCCGATATCTTGGGGGTGACATCTTACCGGACATAAGCCGATTACGGGGAATATGCTGGAGGAAACTAAGGAACTTTGTGAGTGACACGGAGTTTCTCTAGGCCTTTGGGTCAATATATTATGGTTTAATTCAAAGGAGCGCACAACAAGCCTTCACTGGCTTAGGTGTATGTCGTGTGACATGGGCTGACATACCCCTCCAATCAACCTAACCTAACCTAACCTAACCTATGTTTTCTTGTATATAATTTTTTTTATCTTGTAGCAACATTTTCTGCCGGATGTTAAAACATTTGTTATGTTTCAAATACTTTTGCAACAGGTATTGAAATCTTTTTGGCAAAATGTTTTTCAATAAAAATTTAAAGGATATACATATTGCAACATTATTGAAGGAAAAGGCTTTAGAATAAAGCAAGTCTTAAGTAAGAGTTGTGTTTTTTTTTCCAACAGAAATTGCTTCAATTTATAATGATTTTCTGTCAAGAGAGGAAGACAGAAAGGAACAATTACAGATTACAATGAGTATAGGGATGGAACAGCAGGCTCAGGCAATGAATTACGGAATACGAACATAAGGATGAAAAAAGGAAGCCATGGTGGCAAGAGGAAGAGAGGAAGGAGATGAGAGACAATCAAACGAACAACGACTATAGAGTAGAGGTATACAGAGTCACGCGAGAGGACATAAACAACCGAAGGATTTATATAAGGACAACGAACAACAAGAAGACGATTTAATAAGGAAAAGAACGCTGAAAATGGCATACGTGTATACCTGAAACCGGACTGTTTACAAATCGAATTTGCCGTTATATGGCGGAAATTCATTCCAAATTAAAGTCGTAAACACGCCATTAACATAGTTCTAGTTTATATGTAGCGAAAATTTTTTGCTAAATAAAAATATGTAAAATGTTTTTTTTTTCTTTTTTAAACAGAAACTTTCCTGAGATTTTCTCTCTCTCTCTTCCGAGCAATGAAAAATATAAAAAAATCGCGGTGCCGACAACATGTTGCTAGAGAATCGAATTAATAGACATAATATTGAATTAATATACAGACGGGAAATGGAATTAAAATTATTTTTTACTTACAATCCAACAAATCAACCACTTTTAATATTCTTTAATATTTCAACTGAATGTAAATAAATGTTCTTTAACATTGCGATTAAGATCAACAATTTCTAATTGCAACCAAAAATATTTTTCATTTGTAAAACTCATATAAATTCCATAATTTTATTATGAGTATTAAAACAAAACTACATGCACACCGCCTCATTGTCAGCTGTAGAATATTGGCTAGAAAAAAATCTGGACAAACTAATCATGGTAACAAGTTGGAAAAATTAATTTTATTGTAATTCCAAGAAAAAGCTGGTGTGACCAAGTATTTGAACCTGTTTCCATTTAGTTATGATTATAATTTTCTTAGTTATTATTTTAATATCAGCCATAAATATGAACAAATTGCTTGTAGACAATTACAAACATTATTGTAAAAAATAATGTTTATTAAGAGAAAAATAAAAGTAAGCAAACAAATTTATGGTCAAATATATGACCTCAAGTAGAAGATAGCAACCGACCAACTATCGAGTTATATAGATGGTAATAACAGTGGTTATGCGAAAATATAAAACAAAACATTAACGCCTACTTTTTGTTAAAAATGATTAAAAAATTTTACAATTTAAGACTGTAACAAATGAGATTTTTTTAAAGCGGGATTTGCGTACAAATAATTTAGTTTCAAACAGTTTTATGGTCAATGAAAAATTTATGAAATGGTTAGACAATATTTTGGCTATCATCAGATGTAGCCAGTTTATTTTTCCAGCTAATAAAGTTTTAAAAATAACTTTAAGAGTTTAAACATAAACAAGTTTTTTTAATTAGAAAGCGAAAAATAGACAACCGAACTGAATCAGCAAAAAAATATATTTTCGTTAAAATAAAAATTTTCTTACAAAAAAGTTGCTAAGTTATTGCCTCCGTTTATTACACCCCTTAACTCCAACATACTCGTATGGTATAAAAAATAATCAGAGTCTAAAAAATCTAAATATCTAGATTAACTTTCTTTTTTAATGAAAATAAATTAACAACATCATATCGATTCTTTAATACTCGTATTAAAGCACTGCGCAGACGTCTTGATAATGTGTTTTGTTTCAAATGCTTTCGTAACAGTAGTGATGTAATAAACACAGACTAGGAGGCATGTGGACTTTGTCAATAGAAACGTTTTTCTCCACTGTAGTATATTAGTATGTAGCAACATTAGTGTTGCAAAAAAGTATTTACAACGCTACAGATGTGTTAAACACGCCATCAGGATATTTTGTGCAGATCTCTAATTTATATTGACACGTTCAACTGGTGATCGAGAGACAATGCAATAAATCTTGTGTCTTAGCCAATCGTTTCCTTCTTCTCTTCACTGGCAATTTTCATAAACTTAAAAGATCTAAATGTCACCAAATTGTTATGCGACTTATTTAACACCAACTGATATTGATAATAAATAATTTTTGTATAAATTTTATGATTTTAGCTAAACTACATTCACTCGTGAAAAATGTGGCTTTCTAAATAGATCAAGGTTAAGTAGTTAATATGTTGACTAAATAAAAATTAAGGGAAAACAGGAAAAAAATGTTGCAGAGTAAAAATTTATTTATACCACAACGAATAAATAAAATAAATCGATAGTAAAAGAAAAATTAACACGAGAATGTGTGGGGGGTGATTAAAAATAAAAAATGGGTATATGATTTGGTCGCGTTCATATTTAAGAAATAAAACTAAATTAAACTCTCAGATACATTTAAAGTTATAATCCAGACCTTATGTGTCCACTACATTTTGATTTCCAAGTCACTGTTTTAGCGGTACAGACATTAGATAATCACAAAGCTGACTTATATATGTAAGTCGGGTGTGTTACGATTAGTACTGCAAATAAATACATAAATCGATCTTACAATTTCACCAAATAATTCTAAAGCCATAAAACATATTTTTTTTAATCTGCCGTGAGCCTGCCATGAGATATTTAATTTCCACCTTTATTTAAGGTATAAAATTGAATAATTGAGCGCAGGATTGAGAAAATTTATAAATTCATTATGCGTGAATATACGTGAGTAACAAATTTTTTGCTCGCGTGAGTGTCTGGCGTGGCGCAGAAAACTTTTCAAATTTGTTTTACAGCCTCTACTACAAAAAATATATAAAATTTTATTTGTTTACATTTTTGCTGAGCATGCGTGAACGTGAGAGATTTTATTTCCAAATAAATTCAAAAGGCAGTATTGAAAAAATTATTCTTGCGAACGCCATGATTTTTTAAATATTCGAGTTTATCCAATATGAGCCCGCGTAAGTCAAACATTTTTCTCGTGACGTGTGACGTGTTGCAACAAAATAAAAATAACTAGTTTTATCTTTATCACCTGAATTTTACCGATGATGACGTGAAAGATTTTATTTTAAACGTGTTTAAAAACCTCCCGATCGGGAGTATACATATGTGACGTTGAGAGCAGAAAAAAACTTTTTAATAGACCGGTAAATTAAAAAATTTCGCATTTACTTTCGCGTGAGCGTGCGTAACAGTGAAAGTAGTTATTTTCGGTATGATTGAAGGCGCATTATTGAATGTAGTATTTTCGTGAGTATGAATAATTTAAAAAAATTTTAAATTAATTTTGCCCGAATCTGCGTAAGTGAAATATCCGAGACCTAATGGGATAAAATTCTGACGTCAAAATCTTTATTGTTTAATGTTTAACTAAATAACTTAATGTCGGGAATAATTGTTTAACACTTTTGGTCCTATTGGGATAATATGTCCCTTATACAAATCTATAATTTTTATTTATATTTAACAACATGTTTCTAAAATCCTACAATTTATTAATACAACATTGCAATTTCTTAATATTAAAATATAAACTAAGGACTATTGTTATGTTTAACATTTCATATGAAAAACATTGTGTTTAACATTTCCATATAGGAAAAATTATTATCATGAAATGTTTATGAAACAATGTTGCTGTAGGTTGTACTCTGCTCTATAGACCTGTAGGAGACGTCTTGTTGGCATAATTAAGACATTTGTTGAGTTTCAAATACTTTTGCTGCAGCAACGTTGCAACGATTATGTACTAGAAGGTAGATTGCGCCAAGGTAGACGCTCAAGCTCAATAAAAAAAGTTTTTGTCAATAGTGCTTTCCAGTATGAATTCTTTGCAACATGACTGTATCGACGTCTTGTGCAGGTCTATAATCTGTTCGTGATGTGGAAAATAAATGAAATTGTATCTGGCATTGAAAAAAAAATTTTTTTTTTTTCAAAAAGTGAAATTCAATTTCTTTTAGTGAAAATATATTACAAGAAACAAAAATATTAAATGCGATTATTTGCTGATATAAGAAAATGTTGCACACTTAAAAGCAAAGTATTAATTTGTTCATAAAAGTAATAAAAAATATATCAGAAACATATCAAATTCTTCAAATTTGCAACAAAAATATTTACAAATTCGAATAGATTAGGTACTAAGCTTAAAAATTCATTTTCATCCAAATATTTGAAGTGTTGCTGATCGGCAAGGCATTGTAATGTTTAGCAACAATGTTTATAAGTATAAAAATATCACTACATATTCGCATTTTATACATTTACATTAAGTTGTGAAATCGTTAAACTTAATATTCGAGAAATCAGAATATCAATAAACAAATAAATTTATATATTTTGAAATTCTTTTCAAATACAAATAAATAATTTAGAACAGAAAAATTTCTATAATTTCTCTTTTCACTAAGAAAAATATGTA
Source organism: Germaria angustata (assembly GCA_963681545.1). Classification (NCBI taxonomy): domain Eukaryota; kingdom Metazoa; phylum Arthropoda; class Insecta; order Diptera; family Tachinidae; genus Germaria; species Germaria angustata. Next base: position 18,997,823 of record OY812999.1, on the reverse strand, counting down.
CGTATATGTATTATTTCTTTTCTTTTGGTAATTTCATTGGCCTGCTTAAAACTTTATCATTAAACTAAGCTTTAGGTCAAGGTCAACAACGTGTCTTCAATTACCCACAGAACGATTTGGGCCAATAATCTTACATTAATAATAAAATTATACCATGAATCTTGAACAAAAGCGTAAAGAATTGATATGTACGAAAAAAAAAGCTAAGACGGAGATAAAATACACACGCCAAGAAATCCAAAGATGTACTTTCAAACATAAATTAAATTGAAAGTTGTTCTCAATAAATTAAAACCAGGTTTTAAAGAGACAGCTGTAGCCAATACAAGACAGCAACAACAGACAGATGGACGGACGGACAGGCTTATTTGAATAAATTAAGCGAAAACTCAAAAGTGCGTTTACATAAATCAGGTCAAAATCATTTTTATTTTTTACTTTTTTTTTTTTGCTAAAGCTGATGCTTGAAGTGTGCAAAAGTATTAAGAGTCGCATCCTTTTTTAAATTCCCCCTTTAAAAAATTTCTCGTAAGAAGCAGAAAATGGAAAGGAAACTTTTTAAACCGAAAACTTGCTAAAAGAGTTTAGCACATGTTACTCGTATTAAGGGCTTTTTTATTCAAGTCTTTACTCTTTTAAGGTCATCCAGATTTTGTATGTTTCTTATATTGTTTTAAAGTTGCATGCGTGTAAATCTGTTGTAAACACAGACCAGAAGCAGTCAACAATCAGCAGACAGCAAACAGCCGCCGTAATAAACCACACATTCAATTTAAGCAAAAAGTCCGTCACTGCCAATCTCTGCACGCACACATATGTACGTGTATACACACGGTAGTGACTTAAACAATAAAAATCCTTTTCATAACTGCAATAAGTAGCGCAATTATGTTCATGTTAATGTTTGCTCGTAAGTTGTTTCATCTCCATATCCCGCTCCCTACTGCCATCAACATCATCCTGTTCAGCACAGGCTGCTGGCTGAAGAAAGTCGCGTGCATGTGTAATTGTTTTGTGGCGTTGTATCGTCCTCCCTTGCCCAAAATGCAACTCAATATTTGTGCAACAGTAAACCAAACAACAACTTGGCAAAATATATGTTTGTACATACCAGTAAGTTTTTTTTTTTTTTTTGATAAACATCTCAAAATTCATATTTAATGTTGCAACAACATGCGGGTTGGTCTGGATGTTTTTTTATAATTTATTTTGCTTTCGTTAAACTGTGACCAATCATAAATTTGTAATCATATCGTTAAAAGCAACAACAAGAACATCTGCAACATAAAAAGTGCAGTAAAAGTATGTGTTGTCAGACAGATTTGTATCTTTAAGTACCGTTATTATTATTTAGTGTTGCTACAAAATGCATTTTTTATAGCAAATTATGAATACTCGAAAACAGTTTTAAAAGAAATTGGAGAAATTCCACACGCACTTAAGAAACGCAAGGCAAGATGAAAAATAAATATTACTTAAGAAGTCCAAGTGTTGCCTCGGGTATAATGAAGGGTTTTTTGTAATTGTTTTGATTGCTATTGAAAGCAACATGTTGCTAATACAATGTTGTTTTAGTTAATTATTAATATTTCAAAATAATAATAAACTAGATTATGAAACAGAATGTTGAGGAATTATACACAATTTTATTTAATGCCTACATAAATAATTTAAAATAAAAAGGAAAGGAAAGGAATTTTGAAAAGAAATCTATACTTCAAATATTATACAGATTGCAAGTCGTTTAACGAATTTTCATTTATCACAAGCAGCATCTTGCCAAGAAACAAGAAAGTCACTATAACGTTAATAATTTTTATATAATCTTAAGTATAGATATGCTGACTGGGTGCTAGAGCTGATTTTTTGAACAAAATTTGCTTCAGCGATGAAGCTTCACTCGGTGGTTATGTCAACAAGCAATATTGCCGCATATGGAGCACGAAGAACCCAGAAGTGATTATGGAAAAGCCTTTGAATATATTCAGATAAAGTGACGGGTGTGCATTATGGTCTGGAGGTGTCATTAAGCCATATCGTCGTTTGAAAACTGTTATAGTCAATTCAGAACTCATTGGCAGTATGATAAACGACTTTTTTTGGACTGCAATTGACAAACGACATGTGGTTCCAATATGACAGTGGCATGACTTTGGCTTTATTGCATGGGAAGTTTCCAGAATGAGTAATTTCACGTTTTGGCGACGTCAATTGGCCACCAAAATCATGTCATTTTACGGCGTTAGACTTTTTTATGGGGCTTCGTCAAATATTTATCTTGATATTATTCTTCTCATCATGAATGTTAAATTTTTTTAATTTTTTCAATTTACGTGGTTGCAGCAACATGTTGATGGCAGTGTTCAACCAAAGTTCCACAAATAAAATGTACATATACATATAAATGTGTAAAAAATTAGCTTGTGGACAGATTATCAGAAATTTGTGTGTAAATGATTAACTACACGAGTAATTATTGTTAAAATTTAATTAAAAACTGGTAGTCGCTAATTCAGATGCCATAGAAACGTGTTGTTGGCCTTGAATATGGTTTGAACAACTTTGAAATTTTGAGCTGTTAAATATTGTAAGATAAGAAAAAGTTTAACTGTGTGTGAGCGTTTAACATAGAGAATTCTTTGTGGAAAATATTTTACTTTTTTAATAAATAAAATTTTTGTTTTTTATTTATAAAAGATTTTTAATAAAATAAAAAGTATTCAGATTTTTTCCTTTCTATTTGAACTCCCAACTTTCCAGGAAATATAAAGTGAAGAAATTAAAGGGAAAAATTTCGAGAGAAAAATTCATTCACATTTGAGGTGATTATTGTAGAGTTTGAGAAAAATGTTGCATAAATGTTGCCAGTTACAATTAAGTTGTGGAGACAACTCACTAAACATTTCATACATATTTTTTTCATATGGATTTTCATGGCGTTTCACATCAAATAATTAACAGATTATCAGACTTAAGGATTTGTTTGGCAGCTCCTACATATTTTTTTTTTTTTTTTTTTTTTATTGAAAACCTATGAGATGCAAAATAATTTGTAGAAACTATTGCAAGAGATAAAAGAAACTTCTTTCTATTTTGTAAATTAAAACAAGTCTCTTTTAGTTTCAATGAATTTTTGCATTTTATCTAATTAAAATATACGAATCTGAGACCAACACTTTTTTGCAACATGTTGCTGGCTGTGCGAGTATATAAAATTCAAATGAAAAGAAACTTCATTAAAATTTTCTAGGAAACTATAAACAATATTTTCATTTTCCAATTGAAGATTTCTAAGATTTTCACTCACTTTCCTATTTTTTACACAAGAGTCGTTCATATAAACAAAGTTTTCAATTGTAATGTGTGTCGCCAACTTCAAACTAATTAAGTGTAGCTTTTTCTATTGTAATAAATCTTTATACAAGTTTGTGCTAAAAAAAAGTAATTTATATTTAAATACTTTTTAATTAAAATGTTACAGTAGACGCTCATCTAGAGAGCCCTCCTATAAAAGAAAACAAATAATTGTCATCATAAAATTCATTTGATGATTTTGCTGTGGCATGTTATGGCGGTTTTTTCCATATAATTTGAAAAAAAAACAACAAATGAAAGCAAACTAATGAAAATTGCCACAGAATGTGAGTTGATTGATGAATCAATTTAACAAATAATAATGAACATTCATTTGGACGTACATGGAATACTCGTATTCATGGAACATACATGGCTCATAAATTGCAATCAAGTGGTGGTGGTGGTGCTGTTGATGGTTTTTGTAGCAGCTGGATGGTGTTGAGAAGTTCAAACCATATTAACAGTTGCTTTACCTAGTAAATTGTTGCAAATGCAAAAAAGCACATCAAGTTCTGGTGATGAAATTTTTAAAAGAAACCAAATTGTTGATCTCTGTTATACAGATATGAAATTTCATTTAAATTGCATCACAAAATTTTTTGTATATGTTACGCTCAATTCGAGGGATCATTATTATTAAGAACTGAAAAAGTTGAAAAAATAAATGATTCAAAGGCATTTCAATTTGTTCCTTAGAAAAAGCCTCACAAAATGAACCGATTTAGAGGATGTAAAAAGGAAGTGAAGTTTTTTACTTAGAAAGTCCAAAGACAAATGCAAAAGTTATAAATTAGTATGGTTTTTTTTTTGTCTATTTAACATTTTTTTAATATAGAAATACATGAGCAGCAGTTGGAGAGCCGAAATTTATTAAAGCCCTGCATGAGACATCTTGATGGTGTGTTTGAGAGATTTGTTGCGCTTCCAATAATAAAGCATGGTTCTTATTGACTGTGTATGATGCGAAGAAAGTTTCAACACATTTCACAGGTTGAAAAAAGTCCAATTCCGTCTTCTACTTAATGTTCGTTGTAATACTGCTGAAACAAAACATTACATCTTGAGCAGTGCTCTAGCGCCCGTTACATCGGGCTAGTCATGGTCATTATAGTCATTGTTTCTATATTTTACCTTACAGAAATCAGCTGACTGTCAATTTTTTTACTTCCTTAATAGAAATTTATTTTAAAAAAAATTTCGTTCAGTTCAAAACCATACAAACTTTTCTAGTTCACATACATATACATACATATACAAAAGTTTATACCACATTTTACTCTATTTAAACTAATCATATTATATGTATATAAATTTAATAATGAAAACTTTATTTTAAACTCATAAGGGAAGCGAACAAAAATTTTTCAGAGAACATTTAAGCCAAATTAAAAGGAAATTATAAAATAACTAAAGCAGCTGCTAACAGAAGTTAGTTCTTTGTCTATGTCATATAATAAAGAAGAAACAAATGCGTTTTAGATATAATAATAGGAAGAAAAGAAACTTTAGAAAATTTTAAAAGCGAACAGCGAAAATTTTCAAAGAAGGAAAATAAAACAAATATTTTTTGTTAAAAAAAAAACAAAATAAAAGCTGCAGCTTTGAAAATAAAGATAAAACAAAGAGTTTCAATAGAACTTTTAATATACAAACAAATTTTTCTGTAGCATATCCGCTAAATTGAAAACAAAATACAGACACACACGCACACACACACACACAAACACGTCAAAGTTTAAACAAATGAATTAGAGTGCTTTATAGGTCAGTGTTTCAGTTCAAGAAACTTCAAATCAATAAATTTGTTTATCAACATTTTTGGCTTTTTAACATATAAAAACTAAAGAACAATAACAATTAAACAAAATTCATTAAGCAGCAGCGTAATTAAATGTATCAAATAGTTTAGCAACATTATTGTTATTATTGTTGTTATAATTATTATAATGTTGCTGTCCGTTTAATTTGTAATTAAACGAAAGTATACCAACATGTGTCTTTATTCACATATTCATACTCGTATACAAAAAATATTTACGATATTTTCCTTTAACGCAAATAAAATTCTAACATTTTGTTCTATCGAAATTTTGCAAAAACCGAGGGAATAAAAATTCTAATTTAGTTCATGGGGAACAAACTACTTATTTTTCAGAGAAGGGCTTTTGAAAAATTTAAAACCTTCAATTTCACTGATTTATCATTATCTCAAGCTCAAAGGTAGGGGCCGAAGTCCAAAGAAAAAGCTCTAAGTTTAAAACAAATCGTGCGCAAAATTATAGTAAAATAATGTACATTTTTAAAAAGATATCAACTTCGAGCTTTTAAGCTAAATAAATAGGTTAGATTAGGTTAGGTTAGGTTGATTGGAGGGGTGTGATAGCCCATGTCATACGACATACACTTAAGCCAGTGAAGGCTTGTTGTGCGCGCCCTTTAATTATCAAACACAACTGCCAGAGTTCTGCGGCAGGATTCGAACCTGCGACCTTCGCACTACGAGTTTAGTACACTACCTACTAGTCTACGAAGGTCTACGAATAAATAAGCTGTGAGTATTTTTTTAATCAAAATCTATTCTGAATAATTTTCACACGATTAATGTTTTAATTGATTTGGTTTGTGTGTTTCACATTCAGTGTTATTCTGGCATTCGATATCGATTGAAATTTCAATACAATTTAAAATTTTTTTTTTTAATTTCATTCAATATCGAATATGTTTAACCTAAAATTCGGTTCGAAGGACCAGAAGGAAGAGTAAACAATACAAACGCACAGCTACTCAGTACTTCCATTAATATTAGTAAAATTCGCCTTTTGTGATTCGTTGACTTAGAAAATCTTTTTTTATAAGCTGAAGTTGTAGCAACAGAAATCCAGTTCGAAGAACCACTTACTAGAATTTATTTGAAAAGCGCTTTTGTTTCATGTGATTGGCGTAAACAAAGCAACGTTTTTGTACTGTAGCCTTACAGCTCCCCGGAAAAGTTGGCACGTGTCTCCGGCTTCGCTTGGTGATACTGAGCTTAAAAAAGCTAATATTGTCTATATTCGTGCCGGCAGTTGAACGCTGACAGCTGAGTATTCTGAAACTTATAAAACCTCTCTTTTATTGTTGAAACTAAGCCACGATATTTGTATTGCAGACAACTTTCAGGAAAAAATTTACTTTCTGCATCTAGACCTAAACAAGGGATGTGTAGAAATTAGATTAGAAGGCTTAATTCTTTACACAGCTTTGATATTGCGTGTTTTATTACTGAGTATCGTCAGTAAGATAGTAGCTAATATACTAGACTAGTAGTCTGGAGGTCGCAGGTTCGATTCCCACCAAATTAACTTTCTTAACCGATGTGTAGGCATTTCATTAATTGTTTTACTTCGCTGATGATTCTGCTAATATTACCAATGAAGGACATCAGAAAAATTCATGATGTTGGTGACTAGACCTTAATAGGGATCCAACCCATGGCTTTGTAATTAAGGCGTCAACTGCTTTAACTGATACTGAAAGTAGTCTCGAGACCTGCACAAATCACTAAGATATCCGTGTCCCTTACAATAGTCATTTTGATTACTTTCTTCTAATAAAGGCATGATGATAGTTTGATATGTCTTTCTCTTTTTTAATAGACTATTTTAAGGCTGTGCGCGAGATATCTAATCAAGACATTTGTTTTTTTTTCAAATACTTTCGCCAAAGGAATGTGATAGTGGAAATTATTATTTAAAAATCTAATTTTATTTGGCTTATAGGATGCGAAAGTCCTTTCGGCACATTTTAGAAGCTTGATTTTCCAATTACTCTTGTAAAAATAGATTTGTTGCAAACATTACTATTGCAAAAGTATTGGAAACAAAACAATTGTAGCATCACAACATGTTGCACAGAGCTCTAGAATACTATAAGAAAAATAAGTAATGCATTTCAAACTAAAAATTATGTATTTTTTTGGAAAATAAATATTCAAATATTTTAAGCCCAATCCCTATTTAAAGAAATGAAAGATACACAAACGAAATACAAAAATCCTCTGAATTAAATTGTCATTATTTCCGGTTTCAATTCTCTCGAGAACTTTTGTTTTATCATACAATTTGATTATGAACTCTTACAAAAGAGACAAGACATAAAGTTCATCTCCCTTTATAAATAAAGAGGCATCTATTCAGCCATCCAAGAAAATTCAGTCCAACCATTTCGTTTCTTTGTTACCAAAACATTATGGTCTTGTTTGCCTTTTCAGAGTCTCTTTTCAGACTATTACTGAGTTGCTCTGCTCTACCTGTCTTAACTGAGTTTAGCGCATGTTGGCTCTGTGTGTCTGTCTAATAGTGACAGCCTTTTGACAGTTTATTGTTTCCTAGAAAAACCTCATGTATACGAAAAAAAAATTTGTAATAAAGTCAACTAAAGAATATAGTTTTAGAAATTACAACAATAACAATAATATCTTATAGAATTCGCCCCTGAATATATGAAATTCGTTTGGGTTTTCATTTCTTCCTTCATTTTATTTTCAGGAAAACTCAAAAACTACAAAACCGGCAAAACAAAGAAAAACATAGAGCAACTAACAATGTCGTCTAGTCTACAGTTCTATTATGTTGAATTAACAAAAGTGCTTTTTTCTGTCAGTTGTTTTTCACAATTGAAGATGACAACGACAACAAAAAACAAATATACACATACACACATACAAACATTTCAAGTTCCTGCACTTTTTTAAGATTCGAGAGTCTGCATTTGAATTATCATTTGAATGTTAGAACTAAAAGAAATTGTTTCATTTCCTTTCTTTTAATTTAAAGAGGCTTGAACTAAATATGGCCATTAAACCAACATTTAGTCAAGACCTTTTAACTGTTCTTCCTCATCAGTTTGGCTGTACGAGTACGAGTATGATGACTTTGTTTTATTAATTATTTGTGTTAACAAGTGTGTTTGTTTAAGGTTTTAATAAATTTGTACTTTTTTTATTAGTCGTGTGGTCTACTTTTAAGGAGTGCAAACAAATTTTTGATTCAAACAACAGATCTTTATCTAATTCTCAAGAAATTATCAACGTTAAAATGTAACAAGATTAAAAACAAATTAAAAGAAAGAAGGAAATAATTTTCAAAAGGTTAATGAAACTGCTTCGAGTCGAATATGTGCGTGTGTACTCGTATACAAAAGACTTTTACACAATATGCATTAAAAATTATTCCATCTAATGAGAGAGTATCTTTCTAACTTTATTACATAGTAGATTATTAAGGGTGTTCATGTGATGATGCAAAAAAGTTGCATGCACAAAAAACAACACGCACAACATAATTAATGGCTTGTCTTAACGGGCAAACGAAAAATTCCAGCAAGACTCTTTTTATTTATTTTGTTTTCACCATCCATTAATTAATTAAAAGCTATAGTTTATACGAGGAATGAAAAAAATTTTAACCGACTTTAAAACAAAATTGTTTGTAGAGGTCTCCACTAGCCAACAACTTTGTATGAATATTGAGCATTACATGTTAATACCGTCTCTTAGCCGACACTATGTTCATGTAATGTCCAAGTTGATGGCTCGTGAAGCCGTCATGTTAAGGATATACCCCCAACTTGGTGGCACATATACTTCGAAAAATATACCAGTGCCACGTCCTTTACTGTTTAGTCACTACCGTATAAGTAACTTGGTACACACAAACGAGTCTGTATGAAAATACAACATTATGACATAAAAAGTGGGCTGTGACACGCCTCTACAACATCAGTATTATATAATAATAAAATAAGTAAAGACTATACTAGAAATTCGAGAGGTATTTTCCATACACATTGACTTTCCGTGAAAATATGATGGAATTCGACAACGTCACGCCTACAAAAAGCAGAATATTATTTTTGAACTTTTGGTATTTAAACGTTTCTTGGAAAACTTTGCACGCACGTTTCCATATGGGTATCGTCGTTTTATCTCTATGATAATAGTACTAGTTATGCCACGCCCTTAAATGAGCAGATTTGGCTTCTCTGTCAGCAAAAAAAAAAGTATTTTGAACAAATTTTATAAAAATTATTTTGTATTTGATTATTATATTAAACACTGTGGAGTTCGCTTAAAGCGATCGAACTTCGCCTAATCAGGATATTTTGTTGGCTATAGGCGAAATTCGTTATTTATATAATCAGCATTAAAATAGATTTCATTTAATTCTTATTTTCTGATATATTTATTTTAAAAAATACAGTATTATCACATATTTAAACATTTTTCTATTTTCCTTATCGCTTTGTCAAATAGTCGTAAATAATTATTTTAAGGCTTTAGGAAATTGGCCAAAAAGTTTGCGATAGTGTTTTCTTCATTATAAGCGTAAGAACTTCCAAGTAAATTTATATTGGGTGTTCCAAAAAGAGTTCATCGTAAACGAAAGTTCAATTTAACAGAAGCTTGTTACAACTCGTTATAATTGGCGCATGTTATAAGCGAATTCCACTGTATTTCCTCCTCTAAATTCTCCAACGAGCACTGGGCCTCATATGTGAGTAATTCTACTAACGAAAACTTATATTGAAAAGTAAGCGTTACATACTTATGTACATGGGAAACGATCCTCGGTGTACATAACAGTCATTAAAATTAAATGTAGAAGAAAACAATCAACAAAATAATTGAAGTTTTGCTCTTTGAAACGAGCCCTGGCAATAAAACTAGTCGTTGTAATTAAAAACAAAGTATAACAAAATACATGGAGAAGAATTGTGTTAAATCAACACCTCAAATTTTCCAAGTAGAAATATTTGGAAGAAAATTGATCTGGCATCGAAGCATACTTCCCACTTCAACACATATTGTGGATGTTGCCACTACCACTCGGTTTTTGCAACAATCCAAAACGCAACAAATAAACGCTGGTACAAAAAAAATGCTGCTCGTGCATCCTTCGATCTAACGGTACGCATTTATGGTTTTAAAAAATTTACAAGATTTGAATAAATAAGACCTGAACAAAAACGAAACCCAGAATGCAAAAACCAAACAAGTCAGATTTTCTTGCAACATTTTTTTCCTTGTCTTTTTTTTTACTCTTTTTTTTAATAAAAAATCATTTGTTTGTGTGCCTCATATAATTTATTACCATTTGACTACAGGGTCTTGCTTTCTGCAACTTCAAGCTCAGAAAGCCTCATATAAACTGAAAAGACACTGACTGACTGACTGGTTAAACGAAATGAATGGCGAAAATAAAACGAACTTAGTGTCTAAAAACCAACCAGACTTTGAGCAACGAAAATCTTATGATCATATGAATACGGATAATAAATTGTGTACTCGCATGTGTGTGTGTGTGTGTGTGTGTGTGTGCGTATGTGTGTGCCTTTCAGGTGAACGTTTTTAAACAAAAATTAGTTTTTGGAAATAAAAACCAAAAGAATGGTTGGAGTCTTTTGGAGATGTGAGCATAAGGCACATCTTCGCAGTTGCCGTTGTCATTGTGTTCAAGAACTGATCGCCAGCTTTGTTGCTTGGAAAAACTTTATATATTTTTAAAACTTGGTTAAAACTTTGCTTCTTGTTTGCCTCGTTATATTTTGACCATTTTGCAAATGAAATTTTGTCTTGTGCATTGTTGTTTTATATCTTTAAAAATTTAAACGAGTTTTTGGCCTTTGTGTGTATGTGTGTGTGTGTGTATGTTTCAGTACTTTATTCCTTCAGTTTGAGCGTTTCTTTTTTTTATATTGTGGTTCAAATGATTTCTATGGTACGTTTCTTATTGTTGCTCTTTGGGGGACATGTTGGGTTTTTTTGTTTATATTTTTTTCGTTTAATTTTCCTACACGAGAGACTTGGTTGTAAAATAGGAAAACTGGTTATTTTGGTCTACTCTTAATTTGGATTTTTGTTAGATTTTTTTCTATTTTTAGCAAATGGAAATACATATTTCATTAGAAAAAGTGTAATTTTTCTTATCGTAGTAAATGATTTCTAAGTACGATAATTAAATAAAAATATTTTAAATGAGTTCTTTTTTTACATCCCAAACAAGGAGTGTGTTGCAATGACAACATGTTGCCATAGTTTTGGCAAAAGAGAAATTGTGAAATACAAAATAAATACTTTAAGTCATGGATGAAGTAAATTCAATTAATTAGTTTGCAAACAAAATTGTTTAACAAATCTATACTTGTTGCAAAACTTATTTGTGAACATGTTGCTAGCAACATTTATTTGGACTATTTGCAACATTTTTGAATACCCAAGCATATACGCATTAGCTTAGAAAATTAAAAACATAGTTCATAAACCAAATTTGACGTGGGATGACGGAAAATCGTTCCAAATAGTAAATAGTAATAGTTTAGTGTAAAAAAATGTTAAATAAAGGTATTACAGTGGAGGCTCATAAAAGTTAAGACGCGCAAAAGTTAAGAATACGGAAAAGTTAAGCAGCTTTCTGTTACCATACGGAACTCTAAAAAGTTAAGTGCTTCTTAACTTTTTTGAGTAGTTTTTATTTTTATTTAATTTTTCTATTTTTAACATCATTAGAATTATTATATGATTGTCGCATTAATATATGTAGTACTATATAAGTACATGGGTAGCATAAAAAAATTCAACACATATCCAATCGTCATTTACCGTTATAAAATTCTTTACATTCGTACGTTATGTTTTATACTAATTTTGCATCAGTTATTAGTTTTCTTTTGATCGTAACAATGTCAGCAGCACGTAAGCAAAAAAGGTTATCAGTTGCCGAATGCAAAATTTAAAAAAAAAAATAGATGAAGGCGTTTTGGCTAATCGATTGGCCATGTATTTTCATGATTCTGAATCTTCAATTTCTAAAATTAAAAGAAATAAAGCAAACATTTATGCTGCAGTGTCAGGTACATGTGACGAAATTAAGAGAAAGACTTTACATAAGGCAGAATTCGTGGATTTGGAGAAGCAGGGGGGTTACTCTCTATTGCGATGCGTAAGCTAGTTCGATGCCTTTGATGTTTTGTTAGCGCAAGATATTTGGTTTTAACGAGCGATTTCGACAATTACAGAGCGCATTGATGCCAGATTTGCGAAAGTGAAAAAATCAGATGCGCGTAAACTCAATAAAGGGTACCAATTATCCGATTATGTACCATTTTTCTTCCGCATCGCATACGCATCGTAATAGAGAGTAAGCCCCCAGCTGTACAAATGGTTCTTATATCAACGTGAAAGAAACTGTCCACAAAGTGGTCCTATTTTAAAAGCTAAAAATTAATACATTTGCACACATACATATATACATACATGTGTATTAAATACACATTAATAATATATACAATGTATAAATACACGTATAAACACATGCATTTTTAATATCACGGAAAAGTTAAGAATTCGGAAAAGTTGAGCACCCCCACAACAAACTACTTAACTTTTTCGAGCCTCTACTGTATAAGCCAAATTAGATATTTTAAAAGACTGCATGGCGAGAGAAATCAAGAATGTTGCCATCAACTTACCAAATGTACAAATCAAAGACTAAATGTTGTTCAACGGATTACCAGACTTTACATTATAATGGTTTATGCTACACTTTGGAATTCTGCTAGCAGCATGTAACTAAACATATTCTATACTACTTTTTGCAACATTTCATATTACATGTTGAACAGAATACCAGGCTTTAGGTATGCCATACATAATTGCATTTGCATTTTTTTAAGAAATAGAATTCAACTAATTTTTCAACACTACGGTTTTCAGCAAGACAATAGACAATAAAAATAATTGACACAATGACACCGAAATGATAGAAGAAAAAAATATTTAAATCCCCGAAAAGTAATATCATATTTCAACAAAGGAATTATAAATAATTTAAGTTATTATATATTCTCATATCCAGGTAATAATTTGATACATTTTTATTTTAAGGCATGGCATAAGTCGACCATATTTGTTACCAATTAAAAATATAACTTCCATTAAGCCCTAATAGAATTAAGTAACTATGTATAACCGAATTACAATAGTACAAAAAGTAAATAAGATTAAAAGCAACTCACAAAAAGAAGACAGAAAAAAGGAATTAAAACTGAAAAATATCCATAAGTAGCCGCAAGTAATAAAAGATAAATGCAAGTTGTTAAGATACATTATATTTCTAAGCCGAAACGAACGAATAAATTTTTGAACTCCAAGGGTTTTAAAAAAAAAATTTTTTTTCTTCATTTTTTATTTTCATTCGTGTAATTTGTCCAAGCATTTCTTAACAATGTCACGTACGTTGCCGCTTATTCATTTAGCCAGACCTACGAATTGTAATTGTATATTAAATAACAACTCACGTATGATGGATCGTCAATAATAAGTTATTTCGACACATAGAAAATTATATTGGTGGATACCAGTACATACACACATGAATACATTAAACAATTCCAAGTCCCGGCTAGAAGTCAGTGTTAATTTCATTATGGAAATTGGCAATAGTGTATGTTTTCTATTCAAAAACAAAATGAAATATTAACAATTCTAAAATATGCAAATCCGTATTAAATATACTTCAAAGCAAGCGACACCCATTTTCCAAAAAAATTTCCACTACTCAAAGTAAAAATTGGTATAAACAAATATTGTTCCCTCTGAAAATAGATTATCTATGAAACACATTTTAGAAGAAAAATCATTTAATTATCTCTGAAAGATTTTATTTAAGTTATTTTTGTAAATCTTAGTTTGATATATGGCAAATTCGTACAAACACAATTCTTCCTAAATTTTATTGTAAATTTGTTAAAAATTTAAAAAAATATTTGCTAAATAGATAAAAATCATTTAAATATAATTAATTTTTAAGCTTTTCATAAAAATACAAATAATACATAAAAAGTAAATTTGACCACTAGTTGGAGGAACATGCCCACGCCTTCGGTGCCGCCACTCATCTTATCAGCGCTCGAGCGCAACCACTTGGTACATTTTTGCCCAAACATCGTTACTATTTAAACTAACTTTTGTATGACCTGTCAAAACGAGGAGGAGGAGTAGGATAGTGTTGGACACCACCATTGTCATTGCCCTGCTCTGGGGCTATAGACAGCGATTCATATGGGCAGTCCCCGCTTGTACCGAATTTGGCAGAGACATCGGGCTGCGATATTAAACTCTTTCATCCGATCATTATTTTGGTTTATTACCGGATCTATTGAGAGGATATTGGTCATCTCCTCTGCCCGAGCAACACAAAGGGATATACTAGGACCTAAGTGCGCCAACTACGTCTTGTATACAGAGAGTTTTTTCTGAAGAATACGCCAGAGGCGATGATATATTGAAAATAATGAATTTTTTATTTAGAAGAATTATCCAAAGCTCGATAATTTAAAAAACAAATATATAAAAATATTATTAAAAATTAAAAACAAATAAATTCCAGAACTTATTTTAAGTAAGCAGACTTGATTTAATGCTAACTCGATTTAATACATAAATTTTTATATTAATTTTTAATTAATTAACAAACACAAACTGCGAAGCTACTTGGCTTATCTGCAAAGACACCCGGAGTCTGCGACCTTCGGACTACCAGTCTAGTACGAAGGCACATTTCTTTTAATTGTTTGCATCTGATTTAACTTTCTTTATATAGAACCCTGGCCTCGCTATTCATCACGTGTTTATAAGCATAAGCCTCTTTACTACCTCGTCCAGCGTTCGCTTTTGGAGCGTTCAGTGAATCGAACCTAGATAACAACTTCATGCCATGTTGCTCCCGTATGGACTTGAGACATTTAATTTGATCAGAGACATTAAAACAATGATTGTTCTCCAGTGGTCTCAAGATTTTCATATGTGTCAATAGGTCATCGATTTCCAAGATAGTGATGACTGGTTTACAAACGTACTACTGCAAGCCTCCACTTTTACAAAATAATACAGCAGAAGATATAATGCCGACAGGTCATCACAGCATCAGTAATGAAGGAGCTGATGGCCTTGGTAGCTAGTGCTCAATCTCTAGCTTCATAATAATTATTTGTTTTAAGTTATAAAATAAATAAATAAATAAATAAATGCAGGTAGTGCTTTGCAAAATACTAGTTGCAACATGTTTGTTTATTGGCCAACATAATAGAAGAGAAGTTTAGTATAGGTCTTATTACTGCAGTAAAGGACTAATAAATCGTTTTGTTTTAAGCCCAAAAATGATATATTGGTCTTTTCTACTCATCTTAAAAACGGAATATATATGTATATTAATTTTTCAAAATAGCTTTTCAATATAAACTCGTCGCAGCAGGATTATTTTGTATTGTATTTGAAACAAGAAAAATGTCCTTAATGCGCCATCAAGAAAGATTGATTGTGAATGAATCTTATAAATATGACCATGAGGCAAAGTTTATTTATTTATTTAATAGATTTAGCAAAAAATGATTTTAACAAAAATATTAAATGTACACTAAATATACATTGATTAATATATATACACACGTATATGCTGTAGCAACAAGTCTTTAAGTCTTAAAATGCAGCAACATGTTGCTTGCAACATACATTAAAAAGCATTCGATAAATTACGAAGTATTTTTTATTTTATATTGTTTATTTTTAATTTAATTTAGTCAAAACTCCGTTTTTGTGTTAAATATTATATTGATTAAATTATTAATCAATATGATAATTTTTTAAAAAGCCGGTAGAGTTTCAGTAAAACGCGATATATACGAGTATAGATAATGCAGCAATGCTTTTGGTTATTTTTTAATTTACGTCATAATTATTATTTGCCACCGCAAAGATAAATTTTCGTTGCTTCTACACTCGTGATAGTAAATAGAAAACGATAATAGAAACTCAAACAAAAAGTAGAAAAAATTAGTTTCTACATTGTTATGCTAAAAATAAGTGTGTGTATTTATTAAATTAGTCAAATATAAAAAAGACCACAAATGAGTGAATAATTATGCAAATAAAATGAAATGGTAAGAAAAGTAATACAAATTCATTTATAATAGCGGCCGAAGAGGAAGGTTTTCTGTCGCAGTAAACAATGAAGACAACATAGTAAATATTTTTTGACTAACAATAAAATTTAAATATGAAACCAAATATAATAATAATTCAGCATTAGTTAGTAACGGCACTCGGTTTTTTTTTAATACAAAATCATTCAAAGTGGCATCATTAGAAGTAATAAAATATTGTTAAGAATCTGGTAGTACGGGTATGTGTCAGTTAAGACTTTAATTGATAACATTGTGGCATTAATTTATGAGAAATAAAAAAAAATGCTTTTCACACATAATTCATTTGCAGCATAGAAAATCACGAATTTTAATTTTTATTTAAAAAATATTTTTTTTTTATATTTTAAACATATGCTATGCAACATGTTTATAAACATATTCAGTGCAACATAAAAAAATTTGCTAGTAAAATGTAAATAGTATATTTTTATGCAACAAGTTGCTAAACATTTTACATATTTTAATACATATATGTGGACTGATTCTATAATTTGTAAGCTATTAGGTAAAGTATTTATATGTTGCCCCACAGAACCTGGCAGCTGAAAATAATTCTATTTTAAATTCTTTTGTTGTTCTACTTTCAAAACATCTCAAAACT
Organism: Germaria angustata; assembly: GCA_963681545.1. Lineage (NCBI taxonomy): Eukaryota > Metazoa > Arthropoda > Insecta > Diptera > Tachinidae > Germaria > Germaria angustata. The sequence goes on along the minus strand of OY812999.1, from coordinate 18,980,845 downwards.
ATTTTCTGAAAGAGGAATGGCCTATTGTTCTTTTCTTGATATGCTATCAAAATCTAAATCTCTATATTTTTTACCTTTTTACAACCATTTATTTAAAATATTATTCAAGCTCGAGTCCTTATTTACTGCTCGAGATCTTATTTCGATACTCATTGAGTATCATCTTCAGGAAATTTTTTTTTAATTACCTTGAGCTTGAATAATATTTTAATCAAATTATTTGAAAAGAAATTGCAAAATATTTAGAAAATAATGCTAGGAACTTTGTTATTATTATTTTTTATTATTAAAAAGAACTAATGGCAACATTCCGGACATATTTTCCAAACTCCGTATCAGATTTTACATGTCACATGTTAAATTTTCAAACGAAATTATGATTATCGCTCAGTATTTGAACTTTAAAAAAATATTTAAAAAGTGTCAACTGAGCACCCTCTAGCCAACCTCCATTTACCTTCCGGTAAAATAAAGTTTCACTTTATATAATTGGCAAGGACTTAAACACCGGTCACGTGATTAGTTTTACATAAGTTTCCTTACGCTCAGGGCCCTTTACTTCACTGTAATTATTAAAAAAAAAAGTTCGTGAGTTTACCTTTGGGTGAATTTTCGTGAACCGACCACTTTCCAATTCGAGGCTATATACAAGCATATGTTGACGCAACATGTTGCCAAGCTTTTATAAATTTTTGCATACTTACAACTTATGAAATCGTTTCATTTAAGTATTACACAACCAACAATTTATATTGTAATTTTTTCCTTAAAATTTCTCACTTCAAGCCACATTTAGCCAATTTTACAATTAGATAATAATAAATAACAAGTTAAAGTAGACTTCTGTGTTATTAGGGAAAATATTTAAAAGAAAAATATACATGATAATGAAACAAAATGCTTCAAAGATAAAGCTGAATAATGTTGCAACACGTACATATAAAGGGTCTTTTGATAAATAATGATCATTGTTGCTAGTCTGTTTCTGCCCTACGAGCAGTCATGGTGTTCTGTTCTCTATTAATCAGTCAATGTCAATTACTAAACATTACGGGCCACACAATTAACGTTCAACCAGGTGTATTATGGCAAAGGCAATCCAAATTAAACCTTTTTTTTGCAATGTGCGAGGCTGTCACATTTATTTGCATTATTATTTATGGATCTTTCAAAGAGACAATAAGATTTTTGCAATCTCTATCGATAGAGAACTAGTATAAAATTCGTGAGGTAATAGGGACTAATTCGAATTGTGACTCTTTCTATATAAGAAACCTCTGAATTTAACACACCGATTGCCAAAGATGAGGTTCACTTTCGGTATTTAGACATTCGGTGGTACATCTTATTTAATGTCGCGACATTTTGCTTTTCGCTCCACTTCATTTTATACCACCTGCTTAACCTTATTGGAAAACTCTTTATATACACATATATTCAATACGATGATTTGTTCGTTTAATTATTTTGACGGCGTTAATACTATATTTAACGTGAGTGAAAATATTTTAATTACTTTATAATTATTTAACACTTCAACAGCACAAACTTTGACAAAGCAGAAGCACTTGAGCAGCTTTTGTTTGTCTCTAACTGGAGTTTGGTTTCTATTTCAAATTTTTATGTTTTTTATTATAAAAACTAAAGAAAAAACTCTTAAGCCAAAAAGTGTTTTGTCATTTTTATCGTTGCTAATTATTTAAACCAACAACAACAAAGGCTACAATTAAATTTAAAAATATTGTAAATAGAAAATTTCCAATTGAAACTGGCAATTACCTCGTAATATTTTATTAAGTAAAAACAAGCCAAAAACATTACAAAAACAAAAATTGTGGGAAGGGGGGTGGGGAGGGAAAATGGTGAGAAAATTGTGGAGCCTTATGACCAACTGACATGCTATTAATTCATTAACTAAAAACTATCTATCGCTCCTTTGACGCCACATAGTCATATCTCATAAAAAAACAAATTTGGAAATTGGCAAAATGTAATTAATGTTATTGAAACTTTTTGGTATAACTTTCGATTCACTTCAGACATAATTCTGATTTTTTATTCACATAAAAAAAGCACATTGATTTTTTTTCTGATATGACTGTGTTGCATTTAGGAACAACTTAGTCAAACAAATTTTGATTTTAGAGATATGACTATATTGCACAAAAGGAGCAGAATGTAAAGAGTATAAAAAAAACTTTCGTCATTTGTGTGACAAAAACTTTCTTATTTGTTAAAAGTTTTTTAAGTAAATAATTTGTATTTCATTCCATTTGATAAGTAAATATAAAATTACAGGTTTTGTTTGCTACAGCGAAGATAATATTTCATAATGTCGTTTTATATTTTTATTTTTTATGGTACCATCAAATCAATTTATTAATTATAATATGAAAATTTTTTTCAATTCAGCAGGAAGGGTTGGAAAATTTATTTAAAAAAAACAGAATCTACTTAAATTTTCCGAAATCAAATTGAATATTTGAAAGTTCGAAGTCAAAAGCAATATTATTGAAAAAATATTAGTGTTTCGAATTAATTTGCAACTCTCGGTGATTTCCCATTGAAGCTCTTCTGATCCGAGAGTGGTGCAAATGAAAGTGGTTGCAAATTATAATCATTTGCAATGATTTTACCAAAAGAACTATTTTCTAATGCCCATTCACCGAAAAGAAAGCTACATATCTTGAATATGTTATGAAAATTTATTTTTTACGAGTATTGACTCTGCGAATGGACTTACATATTTTAAATTTACATATTGCTTGAAAGTAAAAAAATACTCCTACACTAATTAATATTTGGAAGACAATAAGAATGCCACACCGTAAATATTTTTCATATTGGTTCTCATCGGCATGTAAGGCGCGATATCCCTTCACATGCCGCGCTTAGCATTACGCAGCATACAGAAGATATTCTGATAAAAGTAATTATTATGTGGCATTAAAAAATAATCTTTTCGAGTTTAGCAATTTCAGTGTAAATAAATAACATCCTCAACTTTGTTGATCATATTAATATGTATAAGTATAAGCGGTATGGAAAATTTACATTGCCATACCGCAGCAAATCTAATTTAATGTCTACTGACTTCCAACAAATGACTAAATTTGCAGGCCGTTGCACTCTAATTAACCGCTTATATCAAGTTTAATGCAATAAGAATCTTCGGAGAAATTAATAGATATTGTTTCCGAAACAGTTTTTTTTCGACAATCATATCCCATCCAACTGATAAACCCATTTAAATACGATATTTCACGTATTTCAAAAGTTTAAAAAAAGTTTTCAGAGTTAAACGAAACACCAATGAGCCTTATTGTGATTGCGAATTTCGGCTACGGCTTTTGCATTTATAGAAAAATGGTAAAAACTTTCGATTTTAAAGTCGAAAGTCACCATACGCTTTTACTCCGAATGTTTAAAAGTAAAAAAGAGTTATCGATTTAACAAAAATTTCGGAGTTAGAGAAAAAAACAACAACAATGAGTCTTTTTGTGGTTGGCAAAACTCGATCCGAATGTTTAAAAATAAAACAAAGAATAATGGATTTAACTAAAAAATTCGGAGTTGGGGGAAAAAACAACAATGAGCGTTTTTGTGGCTGGCAAAATTCGCATACGATTCTGGAATTTTGTAATAGATTAAAAAAAATTGTAAAAAACTGTGGGAGTTAAAGTGGAAAACCGCCACCGCGTTCACTTAGAACTTTAAAAAAATTATACCACGTTATATCTCGAACAAATAAATAATTGTGAATGAAATTTGCAGTATTTCAATTTAAAAAAATTACTGCATCTATGACAATTTTATATACACACACACACACCAAAATTGTGAGTTTAGCTTCCCAGGCCCTTGAAACTTCGACGTCTGATAAAAACTCGTCTTGCTACCATCGGAGTGAAATCGGCAAATGTCTATTTTTGATAATGGCATGATAAAGAAATTATCACAAAAACTGGAATTTCAATCTGATTAAAATTTTTTAATCAATATTTATTTACTAAAAATATAAAGTTTGAATTTGGCCTTAACTTTATTCCATAAACAAAATGCTCAAGATTTTTCGATTTTACATTTTTCTAAATACCCATAGCATAATAAGCTTTTGTGTAAAAATAGTTTTTGGTCTAACTTGAAAAAAATTTTTAGTTAAAACAAGTTTTTTTTTAATATTGTTGAGAGTGTTTAATTAATCAATTTTCTATTTTGTATTTCTTTAAGACTAGAATCGCCCGATTATTTGTTCTCCTTGTTGAATTATTTGTTGGCTCTTTTTTCGTAATAATAATATTATGAACTTAAATATTTTTAATATTTACTTTTAATTTGATGTTATTCAGTGTAAATTTCCTGTTTCAGAAGACGGATTCTGAAGGAAAATGTTGATAATCCAGTTTTAGAGGTTTTTTTATTTTCTAAACACAGCAACACTTTTTTAAAGTATTTTTTTTTAGACAAAATAACCCAAAAAAATTAATTAATCACTTTTTACAAATGTCTTATCCAAACAATTTGAAACAAGTTTTTTTTTGTAATTTATTATTATTTTTTTTTTAATTTGAAAATTTTTCCAATTTTCTTTTCACCACTTCCAGCGAGTGCAATTTGACAATTTTCATAATAGACTTAATTTAAACGAAAGCAACAAATTATCACTTCACATTTTCACTTTTCTATTGAAGAAAATAATACATAGAAAAATAACGTTTTCATTTACTTAAATTCTTAAAAATGAAATCAACACAATCATTTGTTTTGAATTGCATTCAAAAAATGCAGGCACAACATGAATTTGTTATAATTCCTTTTTTTTGGGCCTAAAATTATTTCAAGTTTCATGAAATTTTTGCAGAGACAACGCAACATAGAACTTAGATTGTAAAATGGCAATAGATAATAAACAAAATAAATTAACCGAAACTAAAAGACATTACAACACAAAATTTGAAATTAAAAAAAAAATTATGAACTTCTATCCACGCGCCTCACACGATTGTATACGTTCAACTCTCGTAGCGAACTGAAGTGTTTAACTTAATTTTTTATTAAAACTCGAACAAACAATTGATCGTTTAGTAGAGGATTTTCAACACCAACCGAATTGCTTACAACCAAACATACACAGACACTCGATTTTTACTCACAGAGAATAAGTCAACAGCAGCTACAACAAAGAAGTCGAATCAGCGTTGCCACACAGAAACATTTTTCTAATGAAAATTTCAAGTACCTAAATATTTATGTGAGTCCTTTATTCAGAAAAATTGCCTCAGACTTGGGAAAAAAATTACAACAAAACAACACCCACACACAACTATAGTAAGAAAAAGGATACTATAGATGGCACATGTCTGAAACAGATCTGTTGTCAAACCAAATTTGACGTCGGACGGCGAAAAATTATTCCAATTTCAAGCAAACCCCACCGGAAGAAAAACTGGTAAATTTTTTTTTACAGCAAAAACTAACTTGAATTTTTTTAAGCATAGTATGGACTTCTTTGGTGCTTTTCTATTGGAAGATATACGTCTATATCTTTAAAAAAAATTGAGCAAAAAAATAACTTGTTTATTTACAAAGTGATTTGCTGAAAAAGAAAACGGACCTGATTAACGCACACACACTGCTCCACAGGATACTGGACCAGTAATTCTAACTTGACTTTAACAAAAAACCATCCAAAATAGAACTGCAGACTACTGGGTGCTGTACAAGACTAGTAATGTCAGGGTTACAAATTCGATTCCCTCCAAAAAAAAAAAAAAAGATTCGTCGTTTGTGTTTGTTCAGAAACGAACAAACAAACAAAAAACAGGAACGCCAGACATTTATTTCCAATAAAATTGTACAGAATTGAAGGTTTTTAATACAATATTTCGGGAACCAACTCTCATTGAAATTTCGTACAGACTGATGTGGTGCAGCTGATGTAGTTTTCTATCGACATGGCAGTGACACAGACTTCCTAGTGGAGTTGTCAAAATCACTATTCGAATTATTCATATTCAATTTTGTTATGATTTAGAAAAAAAAAGTTAATCGAATACAGTTCTTCCAAAATCCCTATCGAGTTTTTGTCGAATTTAAAGCAAAATTTACAATTTCTTCGAAAATTGTTAAAAATGCACAAAAGCACTGAAAAGCTCCTAAGAAGTTCGAAGTACAGGTATTATTATTATATGCCTTACCCATAGGGAACTTTGAAAATGTATAAAAAGAACAATAAATCAAACTGTGCATTTAGTTTCCAACTTTCTTGGCGCGGGATTGCTCCTATCTAATCAGTTTTTCTAAAGACTGCGTTCATTGACCGCATTCGTTAAATAAAACCTGCAACATCTACATATGTGAAGAAAGTAGAAATAGTAAAATATCGTCGTCGTTGTTTTACAAAATTGGCTCTAAAAATCGCTAAAGTGGTACAAAAACGTCACGTTTCGCATCCTCTTAATATACCGTACACTGGCAGCTAAAATAATGTATAATATTGCACTCCTGGTTCTAATAAAACCAATTCATCTTGCATGGTTTTAATTAAATAGCACATAATATAAATATACAGACGAATAAATCTACTTTTTGTGTTTTTTTTACAAAAAAAATTCACTCATTTTGCCACTTTTATATTTTTTTCATAACGGTCACACTGTTTGTACTAATAGTGTACTTTGTTGCAACTAAAGAGTGCCACTATTACTTAACCATCTAACAACACTCTGATCAATTACTAAAAGAGAGAAATTTACATTATTTTACATCATATGCAGTGTGACCATTTTAGTATTCTTGTGGCGTAATGAAAACAAATTTAATTAGATTCGTAAATGTTGTGAACATGGCTGACAGATAAATCAGGTGTAAAGTTCTTAATTTTTTTTTTTTTTTAGAAAAAATCGTACAAATTGTGAAAAAGATTTTTTGGAATCGTTAAGAAATGGTCATAAAAATATCATAATTTTCAAAAAATACTTATGAAATACTTAATATTTAAATTTATTAGTTGCGATATTTTTCTGACCTAACAGTTCAAACAATTATAATTTCAGAAATTTATTTGTTGTTGTTGATATTTCATTGGTGGCTAAACCAAATCATCAGTGAACTTCAACCAGTTTGTATTGTAAACATACAACCTCGTGTGGTTATACGAAAGCCAACATATACAATATGAGAATTTAATCATATATGAATCATAATCGCCTTAGAGTGTTTTAGAATATAAATTGTTTTTGTACAAAAAACAATTTATATTCGGAAGCTAAAATAAAAATCAAATAGATTCATATCAATTGAAGTCCCATATTTTATCCACATATTGGTTTTTGTATAAACATGCGAACAAGAAAAATGTGTACAACCGAGAGTGAATTCCTACCTGTGGCTTCTTCACTCCTATTTTGTGAAATGGGGCATTAGACTGAATGTGGAAAGGACAGAAAGATTATCAAGGGCAAGCGTAATTTCCTCTATCGGCACTGAAGGCGGTTTATTCGTTATAACAAAAAAATTATACAGCGTAAATATATTCAAATAGATAGATATAGTTAACAGCAGATGATCTAACACGATCATGTCATAACAACTCTAAATTGGACCAAGCGGGTAAAAAATTTTTTCAGGGCAAATTTTAAATTACATTGGTAGGTCTGCCCACTTCTGCCATTTTCTCTATTTGTCTTCGAAAATGAGATGTTTTCCAACTGCAAAATTTTTATTAATATACTAAAACTTATTCTCTTTGCTTAAAGCGGCTCTATATTGAATGTTAACACAATTTACGAATTACTTTTTAGGCATTAACAATTTTAAAAATTTGTATCGTTTATTCTGAAGAGGAAAATTTTTACAATTTCCTACTTTTAGAAAACTTTTTTATGAATCTACCCAGACAAATATCTGGTCACACCGGTTCAGATGCACTATATTTCTTGAGTGTATTTTATTTGCTGACTGCACTCTTAAGCGATTGGTTTGTAATTCTTATTGGTTTTTTTTATAAACTCTAATAGATCGATAAAAATGTGTGTTGTTAACTCTGTTCTGTTGTTGACTTTTGTTTTGCTTCTACTTTTTTCCCGTATTCTGTAGATGAAGAGACAAAAACTGTTAAGTTTTTTCAGCTTCCTAGAGTTTTTTTTCTTATATTTTTTGTTGTTGTGTTGTTTTTTGTGTTGCTTTATTTAATTTAGCCAAAACCGAAATTAAAAGGAAAAAATTATTGTGTATCGTATAAAAGGAATATGTATTTATATAAAATTGTGGACTTTTTGTGCCGTTGACATGTGTGTAAGTGAGGATAGATGCCTTTTCTTTAGGCAAGGACACCCTACGTTAGAAAGTTTTACATGTATGTATGTACATTATATTGAAAAAAAAACGTATGTACTTATATACTTAAGTATGTACATATATGTAAAGGATAGTTTCGATAAAATAATATAAAAAATTTATAAAATTGTTATTTTATGAACGCTGGGCTGTCTATATATAAGGTACATCCTTGATGCTAACTAACAAATCAGCAGACTTCAACCGTCATGTTTAAAAGGCATTCAACCTCATACGCTTAGACAAACACTTTCTAAAACAATATGAAAATTAAAAAAAAATTAATAAGTACATACTTGGATAATTGCATTTATAATTTCTTCGCTAAGTGTCGACATAAAAAGCATATTTATTGTAACATTTTAAGAATAATGAATTTTATTTTAAATTGTAGTAACAAACTACAATTTTTCTTCTGCAATGTTTTCTTGTTTATATTAAACATTACACAGCTGGTTTTTTTTTGAAATTCTAGAAGATTCTGTGGATACTGTGTAGTGCTGCATTATCTTTATACCACTTTAATTACGGTTTCAAAAATTTAGAAAACTATTGCGAGTTTGTATAAATTTACGAGCATCTCTGTGCTGGATACTTCAAAAGTAGTTTATTTTAAACGAAAGATCGCTATGATTGCTATAATTGAATTTGGTTGCAGCTATTAATTTTAATTTCTATGATATTTATGTACGGAGATATATCAGATATATCATTAGGCGTTTCCCAGCTTTGAATTAAAAATAAACAAAGTGCTCGTGAAATATCATTAAATTGTTTTATTCATTTGGAAGGACTATCGATGCCATAATGTATAAAAAGTACAAGGTAGTGCGCATTCGTAATATCAAATTTTTCATGGCTCTAGCGCATAAATCAGGCTGAATTTGAACGATGATATTGTTTACGTTGGCTTTGAGATCCCCTGTGGTTTGCAACTTATTCGCATAGACCTGTAATTCAAAAAGACCGCACAAGAAGAAGGTTAATGCGTTCAAATATCACTATCTTCGTGGCCAATTCACATCACCTCAACATAAGTTGACCATGCCCTCAAACCGCTAGTGCAAAGTGTCCAATGTGGCATGAACTGTGTGACACGTAGCGCCGTCCTGTTAAAACCACATGTCGTTTGTGTCCATATCATCCTATTCAGACCGAAAGAAGTGGGTAGTCATTGACCTACATCGCTCGCCGTGTTGGCGGTAATGGAATGGACAACATCGTTCTCAAAGAAATATGTACCGATAACGCCGTCAACCCGAAATCTATGTACATCAAACAGTTACGCTCTTGGATCTCATGTTTAATCTCTCTTTGTCTAGCATTAATCAGTGACTAGATTTTAGTTACATATTTGCATGTAGATGTGTTTTATAAAAATTTTAAGGCTGGGATGATTCATTTCTAAATTGTCAATCGACTTACATACATACATACAAATATGTATCTTCGTTTAGGAAGCAGGAGTTGCCTTAAAGCAAATTCACACACACACATACACAAATCGTAGGGCGTTGCAGTTAGTCGAACGTGCGAGAACGGTGACGCGAGACCTGCTCTCCAGTCCAGAGTTATTTTATAACTGTGGTCTGATGCGAGCTACGAAAAATCTGTGGCCATACAAATTAATATTTTCTATTAATTTCTAATTTTAATTTAAACGAGTTCTTGTTTGTTTTTATATGCCTTTTTTTATTTATTGTATATTTAATGAAAATTTTATTTAGATTTTTAAAGTTTTTATTTAAACAAAATTTTAGAAAAAAATATTTAGTTCATTTAGTTCACTTATTTTATTTGTTTTTAATAAATTTCTATACACTTTGATTTTTCTACTACATGTAGAAATGCTAAGATAATTAATTTTTATATTTTGTTTAAAGTCTGTTTGTTCTCTTTACTTCGAGAGTTCTATATCAACTGAACTTTTTGATTTTTTCTGCTATGTAGAAAAGGAATAACAAAAGGAATAACTGCAAGAATAACTGAACTTAAGATTCTCTCATTAAAATTAAAAATGCTTACATAAATTTCTTACATACAAAAATTGTTACTAAGCGCATACAAATAACAAAATTCATTCTCCCCTTCAATAATAATCAATTTAACACTGAATAGCATAAATATGCATACGTTCGTTAACTACTCCCCCCTTTAAAATAACAGTCGTCCTCGACTGTTACAAAATAATATCTTAAAATAAACAGTTCTTCATGAATTAGTTAAATTAAGTTGGTATCTGTAGTCTCTACTAATGAGTAATATAACATTAACAATAATAAAAAATTTTGGTTGTTTAATATTAATAACATATTGTGAGGGTTCAATTAATTTGTTGGTTTTTTTTTGTTTTTTATTTTTTTCTAATAGTCTTAGTTTGACTTGAATTTTAACTCTTCATATTCTACTATATAGAAATTTCAGTACATTTGTTTATTAAGTTTTTCTTCTTTGCCTTATATTTTAACTTTTCATTTTCTACTATGTAGAAATTTTATCTTACATAATTTAATTTTCCAAAATCCTTTATTATATTTGTTTTAATTTTTAACTTTTAATTTTCTACTATGTAGAAATTTTTATCTTACATGATTTAATTTTCCAAAATCCTTTATTATATTTGTTTTAGTTTTTTACTTCTAATTTTCTACTATGTAGAAATTTTATCATATAAAATTTAATTTTCAAAAAAATAAATTAATATAATTTTTCATTCATTTAACTTGTACTGTTTTTTAGTTATAATTTTGGTACATGGTATGTATGTATTAATATATTACATACATATTTGGAGTCGTAAAAAAAATTACATACAAATGACATCGATAAATGTATTCTTATAAAGAAATATAAAACTAAAAAGAACTAAGAAGGGCATAGGTATTTAACTGTGATTGAAAGACACGATGTGAACAAATGAAATATACTATACATATACTTATTTAGCAATACACATTTAACATGAAAAGCGTATTTAACAATACAATTTTAACGAAACCGAAAAAGTACAAAAAAATTTCAAACATAAATACTAAAACAATTAAGGACCTTTAGTTAGATAAACAAAATTCAGAATAGTTTAAACTTGGTCAGAAATATCATAAATATTTCTGCAAGATTACAATTGAAGTTATTAAGTTATTATGAAGTTCTTTATAATACTTGGTACTATTATCTCCAGATAATAAGAGGGCATTATAAAACAGAACCGATAAAGTGTTTTGACATTGAAATATTATTGCTGTTTGTTTCATTTGCATCAATTGTAGAAGCATCTGATGCATTAAGTACAGTTTCCTGACCATGAATAGGATGATTGTTGATGGAAGCATTTGGTGAGTTATCAACTGCTGTCTTGTGAGCTTCTGTAAATGCATGATGATCACTTAACTATTTCCGTTTTTAAAATTTTTTATAAGATACAAAGCATGGGTTTCTACGTTGGGCGCCAATTAATATTTTCTATTAATTTCTAATTTTAATTTAAACGAGTTCTTGTTTGTTTTTATATGCCTTTTTTTATTTATTGTATATTTAATGAAAATTTTATTTAGATTTTTAAAGTTTTTATTTAAACAAAATTTTAGAAAAAAATATTTAGTTCATTTAGTTCACTTATTTTATTTGTTTTTAATAAATTTCTATACACTTTGATTTTTCTACTACATGTAGAAATGCTAAGATAATTAATTTTTATATTTTGTTTAAAGTCTGTTTGTTCTCTTTACTTCGAGAGTTCTATATCAACTGAACTTTTTGATTTTTTCTGCTATGTAGAAAAGGAATAACAAAAGGAATAACTGCAAGAATAACTGAACTTAAGATTCTCTCATTAAAATTAAAAATGCTTACATAAATTTCTTACATACAAAAATTGTTACTAAGCGCATACAAATAACAAAATTCATTCTCCCCTTCAATAATAATCAATTTAACACTGAATAGCATAAATATGCATACGTTCGTTAACTTACATACTGACGTACATATGTATATATAGTCATATTAAAGTGTAGCATAAATAAGGCTCCACTAAGACCAACTTTTTCATTACCCATGATTTTTTATTTTAAGCGATCTCTTTCCCAATTCTATTCGAAAAACTATAGTGATAATAATGGAGAGCTAAAGTGTAGTCAGTCGCAAGTTGCTTATGTACAGACATGTTTATACGAGTATATATACATACTATATGTATATACATATGTATGTACATATGTAAGCACACATTTATGAACGTATGCCTTCTTATTGGACTCCACAAAAAAAAAGAATGCACATGAGGAAAGATATTCAAAGACGAAAAATTGTACATACATATGTATAAAAACATCTACAAAAAGCGATCGATCATTTTAAGTTTTGCCTGGATCACAGCACTACACATGTGGTTGATTTCTTCAGCCCACAGCCAATTTCTAGTGTACATGCACAAGACAGTTTCTTTCCTGCTGATATTTGGTTTCTTCACAAAAAATAAATTAAAAAAAAATCAAAAGAAAACAAAGAGTTCCTCATCATTAGCTACTGCAGAATGGCAGCGAAATCGACAAACGTCTACTCGTTCCATGCAGAAGTAAAAGGCAAATAAACTGAATGAATGAAAAAAAATTATACCTCTAGGTTTTTGTCAGACTTCTTGCTCAATGACTGACTGACAAACGGTATGGCTGGTTGGCTTGCTTTCAAGCATGCGTATGCATGCCTAAACAACAACAACAACAAAAAAGCCAACCAAAAGACCTCAAGTCTTACGGCAGTCTATGCAAGTGTATGTTTGTCCATGTGTACACATGGATGCAAGTTGATTTCTGTTTTATTCCTTAATACTTTTACATAAGTACATAAGTAAGTATATTTTTTATTTAATGGATTGGTACTCGCCAGAAAGGAATATAAATATAGAAAACAAAAACAAACATGAACGTACAAGATTTAACACGTTCACTATTGGCCACTCTTTTAGTTCCACAAATGTGCCTAAAAAGCAAATTATGAGGGCAAGATGAGCACCGAAGGAGTACTACGTACATATATTAGCGTAAGTATGGACATGTGTACACACATATTTACATACATACACATGGATAGACATACATACGTACATATATACATACATATGTATGTATGTACATGCATAAATATGGTTTTGTTTATTTTTTCAATTCGCATTTAGTCTCATCCAGCAAATTTTGCTGGCGATGATAAAATCAAAGGAAGTGACAACTAAACCGTCAAATGAAATAATAACAATTGGGAAAATAAAAAATAAAACGAAAATGTTAGCGGGCATGGTTCTAGCTTAATGCACCTCTCTAAAGAAATTGAGAACTTTATTGTCGCAAATATTTCCTTATAACTTTAAATACATTAATTAAAAGTTCATTCTAGAATTGTGGGATCAATCAAACATGTCTAGACTTTGGATTAACAATAGAATTTTATACGCGCAATAGGAAGGAGGAAACGTAATGATTAATGAAAGCCATAACGCATATAAGGACACACCCATAATTAAGGAAATTTGCAATAGTTGACAAAATATACGAGGTGTGTACGAAAAGTATTTTTAATCGTGTCTTGGTACATATTTGAGGACAGTTGTTGTTTGTTTGTTACAGTCACGTAGTTTAGAAGGGCATTGGTGTGCTACGCGAATTCCCGATTTTTCGTCACCATTTTCTTGTGAATGACTTTACGGTCGAAAACATACAAGGATGGAGGTTTGTAACGATTGAGGATATACATAATTATGGCTGACATGAGACAGACAAGGCGAAAATTACTTTTAAAAGGACGAAATGATTATTGATGAACGAATGAATAAGTATATTTTGATATAAATAAAAAGTCAATCACTACTTGTATCAGACACCTCGTATGCGTGCATTTGAGCTTTAAAAAAATCGATTCAACCTTAGATGACTTTCCCTGGAACTTCCTGCTCGATTTAGCAAGCATTTTCGGAGTAATTAGAGAGATATTGTTTTCGAAAGATATCGGCAACGACCTTTCAAACCAATTAATCGATTCATATAAAATTTTTTTTGAAATTCCTTACAGTTTTAACAGTCCATAATGTGAAGTAATTTCAAAAATTTATTTGGCAAAATTTTTCGGAGTTATTTGAAAAAATCGCTGCTTCCGAAAATTTTCGATAGCAATACTACGAATGAATAAGAAGATTTCAATTAAAACAAATCGCGGTATTCGAAACAGTTTTATAACAAGTTTGGAAAAATTATCAAATCTAAAAGTATAGAATCTATTTCGGGGAACTTTTCAGTTATTTCGAAATAAATATTTTTCTAACTGATGGTTAATTTGTTAAAAACAAACAAAAACTCTGAAATCTTATAGACTTGGCTGCAAAAATTTTTGCGATTTTTCGGCAGGTATCAAGCAGCAACTCAAACACTAAAAGTGTTAAATCACATACATACATACATGGTAATTTTCGAACATTATTTTATCTTGGTGATTCCCAGAACCATATTAATATTGAAGGCCGGAGAGTTTGGAAGTATGTACTATCATTACTTATTTCAAGATATGTTACTTGCTACGTCGGAATCACGTGGAATGGCATCTGCGACCAGCCACAGAGACAAAAAACTTTAAATACTTATTGCATATTTCAGACGATAATCTTGTAAAGTATTTTCCTGGCATATATTCATGTAGAAAATTAAGCCAATAATCCCCAACAAGTGTCATAAATCAACTTTTGCTTTCTTAAGGGCATCTCCCAAAGTTCATTTGTATGAATAATTAATTGTCACTCTGTTGAACTTACCTGAAGCAATTTCAAGAACTAATAAAATTGATACATATGTAGTTCATACATACCTGCAAAGATAAGAAACAAAGGAAAATGATATTTTAATTAAAAGTTTCATCATATAACGAATACTTAAGGAACATACATACATAAATGAATAATTGTGTAATCAAGTTACACACACACACTCACAAACTGCAAAGAATCTTTACAAAAAAGACCTCAATTACATGAAAATGAAAAAAGTGAGTAAAAAAGAATATAAATAAATTGTAATCAATATCGAAATGCATTATATCCCACAATAAACCACAACGCACACAAAATAAGATCAATGGAAAAATTACAAATGGCCTAAAGACACAGACCGTTTTCGTAGTGAAAACTCAAACTCAACTGACAAAATAAATGGAAAAACTATTACTACTGCAATAATAACAGAAATAAATGGAATTTTAAAAAAAATCTTTATGTAATTAAAAACTCAAAGAGGAAAAATATTAAAATTTTTTTATTGTTTATTCTCTGGCGATTTCTTAATCATCAATAGTGACTTTGCGATTAAATAAAAGATTTGAAGATTTGAGGTTATAAAAAGGCTTTAGGACCCAACTACACGACTGTTGCCAGTGAATGGCGAAACGAAAATTAAATAAAATTCATTTAAGAAAATGAAAAATTACTTTAAAATGCACACCCAGGCATGGGCACATAACCGCACATAGGTATGTATATACATGGATTAAAAAGCAACACAAGCTAAAAAGGAACTACAACTGATGCTTAAAGAAAAAATGTATCAAAATAGGAAATAATATTAAACAATTGGTTGCAAGAATATTTTTAACATTTTCAAAGTGATATGAAATAAAAAAATTATACGAAATTTGTGATGCTAAATTTTCGTTGTCATTTGTGATAAATTTTATCGTTTAAAAAAGCTTTTATTGTAAAAAATATTTTAGGAAATGGGCTTATTAACTTATCAACCTTCCACTACTGCAGCATAAGCAGCAAGCTTCAATTTTATGACGTTCTCTTTACTGAAAAAAGTGTAGCATTAAATTTATAAAAAATCTATTATTTGTTTTAATTTAAAAAATCTTACTTCCTTACAAAATTATATGTCCTTTCCCAATAAGTTTGCGCTTATTAAAGAACACGAATGGCGTTTTTATTTCTGCAAAAAATAACTTACATACATTCTGCCCTTGCTGCATGTTTTTGTTCTGTTCTAACAAGATGCGCATTAGTGCAAGAAAAACATGTTCATTCACATAAGTATGTATGTTGCACATAAAACATGTAGATATGTGACATGTTTTGCACTCAACACCTTTTCAGTATTTTATACTACTATTTTTTCAACTGTGTTAACTACTTTTTTATACAAATGGGGGCTTTAGTTTGTTTAATTTTCGTTTATATATTTTTGCTTTTATATGGAGAAAAAATTAGGAATTTTCATATTTGGACATTCTAGACTTCTAGCAACCATTTTAGTTCTATTGTGAGCTTGAAAAGGCATCACTTTGCGGTGGTATCTGTAGCACAAAGAACATGTTTTCCATTTTAAGGGGTAATTTTTTCCCACAAACCCCATGAAGATGCTTTTCGCTTTTTGAAAGGGCGAACAGTTTTACATATTTGCTTAGAAATGGAGATGCAATAGCCATTTTTTTGATAAAGACGAAAGTGTTGTAGTTTGTGTCTATTGTCCTTCAGAATCACAATATGTCCCCCAGATTACTTACACGATATTTATTAGGAGCGAATAATTCTATATATAGTAGTTTTCCCTTTGTTTTTTCTTGTTTTGGAGAATAATGGAATAATGTATTCCGTTTAAGTGCCTTAAGCCTTAAGTATCTGTTATTGCTAAAACCCGAGCGTATAAGTAAAGAAATTTTTATTGTTGCTTACTTCCGTAATTGCAAAATAAAACACAAATATTATACGCAAGAGATAACATTAGGCAAAATAATCACATATATTAGACGATATTTCCGAAAACATGTGAATATCTCTAGAAGATTGCCATCACTGATTGCAAAAGAAAAACTTAAACATGAGACGCGCCCATATCAGTTGACTATGAAAAGAAAACACTAAGTGATACCTATGAAAATCTGTTTTATTTTAATATCGGAATGGAATATACGCACCATTAAGAGAGACTTAAGTCATTTCCATGTGCGTTTAAACCGAATTAAAAAATATTTTTTGCTATAAAATTTATGTTATTAAAATTCAAACCATTCATTTATGGGCAACCTTTTCATGTGCAGTTCACATTTCACATACTTTAAGTTCACAGTGATCGTGTAGTTGCGGACAGGGATCGCCATTACATCACACAGCCAAACCTGCACTTATAGTAACATTGATTCAAGCATATAATGCTGGAAATACATATTCCCTCCCCTCTGTCACTCTGTCTTTTTCTTTCTGTCTTTCTTTCATTAAAAAAATCAGATGTTCTAAATTCATTCTAACATCGAGCCCGCCTTGAGTACCAAAATAGAACTGTGTACAGCGCAACACTATGACACTTGATTAACCGCTATCAATTGTCTAAGTTGTTGATGCTACATATGGCGAACTGGCTGTCATTTATTTACTTTATTTTGTCAAATGAACATACAATAATGCTTCCAACAATAATTGTAAATGATAACATCATTTTATCAAAATGCGTGTTCTGTTCGGTCAACGTCTATTATGCATTCATCAAAAAATCATCTTCAGCAATGGAGACACATTTCTGGATGAATGAGTATGTCAACAAACAAAATTATCAAATTTGGAACGATACCAATCCACATGAGTTCCAAGAGCGTACAATGCATCTCGAAAAATACACTGTGTGTTGTGGTATGGCGGCATCATCGGTTCATATTTCATTGAGAACGACGTTCTCCATGTTATCACTGTCAACGGCGATGTCGATGATTACAAACTTTGTTTGGCCTGAATTGGATGATATGGACATCAACGACTCGTGGGTTTAATAGCACGACGCTACGTGCCACACAGCTCATGCCATATCGTACATTCTGCACGAGCGACATCATCTGACGTGCAGCTGATGTGAACTGACCCCCAAGATCGTGCGATTTGACCTTTTTAGTATTTATAGAATTCAGCCTGATTTATGCGCCACGATTTGAGACATGGAAAATTGGATATTTAGAATGTGCGCCACCCAGCAAAGCTACAGCGAACAATTGTTCGATGTTATAATTTATATATAATGGCAACAATTTGCCTTTTACATGAATAGGAACTTAATTGATATCTTGGAGCTCTGTTATCTACATATATGACCTTAAGCCGTTTAAATATGATATCATCTAGGTTCTCGTGAAGCATGTGCTAAGCCATTTTGACTACAGCGTGATATTCTCGTCCAATAACAGCTTCTCCTCCCTATTCTTACGAATTCTGCGGAAATAGTTTCTCAGCGGCCGGCCATTGAACCTATCGGTGGTATGAAGAGTAATTTCCTTATTGAAATGACCAGTTTGTCACGTTTTCCCTCTTTCCGGGACACGTTTACTCCATCTAAGTATCAGTTACAGAGTTCCCCATTATAGTGGATCACCAATCATTTTACCGACTTAGTTTTCGCTACCGCATCTATTAACAAATCCTAATGCTGCTGGCAAATTGGCAATTTTGTTACTCCCAATGTTGCAGTCTACGTTAGTCTGTCTACGTATTGAGTTACCTTTTCACTTACTGCCTCATTTTCTGCAAGAAGGACCTACACAAGAACAGATTGGGTCACTTTGTCAGCGATAAGTTGTTTTGGGTTTCATTGAAAACAAATTTGCCATTCAATTTATTCATAAAATGCAACTCTGAAACTCAAAAATTGTTTGCTGTTAAAACAAATCAATAAAATAATTCAAAATTATTTCTTTTCTTTTCAATGAAAAGTTTAAAAATCCTCTTTTGTTCGACATTTTTCAATGAATCTCAGTTTTTTTTCCTTTAAAAAAATAATAATAAAATAAATAGAAAAAAATGAAGGCAATAAAATACTTCCAGCGATACAAAAAGGAAAAGTATCAAATCAAATAAAAATTCAAAACAAGAAAACTATTTCTCTATGAAACAATTTCTTCTGGTATATTATCGGATGATGTTAAGGAAGCTTAAGCTGACTGCGTGACTGTCAGGCTCATTGGCTCTTTGGTTGATTGCAGCAATTGTGTCTCATGTTTTCTGCACATGCGAGTGCACTACATACGAGTATACCAACTGACCATGGCCACCTTTAATAAAATGCAAGTAAAAAAGACCAACAGCAAAAAAAACCAGCCAGCAGCAGCAACTCAAATAAATAGAAGTCATTAGGAAATTGTTAAAAAAATTTCCGCAGCACTTACAAACAAACAACGAAAAACATTGCACTCAAAACAAGACAAAAAAAACAACCATTCTACACCAAGTGTTTGAAATGTAAGTAAAAACAACAACAGCAGCAGCAGCAAAATAAATGAAATAAAATAAACTATTAGTTGCCACGACCATGATCATCATCAGCAATTTTAGCTAAAGATGTGAACAATAAACAGATTGTAAATGCCCTCCTCAGAGTTTGTTTGGAAATGTCAATACATTATTTGATGTTTTTTTCTTTAGTTTGTCGAAATACCATACTTGTTGCAACGCAATGTTGCACTCTACAATTACAGTTTTACATTTTTTATCATCTCACACTCGTACGTATAAGATTATTTTCAATGTGCTCGGCTAAAGAAGAAAAAAGTTTCAATAATTTTTAAGGATGTCTGATGGTTTGAAATGTAGTTTTTACTGGAAAAAAATGTGGGTTCATGTCCTAAACAAATACCGTGACATGTCTCCGGACATTGAAGCAGACTTCTTACTGCATTGATACACTAAAGTAGAATTAATGCAATTCGCTGCTAATGAAATATAAACAATTGAAACAAATTGTGAAGCACTGAAAATAAATGGTTGTTGACAGCCTAAAAAAAAACTTAACTGTCTGTCTCATTTAAGTTAATGAGATAATGACCTAAAAATGTCATGAACGATATAAAAAGGGCACACAACACTGTTGCTAGCAGCGCAGATTTGTGTGCATTTTGGACATTTTACCCCTCAAAAAATCAATATTTTTGACGGAAAAAGTCTGTATTTTTAGATTTGTGTATTTTTTAGATTTGTGTAGACATAAATCACATCAATTTCTAAATACTCGTACTTCTTTCTCAAAGTCTGATTTGCACCAGACAGAAGTGCAAGGTCTGCTAAGCAATTAAAAGTTTTTACTAAATGTTACTTGAAAGTGTTCATGTACTCGAAAATTTTTTTAATTAGAGAGAGAAAAGGTTTATAAAGTTGTTACTAATAAAATTTGTTAGTTGTAAGAATTCTTCAATCAGCTGCTTTATTTTTCTGTAAAACGGAAATTTTATAATATTAACATGGGCGTAGCTAGGTATGGGCCAAGAGGGCCGTGGCACCCACCTAATTCTATAAAAATTTTTTTTACATGTATACAATATAAAATTATTAAAAAATACACAGGGTATTGTGGACGGATTACTTTTTTCTATTCAAGAAAACACAGCCAATTTAGGAATAGAGATGTCTGTTCCAAGGATAGTCTCTCGTCAAACGCACCGTTCAAATCCCCCATTTTCATCACCTGCTGAATACTGCAAGCGATCTATATACATTCCTTACATAGATTCTTTAATTTCATCACTGGACAGAAGAAAATAGGCTAGCGTTTGCAATTCATTGTTTGCACCCGTCAAACATGCTTTTTTTGAAGCTGGAAGAGCTTAAAGATGCCACAAAAACGTTTGAGCATTTATATAAGTTGGATAATTTGGAAGGAGAAATTGAGCTTTGGTATAATTCTTGGCAACAAAAAAAAATGGGTAAAGACGAATTAGCCGACTTAAAGCTGGCGAGTATTTTGAAAGACGCTGGATTATTTTATCCAAATATCAGGAAGGCGTTATTAATTTCATTGTCACACATAGTTGCGCTCCACAAGGACTGAAGCTCGTTTAAACGGTAAAATAATATGCAATTTTGCTTATTAAGAAAAAATAAGTATATTATATATTTTGCAGGACTATGTATGCTAGCGTCCACCGAAGATTGGTAGAAGCACGAATTTTTGGAAAAAATTCTAGCAAAATTTTCAGAAGATCCACGCAGATTACTCCTCAAATAGATCGAAATTGTAATAATCATAAAAAAATCATAATCATAAAATATCGTAATTTTCTTGGCACTACCCTATTTCATATCCTGGCTACGCCCTTGAATATTAAATTAATATTGATATTTACAAATAAAATTGTTTAACCATTAAATAAGACCTTGAGCAAAAAATAAATAGATATTATATTTTTAAGAATAAAAAGAAATTAATGTGTGTTTTTATAATTAATTTCAATTAATAAAAATAGAAATATTTTAATAAGATTTATATGTTCTATTTTTTCGACCGTTTCTGTTTAATTAATAATAAGATTATTTTCATAATGAAATATGGATTTTTTCAATTTTTTCACTTCCAAAAATTTTGATTCTTGTACACTTCAACTCATAAAATTCTAGCAACATCGCCACACAATGAAAAAAATTGAATTATTTCTATTTAGAATAGCTTCTCTCGAATTAAATTCATTGAGAAAAACAAAACTCATCATAAAAAACAACTTCGACAGCGAAAAGTTTTTTTTTTTTTTTTTTTTTTGTTAATTTCATAAAAAAATAACTATTTACTTTTTCGCAATTGATAATGAAATCCTTAAATCCTTCACACTCGCCTAAAGAAAAAACATGGTTGAGTTGGCTTGTTCTACTAATTTTACCCGAAAAAATATACAACTGACTTGACAGAAAATGATTTCCATTCCGAAAATTCTCGAATAGTTTTTCCACGACATGTGATACATTTTTAAATTTAATATCGAAATTTATGGGGATTTTGCTATAAAAGAAATATTTAAACAATTAACTGTTCAAATTTGTTTGCTGTGGCTTCAGCTATTCATATGCCGACAGTTCATTGGTCACTAGGCCAAATTGTCAGTGAATTGTAAACAGTTTGAAAACATTCAACCCCATATATTTATGCCAAAACATTCAAATGCAATATGAGAATTCTCTATCGTAAATGACTATTACACAATGCATAATCATAATATGTAGGATTAGAATGCTTTTATACAAACTGCACAACAACAAATTTTTATTATTTTTAAATTTATTGTAATATTAATATTTATATATGAATAAGGCCGTTAATACTAAGACTGCTTTAAAGTTAAATTGGCAGTATGAGCTACCTCCTTATGAGGCTAGGAGAAAGTTGCTAGGCCTACAATCATTAAGCGACCGCAGAACCTGTTCCTCATTATTGCTAGCTTATAATGTATTATCCGGTAATATTGATTGTCCTGAAATAAAAAATTATTTTACTTTGTATTGTCCCCCCAGGGATTTAAGAATTAACCGTATGTTTGAGGAAAGTTGTCTGCGAACTAATTATGCAAATAATGAACCTATTGCAAGATGCTTACATTTATGTAATAGCTTAACTCCCTCCTTAAATTTTGATGTCAACTATACTATGTTTAAATCTATGTTATTCAAATATTTCAATTAAAATAATTTTGTAATCTGTAAGAATATATTTCTGTAGATGAATAAGTAAATAAATCTAAATCTAAATATTGAAATTTATTATTTTAGGTTATTCTCCCCAACTAATTTTTAAAACAATTACGAGTTTTTACAAAACGTATTGTAATATTTATATTAAATTTAATACGAACCTAATGAGAATTGAATATATCAAAATACAGTGTCTGTACAGCATGTCATGTTTATATTGTGTGTATGTATTTATGTAGGTATAGATAATATATACTTAGTTCTTTTTTGTGCGTTATATTGACTATAAGAGAATAAAGTTATTTGTGTAGAATAAAACACGTTCGTTATATCTAAACCAAGGTGTAATTTTTAATGGCAGCAATAATTTAATGATCAAATGTACTATATATAAACTTGTTTATGGTAGGTGAAAGTAAATTTGAAATTAAGAGGAACAACCCAATATGTTTGCCAATAATATTATTTCGGAAAAGAAAATAAAGTTGCCACAACCATATCCTGTATTTTTTTGCCCAGAATGTTCATTCATGAGTTCGTTTTGGGATGTCCTGCTATAATACATATCGCGTACGTTTGCATTTTAATATTGGTAGCAGGTTAACAGCAGGAAATTAAGTCTTATATAAGCGCTACTTTGACGAAGGGCCCCTGGTTGATTGTTCACCGGGTTTCTTTTTTCCGAAATGATCTTCCGCAAAATGTAGTTTTTAAGCACTTTTTTAAAAAACCATTTTAAAGTACTTTTTTCAAAGGGCCATAATCCAAAATAAACTTTTTGAAAAGGGTTTTTTTCAAAAGATTCCTTTCGCAAAGAGTATTTTTTCCAAAGGTAAGGATAAGGTAATTCTCTTAAGAGGAACTTTTTTAAAAAGCTACGTAATACAAAACTAACTAACCTCTTTCAACAAAAAAGGTCCAAAAATACTTTGCCTTTAGCAAAAGAACTTTTTAAAAGGTTTTTAATACATTTGGAACAATTTTTTGTCATCCGACGTCGAATTTGGTTTGCAAATAAAGCGGCATCAGCTATGAGCCACCTTCAGTGTTCCGAAACGGATATGTTTAGAAACTTAATTCGACTTGACATGACAGAAAATCATTCCAAATTCAAGCAAACCTCGTTGTAATCAAAACACAAGTTTTTAGCACACTTTATTCCACAACTTTTTATAAAAACTACATTTTTCAAATGTGGGCTTTTTAAAGGAAGTTTTTTTTTCAACCTTTATCTTTTTGAAAATGAAATTTTTGTAAAACTAGTTCTTATAAACCATAATGTATTTTTTTCAAATGGTACAATTTTAAAAGATTCTTTTCACTTTTCACTTAAATTGGCCTGTAAAAAATAAGGAGTCACCGGTCGTCATACGATTTGGCATAGAACGTTAAACAATAAATTTAACAAACGGACGATGGCAGTTGTAAACATCGAAAACTCTTTATTATTATATTTGAAATACTTGATTAAAATGAATGGGATTTCAATTTTACAATTCTGACTGCAGCAGGCACAGTGGTGCGATCAAATACTGGTAAAAGCTTTTAAATGTGAAAACCTCTTTCTTTGCACGGTTGACAGCAATTTCAAGATCCAAATTACAAAATCATTCAAATTATTGAACAAGAAAAAGTTATAATACAAGGCAACTAAAAGGATAAATAAAAAATAAAAAAAACAATTCACTTGTAGTTTGATCGTCAGAAACAGGCAGCAGGCAGTCAGTCAGACGGCTAAACAAACAACAGACACCATAGAATCCATCGGCCAGTTGAGTCTATTGAGTTGAACCGTCTTTAAACGACGCATGTTAAAAATTTCAGCTTCTACTTTTTTTAGTTCATTTGTTTATTTGTTTTATTTTCATTCTCGTTCTCTATGGTTTATTTGATTTTCTCAAACATGAGAACTGCACCTTTTAAGTCATGTTTTTAAAGGTTCTAAGCGACATCGACTTGTACTTTTGCCGCTGCTGCTGCTTTTGCTTTCTGTTAAATACTAAATTCGTTTTACTTTAGAAGTGTATTATAACAATGTATCGCTCGTTTGTTGCAAGAATATCATAACTCAAAAAAACCCCTTTTTCGTGTTATAAATTCAGAATTCACCATCATTCTCGCATTGTTCTTCAAATTGTTTTCAAATTTTATATACGAATTTAAATATCATGTATTTTTGTCTCTCGACAGGAAAATAATATTTTATTTTTCGATTCAGTTGTGAATCAATAGAAAACTGTATGTCGACATTTCATTGGAACAGCTAAAGCTGCAACAAACTAATTTGAAAAGTTCAAAAATTTTATGGATACAACTCCGATAGAGAACTTTAAACATGGTTAAAACTATTTCTTTAGACTTACGATGACCTTGCAGCAAACGGGCGATACGTGTTTTTGAAATTATGAACTTAATATGACCCAGCAAAATAATCCAGTGTCATTTAAATTTCTCCATTTTAAAATAAAAACATTTTCTTTTCAGGATATTTAACCGATGATAACTTTTGTTGCATGCAAATATGGAATCAGAATGTTGTTCCTTTCCCATTAATTAGATTTTTCATTCAGTCATTTATTTCTTGAATATTATAGCATACGGATATTTTTTTTAAATCGACCCAGTAAATAAATTAACTTCCAAAGAAGCCAATAAGATTCAATGCATGTGATTCGGAAGTAAGCGAAATTAGGATCTTTCCAATGATTTTAATGCAGATTTTTCATTGCAAGATGTACTCTTTTTTGCATTTTGGTTTTCCTTAAAAAACAACTTTCATTCTCTTCACTGGGGAACTAAACATACAAATAAAATAAATTTTTTAGAAATAAAACTAATTCGAAAATTCTAATTATATTCGCTTTTATTTAAGAAAATGACTTGGACTTTTTAATGGACTCTTGTGCAAATAGAGCCGATTTCACACAATCTGTATGCGACTAATTTTAAATCATTTGGTTTGGAAAATGTTTGTCTAACCCCAATTAAAATAAAATTGTACTAAATTTTTACGATCGCATTTAACTACTCTTTAGTTTGTGGGAGAGAGAGGAAAGACGAATAAAAAAGGGGTACAGAGTTGCAATTACTACCAATACTCTTTTATTTTCTGATTCCCACTTCACACACAATAAAATTTTCGTCTGAGAATAAAAAAAGAAAATTGCAGTCGAGAACTAAAAAAAATTTAGGATCATGATATGATGTAATGGGTTTTCCAATAGAAACTTAAACTTTGACAGTTGATAGCGGTCATACTGTTGAAGTTGCATCTGTCGAATCAGTCTGTTTTTGAAGGATATGGCGTTCACCAATACGTGCAAACGAAAAAATTGTTTTATCAAAATGAATGTTCTATTCGAGCCTCTTTACGGGGAGAAGCGCGCATTGTCCAATTTGGCACGATGCCAGTTCATATGAGATTCGAGAGCTTTCAATGCGTTCAATAAAAAGTCACTGTTTAGCGTGAATTTTGCGCTGACGTCGTCATCGGTCCATATTTATTTGAGTACGGCGTTGGCCAGGCCATAACAATCAACGGCGAGCACTATAGATCGAAGATTACCAACTTCTTTTGGCCTGAATTTGATGATTTCGACACTAACGGCATTTGGATTCAACAGGACGGCACTATCTGCCACACTGCTAATGCCGCATTAGACATTCTGCAGACGCGATTGAACGGCCATATCTTCTTTTCTTTTCTTTTCGTTATGAGATGAAGGTCCTTGCGAATAAGCCATAAGCCATCCAATGCCATCAGTTAAAACTAGCCAGATTTATGCGCCAGAGTCATGAAAAATTGGACATTTGGAATGCGCTAGCCCACCATAACAGCAACGGACATTTACACGATCTATTATTTCAAGAATGGTGACATCAATTCAACTTCCAAGCGAATAAAAAATTTCAATAATATCTCACAGACATTTTGTTTTATTGAGATTTAAAGGTAGGAAGCGCTTAATGAAAACCCCTTTATAAGAACAAAGACGTTCAACGGTTTGCTGGGATATTTATTATAAGTTTCTTTGAATAAAAATAAAAATTTGTCTTTCGATTGTGCGTTTTGGTTTCGTTTAGACATTTTTTAATTTTCTTATTTTTTGTGTGGAGTTTTTCGAATTCCCACGTTTAGGAATCATAACAACACTCACCATTAATCATTTAACTTTTTTCAATTCCTTATTTATTTTTGTAGCTGCTGTTAGGGTTCCCTAGAAAATCATTTAAAACAAAAAATTTATTTCTGTCTTAAATGAATGAAGTAAAACTGTTTTCAATACAAAAACATTCATCAGAGACACTGGCTTTACGTCGGTTTTCTATGACGTCTTATCACTGTAACCCTCCGATGTTTGATCTCTAACTCTATCTTGGAACGATGCCCAACGTAGACGTTTGGTTGGTCAGTCATTCCGGCTAACGAAGTGGCAGCATCTGCTTACATGCATCATTTAAAGGAAAATGTAAATTATAACAAACAAACAAAGTTTTCAAACCATATCAGATTTTCTTGTTAAGTAAGCATAGAATTTAACAATAGCTTTTCTTATTAATACATAAAATTGTAAAGGATAATTTTGATCATTACAAACTAATCGTTCAGGCCGAAGCCAATGGGCTCAATGTTGCACGAGCATTTAATATGTATTTACATATGTATCGCATTGCGAGATTAATGTTTGCTGAACGTAATAAATTTTCAAGATCGTATCACTTTCTGACTTTCCTAATAAACGTATTTTTAAAATTAAGTGTAAATTAAAAGGTCAATGTTACTTGCAACACTATAAAATTATGTCACAAAGAGATAAAATAAATACAATAAAAAAATTTAAAAGGCACGAGTTCACACTGTAAATTCCTAATGTTTATCAAAGCTTTTAGAGAAACAGTGTCAAAAAATTGAAAAACAAATTATTAAACAAACACGAACCATTTTTTCTTAATTAAAAATTTCAAATACATATTTGGTTTTGTAATAGAAGTTTTCGCAAGAAAAATATGATAAACTACACTAAAAAATATTTTAAATGAATTTAATTTTACTCATGATCGGATGTTAAATTTTGATTGGAAAAAATTTGTTTCTATAAAACTTTCCACGGCAAATGTAGCATGGCAATAAATTTTGCTAATAATAATTATACGTGAAAGAAAATTTTTTCATAAAATAATTTTTTAATGGAATTTTTTTTCTAAGCATTTTGTAGTTATCGATGTGGTAAATAAAGTCGACAGTTGCTTTCGTACAAGTTTATTCAATGTGTCTTTATTATAGATCGATTTTTCTGGTTTGTTATCGATAAAATAAATTACATAGAAAAGTTTTTTTGAGGAAAGCTTTTATGGTTCCGTGCATCCATGTTATCGAAAAGGTTTTCATACAAATTTTGTTATCGATACTCAATGTGTAAAAATATTGTTATCAATAAAATTTATATTAAATAAAAATAAATTTTTTTATTTGTTTCTCAATTTTTTTTTTTTTTTGTATTTGTAAGAAATTCCAACAATATTTCTTGTTATCGGTAAAAATTAAAAAAAAAGTAATAAAAATTTGTAATCACATAGGGGTTAGGTTAGGTTAGGTTGATTGGAGGGGTGTGATAAGCCCATGTTATACGACATACACTTAAGACAGTGAAGGCTTGTTGTGCGCTCCATTTAATTATCAGACACAAACTGCCAAAGTTCTGCGGCAGGATTCGAACCTGGGGCCTTCGCACTACGAGTCTAGTAATAGCATAGGTTTGCAAAATTTTTGTTTCGGTTTTTTATTAATGTATTTAATGCCTTCAAATAAAGAATCCGTATTATCGATAGATTGTGAAATTTCCTATGAATTTATTTGTTATCGATAAAAATTATTGAATATTTTATTTCATGCGCAAAAGTCTGCTAAAACATTTTTATTGCTTTATATGGACAGGTTAGCGTAAACTTTTATATTTATCAAATTCGTTATTCGAGATATTCTCCAAAATAACCATTTTAAAAAACAAAAAGACGCAAGTCAATTATAATTGTTTGTTGTGTTGTGATTGTACAAAAGCATTCTAAAGCTATTTATACTTTTGTGTTTTTGTTGATTACAAATAGAAAAATATGATTGAGTTCTGTTTGAATTCTCATATAATGTTTGTAGTCTGTGGCTTAAGTATACGAGCTTTGAATGCTTTCAATCATGATTTGGCTAAAAGGGTACTGATGATTTGGTTAGCGCCAATGAAATGCAGGCATATACCTAGCTAAGCCAACAACAAACAATATAATAGTAAACTTTTATATATTCAAAATTTTTGTTATCGATAAATTTTTATAAAAAAAAAAATTTAAACCAATTTGGTGTTTAAAAATTTTTAATTTTTTGTTGTAATTTTTACTAATTTTTAATTCAAATAATACTTAATAAAATCATAAAAAATAGACACAAGATTTTATTTGAAAATATTAGATGACATTCATTTCTATTGTTTCTGGGCGTGAAATAGAAAAATTCCATCTATTGAAATTTTTTTTTTTATTTTTAGAATTTCTGTTTTACGAAAAATTTTCTGTAGTTATATTTTGCCGATTAATTTTCCGTAAAAGTTTTCTGTTAGTGAAAATTTTTTCTAGAGACAATTTTTTTCGCCAACAATGAATTTTTTACGGATAGCTTTTGCTAGCTAGATTTTTGCTAAGTGTCTTTTATAGAAATTTTTTACTAGCGATAAATTTTTTAATGAAGTTTTTATTTCATGAAAAACTTTTCTTAGAAATTTTTTTCTCTTGAGCACAGCTTTATATACAAGTGCTATAAGGAATTTTTTTTTTCTGTATATAAAAATTTTTTTTTAGTCAAGTTTTCTATGGAAAGTTTTCGCTAACGATAAAATTTCTAAGGCATTTTTTAGCCAGCGATAAATTAAAGAACAAAAATTTCATAAATTTTTAATAATTTATTATAAGAGATAGTGATTAATTTTATATCAAATACAAATTGTATTTATAGGAAACTTTTAAACTTAAAATTGGTTTAAGGACAACACTTAAATTATTTTTAATAAATTTATTTAAAAATAAATCGCTTTCAGTTTTATATATTTGTAGGCTTAATGTGTGTTATCTCAATTGGCTGATGTTATTTGAAAATTTGTAATCGAAAATAATTTATTATCCATATTTAAGACTAGAATTTTTAATTTGTTTAAACATGTCTTTAATTTATAATGGCGAAAAAGGCACATCCAACCAAAGATTTTCTTGTTTCTTATCAAATTAATTTATTATTATTGACGTTTAAAAAATACGGAATTTTTTTTATCAAATTAATGAAACAAGTAGCAGGTTTAAGATCATCGAACTCTAAAACCGTTTATGAGGCAAAGCGCTAATGAAGTCTACTAACACTCAATATGCTTAATACACGTCTACTAAAAAAATCCACCAAAAATCCACTATAAATGTTCTTATCAATTTGTTGAGACGGAAGAGAATATTAAAGAATACATAAGTGTAAGATAAAATAATTTCTTACTTCCCCATCATCATATTTCCAGCCAAATAAATCAGCCATCCATTAATTAATGACAAAAATAACGAAGTTTCAAATTAAAATTTAAAAAAAAAAAAATCTCTCAATCAAATCAATTTTGCCAACATTAATCATACAACAATGTTTTTAATGTCAACAACATCTACGAGTAAGTGACTTTTACATCATCATATTCATTCCAATAGAAACTAACAAGACAATAAGTAGGCCCAATAATTCGTGACAAAAGAACTTTATAATCAAACTGTCAAACCACTCGTCCATCCATGCAATCATCAAAAAAAAAAAAAAAATAATAATAATAATAATAATAAAGATAATAACAAAAAAAAATAGAATTTCTTAATCTAGAACATGGCTGCCAGGTACTTTTTTTCATTATCCCCAAATTTGAAAAAATATTTCCCCGGAAAACCCCTGATAA
This sequence comes from Germaria angustata, assembly GCA_963681545.1. Lineage (NCBI taxonomy): Eukaryota > Metazoa > Arthropoda > Insecta > Diptera > Tachinidae > Germaria > Germaria angustata. The sequence goes on along the minus strand of OY812999.1, from coordinate 18,950,083 downwards.
AATTGAAAAATCCCCAAAAGAAACCCCTGTAAAATATACACTATTGTAAAAAATTATTTTAATTAGGTTTATACTAGAAGAGATCATAAGAAAGTGCATATGTATGTATATTCATATGTATATAGATATGTTCAACATGTATGTACACATTTTACATCAAAAACGTCTGAATCGCCATCTTGTGAATGTTTCTATTATACATATTCTCTGCATTAAAATTGCTTAGCAATTTTTTGAACTGTTTACAACAGATTTGGTTGATATTTAAATGAACTTGTACTCTCAGTAATGCCTCCAAAAGCTCATACTGCATACTATTTAGAAGTTTTATTTTTGTGAACTTTCTTATTGAAAATACGCGCTGCACACATGCATTGCTTGTTGGTATCAAAAGCATATAAAGCCCAGCCTGAGCCAATTCTTTGTAGTGTCTTTTACCAGCAGCATCTTGGAAGTTGTAAACTTTTGACCAAAATTCCACTAAATTAAGGGGAATATTATTTTTAAAATAATAATACCATTCGGTAAAAGGGAGCTTATTCCAATGAGTCTCGTAAACATCTAAGGAAATAGTTGCGTCCATGAATTTAAGCAAAACGTATTTGATTGTAGAAAATTTTGGCTACGATGTTGTATTAATACATTTTTGGCTGCTGAAGTACTTATATTTTTTAAAAATGTAACGATTTTCAGGTAAACGATATACTATTTCAAACAAAAGTTTTTTTAAATACTTAATATTGAAATTTATTATTCGGGAGAATATCCCGACTAATTGTTAGAAACAATTAGTTTTCTTGCAAAATGCACAAAATGCCACAACAAAAATTTTTTCAATGTTTTTTTAAATACTGCAAACATTTTTTTTTAATATTAAAATCTCTTCACTTCCTTGGCAACAATTTGACAAATCAGCTTCAAACTCTGTTCCGAAATCTACTGCATTTAAGGGAAGCAGAGATCTGGGTCGTTCAATATATCCAATATATTGTAAATATTTTTCAAAACTTTTATTTGGTTAAAAACCGATGGCTTAAATATTTTGGAACATAATACTAGAACAGTCATGTATATTTTGTCATACAAACTTCCAGCATCAATTGTGTCGCACTGAAAACCCATTTTTAAACGATTTATGTCGTTAATAATTGGATTAATGAAAATAAGGAACATTCGATTGCTATCGTCTTTCATTTCAATGTAAATCATCCTTGCAATGTGATAATTTTCAGCTGTTGCTGAAAATTCAGGGTACGGAAACAAGTATGTGGTTTTAAGATATTACTGATGAAACAAACAATAATAAATAGATAAGAAAAAAAATTTATTAATTTAACGAATACTATATGAGCATGTTGTTCTAAAGTTCCCCAAAATATCCTTTTTTGTTTTATATCCCCAAACCCCAAATGAAAAGTTTTGTCCCTTTCAGAAACAAAAAAACCCCTAATTTGGGGTCAAAACCCCAAACCTGGCAGCCCTGATCTAGAATATTACGACAACATCTTAAGAAATGAAAAGCAACGAATCATAACAAAACAAACGCTTGATAAAAGATCGATTCAAATTCTTCTATTCGTAAACAATAGAGAGAAAGAGAGAGAGAGGGAGATAGAGAGAGTTGAAAAAAAATAAATTGAAATCTGGCTGCTACATTTTGACAAATGATTGAAAAATATACTTATTCTCAATATAATATAAATTATTGACATAAATGATGGACGATTATAATTAACTGATATGATTTTAGCCAAATAATATTAAGAAAATAAAGACAGTTTTAACTATTATAAGGTAAAACGGTGATATATAGTCATTATATGATTTTAGATTATTTTGTAATGATGAAATATAAATTAACCTGATCAAAATAATGGACGATATTTGCAAGGAACGTCACCATCATTCCATCCAAAAAATCCATTAGTACAATTTTTTTTCGAGTCCTAAGAATCGAAATTGACGAAAAAAAAATTATGAAATACGTAAATTACTTCCACAAAATCTAACAATTAAATTCCAGTTCTCGAAAATTTTTTGTTTTTTTTTTTTAATATAAAAATATATTTATTTCTTTATATGAAAGCCTTATTTGCTTTCAATTTACAAAAGGATAAACAAATTGATGGTAATTTAATTTTAATAAAAAAATCTACTTTTTTTAACACGTACAAAATGGCTTAAAATTCAATCTATGGGTATCCCCATAGAGTAGGGTCTACTGCACTAGCAGTCTAATGATGGTGAGTTCGATTCCCGCTAAAAACTCAGGATGTTTCTGCAGACAACCCAATATATCTTCAGAGCTTGTGTTTGTTAAAAAATAGTAATAAAACAATTTCCAAATTTCAAATCAAAGTCCTCATTCCATTTGCATGACTTTTTTGGAAGATCTTTTTAACTAAATCTCTCCCAGTGTTGAACAAAATACATGGTTTGCGGTATTTAAAATACAAAATACTTACAAATCTGTATGTATTTAAAATACAAAATACAAAGTACGTATTTGTATTTTAAATACGTATTTCAAATACTTTGTATTTGCAAATACTGCCCAGCCCTGATCTCCCCCAAAAAAAAGTAATCACGCAGGCATTCTGAAAATTATTTTACATACTCATACATATGTGACAATATAATATCGTTACTTTTTTTCGCTGGCGATATGAGAGTAAACGCATTAAATTTAAGGCGTGTGTTTTAATGTAAAAAGTGCAACATTTTTTTGCCCCTTCAAAGGAAAGCTTTCTGCTATCCAAGTGATCGTACAAAATTGAAACCACTGCCTATGGCTTCCACAATCTCTCGCACTTTTTTTAATTTCCAATCATCCAACACCATATCGTGAAACTTTTTCAACTGTTTCGGCAGTAGAGACCTCAACTAGGCGTCCAGAGCATTCGGCATCTTCCGTGCTTGTATGGCCACAACGAAATTCAATAAACCACGTTCTATCATTGAAATTTATGGCACAGAGTTCCTATAGTATTTATCAGAGCTTAACCTGGGATTGAGTCATGTTTTTTTACCAAAAAAAAAATTTAATGATCACATTATTATCGTTTGTCAAACACAAACCAAATTTGCCTTTTCAGCCCTTTCAATATTGCCCTTTCAGTTAAGAGCCGGAAAAATCAAAAAGTATTGACTAATTTCCCTGTCCTCGCATTATTCTACGCAAAAAGCAAGAATCGTTGGGGCAGTCTTTGCGTCTTAAAAACTAAATAATTCTGCCAAATTCAATACAAAGAGCCAATCGAGCAGATTACGAAACCGAAGCAACTATGGGTTAGTTTAGAGCCCGATATACTCCATTCCTAGTTTATATTTCAGTTCCAGGAACAATTGGAATAAGGGCGATTATTTCTGAAATCATAAATTGGTTGTCGCAACCATATTGTGTCTTTTCTCAGCTTGAAATCGCTGATGCCAGCGGTAAGTTTTGTGAGTTGCAAGATTTCGACTGGGTTAATGTCCTTCTTTCGTCGTTAAAGATAAACTTTTATTTAATAGATTTTTCAACCAATAATGGTTGACATTTTTGTACCTTTTTATAACAATTTTAATTGAAATATTATTTTAGCACAAGGCTCTTATTTAATGGTTAAACAATTTTATTTTTAAATATCGATTTCTCAGTACTCATTGCAGCAATGGTTTCGTCCTGATAAGAGCATTTATATGGTGACTTTTTAAATAAAATTTCGCAAAAAAGGCCCCTAAATAGCGGAGTTATGTTATAATCATTCCCCATTATTATGGTTTTCGACGTCGACGTCACACCAAGTCGACATCAATATATTGGTAATTGTGGGATCGTTATCGAGAACTATTAAATATTATTGACATGATGTTACTACTACTATGGCTTATAAAATTACAATTGGCCATCAATATTAGTTAATTATTGCCTACAAGGAATTCAGGAACTGCTGTCTTTTTACTGTCGACTTGATGTGACGTCGACGTCGACAATCATAATAAGGGGGATTATTTCGGGTGGTAACTTTGTTCGTGCGATTTCTACTTAAATTTCTGTGAAACCAAACTGCAACATAGTCCTTCAAATAAAAAACGTTTCTCTTTTTTCAAATCGATGTACTTATAAATGGGTCTGTAACGATAAAGTTATTCGTATACAAACATAAAAAATAAAAAAAGGAGAAAATAATGCACAAGAATTGACAACTTCCGCATTTTTTTATAAGTGAAAATTTTTAATCTATTCCCCCTTATCGTGTTTGGCGATTTTCGACTGCAAATTCGACAGTTTGTAATAGACTAAAGATACCGAGCAACATTTTTCTTTAATCTAGTACAAACTGTCGAATTTGCAGTCGAAAATCGCCAAACACGATAAGGAGGATTATTCTTTTTGTAAATTGATCAACAAAATTTTGCACTTTTTAACAAAATACAAAACAATGAATTACTTTTGTTCTCTATGAAAGGGCAAATAATTTTTTGCAGCAAGAAAAAAACGTCACTGAATTCCGTGCGTGAAATACAAAAAAGCTACAGTTTGTATTCCAAATCAATATATTCTCCCTTATTCTAATTCCATGGATATTCGCTACAAGTATCGGTGACTGAATGAAAAATGTAAAATTGATCTGGCATGGCCGCCACAGAATATCAACTCCAAGCCGCCCTTGTTGGAAGGCAAAAACTAGTTTTTATATAAGAAAACACAAATGATCACAGACTGAGATTTATTTATCTTTCAAACTCATACTTACAGAATTTTTAAAGATCAACATGATATTTCTTTAAATACCATTTTGATTACGAAAAGATTTCTTAAGTTTACATAAATGACCCTTGTTGAACTAAGTATTCTGATATTTTCCCTAGGACTCTTGTAAAGTAAATCATTGAAATTAATTTATTTCAATCTTTCTTGTACTTGCAACACCCAGATGTTGAAGGAAAATATGAAAATTAATACCAGATGCAGGCAGGCAGGCGGGCATGCACTGAACGTAAACTGTCATGCATGCAGACAGTCAAACTTTGACAATAATGGAAAAATGATGGTGAAGAAGATGATTTTAGTCAGGATGTGGAGAACCATCGTTCAATAGAAGATATGTATGTAGTAAATAAATAAATAACTGAACGTATGCGTGTAGCATTAATAACATTCATCTGATACATGTTGCAACTACAGACAAAACAAAATTCATTGATTATCTATAAATGTCTAAAAAAGAAAAGCGAGATGCACACAATTAGACAGACGAGCGACAAGATGCACTAATTTACAGATGGTGTGCCTGTCCGTCCATCTGTCTGTCTGATGGCATTGCTTTCAAAGTAACTGTAATCGTTGTGACTAAAAGTAATAGTTTGAGGGTGGGTGTTAGATATTTGAAAAAATATAGAATTATATAAAAACATTCATGGGAATTAGAACGTTGTGGTTATTGTTTTTTAGAGTATAGCTTATTAATTTTGCTACCCGTATTTACTTTTCTGAACCAAAAACGATCATTTCAATTGTATTCCATTAGGGAGAGAATAAATATTTACGAACAACCTCTTGAAATAAAATCGCATTAATTTATATTTATTAATTTTAAATATAAAATTAAATTCAGATTTTATTGAAAACCAGCTGTAAAACAAGATGAACATTTTTTTATTATTTGTTTATTAAACTTCATGCAACGGAAAGGGGTTTAAGTTGATTTACCTCTTACAACTGAACGTGTCTTTGCATGATATTGCAAAAATGATTTGGCACAATTTGTATATTTTAATAGTGTTTTAATTTGAACCAAAAAAAATGGGGTGAAGTAAAAATGTTAAATGAATTACAGCCGTATTGATAATTACTTACCAAATGTTATAAACATGTCTCGTGCAACAATTTGCCACAAAAATGGTTTTTGATAAGTATTATGAATAAAATGCTTAAGGACTACTATAGCATTTGATCCTTATGTTTTTGACATACACATATATGTGCTGATATATATTTATACGACACTAAAATTCCCTGAGATCCCTGTACAACAAAAGCATATTTTTTTCAAAATAAAAAGGTCAAACTACTAATTCTGGTAGGGGACTCATTTCAGATTTTTGGTGGTAAAGTTCCCTCTCCAGTTTTGCATATATAACATAATGACTAGGATATCTTGTTAGCGATGCATTTTAGCTAAAATATGTATTCAGCACTTTAATGTAAAACAGCACGAGGAACATTTTTGCGAAACATGTTAGTCCTCTAACTCTTCGCGGCATGGGTTTTTTTGACAATTTTCTAAGGAGGGACAAAAACTTCCCTTCGGCGGCTATCTAGCGGGCAGAAGTATTTTACAAAAAAATTTACTGCGAGTCCTTGAACACACTAAAGCTCTAAATTCGACTCCAACATCAAAAATATTATCAAAACTTTAAATGCGTCAAAGGGTTAATATTCATCAAAGGGTTAGTATTCATAATAAATATTAAAATTTTCTACAAAGCTGAATTTTATAAGATTAGTTTATTATTTTATATTAAAAGTATATCTTACATAAAATGTTGAATATGTCACTATACTAAAGAAAGCTGTAGACTAAATTTTTATTAATAAAACGATGAGAGCGAAATTTTGTAATATTTCCAATAATAATGAACTTTATCAGCTGCACTTTGGCGATAGGTACTATTATATTTTAAAATAGTTATGGACATTAGTTTTTATCCTTATTATGTTTCTACCACACTTAGACAAACGCTTAATTACTCGAGAACATGCAACACGACGACGAGAATCAGGCTGCATTAAAGCAACATTCGGGAAATTTGTCAATAATTCCACGTTCTTGAGGTATGCATCGCTCTATGGTTTGCTGACAACTAATTCTCTATATATCTATATCCTAAATGTCAAGGCACAATGACATTTGCCAAAAATTGCAGCCAATTTAAATTATGACATTACTTTTGCACAACCTTGTTTAAAATTTTCCTTCTTCGACAAGTTCATGACCCATTTGTATTAGCTTTTAAGTATATTGCTAATCGAAAAGGATATAACTTTGTAACGCCTTTCCTTAAATAAAACCCATTTAAAAGCAAATATTTTACGTGCACAGCATTTGCTAAAGAATTCAATTGTGTGAAATATAAAAAAAATCTTGCACTTCACTTTTACTAGACTTTTGATTAAAAATTTGCATGTCATATGCATTTTTTTTAATAAACTAGCAAATTATATAACTTAACATTAGCCCCAATTCTTAGATGACTTTCATAAAAATATTTCAAAACAAACAAAAAGTTATATACAAATTTAGCCTATTCATGATTAGTTTGCTCCAAACAAACTAATATAAATAAAATAATAAAAAAAATTGCATGTTTAGTTTTATAATCAGAAAAAAATATATATAACCAGACAACTAACTTAAGCTTCAGTAATAATAGAGTCAAGGGTATTAACAAAAAAAATTCTAAATTGAACGACTATTGAAAATAAAAAATTAACTAAGAAAATTTCAAAAATTTGCTTGTTGGAGAAAATATTTTGCTTGCTGGAATAAATTTTTGCTTGTTGGAAAAAATCGGTTGGAGTATTAAAATTCACTTTTTATTCATTGAAATACAAACTATTTTATGAATGTAGATATGAAATGTAGATATGAAATTGTATTTTCTCAATACTGAATAATACTTTTGAATTTTGTAGTAGGTACGTATTTTTTGTTCCGTTCAAATTTTTGCATCCCAACAAAGAATTTTGAACTCAAACGCTCTCGAGCATTTTTTTTATTTAAAACATTCTTAATAAAAACTACAATAATTGAATGCCTTCGGAAAAAATCTGTAATAAACAACTTTTCGCCAAGTCAGATTTGCAGTATTTGTTTTTTGACACAAGCTAAAGTAAAGTACAACTATTCTAAAAATAGAGTAAAAATATATATTTTTTCTGGCGGAAAAGGAGGGAAAAACACATACACGGAGTCGTCGCTACTCTACGTGGTATGTCGGACTCCCATATTGCTATACCGATTAAAAAAAAACACCTTGTGGCCTATTTCTAGAAATGGTTACACCCCGGAACCGCTGTGATGCTTTGCTACGGAGTAGTTCCCTTCGTCCTCTATCTAGGCTGTGAGAAAAATATTGGACATTAAAAGTTACAACACGAATATTGATACAAATAAATACTTTTTGATATAAAAAAATAAACAATTCACGATAATTTTTGAACACATCTCGAATATTTAGTTTTGCAAATTACCATTCCAAATACATCAACATTATAATTTTGTTTCATTTGATTTATTGTTTTTCTATTTCTTTTATACTTAGACAATTTGAATATTTTTATCTAAATGCTTTTTCATAATTTTAATTGAGTGAAAGTAAAAAATAATTATATTGCTGATATTATTATTATTTTTTTTTTCAAATTAATTACGAATTCGTTTTGGAGGGCGAATTGAACATCAAATTAAAAGAAAGTATTATTTTTAAAGTACGTTTAAGTCACATGTGTTTCGATTTTGGCCGTATGTAGATTTTTATTTATGTATTTTTTGTTTACTTTTTTTTTAATATTGTTTATTTTTAGATGACACGTTTTTGTTTCATATTTTACGAGTTTATAAGTTAATTTTTAACAGATCTACATTTCATTATTTCTATGGTTAGACCTTTTAAACTGAAATTATATGTGTCGTAGTTGGAGTTTTGTCAGCCACTGTATATTTAAGCTACAACATTTTTAATTGATTTTAGTGCATTTTTGAAAAACTTAAAAATTTACTGAATAACTAAATTATTAGTTTTAAAAAGAAGGTTCAATACAAATTCAAACTGAATTGTAAAATAAATATTTATGACAAAAAAAATATTTTTTTATTAAAATGTTGCACTCACTTTGTTACGAATAAGTATTTTCAAATCAATTTTAGTTCAGAAGCATGTTAATTATTGAATTTAAAGATAAACGTTGTTTCCCGGCCAAATAAAAATAATCTCCAAAACACAGTTTGGCATTTTTATTATAACATATAATGGACATATAAGCAGAGTTACCGTTGTGATCCTAAAGTATAATTTTTTTAACTTTTTTTACCATTGACCCTTTGTATCATTTTAACCACTTCGTGCTACTTTTTGCCCATTTCCGCTAAAATTGCACTTGCTTTTCCAAAAAAAATATTTACTCTGCCTTATACGAGTAGTAGCGTTTCTGCTGAGCTGAGTGTTTCAAAACTGATACTGCGAAGCTGAAAATTAAACTTTCGACTAGACTTAATGTGAAAACTTGCTAGAAGTAGAGCTGAAAGTTCGGAATCTAAGTGAAGATTTAATTAACAAATATATAGCCACCACTTCTAGTGAATTGTATATGTATAAACAATTTGGGAAATGCGTATCTAACATTTTGAAAAAGGAGACAGTAGACTTAATAAACATAAACAATTTCTATACAATATACAAATTTAGCCCACGATTTTTTCTACATATTTTGTAGTTCCAAAAGTATATTTAATAATATTTTATAGCTTTTTCTTTATGTTTATCTAATGATGCAAAATTTCTAACACTTCATACGTACCTTCTATTTTCTATATTAGAAAGAAGGTTGCGTATATGACTATATTAATATATGTATATAAATGTACATCGATGTCTAGCTTTTTAATTTTAATGTAAATAGTTTCTGTTGATTTCTTACGAATAATCAATTAAGTAATCAAATCGTTATTGTTTATATTTTAATGCAAAATTGAAATAAACCCATGCAAAATACTCTTTTCATAATTTTGCTACAGCAACACTGCATAAGTATGCCAAAATGGTCAAACAGTTTTTAAGAGGTGTTGTATTGTTTAAAAAAAAAACTCCAATTTAAGAGTGCTGCCCCCATCCCAACTCTTACGCTCTTCACAGTTCTGTTTTAAGGTTTGTTTATGTTCGCTCTTAAAGTTGTCTTTTTTTTATTAATTTTGTTTGTTTGTTTTTTGCTAAATTTAAAACTAGTTTTTCAGGTGTTTATTTTTGGTTTATGTATATTTAGACACACATACACAAGGTATGTTTGTATTTTGTTTTGAATATACTTGCTTACATACAGTAGCCAGCAAAACTAAGGACACACCAGTATTTTTTAATTTAATTTCGTTAAAACTTTGTGTTTAAAAATGAAAAACAAATTGAAATGGTTAAAAATAAAAAAGTATATTATTATACTTCAAGCTTATAAAAAAAATTAGGAACTTCATGTTATTAAATAAGAAAAATTAAGAAATTAATTGCGTTTCCTCACAATTCGACACAGCAAAAGTAAGGACACACCTGTAAAAACCACTTAAATTTATTATAAAATCTAACAAAATTTGCCAAAATTTAACATTTTTAACATTTTGTTTGGTAGCCTTTACATTTCCACACAGCTTCTAAACGTTTTTTCAATGAGCTGACCAGTTTTTTTTGTGATTTCAGAACGTAGGTTCTTCCATTCTTCTAAAAGCACCTCTTTGAGTTGCTGTTTATTTCGAATTTCCAGTTTTCGTGAATTTTTTATAATAGAGAAATTGAAAAAATAGTATGTCATATTCGTTTTACGGTAAAAAAAAGTAGTTCAACGAAAAATAAAAGAAAACCGAGTAGAAAATAAGCTTGCAAGTGGTCGACAATCGGCTGGGCGAAAATGATAAACATTACATTAAACGCATAGTTGAAAAAAATCCCACTACCAGTGCTCTAAAAATAGCTGCAGAGATTGAAAAATATGAAAATATAAAAGTTTCACCCGATACTATGCGGCAGTGTTTAAAAAGTCAAGGTCTTTTATCATGTGTTCCAAGAAAGAAGCCACTCATAAAAAAAATTAACAGACAAAAGCACAATGACTTCACAAAAACTTTTATTAGTAAGCCTCAAGACTTTTGGGACAAAGTAAGTCAAAATATAACATATTTGGCTCTGATGGGCGTTATAAAGTTTGGCGCAGTGAAGGCTATGCTTTAAATCCTAAGAATATAATAAAGACCGTAAAATATGGAGGTGGAGGTGTTATGATATGGGGCTCTATGTCCTATGCGGGTGTTGGAAATCTGGTTTTTATTGAAAATGCAATGAATCAGTATACTTACTAGGATATTTTAAAAAATAATCTCCAAGATTGTGCGTCAAAAATGGATCTATCTGATAGCTGTTACTTCCAGCAAGATAACGACCCGAAGCATACGACTCACAATGTGAAAATGTGGCTTCTGTACAACACTCCACATATGCTTGTAACACCTCCACAATGTCGGGACCTCAACCCAATTGAGCACATATGGGAAATATTAAATAAAAATTTACGAAAACTCGAAATTCGAAATAAACCGCAACTCAAAGAGGTGCTTTTACAAGAATGGAAGAACCTACGTTCTGAAATCACAAAAAAAACTGGTCAACTCATTGAAAAAACGTTTAGAAGCTGTGTGGAAATGTAAAGGCTACCAAACAAAATGTTAAAAATGTTAAATTTTGGCAAATTTTGTTAGATTTTATAATAAATTTAAGTGGTTTTTACAGGTGTGTCCTTACTTTTGCTGTGTCGAATTGTGAGGAAACGCAATTAATTTCTTAATTTTTCTTATTTAATAACATGAAGTTCCTAATTTTTTTTATAAGCTTGAAGTATAATAATATACTTTTTTATTTTTAACCATTTCAATTTGTTTTTCATTTTTAAACACAAAGTTTTAACGAAATTAAATTAAAAAATACTGGTGTGTCCTTAGTTTTGCTGGCTACTGTACATACATACATATCGCTCCTTCAATGCAACAACGACGTAACTCAAAAGTCAATATTGACGAGTTTTTTGAAGAAAATCTATTCCTCTATATTCTCTTTATAAGTAGGAACAAAATCAGAATCATGTGTGAAGCAAAACCGGTGTTGTTATACCCAAAAGTGTCCATATGGCCTTTAAATTGAGTTATTCTTAAATTCAATTACCCAGGCAAAACTGTTCCTTAATATCATCGTTATATGTATGTATAAAAAAATCGGAATTATATCTAAAGCTAAACGAAAGTTTTCTAAAAAAGTTTCAATGGGGAAACTGAAAGTTCAAAAACTTTGATGGTATTTTGCCAATTTCGTCGCTTTTTTTAAATGAATGTATATATGTACGTGTAGAGGAGCGATATGTACTTCTTTGTTTTTTTTTTTTTTGTGCATAATTGTATTTTTGAAAACTAGTTGTTTAAAAAAATATATTAAACAATATCACTTGAAGTCATACATTAGAAACAACAACAACAACAACAACAACGAAAATTGAATTATAACAATGAGGCACACGTGCATTGAACTTGTAGGTAAATTGAATAAAAAGCACAAAAGTAATCGCTGGCATTTCAGGTATAGTTAGTATGTACGTATGTATATATGCACGTAAATATACATACATATGTACATATACATATGTATGTACGTATGTAAATGCAGAGTTGCAATTTATAGCAGCACACAATGAGCGAGTATTATATGACAATTTTTTTAACTTGATTTCATGCGACACAATTCATATTGAATTACTTCTTTGTTATTTTGTTATTTTTTAAGGTTTGTCATAAAATTCACGATCATCTTGATATACATGAATATTTCAAGGCGGAAGAGTGTTAAGCATTTAATAGAAAATATAATACAAATTCATATACATACATACATATATACATAAGCCGTCTTTTAAACAAAGTCTTTAGGAAAATGAAGAGAAAGACAAATATTAGTGCAAATTTTTAATAAGCAAATCTTAACGAATGTCATATAATCGAAAAAAAAGTATAAGTATATGTACGTATGTATATTTTCGCTGCAGAAATTCAACTTTTTAAAATAACAATAACACAGCACATATAACCCCCTAGTTATATACAGTGGAGTTCGTTATAGACGAAGGCTGTTATAATCGAGTTATACATATGTACATATATTCTTATATCCCAATAATTTCAAATAGATCAAATTTATTTTTTACTTTTCGATATGTTTATGCAACATATTATATGTATTTATATACATACATATACCAGTCAGTCATACTATTACTACGTTTTTACGCACGTCTTATTTGCAAATAAAAAAGAAGAATGTTGCCGTATAACTTTTTTATTGTAACTTATTAACTCACTTAAACAAGTCGTGAATAACGACACTATTTGCAAATAAAAAGTAAGACGTTGCCACTTCATGAACGTTTTTTGTGTTTTACTTACCAAACAATCATATTTTCGTCACATGGCATCACTAATAATAACATAAGTTCTGTATGCAATTACCCGTATAAACAGTGAATTAGTTATTTGCAAATAGTTCTATTTGCAAATAAGACGTACGTATAAACGTAGTATATGAGAGTGTTTTTTTTTCGTATTTTTAAATTTTTATTTTTATCATTATTCTCATTAATTTTTTAAAAACATTTTTCAAAGCTACAAGACAAAGTGGTAATTCACACAATATTTGCACAAATCATGATAATCAAATATCGAATTTAATTTTGGATGACAAATTTAAATTGTTCAACTCAATTTGCAAGAGTATATGAAGAAATGATTTGAATTAATGATAATGAAATAAGGCATCTTTTAACTTAATACTTTTAACATTTCAAATATTTTTTTTGTAATTATGCCGCCTGTGAGCTACCTTTGGCGATTTATTGCTCACGACTGCTTGTTTCTCGGATTGAAAAAAAATATATATTTATATGAAAGCCATTTGAAGACATTTTCATTATTTCCAAAAATACGCTTCAGCATTTTCTCAACTTCCTTGGAAGTTAATATGAATTTGAAATATGAATTTCTACTACAAATCTGTGAAACTCTGTTTGTGTTTTGAAAATATTTTCTTTAATAAAAATACTTATGTCTTTAAATCTGAAAAGAAATCTTGACTATAGGCAGGTTTGAATCTGTTCCAGATGTAAAATCTATGGTATTCATAGCAGTAAATAAACAATCCTACTTCAATATAAAATAATTTTCTCTGTAAAAAAATAAAAATAAAAAATTACCTTGCGCTATACGAGTGCATTAAAAATTACTTCCAAATTGATGAACAGGAACCAAAAAAGAGCGGCTTTACACTGCCCGTTCTAACCATCACATCATTTTGGAATTCATTGAATAAACATATTTTCTGTTTTTTTGAAACTTTTTTGTCTACCAATTCATTTCTCCACATACAAACTTGCAACACATTTTAGGCGATTAAATCTGTGTGAATTTCAATTTCACACATTTTGTTGATTTGAAAACGAGAAAAATGCATAACAAACAATAAACATTAAACTACACAAATCATTTAAATTAAAAACAAACAGTCTGTACAAATACATTCTCAAAGAGCAACATTTGCTCGACCATTGAAGACTCGTATTTAAAATAAGATGCTGCAACAAAACCAGAGAGTAAAACTGCCCGTAACGGTTACGCAAGATGTAATACTTTAACAGTTCGTTAAAAATTTAATGCTAAATTTTGAAACAAAAAAGCGATTTAATTTTATCTCAGCAAACAAACAAAAAAACATTTAAGAAAATGCAATTTCTAATTGTTAAAAAGTTGAAAGAAATTTTGAAGAACAAAAAAAAACAGAAACGAATCATTTAAATTACATAAACTTTTATAATTAATTCCAACGAAAAAAAAAGAGAAAATTTTCTAAATCATTTGCCAAAGCCTTTCGATTTTGTTCCCTTATATAAGCAAAAATAAACAAAAAGTTGGACGGACAACCCCTCTTCGACTTTTGTAAGTAAACGGCACAAATAAACAATAAGAAATTGTTGCAACTAAAAAAAAAGAAACCATCATTAAATAATGTGTAACGCTGAAAAAAATAAAAGCAAAATAAATACGAAATTATCGTCATCATCATGACAATTTTGTGGTATTTAAGTGTTGTTAACATGAAAAAGAAGGAGTAGAAGCAAGTCAAGTAGTGACAACGACGTACGTAATTCCCTTTTGCAACATCAACAAAAGCTGTGAAGAGAAAAAAGAGGGGAGCCAGAACACAAACATAGAAGAAGAAAGATCGAAAAAAAGAACTTAAAGGAAAACTAACAGAATGAACTAAATGCTTAATGAAGTTTGTGGTGGCAATGATTTATAAGAACATTGCACTTTGCAGCAGCAAGAGTTTGGGTGTTTATATGCAACATTTATGCACAGAAGAATTCTTCTTCCACATAGCACATGCAAAAATACAATAAATATTCATTTTAATGAAAGCAATAAGACAAGAAAGGAGTTGAATCTGTATGGGCCAATCGTAAATTGAAATTTTTTTATTTCAATTCATTAGGTTTTTTTTTTATGAATATTATTTATTAAATTGAACTAACAATAAGATTTCAAATGTTATATCCAAAATTATCCATTATTTAAGCCCAGCCAGTACCAGTTTCTATAGCGTCTTCTGTGTTTGACTTAACATCTCTCGTGTGCGGCTAAGAGCAAGAGGGTCCCAACTTAGCAGCCGAAGGTCGCCTCTACAATTTAATATGTTGCGGAGTAGCGGACTTAAATGGTACTCTAGTCTCATTATGTATACAGGCACGTATTTTAAACCAAAGTATTAACCAATGGAACGTCTAGATTTTCGTGAATGCGGGATATTTTCACATTCTTGAGAGTTTCTATAATCGCACGGAGGATGCTATTTTCTCTCCCTGAATTTTTTTTAATATTAGACACCGAGACGATGTCCCATAATTGAATTTCAGTGCACCATAATAGTTTTGGAAGCGAATTGTATAGAAGAAGTTTCTAATTGCTTCCAATTTCATTTGCATCGTATGCGATTTTCATGTTAAGCGACGATCAAGGTCCATACCATGTTTATTGACCTCTATTTATTAAGTTAAAATCAACTTTTTTGTTAAAAAATTTTAATTAAAAAACAACTCAAACGTTTGCGACATGCATTCGTAGCCGAAACTTGAGTGCTACACAAAATTTTAGCAAATAACGTTCAGGGGGCCTTCATAGGCTAGTAGCTAGTGTACTAGACTTAGTAGTCAGAAAATTGCAGGTAAGATTTTTGCCGAAGATTCTGGGTGTTTTTGGAGACAAGCCAAGTAGCTTCGCATTTAGGAAAGTGCTACTTGTATAAGGCCAAAAGTAGGACACCACAAATTGACACCTGTTAAACACTCTGTGGTATATTTAAGATGTAACCTTTATATGGTTTTCCAGAAACAGCTTAATAATAGAAATATGTCTAATGTTCATTGAAATGACCATTTCTAAACATGCAATTTAAAAAACAACATGAAAAGGATGAAAATTTATTTTTATTTCAATATGAAATCACTGTTTAGTTTTCATCCTTATGTCAGAATTTCGTTTTTCCAGAATTGATAGTACATTTCGCAGTATTTGATGAACATAACAAAACAGAATCATGTTTTTTACTCTTCACCGTATATAATGGTCTCAACACAAAAATTCAAATGATCTCCTTATCCTCTTCCTTGCAATCCAGTAGCAATAAGTGTTTAAAGTTTAAAGAGTAAAATTTTAAAATCTGCCTGAATAAATTTAAG
This sequence comes from Germaria angustata, assembly GCA_963681545.1. Lineage (NCBI taxonomy): Eukaryota > Metazoa > Arthropoda > Insecta > Diptera > Tachinidae > Germaria > Germaria angustata. The sequence continues at coordinate 18,933,510 of OY812999.1, read as the reverse complement.
GTGCCAAATCCTTCCCTCACATGCACAATCCTTAATTAAGGAGTGTTATTTTTGTACTTTTCCATAAATATAAAATAGACATAAAACACACACTGGTCTAAAACAAAAACAACAACCCCAATAGCAAAGTAGGGGAGCATTTAATGTCTTTTTTATGGAAAATTGTTTAACAATGATTCATGCGTCATCTCATTTTCGACATTAAAATGGGGGGAGTTTTGACAACAAAGAAACTACTTGCACGCTTTAACTGTACAATAATTATAAATACTTTTATACGTTTTATATTTATAAAAACATTAAAAAATAAAACAATTTTCCACTATTACTTCAAAGGCGCCTTCTCATTAAACAAAAAAAAAGGAAGAAAAAAAGGACCTCAAAAGTTTGGTTTACGTGTCATTGTAAACAAAGACTCTACTCTAAACAAACAGGGTTGCAAATACCAACATCTATGTGAAATTTAACAGGTAAATAAAATGTAGAATTTAATTTTTGAAGAAAAAAAAATAAACTCAGTCTTTGGTAAATATTACTTTTAAGCAAATTGTATATTATTTGTTCTTTTTAAGAAAACATTTTGATTTGGTTCTTTGTTTGGTGTTGTTTTTCCTGTGGCATAGAGTAGAATAGAGTGTTGAAAATATCATAAAGAGGAGAATAAAAGAAATCAAATTGTCAATAAGTGGATGCATAATGGATGCTGGTTAAGCAGTCTAGTCTAGTCTAGTCATCTGGTTGAAAAGCAGGGAACAAGTGTTAAATTTAAAGTGCATTTCTTGTTTCTTCTTTTTCATCAGTTTTATTTAAAGAAGTCATTTTTATTTAAGAAAGTAAAGAAAAAGAGGTACATATAAATAAAATGTGTGAAAACAATAACATACTAATGCACTCAAGGCACGTCTTAATGTTTTGTTTTAGAATAGACCCCAAACAATTGCCACAAATCACTGACAATTTCTTGACACTTAAATATCTTTTTACAATGTCTGCTGCCACAAATGATTTGCAGTTTGCAGAAGCAAAGCAAAAAACGAAAATATGCATTAAGTAGTCCTTTTCTTAATGGGCACCCGTATGTATATGTATGTGTGCGTGTCTGTGTATGAGTTTTCGTTTGAATGCTTTTATAACTGCACCTTTCAGGCATTACTCTTTTCGATAAGAAAAATTTATAATTTGTGTTCCCCCTTTATTAGTCGTGTAATCCATAATAATGTTGATATATTTTTATTCAGAAGTGAGAATGTTTCCTTTGGTTGCTCTATTCAGTATTGTTCAAAATTTTTTCATCTTTAAAAAACCACAAACAATTTGTTAATTTACAAGGTGGCGCAAAAGCAATGTCATATTTTGAACTGACTGCCATTTTGTTAGAAATGAATAGAAACCTCTGTTTTCCTAAAAAGTTTATTTGAAAGTATAAAATTGATGAAAAAAATTATATCGCTCAAATGGCCACTTCTCGAGTTGTGAAACTAATGCATCCACAGAGAGTAACAGTTTGATGTAGATTTTAGAGTAGTGGCAGCAGTGGCCCATTTCAATACAAAGTCATAATTACAGAACTTTTTGGGTTCTGAAGTGGAAAATCTGAGCTCGGATAACCTTTGCCTTCAGCAGAATAGCGCAACATGTCACACAGCTCCTCACCGTGTCAGCACAGATCATTTAATTTTTAAAACTGATGAAATCACTCCATCACGCAACATTTTGTGACAACCTCAAACGTTCCATAACAAAATTAGAAAATCAGCCGTGTCACAGAGTTTAATTCCGTTCGGAAACGGAATTGAATCTGTATTTTGGTGCTCTAGACAACGAAAAACGAAAAAAATTTTCGGAATCAAATCACTTTTAATTACTTGAACGGAATTAACATTTTTTCAGTGTTAAGGTGAAAATCTTCTATTGAGAGTATATTTATACAGTAAATAATATTGTTTTTTGGTTATTTATTCAAAGTTAGTTTTTAATTTCTTAATTTTTATTAATTTTTTTGTAAATTTCTTAAAGTCTTTACAAAAAATTAGCTTAGGTAGCTAAATTTACCATGAGTTTGTATTTCCATTTGAATATTCATTTAAGAAATACGTTCTAGCGCTGCTCATATTCCAGATAAAAGAATCGTGACAGGATCTCGGTCTGCAACTGTCCACTGCTCTTATTTTCAATTTGTAATCGCTTATCTAAAACAAGGAATATACAAATTAAATGGGAATCCAAGTACATACATGTGTGCGCATACACATGTGCATACTTATCGCTCCTTTATTGCAATATAGTCATATCTCGAACAAATTTAAACGTGGTAAAATGCATTTTAAGTTTTTGATACATTATGAAGTGGCAAACCACTTAAGTAGTTTCCAAACTTCGATTTTTTGAGATATAACTACATATGTTGTAATAAAGGAGCGACATGTATGAACATTCAAATCACAAATCTTACTTACAATCTTTGCGTTGATGCTGAAAGTTCCCTTACGGTTTAAAAAAAGGGATTCGTCCGAAGAAGTCTTACTTAACTTGATGTGTGTACCATCAACACAGCCAATTACACCAGGAATTTGGTACTTTTGAAAGATAAAAGCCTTTGATCTTTTCCTTTCTTCATCAGTCATTAATAATTTTATCCATTGTGGGCATAAAATGTTTTCAGCTGCATTTAGCACTCGTGAAATTATTGTTTACACAGTACTTCTTCCCAAACATAAGTCGACAACTCGTCCTGCAGTATTATCAAAACCAAATTTGCAAAGTTTTAAAAAAATGTATTCGTGTTACCTATAACATTCTGAAATGAGCCAGTTGCTAAGAATCTGAGTGTTGCAGCTAATTGTAATTGTAGGTATCCTCGAGCCCTGAAGTTCACTTGAAATTTGTTTCAAAATCATTACAAAGGCCTCTTTATTGACACGGTAATAGTTTACAAAACTGCAGGTTGTTATTAAAAAACTATATGTGCGTATGTATAAACATTTTCTTTTATATTCCATATGTACTTACATTGCACTTGGGTATGACAAAAGGCCAGAAACATCCCTAAAGGTTCGGCGGCACAATTTTTCTGATTAACGATGATTACTTTCATCTTCCAATGCAGCCATTAAAGATACACCAGGCGTTTTTAAAAGTTTTTGTACAAAATTCTTTTCTTTATCACAAATTTTAAAAACTTTTTCACTATGTCTTTTGTGTTTTCTTTTTATAAATGAACTCTTTCGGAATGGCAACTACGGAATTAAAACCAATCCGAACGGAATTTGTGACACGGCTGATAGTTTTATTTTTTTCTCTTTTATCCAATATATTATCCCCACATGCAGACATATTTCCATATCAATGTAATTTAAACTGCTATTGTTGTTGCAAGGATCATTTCTTTCATTCTTTTTCCAAATACATAAGTACATACATGTCACCGATACATGTTCGTACATACAAAGTACAACAAAAAATATACATTTTCTTTAAGTACAAGGAGGAGTGTGTGTAAGTATTTTGAGCCTGACATGTTTACCAAGTTGCTTTTATTTTGTGACTGAATAAATGTTTCGTTTTCTTTTCATCATCATCATCTTCATCATTATGATCGTCATCTTGAAACATGTGACAATTGTCAATTGCATGTTGTTAAATGCATATTGTTGCAGTACGTCTATTCGGTTGCATTTGGCAATGCATGTGAGTATGTATGTGCATGTGTTTCAAGTACTTTTATTGTTTTGAAGGTAAGTCGTAGGAACTCTGTATTTAGTTTGCCTGTGTGAAAAGTGTGGAAAATTTTTTAAATACTCGTAGCATTGATGTTTGACAGTGGCAATTGTCTGTAGATGGAAAACAAATGAATGCGATACACACAATACTTTGTGGCAAATGTCATTTTCAATGTCAAATAACGTGAGTGGCAATTTAAATACGTCTGCATTTAGTATGAGTAGTTTCAAATTTTCAGATGGCATATGCTTAGTTACATGTATATAAGTGTAGTTTTTCAAAATTAATCTAAATGTCAATCTTAAAGAGAAAAAATTATTCATAAGGCATTTTTTTTGTAAAGGGTGACCCAAAACTTTCGTATCACAATCTTTGAATTTTGATGACTTCATTGGAAACTCTATTCTACTGGGATTTGTATAACTTTTTGGTGCAGAAGATGAACTTCCTTCATATGAAATATTAAATAAATTCATTACAACTTACTTTCAAAAAGCTTATGGTTGTTTTTAACACGCTCTCCTAACCGTTGACAATCTATGACTAAATGTTACACAAATTGTGCCACAGAGAATTTGTAATTGTCACAGAAAGAACGGGAGAACTTGCCAGCCAACAATTTCGAAACAGAATAAGAGAATGAAATTTTCATTTATTACAAATGCAATTTAAATTGAAAAGCGGGCCGCTTAGGGAAATTATTTACACCTAATATAAATCAAACAAAATTTAAATGACAAGATATAAAAAAGTTTTTGAAATTGCCAACAATAATGACTTTGTGGTCATAAACTTCAATTCGCGTTAAAAATTTTTTAATAAAAATTCATTTGCACGGTAGCAGAAGAAACTCCAAGATAATCACCTTTTTCTTTATCTTTTCCAATTGGAAACAAAAAAACAAACAAAGCAAAATGCCAAACATAATGATGATGAGTGTGAATGTACCATGACCAAAGTGATATATGTTGGTTACTTGGATGGTTACGGCAGACAACCAGCCAAAGTCAATGTCTTTAAAACCAAAAATCAAAACAAATTCACCAAGAAAGTAACAAATAAATTTGACTCCTTGTACGCTTTGCTACCGCTCTTTTTTCCCCCAAAAAAGACACTTTGCCACATATCAATGACAGCAGGAGGAAGAACAGCGAATAGAGTTGGATGCAACCATCCATCAGCATTCACTGCAAATAGACGAGTAAATTGTGATGCTGCCAATGCTGCTGCTGCCGTTAAAGTGGATAATGGAAAATTATGCACGGCTAAAAATATGTACATTTGTATTATAATTTATTTATTTTTCTTGAACATTTTTTTTGTTTGTTTCCTTTCCTTAAACAGAAGAAACGAGGAGTTCTTTAATAAATTAAAGATGTAGAAAAATGAGGGACCTCTACTGCCTTGTACATGTGCATTATTGGAAATGAAATTAGAATGAAATTTGTAGAAAAATTTGTTGCGGTTATAAATTCAGTAGTTGTGTTTCATTTTAATTTTTCCTTTTTCAAGATGTGCAATGAAATGAAAGAAAATTATTTAGTTGTTGAAAACAATTCTTGTAGGGAAATATTAGTGACTGGGAGCAGTACTCTACCATTTTGAAAATTATATTATAAAAAAATTATGAATAACTCATTTGGTTATATGCAAGAAATCTCGCAGATGTATTTTACGAAGTAAAAAATAATTTTGTCCTTAAGAAGAAAAATTCTCAAAAACTAAATGAGAATTTTTATAAACATATAAACCATCGCAAAACTTAAAAAAAAGAACAATATAATTTTTTTGAACCAGAAGCTGAAAGTAAAAGACGATATCAAATGTTTTGTTGTGGCTTTAGCTCTTCATATGCCGACATTTCATTGGTTGCTAAAACCAAATCGTCAGTGAAGTTTAAACAGTTTGAAAACTTCACTGACGATTTGGTTTTAGCAACCAATGAAATGTCGGCATATGAAGAGCTAAAGCCACAACAAACTTTTAATTTTTTCTATGCATTTTGCAAAAGCTCTAATTGTTTCTAACGATTAGTTGGGGAGAATATCCCAAATAATGAATTTTCAATATTAAGTATGTAAAAGACCATAGACAACGACTTGTGTTCGCTGAATGGACGGACCCTGGAGCAGTTGAAAACTAATACCAATTTTCATCAAAATATCATTTTTAGCTATGAGGTGCATTTATGTACTTTATGGGTACGTCGTCAAAAAACAAAATTGTCGAAGGCGGGACGATACTAATCCACATGAGATCCAAGAGCTTCCAATACATTCCGAAAAAGTCAATGTTTGGTGTGGATTTCAGGCTGGCGGCGTCATCGGTTCATATTTCTTTTACGCCTTTACCGTCAACGACATATTGCTGCAACAGAACTACATTACGTGCGACAGAGTCATGGAAAATTAGACATTTCAGATGGGCACCATTCAGCGAAGCCTGGCTATACATTTGCACGATGTTATACTTCGTACATAATGGCTTCGATAGGCCTTTCAATATAATAAGTAATTTCAATAATATCTCTCATACAATATCTCTCCATAAATTGCTTCGCAGTTCGTGGCCGTTTCTTATTTGCTTCAAACCGATAAACGAACCAAAACGATTGATTTTTAACCGTTTGCTTTCAAACATTTCAACGCAAAGGTCGTACTCGTAAAATCCAAGAGCGTCCAATGCATCCGGAAAAAGTCAATCTTTGGTGTGGATTTTAGGCTGGCGGTCTCAACAGGACAGCGAAGCCTGGTCATACATTTGCACGATGTTATATTCGGTACATAATGGCATCGATAGGCCTTTCAATATAATAATATCTCTGGTTCAAACCGATAAACGAACCAAAAGGATCGATTTTTAACCGTTTGCTTCCAAACATTTCAACACAAAGGTCGTACTCGTAAAATCCAAAATTAAATTCTTACATTCTACATAATGTTGTAAGTTGTAATAACACAAATAACGACAAGAACAAATGATGATTATATTGAAGTGAATAGAAGGAGAGAGAGAAAAAAACTAAAAATAATAAGAATTTTAAATGTGTAAAAAGAAAAACGCTTTTTTGTAATGAATGGCACGCATTTCCTGCTTAAGAAAGAAATACAAACTATTAAAAAATTAAAAACAGAAGTACATTTAGCCTTAAAACATGAAACGAATGCAAAGTCAATGAATGACAACAGCTTTTAAGTTAATTAAGAAAATTCGAAAAAAAATGTTTTTCTTAAAAAACGTGTGTTTAAAAGTCTATTATTGACAAATTTTCAAATAAAATCATCAAAGCGGCAGGTATTTTACAGAATTAGAATTTAAAATCACAGATCATATACGGACAGACGGAAGGACAAACACTTTTTTACGACTGCTGTACGAGCATGTCAAAGGTACAAGTAGTTTGGTGTAGAAATAAAAGCTATTTTCACTTACTTGGATTATTGTTGGTTTCACGCCAATGTGTTGCCGCCTGACAGCCAAACGTTGAACGGCTGATGCCTTTACAACAGGACCATCGCTTGCCACACCAGAGACCAGGATGAAAACGATATGACTTAGGGGTGTTTGTATCTTCACAGACTATAAATTAAAAACAAATAAAAAATATAATTACCTTTTACATTGTTTATTAATAAACATTAATATTTTTGTTATTATTATTTTGTTATTATTAATTTTAATATAATTTTTTTATTTTTATTGTGAATAGAGACCCCTAGAGTCTTAGTTATGAAATAGTCATGAGAAAGCTTGGGATAAAAAATTCTGTTCAGGGAAAGGGAGAGACACACTCGCCATCATCATACAGGCCACTAGGCATGTTGGATACGGCAGGGAAACTACTAGAAAGACTACTCAAGCCCCTTTTAGAAGAAGCTATCAATGGGAGAAGAGGCTTATCCAGAGTGCACAAGGCAGGCAGACGATTTGAAAGCCCTACAGAGCGATTTCCCATATACGATAACAAGGGGGGCGCGAAGAATTTGGCCGCAACTTCAGGAGCGGCACAAGGCTCTATTTTATTTAGACCTTGATCTGTGGAAAGCGAGCTATGATGAAATTCTGAGAATCCAAATGCCTTCTTAGTTGACTAGCAGATGACAACGAAGCAGTCATCACAGCAAGGATTATAGAGGATGCTCAGAGGAGACTCTGATAGGTAATGAAAAGGACCTGGGCATGACTAGACTCACATGGACTGGAGCTAGCTATATACAAAACGGATCTACTGTTTCTCACCAGGCTACAGATCCCTATCGAAATAGGACTCGCATCACATACAACATGCAACCACAAAGGCAGCGAGAATACCGGCACAGTTGAGCAGATTAAAACCGAACGTGGGAAGACCTCTTCCATGAAAGATGAAGCTGCTGATGGAGAACTGCAAAACATCCTTTTATACAAATGTGAAACCTCTTTGTGAGAGCCGGCATGCCTTCAATCGACCTTCATGCAGCAGAATGCAAGATGGTATTCGCCACAGGACGTATGACGGCTGCTAGTATGACACCCCTCCCAGATCCCAGACAGGGAGCTATTGAAAGGTGTCAAGCGAAATGGAGCAAAGATAGGAACGGAATATGGATGGCCAAAATTATCCCCAATGTACTGAAATGGCTGGACTGAGAACACGGAGAGATGAACTATTACCTGACACACTGTCTGGACACCGCTATTTCACTGAATATTTGCACAAAATGGGAGAGAACAGTACACCGTTTTGGTTGTATGAAGAAACGAAGGTATTTGACGGTGCGGAACATACGTTTTTCACGTGCCAACGATGAACAACCAGATGATAACGGCTGGAGATGAAAATCGGTTTGATCACGACTGAAAATTTTGATGATGCCTTTGATGACAAGTGGTAAGGAAGCGTGGGAAGCAGTGTGCACTGGACAAAGAAGAAAGCTCTGAATTGGGCGCACAGCACCTTACAACCTGACACGGGTCAAGCAGCGACTACTGACCGGGCCAAGGAAAAGCAGATGGCTTGACGCAGACATAGTGGTCTTCGCACCAAAAAGCGAGCAACCTCAAATTCAGCGTTTCTGCGGTTTCTCAGAAATATCATGGTGGATGACGATCAACTTTTTTATTATTGATATTATTATTATTATTATTGTTGTTGTTGTTATTATTATTTTTAATGTTATTATTTCTATGATTTTCATTTTAATCCACCTTTCTCCTTCAAAAACCTGTCAAATTCATGAACGAAAATTCTAATACGTGTTGAAGTTACCCAAACATTTTCTAACATTTTTACACAAACTTAAGCCAATTGCTAAATCTTTAAATATTATTGCTCGTTTTCATAGTTTTAATGAAATTATGCGGCTTATTTTCATTCGAAATTTCCAACAACATTTTAGGATAAAAAAATAGGTCAACACTTTAACGAATAGTTCAAATTTGCCACAATAAAAAGTCAAAAGATCACGACATGATGAAGGAGAAACCGTAAATTTAACCACACCACATAACTATGGAAACTATTTTGAAGTTGCCTCAACAAATGAGCAGAAAAAATAACGAAAAACATCTAACAACTTGAGAACAATCTTAACAAACCGCAACAACAGACCTGCAATCTCAACCGTTAGTAAATCGGCTTGTAGATTTTAAAAAAGGCAACAGTTTAAAAGAATTCAAACTTTTAAATAAAATATTTATAAGAATATGACATTGAATATAAAATTAATATTGAATATAAAATTTATTTTGTAGGCCACGTTGTGCTCATGACAGCTCAACTGTAGAACTTCAGCTAAATTTTGGAAAATAAAAAAAGTTATTTTGAAAAAAATTCCCATTTATTTCATGGATTTTTTAGAGATCCTTGGCCTCTGTCAAGAAAGAGATGCGGACGAAAAACATTTGGAATACTTCTAAAAAAACCGTTTTTTCATAACATCGTGAAGATGGCTTCAAATCTAGTGAATGGGATTTAAGAAAAGAAAAAAATCTTATCGACTTCTATGGAGGTTCCCTTTTTACTAGGAAGATATGAGATGGTTTTTAAGTTTATGAAAAAAATTTTCTAGTAAAATTTTATTGTTTTAATTTTCAATAATTGATAAAAATAGTAAAAACGGTACAAAATATTATAAAATAAAAATAATGCAAAAATTAACGTCATTCATTCTGTTGCATTAGATTGCAATAGAATTCACGTATGCGAACGTGTTGCACTGTTATTTCTTTTAGATCTCTGCACACCAACAAGTGTCGAAAGGGAAACAAGACACATGAATGGAGAAAAATTTTATAAAAATTTCAAAAGTATGTTTTCTTAATAATATTTTTATCTTTTTTTCATTTCAAATTTGCAATTATCTGTAGAAAGAAAAAATAGAAATTCACCAGCAGAAACGTAATAAAAGTTAACTGGTCATAAACTGAAAATTAACAACAACTATGTATTATATTAGTTGTTGTTATTCCTTTCAGATGCTAAGCAAATTTTTTTTGTATCTTCTATTGCTTGAATATTGGTAACATTGCCCAAGGTCATGTTGCACGAAAATAACAAGACATTCCTAATCTCTCATTTTCAAACATTTGTTGCAGACCAATAACTGTTATATTTTAATGAAATTATATTCTCTTATATACTCGTAATTACATTCAAATACCTCACATCCTTCAGTTTTATTAAAAATCTGGTTTCGAACATGTGATTTTTGTATATAAAGCTTTTTTAATAAATGTTTTGTGGTAAGATTAGATTAAATTTATATTTCATATTCATATGATTTCATTTTGTTTCTAATGATCTTTATTAATATGAGAAGATAGAGAGAGTGAGAGAGCTTGAGTCCTGTGTACAACTCTAATATTCCGCGTTTCTTTATAGCAGAGTTGCAACGCCTCCTGTGATGTAGGGTACATTAGCCTAAAAGAGTATCAATCGCTACCGATACTGTTCAGTGACCAGTGCCATGCCTTCACCACTTAGCAGTACAACAACAATTAAAACAATGCCACACTAATGTAAATCAGATAAAGTCATGATGTTGATGACTTGTCCTAACCAGGAATCTAACCCAGGTGTTCTCAGCGATAAATTGCTTTGTAGTCAACGCATTAACTACTTCTGAAATTTTTCGTCAGAGAAGTTACTGGATAAAATATGTGAAATGCACGGGCACAACTATGTGAAATGCACGGCTGCATTTAAAAGAAGTATTTGCCTTATTTATTAGCTTTAAAGTCAAAATAATTTTAAGTTTAACAAGTCATTGTTAAGAAATCGCCTACAAGGCCAGTACTTTAATCACTTCTTGAATTATGCTGGCAATACCATCGTATACACCAACCACTTCGTAGTTTCTGTTGTAGAAAAATATTGTAATTAAATTGAAAACATGAACAGATAATTAATAAATTTAATATATTTCTTAAACTTAATAAATAAATGTTATTTTTAATTTTGAATAGCTTTTTTTATTATTAATAAATTCTAATTTCAATCAACAAATGTTAATTTTAAAATTCATATGAAATAAACAAATATCCTGAAGGTGGTACTCGAATAGTACCGAAATATCGATAAATAAAATACATTAAAATAACAGAGAAATTAGGCTTAAAAATGAAGTGAATTGTTTAATTCAAACAAAAAATTTGAAAAACTTTTGCAAAAATAATTATTAAAAGTTACACTTTTCTATTTGTTTTGATTGGAGTACTTACACGATCACTAAATTATTTTTTTTATTCATATTTTTCGCCCAGAATTTTTCATGAGTTTTATTAAGCATTTCGATTTAATTATACTCATAAAATATAGAGAATATTTTCCATCATATGGATAATAACAAGCCCTTAAAACTAAGACTTCAGGATACAATATCTTGAGAAAAAAAAATAGTTTTAAATTGGGCTTTATCAAGCTGCCTTTTTGAATACGAGCTGTAATATATACGAAAATATTTCAATTCAAACAAATATTAACTTCCATTTATTAAATTTTCTAATTAAATTGGAAAAGAAGATTTTCAGATGTTAAACGCATTTTTATAGAAATATCTTTAGTGATTTTTTTAAAACGTTAATTTGGTTTTTGCATTAAAAAACTGCCATCACTATTCATCATCACTGCTGTCATTATCATGTTCATCGAAATCTTAAGTCTTCATATTATTTTTGTGGCTTGTGTGGTAAAATATGCGTGTGAAGAAAAAATGGAATAAATTTTTTGTGGAATTTAATTGAATTTGATTTGCATTTTATATCTTCAATATGTAAGAATACAAGTATGAACATGAATATAAGTAATTTTTTGTGGCTGGTTTAATAAAAATTGAATTGAATATGCAAATTATGCAAAACGTAAAGTAGAATAAAATGAAGTAATAATAGTAAAATTACATTCCAAAGTCAAGTAGTTACAATACAAAACGTTGCCATATGGTACGAATTGACACTTCACGAATCGAAGTCGTTGTTATCTAAATGACAACCTATTCGGTAGTCCAGTATAGAGTAAATAAATGCGAGTCATACCATTCAATATTGGCTGTTCTTGCACCAGAAAGAGAATGAAATGCTTAAATATCCCAAATTTTGCCGCCGTACACGTTACAGTTACAAATGGTTAGAATGAATTGAAAATGCCTAAATCCTCGCAGGACTACTTTATATGTTACTCTTATTAAAAAAAATATTTTAATTGAAATTTCCAAGATATATGTACATATAAAATAATAATAATTGTAGATTATAAATTATTGTTTCTTTTTTCGTCTTGGTATTTTTCTTTTCACTTTCAAGCACTAAGGTCAGTTTTTTATATACAATGTGCTTTATTATCCAATACTAGCGGACCAGGCGAACTTCGCCTCGCCCCAATTTTAAGCATTCAGAAAAATTTTATATTTTTTAATTTGAAAAGCCATTAAGGAATAATTTCAAACAAAATTTCATACAAAAACTCAATTTTCGATTTTTCCAATTTTCCGACTTTTCCGGAGGGATTTTCCATAAAAACCTTTCTTCCATAAAAACCTTCTCCTCGAAAATACGAACAACTGACAAAAAGTTTTACAGAAATCGGCCAAGCTGTTTTCATTTTATGAATTATTGGATTTTGCAACGCCCCTCCGCTACAGACCGAAAATAACTTCACAGTGTCACCCGCCCGAGTATTCTGAAGGTTCCCTGAAAATTTTGTCAAAATTGGCCCAGCCGTTTTGGAGCCATTACGTTACATACATACATACATACATACATACATACATACATACATACACACATCCTATTTTATATATATAGAAGATTTCATTACACTTTGTGCAAAATTTACTGGGAATATTAAAAAAATAAACGGCTTTTCGTTAAAAAAAATTTATTATTATATAAATTTTGCTTCCCCCCATTTCTTAATTAAAAATCCATTTCATTGACCAGAAACTAATTCCTTTTGACATCTGCACTCAAGTCTAAATCTAAAATAAAGATCTCAAATATCAACATCGTACTCGTACATTTCCCTTCTTAATTCAGGCATTTAATTATTCTCTGCTCAAATAAGTTCTTTACGCACTTAAAGAAAAAGTTCATAAAATCTACCTGTAACTAACTTACTCTCTCGTCCCCATCTATCTTTGTCGCACTTACCTTGTCTTATGGCACGTATCCAATCCAAACGTTCTTTATCACTATTCGCTACCAAGTACAATGTATATTGAGGAACAGTTCGTTGCGATTGATCGTCGGAGGACTCACAATAACCTACTTGAAAAGGAAAACCCTAAAGAGACAATGAAAGATTATGAGAAGTAAAAAATGTGTACAATATTAAATTAAAAATAAATATAAAAAATATAAAATAATAATATATACGAGTAAATATAAATGAAATCATATACATACGTATCTATTTACATATATACTCACATCCGGTGCGAAAGGATCACCGCCCTCACCATTCACTGTTGCTATTTCAACAAGTCTAACACCTTTAACAGGTATACGACCACGTTCGCGGCGACGCTGCAACAAAAAAATAAAAAGGGATAAAGAATGAAAAAAAGAGAATTAAATTCATGATTGCAACAGAAAAAATATCTGAATAAATTATAGTATATACGGAACTGGAAAAAAGAATGGGGCAAAATAAAGAATTTTAAGTAAAATGTATTCACAAAAAAGGAACTACACAAAAAAAGTCAAATAAAGTGTGCCCTCGAAAATGTTTTATAAGCAACTGTGTGATATGTGTGATTATAGATGTCAGACATTACAAGAGTTAAGAAAGCCATCAAATTTCGTGTCAGATCGTACGATCTTGATGATCAAATCATGTCAACTTTGTGAGAGGCAACAATACCCTTAAACGTTTAGAATAGACGATAGGACAGTATATAGTAGTAATAGAAGAATATCTAATAACACTATTGATAATATTAATGTCAATGATGCCAACACCAAACTATCACTTTTTGGGGATGCATTGGCTTATCGACAATGTCGTGCGTGTTGTCTGATCGCCAAATGAGGCAATTTCGTTTGTTGACATGCCGCCGAAATGAAAATGCACCACGTCAGAAAAGGTGTTTGTTTTCGGCCAAGTTCGATATTCGATTGGAGCTTCTGTTAGGCTTAAAGTAAAAACCGAATGGTGATTTAACTTCAATCGCTATAAGCAATTGCAAGCGAATAATTCTAGATCTTTGTCTAAAATTCTCATCATGCTGGTGGGTGAAATACCGAATTGTTGAGACCGTGGTCAGACAAACTACTTATATTGAGTTGCACACTCTCGGCCCCAGCAGCCACATTATTCTCGGTACGTACGGTACGAGGACGGGGCCCATAAATGTTGTACAAATAAATAAGCTAATTCCACAAATGTTTTACAAAAACTTGCGTACAGCACTCGCTGTACGTGCTTTATTTCGGCCACAGCTTCTTTTTAACAAACACATGGTTTGGTCAACACAGCACCCAGTTTGGAAATAATTTTGCATTATATCCCAACGTTGTTCAAACAACGTAAAGCAACTGATTGGTCATAACAATGAAAACAATATTTGATTTAAAAAAGATACTAGTATTTGGACCACCCATTACATTTGTATAATCTTGCAGTCCGTTTTTATAACAAAAAAAAATTATTTAATATAATCCGCATTTATCTCTCTCTCTCTCTCTATCTTTCTCTCAGTTGAACTGAAACTTGAGCAAGAAAAGTTGACGTGTGTGAATCAGGTATTACTTAATGTTCTTCTAAAATAAAAACGGTACTGTCAAGTCAGTGCTTTTTTAATTTTATTTCCTAACATTTCGCCGTCTTGCAATTTTAAATTAAAAAAAATTATTGGAACGGAATTTTTTATACCAAGTAATTTTTAATTTTCTACGTTAAATATCATATCTCAAATTTTTTTCTTTTTTTATCATTATATTGCAAATTTAATTCTCATTTATTTATAGTTTTAGTAAAAATATTCGTTTTTTTTTAATTTAAATTTAACAACTGCACATACAGAATAAAACAAAGCAGAAATGAAAAATGCTTAGAAGTGAGACGAAGAGACTTTTCCTATCTCGAGAGGAACTACTTATACCCCTTGCCAACAAATAAGCAATTGCATGCAACAAACGTTGGCTTTGTTGCAAGGTATAAATATCACCTTAAATAAATTTAATAAACAAAAATTTTCAACTGATAAGAATTTTTTTTAATATTTTTCAGTTATTACTTTTTTTTTAAGAGAGCATGTGTCTAGAGACATCTAAAGTACATTAGCTAAGCGAATTCATGCCAGATAAACTCACCACTATACGAGTACCAGCTACAACTCTCTTATTACGGAATGTCAAAAACAGCTGAATAAAATGACAGAGGAAAGGAAAATGTTTAAAAGTAATCAAAATAAATAACCAAACCAAATGAAAACATTTTGACATTGAGCAACGAACAAATTTAGAAAAAAAATTATCTATCAGCTGCGCTATCTATGAATTCGCTTTGCACATTAGTGTCTAATATATAAAATAAAAATACAAGCATTTACAGCAAAATCCGATGACATTTTTAGTCAATAAAGCTAAAGTTTGATGTTGTATCATTTGTAAACAAGACGCACCAACGATTGCAACGTATGTGAGGTGGATTATACGTATATAAACCCAATATTTTTTTAGTATTTTTATACAAATTTTAAGTTTCTGAAAAAAGCAAACATTGGCTTCATAATTATTCTTTGTTATAATTTCTCCTTGCACACTCTTTAAACAAAAGCTGATAATAAAAATTACCCACGAATTATAAGACTTAAGGCACAAATAAGTGCAATAAATATATGGTTCTTAATATTCACAACCATTTTTTTTTTTTGGGGGCAACTTTATAAGTTCTTCACTCAAGTTTCCTCAAGTGCTTAAACTTGGCACAAGAGGAAAAAAAAGTGAAAACAAATAAAACAAACAGTTGACGTCTTTTTTTACACACACAACATACTAAAGTTATGTCAAGCGGGGTTTAAAGTTTCCTTTTATTTTGAAGTGTTTGTAATGTTTCATAAAGTATTAAAAAGCTTGAGGGAAAAATAATTCATCAGTGTGAATTACAAGTGTTAACAAGTGTAATATTTAGACATTTCATTACTTGCTTCGTTTTTTGAGTTGTTTTTTTTTATTTTGCTAAAATAGGTTAGCGCACAACAGTTGTTAACACACATGTTGCCCAGCGCCAACGACATGCAACATCTTTTAAGGCTTCTTCAAAAGCAGTAAACAAAAAAAGTTTCAAGGGATTTAAAACAAAGGCCACTAAGTTATAGACTTAAAGAAAAGATTTTTTCAACAATAATTAGAAGCGGGTTAAAAATTGGGATAAAATAAGGGAAATTCATGTGTACTTCTTGTCGAGCTTTTTTAATAAAAATTAGTATTCGAAAATTTAACTACTCTACTACGAAGAACGTGTTAATGCCAGATTATCAAAAGATCTGTCACAGAATAAAACAATCTGCATCAATGTTTAAAATGTTTTTTTTTTCTTAAACGAAATTTTTTCTGAGGAAACCTGGCGTCGATATCACCAAAAGAAGTTCCTTGCAAGTCAACCTGACCTATGTTATCGTTCAATTTAAGATGAAAATTGGGAATCCCGGACCAGCAAGCAGATATTTGAACTATTTTATATTTCGCGCACTGTGATATACCAGGATCATAATAATAATTTCGTAAATTATTATCCACATTTTAATTAACTTGGCGTTGAAGTTTAATGTCAATATTTATTTAAACGCATACACGAAAGCCCGTTTTTGGAACAATTATTTCGCTAATGCTATTATTTCAAAATTTCTTATTTACTTGAAACATATTTTTCGCAGGTTATATCATCTTTATCACACCAGGATCCAATGACGGAGTCCTTCATCTTTCATAATTCGCCCTGTTTCAATTAAAAGTGAATTCTTATCAAAAATATATTTTATATACATATATTTTTTTATATTTCTAATTTTCTCAATTTTAACTAATTTTCATTTTTCGATTTAATATATTCAATAACTTAATATTGAAATTTCCTTTTATTCAATTAAAAAATTGAAGTGAAGCGACTGATTGTTTGAAGTTTTGAAAAGACCACGTTAGAAAACATTTTAATAATTTAGTAAAAAAATTGCCACCGATTCTTATTACAATTTAAAAATTATTTACTGAAAGCCACTTTTTATTAAAGCCACTATATTTCCTCGTCAAATAAACTAAACTGCATTGTAGAGGGTGTACAAAAATTTACTCAATATTTTAAATTAAAAACAATATACGAAAGAAGTGTATCATTTTGAAAGAAGCTTTTCAAAAGTTTGTGTGCAATAGAAGTATATTCTTTTAAAGAAGCATTTATTAGTTAAAAAAAAAAAAACAAAAACAAAAAATTTATAATGTAACATAATAATCCTTAATTACAAGTTTCTCTGGATAAAGTGAAGAAAACATTCACGAAACGTCGTAAAAACACATTAGGCCAAATTAGCTAAATAAAATAAATAACTAACAAAATCATATACAGTTTTTTTATTAATTTATTTTAAAAGCTTTAATCTGTTAACAGAAATGATGCTTGTAAATGCTTGATTATGCCACACTGTGTTTGTGAAAACTATATGTGGCAGTTTTAGTCTACAACAATAAACAAATATTCTTCAGCTTTCACAAAACTTTATAATGTCTGCTTTCATAAGTTTATCGGATGGTCGTAGGCCGCCAGCATACCTGTGCTCCTGTCTCCTTGAATACTATAGTTAACTAGCGGACCAGGCGAACATCGCCTCGCCCCAATTTTAAGCCTTTAGACAAACTTTCTATATTTTCATGTGAAAAGCCATTAAGGAATAATTTCAAACAAAATTTCATACAAAAGCTCGATTTTCGATTTTTAAAATTTTCCGACTTTTCCGGAGGGATTTCCAAATTTTCTTCCATAAAAACTTTCTCCTCGAAAATACGAACAACTGACAAAAAGTTGTACAGAAATCGGCCCAGCCGTTCTCATTTTATGAATTATTGGATTTTGCCACGCCCCTCCGCCCACAGACCGAAAAATCAGACTTCACAGTGTCACCCGCCCGAGTATTCTGAAGGTTCCCTGAAAATTTTGTCAAAATCGGCCCAGCCGTTTTGGAGCCATTACGTTACATACATACATACATACATACATACATACATACATACATACATATATACATACATACATACATACATACATACATACATACACACATCCTATTTTATATATATAGAATATAATTGCCAGGATTAAATCAGTATTTCAACCATATTTTGACGAAATCTACAAGACTAAACTTAATTACGTATCTTTTTATTTTATTTTTATTCTTTTTAATTTTTTATTTTTTTTTTTTTAATTTTAAATTTTTTATTTTATAAATTTTTAATTGTATTAATTTTTTTTAAATTTCTTATTCTTATTATTCATTTTTGATGACTATTCCTTTTAAAGAGATTTCTGAGGAATTTTCGCAATTATTTCAGATATATGACTAATAGCGTCATATTTAGGACCCCTTGGACTACCACTTCTATATAGTATAGTACGCATGCAATTCCACATTTGACCAAAATGGTCACCAATCTTCTCAAGAAATTATGTTTTATTTTAAACTAATTTTCTCTTATTCTTGAAATTGTCATTCCCATACTAATAACAATAACATTATCAGTTGCTTCTTGGAGGCACTAAGTTTCTAATGTTCCGCATTTAAATTCCTTTAATTTTTATAATTTTTATCCCGTTTGCGACTACTATTAACTGATTAAAAGAGCTCTGTTAACTGCATAATTGGCTCTCTTAAAAATTATGGTTTGAGTCTCCGTTAGTTAAATTCGAATTTATTTTTCACACAAATGCGAATTTCACTTACGAATTCGGCAGTTTATACTAGACTTAGGAAAACATTTTGCTTAATCTCTTTAATCCACTACAAGCTGTCGAAGTTGGAATTAGAAACTTACAAAGCGCGCTGAGACAGACCACTTGTTTAACTTTTTTATTATTTTAATTTTTCATTAATTTCTTTTCCTTGTTTTTATTTATTGCTTTTCCTTATTTTTGTTTATTGGTTTTTCTAATTTTTTCATCTTTTCCTTATTTTTTATTATTCACAGTTTCTTTCTTATTTGGTTGCCACCACTTGTTGCAAAATGGTAGCAAAAGTCATCAAGTCTTACACAAATGTTGGCTCACCCTTTATTTATTACATGAGTCTGCATATGAGGAGAGCATGATTAATGCAACATTAATTGACTTTCACTTCCTTTCAGTTTCAATTTAAGTTTATAAAAAAACTACTTTTAAATGGCTTTAAAATACTCGTACACAAACACTTACAATTATTCGTGATGATGTTGATTTAATTCGGTTATCAAAGAATTAATGGGGGTATATTAAAAAAAAGGAAGAAAAAGTAGAAGTGTATGAAATGCGTGTTAAATTTCGTAGACAATTTCATTTGAGTGTGTTACTGAAATAACGACGGCCATAAAATGAAATAATTTATGTTTCTTGTTTTTTTTTTTGGGCTTGATTAGCGTGACTAAAAATAAAGTCAGCCTAATGGATATGAACTCAATCTTCTTTGTTTTTTTGCAATGGAACTACAGTGGAAATTAAAATATTTGCGCTAAAATGACATTTTGTATTGTGATTTTGCTTGCTTTCTTCGGGAATAGTAATGAATTAAAAAACTTTATAATCACCCTTATTCCGGTTGTCAACATCACTTTGTTTCAACGGCATCATCAATTCAATAACAATATTGCATTCTATAACAAGAAGTCGAAGACGTTGACTATTTATCGTTTATGTCAATATATCAAACACACATCTCTAAATATTTCAAACAGCTGTATGATTTGTTTGTTATTTATGAAAAATGAAATTATAAAATATTCAAAATGATTTTTACTTGTGAGATAAATTCAGAAATGATGATGAAATACAAGAAAACAAAATCTCATAGTAGAACGAAAGCTTCTGCGACAGAAATTCCATTGAGCAAAAATTTTAGTGTGTTATATAATGATTGTATAATTTATTTAATTTTTTAAGGTTTGACAGTAAACAAGACTGCTTTAAATTATGTCTTAGAAACAATAACACCCAATTTGAAAAGTTGGCATACGATTTCAACTTGGGACTATCGCAACCAATGTTTTCTAAGATTTTATCGGAAACACTGAATGCCTTGGAAATGACAGTTTGTTCCCAATGGAATAAATTCGAAAATTTAAATTAAAAAAAACTGCTTTTTCCTGGCATTATTGGATGTGTGGGTGGTAATTTCCAGTAATTCCTCAAACTGGGTTTAAAATTTGTGCGTCTTTTCCCATTTTTAATTACTATATGTACTCGTATGGTTCAAATAAACTCAAGTCGTTATCAAAAAATGGCGGCGACAAATTCAAAGTCGTTACAAAACAATATCGCCGTATAATTTTCTTGTAGAATTCAGATTCTATGTTGACAGTCATCGATAATCGATGTTGACAACTCGAATAAGGGTGAACAAAATTACTTTTTGCTCACTTGGGTCCATATGTGATCTCCTTGTGTTATTTATAATAAATTGGATTATTAAAAGATTTATTACAAATTTGTTTAAATCGTAACATTATTATTACCATTCCTAAAGCGAACACTCGAAAAGGTATCTAAGCATTGATTGGTTATTTCTATAAACTTGTTTACCAATATTTATCAAACAACAGATATTTACCAAAATGTAGACCCAACTCGAAATATTTTTATCAATACTGTAACAATTTTTTTCTAGCCAAATTAGTGACAAATTTACACATTATCTAATTTCCCCTTAAAACCACGCCTGTTGAACTAACGAAGTACCTTTAAATTCAACCAATTTCCTTTTCTTATCACTTACAACTACCTATATTTGTCTACAACACCAACAACAACAATAACTAATGAAAACCTAACAGCAATTCAAATACTATGCATTCGTATATAGTTTTTAAAACTCAATTATTTTTTAACTTTTTTCCTTTAACACGTTTCAAACAACATCTTGTATAATCTGTCAATATCCGCCGTAAGCAAATTTCTACCTGTAACAGCTACATAAGGAAAACAAAAAATACAAACAAAATTGGAAAACTATAGAAATTCAACAAAGAAGAAAATTTGTTTGACAACTTAGTTGACGTTTACGCCACACAACTGAAAAACCAAAAGAAAAAGAAAAATGTTTTCAAATAAAAATGAAAGATTGATGAAAATAAAACTTCTATATAAAAAATAAGTGGAATTTGTTTTCTGTGGTGGAGAGTGGGTAATTCTAAAAACTTTTGTTAGAGGAGAAGAAAATAATAAAATTGTAAGAACAGTAAAACGAATTTTTGAAGACATAAAATTCATTGGATATTGAATAAAATAAATTTTAGCCTTGAAGGCAAATTATTGTGGAATAGTTTTCTTTCTGTGTATTTGAGAAAATGTCTTGGTTGAAACATATGGAAATTTCCTGTTTAGTTTGAGAATTTGTTGATTCATTAAAAAAAGGATGGAAAACTGATCATTAGCAAATAAAAATTAATTAATAAAATTCATTCATTCATACCTGCAGTATATAAAATCTTAATCGTTTGCAAACAGTAATTTATGCTCGAGGTGGCAACTAAAAATCCAATAAATGTACAATAAATTAAGCATTTTAGCGATTTAAACTTAAGTTTGGAAACATTTATTAGACAGCAGATAAATTAAAATGTTTCCCCTTTTTAATATCCATAAGAACTTTTTTTTTCATTTATTAATTTATAAACATATATTCGCATAAAATATTAAATGAAAAAAATTAAGAAAAAGTTGTCTATTTAAATTAGGAATCAATGTTTTTATTTCTTGGGAAGTTTAATAATTTTTTTTATGTGCAAAGATATTT
Organism: Germaria angustata; assembly: GCA_963681545.1. Lineage (NCBI taxonomy): Eukaryota > Metazoa > Arthropoda > Insecta > Diptera > Tachinidae > Germaria > Germaria angustata. The sequence continues at coordinate 18,911,338 of OY812999.1, read as the reverse complement.
TTGACAAACTGTACATATCACTCGCAAAATTTTGAAGAAAAAAGTTTAATGAATGAAAAGGAACTTTTATTCGGAAACAAATTAAATTATTTAAATAATCACGAATTAAACTCGTGACAATTTTTTCTTCACTTCTTACTTTAAACTATTGCAACTATGATTAGAATTTAATTTATCAATCGATAAAGGCAAACTACACACATTATTTATTAAAATTCTAATGAAAATAATTTAATTTCAGTATTTTTCTTTAAAAAAAATCACATTTCATGAGTTTCAAGACTTTCAATTCTATCTACTCTTTTAACAACAGCATTTGCCATGTATATTCAGGGCATTAGTAGCTATGGGTGATACTCGTATAAATAACGTGAATTCAGAAGCTCTTGATGTTCTTAGGATGAAAATCCAGTGTGATGTTCGAAGGTCTGACCACTTCTTTCTTGTCGCCCAAAAAGCTTTCACTCTTTAAGACACTGGAAAGGATAGTTCACTACTTCTGATCTCTTTACTATAATACAACTCTCATGTATGGTCAGCGCTTAAAAGTTTATTTTGTAGTTACTCGACTGCGTTCAAGAGTGGGCTAAGAGGCTTCTCGGAGATAGGCGTGTAGTCAACTCTATTGAATCACTGCAGCATCGTCACGTTGTGTGGTGTCTTTAGGCTCTTTTTTATGAACTACATACACATTTTTCATTGAGAGCGCATCCATTCGTGGTCGATACGCCAGATAAATTTCGTTCTTTCCTATCGCACTCAGCGTACAAAGGTTGAAATGAAATGTCCACAGACACTACTCCCATAACCTATTTTCTTAGTTCCAGCACAATCCATTTAATGAGAAGTCATCCCTCATTACATAAAAAAAATGTTTGAGTTATTGAAATTGGCTCACATTTCCTTGAATTCAAGACAATATTAAATTACTTCCAAATTCAAATTAAAATAAAAAAAAAATTTAATGACTAAGTACTTTTGGTATTAAATTATACGCTCTCGTACGCTTTGAAATTCTTTGTACAAAGTTTAAATCAAAATGGGCATAATTAATTGAATCCTTAAGTAGTTTATTCGACACACATACAAAATTAATAAATTATCCCGTCAACAAACAACAGATAAAACGTTTTTTCTACAGAATTACCGAAAGCGAAACCAATTGAGAGTCATGTAAAGGAATGTAAAGATTAATCAAAATGAAGAAAACAATCAAATCAATTGAATGCAACTTTAAGTGGCACAAACTTAACTGGTCAAAAAGATGGAAAAGAAAATAATCATAATAATGAAAGGCACAACAAAATGACGATCTTCTTAGCAAACTGAACAAAAAAAATGCCGGCGATGTAGGAACAGAATTTAAATGAAAAGTGGCCAAAAGACTATAACAATCAGAAGATAAAACAAAACGTAGCCGCCTTCTTGTTGGCCAAACACAGCATGTTGTTGTAGGGTATTTTTATAAAGGGTTTCTTTCAAATGGCAGAATTCAAATATTTTTTTTATTAATAATGATAATGATGACGATCGTTCTGATGGCAGGTTTCGCTTTAATGATCATGACGACGATGATGTGATCCATTATTGTAAAATATTTTATTTCATTTCATTCATTTCCAATTTTTAATTCATTGTAAAACATTGATGATTAATGAGTCACCTACACACAAACAAATGCACATTCACGATACAGCGTGAGCATTTCTCACACACGTTGTTGTTCTTAATTATTGTCTGTGATCAGAGGCCTAAAAGTTGGCCTGATTGTCTGTTAAGCGAAAGAAAGGATCTTGTAACGGGTCTTTCATTAAGTGCTTCCTTTCTTTAAATTTGCTTATAACAAAGTGTGTGTAAAATATTATAAAGTTATTTTATTTGTATGTATGAAATATAACATCGCACAAATGTCTGCCGCGACTTCGCTGGCTGGTGTGTATCCAAAATATCCTATTTTCAATGACTCTGGCGCTTGAATCATGGCATGGGTTTTGGCTTTCAGGGCCACTGTTTTTTGCGGCTTATTCGCATAGGCCTACGACTTAAGAAAACCCTACAAAAATAAATTTAACGGTCTCAATCTTGGTGGCCACTTCACATCATCTCCACGTGAGATGACTATGCCCTCAAGTCGGTCGTGCAGAATATGCAATGTGGCATGAGCAGTCCTTTTGAAGCCACATGTCGTTGGTATACAAATCATCCACTTCAGGCCAAAAGAAGTTGGTAATAATCGATCTACGAGTAAAGCCAACGTCTTTCTGGAGGAAATATGGACAGATGACGCAACCAGCCTGAAACCCACAACCAAACAGTGACTTTTTAGGATGCATTGGAAGCTGATGGATCTCATGTGGATTGGTATCGTCACAAATTCGACAATTTCGTTGGTTGCAGTGTCCGTTCATCCAGAAATGGAGGAGGAGCAAAGCGCTCGAAACGTTGTCCGAGCAGAATAAAACAATTTTAATAAAACAATTTTATCAGTTGCACGTATTAGTGAACGGCATATCCATCTATGATGGCATCAAATTTGACAAATGTAGTTTGAACAATATGGGCCTCAATTAACTGTCAAAGTTTGGAAGTACCTATTGGAAGACTTGATATATTTCACTTATTGAATTAATTGCGATTTTTTTTTACAAAACTTTGGAATTCTCTGTATGAGAGGTGTTTGTGATGTATTTACAAAAATCTGAGTGCTTTACAAAAATTACAGCAAAGAAAAACTTAAGCAAATTTTTGTTTACAAAAAAATTTTATGAATTTCAATTCATAATCTATATATATAAAAATAAGTCCGTATATGTACGTCGCCGAACTACTCATAAACGCGTCGAGCGATTTCAACCAAACTTATACACTACGTAGGCAGTGGCCCATATATGGTTTATATGAAGTTTGGCATGTGTGTGCGGTGCGTATGTGAAGTGAGTGTGTTTTTGGGAACAAAACCAACTTTATTAAAAACAAGTGTGTTTCTTTTCTTATTTTGTTTTGCCGTGCGAAGCAGGCAACGGGCCCGCTAGTTTATAATAAAAAATAAGAAAACAAAACGAGAACTGAAATGAAATGCAGATAAAAATGTCAGTATTCTTGAGATTTCCCTCCCATGTTCTGTTAAAAGTTCCCAAAAAGTAGGTTAGACTTTTATCAAATGTTCTTTATTGTTTTTGTTGTCAAAGAATTTTTTTATTTTAGTTTTCTCAATTACAATTACCAAAAAAAAAAATATTAAAAAAAGTTAACAATTGAAGAAACAAAAAAATGCAGTTCAAAAGTAAATCAAGTCCAACAATTATAAAAAAAAATTTGAAGAAACAATTACTTTTTGCCGCAAGGATTCAATAACCATTAATACGAGTAGTCTTCCCCACAATCAATGATTTCATCTTCTTCTATTAAATGAAATTTTGTAACAAAAAAGTTTAGGAATCATTTGCCCTGGCAATATGAATAATTTTTTTAAGTATATTTTTCTCTCCGGAATGGAAGTTTTCCCTGGTAATCCTGATGTTTAAAACCAGGTAAATATGACATAATGTCATAAATAAGTCAGTTGCCAAATCAGAACGTTTGCATTCCATATCATCAATATCAATTTACTAAGAAATTAATGGAAAAATTAACGAAGGATATTTGAATAGATTTTATGTATTTATATACAATCACCCTCATCGTTAATATCGTTTACACATTTCTTTTTGTATGAAAAGCTGATTAAAAAAATTTATAAATTTTAATATATGGACATTAAATATTTTAAGCAATTATTTTTGTTCTATTGAGAGCTTGAAAAAGGCATCAAGTCGCGAGGATATCGGCAACATGTGAAACGTTCAATATTTTTATGGCAACAGAAAAAGTATGTTTTCAACCAGGATTCCTCTGAAAAACATAACGTTCATGAAGAAAGTAAAATAATTGTTTTTTCCTTTTTAACAGAAGTAATTTAAAAAATCTGTACGGTTTGATTTGTTTATGTTTTTATAAATATTTATCGACAATTCTTTGGGTATAAAACTATTCCTTAACAAGGCATCCAAAGATGATTTTAAGTTAATTTTATATATATGTATATATATTTTATATATATGTATATATATATATATATATATATATATATATATATATATATATATATATATATATATATATATATATATATATATAAAATTGGATGTGTGTATGTATGTATGTATGTATGTAACGTAATGGCTCCAAAACGGCTGAGCCGATTTTGACGAAATTTTCAGGAAACCTTCAGAATACTCGGGCGGGTGACACTGTGAAGTCTGATTTTCTCTGTGGGCGGAGGGGCGTGGCAAAAATCTAATAATTCATAAAATGAGAACGGCTGGGCCGATTTCTGTAAAACTTTTTGTCAGTTGTTCGTATTTTCGAGGAGAAGGTTTTTATGGAAGAAAATTTTGGAAAATCCCTCCGGAAAAGTCGGAAAATTGGAAAAATCGAAAATCGAGTTTTTTTATGAAATTTTGTTTGAAATTGCTACTTAATGGCTTTTCAAATGAAAAAATAGAAAGTTTGTCTGAAGGCTTAAAATTGGGGCGAGGCGAAGTTCGCCTGGTCCGCTAGTATATATATATATATATATATATATATATATATATATATATATATATATATATATATATATATATATATATATATATATATATATATATATATATATATATATATATATATATATATATATATATATATATATATATATATATATATATATATATATATTCAAAAGATGTTTATCTTCAGCTTAATAATAAATATTTACTAAAACCAATAACTTTAAAACCATTAACTTGTATTTTATTTAATCGAAAAAAGTAGTGATAATCTTCAAATAAAAAATAAGAATAACTTCGCAACACTTTATGTCACAAATAATTCGTGTGAAAATGTTTTTTTTTTTTAATTCTATTGTATTTTGTTCGTGTTTTATTTAGAAATTTATATGTTTATTAAATTTCTCACACAAAAACAAATATGCAAGATGCAGCCTGGATGCCTGGCTGCATCTTGCATACAGACAAACATAATGTCTGCATACAGACATTAATTTCTACATCATACACTTAATTGGATTTAAAATAATAATTATAAAATAAACGGACATCCTTTCCTGTGGCTTTTGTTTTGGACAGTGTCTCACTCGTTTTATTTATAAAGGCCTTTTAACACACACCAAAATAAACTTTTCTTTCCCAAGCAGTTTGACTGCTGATTCTTTGTACAAGTTTGATGGACACTATCAAACCAAGGAAGATGGCTAAATAAGAAAAGGTAGTTTTGCCTTTCTGCTACAGTTGTTTGTTATATTCCCATGTGAGTGGTTGTTTGGTGACGCCTACAACTATTTCCCATATGAATTCAAAGGAACTGAGAATTATTTTTTTCTCGCTGTTTGAGTCAAAATCAGCCAACCATTGAAATTTTTTATTTTTCAAGGTCTAGTTTATTTAAATGTCTTAAAATTTTTCTATTCATGCACTTTTATTTTTTTATTTATACCTATTTTTTTAAGAATTAATCTAATCGCATAATTGTAGTTTCTAATGTTTTTTTTTTCAAAATTGTATTTTTATCAAGAATTAATTTAGTAGTTTATAATTAGAGATAAATATATGCATTGTGCATAAGTATGTATGTACCACAACCACCTAAATACTTGAAATTTTCTCAGTAGATATAAAATTTGTATTTATATATGTATACATACATATTGCTTTTTAATATGTCTATGAATATAAATTGAAAAAAAAAATTCCACCACTTAGAAAAAAAGTAAACAGCCACAACAGGCACCACTGTGGGAATTTTTCCTTTAATTTTTCAAATTAAATAAATTTTTGTATGAAACAATTATTTAATTTATAAACATAATAAAATGCAATCCCATCTCATTATTTACGAAAATATCTACTTGGGCACGCTCAATCATCGGCCGAAATAGCTCAGTTGGGAGAGCGTTAGACTGAAGATCTAAAGGTCCCCGGTTCAATCCCGGGTTTCGGCAAGCAATTTGTGATATTTTTATGGAAATAGGAAATCAATATTTCTTAATTGCTCAGTAATATTTTGTTTTCAGGTAAATTTTTAATTATTTTTTTCCGAAACAAAAAATCAATCAATCAATTCTTGTTTTATTTTTAATATTTTTTAAATACAGTAGTTTTCCGATTTAACGAACGTAATTGTTGTCAGGCTTGTTCGTTAAAGTGAATTGTTCGTTATATCCAGCACTAAATTAAAAAAGAAAAGCGTCGTCTTTTTTTAGTCAAAACTTAAAAAATGTATAGTATTTTTTAAATATTTTATAACAAATTATAATAATTAAAAGACATACATACAAAGAAAAGTTACAAAAATAAAAAAAACACTGAATAATTTATTGAAGAGAACACTGAGGATGGCACATAGCCGAAACCGGTCTGTTTTTCAACCAACCGCGGAATCACGGAATTTCATTCCAAATTATTTAAAAAATTGGTTAAGCACAGTATATTTTTTCTTGTGAATAGTTATCTTTTTCTTAATGGCATCTTCTTGAAGCTCTCCCAAAAGCATTAAATCCGTGCTACTAATATTGTTTTGTTGAGCCTATTTAATTCAAATTTCGTGTTTTATTTTGGGCTCTAGAATTTCAGTTTCATCAAGCTCCACCATTTTCATTGTGTTCATCGCATTCATCTTCATCTTCAAATCTTAAATAATATCAAGTAAAAACCTCAGAAGAAGAAAACTAATGGTACATTTTTATATTCATTCTTTTTTTACTATTTTTTGTTAGAAATTATCTATTTTATTTTACATTTGTTCATTAAATCGAGTACAAAATAAAATTTTTGTTCGTTATATAAGGTACTCAGTAGAAAAAATTTGCGTGTTCGTTAAATGCGATGTTCATTAAATCGAATGTTCGTTAAATCGGAAAACTACTGTATTCGTTTTCTACAAAGTTTATATATTTACCAAACATGTACTTCTATGCCGAAATATTACTTTTATTTTCACCGAATTTTCTTCTTTTTCCTTTGGAAAAATTTTAATTTTCAGTAAAACGGAAATAACTATCGAAGAGTTTTTGATTAACAAGAAATTTCACAAACATTAAAAAAACATCAAACACTCTATCCACATGTACATATCAAGCGAATTTTGCATCCGAAAATTTCACACAAAATTTCCTAAAAACACAATTCAGCTTTAAAGTTGGAGAGTAAAAAATTATCCAAATAATATCAGCCAAAAGTTTTGAATGAAAATATTATTAAAAATTTTGGAAAGAAAATATTAGTTAAGATTTACAAAAGAAAATATTTTATAAATTTTGAAGGAAAAAAGTAATTCGAAATTTTCAAAAGAAAATTTCATATAAATTTCTTTAAAAAAATTTCATTTAATATTTTTGCAAAAACTTTTCATATATTATTGGAAGAAAATGTCAATCAAAATTTTCCTTCACATAAAATTTTGGAAAAAAAAATATTTTAAAAATTTTCGAAAAGGAGTTTGGTAAGAAATTCGAAAAGATATTAAGAAGATAGTAAAAGTTTTTGCAAGGAAAATTCGCATATTTTTTTTAAATTCAACATAAAATTTTGGACAAAATTGAGACAAAATTTTTAGAAAGAAATATTATTGAAAATTCGCGCAAGAAATTTTTTTAATTTTTATAAGCAAATTTATTAAAAATTTTCATAAAAAATTTATTAAAAAATTTCGTAAGAAAATTTTACAGAATAACATGGAATAACTTCACATGAAATTTACACACAAAAAAAATTGTCATAAAATGTTGGAAAGAAAATACATATCAGATCCACAAAATTGTATTATTTTGCATATAAATTTATCAAGAAAAATTTTACGAAAAAATTTTCATTAAAAGTTTTGAGATCAATCTTTTTAGTATGAATTTCAGTAATAAATTTCTCTTAACTTTATTTAAAATTTCTTTTTGATTTCACATTGAAGTTTTACTAAAAAATAGTTCTGATATGAATTTTAATTGTAAATCTCTGTGGGTGGTTTCAACAACAATTAGCAATTAACACGCGAAAGTCCTACTTAATCCCATTAAAAAATTCCCCTAACAAGTCTTTTCACAAAATTTTTTTGTTACAATTTTCTATAAGAAATTTTTAAGAAAACTATTGACATAATCAACAGGATTTCTTTTATGTTTTTAAATATTTTTATATTCCACAGCATTAAAAGTCAGCGCTAAAAACTGCTTCAAGCAAACGTATACTGTAACAATTTGAAGTTTAATTTATTTCCCGTAAACATTTTAAATATTTTTACCAAAGGAAAATATTTATACACAAAGAAGAAGGAAGAAATCAACACTTCAATCTTTGAAGTTTCTTTCAACACATATGGAACTCAGTTTTGCACCCTGTCACCCCATTTTATTTAGTTGCATTTCGCTTTAGCCGCAAAAGTTTACAAAGCTCCACCGACTACTTTCCTTTTTTTACCCTTTATGGAGTTTTCTGTGTTGAACAACAAAGAGCGAACAAGTTTGATCTAGTTCAAATGTAAAAGTCATTTTAGATAAACAGAATAAAAAACAAACAAACTTAAAATTACGGCGCTGCTGCTGGTGGTGCGACTATTGTTACGAGGGTGATCGCCGAATCATTTGGCCGTAAAAGAAATAATTTAGGGAAAAGTCTCAATTATTATTCTCTCAAGAATATTAGTTTTCAAACTGAAGAATGGGCGATGGAAGAAGAAGGATTGAAATGTTAGATTACGTTCATATATCATTATGCAATATGTTTTAAATATTTGATATTCAATAGTTCCAGAAAAAGTGAAAAAAATAAGATTAACTCGCTCACACCAGAAAGTAGCGTACTCTCGTAGTGCTGGATTACACTAAAAGAAATTATTGATGTAGAATTTGATCATAAAATATTTATAAAACAGTAGATAGTATATCATTTTGAATTAGTTTTTTTTTTGTTAATACTTTTTTTTTTTTTTGCTAAACCGATAACGCTATTGCATTTTTTAATCTGCTTGTTTTTAATGGCGTTTTTCTTTTCTTAAAAAATGCTTTAACATTTTGATGATAAGAAAAAGAAAAAACTAATCGATTTAGCTTAAAAAATCGAACTCTCTTCAGGATTGTCTGCTCTTTTCTAAAGGTGCCTACACACTAGCAATATTATTGTTCAATAAAATCGCCTGTGTGTATATTATATTAGCAGTAGGCACAATATACTGAGCAAAAATCAGAGGTATTTTGATTTATATTGCGCAAAAATAATTATTTTGTAATGTGGCGACAACATTGTACAATAATGCTTTCCCTCCAATCAATATTATCGTTGTATTTCTTTAATTACAAAAAATCACGCAATATTAGTTTTACAATTTGTATAAATTTTGATTTTCACTTTTTCATCGCTACCGATAATATCCGATCACTTAAATTAAATTTTAAACTTTTACAGTCGATAAAAGTGGCATCACTAATAAATTAAATACTTCTCCTGTTAAATTTTGTGTTTGTCCCTCATTCTTTTTGGCGGTTAAGCACAATATATTTGTATGTGTGTGCCTACTTTTATCTTGTTAAAAATATTGAGCAATTTATTGGATAGTGTGTAGCAAAACGACAATAATAAATGTAATAATATTATGTAGTCTATGGGTACCTAAAAAGTTTTGCATTGACTAAAGAACATTAAATTCCCTTTGTCTATCTGCAATACCAATAAAAATATTAATATTATTCTAGAAAAGAAATGCCATAATTCTGCCATGGAAACAACTGAAACAAAGTTCTTTTAGCGAAAGAATATATTTTAAAATAAAGTTATAGTTTAAAAACCAATTACAAATAAAAGCATAACATTAGGCCGGATACTGGTCTAGAAACGCCCTCGTATCTACTCGCATTTAAACTGTCGACAAACGCAATCACTAACATTTCCTAATACAGACAATCCTAATGTAAGCAAATCAAGTACCAAGTACCCAAATGTGAGCAAACACATTACGACTATATGTGGAACATTATTGTTTATTTGGTTCCAAAATTTATTTAAGAAAATGCAGCTTTAAACAAACAACAAATCACTAAAAATGGAACAAATGTCCATTAAAAAACGAGCTAAAAGTTTTAAAAAATATTATGTGTGTATGAGGAAAATAGATAAACATTATTTAGGTTAATCCAGAAAGTTTACAAATAAATGAACGTATCAAATAAACGAAATTGAGTTCGTGATAAACTAAAACACTCTATGGCCACCAACAATTCTACAAACGCCATTTGGATGCTCCATCTGCTGGGGTTCTGAAGAAATGGAATGAAATTTTTCGAAGCGACATAAACAATTGACAAGCAACAAAAATCAAAAGATAAGCCAAACAAATATTTAATGTTTTTATTTGTTTTATGTTTTATTTTTTTTATGTTACTGCAATATCATAAATAGGCCATGAAGAGGGGGACGCTATATTAGGGGAGGAGGTGGGAAAACATAGATGAATGAAATAAAATGAACTTCAACAAAGTTCTCGAACATAATCCGCTATAGAAATTAAATAAAAATAAAAATATATACAATGTACATTTAATATCTCTTTTCAAATCATTTTGGTTTATTAGAGCTTCGACAAATAGTTTTTAAAATTATTAATAAATGAGTTATTTTCAAAGGCGAGAATATTTGATTTAAATTTTCTGCAGATAATTTCACTAGAATTTTTTTGGAGTCTAAGAGACAATTTCACCAATATTTTCAGTAGAAACTTTCGGAGAAATTTTATATAGAAACTTAAAAAAATTCAAAGATTTTCTAATACAAATTACACTAAAATTCTCTAGAGATAATTTAACAAATGTTATCAATTAAAAATTTTGCTAAAATTTTGAGCTAAAAATTTTACTGAAATTTTGTAAAGAACATTTTAGAAAAAATGTCTTGAGCAACTTGCTAAAATTTTTAGAGGCGATTTCACTATTATTAAAAAATAATATAATATATAAAAAACTTATGTATATAAAATTTCTGAAAATAAATTTACTAAAATTCACACAGAAAATTTTACTAAAATTTTCAAAAAAACCATTTCACTAAAATATTTCAAAAATATGTTACTAACTTTCTAAAGAAATTTTCATAAAAAAATTCTCACCTATATTTTCAATAGAAAATTTCACTAAAATTTTATGCAGAATTATTGTACTCAAATTTTCAATGAAAATTTCCCATAGGCTTTTTTACTCGCATTTTTTCAAAGAAAATTTAACTAAGATTTTGCGAAGAAAGTTCCACTAAAATTTTCTAGAGAAAATTTCAATAGAATTAAAAAAATTTCACTAAAATTTTCCAGAAAAAATTCCACTAAAATTTTCTACAGAAAATTAAAAAAAAATATTTCACTAAAATTTTTTCTACAAAAAATTTCACTAAAATTTTCTAGAAAAAATTCCACTAAAATTTTCTACACAAAATTTTCCAAAAAAAAATATTTCACTAAAATTTTTTCTAAAAAAAAAATTTCAATAAAAATTTCTAGAAAAAATTCCACTAAAATTTTCCAGAGAAAACTTCACTAAAATTTTGCAAAAAAAATTGCATAAGTTTTTCTGCAGAAAATTTCACAAAAAATTTTTTACAGAAAATTTCAATAAAATTTTCTAGAGAAAAATTTTCCAGAAAAAATTTCGCTAATATTTTGTGCAGAAACTCACAAAAATATTTACCTAATGTGTACTTATGATTTGATTAGCGCCAATACAAGCTAAGCCAACAGCACACAATAATTTTTTTATTAAAATTTCTTAGTGAAATTTTCGTTAAAATGTTTAGTAAAAATTTTACTTTAATAATTGAAAGTTTCTCTACAATTCAGGAATTGTAAGGAGTGTAGCAAATTATTATGCTAACAGAAATATGCATTAGTACATGTATGTATGTGAAAATAAATGTGCTTAGTTATGTTTTTTTTTTTAAATATGGTATGTTTATACAAAAGCTAACATATCGAGAGCTTATATTCAAAAGCCTCTATCTTAAAAAACGTAGTTTTTCAGGGGAGCAAAAAAACCGTTTATTTTCGTTATTTCGAAGAAAATGAAAATTGTATATTCTAAGATATTTATTTAAACTGACTAATTTAATTACTTGACAAGCAATTTGTTTATATTTGCATCACCGGCCATTTTATGGAAGATAGAGGATTTTCTTATTTGAAAATACTTAACGTGTATAAAAAGATAGCGGGTTTTGCATAGTAAAATAAAATATTTATTAATGAATTCAAAGTTCTTATTGATATACATATTTATATATTAGTAAAATAACCACCAAGTCCAAAAATCTTAATAATATAAGCAAGTAGTTATACATATTTGTACATTGGATATAACTTTTTTTTAGAATATCAAAACAAAAAATAGCTCAAATATGAAATTTCATTATTATTTAGAGATGGTAAGAGATTTTTACGCAATATATTATAATGGAATAAAAATTAAAGTGATAAAAAGTTCAAATATTGTGGAATAATTTATGTTCTAAGTTTTTCAATCAATTTTCAAATTATTATAGATATAATGGTATTCTTGTGGAATCACTGTTTTCAAGTCTTGTAAATTTTTTCCATTTGTTTGAAGATATTGCAAGTGGAGCAGAATATAAAGGTTTTGGTTCTATATGGAAAGAGTATGGTTTAATGCGACTAGGTAGATTAACATGGTTTTGATCAAAGTTTACTTTATATTTAACACTGCCATTTGGAAGATATAACAGGGATCTTAAGTCAGATACTGTATGATCATTTCTAACACGACCTAGTCTTATAGATGAAATACGTAGAATCTTATCATTTTTATAGTTTTTAAAAAAATCATAATTTAAATATACAGCATCAAATGGTTTTTTAATAATTTTATTTTTGACTTTAACAGTTTTTCTGGCCTCTTTAGTAACTCTAATGTAATCATGTGGCAAGTAAATTGATTGATTTTTCAATCTGATCTCAATTTTTGCATGGGCACTATCACACTCCATTTGTGTATGACCTTTTTCTAAAAATTTTTGTTCAACGACTTTTTGATATTTAACTGCGAAATTTGATAAGGCGTTTGACAAATAATGGTTTTTTCTTTGTCTACTATTTATTTAAATTAATAGAATTAAAATTGCAAGTAGTTTCCTGAAAAAAATAGTAAATTCATCGGAGAGATAGAGGGTTTTGTTTTCAAAAAAAACTACGTGTGTAAGATAGAGAAAAAAAACAAATGACAATAAAATGTCAAATTTAATTTTTTTTAATTCCTGATTGGTACCATAGATGAGTCTGGTTTTACAGAATATTTTACCATCAAAAAGCCATTTTCGTAAAAATTGAAGATAGAGGGTTTTGAATATAAGCTCTCGATATACAATATGAGAATTCCACCATGTTATCATGCATGCTTAGAATGTCTTAATACAAGGTTCACACAAGGCAATATCGAATGTCGAGTATGTAACTCGTCTATTTTTCTTTTTCGTTTGGAATGTTTCCGAAATAATAAATTTTAATATTAATTTTAATATTATATTGTTTGTTGTTGGCTTAGCTAGGTATATGCCTGCATTTCATTGGCGCTAACCAAATCATCAGTACCCTTTAGCCAAATCATGATTGAAAGCATTCAAACCTTGTATACTTAAGCCACAGACTACAAACAATATATGAGAATTCAAACAGAACTCAATCATATTTTTCTATTTGTAATCAACAAAAACACAAAAGTATAAATACATAGCTTTAGAATGCTTTTGTACAATCACAACACAACACACAATTATAATTGATAAAGGCGTAAAAAGAAAAAACAGAAAGACGCAAGTCAATTATAATTGTTTGTTGTGTTGTGATTGTACAAAAGCATTCTAAAGGCCTCATTAGTCTTGACTTTTACTTTCTGTTCCGTTCTGTGCCGTTCTGCTTTTAAATTTTTGTAGTTAGAAGTTCCGTAAAAACGTATCAGCTGTTTCTGACAACAAAGAATAAAATTAAAACCGCGCGCAATTTAAAGTAATTTAAAGTAAATTATAATAAATATAAACGTGCAAAATGGACAATAGCTACCCAGATTCAGATATTGATGACGTGTTTGTAGCAACAAGCTTTTTAAACTTGTGCAAAATGTACAACAATATAAAAATGAGGAAAACTCAACGCCACCGAAGATGGTACGCCCGACCTATCAATAGGGACTGGTCATCATCTGGCTATCATCGAAAAGTTTTTCAAAAAATTAAGGATATTGATGACGAACATTTCTTTCTTCATACCCGAATGACTAATAATGTGTATGAGCTATTGTTATCAATAGTTAAGAGTTCTCTAAGAAAGTCTGGACAACGCATATTACCCGATGAGAGGCTTTCTATAACACTACTGTAAGTTTTACATCAAATAAAATTTAATTACATAAGCACATATGTATGTCGTACAGGTATTTAGGACATGGAGGTTCCATTCAGTCGATTGCTTGGAGCCACAAATTGGGTAAAACTCCAGTTCGAAACATCATACTGGAGACGTGTGATGTATTGTGGCGTTTGCTATCTCCTATTTATGTAAGTGAACCGACAACCGCTCAATACGTTGATATCGAAAAAGAATTCCAACATAAATGGGATATTCCAAATTGCGTGGGAGCAACTGATGGCAAGCACATAGCTTTGAAATGTCCTCCGAATTCAGGATCAATGTTCTTCAATTACAAGAAATTTTTTAGCATTGTACTGATGGGTGCTTGTGATGCTAATTACACATTCATCGCTGCAAGCGTAGGAAGCTATGGTTGTCAAAGTGATGGTGGTAATTTAGAAACAAATATTTGTATAAGAATTCTTATACAAAAGTTTGTATAAGAATTCAAAAACTAACTAACAAATGTTGATTTTCTATTTGAAGGAATTTTTCGTACATGTCCTTTTGGACAATCAATCGTGAACAAAACAGTCCCTGTGCCACGACCGAAGCCATTATCATTATTATCTTCCGCCTCGTTTCCTCATTTTTTTGTGGGTGATGCAGCTTTTCCCCTAGGGCGCGAAGGGTAATAGAAAATACCTTTGGTATTTTAGCTGCTCGTTGGAGAGTACTTTTAACTACTCTAGAATGGTCACCTGACAACTGTGAGGCCATTGTATTAGCATGCATAGCTCTGCACAATTTCATTATGCTAAACGATCAGAAACGCTGGTATTGTCCAGCAAATTTTATAGACCGTGAAGCAAATGGCACTGTACATGAAGGAGAATGGCGTGCGGAAATTGGTGCAAATGGTAGTCGTCCACTAAGATCAATTACAACACAGCTACGTAGGTCTTCAGATACTGCTGTCAATTTGAGAGATCAACTGGCAAATTATTTTTGCAATGAAGACGCTATCAACAATCAAAATATAGATCTGTAGATCACTATTAATTAAACCAAATATTAATTAAAACTATTTATTTTATATGTTTTTAAACAATATGAAATAAATATGAATATTTATTTACTTTAAACAAATTTATTCCAATAAATTCTTATTACTAATTGTAAAATTGTTTGGCCCGATCGGCTTGGTTCCCTGAAACAAGCAGCTGTTTCTTGCTGTCACTTAGAACCAATTAGCGTATTAAGAAATAAAAAAGTTTATATATTTAATTTATTAAATTATCTTGATTCTATTTCCTGTGCTCTTTATTCAGTTCTAAACGAATATTTCCGTAGAAGTTTTCTAAAGAAAAATAATATATTGCATATAAACTAGAAATTGTTAATTTTTGTATAAAAAACTAGAGATTTCCAGCTACAAAATTATTTTAAACGGATTATATATAGTGTGTGTTTATAAATTTAACAACTAAAAAAAGTTTCAAATCTAAAAATAAAAAAGTACCAAAAAATTGCTACAGCGCCAAATTTGCATTCATCATTCGTACAACCCATCACTGTCTACATTTGTCACGTAAGAACGTAATGAAATTCTATTTTCAACAGGTTCAGACGTTACAACAACGTGACACTGACAGTCGGCTAAGCGTTTGCATACATTCTCATATAACAGAAACGATCAGCTGATTCGGCAACATTTACATTTCTACATTTACGGTCGGCTAAATGGGCCTTAAGTAAAATTCAGTTTTCAGCAGAATAGTCCGGAACGGAACAGAACGGCAAAGAAAAAACTAATCATATACACACATTCTCCATTTAACAGAAAACAATCAGCTGATTCGGAACAGAACAGAAAGCAAAGACTAATTGTACCTTAAAGCTATGTATTTATACTTTTGTGTTTTTGTTGATTACAAATAAAAAAATATGATTGAGTTCTGTTTGAATTCTCATATATTGTTTGTAGTCTGTGGCTTAAGTATACAAGGTTTGAATGCTTTCAATCATGATTTGGCTAAAGGGTACTGATGATTTGGTTAGCGCCAATGAAATGCAGGCATATACCTAGCTAAGCCAACAACAAACAATATAATATTAAAATGGTTATTTTGGAGAATATCTCGAATAACGAATTTGATAAATATTTTAATATTAAGTTTGCAAAAACGTTTACAGATACAATTGATTCATGAAGGAAGAATGAAGGTGACTGTAGTTGTGGAAATACGTCTGAATTTTAGTAAGTTATACTCGCAATACGAGTATATCAAAAAAATGCGATATATTTGAAAAACATATTTAACTAAACACTCATAATACTATCTGGTTGCAATAACTCATCGTTTTTAATTTATTTTTTTTAAATGAATCTGTAAAAAATTAAGTGTTTAGTAACTTAAATGTAACAAACAATTATGGTTAATTTTAAAAATGTAGGCATACACACACACACACTCGTATACACGATGGAATGGAAAAAATACATGGGTCCCAAAAAAAAAATTCATTCGTCTAATTTGATGTATTAATCTGATAAAAATGTTTTCGTTTATTTGTTTAAAAACGCGTTATTTATTTTACAAAAAAAAGATCCAAAGATGCTGCTTAACTCTCTCAAGTGTCGAAAAGATTTTGAAGTGGACACTTGAGAAGCGTGTGAGTGACTCTGTTTGTTAACGCATTGGAAAAGCGTTCACATAAAAAGTTGAACGATTAAGTGGGTAAAATTAATTTTTTTTATTAAGAAGGACAGCGTTCAATTGACAGCATTATTAAAAGAATGGTTTAACGTATATTGTTGATTGTGTCTGTTTGATGTTACAGGAAATGGAGAAAAGAAATGGGGTTGTTAAAGTCGAATATGAAATTTTTTATTAGACGTTTAAATTACTCCTTATGATTGAGGAAACTGGTAATAGTGTACCACGAATTTATTTTAAAGAGTGATTTTTTCTGAAACTGGAAGAACTAAAGAAGACTTCATTACTCCAATTACGGAATCTAACCAAAAAACGAATTTTGGTGTCGGATTAAGTTTTTTTTGTGCATCCCTAACGCTCGTATATTTTTTTGGACCAAAAACAGTACATTTCACTGAAATTTTTAAAAAAAGCAGTAAATCGATTATGATAAACAGTACTTTTCGCAGTATATATTTTATTCAATACTAGCGGCCCCGTTGCCTGCTTCGCACGGCAAAACAAAATAAGAAAAGAAACACACTTGTTTTTAATAAAGTTGGTTTTGTTCCCAAAAACACACTCACTTCACATACGCACCGCACACACATGCGTTATCGGATTTTAACCAAACTTCATATAAACCATATATGGGCCACTGCCTACGTAGTGTATAAGTTTGGTTGAAATCGCTCGACGCGTTTATGATTAGTTCGGCGACGTACATATACGGACTTATTTTTATATATATAGATATGTATAAAAAAAATTAACAATCATTTCCATCATCTGAATCATTTCCATCAGAATCAGCTTTTGTGGTTGTTTTGTATTTGTCGTTAAAGTTAATCCTTAAGGTAGCCTGAATTTTAAATAGATTTAAAAAATATTTGTATATGTTGCCAGTGTCCCATAGTCAGAATGGAACTACAATGCGTAACAGATCTATGAATGCGAGATTTGCAGTATTAGACCTTCGGGTTGTTTCAACATAAATAAGTACATGGACATAAATATATTAAATGCTCTGAACTAATATAAAGAATGATTGATGTATTATGAAACATTTTGTCAAAAAGAACTTTCACAAAACCATTTAAAAGTCATATCACATTTAAATAGTTTTCTTCATGAGCATTCGGCTAATAGTCGCGATTAAGCCGCAGCCACATGTTTCACGAACATCTAAGCCACTACCAATTTTAGTAACTACTACTATCGGCTAAAATATGTTACACGACTTATTGCCTTATTTCAATAGGATCCACTGCATATGGCTGATAACACGTTCTAATTAGATTTATGCTGCTCAGCTCCGAGCTAGTTCAATTGAACGATTCAGTAAACTGCACGAAGTGAGCACTCATTATCTTTTAATCAGTGCTGCCACAGCTGCCACAACCATAGAAGTTTTATAACCAAAATTTTTAAGTACGTATGGTTCCAGGCGTGACGATTCCACATCATTGGTGATTTGCTACCATCCTTATTATTTTCTGTAATAAATTTGCATTTGTATTCGGTGTTTATCTGATACAAATTCATTGCAAATAAAATTACTTTATCGATCTTTAACTTTATGTGGATGAATATCTCAAAAAATAATTAAACGCTTTTTATATTAAATTACAATAACTTTTTTTCTTCAATTGAAGTTTTGAACTGAAGCTAAAAAATTGAACTCATATGAACATTTGAAGATTCTTGCAATGTTGCATTAATGCGAGTACCTTGTCAAATATGCCTTGTGCCAGTGATTGTTATAAACTGAGCAAAAGATATCACCTGAGCAATAGAGAAGTCAATTGAGAAGCTCATGCAACTAAGCTACTGAACGAATGGAAAGAACTAGTTCAATTAAATGAGCGGAACTGAGAAGAGCAGTCAGCTCAGTGAGATAAAATATACAATTCTAGTTTTAATACACAAGCAAGTTCTGTGTCCTTTATAAAAACATGAGGCTTTATCTTGAACAAATTGCTTATTAATGTTGTTATTGGAAATATTTTGATGATCTTCAAATTTTAAAGGAAGACTTCAAAGGAAAATATATACACGAATAATATGCAGAAATAGTTCAATTCAAGTCACAGCATCCAGACTTAACAAAAGGGCATTCTAATGTTGCAAATACTACAAAATAAATTAATAAATCTGTGGCGAAAATTGCAAGTAGATTTAAATACATGTGGACATTTGAGTCCACAAAAAAGCACAGTCTATTATTATAATAAAAATGATGAATAAAATATTTTGTAGCACAAAATTAAATTCATTATTCGTGACATCATCCAAAAATAATTATTAAAAAAATTTATTTTTTGTTGAATGGTTTTCAAATATGATTGGGCAAGCGTCAATGAACTCCCGCCATTTACTCAGTTAAACCAATAACAAACAATAAAAAAACATTTTTATAAAAAATAAATTAGTCGTCCGTTTCCTTTGACTACCTTTTTGCGTCGAGATGTTTTCGTCAAATATGGCATTTAACTTGCAGCCCTACCAAGTATTTATGAATTTTTTTGCCACTTATTTGCAAATACAACTCTGTCATCATATCGATCGATTTGCGCAGCACGATTTGACTTTCGATTTGGAAATTGCATTCGAACGCTTTTACTTTTGTAATCGAAATACGAAGTAGAACCATTGTTCTTGAGCCCAAGGTCTCTGAAATTCAGCTTTATAATTGTCACAACATTTAAAATATAAATAGAACAAAGTCAATTTACATTTGAAATGACTTTGACACTTTTATGGAATTCAAGGATGGATTATAGAAATAGTCCCATTTGCAATTTCAAACACGATTTCTACTAAAACTTAAAATTGGGACGAGTCGATAAATTTTAATCAAGCAATACCGTCAACGCCATTATATACCGCCAGCCATTGCTGAAATTCAACCGGCAGTGCTATTGAAAATTGAAGCTGAACATGCAATGACTTTCCATGCTTTTGAATGATGTCACGTTCCAAGCACAATAGCTCATAGGGACTTTATAAATAAAAATAGAATTCCATTAATACCCGCTCTTAAGAGATTAAATTCTTAAAAAATTTTCAAAAAAAATCTTCACCACAATTGAATAAGTAAATGCTTGCAGTTTTGAATAAAATCACTTTGTGAAAAAATAAATTTTATTTATAGAATATTATCACAGGGTACTGCATGAAAGTTGTGGGAGGGCAAAGCCAGCAAATGAATATTACAAACCAGCTAAAACTACAATATTAGAAAAAGGAAAAAAGAAATCAAATTGGAAAATAGTGTAAGAAAATTTTTAAACTTGTTTTAAAATTTTTTATTTAAAAAATTATTTAAAAATTTTGTTAAGCTTCGATAGACGAACCATTAAAAGAAAAGATTAAGATGCAGAAGTAGTGCAAAATTTAGATTAGTTTCAATGATTTTTGCATAGGATCGTCATTGCAGAACGTTATCTTTTTTGATTCCTATTCACCGATTTGGAAGCTATCTTCATTATATTAAAAAAACATACCTGTTTTGTTTTTTTTATTTCTTTGCAAAGAAAATAATTTTTATTAGAGTTGGCTATTTGTCCTTTGTACCTTTCCGAAAGATATTATTGTGTTCATGTACGTATATTCAAACACATAAATATATTTGTTGTTAAATAAAATATATTTCCAACTCAAACTTAACAGATTGTTAAAAAAATTCATATTTTTATCAAAATTTGTTCGACCTGACTTCCTAGGAAATTGAAAAAATGCACTATGGGTTTTTCGAAATTAATAATAAAGGCGTTCGTTCCTTGAGAATGACTTCAACTTTCTTCACTGGGACAATTACTTATTGTATTCACAATTATTCCTACCACTTTTACGTCATTTTATATTTTTTCAAAGTTTTGTTTCTTTTAAATTGCCATTACAAGCAGCGTGATATCGTGATAAAATCATACATTTTACAACAACATGTCATATGCAATGAATACGTGTATATTGGCACATCCGTTTTCAATTGATGAGGAACGTAACAAAACTAACAACATGTCACAAAGGATTTACAAGACATGATGTCTAGCGCTTCCGTGTTTTATTTATTATTTTCAATAAAATCGAAAGCAAGAGAAATCATGTTTAAAATTAGTAGAACGAAAAATTTGTATAACAAATGGAAAAGAATTTTAAGAAACAAGGGGAACACATGTTGCAAATTCAATAAAATAATTATGGGATTTTTTCTAACGAAGATTTTTAGTTTGATATACATCAAGCTTCTGAACAGAGATGGGAGTAGGAGACTGAATTAAATTGAAAAAAAAAATTATTTTGCACAATTTTTCACCAACTTAATGATAAAAAAGCTATTTCGTCACTATCACTAAGAAAATGTAGTGGTAGTACCAATTTTTTTCACAATCATTAAATGCAAATTTAGTGCAAAAATCTGCACTGCGCTCAATTAGTGCAAAACTTGAGGCAGCGCTAAAGCAAAAAATCGTATTTAAATATATACTCAGTACACTTTAGAATAATTAGAGAAAATGAAATTATTGAAATCAAATTCAAATAATAATTTTAAAAATATACACATGTATGTATATTAAAAAAATTTGTAATATATACACAAGGACCTTCAATACTAGTACAAAAGGATGGGATACGAAAGTAACTAGATAACTTTCTATTTGACGCTGAGAGTAGCTTGTGTTGCCTTAATAAGTTTCGCCTAATCAAGCTTTCGTTTTCGTGATACAGAACGCCGTTGCCTTTTTTTTAGCGGAATGGTTGACGACGGCCCTCGAATATATAAATTAAGTGATTTTAATTTCAAAATGCTGGTTTAGCTGAGAGAAAATAATTTCTAGAAGTTTTTCTATTTTGTTTTCCATGTAGTTCTTTTTTGTTATTTTTGATTTACGATATTCTTTTACCCAATTGCGTCATTTCTAACCAAGTATTTGTTTTAAGCTTTGAATTAGTACACAAAAACAACCATAAATTAATTTTGAAATTTAGTGCAAGATTTCTATGTTGCACTAACACTAATGAAGAAAAAAGCTAAAATAAACGGAAGATTCCTTTTTGAACATTTTTTTAATATCATTCTCGCTAGTGTTTAGTGAGGCTGCTTATTTTCAATTCACCACTAATCATCAACAAAAATTTATGCAATAATTTCGCACTATCACTAAGTATTAGCGGCAACTACGAAGTTAGTGCACTCACTACCTTTCATTTATTCTTCCTAATAATTGCGGTAAATAACCGACCGACTTCTGTCCAATCGAGCCAATGGAACAGATTAAAAAACCAAAGCAACTATGGGTTAGTTTAGAACGCAGTATTATCCTATTCGAATTTATATTTTACTCCCACGAAAGCTTAAAATACCTTCATAAATGGCAGAGTTATACTATAATCATGAAATCAAACTGCAAGTTACATTTTGGAATAATTTTTTTTCACAATCGGTCCGATGAAAGAGGAGTTATGCGATTTAAAAAAAAATAATGGGACCAATTTACAAGCAAACCCTTTTAAAAAATAAAATGAAATAAATGGAGGAATACGGGCAAATTGTACCTTCGATTTAAAAAAAAATATATCGGAGCCTTTCAAACAAAAAAGAAATTCCTAAAAATCGATTCACAAACAATAAAGTTATGCGTGTGCAAACATTAAAATAAAAGTAAAAAAATATACGCACGAAGTGTAGACGTCGTCCTCTGTTGAAGTGGTTTAAAATGATCTTTGACTTGTTGACATGAACAGGATGTGTCCATACACAGTGGCCACTTTTTTTATAACTCTAATCCACAATTTTAGCTTTCGTCTAACAAAAATTTTCGATTTCAAAACTTTCTACTAGAAACTAGTAACTTTAAACAGTTCTTATGCATCAGGCTTAAACAATTTTATTCCCTAAAAGAGGTTCCATATTAAAAATCGGCAAAACAGGGGATACCTTTAATACCTTTAATACAAAATATGACTATAACAGGCAAATTTAATAGATAAGAAAAGGATACAAAATATATTATGAATTTTCTATTATTTCAAAAGTTTATTTTTTAAACAACTTAACGCTGTCGATGACGATCGAAATTTTTAATAAAACCATTGAATTCCGATCAGTGTGAAAACTGCCTCAGATTGCATGCTAAGAGTTTTTTTCTATAAATTTTCTACTCTACCATAGAATTCTTTACGATTTCCATATAAGAAAAAGTCATAACAAAAACTCTATAAAAACTAATAAACATTTTCTATAGAAACTGAAGTTATAAGGCCACTATTTTCTCACAGGGAATTGTAATGAAACAAAAAATAAAAGTTACAAATTAAGAACATTTCGAAGTTATTCTCTCACGTGTATGAGTATGTGAATGCATTTATCGTATAAAATTAGTCCATCATAATCAAATTTCAAATACTGTTTTCAAACAATTTTACATGACAATGAAAAACGAGCTGGTAAATAAACAACTCCAATCCATCAAAATTTGGAAATTATTTTATCTAAAACACACAATAACATCTAATAAACCATTTGTTGTTTTTTTTTTTTCCTTCAAATAATTTCATTTCCAGACCTTAAGTGAATATTTTTTTTAACAATCAACAAACAAAACTTAACAGCAAAGCTTAAATAGAAAACATGGTTGCTGGTGATAAGAACTCAAAACTAATACATGACTGTCTGTCATTTTTCTAAAACTGACAAAGAAGCAACAACAAATACCGGGCACGCACTGATAACAGCTGCATTTGAGGTAATAAAAATTAGATGCATAACAAGAACCGCCAAAGGTTTCAAACTCTTTGTCTCTTAATTTATGTGCGTAGGATTTCCCCCTTCTTTCTGCTGCTTCACAATCCCAAAAATTCTTATCTCCCACAATAAGATCTCTTCAAAAAGAAGTCGTTATAAAAATTATTGATCGTGCATTCGTTTACCATTGAATGTTTGAGAATTAACTGCCACTCAAGTAGTGTAACGAAATAAGAGGGATAGAAAAGGAGAGACTGATTGAAAGAAATGGAAACATTGGAATAGTTTTCTATGGCTCTATGCATTTAACCGTAAATAAACACAAAGCTAATAGTTCAAATTGTTGATGACCCTTTTATTTCCATTTCGTTTAATCCGTGGCGACCTCATTTCCTGTAGACATACAATTCAATTGCATTTCTTCATTTTTTATAGTTCTTTATAATTCTTTTTATGTATTTTATGAATTTAATTATTTATTAGTCATTATTCCTCAATTTTATTTAATAGCGGGTAAAGTAGAAAATTCAACCATTAATCGTTTGAGATGACATTTGTTATTGCAAAGGGAACATAAATATTGTTCAACGTACAGTGTGAAAAACAGTGATTAATTTTGAAAATATGTTATTACGAATTAGAAAAGTATTCAGCTGAAGACGACAATGAAAAATTGCGCCATTACTAAAAGTAACTTTAATTAATAAGAACCTTTCATAAGAAGTACTATTATAAAAAGTAGCTTTTATAATGCACTTTCTATACAACGTGCTTTTTAAAAGAAGTAACTTTTATAAAAAGAACCTTTTATTAACAATTCATTTTACAAAAAGTACCTTTTGTAATAAGTACCTTTTATAAAGAGTACCTTTTATAAAAAGAACGTTCTATAAAAAGTACCTGTAATGAAAAGCATTCTTTATAAAAAGTACATTTTATAAAGAGTACCTTTTATAAAAAGTACATTTAACAAAAAGTACCCTTTATAAACTGTCTAATAATAAATTTTCTTTATAAAAAGTTCCTCTTACAAAGTACCTTGTATAAAAAAATCCTTTTGTAAAAAATACCTTTTATAAAAAGTACCTTTTATAACAAGTACGTTTTAAAAAAGTACCTTTTATAAAAAGCACATTTTATAAAAAGTACCGCGATAAACATTTTAATAAAATTCTTTCCACCTCTTATGTTAAAAATGTCATTTATGTTAAAAATGTCAAGGCATGTGTCTATTATTATTCATCCCTATCTTAAATTAAAAAAAGAACATTCCAAGTATTTATTAAAAAAAATCAAAAACTTGAAAATCATAATATACATACAATCTTTTTTAATCTCACCTAAAGTATTTAAAGCACGATTATTATTTGTGTCCAAAAATGGATTTATTAGGCAAAAACAAAGAAATATGATGTTAATAAAATATGTAAATAACGAATGTAAGGGTTTATTTTGGTAAACATTCATAAAAAATCATACAAAATATATAATCATAAATATCTGATATATGTACATATATTGTAAAAAATATAGATTAAAATAATAATCTCCTTTTCTTCTCTAATATTAAAAATAAAAAGAAGTTTAGTAAATTTTAATGTTTTTTTATAATAAGAGAAAAACCATAGATAACGAAAAATTTAAGTATGTGCTTATACATGGTCATAAATGCTTTTAAAATCCATACACTCAATTGAAATTAAATATTAAATTCACATTCTGAAATTTTATAGCATGTTATAAAATGTTTTTTTGCATGCAATAAAAAAGACACATTCCACCCATATGCCCATGTATGAGTATAATTTGTGTATTTTGTCTTTTGTTTATAAATGAGTTCATCAAAAGAGTACAAAATAATAACCAATACTATTTACCGTAAGAGACTGAGAGAGAACCCTGAAGTGAGTACAATTATATTGAATTTCTTTTGAAGTAAATTGGGCTCGTTTTAGTGTGTGTGTGTGTCTTGTGCTAAATTTAGCTTTTTCCCTTAAGTGATGGCTGTTGTTACACATACTTTCGTATTTATTTAATTAATTATTTGCAAGGGCAGTATGTGCCCGGGTAGCTCAGTCGGTAGAGCATTGGACTTTTAATCCAAGGGTCCAGGGTTCAAGTCCCTGCTCGGGCGACGAATTTTTTTAAATTTATTTTTCTACTAAAAAAAAATTAGTATACATAAGTATTATACATATGTAGATATACGAGTATTTAGATTTAAAAAAATTTTATTAATATCTTCTTTACATCACAGCCTATTAGGATCGCCATTTTGTGTGAATTTGTTTCACACAAATGTTTCGCGCAAATATGTAAGTGCATGAGCTCAGTTTAAAGCGGTTTAGAGCCTTATAATAGAAAACTCATTTTACTAACGCTTCATAAACCAAAATTAATTTATAAACAAAATTTTTCTACAGCAACTGGAGTTTATTGTTTGTGTTCCAAGACTTTTTTTAACAATAGATTAAAAAAACACAAGATTTTTTCAAATATATAAACAATTTGAAAAGCGATCTTATTTTAGTTTAATGTAAGTCTAGTGATCAGGCATAATCACAAAGTATATATAGTATGTATATTTTTTTCATCTACGTAAGTCCTCGTTATCCTTAAGGTAAATATATAATTTGGGTTTCTAATTTTTTTAAAATGATATATACAAACATATCTATGTACATACTTATATTGCCCTTTATAAATATTTGGCATTGTAGCAATTTTTTCGAGCTTTTTCATTACACGATAAAAGACTATTTTTCAAACCGTTTACTTGGCAATCAAATAGTGAAAGTGATACAAGTCATTCGCATTTCGCATTTGGATGAAAAATTTCTTTAGTCAACAGTTGCAATCATCTTTAAAAACAAAATGTCGTTGGCCATGCAGGTCATTCCTACAACTTCCTTCATATATAGAGCCAAGGATTATCGTAACTAAAAATTATTTTGAAACATACTAAAGCGATATAACAGATTTCGATATCATTATCTTTCCAACCAATTTACCGATTTAGATGATATGAAATACGGCATTGGACGCAGTTTTAAACGCACAAAGAATGACCGGATTCAAAGAAGTTGTGGAACGATAATTTTCCTAACTATGCAAAAACACTGTTTTCGAAAGTTTTCTACAACGATGGAAGTATCTCTTTATCGAATAAACAGATTTAGAGAAAAATTGGTGGTATCCGAAGCGGCATCTCATATTATGAAACATTAATGTTCAACCGCAACACTGAAAAGTTTTTGCGCTATTTCACAGCCGTGGACGAAAGGTGGATCCATCGCAGTACGCCAAAGACCGGGCAGCAGTAAAACAGGGGGTTTCTCGGGGTGATTTGACGGAGATTTGAAAAAAAAAACAGCAGCACTTGCCAAGAAAAATGTTTTTTTTTTTACCAGAACAACGCGAAATTCTATGAAGCTATGTTGAAAAATAAAATGATTTCTTATCCAAAAACCTGTATTTCATTCAAAAAATCAAAGACTTACTAAGCCACCCTCGTATCTTTATGCCAAACACACATTGTACTTAATGAGCAGCCTGGCAAAAGATAACAAAAGTAAAATAAAAATTCTTAATTCATCATTTTCTTAATATTTCTATTACAATTATTTTTAACGATGAGTATCCATATCCGATCTTCAGGATATTTGTTTTCTTTATATTTATTCTAATGGCTAAACTGATATTAAATTTGAAAAAAATAACATAAAATCTAGAGCTGAGTTCTAAATATCGTCTTAAAAATTTTAACTGCATTTATATTTATAATTTATTTAACTCAATTGCTCAGGTTATTTGTTCAAGTAACGATGCCTAACAATGTAATAACCATAATTAATTTAATAAAACGTTGTTAAAAGTAAAATAATTAATTCAAGCAGAAAATGTCATTATTTTCACTCTTAAGCCCCACAAACAACCAGAGATTTTTTTCTATTCATATTTCCTTGCAAAATTATTATTATTGGTAAGAAAATTTATAAAGACCAAAACACAACGGCAGACCATGGGAAATTGCCAAAAGCTATATAAACTAAATAAAGCATTTAATAGCATCATAGTGTTCGTACAAATGGCTGGAAACGCTACGAGCTTTTTATAAAAATATTTCATTCATGTTGAAATCAAATATTAACAAAATCGATTAAAACAAACACAAATTGACTGAAGAAACCTAGAGTCAAAATTGAGACTGATGAAACAAACAACAGAAACACAGGCGAGTTAATAAATGTGTCAAGTTTGAAAGAAATACTTGTATGCAGAAAATGTTCGTTATGGCAATAGGGAAAGGAAGAGAAGTAAGATTTCATTAATATTTCGATTGGCGAGACTCAATGGAGAAAAAGGATTTAAAAGCCAATATTACAACAACTTTTTCTATATTAGTTTGTCGAACTAAAATTATCAATATTTGATATTTCTTAATTCCAAAAATAGTTCCTTTCAGTTATTATTCTTTCAATTACATTTATAATATATATATAAATGTAATTGAAAGAATAATAACTGTAGTATATATACTTAAATATAGTATAAAATTTTATTGCAGAACTAAATTTTTCCGAAAAATTTACGTTTAAATTTTATTTAAAGGCCAATATGAAAAACGTTTGTCATACATTTTATGTATGTGAAGATAAATTCTTAAATCTATAATCCTAGACACAAACCAGTTGTCATTATAGGGTTCTGTTAAACGAATAACAGAGCGCTGTGAAATATGACAAATGTAGGAGTACGTATTCCAAGTAGAATTACGCTTATATTGGTGGGCAAAGTCGATAATAAATATACCACACATGTTCCTTGTTGCATACACTTTTTCACATTAAAAAATTTTTGAATTCTTCAAAGGATTATTAGGGATTACAGAAAAACGGAGAAAAATGGCCGAAATAATTGATGTTATTTAAAGACTTAGTGCTCCCTCATGATCCCCAATTTAGCAGAATACCCAACAAAGCGTTTTTTTTTTTCGAAAAAAAAATCAGTTTTCCCTCTATCGTAAGAGAGTCAAGTTTTTATATAAAAGATTTTATATTTGATCAACAAAAATGGAATTCAAAGATTTTTATTTATTTATCTCATCGCTGTTAACAGACAAAAAAAAATTTATATACTGAAACATAATTTTTTTATTGTGGCATACCTTCCCTTTTCTTTACTGAGTGAGACGAAATCATATTTGAAATATAATTAACCATCAAATGATTATGGGTTGTACGAAATACTACAACAAAAATAAAAACAAGCAAACAATAATGATTTGAACTTCAGGTTTATAGGTAAAGGTTTATTGAATGAAATTTAATAACGAAAACATTCTCGTATCACACAGGGTGTAACGAAATTTTTTAAATAAAGGAAAAAAATTAAAGTACGTATTAAGCGGAAAGTCAGACAGAGAGCAGTGCTGATCTTGAACTACTTGCTTAGTCTTTAGGTAAGGAAAATTATCTATAAGAACTGATCATCTATGTATTTAAGATTGTATTGCCATATGCAAAGCGGCTATTAGACAGTCATACTATCTATGTCAGCACGGTACGATGAAAGACATGGTACTTGTGTAATAGTGTAAAATTCCTATCATCATACTGAGCTGTCATACCATGTATGACTGTATGCTTACGTGTAACTCAGATAATGACTAGGCTTGAGCCGATTCTTTGCAGTAGAGTCGTATATTTAATACCTTTCAGGTCCATGACACCCATAGAAATGAATTTAAAATACTAGTTCTTAAGGCCTTTTAATTATTTTAAAAGCTTTTCTTGAAGTTTGTTCGTTTACAGTAAAGGAAGAAATTGTTCCCGCTTTTAAAAAGATAAGGGGTGTCCGGTTTCCATTATTAACATCAAGTTTATTGAAAAACTATCGCCTACAATCATTTAAAGGGTAAACATTTTTCATGAAAAGACTTAATTATGCTGATTATACTTTTTTAATAAAATATATCACTTCAGAGCAGAAAAGAAAAGGTTAGGTTAGGTTAGGTTGATTGGAGGGGTGTGATAGCCCATGTCATACGACAAACACTTAAGCCAGTGAAGGCTTGTTGTGCGCTCCCTTTAATTATCAAACACAAACTGCCAGAGTTCTGCGGCAGGATTCTAACCTGGGACCTTCGCACTATGAGTCTAGTACATTAATGTCATTAATAATTTCTAACCGACTTTCTCAAGAACCCGGTTTTCGAATTATTCGGGGAAACCCGGTTTTGAATAAGGTTCTGGGCGAAAAAACCGGTTAATCGGGTTTTTGTGACACACATTTGAGTTTTTTTTTTATATTTTTTCGCAGATTTATAGAAGTAATTTATAATTATTATAATTATCTGCCACAAATAGTTTTACTGTCAAACGAAATCGATTTACTTACGGTTCCGGTTCAAAACAAATGAACAAATTTTGTCATTGAGCAATGAAAAATATTTAGAAAAAAAGTTATCAGCTGGACTGCCAATTCTACCTGTGAAGAATTTAATGAATTCCACTTTATACTCATAGGCCTAAACATGGCTTATATTTGCTGACGTTAAATTTTTATTATGAACCATCAATTTGTGAATTTTTCATAGCGAACATTAGTCTTTTACATAATGCTCTAAATTATCTTCGTAAATCTAATTGGAAGATTTTTAGAAAAGTCTTAACAAAAACAGCGACTAATATATTAAATATATTGAATTCAATAATAAATTCTACTGTCCAAAAAAAATTCTTTACTTTTTTCTATTTCTAACAAGAAGTATGGGAAGAATACACATCGCTCCGTGTCCGTCAATGACTAGATTAACATTATGGCATCTTCATGATATTTGGCTCTTATGTGGTGCTTTTAATCAAATATAATCACAAAGGCTGTTGATAAGCCTGTGAACATTTAGTTTCTTCTATAATCTTAATATTATCAGATAAATAACTTTCATGCAACATCTTTTCTGAAAAAAAAAATCCTCAACTAAGGTTGGACATCTTCCAACATGTTCTCAAATAGAATTTGCTTGTCTTAATTAACACCACGCTTTTCAACTCCCTATTAAAACAACTATTTTGTGTACAACTTAAAGAAAAGTAGTTTACAAACCTTTAGTCATCCACACACGGCAAAATGCGAGTCAACAACTTGCAACAAACAACAAGTGAATGAGTAATCGCCGCAAGACGATTATTATATTTTTCATACAAAAACATACAAACTTAGAAATGCAACAAACACTAAGGAAGCTAACAGCCAGCAACAACATCTAAAAAGGATTTCAAGCAACACATCATTTATTAAATATGAGATATACAGCACTCAATAAATTCATGAAGCAAACCCTTCCAACAATATAACTGTGTGAGAAAGTGACTGACTGACTACTCGTCAAAAGTTGCTGGTGTGGCAACAATATAATATTTCTACCGTAAAAGTTACTAAGATTATTGCTGCCATCGATGTTGCAAATAAAACAACATACATACATACAAACATTTTCGAGCGATGACTATGTTACGCCCCAAATTTTATGTTGTATGTGTATGAAGTATGAGAAAATTGTAGATGTGAAACAGTTTTTAGTCCAACAAAAATCCATGCAATCTAACCGGAAATGGGGTGGATGCCAAACTGATTGAATCAACATACACACCACCAGGAATTTTTTAATGCTTTATGTTGCACTTTAAGCCATTTATAAATATGGGCATGTGTTGTAGTAGAAAACAAAAAATGTCAGAAATCTAGAGAAATGTTGTATGACGAAGAAGTATGACACTTAATGCAAAATTGTTGCGGGATTGAAAATATGTTGAAGAGGTTTTAAGAAATATACGTTTGGTTGCTTCAAAATATTGACTCATTTTTGTAAGTTATTGTTACGGACACATACATGTGTGGAGTAATAAAACCTAGTTGCACACACATACGAGTATATATAAATAAAAAATATTTAGCAAACATGACTAATTAAAATTTTAAGTTCAAGATGCGATTTTTAATATTTTAAAATATCTTACCACCACCTTATGGATTTGTTAATATCATGCTACAAACGATGCTTACCTAAAAAGAAAAAGAAAAGTGTTAAATTTTATCAATTAAAGCAACCCATATACTAAAATTTACACTATGACATTTTTCATGAAACGACTTTTATCTGCACTATAAGATGAACAGTGACAAAGGTCAGATAAAAAATAGTCAAATATCGTATTAAAATTCAAAAGCTGCCATTTTTATCATTCTGTTTTGAGAAAATTAATAACATGCAACAAAAAAAGGATATAATGCAAATTAAATCGTAAAAAATTATTAAGGATTTTATTAAAAGTATTTAAAATGTATATATTTCGATTTTAGTATTATTTTTAATATTTTTTCGGGTCGTATCCTTTTTTATGACTACATTTTTATAATTCAAAAAACAGAACAACAAATTGATAATAACGTTTTATTGATTTGTTAAAAATGTTCCATTAGATTATATTAAAAAAAAAAAACATTATTGCTTTGCAGCCAACAATGCCATTTTAGTATGCGTTTCCGGTAAAACATATTCGTGATCATGCTTAATAGATTCTTGAAATATTTCTATAGTGTTTGTAGCCTGAAGTTCTCAGAGCAAAATTTTCAAATATCAAAAAATTTATTTACATTTTGTTTAAAAAAAAAAAAAAAAAAAAAAAAAAAAAAACCATCAATTGCAAAAATATGGTCTTAATATTGAAGACAATGAAGGAATTGCTGTTTGATAATTCCTTAAATTTTTTTTAAAGTTTTTTAGCTTTTTTATCAAACGTCAAATTGCAACGAAATACCGTTAAATACAGTTTTACATGTGGTAAAATGATAAAATGAGAGATACTGCCGTCCAAATTGACCTCAATGTAACAAAAAAAAAATAAATAAATAAGATTAATTTCTTAGTCGTACAACAAACAAAAGAACAACAACAAGTTCCTGGAAATCTTTTTGGATATTAATAAAACAACATTAAAAACTGAAGAATGCAGTTAAATTAAATCTTGTGTTTTTTTTAATGTTAAAATATAAAAAAAAATACCAAGAAATTTTTGGAAAAACGAAAAGATAAGGGGAAGCCGCAAAATTAAAAATAATCAAACAATTTGTAATACAAACAGCCATTAAGCATTGAATAGAAATGTTGGGTTGTTGGTTGGTTGTTACGAGTATATTAGGTCGGCCATTAAAAAAATACTCTCAAGAAATTTGGTCATCCAGAAAATGTAAAAAAATTAAAAAGTTTAAACATAAAAAAGTAATAAATCCCAATAACTTTGTTTTGAACACACATAGTAATAAGTCTGTGACCTAACGATATATAAGATTTTGATGACATTTAAAACAAGTAAGCACAATAGATCAACAATAGTCGCAGAGGCCATCCTGGGCCAAACCCCATTACATTACAAGTCCAATTGGCAAAGACTTGAGGTTTTTTTTATCTCAAAAGGAATAATTTAACGCTTTCGGTAACCTCTTTAAATTATTTAAACGTGATCCATATTACATAGCGTGTTGAAACGGCCTATTAAGCATTAAATACATAACACAACATATTTCTCATTTTACTAGAGTTGTTGTCGATGTCATGTCAAGTCACCTGGGAAAAAATTGGTAGTTGCGCACCCGTTGTTGACAAAAATTTATTATTATTGACAACCAATTGGTATTTTCTAGGCCTCAGATGGACCCTGTCAATTTTTATAGTTAACGAATACGGAACTACTATTTAGTTGCTGTCGGCTTGACATGACAACGACAATGCTTATA
Source organism: Germaria angustata (assembly GCA_963681545.1). Classification (NCBI taxonomy): domain Eukaryota; kingdom Metazoa; phylum Arthropoda; class Insecta; order Diptera; family Tachinidae; genus Germaria; species Germaria angustata. Next base: position 18,877,672 of record OY812999.1, on the reverse strand, counting down.
TAATAGGGGAAATAATGATTAATTTACGTGGCTGCAGTTATATCATATAATGAATAAGTCATGTTGCTTTATAACATAAATAATATATTATAGCCTAAGCATAACACTATAATAATATAGATATGTATATAACGTGTGGTCCAATTACAGGTATCTTTTCAAAAATTAAATGACTTGTGATGATATGGTAATGAACTGTATGATACGGTTCTTTATCCTGCTAAAACGAAAGATTATCGAAGTTCGTACGTTCCATTTCAGGCCACGAAAATTCCATAATCATGGCTCTGCAGCGCTCGCTAGCCGTTGACTGAAATGCCGTTTACAGCAGCGTTTTCGAAAAAAAATGGCCAATGATTCTACCACTCCGAAATTCACAACAAACTATCAATCTTCCCAATCCCCAGAGGCAGCAATTTTCAGTGACGTAGTCGCAAAGATGAAAATACTGTTCATTTTGGTCCGCGTATGCATGATACTCACGGACAGAAGAAATCTATTAGTGTCAATATAACATATGATACCACCCAGTACATAATGTTGTCATATACTTCATATACTCGTACAACATATTATTTCATTACAAAAAAATATTTGGACAGCTAAAATTATTAAAATATCTATTGTTTCTATTGATCCACTTTCAAAAAAAAAGCCTAAGTTGGATCTGCACCTGATAGTCCTAATGCAGAATAACAGTCAAGAGCTTATAATAAATTTCATATCAACTAAATGAGAATTCTAGCAAATGTTATTATAAGCAGGCATACAACATCTATTTGATGTATATATTAAGGTCGTCTAAATGCGATAAAAACATGTCTGATGGGTTTTGGTCTTACTTTGATAATTTTTGAACAGTAGAAAAATATATAATTCCACTGGAATTTGCGCTAATAATAAACTTAAAACGTTTGACAACGCTGTTTGAAAAAGTTTTCTGCACAGCGATCTCAGCAAAATACGATCAATCTATTTTAATGAAATTAGCGGCAATTTTTATTTATTTTGTTTAAAACTGTTAAAAATAGAAAAAAAATTAAAAAAAATATTTTTCTAAAATATAAATTGAATGCGTCAAATTAGTCACCGACCGGTTCACACCGGTACACGCACAGATTAATCAAACTGCTACTAATGAAAATTCGATCTTGAAAGATCATGGAGAAATCAGTAACAACCCATTTTTCGATTGCCGTCATTGTGAAGGATGCCATTAACATTTACTCGCCTCCTTGTGCTGCGAAATTCCGATTTTGGTTCGATTTTAAGAAATTTTTAATAACTCCATCCCTTCTTTTTTCTCTTAGTTTTTATATTTAAGAAAGGCAATTCGTTACAATCTTATATAAATAAAAACTCAAGATTGACATATTAAGTCACCATATGTGTGTTTTTCTTTACATTCAGTATGAATTATTACTTTCTGTTTATTCTTAAAATGAAATTCACACAAAATGCCAAATACTTAAATAAAATAAATTTCCAACCACGAACTTTATGTCATACATACATACATCCCAGATCGAAAGTTTTTTTTATATATGTACATATATTTATTAATGTAAAAAATAACTGGTAAATTAACAACACGTTTTTACTTTTAACTCGTTTTTATTTTCCAAAAAAAAATGTTTTATACTTTTATGGAACGATGTAAAAAAAACAACAGAAAAATATTTACAAAATCATAATTATTTCCATCATTTACCATCGCTGCCATTCAGGATGATCGTGTTTTGACTGATCAATTTCTTTTTTCTTTTCTTCTTGTTTTGCTTAAGCGTGAATCATGATTGATAAAATGACATGTGGTTGTTAAAAAAACTTAGAATTTTAATCGATTTTTATAAATGAAGCATCAACAAAGATTGTGGGGGCAAACAAAATTATCAAACGATCAAACGTGCATATATAAGTATGTATGTTAAATTGAGAATTAATTAGGAGTGTTCTTAACATAACAATGATCGTATGCCATATTTGTAAAAAATTAAAGAAAGAAGAGAAATTCCAAGAAATTTCCTTATTTGTTAAGCAGAAATCATTGTAAAATTAAAATATGCATATACAACATATCTGTGTGTACATATTTACTTATACATATACTATTTATAATTTATAATCCAGAAACTAACTTCATTCTATGAAATTCCGATATTTTGGACACAAATTAAACCTTTCCCTTACATCAATTGTGCTGTTCTGTTTAATTCAAATTCTCAATAAAGTTGTATATCTATTTAGCAATCATTAGACGCACCCTAATTCAAACTGATTACGCCAATAGTATTTTAGGTCTTATTGCACAAGTCCATACTAGGGAAGACATGATGTAAGTGAATATTAGTTCGAATTTAACTAGCGGAGTCACAAACCATATTTTTAATGGGCACTAGGGTCTTCCAATAAGGACAGTTGATAGTGATCATATTTGTTGAAGCTACATCGGACAAATTGGCTGTTATTCATTCAATCTGTCTTGCCAAATCATCATAGACGGATATACTCGTAACATTCAATACGTGCAAATGATAAAATTGTTTTATCAAAATGGGTGTTCTGTTCGGGCACCGTTCCGCGCGTTTTACCCATTTTGCGCTTGCGCAACCGTTCTTCATTTGTGGATAAATGGGTACTTCAATAAAAAAAATTTTTCAAATTTGGGACGATACCAATCCAGATGCGATACGAGAGCGTCCAATGCATTCTGAAAAGTCACTGTTTGGCGTGGATTTTGCTGTCATCGATTTATATTTCTTTGAGAACGACGTTCAACGCCGAGCGGTAAAGGTCGATGATTACCAACTTCTTTTGGACTGAATTGGACGATATGCCATCAACGACATGTGGTTTCAACAAGACCACACATACAAGAGCGATTTGAGGGCATGGTCATCTCATGTAGAGGTTATGTGAACCGCCCACCGATATCACGGAATTTGACTACGTTAACTTTTTCTTATGGAATTTTTTTATGTCGCAGTTCTATGCGGCCCTCAAAGGCAACATAGCCCTTTCCATCGGTCAAATTCAGCCTGATTTATGCGCCAGAGTCATGGAAAATTGGGCATTTTATATAAGCGAAATTTATCCTTAAAGATAGCAAGCTCTAATGTTAGACCCTATAAAATCACATATTGAATAATTTTGGATATTGAATAAATTGATTCTCAAAAGAGTGAAATTTCGTGAGAAGATTCGTGAATCATTCAAATTACCGTAGAAAGTCCTAATCGCTTCCAATTTTCTCGATGGTGCAGTGGAAGTTTCGCTAAAAAAAATTAAAGAAAACTATTTTGCGATGTCAGCGATTTTTTAATTTGTAATCAGTTTGAACAACACATTACGATAAATCTCCAATCAGGAATCTTTTTCCTTTCTTTAAATTTAGGGAGCTATAGCCGCCTTCAGATAACCTCTGTATGTGTCTTCATAGCATCAGAAAAATTCACCCACTAGACCTTTGCTGTTAAGCGATCCTCGTATTATAAATAAAAAGATGACAAAAGAAAAACTCTATCAAAGTAAGAGCCTGAGGCTATACGCACCGAACTGTTTTACATAAAGCCCTTTCATATACTCTTACAATTCAATTTTATTACACAAGTTAATGGCTGCTGCTGGTGGCAGATTAGGAAGATGTTGTTGAAAAATGATGATGATCTACAGCAACCATTTTTAAGATTATAAAATAAAGAAATATTTCTGTTTGTGATGTCTCATAAACATAGACAAAAAGGAACTTATAATTTCAACACACTCTGTAAAGGATTAAAAATACCGCACAAATACAAGATAAAAAGTGTAAAGAAAAATATGGAATTACATAAGGAACAGAAGGGAAAAATGACAAGGAATTTATTTTTTTTTTTTTAATTCTATTCGACTTTTCAATAGAGCACTGAGAAAAATTTTAGAAAGCGATAAGTTTCAATACAGAAAATTTTTAAAAATTTTAAAATGATTTAATTTTCTTCTTTTTAAGTACTAATTTTAAGAAATACTTTTTGAAAAGCAGTTTTGATCATGTAGTATAACAAATATACATATATTTTAAAAGTTAGTTTTTTAAAAGCTATTTTTTAAAAGGTACTTCTTTGACATGTGCTTTTCAAAAAAACAAAATTTTCAAGTTATTTTTGTAAAATGCTTTTAAGAGGTACCTTTTCAATAGGTAGTTTTTAAATGTTACCTTTTCAAAAGGTACTTTGTTTTAAGTAACTTTTTTGAGAAGTCCTTTTTTAGAAAGTACTTTTTAAAAGGTACTTTTTAAAATGTACTTTTTTATGGGTACTTTCCAAAAGTTTTTTTAAGGCACTTATTTTAGGTGTTTATTAAGAAGTACTTTTTTAAATTTACTTTTTTAAGAAGTACTTTTTTTACAAGAAACTTTTTTAAAAAGAACTATTATCGAATGTACTCTTTTAAAGGAAATTTTTTTTAACTTATACTTTTAAAATATTTTTTTTAAGTGGTAGATTCCTAAAAGTTACTTTTTTTAAAAGTACTTTTTAAAGAGTAGGTTAGAAGGTCAGAAGGTTCTTTATCAACAGGTACTTCTATAAAAAGCAATATTGAGGGTAAGAGGTACCCTGTACATTTTTTAATGAGCACTTCTTAAGAGACGCTTACAAAAGCTAATTTTTTCAACGAACTTTTATGAAACCAACCTTTCGACAGGCACTTTTTCATATGATTTCTTAAGATATTTTTTTGAAATGTAATTTCAAAAAAATTACTTTTTTAGTAGGTACATACTTAATTAAAAGGTACTTTTTGTACATGTATTTTTTATATGTACTTTTTTAATAGCTACTTTTGTTAAAAAATTTTTTTTAAAAGTACTTTTTAGAAGGTACTTTTTTAAAAAGTACTTTTTTAAAATATAAATTTTTAAAGGTTATTTTTATTTTAAGAAGGTTCTTTTTAAAAGTTAGTTTTTTAAACGGCTCTTCCAATGCCTGCCTTAGTTTTATATTTGAAAAGTTTTTCATAATAAACTCATTCCAGTTCTCTCAATGCATTTCAAATGCGAAATGCTCAGCATTTTTAGCATTTTTAGTGTGTTATGTCCTACACAAAATGAGATAGACGTTGATATTACTCGTATTGCATGACAACGATTCAAACGAAGTTGGCAGCAGAGAGCTCCCTTTTTACGAGTACAAGGCTCATACTGCATGTGATGGAAGTTATTTAGGTTGTATGTCAATCTGACAGGCAACACATAAAATACGATAACAAAACAATATAATATTCAGTCAGCTAAAAATTCCTGCAATCTCTGTCATCATCCTTAGCTTCTGGAGCATCTGCCTATAGACTGTTTTCAATGGTGGGCACGGTATTTTTTTTTCATTATTGCTTTTTAATTTTAACTCTGAGCTGGAAGTTTATAATAATGAAGATTAAATGATGTGCAATATTCTTTTGTGTTCGCAATAGAATCGATGTAAAACAATGAATAATACGAAACTTAATTTGTACGCCGCTTTTATATGCTGTAATAAGTTCTCATAGTTAATTTAAACCGAATTAGTTCTGGTTGAATTTTAAAACTGAAAAGAGAAAGAAACTAAATGCAAAGCGAAACAACAATTTAACAACTAAAGTTTGTTGAACGTCTGATGGATTATGGGGTTCAGGGAACTAAACTGTGTTTATTAAAAATTCCAGTAAACGTATAATTTGGGACTAGATGGAGTGGGAGAAGGTATTTTGTTATTATAGGGATATGAATGAGTAATAAATGTTTTTTTGATTCCGACATCATGTGTAAGAAAGCAGGGTACAAAATGCTGTTTAGAATCTATATTCAAAGTTTAAATATGAAATAGAAAGCCAAAAAAAAAACTCGAATATTTTTCAACAAGAACGTTTCATTTTCTTTTTATCATTAGTAAAATATTTGGCTCAAGCAATACTTTTCATAAAAAAAATAATCTTTAAACTACAAAAGAAATTGTTATTATTACTGCTCAGTTTAAACAACAACAAAAAAGTTAAGTAGCAGCTAAACGAATTTGTTTCTTCGAAATGTTGCCATAAATTCTAGACTCCTAAGTACTTATTAGAAAAAAAGCTAACCATTTATTTTTATGATGATGCAACATCATTTAGCAACAACCAAAGTTGCAACTCAGGAGCTGAAGCAATAATAAAACACATAATTTGCATTAAGAGAACAAATGCATTTTATGCACTTAAGGGAAACATATTTTTAGGGATTAAATTGCAATAAAAATCCTTTCTACATGCTTCAAATATTTCTTCACACAGCGTCTTAAATAACTAAGCCTTTTGCCTTTTGCTACGGAAAGTTGCAAAAGTAAATATAAAATAAACGCATTAACATTTTACTACGATTAGTTAATGGATTGAGTGAAGTTTTCGTATATTACAAAATCACACAACAATGAAAAATTATATTTAAAAATTTAATTTTCAAAAAAAATAGATGTAAAATTTTTAGTTAAAGAATATTTTTAAAAGGATTTTTTAATATACTTATGTCATCCGATCTTATAAAGCAATTACAATTTGTAAATATTACCGTCTTTTATAATTGAGACATCTTGTATGAAAAACTAATTCTTAAATTTGAAGTGTTTTAGATGTTTTTATGACAGCCTGTTTGTGTTGGAGGCTCTGAAATACCTCAAAGTATAGAAGAAATTCCTAAAGAATGCTTTGTATTGTGTTAAAAAGAGTTCTATAAAAAAATTTGAAATTGTTTTCATCTATAACTTTTTAATTACATCTACCCCCCGTTTTACACCAAAGATGGGTTCTTCATAAAACAGTGCAAACCGAATAATTAGTTTTTATATAGATAAACAGTGTAAAAAGGAAAATCGGCTATTAAAGCCTTTTTTAATACGAAATTATGATGAGAGTTTAAAATATATGTGTAACCAGCGCTTAAACCCGTTCTATTGCTTAACATCAACCAATTCATTTACGCGCAGTCAATTTTGCTTTGAACATTAAAAGGTAATTTCCCATTTTTTTTTTATATTTTTATCAAAATGCTTGTACATAGATTTCTGACAGTGTAGTATGTATAATGGGTGTGAAGATAAATTTTAAAATTTGTAACCCTAGACAACAACCTTTGCGTTTAACAGAGTGATGTTATTACGTTAACATAGCTCTGTTAAACATTCAAAAACTTGATTAATGCACAAAAAGTTGAATATAAACCAAATTTTTAAAAAAAAATTTATTTAAAAACGGTTTTTTATGTTACTTATATCAACCTCTTCCGTAAAAAATCAGAAATGGGGGAAATAATTATTGCACCGCTTTGAAAATTTAACTTCTAATACACATAGTTTCTGTGAAGGATTTTGGCCATAGTGGCCAAACGGGTAGGTGGCACGCAATGCCACTATATACATAGCATAAAGTGGACTACTCACTATTAGAAACCATAAGTGGAAATATCAAATTGAATTTGTGAGATTGGCAATAAGTCCTGTAATATCAAATTTACACATGTATGGTTTCTGTGAAGGATTTTGGCCATAGTGGCCAAACGGGTAGGTGGCACGCAATGCCACTATATACATAGCATAAAGTGGACTACTCACTATTAGAAACCATAAGTGGAAATATCAAATTGAATTTGTGAGATTGGCAATAAGTCCTGTAATATCAAATTTACACATGTATGGTTTCTGTGAAGGATTTTGGCCATAGTGGCCAAACGGGTAGGTGGCACGCAATGCCACTATATACATAGCATAAAGTGGACTACTCACTATTAGAAACCATAAGTGGAAATATCAAATTGAATTTGTGAGATTGGCAATAAGTCCTGTAATATCAAATTTACACATGTATGGTTTCTGTGAAGGATTTTGGCCATAGTGGCCAAACGGGTAGGTGGCACGCAATGCCACTATATACATAGCATAAAGTGGACTACTCACTATTAGAAACCATAAGTGGAAATATCAAATTGAATTTGTGAGATTGGCAATAAGTCCTGTAATATCAACTTTATATATACATGGTTTCTGTGAAGGATTTTGGCCATAGTGGCCAAAATGGCAGGTGGCACGCAATGCCACTATATACAAAGCATAAAGTGGACTACTCACTATTAAAAACCATAAGTGGAAATATCAAATTGAATTTGTGAGATTGGCAATAAGTCCTGTAATATCAACTTTATATATACATGGTTTCTGTGAAGGATTTTGGCCATAGTGGCCAAAATGGCAGGTGGCACGCAATGCCACTATATACAAAGCATAAAGTGGACTACTCACTATTAGAAACCATAAGTGGAAATATCAAATTGAATTTGTGAGATTGGCAATAAGTCCTGTAATATCAAATTTACACATGTATGGTTTCTGTGAAGGATTTTGGCCATAGTGGCCAAACGGGTAGGTGGCACGCAATGCCACTATATACATAGCATAAAGTGGACTACTCACTATTAGAAACCATAAGTGGAAATATCAAATTGAATTTGTGAGATTGGCAATAAGTCCTGTAATATCAACTTTATATATACATGGTTTCTGTGAAGGATTTTGGCCATAGTGGCCAAAATGGCAGGTGGCACGCAATGCCACTATATACAAAGCATAAAGTGGACTACTCACTATTAAAAACCATAAGTGGAAATATCAAATTGAATTTGTGAGATTGGCAATAAGTCCTGTAATATCAACTTTATATATACATGGTTTCTGTGAAGGATTTTGGCCATAGTGGCCAAAATGGCAGGTGGCACGCAATGCCACTATATACAAAGCATAAAGTGGACTACTCACTATTAGAAACCATAAGTGGAAATATCAAATTGAATTTGTGAGATTGGCAATAAGTCCTGTAATATCAAATTTACACATGTATGGTTTCTGTGAAGGATTTTGGCCATAGTGGCCAAACGGGTAGGTGGCACGCAATGCCACTATATACATAGCATAAAGTGGACTACTCACTATTAGAAACCATAAGTGGAAATATCAAATTGAATTTGTGAGATTGGCAATAAGTCCTGTAATATCAACTTTATATATACATGGTTTCTGTGAAGGATTTTGGCCATAGTGGCCAAAATGGCAGGTGGCACGCAATGCCACTATATACAAAGCATAAAGTGGACTACTCACTATTAGAAACCATAAGTGGAAATATCAAATTGAATTTGTGAGATTGGCAATAAGTCCTGTAATATCAAATTTACACATGTATGGTTTCTGTGAAGGATTTTGGCCATAGTGGCCAAACGGGTAGGTGGCACGCAATGCCACTATATACATAGCATAAAGTGGACTACTCACTATTAGAAACCATAAGTGGAAATATCAAATTGAATTTGTGAGATTGGCAATAAGTCCTGTAATATCAAATTTACACATGTATGGTTTCTGTGAAGGATTTTGGCCATAGTGGCCAAACGGGTAGGTGGCACGCAATGCCACTATATACATAGCATAAAGTGGACTACTCACTATTAGAAACCATAAGTGGAAATATCAAATTGAATTTGTGAGATTGGCAATAAGTCCTGTAATATCAAATTTACACATGTATGGTTTCTGTGAAGGATTTTGCCCATAGTGGCCAAACGGGTAGGTGGCACGCAATGCCACTATATACATAGCATAAAGTGGACTACTCACTATTAGAAACCATAAGTGGAAATATCAAATTGAATTTGTGAGATTGGCAATAAGTCCTGTAATATCAAATTTACACATGTATGGTTTCTGTGAAGGATTTTGGCCATAGTGGCCAAACGGGTAGGTGGCACGCAATGCCACTATATACATAGCATAAAGTGGACTACTCACTATTAGAAACCATAAGTGGAAATATCAAATTGAATTTGTGAGATTGGCAATAAGTCCTGTAATATCAAATTTACACATGTATGGTTTCTGTGAAGGATTTTGGCCATAGTGGCCAAACGGGTAGGTGGCACGCAATGCCACTATATACAAAGCATAAAGTGGACTACTCACTATTAGAAACCATAAGTGGAAATATCAAATTGAATTTGTGAGATTGGCAATAAGTCCTGTAATATCAACTTTATATATACATGGTTTCTGTGAAGGATTTTGGCCATAGTGGCCACTTATGGTTTCTAATAGTGAGTAGTCCACTTTATGCTATGTATATAGTGGCATTGCGTGCCACCTACCCGTTTGGCCACTATGGCCAAAATCCTTCACAGAAACCATACATGTGTAAATTTGATATTACAGGACTTATTGCCAATCTCACAAATTCAATTTGATATTTCCACTTATGGTTTCTAATAGTGAGTAGTCCACTTTAGGCTATGTACATAGTGGCATTGCGTGCCACCTACCCGTTTGGCCACTATGGCCAAAATCCTTCACAGAAACCATACATGTGTAAATTTGATATTACAGGACTTATTGCCAATCTCACAAATTCAATTTGATATTTCCACTTATGGTTTCTAATAGTGAGTAGTCCACTTTATGCTTTGTATATAGTGGCATTGTGTGCCACCTACCTGTTTGGCCACTATGGCCAAAATCCTTCACAGAAACCATACATGTGTAAATTTGATATTACAGGACTTATTGCCAATCTCACAAATTCAATTTGATATTTCCACTTATGGTTTCTAATAGTGAGTAGTCCACTTTATGCTTTGTATATAGTGGCATTGCGTGCCACCTGCCATTTTGGCCACTATGGCCAAAATCCTTCACAGAAACCATGTATATATAAAGTTGATATTACAGGACTTATTGCCAATCTCACAAATTCAATTTGATATTTCCACTTATGGTTTCTAATAGTGAGTAGTCCACTTTATGCTTTGTATATAGTGGCATTGCGTGCCACCTGCCATTTTGGCCACTATGGCCAAAATCCTTCACAGAAACCATGTATATAAAAAAGTTGATATTACAGGACTTATTGCCAATCTCACAAATTCAATTTGATATTTCCACTTATGGTTTCTAATAGTGAGTAGTCCACTTTATGCTATGTATATAGTGGCATTGCGTGCCACCTACCCGTTTGGCCACTATGGCCAAAATCCTTCACAGAAACCATACATGTGTAAATTTGATATTACAGGACTTATTGCCAATCTCACAAATTCAATTTGATATTTCCACTTATGGTTTCTAATAGTGAGTAGTCCACTTTATGCTATGTATATAGTGGCATTGCGTGCCACCTACCATTTTGGCCACTATGGCCAAAATCCTTCACAGAAACCATACATGTGTAAATTTGATATTACAGGACTTATTGCCAATCTCACAAATTCAATTTGATATTTCCACTTATTGTTTCTTATAGTGAGTAGTCCACTTTATGCTTTGTATATAGTGGCATTGCGTGCCACCTACCATTTTGGCCACTATGGCCAAAATCCTTCACAGAAACCATACATGTGTAAATTTGATATTACAGGACTTATTGCCAATCTCACAAATTCAATTTGATATTTCCACTTATGGTTTCTAATAGTGAGTAGTCCACTTTATGCTATGTACATAGTGGCATTGCGTGCCACCTACCCGTTTGGCCACTATGGCCAAAATCCTTCACAGAAACCATACATGTGTAAATTTGATATTACAGGACTTATTGCCAATCTCACAAATTCAATTTGATATTTCCACTTATGGTTTCCAATAGTGAGTAGTCCACTTTATGCTTTGTATATAGTGGCATTGCGTGCCGCCTACCATTTTGGCCACTATGGCCAAAATCCTTCACAGAAACAATACATGTGTAAATTTGATATTACAGGACTTATTGCCAATCTCACAAATTCAATTTGATATTTCCACTTATGGTTTCTAATAGTGAGTAGTCCACTTTAGGCTATGTACATAGTGGCATTGCGTGCCACCTACCCGTTTGGCCACTATGGCCAAAATCCTTCACAGAAACCATACATGTGTAAATTTGATATTACAGGACTTATTGCCAATCTCACAAATTCAATTTGATATTTCCACTTATGGTTTCTAATAGTGAGTAGTCCACTTTATGCTTTGTATATAGTGGCATTGTGTGCCACCTACCTGTTTGGCCACTATGGCCAAAATCCTTCACAGAAACCATACATGTGTAAATTTGATATTACAGGACTTATTGCCAATCTCACAAATTCAATTTGATATTTCCACTTATGGTTTCTAATAGTGAGTAGTCCACTTTATGCTTTGTATATAGTGGCATTGCGTGCCACCTGCCATTTTGGCCACTATGGCCAAAATCCTTCACAGAAACCATGTATATATAAAGTTGATATTACAGGACTTATTGCCAATCTCACAAATTCAATTTGATATTTCCACTTATGGTTTCTAATAGTGAGTAGTCCACTTTATGCTATGTATATAGTGGCATTGCGTGCCACCAACCCGTTTGGCCACTATGGCCAAAATCCTTCACAGAAACCATACATGTGTAAATTTGATATTACAGGACTTATTGCCAATCTCACAAATTCAATTTGATATTTCCACTTATGGTTTCTAATAGTGAGTAGTCCACTTTATGCTATGTATATAGTGGCATTGCGTGCCACCTACCCGTTTGGCCACTATGGCCAAAATCCTTCACAGAAACCATATATGTGTAAATTTGATATTACAGGACTTATTGCCAATCTCACAAATTCAATTTGATATTTCCACTTATGGTTTCTAATAGTGAGTAGTCCACTTTATGCTATGTATATAGTGGCATTGCGTGCCACCTACCCGTTTGGCCACTATGGCCAAAATCCTTCACAGAAACAATACATGTGTAAATTTGATATTACAGGACTTATTGCCAATCTCACAAATTCAATTTGATATTTCCACTTATTGTTTCTAATAGTGAGTAGTCCACTTTATGCTTTGTATATAGTGGCATTGCGTGCCACCTACCCGTTTGGCCACTATGGCCAAAATCCTTCACAGAAACAATACATGTGTAAATTTGATATTACAGGACTTATTGCCAATCTCACAAATTCAATTTGATATTTCCACTTATTGTTTCTAATAGTGAGTAGTCCACTTTATGCTTTGTATATAGTGGCATTGCGTGCCACCTACCCGTTTGGCCACTATGGCCAAAATCCTTCACAGAAACCATGTATATATAAAGTTGATATTAGATGACTTATTGCTAATCTCACAAATTCAATTTGATATTTCCACTTATTGTTTCTAATAGTGAGTAGTCCACTTTATGCTATGTATATAGTGGCATTGCGTGCCACCAACCCGTTTGGCCACTATGGCCAAAATCCTTCACAGAAACCATACATGTGTAAATTTGATATTACAGGACTTATTGCCAATCTCACAAATTCAATTTGATATTTCCACTTATGGTTTCTAATAGTGAGTAGTCCACTTTATGCTATGTATATAGTGGCATTGCGTGCCACCTACCCGTTTGGCCACTATGGCCAAAATCCTTCACAGAAACCATACATGTGTAAATTTGATATTACAGGACTTATTGCCAATCTCACAAATTCAATTTGATATTTCCACTTATGGTTTCTAATAGTGAGTAGTCCACTTTATGCTATGTATATAGTGGCATTGCGTGCCACCTACCCGTTTGGCCACTATGGCCAAAATCCTTCACAGAAACAATACATGTGTAAATTTGATATTACAGGACTTATTGCCAATCTCACAAATTCAATTTGATATTTCCACTTATTGTTTCTAATAGTGAGTAGTCCACTTTATGCTTTGTATATAGTGGCATTGCGTGCCACCTACCCGTTTGGCCACTATGGCCAAAATCCTTCACAGAAACAATACATGTGTAAATTTGATATTACAGGACTTATTGCTAATCTCACAAATTCAATTTGATATTTCCACTTATTGTTTCTAATAGTGAGTAGTCCACTTTATGCTTTGTATATAGTGGCATTGCGTGCCACCTATCCGTTTGGCCACTATGGCCAAAATCCTTCACAGAAACCATGTATATATAAAGTTGATATTAGATGACTTATTGCTAATCTCACAAATTCAATTTGATATTTCCACTTATTGTTTCTAATAGTGAGTAGTCCACTTTATGCTTTGTATATAGTGGCATTGCGTGCCACCTACCCGTTTGGCCACTATGGCCAAAATCCTTCACAGAAACTCTGTGTATTAGAAGTTAAATTTTCAAAGCGGTGCAATAATTATTTCCCCCATTTGTGATTTTTTACGGAAGAGGTTGATATAAGTAACATAAAAAACCGTTTTTAAATAATTTTTTTTTTAAATTTGGTTTTTAGTCAACTTTTTGTGCATTAATCAAGTTTTTGAATGTTTAACAGAGCTATGTTAACGTAATAACATCACTCTGTTAAACGCAAAGGTTGTTGTCTAGGGTTACAAATTTTAAAATTTATCTTCACACCCATGTATGTATATCTCTAAAGTGTTACCAGAATTTTAATTAAGCTTAAATAATTCTGGCAAAAAGATCGACTTCATTACAAAAAGAGCCAATAGAACAGATTAAAAAACCGAAGTAACTATGGGTTAGTTTAGAACCCAGTATTACCCCATTCTCGTTTATATTTTACTCCCACGAAAGATTGAAATACCTTCATAAATGACGGACGTCCGACGGTCACTTTGTCCTTCCGATTTCCACTTAAATTTTTGTGAAACCAAACTGCTAAATCCACATTCAAATTAATTTTTTTTTTCAAAATTGGCCCATAAATGGGGGAGTTATGATGTATTAAAAATTTCGTCCGATTTTCAGTAGAAAAAAACCATGGGAACATACTACAAGCAAACCCTTTGAAACAAAAAATCGATTCACAAGTAATAAATATTAAAAAAAAAAGTTTAAAATACACACGAATTGATAACCTGCTGCTTTTTTAAAGTCGATTAATAAATTCCAGTGAAATCAAAGTCAGTAATTTTCTAATTTTTTTTAAGTTTTGAATTAAAAAAACTTGTTAGATCGAAAACGTCTACAACGGAGAAAATAAGTATTTATTTGAGGGAGTTGTAGATAATATTATTGTCTTAAAACGCTTTTTACAAAATTTCCAAATTTCTTATAGTTCACACCCTTGACTCCGAAAACTCAAACGATCACATGTGTAACCAAAACCTAAACAAATATTTATCATAATTAAAAGACAAAGTGAAATGCTTATTTAAACTATAAATTTAATATAATTTTATAATGTAACTTGTGGTCGTATGTGGTGTTACATCGTTATTATATAATTGTCAAATTCACCAGATCTTGTATGAGTTGTAGGTTGTCGGATACTACACCAATTATATACATATTATTTGCAATTTGTATGTAAACATACGCTACAACATCGATGTGAATATCAATATGAATGCATTTTGCTTAAGACATTTTTATTGGAATTTCATTTATTTTTATTTAATAAATTACGTGTATATATTATATGATATACAAACAATTTGACCATTGTAAAATTGCAAAACATGGTACAGAAAGATCATTTTTGGAAAAATATACAGCAAAGAAAATATAATGCGAAAAATTAACATACGAGTTTGTGTATGCCGAATTTTTCTTTTCTTTCATAAAAAAAAAATTATAATGAAGACCATAATATAGTGCAGTAATTTTCACACCAATCATATTTAGCATTATTAATTTTCACATACCTATTTTATGTTCGTTATTTTTTTTTTCAATTGAGTTTTAAATTTTATTATTTTATTATTTTATAAAAAAAATTACGTTTATTATATAGTTCATTATAGTTGATTTGTCTTTAACATTATAAACAAACCCACTGTGCAATGCAGTAAGTATATGTGAAACAAAATAAGTTCAGAAAGCAACAAGTTTTTTTCTGTAAGCTTTTTGAAGTTGATCACATATAAATTTTCACATAAAATCATATTCTTTATAGACTTTTTTAAGTTGTATGCAGCATAGACGATTATACCAAATCTTATTTGTTTTCCATTGCTGGTGTGTCATAAAATTAAGTTGCTCATGAGGTTTCACATGTTAGATAAGCAAAGTGGAAGGGATAGACGTTAGGATTGTGTCAAGAACGGCATAGAGGCCATACATTCAACCAGTATCACATGTTAACAATTTGTTCCTGTTTGTTACTCATATTTACTGCTGATGGAGATGCAAAGACGACAGAATAATAATTTTACGATTTGGTTTTTTCTTCTATGCTTTCTTTTATTTTTAGAGTATTGTTTAGTAAATAAATAAATATTTTATATTTTATTACGTGATTTCTCAAGCTGTATTTACATACTTATATCACTTTTAAAGAACAAACACTCGATTTAAAAATCCATATTCTTTGGTAACAATAAAAACCGCAGAGGTTCATGGAAATTTATAAAAAAAAAATTCATGATATTTTTATTTCCTCTAAAGCATTCCAAAGTTAATAAAAGCAATAAATAATTTTCGAAAATTTTCCAACACCTTTAGTCATTAGAACAAAAGAAGAGAAAATGTTGAAATAAAATTCTTGGGCAAAAAATAAAACCATTCTTCATTCATTAGAAAACCCAAATGATTTCCAGAATTTTTGATGTGTGAGTATCAAAGCAATTTGAAGGAATGACAAACACATAAAAAAGAACCAAAACAAATATTCTAATCGTATTTGTGCCACAACAACTACAGCTAAAAGTACTGATCACCAGAGCGGTTATTATTAGTGTTGTAACAGATCAGATCGATGTTTTATTTGCCGCAAGTTTCCTTTTATATTTCTAATTAATTTTTTGTTATTCTCTTTATTCTTTGCTATAATAAATATGTACGTGTCTTAAATGTTTAAATAATTTCTTCTTTCCTCAAACTCGAAGACACAACTGCAAACAAAGTAAAATAAAAAGATCCATTAATTGTTGTTTAGTAGTTTCGATGATTTTGGACCTCCCAGCCAGTAGTTGAGTGTGTAAAATGCTTTAAATGGAATTTATTTAAGTGTTTTGTATGCAGTATGTCATTTGGGATTGGTTTTCACGAAATCTAACCACATTTATGATGATTATAATGTTTCATTTAGGGAATGAATCATAATAACTCTTAAAAATGGAATGAGAGTATTGTTGCGATCACAATGAAGAAAGTGATATTGATATTGTATTTGTATTTATTTCAATTTACTGAATCGAACAAAATATGTCAACGTCAATAGAATTCATTATAAATTATTCAAATCGGAGCCAAACAATTTTTTATTATTTAATACAAGGCCCATTTATAGGGTCTACGCAATGCGAATTTACTACAATAGAGCCGAGAATACAATTGTCAAACTCCTCACGAAATAGTAGATGGAAAATGTTTGCACATTTTTAAATATACTTAGAGTTTGGCAATCATCTTAGCTATCACCAGGGCTCTTGCCTTATTAATGGGCCTTGAATTAATAGAAATGGAATAACTAAGCCGATAATAAATGATGGTTGGTAGCGCGCAAGAAGTAAATGGAGTTTTTAACGTTTATTTTTGAAAAGTGAACTTTAATAACAATTTATTAGCTTAGGTTGTGGTTAGGTTAATAGGGCATCCTCAAACGGGTGCAATCGGAGGACGGAGGACTAACTAATATTCTGAAAATCGAGCTGCTGAGAATCAACCACAAACTTTTACAAAGTTGAATATACCATTCCGCGTCACTTCGATGCAACAATCCAGTTCCTGAAGAAACCCAGCGAGCAAATAATGGTCCTCTGACTCTTGTTTTTAATCTTGCCCTAATATGCTGCAAACTTAAATTTACAATATGGTCATAATCTTAAAATGACCAGTTTCTCGTTATCAATGTTGTTAGAACAAATGACATATAAAAATAAATAAAATTAAGGACTCATGTACGTAAGTAAATTCACTTATTTTAATTAAAGGGAGAATATATTGCGAGAATGTTTTTATTAATTTTTTATATCCATATAAAAAATAGAAGACTGGAAAACTTCAGGGATAATATGGAGCTCTTATGAACTGCCTAAATTCCCTTTATCCCCTACGAGATGTAACTGTTGACTTTTTGTGGTAGTAACAACATTGTTTTGCAATTGGCCAAAAATTTCATTTATAAAAATACGGACTAAAATATCACAAAATTTTAGGATTTTAGAATTTACATATTGCAAATACATACATACTTTTAAAACCCCTAAATTTTTAACGCTCAATGACGATGGCCATTCCTTTTCCAAACAGCGGAAATCATCTAAAGATACTCGATTAATATAAAAATTTAAATTATATACATTTATTTTGATGGCTTGTAAAGCAGGCATAATTAATGTCAAACACATGCTGTCAATCATGCATGCCCAAGCGATCCATAACTTTCCAAAGTGCCAAATAATTGCGGTGATACAATGTTGTCAATCATTTGAAATGAAGAACAAACGGACAAAGTTATATAAAAAACCTCAAACCCACATATTGAAGAGCAGGAACAACAGATGTAAAATGATTAAAAGTGCATTTTTACCATTTCGAAATACGTAAAGAAAAAACAAACAAACACTCAAATCGATAAATGTACGTAAGCAACAACAACATCAACAACAACAATTTAAAGAAAAACCACGAAATAATGTATCCCTAAATTTGAAACAGCAGCTGTAAATGTAATTATCTCTTATAATGAGTTAAAAGGACGACAATATGACAAGTTAATGGAGCAAAAATGTTTAACAAAGTAATGCTGGTGGTTTAAAGCAAAGTTAAAATTAAGTAAGGAAACTTGAGAAGTATTGATTGTTTATATACACTAAATATGTACATACATATGTACGCGTACATACTACTTAATAGTGCAACATAATTGAGGCAGTTGTGGCTGCACAAATGTAAGTGTGCTTATCGTGGTTTATGACAGAAGCTTTAGGAAGAAGATAATAATGGGAACAAAACATGCTGGCATACATATAAGTATATATCGTATTGTTGAAGGAAAACAAAGCCAAGAATAACAAAGGGCTCCTTTTAGTCTGCATTTTTATATATGGGCCAGACTAAATTTGTTTATAAATACGCATTCATTTTTACATTTTGTAAATGGTAATTATGTCATAATATTTATTTAAGGCAATTTGGAAAAACATGTTAAAAACATTTAATGGCCTTTTAAATATGCTCTATTACTGAAATCCAATTAAAGCCTAAAGATATTACTGCCTGGCCAATTGTGTCCATACCGGGAAATATTATGAAATGGTGATAATACGCCTGTATGCCGTAATCTTTAGAGATATTTTAGAGCATATAAATTTCGTATATATAAAAATTTTTTTTTCTTGGTGACTTAGTACAATCTGGCGCAAAAGTAATATCACAATCGCCAATTTTGAGGCAATTTAAAATGGCGAAAAACAAGCTCTATTATTTATAAACTAAGGATATGGTCATCAATTTTAGAAATTTCACGTAAACTTTTTATGAAAACAATTCTTTTTTGCATTTATAAACAAATGGCAGTGAGTTCCAATTATGATATTACTTTTGCGCCACCTTGTACATGGCCTTTATAAAAAATGCACGAAACGTCATTCAGTTTATATTGGAAGTTCACCGAATCTGTCATATAATGCCGCCCAATGTTTACACTAACGAACGAAAACCCATTTTGACAACGTTTTATCATCAACGGTACAATTTTCAACCGTAATTAAACATCAGCGGATTACGTTACTCCAACGTACTGCTGTTGGCTAAACGAAGTAGAATATTGGTCCATTTGAAAATATCCTCAATGAATATTAATTTTGATAATAAAGTTTCATAATTTGGTGTTGCTCTTCAATCGTGTTGCTTGTCAAACACTCCAAAATCAACGTGCTCGCCACAGACAGTCAACATCGAAACGCCCCAATTGAAAACATTTCAGTTCTACAACAAAGAAAAAACTTAAACGTACAAAATATTTTACATAATTTTTTTCTTATTAACATATTTTACCATTCACTCCAACAACTGTCACAATATGACTTCAATATAATTTATATTTCGTGTCATTTGGCGCCAAATATTTTTTTTCGCTTAAATCCTAAATGCAAATTTCATTCCGAAGATACTCGTACTTAAAACGTAAAATAAAATAAGATACAAAGTGATATTTTACCGTTTTCTTGATTTTTTTTTTAATTTTATAGGTTAGATGCAAAAAAGCTCCATGAGTCACTTATCGAAGAAGAGAAATGGTCATGATTTATGGTTTGTGGATTTTGGAGACCACACAAAAATAAAAGTACATTTCGAAAGCACAACATATTTTTGCTTTCTTCCAATGTGGACAAAACAAACATCCAGAGATAAATAAGCAATCGTGTTAATAATTTTGCTAATTTGTCAGCGTGGCAGGATTAAATAAAAAACCAACAAACATCTGACACAAAAATGTGTTAAAAATTTCAATTGAAAAAAGTGAAACATTCGCAGATTAAAACCACTTTAGTATTTAAATCAAGGTGTCAATACTTAAAGGAACCACATTGGCCTTAATGAATCAGTTAAGTTTTTAGCTTCAAAAGGAAGACAAGAAGAAATTAAAACTTCCTTCATAAAAACAAGAAACACAAATTTAAGAGGATTATGAAGTTTGTTCTTGTGAAACGCATGTAAGGCAATAATATGGCTCATTTGCTTCAAGAAGGTCACAACTCAAAAAGCTCGATTGTTTAGATAACAATGCAAAATTAATCGTATACAAATTTCATATATGTAAATATCAGTTATATTCGCCTCTTAAAACAAAAATGTTACTTTATTCTTCCATTAAGTTGTGAATAAATTAAAAACTTCAAACTCATTCTCGTTAAAACTAGTCCTTGCATCTAATGAGCGACTTGTGATGTTTATATGTGCAATGGAAATGAGTTTATACGAGGGCAGGCCAACCATGACTTTTTGAATAAAACACAGATTTTTCGATTTAAAAAAAAACATTTTTTTCAACACAGTCTCTCTATGCACATTGTCCAATATACACATTTCCCAAATTTTTGTCCTTCCACAAAATAAGATTAGTCGATGTCATAAAAATATAAATTTGTTTGTGAGATAACTCATCTTTGGTATCGAATCTCTTGCCGCCAAGCCATTTCTACAGGTCTGCAATGAAAACAATATTCACCATGGGCTAAATCCGGAGGAGTGACCGATTTGTGGGCTAATTAATTGAGCCGAGCCATATTTTCAGGTTTGAAAATAAGTACTCGGTGCTAAACCCGGAAAATAGAGCTGATGAAGGAGCAATTCGTAAACCTAGATCATATAATTTCTTTATCCGAAGCTGCACGTGTGTGCACCCTCGCATTATCCTGGTGGGAAAGAATTTTTTTTTTTTTTTTGCCAAATGCGATCGTTATTTTTTCAAACCCTCATTAAATCGACGTAATAAAATTACATGATATTCGTCACGGATTGTTTTACCCTTTTGAAGGTAGTCAATGTGATTGATATCGCGTGCATCCCAAAAAAAAACGGTCGTCATGGCTCTGCTGTTTAGACTGCTATGTAGTCTCTGTTGTGTTTTGGTGAATCTACGTTTCGTCCACTTAAAACTAATTTGGTCGCCATATTTATATATATTTATCACGATATATATCCCCATTAGTGAAAATATTACTGCCTATTTTATTTCGATCAGCCGACAATACCCGCTGGTCAAATGAAAATCAACTTGGACGTGAATGTGTGCACCAATATTTCAGCATGTAAAATATCCTGGATTTTTGGACTGAATTGAAATCACAATGTTGATTCATTAATAAGCGAGTGTTCCGAGATCGCAGGTCATTGATTATGAATCACCGTCGACGGATGCTTTAAAGGCCAAAATCTTTGTAAATTGTATCATCCAGATCCATGTCATTGAACAAAGCGCCGGCTTATGTTTAAACAATCTAGAATCACATACACAATGTCTAGCAAAGTGAGTGAAGATAAATATGCCGAGTTAAATATGTTTCGACGTAACGCTTTACGTTATTAAATATTTATAAATATCTTTTTAGTATTTGTGACATATTTGCCAAATACGTTTTCTCATTTGGGACATATTTATTATAAATGTGTATTCCTACTTGGGGAATATAAATATGTTTTCATATTTGGGACAAATTTGTTAGCCAATATTGAAAAAACTATAAATTATTACGGGACGAGACATACCTCATTTTAAAGGCAATTCAACCTAGATTTTATATTTGTAAAGACTCTTTACCAAAAACATTTTGGTCTGTCGAAAAAAATTTATCTGATTTTTTTTGGTCCACAGTACTGTTTCTCTGAGGGATTTTTCACCTCATGGAAAAACTATAAATTATTACGGGACGAGACATACCTCATTTTAAAGGCAATTCATCCTAGATTTAATATTTGTAAAGACTTTTTACCAAAAACATTTTGGTCTATCGAAAAAATTAATTTGAATTTTTTGGTCCACAGTACTGTTTCTCTGAGGGATTTTTCACCTCATGGAAAAACTATAAATTATTACGGGATGAGACATACCTCATTTTAAAGGCAATTCATCCTAGATTTAATATTTGTAAAGACTTTTTACCAAAAACATTTTGGTCTATCGAAAAAATTAATTTGAATTTTTTGGTCCACAGTACTGTTTCTCTGAGGGATTTTTCACCTCATGGAAAAACTATAAATTATTACGGGATGAGACATACCTCATTTTAAAGGCAATTCATCCTAGATTTAATATTTGTAAAGACTTTTTACCAAAAACATTTTGGTCTATCGAAAAAATTAATTTGAATTTTTTGGTCCACAGTACTGTTTCCATGAGGTGAAAAATCCCTCAGAGAAACAGTACTGTGGACCAAAAAAAATGAGGTATGTCTCGTCCCGTAATAATTTATAGTTTTTCCATGAGGTGAAAAATCCCTCAGAGAAACAGTACTGTGGACCAAAAAATTCAAATTAATTTTTTCGATAGACCAAAATGTTTTTGGTAAAAAGTCTTTACAAATATTAAATCTAGGATGAATTGCATTTAAAATGAGGTATGTCTCGTCCCGTAATAATTTATAGTTTTTCCATGAGGTGAAAAATCCCTCAGAGAAACAGTACTGTGGACCAAAAAATTCAAATTAATTTTTTCGATAGACCAAAATGTTTTTGGTAAAAAGTCTTTACAAATATTAAATCTAGGATGAATTGCCTTTAAAATGAGGTATGTCTCATCCCGTAATAATTTATAGTTTTTCCATGAGGTGAAAAATCCCTCAGAGAAACAGTACTGTGGACCAAAAAATTCAAATTAATTTTTTCGATAGACCAAAATGTTTTTGGTAAAAAGTCTTTACAAATATTAAATCTAGGATGAATTGCCTTTAAAATGAGGTATGTCTCGTCCCGTAATAATTTATAGTTTTTCCATGAGTTGAAAAATCCCTCAGAGAAACAGTACTGTGGACCAAAAAATTCAAATTAATTTTTTCGATAGACCAAAATGTTTTTGGTAAAAAGTCTTTACAAATATTAAATCTAGGATGAATTGCCTTTAAAATGAGGTATGTCTCATCCCGTAATAATTTATAGTTTTTCCATGAGGTGAAAAATCCCTCAGAGAAACAGTACTGTGGACCAAAAAATTCAAATTAATTTTTTCGATAGACCAAAATGTTTTTGGTAAAAAGTCTTTACAAATATTAAATCTAGGATGAATTGCCTTTAAAATGAGGTATGTCTCATCCCGTAATAATTTATAGTTTTTCCATGAGGTGAAAAATCCCTCAGAGAAACAGTACTGTGGACCAAAAAATTCAAATTAATTTTTTCGATAGACCAAAATGTTTTTGGTAAAAAGTCTTTACAAATATTAAATCTAGGATGAATTGGCTTTAAAATGAGGTATGTCTCGTCCCGTAATAATCTATAGTTTTTCCATGAGGTGAAAAATCCCTCAGAGAAACAGTACTGTGGACCAAAAAAAATCAGATAAATTTTTTTCGACAGACCAAAATGTTTTTGGTAAAAAGTCTTTACAAATATTAAATCTAGGATGAATTGCCTTTAAAATGAGGTATGTCTCATCCCGTAATAATTTATAGTTTTTCCATGAGGTGAAAAATCCCTCAGAGAAACAGTACTGTGGACCAAAAAATTCAAATTAATTTTTTCGATAGACCAAAATGTTTTTGGTAAAAAGTCTTTACAAATATTAAATCTAGGATGAATTGCCTTTAAAATGAGGTATGTCTCGTCCCGTAATAATTTATAGTTTTTCCATGAGGTGAAAAATCCCTCAGAGAAACAGTACTGTGGACCAAAAAAAATCAGATAAATTTTTTTCGACAGACCAAAATGTTTTTGGTAAAGAGTCTTTACAAATATAAAATCTAGGATGAATTGCCTTTAAAATGAGGTATGTCTCGTCCCGTAATAATTTATAGTTTTTTCAATATTGGCTAACAAATTTGTCCCAAATATGAAAACATATTTATATTCCCCAAGTAGGAATACACATTTATAATAAATATGTCCCAAATGAGAAAACGTATTTGGCAAATATGTCACAAATACTAAAAAGATATTTATAAATATTTAATAACGTAAAGCGTTACGTCGAAACATATTTAACTCGGCATATTTATCTTCACTCACTTTGTCTAGCATGGGTTTTCAAACAATAAAATTCGTCAATATTTCTCACGCGGCTTATTTAATCTTAAATTAACCCTGATCCACCCTAAATAAAAACTAATTATTAAAGTTGGGTCTGGACACGCCAAAAACATCGCGAAATTAGAAAATAATGTAACAAAGAGTATCCAAGAGCCATTCGAAAACTTTCTTCAACCGATGCATTTACTTTAAATCCAATCATTCGTTTAGGAAACATATTTCAAATACATAAATTGTTTGATATCGACAAATTGTTCTACGATTCAGGCAATAAATAACTCATGTACTTTTTTGAAAAACATCCTATAAATCTGGAATGGGAAACAATCTTAAGCAAGGAAAATATTAACAACAAAAATAACCGTTTATCAAAATTTTATTGTGAACAAAAAGTGTCCAGCATGACAGTTTGTATGGAAGAGGACAGCGTAAACATTATACAGATGAATATGTACTCATATATGTATGGATGTGTGTACTATTATCGAGAACTGAAATGAAACAGGGCATTAAAAAACATAATATGCCACAAAAACCAAACATGAATATATTTTCCATGAGGAGAGCAGTTTTATTATGATTTAAATTTGTCGGACAACGAAACTGCAAGATATAAATGAAAACAAGCAACAACAAGAAAGCATATATAAATTTTAAAAAATCGATTACTATAATTATATATTATAATTATTTTGTGAATTTACCGATTGTTAACTGTAAAGGCAAAACTGCCCCTATCAAGAGGCATCTGTCAGTTAACTCCTGTCAAAATTTCAACAAGCTGCGTCAATTAGCTTGTATTTGAGAGCCATTCATAGCAGACTGCAGCGTGATTTGAGGAAAAAAGAAAATAAAAATTAATTTCGTGTGCTCATCAAACATTATTTCTTGCGGAAAAAACAATCACTCAAACCAAGGCAAAGCATAAGAAATACTATTTGAATTCTGCACCTATAATGTCAATGGTAAAAAAGTGGTCGTTGTGGTCCGAAACTACTAAAGGCCGATCGAAGAATGAAAGTGCGGAGGCCATGTTACGTGGCTCAGCGGATTCAATTTGAATGATCACTTGGATGTGAGAAAGCTTTCCACAAGATGGGTGCCGCGTTTGCTCACAACGACAATCGACCACGCAATCGTATGACAACTTCGCGGGAGTGTTTGGTGCTGTTCAACCGCTTGATGGAGGATATTTTCCTTGAGTTAGGGTACGAATTGCTCGCTTGGCTGCCATTTTTTCCGGATTTAGCACGAGTGACTGTTTCTTGTTTCCCAACCTAAATAAATAGCTCGGCGGAAAGCGATTTGACTCCAAAGATGAAACCATCCCACAAACAAAGACCACGACAAATCTTATTTTTTGGAAAGGATAAATATAATTGGAGAAGGTGTATTAGGGCTCAAAGAAGACTTTATTAAAAAATAAAATTTGTTTTTATTCACAATCCTCTTCTTTTTTAAAAAGTCATGGACTTATTGAGCTGCCCTCGTATGGTTGGCATGTAATTCGTATGTGAAAAATATGGGAAACAATTTTAAAGCATTTTATGAAACTTAAGCTCAAATACATGGAAAATATCATTTCCAAAAAAATTTCAAACATTTGCTCTAGAGTAAATTTCATTTTCAGTCAAAATTGTATGCCCTTTATTAACCATTAGTTGGAGTTTTTAAAGTATTCAAAATACAGGAACAAAATGAATTCAAATTTTTATAAAATTATTGTCTCAATTTACAAAATCCTTTGTAAGTTCGCAAAATGTTTACTGATTCAGAGAATTTGGTTACTGAATAATAATTTTTAAAAATATTTATAAAAAATTTAACTTTATATTTTTGAAATATGTTAAAAGGACAGTTAAAGTGATCATATACTTGATTTGTAAGGGATAATAATTAAGTACTGTAATTAAGAATATAAATAAATTTTTGGACTTCGTGATCCAATTTCGCGAAAGAGGAGTGGTTACATCATTCCTACGTAGGACAGTCATGTATTGTTCGGTAGGTGGTGATCTATGATTAGATGGAGTGAATATTGTAATAGTCCCATTTACTGGGATATAGGCAGGAGGACATACATATATTTAACATGAGCGTGTTGACTAGATGAATTTTTTGCGGGGAAGATTTGTAATTTAGTGATGATTTTTTTGAACGAGAAAAATACTACTCAGCATTAATTTAAAGCGATTTTTGGTATATACACTAAAGATATTGAATTCTTAGTTTCTTGATTTTTGGTCTTTCTTCAATTGTAAATAAATTGCAATGAAGGCATTAACCTGAAAAATCCTAGAATTTCTCAAAAAAAACTTGTTGATTTGAAATTTTTAAAAATTTTAAAATAAAACCGTCTCTTATAACGAAGATGACAAAGATTAGCCAAAAAGAAAAGAAATGGAAAATCTGTAATATTTTGGTCATAATTACTAGAACTGTAGTGTTGGCGAGAGGAAACAAAAAATAATATTAAAACAAGCAAGCAGAACATAAATAAAATATTTCCAAGAAAGTATCAAAATATATTTTTGTATGGACGCAGTAATTTATAATCTTTAATGGGAAGTTTATAGAATAAAATTGTAATCGTTGTACAGTGGAGTTCAGTTCAGCGAAAATAAAAAATTATACGATTTATTTTTCTCTTATGCATGATTAATTGGACTCCGGATAACTAGAAAATGTTCCGCTTAAGCATGTGAAACTCGTACTTACATTAAAACAGATGTTGGATGATTTATTTTTAGAATAATGAATTCAGATTTACCTTTTAGACTGAGATTTAACCGGGTGCATGTAATACGAATGAAATGAATCGACTCTGTACAGAGCTTCGTTGGTTGCAAATGAATTTTTTACTTTTGATGCTTGCACCTGTATACACATAATTTGTTACGCTATACTCATATTTTCCTTTAAGCGAACAAAATCAAAAATAATATTGCAGGTTTCAATAGGGAATTCCGAAATTTGACTTTGACATCTAGCGAATTGGTTGTCATTTATTCAGTCTATTTTGACAAACCACCGTGAATGGATATAGCGTTCAGCAAGAAACAAATCTGTCGAATTTGGACAATACCAATCCACATGAGATCCAAGAGCATCCAATTCTTCCCGAAAAAGTAACTAATTAGTGTCGATTTTCGGCTGGTGTTGTCATTGGTCCATATTTCTTTGAGAACGACATTGACCAGGCCATTATCGTCAACTGTAAGGGCTATAGAGCGATAAATACTATCCATCTTTAGCCTGTATTTAATGATACGGACACGAACGATATATGGTTCCAACAGGTCGGCGCTACGTGCCACAAAAGCTCATGCCACCTTGAAAATTCTATACAAGCAATTTGAGAGCATAATTTTTTAGTAAAGCAGATGTGAACTGGCCACCGAGATCGTGCTATTTGACTCCGACTTTTTCTTATAACATTTGCTTAAGTCGTAGGTCTATGTGAATAAGCCAAAAACCACGTCTTGCCGGATTTATGCGCCAGAGTAATGAAAAATTAAAAATTTTTAATGCGAGCCACTTGCACGATATTATATTTCATACATAATGACATCAATAAGACTTTCAAATTAACAAAAAAATTCAATAATATCTCACACATACTTTGCTTTATCTAAATTTAAAAATAGGAGGAACTTAATGAAATACCCTACGTAGGAATGCCAAGTATGGAGGATACAACCTTTCTACTGTCTAGAAATAGGAGCCAAATATTAATAATATGCCAATTCCAATCGCATTTTAAGTTTAAATGTTTCAGCAAGCGATACGTAAAGATTTGTGTGAAGTAAGAGCACCATAACAGGGAATTTATACACCATAAAAAACAGGACATGAATATATAAAATGTAAGGATGTATCAAACGGAAGGGATCAATAGACAACAACAAAAACAAAATGCCAATACAAACAAGCACAGAGTTACTGGAATAGATACCAAAATAGAAATTAAATAATATGAAACTTGTCGGAAACAAAAGGATAATCTAGGATAACCAGGCAAAACAGTAACCAGTACTATTAATCTAAATGTGAACACAATTTAAAAAAAATTGATTGCAACTCACCTTAATATGCTGTAGTAGCGGTAATACTTAGTTAGATTTGTTGCTTTTGTTGCGGTTGTTACTTTAAAACAAGTATTTTAATGCCTGATTTAAATATTTAGCTGTCGGCCTTAAATTTCCACTAAACAACACAAAAACCCACTTGGCCTTAAACGGAGGCACTCAACTGGAAGGACTGTCTGTTCCCTGTGGTACCAGCAGTTACAAAATCAAAAAAAAAACTATTACCACGGCTTTAATGGTAAGAAAGAGGGAGGGATAACAACTATAACAATGTGTTATAACAAGTTGTTGTTGTCGTAGTTGCTATTGTTGGCCGCTTAGGCAAATGACACAAAAACTTGCAAGTACATTCGGCAGTTGGGGAGTTTGTAATCCTTTAATTTTATTTCAAATATGGCAAGAAAAAAGTTTTCTGAGAATCAGGCAAGAGTGTATGTATGTAGATGTTTGTAGAAAATTTCACACGTATTGGCATAAAAGTTCAACACAAACGTATGGCTGGCTCGCTGGCAAACACTCGCATGCACACAAACACATTAACAAACACTTATGTGAGTGTGGCCAGATTGTGGGGATTTTAAATACACAAAATTTTCGTTATTTTACCGGCAACAAAAGGGTGGGTCTTTTACACATGATGTTTCATTTAAAACTAGTGGAATATTATTAAACAAATCTTTTTCCTTAAATTATTTTTATGGCAGATTTTGTATTCTTCTTGTTTAAATAAATTAAACTTTTGGTAGATTTTTTTTATTTTAATAGAAAATGTTCTGTTTTTTAATTTTTTATTTTACTTTTTTTATTTTTCTTAACAAAATTTTGGGTGGAGTTACTAAGGAACTTTTGGTTTTTGTTTGATCAAACTTTAAAGGATTTCTCTCGTTGAAAAATTTTATTTTTTTTTTTTTTTAGTTTTATTTGGCAATTTTTAATTTCATTTAAATTTTCAGATTTTTGCTCTTCTTTACTTTAATTTTGTATGAAAATATTTTCCACAGAGTCCAAGAGTTGTTAATGCTTATACAGCAGCAATAACAAAAACATCCAATGTATTAAGGATAATGTAAAACAGGAAGCACAATAAGGGATGAAATAGTTAGACACTGACATATGCAAATACACACACATACACACGACTGAATACTAGCAACTCCAAAAAAACACACACACACACAACAACAACAAGAAAAAGGAGTTGTTAAAAATATAATATATTATGCCCGGTTAATTTTAATGGAAAAAGGATTTAGGCGAGAGAGAAAAAAAAACCATTAATAAAGTCGTATCAAATCCAAGCAATTTTTACTTATTATATGGATTTTTTATTAAAATTGTTTACAAATATTATCTCCTTTATATTCATTTAAATGTTCACATATGTTTAATTTGTATCCGAAGCAAAATATGTTGCTTTAAACTTTTGCCACGACCGCTTTTCTATGATGCATACAATATCCCAGTAACCGTCATACTGAAGCCGAAAAACATCATTGTCGTTCGTATTGGTGGCGGTTAGTGAACTTCTTCTTAAGCTGAAAGAATGTATATGTAAAACGTCTATTCCGGGTGTCTGTTCTATCGTTTACATTCGTTTCTATTTCGTTTCCTAACTACCATCCCATGGCTGGGAATATAAAAGGACTTCATACATTATATATACGAACACTTATATGTATTAAGGGTGGTTTCACTGCCTCACTATTATATTTGTTTTATATGGAGCGGGTGGGGAGGAATTCTTTTATGTACAGGTGTAGAGATTTTTCCTTCCAGTTAGAAAGCCGTGACAGTGTTCTCAATATGTATTTTTGTGAGGCTGTGAGAGTGTAAAATGAGCAAAGTTTTGTTTATTTTGCAAAGTAGAGATATACCGTAGAAAGAGCTTTAATGAAAGAGTGATTTAAGTGAAATAAAGGGATAGTCACTTTGAATATTTAAAATAAAAGCTCGCAAATTTCAATTGACTTGGCAATTAATTTTGTATAATCGTAAGCAGAAGCAGCCAAGTCAATTTTCTTAAAAAAATTATTTTATTGCAATAAAGAACTTCATAATAAATTTGTAATTATAAATATTTAATTACTCAAAATTGTTATAAGTACAAATATAGTTTTCTTTTTGTTATTATTATTTATTTGTTATTATGTCATACGATACCTGAGTAACGAGTCGCAGTGAAAGTTTCATAACTAAAGTCGTAATTCAAGGAACGATATTTTCATTGCTTAAACAAATTATCAATGTATCATTTTTAATTCCTAGGAAGTCAAGTGGACAAACATATAGTTATGAAGCTCCTATATATCTGTGAAAATTTATTAACGATTTTAAAAATAATTTTAAATAAAAATATTTAAACATTCAAAATTATATTTTTAAAATAACAATCGACACAAATGATTTTACATAAGGAAAAGCAAATTCTTACTATTGGCAAGTTTGTACACTTTCCGCAACGTCTATTCACATAATTCAATATACAATTATTTTCTTTACGAAAAATAAAATATATTACTTTATTCATCATATTAAAGACAGCTTCCAAATCGATGAGCAAAATGCATCAAAAATGTAAACATCCTTCAATGACAAGCTTATGGTAAAATCATTAGAAAATTATACGATTCCCTACTACTTTCCAATTATAATTTCAGTATTTTAATTACTTTTTTAGAAGCCCTTTTTTACTGTTTATGTATGTAGCATTTCTAGACAGGTCTACTATGATTTTGTGATTATTCGCTAAAATATACATTGAATCGATTACAAGCATCAGTTGACGAACAACTGCACAAGTGCAGAGATTTATGCATATCACTGGCGTCACAAAAGTATACAGAGGTGTGACGAGAAGGAAAATATTGCATTTTTCCTATTCCTATTTTATTTTTAAAATATTGCGATTTTGTTATAAATGAAAAGTAAAGCTCTGCATTCATAAAAAAAATTATTTGACAGTGTAAAATTTATGACATTATTTAGAAAAAATTATATCGCTCAAATGGCCACTTCCCGATTTGATACATAATTGTGCTCGTTGTTTTGAAATGTTGCACGCAAATGATTTGGTTCCAAATTAGCAATTTCTTTTTCAATATTTGCTTTTAAGACTTACAATGAAAAAAGAAATCTGATGCTTTTAGATCTAGCGATCTGGTCGGTTAGTTCAAATCTCCAAAACGGAATATCACTCGCCCTGGAAATTGGTGTCTCAAAATCTCTATCGTTGCCCGTGCTGTGTGAGCGGTTGCTATGTCCTGTTGTAACCAACAATAATCAATACCCAATGCAGCAACTTGGGCAAAAAACTCTTTTAGAATCTGCCTGTAACGCTCACCATTTGCAGTTACGATGGTGCCATCGTCGTCTTCAAAGTAATAAGAGCGAATCACTTTTTCACTATAAATGCCGCACCAAATAGTCACTATAAGGGGATGCAATGGTTCTTCATGTTGACAACTAACTCTCTATATATTTACATCATAAATGACAGTAATATTTGGCAAAATTTGTCATTTCGTTACTGTAATGATTTTGAAATGATGACAAGAGAATTTCGATGATGCTATAGCAATTTACGCACATCATTTTACTTTCAACTTAAAGTATAAAAAAATGTATAGATTCTAATAATGAATCGAAAGCCATACCTCATTTATTATTTTATTTATCTTAAATTCCTTCAAATTTACTGAAATCCATTTCTAAGACATGTTTCCATGACAACATTCATCATAGAGTTGTTGTCGTTTATTAAAATCGATTTTGAAAACTGTAATGCTTATATGACAAAATAATGTCGGCGTTGAACAAGTACTCTCGTATGTAAAACACGCTGAGACCCATGTCAATAAGTTACAAATTCTCTTAGAACTCTTCCGGTGAGATTCCAATTTACGCTCAATTATATTTGAATAGAAAACACATGCGTTATAACTGCTAATGGTCACACAGTGGGTGTGAAAAAACTGAACAAAATCAAAACATTCGACCCTAGGTGCAGACACACAAACCTGATGAATATGAATGGGGAAGGAGTACTGTGGACACCAAAAACTCCCATGCTACTGCTTTTGTGGTACAATGGCAATAGGAAGTTATTATACAAAAACATTGGAGATTGGAATTGAGCTTTATGATACTCGTATATAGACAAAAGCATAGTCTACTATACAACATCCTTGTTGAATCATATGCCGACGACGGAGTAGTAAAGTCGGCAAAGGTATTGCATAAATATTTGTATGTTTTGATGCGGCAATAAAACGGTCCAACACCAGCAAAACAAAGCCGGAAAGTATAAAACCCAAAAGCGAAGGAAGAGGAGAAGGAGTTCACAAATGAAAGTAGTCGAAGAGACATAAAGGGCATATCGTAGCCGGTATTTAGAATTTAAATTAAAAAATATCTCCATTTGTATATTAAAATTTAGTGACTGCCTTAAGCGAAATACAACTAGACTTAAAGTTGTTATGCGTATGAATGTGATTTCGGATGTGTTGACAGTAACAGAAAAAAAAATGATAATATGAATACAACACGCAAAATGATAATATATGGAAAATGTAAAGAATGGTTTTTAACATATAAAAACTCTGAATTACAAAAAAAAAACAGGAGCAATAGGAAAAACAAACTTTGAAAGACATACAAATTGAAAAGTATTAACCCTTTCATGCCCACTGTTGCCTATAGGCAACATTGTACTTATCGGCTTCTAAGTCCCCTTATTTTAATTTTAGCAACCTGCGGTTTTTTTAATTGTGTAGCCTTATGTGTTGTAAAAGATTATAGCGATTTGTTTTATTGTAAGCTGTGCACGTGTTCATTCAGTAGGCGTTCTCCGTATAGTGAAATTGTCAAGATCGTTTCGCGAAAAAAATGTTTTAAAAAAAAGTGTTTAAAATCATTGAAATAACTGTTTCATTGTAAAATCAAGTGAACAATATAAATTAATAAAGGTAAGAGAGTTATTTAAAAAAAATAAATCATGAAAAAAGTGTTTAGTTTGTTTATAATAATTTTCTAAAAGTGCTGTTGCCTATAGGCAACATTGGTCAATTGTGGTAATTTCCGAACAATGTACATTTATTTATATATATTCATATTTAGATACGTCCAAAAGGTCTTACGCAGACAGAAATTTAAAAAATTTTTCATTTTGACTGGGATGATTCTGCGGATGAGGAAAATGAAGAAGAAGAGCAGGAAACAACATCAACTTTCGAAAACATCATCGAAGAAACATTGAAAAATGTGATTGATAAGGGCGAAAATATGGAAGTTGGTCTGATTGAGCAACTAAAATGACGGAAAGGAAATTGAAATTGAAGAGGTTGTACAGGAAGTGACGGAAAAAATTGATTTTAAAAGTTTGAGGTGGAGGACTGTAGAGGTAATGAATGTAATACCAGTTAGAAAAGCGAAGTGCGCAGCAATGAGGTAAAACAACCAATCGAAATATTCACCTAGTTCAAAAGGAGCAACCTGGCTATGATAAGTTATATAAAGCTAAGTAATTATATGTACACATATGTATGTACACATAGATTTCTATCTAATTCAAAATATATTTTTCATTAGGTCAACACAGTTTGGAACAATATCTGCCAAATAAGCTCCACAAGTGGGGCTTCAAAATGTTCTCTAGGGCTGGTGTTCTGGCATTATTTATGATTTTACCCTCTACATTGGAGTAGAATTGATTGATTGTTTGTCTTTTGGACATTGTTTTATATTTCGCATCCAATATTCCAAGGAAAAGAGGTCGCCCATTATCAATCCTTTCAACGATGGAGTCAACCCCATCATCACCGGGTTTTTTACCATCGGTTCCATCTTCACCAACTCTTTCGACGGCCTCTGAATCGAGCTCTTATAAAAGAGCGTATACTGCAGAACCTGCAAAATACATACGATTTGACAAATCTTGGACACTGGGTAGAATGGGGAGCAAAAGGCAGATGCAGACTATGCCACACTGGTTATCCGCGCCCCAAATGTAGCAAATGCAATGTTTATTTGTGCTACAATCCACAAAAAAATTGTTTTGTGTCTTATCATACTTAAGTTTCAATAAAAATGCATTAAAAAAATAAAAAACATGTTTTTTTAATTTACCACCACTGCCCAATGTTGCCTATAGGCAACATCCTGTAACTAACGAACCAGGACACCAAGGACTTTGAAATTTTTATCAGTTCATATCTGAGTCAAGACTAACACATATCTGTCCTCAAAAAATTTTTAGCTCTGCACATTTTAATTCGGGCATGAGAGGGTTAAAGAGGACTTCTTCTCTTTCTCTACATTTCTTATATTGCTGTCACTAACTCACATTGTTAAAATAATGTCCTTTACGTTTTTAAAAATACCTTAAAAAAGTTCCTCCCAAAAACTTACCTCTTAAGGAAGTATCTCTTTAAAAAATACCATTTAAAAACTAGCCTTTAGGAAAGCAACTTTTTCAAAACGCCTTTAAAGCAATTATAATTTCAAAGAGTATCTTTTAAAAAGTACCTTAAAAAAAAGTACCTTTTAAAAAATACCATTTAAAAATATCCTTTTAAGCTAGTTCCTTTTAATTAAGTAACTTTTAAATAAGTACCTTTTAAAAAGTTACCTTTTAAAGATACCATTTAGGAATATGTCTTTCCAAATTACACATCCAACATAAAAAAAAGTTAAGTACCTTACAAATATTAAAATGCTTCTTAAAGTAGCAGCCTATAGCAAAGTACCTTTAAGAAAGTACCTTTTAAAAAACACACTTTTTTAAAAAAACTTACTATTAAAAAAGTAACTGTTAAAAAGTAGCCTTTAAAAATGTAGCTTTATTGAAAAAGTTCCTTTTAAAAAGGTACATCTTAAAAAAGTATGTCTTTAAAAAGTACCTTTTAATAAATTACCTTTTAGAAAAGTACATTAAAAATAACTCTTTTTAAAGAGGTACCTTTTAAAAAAGTGCATTTTAAAAAATTCCCTTTTAAAAGAGTACCATTTAGAGAACTATATATTAAAGAAGTTCAAAAAATACCTTTCAATGAATAACATTTTAAGGAAGTATGTACCTTAAATAATGACCTTTAAAAACAGCCCTTTAGAAGAGGACCTTAAAAAGTGCATTTTAGCAAAGC
Organism: Germaria angustata; assembly: GCA_963681545.1. NCBI lineage: Eukaryota > Metazoa > Arthropoda > Insecta > Diptera > Tachinidae > Germaria > Germaria angustata. The sequence continues at coordinate 18,841,806 of OY812999.1, read as the reverse complement.
ACCTTAAATAAATGCGTTTTAAAAAAACTATCTTATAAGAAACCACCTCTTAAAAAAAGTACGTTTTTTTAACTAAACTTAATTCAAACTCAAAATTACTTTTAAAAAGGATACATTTTAAGAGAATTAAAGGTTTAATATTTTATTTGTGAATTTAAACCACATTTTTGCTTTTATTAAAATGTAATGCAAGTAAACTTATATAAATTTGATTTTCCACTCACCTCAACATTTTCCACATCAAAATACGACAGCGTCTTTTTTGTCAACTCGAACCAACGTTGTTTATAGTTGACGGGAGTAAATCGCTTTTTGTTCTGTGCTCGTTTTACCATAAAACCGCTCATGACAATGTCATACAAACGCTCCGACATTTTGTCCATTTTGCTTTGAAAAGATTTACCCAAACGCATTGTGGTCGTAGAATTAGAGGATTTCATACTTCCACCGTGTGCGGAACGATTCATTTTGAAATGATTAGTGGGGAAAACGGGTGGTCGATAAATATGTAAGTGGGTTGGGTAAAGAACTTCTTCAATATTTTTTATATTTAACATTGACTAGATCATTATGTTTAGAAATTAAAGTTAAAGTTTCTTATTTTTACGATCGCAGAAAATATCTAAAAAGAAAACAAACAAAAATTATAAAAAGAATTAATAAGGGTAAACTACAAGGAAAAAAAGGGATAAATTAGGGATAGTAATCGAGAGACAGTGCGGTTGTGTAAATGTGATCATATATTTTTATGTATGTATTATTTCAGATAGTTAATGTCGAAACTTCTAGCCGTTTGTGGCTAGAAACAAGGATATCAAAGCTCTTATATTTTTTTCTTTCTTTTTTATCTTTCGTCTGCTATTTGCCTGCAAGTGATAATGCATCGATCCTTTACAACGTATAATTCACATTTATTTTGACATTTAAATGTAGTTTGTCTACAAAATGCTTTTGTAATATTTCTTTTTTCTCTTTCTTTTCCTCTTTCTTAATTTTTATCTTTATACATTCGTTTGTTGATGTCGTTGGCATTGTTAAAGATCCTCAGTGATCATGCTGATCGTTTGATCACAACAATAATACACTCCTCCCACATGCGATTTTAATTTTTATTTATGTTTATATCTTTTTATGGCATAAGAATACATATACTTATATAAAATAGATATACAAATACTTATATGCGCAAACATTTTTTGAAGTTGGATTGTTCGTTATTATAACCATCCATTAGCTTTCTTTACGATCGTATTAATTTTGCCACTTTGACGGTTAAATGCATTTAAGAGGAATGCACGAACGACTACATACATGAAGTCAAAAATTAAGTACCCCTAGATGCTTAACTACAATGGTCATCGAATAAAACATTTGCTCTTTCAAAGTTACCTGTTTTAACCATAATTATTGCCAATTTCTTTAAAATATCGAAAAGATGAATATGTATAGTCTAATAAATTTTTAAGAACATGCTCACATACAAGTATTTCAGAACTAGTCATTTAAAAAATTTGTGTTTTAAAACATCTTTATAGGCTTAAAGAATATACGTAATATATTAATAATAATAAAATTGATGTTTCACAGAGGAAGAGCTCCTAAAAAATGTTCCTTACACAGAAAAAAATCCATCAAAATTCTTCGAAAAAAGTAAACTCTAAAATAGTAACCTTTCAAATGTGTGACTGTCTTCGAAAAAAATAATTTCTTTAAAAAAAACTGTTTAAACAGGTCCTTTTAAAAAAATTACACAGAAAAGGTTTCTAATACTACTACTAACAAAAAATATTAATTTTTCAAAATAATACTTTTTTCGAAATGTATATCGTCTTATTAAAATTATTAAAAAATACAAAAAGATGATTTGAACTTGAACCCGGAAAGAAAAATTATGTTAAAATACACTTAAAAATAACTTTTGTTTAATTACGGGTTCAAAGAAGTTGGATATATATATTTGGGAAGATTTTCCGTCATCCCACGTCAAATTTGGTTTGTAACCAGACCGGTTTCGGCTTTGTGCCATCTTCAGTGTTCTCTTAAATACTAAAAATGGATATATGTACATAAGCTTTAGAAGACTAAAAAGCATTATCTTAAAGACCTAATAATAAAAAAGTAGTTTTCTGAAAGTAAATTTCCAAAAGGCACTTTTCAATGAGGTACGCTTAAAAAATATACAAATTTAAAGAATTACTTTCTCAAAAAGGTACTTTTGTAAAAAGTCACTTTTCCCAAACGTACATTTTTTTAAAAGTACTGTCCCAAAACTTTATTTCAAAAATATACCCTTTTAAAGAGTGAGTTAAAAAAAACACTTTTTCTAAAGGTAATATAACAAAGAGGTTCATTTTTAAAATGGAACTTTTTTAAAAAGCGTTTTTCTAAGTTCCTTTTAAAAAGTAAATTTTAGCAAATATATTTTTTTAGCAAGCTGCTTTTTGAATAGTACTTTTTCAAAAATTCACTATTTCAAGGAATTACTTTTTCAAAAGGGCACTTACAAAATATATATTTTTTTTCAAAAAGGTACGCTAGAGCAAAAAAATTTTATATTTTTCCAAAAATGTATTCTTTCAAATAGACAAAAAGGTAGTTTTACAAAAAGTACTTTTCCAAAAATGCACTTTTTCAAAAGGCAATTAATTTAACACAGTACATTTTCAAAGCTGAACTTTTTCAAAAAGCATTTTTCCAAAAAGAAGCGCATTTTTAAAAAGGTACATTAAAAAAACTTCCGTTTAAAGAGTACTTCAAAACGTATTCAAAAAAGTACTTTTTCAAAAAAAAAGAACTTTTTTACAAGACCACACTTTTTCAAATAGTTACATTTGTACAAATGTGCTGTTTCAAATTTGTACGTGTATTATGTTTTCACAAATGTACTCTTTCAAATACACTTTGCAAAAGGGTAATTTACAAAAAAGTACTTTTTTAGAAGGTAGTTTAAAAATGTTTTCAAATGGGTACATATTCAAATAATTTAAAAAAAAAAGTATCTTTCAAAAAAGTATTTTTCTTTTCCAAAACACTCGTTTTTCAAACCCCGACTTTTTCAACAAGATTTCTTTTAATGTGCTTTTTAAAATTCGTATGAAATGAAATACTTTGTCTATCCAAGTGGCCAATTTTAGTACGTACAACAAAGATCAATGTCCAGAGAGAAATAAAAAAGAGTCATCGTCTTTAGCACGTTGTGTTGAAGTGCGATAATTTCCATGTTAAAAACTTAAACGTAAATAAGATTTGAAAAGATTTATATTTACGATACCACACTAAATTCTTCTTTATTATTCTTAATATTTAAGAGGATTTTCGAACAGATTTCTTTTTTATTTTTATTGTAATGCATACATATTCTAGAAACTGTAATAAATTTTTAAATTGCAAATCAGTTCGGTAGGTAGGAGGTTTCGCTGCATGCGGCAGCAACAGATAAAGTATTAATTCACTAAAGACACTTCACTTGAATTGATATGACCTTTTCAAGTGGACTTGTATATTCTTTGGCTGATGAGTTTATATGCTTGATATATTTTTAAATAAAATCTCAAGGCCGTTCATTTAGAGCACATCTCTGCTTCCAAACGTCTTTAACGTCACTAGCAACTTTGCAATGAAACTAGTTTTAATATTTAAATGTTTAGAAATTTGCTTACAGTTTTCAATTTTATTTCTGGTTTTCTTTAATTGGTTTCATTCTCTTTCCTTTATTCAATTTGTGGTTTTTCTTTAGCCACTTACAACAAACGTTTAATCTGCGGCGGCTTAAAATATTTTTTAATTATTATTTTTTTCAATGTGCATTTATTTCTGCGTTAAACAGCCTTAGGTTGTTATTATAAGCCTCGTTTTAACTTAGTTTTTTTGTATTTAAATCCGCAAATATTTACAGTTTCAATTATTTTAAGAGATCTCAAGCCAAAGTGATATCATTGTAGGAGTACAGCTCAATTTTAAGGCCATTTAACGCAAATTAATTAAGCATTTAATTGCAAAAACGAACATGATAAATGGCGCCTTTATCTTTAACGAAACACAAAAGATGAACCAACAAAAAAATGGATTAAGATTTTTACAAACTTTGAGGGTAAATTTAGGCTTCCAGCTTAAAAGTGATGCATAAGGATATAGTGATTCTGAATGCACAAGGCCAGAAATTTTCTTAAATTCACTTCAATCTCTTTTTGTGGCTTTTAGTTTTCGGGCGGGATGTACGTATATTTAAATTTATATATTCGTATTAATATTGACGCGAAAGTTTCTTTTTTGCACTGAACATCGTTACAATGGGTTTAATTTTAGCTCAGATTTTAGTGCATAAAAACAAGTGTTAAAAATCAATATAATTGGTCCACATATATATGAGATATGGTAAATTAATATTTTTTTTCGAATTTCGTCTTATTGTTTATTATTTAAATCTGTGTTCTATTATTTAACGAAATAAAGATAATTATTGATTTTGCGGAATTTTCATCCAATTTTATGTAAAAAATTACCTAAAAATCGTTAAAATGGTATTTGTATTGGAAAATTAGGGGGAAAATCACTTCAGCTTAAAAAATTATAATAATTCTGAAATTTTCAAATTTATTTGTTGTGGTTTTATATGCTGACATTTCTTTGATTACTAAACTTTCAACCTCATAGACTAATGCCAATACATTTAAACACAATATGAGAATTCTCTATCATATACGATTATTACAAAATACATAATTATAGCATTTGATTTGTTTGGCATAAAGAAATGAGGTTGAATGTTTTCATTCATTTTCACTGACGATTTGGTTTAGCGTGCAATGAAATGTCGGCATATGAACAGCTAAAGCCACGATTAGCTGGTAAGAATGTCCCAAATAATGAATTTAAATACTAACGGCCTTATTCATTAAAAATATTGTATGTTTATTAAAGGTTTATTTGACAAATATACCATAGAAATTTGTCAAATAAGCCCTTAATAAACATACAATAATTTTTATGAATACAGCAGTAAGTATTTGAAAAGATAAAATGAATAAATTGCTGTTACTTTGAACATGACAGTTTCAATGGTTTATTTTGCAATTAATGAGTACAAGATCATTAAAGGAACTTATAAAAATCTAAATTGAAAAAAGGCAATAAGTAAATTTTTACGCCTTCTATATGTGCAAAATATTTCTGCTGCATCAATTGAGCTTTTTAACTACAATTTTTATAGTAGTTTCATAAAATGAAACTCCTCGAGTTACATTAAATATCTAGAAATAGCAAAGCATTTGTTAACAATTAATACAATACAAATACTATTAAACACTAATTTGTTAAACATATTTGTGGTACCTTTAAGAAGATAAATAATTGGTGTATTTTTACAAACGAATTAAAATATCTGTTATCTATTGGAATTATAAAAAAGTTCCGATTCATGCTTTTTCAAATTAGCCATCGTAAAGTATCAATGAAACCAATAGCAAACACTCAGTGGAAAAAAACAATTTTAAATAATGAACTAATGATAAATTTAAATCAGTTGATGACGGTAAAAATAAAAGCAGCATTAGATAATTGATGCATTAGATAATTGCTACAAACAGCAGCCAAACTTTTAAAATTAATTTTGAACTAATCAGCAAAAAAAAAATAAATTTAATTATACACACGTTATAAATATTCAATCAGCGAAAAATAGAAAAATTTCCGTAGTCTACAAAAATTAAAATACCAAATTACATTAATACAAAAGAACGGCTGGTCCTCGTATCGAAGGGATTTATCGAATAAACAGCAAAATTAGAATTATAAATATAATCAATGCGAATGATAATGTATATTATTGAAATCAATTCAGCTCTCAATTATATTGCAATATTTCTAGAGCAATCAACGAAATGTGTTTGAAATTATCTCCGTGAGTAGGTTCCATTTCGTACAAGATCGTGTTAAGATATATTTAAGATATATTTTAACGCCTAAAAAACCTTAAATAATTTTTATACAAAATTTTCTTTTTCTTAAAAATATGAATTTCGTGATCCAATTAAAGATAAAAAGTGTGTTTGTTTCTTGAATTCCTAATTATTATAAAATGGGGGGAAATCGGGAAGGAGCGTATATATAGACTACCGAGACCAAAAGTCATGGTATTGTATTTTGAGAAGTATATAGACCATATTCAGAGTTTCCCATGTTCAATCTGAAATCTATAGTGCACGGCTTTTGACTATTTTTAGAATTTTGTGAAATATAAAAAGCAGTTACAAGCCTAGTTTAGAATTCAGCCTGAATTTCATGGCCCTAAAACAGGCTGAAGCAATTTCTGCTTACCGCTATGTATTAAAAAAAAAAGTACACTAAGGTTTGGATATTGCTTATTGGAACAACATCATAATCATTTGTGGAGATTTTGTCCCTTCAACTGAACTGAAAAATATTGCTATATTTGCCTTTTGTAATTAATTTAAAGTTGTTTCCCCTGTTGTTATTTCAAAATTAATGAATTTATTTCTAATACAAATAAGTTATTCACAAGACAATGTTTACCTATAGAAATAAATGCAAAATTCCAAACAGAAAATTCTTACAGAGCTTCTTACAAGGCTTATAGTAGAAACAACAGTAAACATGAGTTGATACAGACGTCTGATTCTATTTCTTAGACAGATAACTGGCTTCAACCGCTGGTTCCCGCTACGAAAAAATATTTAAAATCATTTCCCTACTGTGTATTCTGCTTTTGTCTTATCTTTTTTTTTAATTATTTATCTTCATATTTAAAAATGTATAAGACAGGCAAAAAAACACAAAGCGTATTAAAAGTAGTCAAAATAATAAACTATAAACCAGACTTTAAGATTAAAATGTATCGAACCGGTTCAAGACTGTCTTTGCGGTTGTAAAAATAATAATGAAAAAAGAAATATAAGCTGATAAAATCTAGTTGATATTTTTGCGATTTATTCATTAAATAAAAAGAATTATATGTTGCAACGGCAAACTATTTAATTTTTGGTATTTTAGAAATTGTTAGAGTAATTAAAAGATTGAAATTTCTTTTGGAGGTGAGTGAATGTTAAGTAAATATTAAATCGTATTTATTTCATATAAAATCTTGCAGGTAGAAAATTTTTTTGCAGTTTTTTCTATAAAATTAAAAAGTTAAGTGGTTTCTTGTGCCAATTATAAAGTTGTGTATAAATAAAGCAAGACCTCCCAAGTCATTGATTTTTTTTTCATTGCGATGTCAAAACATAAAAATTTCAAAAAAATAGGAGGAATCGGAAAAATCGCCAGAAAATTTTCCAAAGACATTGGATGACGTTACACATTATATAAAAATTTATTAGTGGATTTTTCAATTTTGGGCTATTTTTCATTGAGCCAATTTGCCAGCAATCCTTTTCTACATTTGATGTTTTATTATTTTAAACTTCAAAATATGGGAACATATTCTTTGGTTCTATTGGGCCAACTTACAAGAAGCCCACTATAATTTTAACTAATTTTAATTTTAACTAATTTTAACTAATTTTAATTTTAACAAAACATACATTAACAAATTTCTAAAAAATATCTTCCTTCAGAATGCTAATTTGCTTGGAAAAACTTCAAACTGGTATCAAACTTTAAACACAGAACAAATTTGTATTAACAATTTCCCTAAGAATAATGACTGGACTTAATAAAAATTGAAGGACTCCGCCTAGAGCACTCTAAGCTCTCCCATGGTCATATACTTAAACTTCCTATGCCAAAAATCTGCGACTGTAATATAACATCTTCAAATATAATAATGCACGTGTTTTCAACATGCCCAAAATTCAAAAAACAACGTGACCTTATCTCCAAACACCATCCTAATCCCATATCTTTACTTTCAAACCCTAACAAAAATAATTTTTCCCAAATAATAACTTTTTTAACCGATATAAAAATTTATCACCTAATATAAGAACCAACAAAATTCTGTAAAAAAAACCGATCCTAAGACCCAGTAGTCATGGCCTATATATAATACATTAGTTTATAATTTGTAATTATTTCCTAATGTTTAATAATAATAATAATAATAATAATAATAATAATAATAATAATAATAATAATAATAATAATAATATTTGATATTGTATTTTTTTGAACTGTGAAATATTTGAACTTTTTCTTTGGTTCCAAAGATTCAAATTATTGAGAGTCGATTCTGCATACACATCATAGAATTTAAGTTTATTATTTGTACTTCGCAAGTTACCATTGAGTACGTTTTAATTATTTTTGTCGTTTCTCTCCTTTTTCTTATCAGTATTTTGTGTCCGTAGGACTTCGTATTAAAACGCAAAGTGGAATGTGAAATTTGCTAATCAATATTCATTACATGTCATAAAATTTAATACACACATTATGAAAAAAATTGCATACGCACACATAAAACCATATATAATACTTGCCCCTCTGCCATATATTTACCTTTAATTTTTTTCTTTCTCATATCAATATGATTCGTTATTATTTTGCGTTCGCCAGTCCATCATTTAATGGCGATACCATGCGCCATTAGCATCACTTTGCTAAACTGTAGCGAAGAATGAGAAATATATGATGAACTACATAACCCTACGCAAAACTATGAATCATATGAAGTGAACTAAATTATGACTACTTACATAAGTATGTATTAGGCACCAAATAATACAAAGTAAAAGTATTTGAATACTTAATATTGAAAATTCATTATTTGAGATATTCTCCCCAACTAATCGTTAGAAACAATTAGAGCTTTTGCAAAATGCATATGAAGAGCTAAAGCCACAACAAACTTTTGATTTTTGTAAAAGTATTAGTTTAAGTAAATTCAGTCAAAAGTACATATAAAATGACTTAATAAAAATAACTAGTATGAACAACAGTTTCATTAGATTTGTATTCAAAGTACATTTTTAATTTTGTATGCATATACAAGGTGGTGCAAAGTAATGTCATAGCTTGAGATGGCTGCCATTTTCCCAAATGGCGCCAAATGTCACTGAGCCTTGACATTTATGATGTAGATATATAGAGAATTAGTTGTCAACAAGCCATGGAGCGATATGCATCTCAAGAACGCGGAATTATTGATACTGCTTGTTTGACAGTATGTTGTTGTAACGCAGCATGAATTTTGTCGTCGTTTACTTCGTCGTCATGTTCCATGTGCTGGAACAATTAAACGTTTGGCTGATCGTTTCGTGTGAACTGGGTCCACTACAGATATTGCAAAAAGTGGCCGACACTTGTATTGCTGGTTCGACCGAGAAAATACACAAACATTAAGGAACGCCTGTACAATTAGACATCAGTAGGCATTCGTTGCAACGTATGTATAAAGGATCGTCAGATTTATCAGCACCAGACTTTTTTAAATCCCGCGCTTACCACAGCAGGCCAGGAACAGGACTTGAAAGCTACTCATAAGATTGAAGAAGAAATCGCCAATTTTAAGCAACATTTTTTACGAGCAATAATTTGAAATGACGTAAAACGAGATTTGATAGGATTTATCATAACTCAAACAAAATTTCCCGGTCCCATTTAGTTCCACTGACTTAAAAATGGTTCTTTTTTTGCAAATTTCATACAATAAAATGCTATTAAATTACTAAAGACTTTCGCAATTTCTTGATATATATATATATATATATATATATATATATATATATATATATATATATATATATATATATATATTATCATCTCTAAAATGCGTATATAGTGAAAATTTGCCCAATAAATGCGAACCTTAATTTTGTCGAGAATCGTTTGTCGGATTTTCTTAAATTATATGACATAAAATAAATTGCGAAAATTAATTCTGTGAAAGTGAAATTCAGATAAATTTGTATATATAATTTTGTGTGATTTTTGTGACTACAAAGCAATTTATGACTGAGAATCTGGGTGTGATCCCTGCTCAGGACAAGTCATCAACATCATAAGTTTTTCTGATTTACATTAGTGTGGCATTGTTTTAATTATTGTTGTACTGCTGAAGTGATGAAGGCATAGCACTGGTCACTGAACAATATCGGAAGCGATTCATACTCTTGTACTCTAATGTACACTACATTACGGCGCCCTCTTTCGTCGCTAATGTTAGCAGAATCATCCGCGAAATAAAACAATTAATAACATGCTATACACACACAGCTTAAGAAACTTAATGCGTCTTCTTAACACCAAAGGTGTTGCAACTTTGCTATAAAAAAATGCGAAATAGTGGAAAGAAAAATAATTTAAGCTCTCTCTCTCCCTCTCTGTCTGTCTTCTGATTTCACCACCTGTCCTCTCTACATTTCCCTTTCACAAAAAAACGAACACATTTTGTAAAACGAAATGTTTCCAAACGTTTGAAATTTGTATGGAAGAACTCGTAATATTAAAGGAATTTCAGGTATTTCCCATTATACATACATATATTTTAAACGCTTAAAAATGTTTCATTTCACCAGAGGCCGTAAATATTTGAACGAAATTTTCTTTTAAATTTTTAAAATCAAGAATGAATTATTTTTAATAATATAGAAGTGTCGTTGAAAATGATCGAATATTGTTTGAGAGGTATTTCTTACAGAGCAATAATTTAAATAATTAAATTCAATAAATTAAATTTATAGGTCTACTGAGATTATTTGTTTATTAAAACACTATTTAATTTGTAGTAAATATTAATGTATATTTATTTTTATTTACATTGTTTACAGATAAACAGAAATTTCATTTAAATTAATAAAGGGATCACTTTTCAATATGAAACATATTGCAGTTTGCTTATAGTTATGCATTAGTTTTACACAAAAGTAGAGTAAACAAACTATTTTTCCAATAAGTTTATTTTGTATGCGATAACAAAGGCTTTTAAAACTGCAGCTGTTATTGAAAAGAAGATGAATTGATATCGGAAAAAAACTATTAGAAGCCACTGTTTTCTAGTGTATTTTTGTTTCAATCGTAGCTAAAACTTGATTAACTCAATTTAAAGCTGTGCTCGAAATTCAGTGTACATACAGTGAGTGTCAAAAAAGTGTAAGCGTAACGTTTTTTTTTTTTAAGAAAACAAAAATAAGAAAAGTTTAAGCGTGTGAAACTTTTAAGTTATATTGATATTATATTTAGCATTTAAATTTAATAGCAAATTAAAATATATTTAGCCGTCTGCTAAAATAAAGTTAAGTATGCGCATCAAAAAAGTACGTCCGATCCGATATTTATTGAAATAGAAAATTTTCCCTTTTTTAAATGTTCTTTCGACTCTCCATGAGAACTTTACAGAAGTCTGTAAATTTTTTCCCACTTTATTTTACCTGATATATGTTAACCAAGCCATTTTCAGATGCTTTTTATGAACGGAGATGGGGTGGGTGGCTCAGGTGGATTAGTATGAGTACGATCGAGGTATCATTTCTTACTATTTTGGGCAAATGTTGAAAATCATTGTACAGCGGGTATACTTTGCTTTAAGAGGACGACCATTTCATTAATGGTCACAAGATATTGTTATGCCGAAGCGCTTTTAATACTTTGACTTTTAAGCCTTGGGAAAAGTTTTCAGTTAAATTTAAATTATTATTGTTGGCAATCTTCCTAAACTAAATCTCTAAGGCATCTGCGTTCTTTTATCATTTTTGACGATATTTTTTTAATACCCATGTAGAAGCAAACTGTAAATAATTGTTAGATTTTACTTATGACGCTACTATCAATTATTACTACATGTAGTCTGTATATATTTGCTAATAAAATTCCGAATTTGATCATTTAAATAACAATTGAACATTAATTAAATAGCCACCGGTTTCGAAGACCACAGTAAATAGCATACAAATATATTTATTAAAATTTATCGGAATATTCTCTCAACTAATTATTAAAAAATGTTGTTTGAACACGATGGCTAAATTCTACTGATGATTTGGTTAGCGCCAATGAAATACGATAACAACTAATCCCACAGTAAATAAGTGCTTTTTGAACACTTTTCCAAATTGAACTATGCAGTCTTTTGAGTCAATCCCTCTTTTTACTCTTTCATTCGGTTTTATGTTCTAAAATACAGTGCCTTATCATCAGACAGAAGATAATCTATCGAAGTTGTGGCAAGTCATATCAGCTGAATAAATTATAAGAAAAATAAGTTAAACTTTAAAAATTTTCATAATTTTCTTAATATATATTCATAAATACATATCTATATATATAAAAACAAGTCCGTATATGTACGTCGCCGAACTAATCATAAACGCGTCGAGCGATTTCAACCAAACTTATACACTACGTAGGCAGTGGCCCATATATGGTTTATATGAAGTTTGGTTAAAATCCGATAACGCATGTGTGTGCGGTGCGTATGTGAAGTGAGTGTGTTTTTGCCGCAGGCATTTTTTGTACCGCATACAGCATTCATTAGTATTGAATACATTTTGGTCGTTTGTGTATTGGAGAGCATTGCACGGAGTGATGCAAATAGCAATTTGTTATCATTTCTCTTTTCTCTTTGGACGTCATTGGTGATTGATCTTATCATAATCGATTTTTGAAAATATTAATTTCTTCGCATTTTTTGATGAGTAAACCAACTTTATTAAAAACAAGTGTGTTTCTTTTCTTATTTTGTCTTGCCGTGCGAAGCAGGCAACGGGCCCGCTAGTATATATATATAAAATAAGAAATTTCGTTAGAATTACACATATGTATAAGAGTTAAGATTGTATACATATAAAAGATCAGAACTTAAAGCACTTGTCTACTATGTGGCCTTACTGAGAAAGTTGTTTGGAATTGTATTGAACTATGTAGTTCATGCACTACCCAAGACTTCCATATAATAATATTTCAAATATTAAAAACTTATCAGGTATAATTTATGAAGTTTTTAGCCCGGCCCATTGTGTTTCACAAATAATCTATTAACATCAAATCCAATTTTCGTACAAATAAAAAGAGGGGCAACAAAGGCACCAACCTCAAAAATATCCGGCAAATAGCTTTGAAAATTAATGGTAAGAGGCATTTCTGACCTGCACTTTAAAGTAATGGTATTGCTTCCAAGAAGCCTTAGTCAACTGTGCTGCATACTAATACCATATGAAGAGTTAATTTGCCTTGCTCCATATTATGGACAACTTTATACATGTTTTATATAATACCTTTGAAAATATGGTGAGGAACTATAATTTGCACTTAATGCCGTCGGATGAAATTTTTTAAATCTTATAAATTTTATAGTTTGGATCATCATTATGATATTTTCAAATGATCTCACGGGTTGTGAACGGGTTACAACAATACAAATGCAACGATCGATATTCGATAAAGATTTGAAGTTATTTAATTGTTAAATGCTTTACTAAGTAGAATAATGGGAGTTGTCACAGGGCACTCTCAACTACGGGCACATCTTAAACGCATAGGAATAGCGGGAGGAGATGAATGTAGAGCATGTGGGGAGGAGAGCGAAACATTGGAACACTATTTGTGCCAATGCCCCGCCTTCTCACAGATAAGGTCCCGATATCTTGGGGGTGACACCTTACAGGACATAACCCGTTTACGGGGAATATGCTGGAGGAAATTAAGGAACTTTGTGAATGACACGGAGTTTCTCTAGACCTTTGCGTCAATAATGTTATGGTTAAACCCAAGGGAGCGCACAACAAGCCTTCACTGGCTTAGGTGTATGTCATATGACATGGGCTATCACACCCCACCATTCAACCTAACCTAACCTAACCTACGTGCTTTAAATACGTTAAATAATGTGAATAACACTGTTATTATAGATTTTTCATTGTCTCAGAATAATTTTAAGATGTTATTACAAAATAAGAACTTATTAAATATTTGTATTTTTGAATTAATTTAACATATTGCTAGATTGTAAGGATATTGTAATCCATTACCGAAGTAAAGAAATCATCGGATCTGGCTACCAGCGAATTGCAGCGATTTATGATATAAAGGTTGTGTGGTTGAATAAGCTCAAGAGGTTACCAAAAAATGCTTATCAGAAGTAATTTTATAATTATCTGAAATATATAAAACAAGTACATACATATTTATGAATATGGCTTGTTTGATAAAAAGTGCAGCACAGTTTTTCGTTTTGTATTTATGTATGTATGTATATGAATTAGCATGGGTAATGCTATATACAAAAATGTAATGTACATATACATACATACATTCTTAAGTTGTTAGATTTCCTTTTGGATGCCAAAGATGGTCAAGCAAATAAACACTAACAAATTGGTTAAAATAAGAAGTTAAGACAGATATGACTCACTTGTTTATAAACATACTTACACATAAGTATAATTAGCACAGATTAAGCTCTTCATTTTAAGTAAATATATATGTATGTGTATATATATATATATATATATATATATATATATATATATATATATATACAGGATATATATATATATATATATATATATATATATATATATATATATATATATACAGGATACATATATATATATATATATATATATATATATATATATATATATATATATATATATATATATACAGGATACATATATATATATATATATATATATATATATATATATATATATATATGTACTTATATATATGTATGTACATATGTCCGTATATAACCCTTTTAGCGTACGTCAGTCGTATTCTAAATATAAATATGTACATACTTACATATTAAATTAAATATGAATATTAAATGTATGCATGTTAAATTTAGTTCTTTTACTTACCACTCAAGATGTTTAGTTTCAGTTTTGCTTAATTGATGGCACCTAATTTTGTTTTTTATTTGAGTAGAGTACGAATGAAATTAAGTTATTTTATAATTTCTTTTTTTCTTTCATTTTATTCTGAACAAAAACGAGGCACTTACAAAAATCTCAATAACAATAGAAAACACTTGAGCCCGAACTTGGTGTGAACAACATTGCAACAATAATAAAAAGATTTTTTGTTTAACACTAGCAATAATAAAACATAACAACACAAAAAGGCAAAAATAAAGAATGGCACTTTCAATTTCTTTGAATATATATACGAATATATATATATGTATATATATATATATATATATATATATATATATATATATATATATATATATATATATATATATATATATATAAGTATATATATACATATATATATATATATATATATATATATATATATATATATATATATATATATATATATATAAGTATATATATACATATATATATATATATATATATATATATATATATAAGTATATATATACATATATATATATATATATATATATATATATATATATATATATATATATATATATATATATATGAATGTGTACATATGCATATAGACATTTATATATGCATGTATGTACGGAATTTATGTAGGTATGCATGTACATATGTAAATACTTATGTATGTATATTCATTCTTAACTACACTCAAACATTTATTTTTTGGCCTACTGTGCAAAAAAGGTTTGATATTAATAATTTCATCTAGATTAAAACTACACATATTTACACACACCTATATTTAACTCTTCTTTCCTCTAAAAAATTAAATTATTTTATTTCCTTTAATTGGGATTAGTTTTGTATTTCTTTTTTATTATTTATTACACACACTCTGGCACTCACATCCAAACAAAAACAAATTAAAACCTCTGATTGGATTCTTGTTTTATCATGGCTTTTTGTTTCTGATTTTTTTTTTGCTGCTGGTGTTATTGTTGTTGGATTCCTCACAGGAATTTTTGTATTGTTGGGGGAAAATGCAAAAACAGGTAAAATCTAAAAGCCGAAAATGCATACGAAATCACTTGTTGCTGTTATGTTACTTTTTTATTAATTACTACTTATTCACCGTTGTAATGCACGAAAATATTTGATGTTAATAATTATATTATTTTACATTAAATTTCACTTTTGGTTTCTTATATTTTACACATACTTTGTTATTTTTTCTTATTGATAAAGGCACTAAAACTGTGTTTAAAACACTACTCACTTTAAAATTCTTTATGCTACTATTTTCGATGTGCGCTCTTTTCTTAACATTCATGGTTGTACAATTTGCACATGCAATTAGTACTAAAACGGTTACTACTTTAATATATAAGCAGTGTTTGGTTGGGGGCTTTAAGGTTTAGCTCTTTATTAATTACGATACAAAATTCTTTAAGTTATAGTTTAAATGAGTGAAGTTTTTACTTCTTGCATAATATTGAATTTTTAACATAACCCAGCTTGTTTCAATATAGGAAATACCAAGGCGAATTCATACCAGTACGGCTTATACAACTCCATCTTAATAAAATGTGAAAAACCGCCGAATAAAAGTAGGAAGCAAGTGAAAATATATTGAAGTAATTAAAATAAATAGGGAATCAATAACATCTGGAAAAATTTTGACATTGAAGAAAGAAACTAAGTTGTTAGTGTTTTCAGCTGTACTGTCAAATTTAGTACTTATTTATGTAAACAAAATATAAGCATTGCCAGTTGAAATTTTTCAGTTCTTGATTAAAAATTTGTGAGCATAAACTAGAACTAGACTCGACAACTTTGTAAACATGCATAAAGTTTGTGTGAAAGGGAGAGCTAATATAGTTGTTTTTATATAGATATCTCTTCACACAAACTTTATGCACGTTATACAAAATATGCAAAATATGATTCGGACCCTTTTTATACGTCAAAGTTGAGTACTCTGGTTGAGTACTCTGTGTTTGTGAGGTATAGAGATTTCGACATCTGATTATACACAAAAATTTCTATTCTAACTTTCCAATTCCGTGTTTTGAGCTTTTCAGATTTTTTTTCACATGACTACAATCTTACCCTGTATTTATTAATGTACGAAATTTTCCATTTATTAACCTGTTGTATATTTTATCTATTATATATTTTTGCAAGTGTCCACTTATTGTCCACATTTTTCAATGTTATCACAGTATTTAGCAAAAAAATCTTGTAAAATATCAATTATTAACTATCTATGTACATTGATATATTTTCAATTAAGTAAAAAAATTACGCAAACGCAGAAAATTTAATTGTGTACATTTTGTCATATGATTTCTAAAAACCCCTAAGTTACAAAAAATTAAAAATCGACTTTTTGATGTTATTATACATACATATACTTACATATGTGTGCATGTACTACACATTTTTTATATCTTTCGGCAAAATACGTATTATTTTAATAAATGAATTTAGTAATTTTTTAAATCTATAAATTTTGTTCACTATTTTCTCATGGAAATAATGGACAGCACTCTAATACTATATTTTATATCATCGTTCCATAAAATAATATTTAAAGTACTCAATTCGTATAACCGAAAAAAACATTCTCACTTATCCGAATTTCCTTTTATTGAAAACCCTGAATAAGTGGGAAGCAATTCTTATAATTTCCCATTTTCGGTTAATTTCGATTGTTTATATATTGTACATATGTATCTATGCACGTGTATGCACATATTCATCCCCATAACTGAAGTTCATAATTACCCAAGCCAAATTCATTATTTGTGTCGATATTGTCAAAAAATAATTCACTATTGATTTTTTTATTTTCGAGCAATCTCTAATTATCTTAACAGAGACAATTGCCATAAAGAGCTGATTTCAGTTTCGGTTGATTCTCATAATAGTAGAAACCAAAAGTAGAACTAAATACGAGTGACTTTTTGAGCTTTCTAATATTAAAGATTCAAAAATAATTTGCACTAATAAAAAATCTTTTCATACTTTACATTTTTTTCTATTTTCAAATTGCCAGGCTGGCTTCACAAAGTTATTGGAAACATTCGTTAAACTTATAGATATACATACTTATATGGCAGTTAAGGTGAACTGCTATTAGTTCATTTAATTCGTTAGTTTTCAATATCATTTCACATTTGTGCTAAAACATTTCATGTTGATTTTAATGAGAGTTACATTTTTTTAGTCGATCAGACTTCATAACATTCCCTATTATAAAAGAAATAACTATTTTAGATATTTAAAAAAATCAAGAACAGAATTTTATAAACAAATCTAAATATGCTTATCTTCAGTTTATGTTATGAGAGCCTTAAAATAATTTTTTAAACACTTTATAAGAAAGTAAGAAATCAAAGCAATGTTGAAAGCAGTTATTGGGCATGAGATTTAACAGCAATTTGCCAAGCCCCAACCAAATAACGAAACCATATTAAGAACAAATCGACACCCATTTGGACCCACGACCAAAAAGGCGTCAATTTTGAACCCTCAATTTCTTTCCAGTTAACGGCAACCTCACGGACTGGAATGTTAAGTCGTTCGACTAGATATAGTAGCTCCACGTCAAATGCCCTTTAAAAAATTTAATTTCATAATTTTTAATGAACATGCATGGTAAACCTACCATCTCTCCACATGCATACTTTTAAACAGCTTATTGGCTGCTGATCTGGTAAAAAGTTTAAACCCGCATTGTGTGTCCCTCAATGTGCGGACAGCAAATAACCACACTAGAAAGTGGAAACCTTGCATAAGGAAGGTTCTAAGAAAAAGTGTTTGCACAGATGTATTAGAAAAAAATTGTTATAGACAAGTGTAGTATAACAATAAAGATCGGATTTTATAAAAATTTCATTTTGGATTTATTTACCTAAAAGCACTCCTTGACGCAATGGCTTCTTTTTCCAAATGAGCTCTTGACCCAATTACGACAGCATCATCTTTCCAATCACTGGCTATAGTCTGCATAGCATCAAATAATTTGTCATAGTCCGAAAATTTAGTAGCACCATCAGCATCAGCAAATAGGACATAACGGCCACGAGTACTTAGCATACCCTAAAATAGAAAGAAATTATAAAATTTTTCAGTTTATGAAACAAACTGAAGGTTCGAACCTACCAATCTTACAGCTCCTCCTTTGCCACGATTTTCAATTAGTTCTAAAACACGTACTTTATTAACAGAATATGTTTTCGAGTACTGTAAGCCTAATGGCACTGTGCCATCAGAACTACCATCACTGACAACTATAACTTCATAAGAAAAACTTGATTTTTGCGCTTTTGCTTCTAAGAACTCTAAGCTCTCATCCAACATGATGGACACTAGAAAATTTAATGAATATTTGGATACATATACCAAAGTGCCGAAAATATTCAATGCGTGCATATACCTACGTACATATCGTTACTTTCAGTTGCAAGAGCCAAATTCAATTTAAAAAAATACTACATTAAAAAATTAATTTTCCAAAAATATGGAGTTAGCTCATTTGCAACTGAAGGCAACGACATATGTATTACTTTATTTTTCTAAAGAAAAACGATGTATATCGGCTCGCACTTACTTCGCTGTTCCTCATTATATGCAGGAACTATCACACTTAAATCTACGCTTGGCTCATCTTCTATGCTCGGAAATTCCAAATTCTTCAATATATTTGGATCGAGAAATGTTTTTTCTTGTTTGTGCCTTATTATAACTGGTAGCGGTGTGGTTGTTGACTTTTGTACTATAAACAACTAAATAAGTATAAAAAGTTGGAAGTTTCATTAAATAAAGATGCTGTTTTACAAAAAAATTGCCGGTAACTGTGAAGCTGACGGCAATTTTTTTGTAGTCATAAACTTACTGATATTAAAAGCGCAGCAAATACAGCGGATCCAATAAATAAAATCAATTGTAAATATTCTAAAAATGCCATTTTTAAATACTGTAATTATTCGATATTAGTTCTTTATAAGCAATAAAAATGAAAAAGCCACGTATGTTTGCCCGAGTAAATATAAAATTTCTTTATCGCAAGGCTACTAATAGTTTGACAACAGATTTGCATACAAGTACATTTTGTTGTTTATGAGGTGAATACGCTATTGTGAATGTATTGTTTTTATGTTGAAACAGTGATGACAAATGTGTACGTTTTATTTGATGATATAACGTCATATACTAATACTATATAAGCACTTTTTATGTAGAGATTACATGTGGCAATCGGACAGTTATACAACATTTGCTAAATATAATTTGAAGTTATGTTCATCTAGAAAATTTCAAAATAAAAAATTATAATAAGCGAAATTGTGCTGATATTGATTTGATTGACTCGTTTAAAGCTAATGACGGTCAAAATTAATCGGCATAATTATTGTCTTGATGCTTACGTCACAGCAGGCATTGGTCGGCATTTTTCATAACCAACACGTACATTGTCATGATAATTTTTGTTAATTGTAAATATACTTATGTAGGTTTAATGCCGATTTCGATTTATACAATGATTTTTATTTAAAAATAATTTGCATTACTACAACAATATGATTGAAGTACACCTTCATAGTGATTGTTATATGGTAAAAAATTATTGGCTGTATTAATGTTTATTTTACTTTTCTTAAATTAATTTTTAAAAATTTTTTTATGTATTAAATTTTGTTTGGAAAAGTAATAGTTATATTTCAAGTATTAAAATTTGCTTGGGAAATAATAGTAATAGTAATTCTATAATTGAATTTAATAGTACCTATGTTAAGGTCAAATTTATTATCAGAACCCATACGTAATTCTCACATGCTAAATTATATTAAAGAATAAAAAAATAAAGCTATTAATATTACTACTTTTATAGTTTTCTCAGCAAAAAATCAAAGCTGAATAATAATCATTTGGAAGTAATGTATAGACATGTTAACCGTTAAGGTAGTTTATCTCTAATCTTCTTACAATAATCTGGCATCTCAGATTGAATGAGCCAAGAACAGATGTGTCAAAAATTGTCCGTTACGTTCTCTGTTTACATCTCTCAGTTACCGTAATGTGTATATGTACCGTTCGTTCTCACCAAATATGTATACTTATATACGAGTATACAAAAAACAACTCATCCCCAAAAAATACATTAAAGTAAAAACTGTTTTCACAGATACATACATAATTGAAAGAAAAAATTTTGTACCAAAAGTTGATTTTAATAAGTAGCGTTTTTAAACGAAAACTGTACAATTATAAAAGAAAATCATTAATATTGAATAAGGAAATGCGAAAATATTAAAAACAATGGTTTATAGATTTAAATTATATGTTTTAATAACCTTATCATGCCTAACGGTGTCCTCCAAAAGCCATCGTATAGATCGGGCATCTGTAGGTGAATTGTATACATACAAAATTGAACCTGCCATGTTCAATTGGACACATCAAGTATTTAATGAACAATTTCGCTACACACCATCTTTGAAATCGTATCCAGACTTACCCTCATGGATGCGTTATATGTATAGTCAGGAACATCATGCTGGCTTTCTATATGGCACACCACCGTCTGAGTTAGCAGCTAAGACCATAACTTTGGAGATTGTAGCATTAAATAAACAAAATTATGAAACCAGACGCTCAGATTTATTGATAACTATTCGACCTAAATATCGTGCTCCTAATGTTATCCAAATGAAAATTGATAATTTAAGTTGGGTGCACTTAATGGATCCGGGTAGAGTGGAGAACTTGAGAAACATTTTCCGCAAAGATTTGTGGCCAGAAAGCGATGACGACTTAAGTTTAGTTTTTATGGAATCCGCAGTAAACATGGGAGGTCGTTTGCCGTTGAGCCCTCAACAACATGAAGGGTAACATTTAAATTAATTCTATTAAGATCTTTACTTACCTATTCTTATTGTATTTTGAAGCGTCATTGTTCATTTGGGTAGCTTTGCAAAGTTTTCGGATCGTCTTAAGCAATTACAAGAGGAAATACGACCACTTTACAAACTTTCTTCTTGTACTTATAAACGAACTTCAGTACAAAAAATTTTTGAGAATGTTGGTTTCAAACTTGATTGGTGCGCATTTAAAATGGTGGGCGCTGAAATAGATCCGGAAGTTTTGCATCATACTCATGACAGCTCCAGCAGCAATAAAATAAATTCTAATATTATTGAGGCTGGAAATTTAAAAAGACGAACAGAACGCTGGCATGGTCTATCACGAGCCGATGTTCCCATACGTAATTACATCGATGAGTTTGCCTTTGCTTTTGCTATACCAGCAATGATATTTGGTGTGCTATGTGGTATTCTTACCGCCAGCTTGTGTTTCAGACATCAAAAATTGTAAGTGCTCATAGTGCAATTAAAAATAATAAATTAAATCATAATATATCCTTCCGCGATGTATGTATGTATGTATACATACATACAAAAAATTTGTATCGGATCATATCGTGTATCTCCTGCAAAAATAAGCTAATTTTACTTTTATTTAGTTTAAGCAATAATTAATTTTTTAAGTAATTGTTTTTAAATATTTTTTATTTTGTAAGAACTTTTCTGCTAATTTTAAATATAATCGTGTTCTAAGTCAGTTATATGTATGTACATATGTATATACATACATATATTGTATTTAAGATAATATTTGTTCAGCCATTTTGTTGAAATTCAAAAACTTAAAGGAATAATTTAGTTAATATTAAGGCTATTCAATATCTGTTTTCATTTTCCAATATTTCGATATCCATTAGTATATTAGTAACAAGTTTACAGTATAAGGCGTTACACTGTCTTCTTACGATCTGACGAAATTTTGGATTGTTAAGGTCCAAGGTTTTATGTTTAATTTTTTTAAGGACCGGTTATATTTAAAATTTTTGCAGCTCTTATATTTAATTTATGTATGTATTTATATGTTCATATTTTGATTTGCATTTTTTATGTATAATTGTTTTATTTGTTTATTTTTTTAATACGATTTATTTTAGAAATGACCCACAATCAGATTACTTTTTCGATAACATTTTTCATATATGTGAGGAAGAATGTATTAATTCGTTGCATGAATCCGAATCCGAAGGCGAAAAAGTACCAGAAGCAAATAAAAGGAAAAGGTGCAATTTTTAGTCATCTCTTATATTGTAATTCCTGCAGCTATTAATTAATAAGCATTTAAACAATTTAAAAGCTACTTGTGATTTATTTATAATATACATATATTATATATAAATTTTAGCTATAACGAAACCTATCCTACGACATCATCTACTGTGCAAATGGTGCAGTATTCGGATACGAATTCTCAACCTGTTACAACTCTTAAAAGTCTTAAGGACCCAAATTGTTTATTGGATAATGTAAGCATGCGATCGCAAAGGTATGAAAAGTATTTGTGTTTTTGGTATTACACTATTAAATGTACTATTTTTCATTTGTATATCAAGTCCCACCAGCTATTATCAAACTGACAGCCCGCCTAATACATATTTGCGTCCCAAGCCACCACCATATAAGGGTGGTAACTTATCTCGCAGCGGTGTGGACATTTGACAACCAACTACTCCACGTATTTTGTATTGTTAAAAACATAAAAATTGGCACATAAATATTTATAACCAAGGCAATAACTATGTGGAGCCAATCAATTGCAACATGCGTAATATTAACCGTCACTTACGATAAAAAGCAGTCACAAAAAATAATTAGTTCTAAAAGTATTTACTAATCAATTTTGTATATGTGTGTATATACTTATGTATTTTTGAACTATGCAGGATAAATTTCGATAGTAAACTACATATGTACATATGTATGTACGTTTAAAGTCTTGTTTTTAGAGTGAGCATAGATTCAATTTCTTAGAATTTAAATCTCCATATATACATTCATATATATTTACAATATTCGCCCCACATACACACTACTTCCGTACAAATATGATATACTGGACGTTCTCGTTTATCAAACAACCGCATAAATTCAAAGTACAGTGTAAAAATTTAACAAAACCCACATAAAAAATTATGAAAAAATTGTATTAAGAAATATGCATAAAAAATATAGAAAAAAAAGAGATGCTTTAAATAATAAAGAAAAAAAATCAATATAGTACAGTTACATGCTATTAGAATTGTCACTTAAAAATCCGTAAAACTCGTCGTCTTCCCTTACGTCAGCAGTATATATTTTCCCTGTTTTTATTTTTTCAGAAGATTATTAATAATACCTCTTTTGGTTCATGAAGAATTAACAGATTTTGTAACATAGTTTCAAGAATTTCTCTAATTGATTTTGTTTCTAATGTATTGATAAAATCTTCATGTGAATCGTTTTCATGTAGAAATATTGCTTACAATTTCTTCAAAACGACGAAATTTTTTTTTGGATGCATTATATGTATAAACCAAAATTTTGCTCCAATCGTTTGTTTGCACCTATTTATTATAAAGGTAGGAGAATTCCAGAATTAAAAGTAATTTATTAATATATAAATAAATATCGCTCCTTTGATGAAACCCAATGATTTTAATATTTGAGATATTGATGGAAAAGTATTCTTCAATATCCTGTATACATACATATGTAGGACAAAGTTATAGCCATATAGCATCGATATGGCCTTTATATAAAGCTATTTTTAAATGCAATTCAGTTATACATACATACATATGTATTTCAAAAACTTACTTGCGAAGGGAAAAGCATTTCTTACATATACATACTTACGTATGAATGAAAAATCGTAATTACATCTGAAGCTAAACCAAAGTTTCGATGCGGAAGTTAAAACTTTAAACGCTTTAATCGCACTGAAAGAAGTCTAATGTATGTAACACCCAATTTTCACGATGATTTTTAAAGACATGTCTTTTTCTTAGTGCCTGTTTAGATTGGACGATTTTTGTCGCTGCAATTCTTAGTGCCTGTTTACATTGGACGATTTTTGTCGCTGCAATTCTTAGTTTGTTGGTAAATAGGGGGAATAGAGCTAATAGGGGAAGAGAGAAACTAAAGAGAGTACACATAGGCATGTACTCTTGCAATTCCTTTTTCCCGCAATTCGTAATACGTAAATTCCTTGTTTGTTTACCGTAAGAATATACTTAAAAAAGAAAATATCAAAAATTACATACGTATGTATGTATGTATGCATAAAATATCTGCGACAAAAATCGTTCAATGTAAACGCAAATGCAATTTTAAAGAAAGGAAGACAAAAATTGCAGCGACAAAAATCGTTCAATGTAAACTGGCACTTAGTTTGTTGGTAAATAGGGGGAATAGAGCTAATAGGGGAAGAGAGAAACTAAAAAGAGTACACATAGGCATGTACTCTTGCAATTCCTTTTTCCCGCAATTCGTAATACGTAAATTCCTTGTTTGTTTACCGTAAGAATATACTTAAAAAAGAAAATATCAAAAATTACATACGTATGTATGTATGTATGCATAAAATATCTGCGACAAAAATCGTTCAATGTAAACGCAAATGCAATTTTAAAGAAAGGAAGACAAAAATTGCAGCGACAAAAATCGTTGAATGTAAACTGGCACTTATTTTCTTTTAAAGTTGCTCCCAAAATCATGTCACATTTTCATGATGATTTTTAAAACATGTCTTTTTCTTCACTGTTGTTGTAACAAAATATGTAAAATATGTATGTATGTATGTGTAATAACAAAACTGCGAATGAGAGCAAAAAGAAGAGATGTATTTTTCTTCATTGTTGTTGTTAAAAAATCACGAAAACAGAAACCATGACTTTTTTGCTACCCCCCTTGCTTATCTACCTAATATGCCAACAAACAAAAAAGACATGTTTTAAAGACAAGTAAAAAAATCATCGTGAAAATTGGGTGTAAGTATGTATTTAGTACATACATATCTACAATCACTCTGGGCCTTTTCACACAAGACTATTTTTCAATCCGCACAACTTTTGTTCTTTCGTATTCACACTAGACTAATTATGCTGGCATAAAATTGTGTACGTATACAAATCTTTGTGTGTGTTAGTATTTTCTTTGTTTATTTCGCAGAACCTGTTTTCATAAGTGTGTATGTGTTAGTTTTGTTCTGCTTGTGCGGGGTTGAAGCTGGTTGAAAAAATTATGCCAACCAAAAACCACTCTCTTCCCCGAAAATGCCAACAAACTGCGATTTTATGCCAGCACAATTAGTCTTGTGTGAAAAGGCTCTCTCTCTACAATTTTTTAAATATCTTCTGGGTTTATTTACAGTGCGGCATATGGTGATTTATAAGGTGGTGTTATACATCTACTACCACGGCAAAAACAAACGACTAGAAAATCAATACACTTCTTGACATGCATCTCTTTATTGCTTGTGCGAGCGTAGGCACCCTATATACAATAACATCAAGCTTACATAGCTTTTGACATTTGAACAAACTCGTTCACGTATTTAGACCACCTTGTGCGTTTTTTTACACTCTGGTGTTGAATTACCTTTTGCAGAGATTAATACGGAAATTGTATTTCATTTTAACAATTCACAATAGATGGAAAAACAAATAAGCCTATTGTGGGTGTGCAATAAATAGTTAAAAAGGGGAAAGTTTGACTAGTGAAAGTTATTCTCGCTCATACTGAATAAGATTTACCTTTTTAACAATATAAACTAATTAGAAAAACGAAGGAATATGTTTTCCAAAATTACAAACGATTTATATGAACTAATTGAAAAATATAATATTAATATAGTAAATATAATTTTTATTGGTTTTACTGTTGTAATTGTGGTATTGGGCAGTCTGATGAACTTGGTTGAACAGATGCTACCTACTTTTATTAAACAGTCGTATCGTTATGGAAAGCATAGTTACAAAGGTCCGGAAGATAAGTTGGTATCGAAAATGGAAATACCAAAGTCATGGTTTGCGCATTTTTACGTATTTGCCTTTAGCTGGTCCATGTTAGCGTTGTATCTTATGCTTAAGGGGATAATTATGAATAGTGTGGCGCCGGAATATGTTTTGAAATTTTTAGATTTCATAGCTGGTGGCACAGCGAACCGTAAAGCATTAGTTGATTCAAATAGTGCTTTGGTTGCCTGTGTCTTAATGACATTACAATGTGCAAGGCGATTCTACGAGAGCAACTTTGTGCAAATATTTTCCAAGAAGAGCAAAATTAATTTATCTCACTATATGGTGGGTTACTTACATTATTTTGGCGCCATATTAGCTGTCCTTATTAATACGGAAGGTTTTGTCAGAGGTAAATTTCACTATTTTTGCTATTTTCTTACATTAATTTGCAACATTTTTTAGATTCCTTGCCTTCTTCATTTAGCTTTACAAAAATTTCAATAGTTCAGTATATTTGCATATTTTTGTTTCACTTTTGCTGGTCTCAACAGTATAAAGCTAATATGATTCTTGTGAACTTACGTAGAGATTCTAAAACTGGACAAATAGCTACGGAGAAGCATCTGTTGCCTTCAGGAGGCTTTTTTGATTTTATTTCCTCGCCACATATGTTCTTCGAAATTGCAATGTATGTTGTATTGTTGGGCATCTTGTACCAGAGTTTTACTTGGAGATTAGTAGTAGTGTGGGTGATAAGTAATCAGGTTAGTGTTTGATAATGTAAAATTGACAATGGAAATTAAAGCTGTTGGTTGTTTTAGGTTATGAATGCCTTGATGACGCATAGATGGTATAAAGAAAATTTTAAAAACTATCCAAAATTTAGAAAGGCTTTGATACCGTTCATTTTGTGAATCATTTGAAAATTGCTCAACCGTGTTAATCAACCAATGTAAAACACAATATTGTTCACTTGGTTATAAATTTTTAACAAATGTAAGTAAATTAGACAACGCAAAATTTTGGCTATAATGAATAATTTCAAGGGAATGTGTAATTTCATACAAATTCCACTTTCTATTTAATCTATTTATTTCAATCAAAAATCAATTATGTAAATTGAATCCATTACTGCCAAAAAAATGTGCAAAATGTCACCAATTTATAAGAATACATTATGGGCTAACGTTGTCTTACTATAAAGATTGTTAATAAAATACTTTTTTTCTCCAAATTCCTTTTGATAGTTGTCTTTTTACGTCTTAAAAGTCGTTATTTATAACACATTAAATATTTTTCTAATAAATAAAATAGCAGGAAAACCTTTTTATTTTATTACAGAATTTTTTCTTCTTAAAATTAGAAAATTATTTTTCGTTATTTGCATTTATTTATTATAGTCTCAAGGAATTTTGAACTCATTGGATTAAATTTAGAAAAGAAAACTGAAAGAGAATAAAAAACATTGTTATTATTAGGGAAAATGTAAATACATACATATAAGCATTAACGTGTACCTGTAAGGATAACCATGAGCTTTTGATCGGAATACCGATAACAGAAATGAAAAGAAAATGGCTAACAAGGCTAAACCAACTATCGCCATAATACGTGCCTTACGTTGATCTGTTTGACTGCCAGCTTCCGTGAGCAAAAGCATACCAAAGAATATTAAAGCATCTTAAGAATATAAAAATATTAATTATAATTACTCTGGTTCAGATAAGATAAAACACTTACTTAAACCGAAAATAATGTAGCTCTCCACAACTAATTGACCCTGTGACGAGCCATGTATGTAGGCAACCCCACCATTTCGTGATTT
Source organism: Germaria angustata (assembly GCA_963681545.1). Classification (NCBI taxonomy): domain Eukaryota; kingdom Metazoa; phylum Arthropoda; class Insecta; order Diptera; family Tachinidae; genus Germaria; species Germaria angustata. The sequence goes on along the minus strand of OY812999.1, from coordinate 18,813,365 downwards.
ATGCAAGAAGGGAGGACCACGTATGTGATTCCACATTTGCCCAGATACCATTGTTAAACAAAAGAACACCGCTACGGCACCCCATATCGTTTTGTTGTACAAAAACTCTAAGTTATTACGTCTCATATACAGGAAACCACCTACCAGGGCAGCCAAAGTGATCATTGCAACCATACCCGAATAAGTTGGCGGCCGGAACACTCGTATTTCTACATCCGTTCGTTCGAATACGAATTTTGCTATAGCATCAGCGGCAAATCCCAAACGATTTAGATCCATTGTATCAGAACCTTTCGGTTTACCCTTAGGAGGGAAATGCATGAAAACTGGTGCTGTGTTCAAGTGTAACATTTGAAAGACATCAGAACCTTCATCGAAATCTACCATCGCAAAAAATATTTTATTTGAGTAGATGGGTGAAAATCTGAAGGACTGCGCCACGATTTGGAATTCATCGTGAGCAGGTCTACATATTTGACACTGTCGTGATGGAGCTAGAGCGGTAAACATAACAATCATCGAGTAATTACGGGGTGAATTCTTTACATATTCTCTAAACTTCTGGCCATTGAAACGTAACAGAGGCTTTTTATTACTCATATCCATTAAGTTTTGCACCTTTTCCGATAAGGATAAACCACCCTAAAAAATAAAAAAGGACAAGAATTCTTTTACATTTACCGGCAATTATTGGACGTTTTTATTGGACTGCAATGACGTGGCCCAATATATAATTTGTATTTTGGTTATTAAAACTTCGTTGACAGGACTTCAATTTACCTTCTGTTTACTCGCATTTAATATTAAAAAACTGCCCATTAATATCACTAGAAAGAGTAAGGTTTTGTGTAAAACCTTCATTTTGGTTTTGTTGTAAATGAAATTAATTTAAATTCTCTACTTTAGGCACCACGACAACTATGAGGAAAATACTGCGAGCAATAGAAATCAAATTGACAGCTGTCAAGATATTTCCGATCTATTGAGTTGCCAGAATTATAAAGAAATACTTGTGAAAATGTTAAAATTCACAAGCACACGAACACTGGCATCTTTATCTAAAGATTTCAAAACATAACTTTTGACAACTTTTGATGAGCAAATAAGAATATCATTCATATCACATAGCCTGTTTCCTTGTTGGGTGCGTGAGCTGTGATCCAGTTTACACAATAAATTAGTATCTTCGTAGACTAGTGCTATCTTCATTCACTATAGTGAACACTGCGTCACAGGTTCGATTCCTGTCATAGACTTTAGCTGTTTTCTCAATTCTTCTGAATTAAATTCTCCGTTCTCTTGCTATTTCGGGTAACACAAAGAAACAAAGCTATGGTCCCAAGGGGAGAAAGAGCCGTAATAACACCCCATTAAAAATATTTTTTTCAAAGTACTGGCAATCTTTAAATTACTGTGAATTAGTGCGTTATTAAAGGGTGATGCCAAGCTTTTATTAAAATTTATTTAGTTATAAAAAAGCCGCTCTCTCATTTTCTGCACACTGCCGCATCGTTTTATTAAATTTTATAATTTTTAAATGTTTATTTTAAACAAAAATACACAAAATTTGCTAAGTTAAACATTTATAGAGATTTATATATTAACGCTTTCAAAAAGCGATTATTATGAGTGACATTTTGAAAAGTTCCCAGGAGCGCTCTCGCAAACGAAAACAATTGTTAGCACAAACGGTAAGAACCCCATTTTCAAGAAATTTCTCCATGGATTGTGCTTAATTTATTACTTTATAAATTTTTTAAGCTCGGTTTATCAAGTGTAGATGAATTGAAGATTGCATTAGGAAACGCATATGATTCGAACAACAGCGCTACGTTAAGTACCAGTTGCTTTGGTGCAAGCGCTCTTAAAGGTGTTGGAACCCACAATAATCATCGTTCCGGACATGACGATGAGGAAGGTGTGGTATCAAAGAGAATGGCCGGCGAAATCATATATAGGGACTCATCAACCTTTTTGAAGGTAAAAAAAATTGTATAGCGAGTTCCAATTGTTTTTTCAATTATAATTTCAGGGTACACAATCATCTAATCCACATAATGATTACTGCCAACACTTTGTCGATACTGGTCAAAGACCACAAAATTTTATACGTGATGTTGGCTTAGCCGATCGTTTTGAAGAGTACCCCAAACTTAGGGAACTTATAAGGCTTAAGGATAAATTAATACAAGATACTGCATCGGCACCGATGTATTTAAAAGCAGATTTGAAATCTCTAGATATAAAAGCTTTGGGGACCAAATTTGATGTTATTCTTATAGAGCCGCCCTTAGAAGAATATTCTAGAGCAGCACCCTCCGTGGCTACAGTGGGCGGGGCACCTAGATCCTTTTGGAATTGGGATGAAATATTGAGTGAGTTATGAAGTAACTTCAACAGAAATTTTATTTTATATATTTCCATGTTAAAGATCTTGATGTTGGTGAAGTGGCAGCGCATCGCTCATTTGTGTTTTTGTGGTGTGGGTCATCAGAAGGTCTGGATATGGGTCGGAATTGCTTAAAAAAATGGGGTTTTAGACGTTGCGAAGACATTTGCTGGATACGCACTAACATTAATAAGCCTGGTCATTCTAAACAGCTAGAACCAAAAGCTGTTTTTCAACGTACTAAAGAACATTGTTTGATGGGCATTAAGGGCACGGTGCGGCGGTCTACTGATGGTGACTTCATTCATGCTAACGTAGATATTGATTTAATAATATCTGAAGAAGATGAATTTGGGTCTTTTGAAAAGCCAATTGAAATTTTTCACATTATTGAACATTTTTGCTTGGGACGAAGACGATTACATTTATTTGGAAGAGATTCGAGCATAAGACCCGGTTGGCTAACAGTCGGTCCTGAACTAACAAATTCAAACTTTAACGCTGAACTTTATCAAACCTATTTCGCAGAGGCGCCAGCTACAGGTTGCACTACACGCATTGAGTCGTTAAGACCAAAAAGTCCCCCCGCTAATAGTAAAATCATTAGGGGCCGAGGACGTGGTTTTCCCAGAGGTCGTGGGCGAGGCAGATAAGAATTAGGGCTATATTTTATTTCTTTTCCATTTCATCAGTATACTGTTTTTAAATTCTTATCTTGTGTTTGTTTAACAAAAATTTTCGTATATATAAAGTTTACTAATCGTTGCATTTTATTTAATAAAAGTTATGTAACTAAAAAAAAACGTATAAACTTGGCATTTGTGCTACAAGTCTGTTAATCTTTGCAATTCTATTATTTCCCATTCGGTTCAATGTTTTTTTTTTGTATTCTATTTTCGACATATTTTTTTATCAAGCAACAAACAACATTATGTTACGTGGTAAACAATAACAAAAGAAAGTTGAAACGCTTTTTAATTATTTTATTTTACTTCTGCAGGCTATGGTGCTTACTTAAATGGGACATATATGCATCTAACTCATCTTCTGATTCTTCATTACCATCCATTTTATTTTGCAAAGGAATTGTAATGTCTTCATCTTCCCTGGTGTCTGTACGACTGTCTTCATCACTTTCTTCGAAATATTTATCTTCTTTATCTTGATTTATTATATTTAGGTCGTCAAACTGTGTGTTATCATCGACGGTGGCATAATCAAAATCTTTGTCTTGTCCTGTTAGGAATTGTTCATGCATTTGACTAATAAATTCCTGGCGAAGTAATTCTCTTTCATCTGCCATTATAAGATCTAAGGCTGACACCGAATTTACTTTATTTGCAAGTGGTTTTTTATTTTGATTTTTACTCGTTGAACAAGCAATTTGTTCATTGTCGAAATTGCCCCACTGTCGTCGACAACTTAAGGGAATTTCATCATCTTCCTTTTCTAAAATTATTTGTCCCCTGCTTTCATCTGATGGAGACGTTGGTAAGGTATCCTGGATATGTGAATTTATCACATCATTTTGTGCCTTCTCCATTATTTCATTTAATTGCTTCTGCTCCAAACTGTGCATTAATATTCCTGAAAAAGTGGTATTTCGTACATCATAACTATCACGCTGTTGTATTTCTTTATTGCTTAAATATTGGCCCACTAGCTCTTGATACAGTTGCGGTTGTCGTTTCATCATTTCTTGCTCGCTGAAGTATTCACCTTCTTTGATCAATTTTTGTAATGCGGCGTATCGTCTATTCTTAATATCTACCTGGCGAGTTTTCAATTTATTTTGATAGTCCTTTACCATCAGATGCATTTCTTCGTCACTATCTGCTATCGAAAGCCTTGCAAAGTCTTTTAAATGGTTTTCTTGCAAATAATTTCCAAAACGTATAAGAAATGTTTGCGGATTTCTTTGGTATACATCCAAGGCCACCTTAAGTTTCTCGGATTCTTGCAATTCAGGCTCATTACGCTGTTGGGATTTAAAAATTATGTTCGGATTCCGGCTTAAATATTCCATTATGCTCATAATTTCTTTGGGTGCGGCTGGAGGAATAGACGATGTTTTGTTTCCAGTATTTACTGCCGTAGTTTCTTTATTTTCTGTTACTTCGTCTGTTGCAGTCGTCATCATATGCAACTAAAATTTATTAAAAACAATTATTTTGGTTTACATTGCCCAACAATTTTGTTTTGTTATTAAACTTATGTATGTACTTATAGAGTTGTGGAGTTTTTGAACGAATAAAGTAACCAATGTGAATGCTGTCAGACTGGATTATTCAATAAGTCGATATGTACTTAATATCAGTTAGAATAAATAAATAATTATTTGGATATTTAAATACTTGCAGAAAATACATATTCTTTATGATTATAAAATGTTGTGGTTTATTTTTTAAGACTTTATTGTTTATATTAAAGTAGTCACAATAAATTCAATCGTTCTATTTCTTGTTTGAGCACTTTTTTGATATGGCAACTTTGCGAACTAATTATTCTTGAGATGTTGCTGTTGGCAAGTCTCATCTATATGCTAATAGTCCTTGTGAATGCTTATTTCAAAAATCAAAGTGCCTTCGTGTAGAATTAGAAACGACGTGTATGTATGTATATATAAGTATGTATGTATGTATGTATGTATGTATGTATTTTTTTAAACCGACTTCCTAAAAAATTCTCAATGCAAAATTTTTAATTTTTCACATAGAGATATTCTTTTTCTTGTTAAGCAAATACATATAAAAAATTTATTCATCAATTTAAATACTTGTTTATTCAATTTAATATGTTAGTAATTTAATTATTTGCTTAAAGAAGACGGCCAAAGGGTTTTCAAAAATCGGATTGTATGAAATGAATCACAGCTCAAGTTCAAAATTTAAATATTAAATACTTAAGTTTTTTTTAATAAATAGAATTAGAACAACCTTTTTATATTTTTATAATTTTATTGAGTTTTTATAATTTGATTTATATACGCTTTCTAAACTAATTATACATTCCTTAATTATTAAAATATAACTGTCGTTTTTTGTTTTATTTTTGGAATAAATTATTATTGTCATATACTTAGAGTAGTACAAAGATACATATTATTTTTTATTGCTTTAAATCAAACAAATTCAAATAAAGAGAAATACATTAAATTAAATTCAAGAAATATATTATTGTGTTTATTCGTTAAATTGTTTAAATTAAAAAAAGGTTAAAAGAAAAACTATAACAAAAAATACCATTGAACAATGAACACAATGTAAAAAATATAATTTTTGTTTCTTTTTAAAAGTAGTCAACAGTATATAATATAACAAGAAAATTGCAATTATAAGATATAAATTAAATGGAACAGAAAAAGCAAATTGGTAAAACAGACAGAGTTTTTAAGAGATTTAATTTAAAAAAAATGTTAAGTATGTATCTAAAAACGTTTTTATTATTGCTGTGAATAAAGGTGGTGTGTTATTTATTTTTAGATATTATTGATTAAGCCATATTAAGCTTATTAACAAATATCGATATGAATAAAGTTTCGCTACGAAACTTTTCTTCATAATTTTAAAGACTTAGGAGTTTACGAGTTTTCTTTAATTGAATGCAGTAATATATTTATATTTATTTTTAAAGATAATCAATTTTAGTTGAATTCTTTTCCTTTTACTTAAACATCTAAAACTTTGGCATGCATTTTATGTCATGTATTACGTTTCACATAAAATAATTCTTATTTTTTGTTTTCCGAAACAAATGCACAGCAGGTTGAATTAGTTAATTTATTTACAGAGATTCTCTTTAAATACTGTTTGTTGCAGTTTTGTTTTTATTATATAGCAGACCCCTTATGCATTTGTTTGTTTCTATAATCTTTGAAGAGTTCCATCTGTGATGATATGCGTTTAGTATGACGTCTTTTATTGCCTTCAAAAACATTTATAATACCATTCCCATGAGCTGGCAGAAGTGGTGTGAAATTGATTCTATCAAATGGCGGCTTCTTGTAAATTTTCTTTATTTTTTTGAACCATTAAGGTGTTGGGCGATAGTACGCCTGTTATTATATTGCCAGCATTAGGACTCGGGCTGTCGTTAGTGTCAGGCCTTCGTAGTTTATTCTTACAGTAGAATTGTTTGTGGGCCAAATAAGTTTTCATGTAGTTGAATGAAATGTCACAAGTTTGACAATATTTTTGATTAATATTCTCTTCTGGAGTGGCATTTAGTAGAGGTGGTGGTCCTATGGCTGGTGATCGAAGAGTTTGTGGCGGCGGTATGTGCAATGTTGAGGCTTCATGTGCAATTTCCATTGGTTCGGATTTAATATGATGCATTAAGTCGTTTGCGGCATTGTGTGAAATATTCGATAGAGGTGAGTTGTTATTGTCATGGGGATTTAACAGGATCGCAGGACTAGTATTTGTGGCATTATGATCCAAGGGTTCAGACTTGATTGTGAAACTAAAATGCATATCAATTGTTTTTATAAATAGAAAACGCCAAGCAAGGAAAAAATATAAATAACTTACTTATTTAGGCCGTTGTCACCATTATGGCTGCTGCTTAATGAAGCTGTTTCTGTTGCATCTACATCGCCAGCCTCCGGTGAGATAGAAGGTGAAGTTTGGATAACATGAGGGTGCACCAACTTCATATGACGTAACTAGAAATGGGTAATTTTTTTTCAAATAACGTAAATTTTGTAAATATTTCATTTTAATTTTAAATACAAAGTATAAATTGGCAAAATTATAAAGACCTCGGCGTGTTGTGGTTAAGCAGACCAGAATAGTACGAGCCTAGCTGGCGTTCTTTTAAGCCATCCGAACAATTTTGTTTTTTTAATTTATGTGAAATATGTACATATGTACTAGTGATGTTCCGAATGTCAGTTTTTAGACATTCGTGACTAAGAGCACCTAACCTAACCTGTGAATATTTAGTTTGAAATTTAAAGACATACTTACATAAGTATTTGCATATAACTATGGATCGATACGTCTGCAAAAACAAATATTTTCAATTCAAATGGAAAAGTCTTATGTTAGGTTAGGTTGATTGGAGGGGTGTGATAGCCCACGTCCTACGACATACACTTAAGCCAGTGAAGGCTTGTTGTGCGCTCCCTTTAATTATCAGACACAAACTGCCAGAGTTCTGCGGCAGGATTCGAACATGGGACCTTATGTTAGTTTCTTATTTTGTTTAGCTAATCAGGCCTAACATGTTTTTATGATAATAAAATTCAAAGTTTTTTATTTCATATTTTCCCGACGTTTCGTGAATTTGTTGTTTACTTTATCCAGGGACTCGTAATTCAAGACTATTATATTATATTAATAAATTAATTTCTTAAACATTTATCTAACAACAATAAATCAATATATAATACACAAACTTTTGAAAAGCTTTTTTTTAAAAGACACACTGTTTTCCATGACCATCTTATAATTAGTGAAAAAATCTTTTCGCGCCAATACCTTGGTTCGCGTACACTATGATTTGTAAAAATAATCACATAATTTCAATGGATGTAATTTGCATTGCCTCACAAAACTGGATTAGATTATTATTATCGGGCAAGTACTCAAACGCACCTAATAACATTAGGTTAAAAGTCATCATATTTGATATTATCAAGACATATCGACAAGACATATCACTTTCTCTTCCTTCATAACAAACGTCATTTGATCTTTAACGAGCTCCAACATTGTGTATGTTTAAAGCATATCTCAACTTCTTCTTCACGACCAGATAAACATCAATATTCTAAATAGGCAACTAAGATCATATGAACCCTTATATGGATCTTAGATTTCACAGATCAAATTTCATTAATTTCGATCCATTCCGTAGAATTTGTTAGGATTTTAATAAATTTTATGATCTCATTGATTTATCGCATTATGTTAATATTATTAAAAGAAAGCTTTTAAATTATTTAAATTCCAATGTTTTTACTTATAATTGTTTATAAACCTAGTCACTTATGTACATATGTATTATTTTTGTAATGTCAGCTGTAAATATAATGTAGCTGTAAATATGTAAATAAATAAAAAAAAACTTGCACTCTTTCCGACTGAGCTCGAATTAACAGCGATTTTTATAAATTTTTATAGTTTATTACCCGTCAAGAAGAATATTATTTTGAGTACAAAGCAAAATTTATTTTATTAAAAATGATTGCAAATTAATATTTGTGACATTTACTTAATATTTTTTTTTAACTTTATGAATTTTTTTACGAAAATTGAATTTATCGGATACGAATCCGAATGTCATGAACTAGGAATACAAGTATTCGTCACATCACTAGAACATACATATTTACACTTCTTTGTTTAAGAAACCATCCACTGTCAAGGTGCTACATTCTGCGAAATTTAATTCGAACACATTGTCACGAATTGTGCGTTTTCTGGGACATTGCATGGGTTTAAAAATCATTTATTTCGCCATAAAACATATTTACTTTTGCTTGAAACACCTGTTCGAATAATTCTAAAAAGTAGAAATTAAAGATCTTACCCTCTTTTCTCTCTCTGTCTCTCTCTCTCTCTCTCTCTCTCGCTACAACTTTTTTGAATAGTGAACACTTTGCAGTAACAAACAGTAACAATTTATAAAAACTTTTAGTAAATGAACAGACCTGTTGTCAACGTAACCTTCATAAGAAGACTAATGGATGCTGTTGAAACAACGAATAAATCGTTGTTTAAAAGCGAACGAAAAAGAACAATTGCAAAAAAACTGACAAGAAATCAAATAAATAGCAGAATACAAATGAAATATTGCCTCCAATCAGATGTAGTTCAAATATATTAAACAAATAAACTTGGTCTACCGCTTAGAGAAACATCAGGCTATCGTTCAAAGCCCCAAAAAATTGATTGTGTGTACGGAAAAAATTTTCAGTTGTAAATAAAAAGTTTTTCAAAACTTTCCAATTTTACATTATAGTTCTTAATGGTATCAGGTTAAAAAAGGTGGTAAATCACTTTTTAAGGCAGCATACATAAATACATTCGTGCATATTCTCTTGCTACATACAACAACTTTGTTAATGGCCGTTTTATCACATTGTATTAAATTGAAATGTGATATTTAACTCAAATCACTTTATAATTTTGCCAAACAAAAGGTCAATGGTATAGCAAAAAAAAAAAAAAAATAAAAATAAAAAATAAAAATAAAATCATTTAGCCTTGATAACTTACCACGTTGCCTTTATAAGTTGAAGAATAATTACAAATATCACAATTGAACACCTGTTGCTGTGAATGCTGTTGTTGCTGATGTTGTTGTTGTTGTTGCTGCTGAAGGCCAGCAGCTACAACAGCAGCTGCAGCCACTAACTGCTTTTGTTGTTGTTGCTGATGTTGTTGAGCAGCAGCCAACTGTTGCACCAAATGTTCTTGACTTAGCGAGGCAGCACTTGGTATTTCTATATTCTCATCCTCCAATATACAGGCCATGTAATGCTCTTCGTTTATATCCGAAGTTTTCTTATCGAAATGCATGCGTATATGGGTGCGCATTCCCCTTAAAAAAATAAATTGACAAAAATTCAAAAAATTAATTTAAATATTTTGTTTTATTACACAAAAATCTAATTATTATATACCTCAAAGTGTTGCCTTTATAACGGCAAATAGTGCATCTGAAAGCCTTAACCGTGCCATGGGTTTCCATGTGCTTTCGACTCTCACTGGCTGTTAAGCTGACAGCGTCACATAAGGGGCATTTGTAAACATTTTGATTGTTACTGGAACTTGAAGAAGAAGAAGAGGTGCTTGTTGATGACGACTGCTGTTGCAGTTGTGAACTTGCTGTTGCAATGGTTTGGGGTGGCGGTGGTTGTTGTAATGCCGGTGGAGGTGGGCAAGGTAATGTAAGTTCATGTGTAGTTTTACATTTGGGGCATTTTTCTTTTTTCGAAACTGTGTGAGTAGCGTCGGAATTAGCGACAACGGCTGCAGTGGCGGCCGCTGCCACACCACCACCTTTTGGACAGTAAAAGTTTTGATGAGCTCTTAAATTATCCAATGAGGTGTATTTAATGCCGCATGCAGCACAAATTAGTTGCTGATATGCTACAGGTGTTGTTTCAACAGGCGGGGCTCCTCCGCCGGCCAAGGGCGGTGTAGGCGATACCTTGGCTTCACCTTCAGGCGGCTCTTGATTTCTGGCAGAACAGTAGTGCTGCTTGTGGGCCAAGTAGTTTTCATATTTGCAGAAAACAATATTGCACTCTTTGCATTTGGAAACACCTTGTTTAACATAAATTTGTGGCTGAGTTGTGCTCGCAGATGGCACTTGAACTGTGGTTGACGCAGACGGTGGCAGAACGGGTAAGCCCAAAAGGGACCCTCTGCCGGTAGCTGCCGCAACCGCAGCTGCTAACTCCGCTGGCGTAGAACCGGCAGCACCTACACCACTAGTCGAAGAGCTGACTGCAGCAGCTGCAGCTGCGGATAGTTTTAAAGCCAATTCCATATTTTGCTTTGCAAGCAAAGGATTTAATAATTCTGCTGGCAGCATTGAGCGCAATTGTAAGTTGTCTAATATATTTGTGGGATTTGTGGCCGCACTTAAAGCATTCGGAGGTATTGTGGCTGGTGGTGACATAGAAGAAGCACTGCCAGCACCAGAACTTCTGGGACTCATAGTTCGCCTTCGAGGCGAGGGACTCATTGAAGGACTATTTGGCAAAGAGGGAGCACATACTATTTGTTCCGGTGTTATGCTGCCAGTTTCATCCAACGCCAAGTTCTCCTTACCGGCTTCTAATAAATTTTCCATATCTAAACGCTGTTGTTCATTGTCTAAAAATGTTGCAGCGGAATTGAAACGTTGCCTTTGCAACAGAGCAGCAATTGGAGAACGGCGTAGTGATAAGTCCAAAGGAGCTGATTCCCTATAAAAAAGTATATGTCGGTAAGTAAAATTTTAAAAGGAAATATTGATTTAACAGCTTACCTTAAGCCTTCACCTTTTCTTTTAGTAGTATTTTCCGATGACTCATCCACGTTTCGCTTGATATTCTTTTCTGTGAGCAGCGTTTCGTTTATATTTGTTTGGCGTGTGGAGTCTACTATGTTTAATTGCTGGCCTGTTGGTGGCGCCGCAGCAGCTAAACTATTCGCTGCATTTAAAGCATTTATATTTAAAGCTGTAGCTAAAGGTTTCAAATTGCCGTTGTCCAAAGTGAAGCAAGTTGTATCGGGATTTACCACAGCTGAAGAAGGCGATGACCTGGAGCAAAGTTGGACAATAAAATGTTCTTATTTTCTAGCTTATTTGAATAAACTTACAAAGGTCCAGCTATAAGACTGGCAGAACGAATCAGGGAATATGGAATTATTAATATAGGATTTGTTGGCAACGCCAGGAAGGGTGTGGCCGGAGGTTGCTGTAAAGCAGCTGCTGCTGCAGCCGCAGCTGCGGCTACCATTGCAGGTGTAGGCGTTTTAGTGCGAGTCTGTGGACTTATGGCGCCACTGACCGCTGGTGCAACTTTCGTGGTAGTCGAAGTGGTTGAAACTTCCAATTTTGGTGTTAATTGTCTGTAAAAGATTGACGTTTTACATATAGTAAGGGTTTGGTTTTTAAAAATAAAAATGTTTAACTATAAATAAGTATGATTTACTAAATTTGATCGAGGTATGTGCAAGAAGTAAGATGATTTTTATTTTTATAAAAATATAGATATTTATATGTAATATTGAAATTTATCGGTATTGACCCAAAAAATATTTATTTATTCCTCAATATTGATATTGTGTCCTTAACCGCCTCGAAGGCACTTTCTTTATCACCTCAATTGTTGCAAATTTACATTTTTTCATGACTCCCTTCAGGTTTGGGAATAGAATAAAATCCCAGCTAGCCACATCCACTGAATTAAGTGGCTGATAAATGATTCTGGTATTGTCTTCAACCAACAACATATCACTCACAAGCAACGATAAGCGAGCAGGTGCTTTATCGGGATTCAAAAGCAGAATATCGTAGACCTCACTGAAACCCTTCTAACCCAAATGCCTGTAACAAACAAACAAAGAATCCTGTGTAGTGGACCAGTAAACCAACATGTAAGAAAATTTATTCTCCGAATTTCAGACGTCACCTTTACTTTTGTGCTAAATGGCACAGAGCTTAGATAAGAATACCAAATACAAGGATGGATCATAAGAACTATGCTTGTTTTTTTTTCTATATCTTCCTTACAATAAAACAATTAATTACAATATAATCTTTAAAATTATATCGGACAAGTAGGACCATTTCAATTATTCTCCTGAGAAGTTCACTCTCTCAAAGAACTTCTGCGAAAAAAGTTTAATGCTAAAAGATTCTGATTATGTATTTTTCATTAACTACATATATATGGACACCTGAAATCCAAAAGACCTTACCTAATATTATAAAGTAAATACTATTTAATTCAAGGTAACCTTTTTACTTTCCACAGTAAAATCGGTATTTTTCTTTTGGCACATACAAGTGAAAGATTGTTAGAATGTACTCGTAGATGTATTTTGGTTAATAACATTACAACAAAGCATAAAGCCGATTTTGATTTTTTATTCGTTAAGAAATTCTATTACTGCCACAGAAATGAGTTCCTTAATTTTGAAATAAAGTTCGAAAGAACTTCGAAAGGCGTGGTAATCATTCGCTGGATAAAAATATGAAAAAGTCTTGTTTCAGAAATAGTAGAATATAACTAAAGAAAATATATAGCAAAAGACATAAAAAAGATGTTATTTAGATGACTGGTCTTAAAATTAACCTGAAGCTAGACAATTTCGCAACTAATGCTTTAAACAGACAAAAGAAACTCCTCTTTTTCGAAATGATCTTAATTTTATTTTCTTTGCTAAATCGGTAATTTAAAATTTTTCGATACGGGCTGGATTGTAATTACCTACTAAAGTAGATACCTCTGAGCATTCCTTGATGCAAAAACCAATCCGATAGCAGCATCTTGGTTCTCATATCATAAATTGGGTTTGGAGAGCATCTTAGTAACATTTAACAGTGAATAGTCTTGAAACGCATTATCGGAGTCAAATAGGAGAGGTGTTGCTCGAAAGCATTAAATTTCCTCTCTTTATTTAATTTACATTTGTCTAAAATGAGAAAATATCCTGAAAAAGGATTTTCGTTTTTTTCTACAGAAAATTGACGACTACCTTATGCTGCATACGAAACTTCAAAATAAATTATTAAATTTACTATTTTACATACAAGATTTTAATTAAGAATTGAAAACAGTCACTACTTTTGAAATCATTAAAAATGCAATTTTAAATTTTCAGCAAATAAGAAAATAAGAATATTTATGCAAATGTCAGCAAACCCATTAAATTAATATTTATTAAATACTCATAGCACTATAGAATTATGGAGCGTATGGCCAAGTGGTCATGGTCCTTATTCATTAGGTTGTAATTTGTAATTATTTCCTAATGATAATTAATAAAAAATAAAAATAAATAAGCATATTTATGAATAAAGGACATTTTCTCATATTAGAGGTCCTTGAAATAAGGACGTATGTATTTCAAGACAGTTATTTAAAGAGAGAAAGTTTATTACTTTCTAGATGAGGGGTTCCGAAGTTATGCAGTTTAATCTTACCAATTTTTTTTAGAAAAAATGCCCGAAGAAACCATAAGGTACCCACGCGATTTTGTTATGTCAGTCAAAATTGTAAAAATAATAACTCTAAACTGTATTTTTGGCTCGGACAAATTGGAATAGTTCATATGTGTTCTAGTTTGAAGCAAATTGTTTCATTTAAACAAATTATTTGAGCCCAATAAAATATAGTTTTAATTGCAAGGACGAAGGCGTTCCATGGCACCAAATCATGTAATTGTTAAGGCGCTATTTTGTTTTTTTTTTTCTTCCAGTGATGGATGTATCCTATTCAGAAATCCAGAAAGTAAACTTTTTTTGCAAGAACAATTTTGTAAAGAGTAATTTTTGGTTATTACTTTGTTTAGTGAGTGTCTAGACCATGTAAAGTTCAAAATCTTCGTGGATGGCTGGTTCGATAGAGTTCATCGAAAATTTCCCTTATCATATTTTAGCAATAAGTGAACTAGGTCTAGGTGTGTTACTGGTTCTAATGGCACCTCTTATTTTTCGATCTTGGTGAGTCTGTCACAGTTAACACCTTTTCAATTTAATAAATTTAAACATTTTGATTTTGAATTAAAGGAATTCCACGATCAATACATATGGAAACTCTAACATTTCAAAAAAAATATATATTAATGAGACTTACCCATCTGTTCTTCGGGAACTGCAATAATGTTGCTTGTGGGCTCGATAGGTCTTCACGTTATTAAACCGTATGTCACAATCGCTACAGTAACGATCCACTTGCTATTAGTCAGTGAAATATTTAAAGAGAAAATTTTTAAAAAGTATACGATTAAACATTCGTTTTTAACAACTGCATTTGTTTTCACTAAAATAATTTCAATTTCAACCAACAACTAACTCACTTGACTAGAACTGTCTTCCATTATGGCACTGCCATTATTGGAAGCATTGGAGCTGGGTGCTGGCGACGTCTGATGCATACGCATGTGGCGATTGAGCGAAACCTTTTTGTCGGCACTATAGGAACACTGCGTACAAGCATACTGTTTGCCGGTCTTGGAAACTTTTGCTGCTGGTTCTGTGGGTGCCAGTGATATATTCGACGTAGGATTGTTTGATTGTGTAGGAGAAGCAGAGATTTTCTCAGCTATGGCCGCGGACAATGAACTTTCATCGTCCGTCTCCTTGTGCCGATGAGAGCAATAATACGCTTGATGCGCTTCTAAGGTAGAGGGAGAACTGAAACCTATGCCGCAGGGTATGCACATGAAAACCTTCATACGCTGAGGTGGAGCTTCCACAGCAGGGGCCAATGGTTTTTTAACTGGTTCCACTAGAGCAGCAGGAGCTGGGGTGGGTATGTGTTCTGTTTCTAAGCCCTCTGAATCTTCTGTTTGCAATTGCTTTTGCAAATGCTGTTCCAAACGTGCTATTCTTTGTTGAGTTTGCGATTCTTCATGTACAACCTTCAAGTCTTTGGCATCTGGCATAAGGGCGGGATCGGAGGCCAATAAGGCATTAAGCCTTAATTTGGGCAATGAGCCCGATGTGGGAGAACATATGCTTTCATTTACAACTTCTTCTTCGTCTTCTTCTTCCTCTTGTTTCGATGGACTTATAGCGGGTGTTGTGGTCCTTAAGGAAGGACTGGTAGATCTACGATCTTTTGAATTAGATTCATCTGCTTGATTTTGCACATTATCACATTTTTCAGAGTCATTTGAATTTTCCGCAGTTCTTGCCAAAGGTGATTGCACGATAGGACTATTTCCTTTATATTCGTCGTCCACAGCCATTTTCGGTCTCTTTTGACGGGGTGGTTGCATGTCAGCATCTCCCTCTTCATTGTGTGGCATTTCAATACCCTCTTCTTTTCGACTTTCTGCCATTTCGAAATCAGTCTCTTTTGTTTGCTCTTGATGTTGTATATAGGAATGATGATTGTTTTGTGGAGTTCTTCTATCTGCTTCTTCGGTGTGATCGTCCATTAGGCTGGTTGTTGTATTATTAGGATTAAAATCTTTGGAATCTAAAATTAATTAAAATTGAAGGAAAACGAGAAACAGGAAATTTAATACTCGTTTTTTTCAAGATCAAATGTATAAGATAAGCTTAAAACAAAAATCTTTAGAAAAGATTATATTTTTTAATATACATACATACTTACATACATACATACATTATTTCAAATCATATTAAAAAGTAGCTTTAAAGCAAAACAGCCGTCATCATCCATTATACTGTTTCTTCCGCACTCTATATACGAGTAGGCATATACATACATACATACTTATATTGTTCATTTATATCTACATACATAAGTACATACTTAAACAGAAACCTACTCAATTGTAGTACAAATCTCTAGAGCTTATCGCTTTCAAAATCTTTATATTCTTAACAAAATTCTTACGAAAAACTTACGAAAACCCATATCAAAGTTTAACTTTGAGTAGAAAAAAATATCTTTACAAAAAAACATTTTCATAAGAAATTCTCACTATAGTTACATGAAATACATTTACTATACGATCGCCATCATCATCGTCCTCATCTTGTGGAATATGTGTCAAATTGACCAAAAGGTTAACAATTATTATGGAACAAATTGTCAAGGCATCCACCAGAAACGCATAAAGTGTTTCTTATTCTTTGTTTTCTTTGTTTTTGCTCTTGTTGCCAAATGTGGAAAAGCTTAAATGTGTGTATGTATACTCGTATGTGTGCTGAAGTCAGTCTCTTAAAGGATTTCAATCAAAACATTTTAATATTAAGTATTAAAGATTTTTGCTTAACCTTTACCTTTAAGTGGGAAAACTTTTTATTTTTTTTTTTATTTTTAAATTTAGTCTAATTCTTCAAAAAATTGCTTCTTTTACACTTCTGCTTTCAAATTTTCACAGTTTGTTGTTTTTGCATTATTGGAATTGGTCTTGTAATAAGTACATACAAACGTATTTAAAACTTTTTTTCTTCACTCTTTTTTTTTGCGTTCACAATTCAAAATAAGCGGAAAAAAGCAGCGGACAGACAAACAGACATTCAACCATTCAGACAGACAATAAACTTTAAGCGTCCGCTTGTCTGGCTCAACACAATGCATTTGCCTCGTTGGTCTTAATGTTTTGTCCACTCTAACCATATTCATACGTTGTTGCACATACATACATACATACATATGGTACATACAAACATACGTGGCACAGACAATCTTGGAAAATGAAACGTGTTGAGACGCTTGGCTTTTATCCATGTGTAAAATCTAGAAGAAATGAAAAGAAAAAAGCTTTTGTGGAATATTATAAAATGCACGTACGAGTGAGTACGTACCGTGTGCATACGAGTGCATTCTCAGATTTGCCATTCATTTCAATATACGAGTACTAAATTCCAAAAGATTGGATAATATTCATATCGGGGGCAATAGAAAAATGTTTAATAATTTTGAATATTTAACAAGGTATTTGCAGCTAGAAAATAAGTTCAGATAAACAAAAGGTGATGATAATAAGTGAATGAAATACAGTGTTTAAGATGCGAAAAAGTTTGCATTAAATTATTATGAATTAATTACATATAAATATTATCTTGGCCACTATTTAAAAAGAAAACTAATGCAGTGAATTTTTTTCAATATCAGAGGTTACTTTATTTTATAATGAGAAGAACCACAGTATGATATTGACTATATCTGCCCCATAAGATAAATTTAGTGCCCACCTTTTGGGCGAGTAATTGCCGTTGATTGTATAGTCAATTGTTTCTTCTACTCCCATGAGATAAATGGTTCTCAGCCGTTTTCGTTTATAAAATAAAAGTGTAAAAGTTACATATTTTGGCGATTTTTCAGTTTCAATTTTCGAATACGACACGTCATGACCGTTCACGATTTTTATACGTTGATGGATGGTTTGCTATCGTTCCTATTATTTTCTTAATAATGAGCCGGACCGTTCCTTAATCATTTAGTAAACAATCACACGATTAGTTTTACGTTAGTTCCCTTTTCTATACACTTCATCGAGTTACGCGTACTTAAATCAAGACAAATTGTTGTAAAATATTCGATAAATATAAATTTTCATAAGTTCGTAACGCTTGACTCAGGAACAGAGACAGACCTGATTTTAAGCAAAAAATAAATAAATAAAAAACAACTTCGTTCAAATAAAATGTAGAATTGATTTAAGGCAGAAATAGCTTTGGTCTGAATTTTTTGGATTGCAAGCGATACCTGGCGAGCTGACTTTCCTTTTTAAATTTTTGAACAGAGAATATATTTTATATTCTTTATATTTAAATTTAAATTTTTATATTTTCTAATTGATTTTAATATAATATATTTAATGGTTTTGAGCCCAGACCAAGGGCGTAGCCAGGATATGAAATAGGTTGGTGCCATGAAAATTATGATTTTTTATGATTATTACAATTTCGATCTATTTGAGGAGTAATCTGCGTGGATCTTCTGAAAATTTTGCTAGAATTTTTGCCAAAAATTCGTCCTTCTTCTCGGTTACCAATCTTCGGTGGGCGCTTAGCATACATAGTCCTGCAATATGCAGTATACTTATTTTTTGATAATAAGTAAAATTTGCATATTATTTTACCGTTTAAATGAGCTTCAGTCATTGTGGAGCGCAACAATGTTTTTACTCGCCTTAAAGTGCTAAATGACCGCTCAAGAGTTGCAGTAGTGCACGGCTGTGACAATGAAATTAATAATGCCTTCCTTATATTTGGATAAAATAATCCAGCGTCTTTCAAAATACTTGCCAGCTCTAAGTCAGCTAATTCGTCTTTACCCATTTTTTTGCTGCCAAGAATTATACCAAAGCTCAATTTCTCCTTCCAAATCATCCAACTCATAAAGATGCTCAAACGTTTTTCTGACATCTTTAAGCTCTTCCAGCTTCAAAGAAAGCATATTTGACGGGTGCAAACAATGAATTGCAAACGCTAGCCTATTCTCTTCATTAAGTCTTCTGTCCAGTGATGAAATTAAAGAATCTATATTCAGTATTCAGCAGGTGATGAAAACGGGGGATTTGAACGGTGCGTTTGACGAGAGACTATCTTTGGAACCGACATATCTATTCCTAAATTGGCTGTGTTTTCTTGAATAGAAAAAAGCAATCCGTCCACAATACCCTGTGCATTTTTTAATAATTTTATATTGTATGCATTTAAAATTTTTTTTATAGAATTAGGTGGGTGCCACGGCCCTCTAGGCCCATACCTAGCTACGCCCATGGCCCAGACGATAAAGTTCATCGCGTGTTCATTCCCAAAGGACTTTACTATATATATATATATATATATATATATATATATATATATATATATATATATATATATATATATATATAAAAGTGAATTTTAATATTTTTCGGCCTATGTGCATTCGACGCTCGTCCTAAACAAGAACCGATGAAAATGTTGAGAAAGCGGAAAAAATCGTTACGGACAATCGTCGAAACACTATTAGAGAAGTTGCAGAGGATGTTGGCATATCGGTTTGCTCCTGCCATAAAATTTTTTCGCAAAAAAAACCGTTGCATAGGAATCGCTCAGGAAATGTTGACAAGGGTCATAACTTGTGACGAATCATGGGTATATGGTTATAACATCGGAACCAAAGTCCAATGGTCCCAATGGCAGAACCAAGAACAAAATCGCCGAAAAAGCAAAAAATATCTAATTGTTATGTCTCTCACAAACAAACTCAACTAAGAACATGTGTTCGAGACAAGTGTGGAAACATACAAAAAGCTAATCGAATGCACGTAGCCCGAGAAATTTCAAAATTCACCTTTTATTTTGAACAGACCACGTATATATATGTATGTATATATAGGTTAGGTTAGGTTAGGTTGATTGGAGGGGTGTGATAGCCCATGTCATACGACATACACTTAAGCCAGTGAAGGCTTGTTGTGCGCTCCCTTTAATTATCAAACACAACTGCCAGAGTTCTGCGGCAGGATTCGAACCTGGGACCTCCGCACTACGAGTCTAGTACACTACCTACTAGTCTACGAAGGTCAGTTGTATGTATATATAGTACAATATTGCATATTGTATATATAGTACAATATTGCATAAGAAGAGTAAAGTTTTCTTTCATTAGATGTTGTTTCCACCTTTTCATAAATTTAATGAAGGAATTCTGAGTGCATTCCTTTAACTAACACATATTTGTATTAAAACACATAAATACTATGAATTAAATTGTTTTGTTATGTGCAACTTATTTAAAAATAAATATTTTGTTGGAAAAATCAAATGTGTTTTGTGGTGATTTTTAACGATTCCAATGACTGATTTTGTTTTTCTTAAAAATTTTAAGATAAATAGGGCTAAACTAATTTATCTGGAAACTATTCCTATATACTATGTACCTCTATGGCACAAAAAGTTGCGATTTTGTAGTTTTCTTTTTTGGAATTCACCATATTTCTAGTTAAAAAATTTACAATATTTTTCTGGATAAAAATCATATTTTACTCCTCAATTGATTTTTTTGTTCAAGTTTCCCAACAATTCACTTTATTTTTAATATCAAGTAAATCTTTTGAAGTTGACTGGAAAATAATAATTTTATTAGCAACAATTTTAGCTGCAACTAATACTAACTGGGATGTCTTAAAGATAGATAAATCGAATGAAAAACCATCACATTAAATTACTTCAAACATTTAGAAACAAAGCAACTACTAAGAGGTATACGTATGTACTCGTATGTTAATGTGCAGCATACGAGGTGCGTTTCCAGGATGCGATTTTATTTTTTTAATATTATGTTGGTAAATTCATTCGGAACATATCGCTCATTTGATGAAACATGGGAGTAGTCGTATCTCCAATAATAACGTGCGATAAAATTTTTATTTTTATTATTAAAATGTTGGCTTCCAATTCGATCATTCTTGGTATAACATCGGTTTGGTTTTAGATATAATTTTGATTTTTTATTTGGAATAATTTTTTAGTAAATTAAAAATTGTGTTTTATGTGTTGCATTAAAGGGGCGATATGTTCACAATTTCACTTATAAGGCATTATTTGTTTGTTTGCCAAAAGCATACATTTTAGAAGTCTTTGAAAATAAAATTTTGCAATTAACTGCTCCAATACACTTGAAATATCAATATGGCGAGTCTATCCTGAGTAAAAAAAAGGTTTATAAGTGATACAAGCTCTTCAAGGAAGTATGGGGAGATGCCATTGACGAACCGATCTCTGGATGATCCAACACATCAACATCTGATGAAAACGTTGAAAAAGTGAAGATATTGGCATTGAAGAGTGCCTAAATCGCCAGGAGAAAAGTAGCTAATGGTGCCATTAGTCGTGTATCAGCGAAGTTCATTCCGAAAATAGTTACTTTTGACCAGAAGAATCGTCGACGTTTTGGCCAAAAACAAAGCGACTTTGACCGCCCTGCGATTTCTTCATATTCCCAATGAGAGGACGATGATTTCCAACGATTGAAGGGATAAATACGGTATCGCTTGGAAAAACGCAAGGCTATTACAAGTGCTTCCTTGATTGAATAAAGCGTTTGACGGGGATTACTGTGAAGGGGATAATATGAATATTGATGAATAAATAATTTTTTTACACAAATATAAAGTCAGCTCACTTTTTGAACTCATCTCGTGCATTCAAATCGCCAAAATAAACAGCAAACCTACTATGAATATGTAGATTGATTTGACAGCTCCGATAGGAATTTTAAGTAACGAAAACAAAAAGGAAACAACTAAACTAAACTGAGCTGAAGAAGACAATTTTTACCCATCCATAAAAGTGTACATACGAGTACGAATTTATTTATATGAATGTGTAAGTATGATTTCCTCAAAAATTCAAATACACAAATAATCAAAATAAGAAAAAAAGAGTGAAGAAGTAGTGGTGGTAAGGCCTGTTGTAGGCCAGCATTACCAGCATGTTCATATTCTAAGAAATTTTGACTTTTTAATTCCTTTTTCAATTCGTTTTTTTCGTTGTGGTTTGTGGTCCATTGAAATCATTTACAAAAATCTCTTGAAAGATGTTTGATTTTTTTCTCTTCATTTTCTGTTTAAAGAAAAGCTTGTTTGTTGTTATAAGCGTTGACCTGTCAATTTGTGTGTATTGAAATGTCATCTGTTTCAATTTAACATTTGAACAGTTTATTGCTTACATGGTTTTGATGGACACAGTTTCTCTGTGATCGCAGTAAAGCTTGTGTGTGGACATTTTGTTCGTTTGTTTTCATGACATATCCTGCCTTCTCGTCCAGGCCATTGGTTATTAGGATTGTGTTACCATTTACGGCAAAGTGGGTATGAAACTTTTTTCTTACCGCCTTTTAAGACCATATAAGATGACATTTACATCACACATACATTAATAAAGTGAAAGAAGCGCATAATCAAGTTAAATGTGACCAACTAAATTTAAATAATCAAAGTGATATGGATGGAAAGAATTTTTCCACTGCCTGATAAATAGCACTAAAAATAATTACATCTTTTTATATTATTCGTCAAAGTCTACGTCCTTCTGAACTTTGCTTGGCTTATTAGTAGTGTACAAGAATGATCGACAAGGGCTGAAGTGAAACAACCCCAGTCACAAAAGAGAGTGCGCCGTGACACTCGATGTGTAACTAATATTTTTTTCTCAAAAGTTTATATTTTAGTTTATAAAATTAATTTATTTTCTTAAGCTATAGGTCTCTGCTTTTTTAATTTTATCAATCGATATTTCGGTACTCATCGAATTTGATTGATGATCAATATATGTAATCATAATTTCAGGGTATCCGTCAGCTGCTTCCTTCAGGAGCTGCCAATCGAACAATTCTTAAAATCTACTTTCATCTCCATCAATATCAAACAGTTTCAAAAATTGTTCATTCAATTTGTAGCATAAAAATTTTTCATATACCGATATAAAACGCTGCATGCCAGGAGAAGTAAAAGAAAATGTGAAAAATCGTAAGAAGATTCATATGCTGACATTTTAAATCTTTTATTTGTTTCGAAAAAAATCTCCACTATTAGCGAATAAAAAAGGTTGCATTGAACAGATTAAATATAGTTTTAAATATAGCCTTAATTGATGTAAGTCATTGTGAGAGAGACGTGAAGCAGCCGTCTGCCAAACATCAAATATAATCCTGACTGTATTTAAGAGTTGTTCCCCACCCCAGAGCTACTTTCCGGAGATGACTATGCATTCAAATCATTCATATATAATGGTCATTAAAGCGCTCAATGTATGGTATGTAGCAACATCTTGAAGAATGCGTATGTTCTGCAGATCAATATCGTTCAATTCAGACGGAAAAAATAGTTAATTAAATAATATTGGTTACAACTGATGTGAAGCGTTCGCCGTTGATGCTGACAGCCTCACTAGAGTAGTTTTCAAAGAAGTACATTCTAATGAGGATACCACCTCAATATCCATAATTTTGTTCGCGAATTGCTACCTAATGAGCATTAAATGGCTTGATATTGTTAAATAGATTGTTCCACAAATGATTGTAGTATCATTTACTCAAAAATCAGAACTGAAGATACCGAAAAAATTTATTTATAATTTAGTTTAAAGTTTTTTATGTAATATCTTTATAGCTTTAGTGCATTGATTGCAGCGTTTGGAATTCTGATTTGACAATAAAATATGTGAAAAATTTTTCGCTTAATTTTATTTATAGTTGGTTACGTTTTTATCACAAATTGAAACTGACTTTTAAAGTAGTTTAATGCATGCGGCTTACACACTCAGCAAGAGAGTGAGGCAAATGCACATGCGTAACATTCGCAGCTATCAAATGGTTTACAAATGATAAGGCATAAAGTTACTCAAGTAAATCAGCGCATAACTAGCGATACACTAGGCTATAGTGTTAGTACCGATGCCAGCTTAGCGCTTTTCGCAATAGAATTAATAAGCTTAAAAGCGCATGCTCTTTATTTTGCGCACTCCCTTTTAAAACCCTTTTAAATAGTTGTATTGTTTATGCAAAATGCCCCTACATGCGAGAGGTTAGAGTACTAAACTGTTAAACAGAATGTTGCTGGTTTAGTTCCACTAAAAGGGTGGGTTATAAAACGCACACTTTTCACGTATTGTGGATTTGAAACATTCTTAAAATCATTTTTCCTTTGCAACATTCTTCACCAATGAGGAATTAATGCGCTCATGAAAATTAAGGAAATGCATGAGCTACTATTTAAAAAAGTTTAATGGATTAGAGTGTAAGGACATAGTTAAAAATGAAATTTTAAACTAAAAAGTTGTGAAAATATTGAAAAAAAGTTTTTCCAAGAACTCGCATTTCTCGAATATGCAGTAATATTTTCTAAAAAATTTACATTTTTAAATTTTTTATTAATATGTATTAGAAATTAATTTTTATTAGCAAAATGGGAAAATGAAATTAAATACGATTTGTTGCCATACGACAACCATTTTGCGCTCAAATTGGCTAAATATTTATAATAAACAGTCTGCTTATCCCAAACAAATTAGTCTCGAAAATTAAAAAAAAAAAAATAAAAGTTATATCGGAATCATCCAAACAATTAAGTGTCACTTTATGTAAAATGAAGAGAAAATTCCTTTCCCTTATTTGCATTGAAAACAAAAACAATTTTGAGTTTTTTATTCTTGTTTTCAATATAAATAGACGAAAAGAGTTTTCCCTTCATTTCACATAAAGAGGCAGTTAATTGTTGGAGTTATTCCAACATAAATTTTCTTAAGGAGTTAGACTATCTGGGTTATGCAAGCAACACTTAAATTCTATTGCCACATCTTAAAAATTTGCATACTCGTATACGCGTTTTACATAATTCCGGAAAGTCAATTCGTCAAAAAATTTATATGAAAAGCACTCGATTTTTTTTAGTCATTCCTGTATACACTTTCTAGATGAGTTGGCAGTATGGTCTATGTAAACAACATCCTAAAGGGAAATTATTTTCGACAATTTATTCCACATATTGCCAGCAGCAGTAAAAAGCAGTTTTTTTTTGCTTGATTGCAATAAAAATGTTTGAACGAAGCTTTTGTTTATTTTATGATTTCAAACGTCAAACGTTAGAGATGCTATAGCCCGCAAAATGCAGGATCATTCCAGTGTATCCTGTAAAACACTTACAGTAGTCTTTTACTGCCACAAATCAAATTTTGTTCTGATTTATCCAAATTGATAAAAATTTTCAAAAGATTGCAAATGCCTTTTTTTAATCCTTTGCGATTCGTTGTAATTTAGCGCTTTTTGAAATACCATTTTGTGCTTTTCACTTTTTGACAAAAAAGTTGGCATCATTGTGCATTGCAAATGCATGCCATGAGGCCAAGTCTCCTTCTTAAATTTGAAACTGCAAGAATGTGTGTGGCACATGGCCACTGATGCAGTTCGAATGCATTTTTTTTCTCCATGCGACAAGTGTTTAAAGACTAGTCAGTTAAGCCTGTGCATGTGTGTTTGTGCTTATTTTTTTAATTTGTAAAGCGGTATTTTGTAAGAAAATCAACCATCAGTACTACATTACACACACATATAACAAAAAAGAAGGAAAAACAGCAACAAATTGATTTCTCGTTATGATTAATTTAATTACACAATTTTCATTGTAGTGCTTCTTTATATTTTTTCTCAGTTAGACTTTTCGTTATAAAAATAACAAAAACCACAATACAATACCATATAGATTCCAAGTAAATTTTTATATCAAGATTATATTTAAAACCTTAAAATTTTTCTATAGAAGATAAGGAAAATTTAGGAAAAGTGTTTCTTGAAAAAGCATTGCAAGTTTAATAAATTATCGTTACAACATTTACATTGAATTTCCTTAAAACAAAAACGTTTTATTAATTTTTCTATATTCATGGATGGGCCAGACCAAATGCATTGTATACTTGATTGCCTGTGACATTTTATCACATAATCGTACATATGGCTGATTTTTATCATATAATGGTCAGATAATTTATTACCATATATAAAAATTATAAAAGGCAACTAATATATGAATGCTTTCAGATCAGAGATGTGTTCGAAATCGATTTTAAAAACGTTACGGTTTAAAAGCATAAAAAGTTGTATTGTGCTCATGAGTTTCATTTTGATGTTATTTGAAAATTTGTTTTAATAAATCTTTTTTAGTAATTTTTCACAAATTTCTTTTTAAAAACTTTTTTGCATTTTTACTATTTCATGCTTTGGTTCGTTTTTGTCAAAGTCAGAAATATTTGCACAAAAATAATGATTTCCAAAATCAATGGAAATTCATTGTACCTCCTTCCAAACGTTCGTTTTGAAATTGATCAAATTACATTAAATATCTAAATGTTATGGTAAATTTGGTGTAATATTATTTTTAAGCTTGAGAGACAACGATTGTAAGAATAGCCTTATTATTTATGAATTTCGATCAAAAGGCATAAGAGCAGACCATATTTTTCCTTAAAAACTGGAGTGACATAGCAAGTCGAAAGTTCTCTGTCGTCAACATGAAAATAAAACTAGTAAGAAATACTTTACGGCGATAAACAAAGTAATGCACGGGTACCATCGTAATAAGTGTAGCGAATACCATATTGATTAGTAACATTGCATGCAGCTGAAGTCACAGTCTCATTTAGTTGCTAAACTATTCGATATGAAGGATCAAGTTTTGTACTGAATATACGAGCAATCAACGATACTGTACGAATGATAGTTACAAGTAGGCCTGCTTGGGTTCAAGGGCAGATCTCGGGGGGCTCCGAGTACCTCTTGAGGTCGTAGTGCTTAAGTTTTATCGATTGTAAGAGTTCCCGAATACACTCTTACATTCGTACTAATCGTAGTTAGCAGTAGCCAATCTCAAGTCCACACGAATACCTCTTAGAATCCTTGTTTTTAGTTTTGGTATCTATAAGAGCTTCCAAATACTGTCTAGCGTTCGTACTAATTGTAGTTAGTAGTATTCGATGCCTCTTGAGGTCCTACTACCTTATAATAAAACAGAATTTATGCTTGAGAGATACACGTATTTTATTTCAAAGAAATTAGAACTTTGATACGAACATGGACAGACTGAGTCATAGCACGGCTGGGAAATTAAACAACATTACATCAAGGAAATTTTCCGAAATATGTTCTTCAGTCGACAGCTGCTTTGCTGCTTTGATTATGGCCATTTTAACCATCTTCTTTGCATGGATACAGTTAAAAAATAACGAACTAAAATTTAGGAAAACTCACTCAATTTTAGTTAAAAAAGACTGGCAAACGGTACCAAAAGTCTTTAACTGGCATTCAGTAAAAGTTTTCTTGTATCCAATTAAAACATTAATGTGACATTATAATTCCTCATTTACTGTATTAATTTTTGATTAAAGAAATAATGCAGTACATAGGAATCATGCTTTTGTTGAGTTTCTAAGTCTGAAATATGAGAAGAATTACAAACTGCTAATTTCAGAACATATTCTGCCATGGAATTAAACTCACAATGATATTGTTTTCGTTTTAAGTTCAAATAATCTTTGCAAAAAGTAAAACTTTACTATTTCGTCCGAAGTTTTTGGAAGTCTTCTCAAAATTCCGTCAGACATGAAAGATTTACTTTCATCGAATTTTCGTTATTTTCGTTATTTGCAGCTTCAGTTTTACACATTTTTGATCATTTTTATATTACCCTAGCCACACACCGGGTTCATCGCCATGCTATTAATTCTTAATTACTAGTTTTTCTGAGTCAAACTGTATTTCCCTTAATTTTTTGAAGCTTAAGAATATTTAAAGAAGCTCATGGCAGTATTAAATTGTTTGTGTTTTAATAGATTTAACGCCAATTAACTTAATTCCGTATTCTAGTAGGCTATTATTTGTATTAATGTTTAACTAAGAAAGGTAATTTATTTTTAACTAGGGTTCACTTGAAGGTTATTTGGCCCGTTGTACTGCATAGAGAACGAATTACATCAAATGAACTTCCATCAAGTGGAAGTTTTGGCTTTTGAAAACCAGCAAACCAAAAAAAAAACATTCCACAGGCTTTAAAAAAAATCATTCGGAGGTAATCCAGGACTTTAAGGCTGATAGCGTAATCTTTTGAAACTATAAAAATTGAGTTCCATATTTAAGTGATTGTTATTATGAAATGCAATTTTTTACCAGCCTACCATTTTGTTTGTTTTACTGCAAAAAATTCGATATAATTGCTTTTTCTAAATATTTTGTCAAAATCTATTAACATGGCCATTAAATTGTAAAAGTAACAAGAAATACAAAAAGTGCCTTAATAAAAAAAAACAAAATCAGACATTTACCAATAAATCCAATCTAAATTGTCATTATTGTGTAGGTTGTTGCTATAAATGACTTAATAATCTAAAATCAAATTGACCATTTTGCACTTGCTGGCTGTGCTATTGGCTCTGACTGGTTGCTGGCCCGGCTTGACTAGCTGACTGGCTGTTAGTTTTAATTTGCAATTGCGTTTAGCAGCAGGAGTTGTTTAGCTAACTGCTCATACTACTGCCAAGATTGCAATTTTTAGTTTTTCGTTTTTGTATGAGAGTAAAAATAAAAAGTCGAAAAAGAAAAATAAAAAGAAAAGAGATGTTTTAGAAAAGAAAAACATGTTTCGTACGCATTTGCATATTAACACATGCAATGATTTTTACAACAATTTCTTGCTTTTGGTTAAAATTTATTTATTAAACATATTTAACAAGACACTTTTTTTACTTGCCAACTATTTACACAGTTTTCATTGAACATGAAAGATTATTATCCATGAGAGAAGTTCAACTTTGTCTTCAAACCTTCTTTTTCTTTTGCTCCCTGTAACATGACTAAAAGCTTTTGACTTAATTATGAATAAGTAAATTAACTGAAATATTTGTGAGATTTTTTTTTTTTTTTTTTGAAATTGAGTTCATTTGACATACACGACTGTTACATTTGTTTGGCCAATTCGATTTGAACATGATTGAAGGCATGACATTGTGAATTTATGTTAATTTCTTGAAACATTTATTTCGTGATTAATTCTTTTTCTTTGTATTTAACTAGCGATTAGTCAACTATTTCTTTTAAGCAAAATGGAAAGAAGGTTCGATTTGCATAATTTTTGTTGTTAATACTAGACGGAAGTAGATAATAGTATTAAGTTCAGTTTCAAGTGATTGAGGAAGTTTGAAAGTATTTATTTAGAATTGTGTATTAGTGTGCATGTGTGTATGTGTGTGTGTGGTCTTGTATAATTAAGAGAACAAAATTTATTTTTCGAATTTGTTTATGCTTTTTTATGGGCTGTTAATAAAAGAAAACGTTAGTAGTAAAACTGCTTTAATGATTTTAATTTGATTCTTAAAAATCAAATGGCTAAAACCCATTTGAACATTTCAGTTTCAGCCAGCTAATGACCTCGACTCATGCAAATCGCATTGTTAAAAAAATGTTATGAGAATGAGTAGAGAGCGAATATCTTAATTAAAAGATGCAGAAAACTGAAAGGCAGGGAGGAGTTTTGTTAGACGAACAGCACGTTAAAAGAAAGCATTTTGTTAGTACATAATTTGTTGAGTGCAACATTGGATAATCGAGATTCGAATAAAGAATGCGCGGAGAGGACAAAATATTTCCAATTTTTATGCGAACTCAATTCGTCGTACTCAAAGTGCCGTGTAAAAAGTGCTGATTCTATTCTAAATTACAGAACGCACAATGGAACAATGCAATTGCTAAAAGTCCCTTGGGGGACAATGTACCCCCAGGCAAATTTTCGCCAATACAAACCGTTGCAAAATATCAAAAGAGCAGTAAAATATAATTCAGTCTTTTTCCATCGGTAGTAATTTCAGTAAATTCAGCAAATTGAGAGGAAAAACGACTGAAGAATGGCTTATATCAATCAAATCAAGAGAGTTTTTTTTATTTTTTGGAAGGTCCCTGAAGTTTAGAAAATTTGGAATATTCCACTTTTTAAGGAGTATTCCTGTTTTTTAAATTTGTGGAAACTATAACTATATTTTTCCGATACTCTTTTCGTTTTTATATATGTATGAATTTTTTCAAAACATTTATTTTTGAATTTGAATTTTTTTTCAAAGCATTTTGATTGTATTTTTTTTTCTATAAATATTTGAACAGCCTACGATAATTAAAAGAAATTTAATATTTTATTTGATATGATAAGTACTAATATACAGAGTGGCGCATAAGTGATATCATAATTTTGATTGGCTTCCATTTACGTCATCTTGTACTACATTCAAAAATTTTTCCGGAAGAATACAATACGAATATAATTTCTGTTTAATGTTTCATACTCTAAAATATATTTCTTGTCCCCTTAGAGTAATAATATGGAAAAATTATCAAACACATACACATTTGTTTTTAAATTAGATTAAAATTTTGGATTTCACTTTGCATTTTACTTTAATTTTTTTTTGTAGCAGAGACGATTTCAACCGTTTACCATCTCACCCTCTTAGAATGTAAATTTTCGAAAGTTTCTATTTAGCGTCGATATGTCAGCCAGTCACATAACTCTTTTATATGCACGTAAGATCCTAAACTCTATAATTAATGTTTAGTTATAATTCAAAATCTTTTTCGCAAATATAAAACTTTTCTTTTTTTCTTCAGTAAGAAAGTTGACAACACTTAGCATGGAACGAAATTTGACACATTGTTAATGCCGTTATATAAAAACGAAGTCCGATTTCTTCCCTACACCTTTTACTGATACGAGTAAATAAAAAGTTGCATGCAAAACTTGTGGCATTTATTGCAAAATGTAAATATGGGTGCCCGGACATAATCCCCACGGACATAATCCCCTTTCCAGAAATGGGGATTATGGCCTGTTTTTTCCGGTCATAACCCCAATAATAAAGTGGAGATTATGTCCACTTCCGAAACGGACATAATCTCCATGGGGATTATGACCGTTTGCTAGATTATTTCCAACGAAAATAAGTCGAAATTCTTTACAAAAAACAAAATTCTTAGTTTAACTTATTAACTTATTATACCATAGAGAGATATTTGAGCCATCCCGGCCTGGTATAACAAACACCGGCTTCGCTGACTAAAAGTTTTCTCTGTAGCCAGAATAATGGAATAAATCCTAATTAAATAGCTTCCATTAGGTGACTCCTAATAATAGCTCTTTAATTAATTAAAATGAAATAACTTCTATACCACACCTGAAGGTTGAAGGATGAAAATATTTTGTTAGCGAAGCCGGTGTTCGAAATACCATAGAGGAGAAAATCTTTCTGCCCGGCCGAAGGCCGGCTATACAGAAAAAGTTTGTAAGCGAAACCGATGGAGCGCACAACAAGCCTTCACTGGCTTAAGTGTATGTCGTATGACATGGGCTATCATACTCCTCCAATCAACCTAACCTAACCTAACCTAACCTAAACCGATGATTGTGGGGATTATGACCTCATTGGAAATAGCCATAATCCCTATAATGGGGCTTATGTCAGTAATCGTATTGGACATTATCCCAATTTTTATGGGGGTTATGTCCATTACTTTGTGGGGATTGCGACCGCTTTATTTTCAGACATAAACCTCATTCCTTTATGGGGGTTACGACCGAAAAAAACCGGACATAAGCCCCATAATTGAAATGGGGATTATGTCCGTGGGGATTATGACACGTCACCGTAAATATGAACTATTTGTCAAACTAAAATTTTCATAAACATATTTCATATATTCGAAGAATATGCAAGGCATGTAATAAAAATTATAATAATTATTATTTTTTTGCTGAAGACCATACTTATGGGGGCCTCTCGTTAAACCGAGAACCTTGACCAAAAGAAAAACCCTAATTTGCTCCCATAAAAGTTAAATTAAAAAAAAAATATATGTATAAAAACAACCACAATATGTTTATCTAGATAATTTTAGTTATTTTAAGTTTCTTTTATTTTAGCAGAGCATAATATAAAACGAGTTCAAAAACTTAATATAGAGTTTTTTTGTAGGTTCTTCTAAACACGATATCTGAAATCTAACAAACAACAAAAACTTAATAAACATAGCGAATGCAAAATACACAAAAATTAACAACAACAGCAACAACTTCCCAAAGTATAGTTTTAACATTATTTCATTTTTTTGTGGTAACAGCATTGGGCTAAAGACGACATTCAGGAAAAACAAAAAGCAACCAAAAGTTTAACTTTTTGTTTAAATCAGTTTTGAACTATCGAAATTCTAGGAAATCTCTTAAGTCAAACTAAACTCTTTTTGATGTCTTAATTAAATGGAATACTGAATCAACACTCGAAAAATGCACTAAGTTATTTAGGGTTTTACAATATGTTGTTGTTGTTGTTCTTGTTGTTGTCCTGTTTCGTTCAATGTACATACACAGATTCACACACACACACATGTATGTGTATGCAACAAACAGTAATAGCAACAACTGCAAATAACTACTGCTGTTACATGCTGCATGGAAAGAAAAGACTTGATCACAGTCAGTCTACTTTGTAGGAATATTCATGTAGAGAAAATGTGTTTGTGTGAACTCCACGACAAAAACAAATACACACATGTACGAAAGTGCAACAGTAACAACAGCAGCCAGCAAAGTTTACAAAAAAATTACAAACAGCAACAAACAAGAGACGTTGCAGTTCAATATTCAGTCATTTTTTTTTTCTTTTTCTTTCTTTCTTTTTGTTTTACAAGCAGCAATTGATGAAACTGATGAGTCGGCTTGTATATTGAATGTTGTTGCTACATGTATGTTGCTGGTCTGTTTGTTTGTTGCTATTGCAATAGGCTGGTACGTTGCTGTATTGTTGCTGCTTAACAGATAACTAAAGTCAAGCATGTGTTTTGAAGAACAGCTTCCAATATACCTATAAAAAAGCTACAAAAAGGAGGAACAACAAAAACTTTAATACACATAATGTTAAAAACAAAGATTTCAAAATTTGACAACAGCTGCAAGAAAAAAATGTTCGTTAAATTGAATTTCGTGTGTATGGCAAATGCATCAGCAAAGATTAAACACAAAAATATTGGATAGAAAACTGTTCAAAAACTCCTTATTTCAATACTAATTTAGAACTAAAGCTTTTAAAAGAAATATTAATTTAAGCACTGGAATTGCTTAGTTGCCTTTAAGATACATAAATATTGGTGAAGTCAACTTATTTATAGCCAAAGAACTTTTAACTAAGCGATTTGGATCTTAGAGGAAAACGGAATTGTTGCATTTTACTTAAAAGCTTTCAAATATGATGATTATTCTGGGATATAATGATTTTTTTCTGATAAATTTGAAATCTGAGAGAAAAAATTTAATTAATTTTTATTAATATTTAAAGACTTAAGCAGAAACAGAAAAAAAATATTCTTTTCATTTATTTAAATTTTCTATTTTTATGTAGTTCTGATTCTAAACATTTTCGTAGCTTCTTAGGAAGCTGCTTTTGACTCTTATCGCTACTATGCACATACATTAGCTTTCCAAGGATAATTTAGCTGAGATGGCTATAAGTATTGTATGATGACTGAAGAAATGATATTCCCGAATTCGAGCTCAGAGTGACTAAAATATAAATAAAAAATATTTATTATGTGCACAGAAGTTATATTTGTAATAAGGATAATTGTCATATCCGGTACAATGTAAAATATACTATGGGAAATATATTTTGAACCACTTCCAAGAAATCGTTTTTTCATGATATCTAGAGCATGACTTCTGAACCAATGAACAGGATCTAAAAGAAATAACATCTTGGAACGAAAAGCCTATGTTGTAATCATGGGAAAAGATCTGAACTTTCACAACTTCCGGGTCAGAAGTTGTGGAAGCCCTTTTTTACTGGAATTTTAACAAAAATTTTAATTAAAACTATAATCCGGTTTATAAAGTTTTACGTTAAAAAGTTGTATTTTTTAAACAATATTTTATTTTAATTATATACGAATTCGGATTAACGACCCTTAAACGGAAAAAAGCTAAATTGAGTAAAAAAAATTTCTTAACTATCATTTTTGATAGATTTCAAAGCATTTTGTTTGGCTTTTCTGCTTTAGCGAAAAATCGTTTAGGCGAAAAACAATTTGTATAAAACAAACATCGCTTAATAGAAGAAATTATTCTTTTACTTGCGATAAAATACCGTGCAGTGCCTGTTCATTTTAATCGTACTACATGCAACCGATAAAATTTCAGTTTATTTTTAAATAAATCTATATTCAAGATCGGCTTACATTGGTTTTATTGTTAGTACCACACATTTTAACTTTAGTTTCAAAAATCATTGAAAAAAGTGCTTAATCTGTTTAATCGAAACATTTTTCACTTATCCGAAGTCAGTTTAAATGAAAATCCAGCTTAAGCGAAAACAATCCCTGAAATTTCCGTTTATCCAAATTTAATTATTTTTTGTAATAACAAAATAAATTAATTTATTTTAAAAATAAACAGTACAAAATTATGATGGAATGGATGTATACAATTTGTATACCTTCCTCCTTCCATTACGTTCCATCAATTTACATAGACTTCTACTACGAGGTCTGTTCAATATAAAAGGTGAATTTAAATTTTTCTCCAAAAATATTAATTTATTCATCAATTTCTATATTGTATCCTTCAAAGTATCCCCTCTTAGATTTAATACAATTGTGCCTGCGTATAAAAGCTAAACGAAATTATGAAAAGTCTTCACTAAGCTTTAATAAAAGTAAAATAATTTTACTTTAATAATTCAATTAATAACTTTAATTGAGTTTAAGAACTTTGCGGGTTACTCTGTGATTCGATTCGAAAAGAAAACTGTTCGAATTTGTATAATATTAAAAATTGAATTCGATAACATTTTCCTTTGTTTCGAATAAAAGAATAAATCCCCAGTTCTGCACAACTGGTGAATTTAAATTAAACGATTAAAATAAATTATCCCACTGAAATACAATTACAAATTTTTGGTACACATTTCGTTTTACAAAACAGAATCGAAAGTTCACTTTTCATTTCTTTATAGTTAGAAAGAAGGATATATGAGATTAGCTGGGAAAATCAATGCTGACACGTTCGCCATAAAAACCGACGGCGAATAGTTTTATAAAAAAATATTTTTTTTTATTTTCAATTTCCATTTTGGTTTCTAATTTTTTTATAAATTAGCTGCCTATAGTTGGATCTGTTTTCCAGCAGTTAAATCCTTGATTTAAGTATATATTTTTCTGATAGATTTTATAAAAAATAAATTATACTTTTAGGGAATTTTAATATTATTTTCATATATTAACGAACATTTTTAACTATTACAGGACTCTTTCCTACCTACGTTTAGTATATCCTTTATTTGTTTACTATAGTTGGCAAACAACAATTTATATTTGCGAGAAGACCTTCGATAACCAACTGATTATTATTTTCAGCGAATGTGCAACTCAACAGGAACTCGGTTGCCATTTATAAACTATCCATTAAAGAAACTATTTTTCGTTAAAAACCTCTTTCCATTTTCAAATCATATAATTTAACCTTTGACTGCGATAAATTTTTACAAAATTATACACATTAGAAGTCTTTGCATTTCACTATCTCTATGTTCAAATCTGATCAAATAAATGTTTTTGAAAAGTTCAATATATTGTTCTTTTTTCATTTGCCAGAAATCGTGACAATCTACGATTTATGACTGCGAAAATGAATCTGCATCAGACCGAGAACAACAACAAATTAATAATAATAACAATAATCATGAACAGAACGGCAAGTGTTGGTAATTATGAGCTGTAAAAGGCAACACATTACCTGCAATATGTACAACAAAACAGCCACAAATAACACCAAAAGCCAAACCTTTAAACACTTGCAACTTGTTCTTCTTATGACAGCGTGAAGAGCGAAAAAAAGAAACAATAAAAACATACAAAATAAAGCGACAGCTTCAAGACAAAAAATAAATTTTTAAATGGTTTTTTAAATTGCTAACAAGACGCACGTTCCATACACACAAAGAAAAAAATTAAAGAAAATAAAATAAAAATTTATAAACAACTTAAAACACAATGAAAACACTAATGAAACATTTAGACAACACACCGACCAATTGCTCTCAAACAGACACACACACTCCTTCCAAAGAACCCAGAATGATTTTCAACAAAAAAAAGCAGTAGATGTACTTAAAACATAAAAGGAAGGTTTGTGTCGTACGTTGTTGTCGGCAAGAGAGGAAAGACAAAATATATGTATACATAAGTATATATTTACAAAAACACATCATTACCCACCAATTAGGAGGCTGTAGAACAAAAACTCGCCAACGTTCAATACTTGTTGTATTCTAAAAGTTTAAACTCTTTTGGTGGCACAATAAGCATGACAACAAATGTGTACCACCAACAAAGCGAATTGATGGGCACAAAGTGAAGCAGGCTAGAACGACTTTGCATTAAGGCTTAAAATTGGTTGGTTGGTATTCTCCAACCACTTCAGCTTGTTTAATAATTTTAACTTTTTGCAAAAAAATAAAATTACTACACCTAAAGAAATCTCCGACAGTTTCGAAGGATTTTTTGTATGCATCACAAACGCTTAAATAATCGATTAGAAAGAATAGTACGACATTCGTTAAAGAGTAAAGTTTTAATTTAAATTATATTGAAATGACGATTGACATCGATTGCCATAATTTCGTCGCAGAGCTTTTTATCAAAATATTTCATAGAAGTTTTGCATTACAGACTATTTTATTTGACATTTGTCAAAGTGTTTTATCATAGAGCTGTTTCACACACGTCAAGTTTTCTTGATCAAGTTTCAATTCAGCTGGGAGAGCGGTAGGGAGAGTATGTATTCCTTTCTTTATCTTTCTCCCAGCTGAATTGAAACTTGATCAAGAAAACTTGACGTGTGTGAAACAGCACATATACAAAAATTAAAGCTTTAATGAAAAGATTGTACAAATGTTAAATAAATATCAATAAGAATGTACAAAATTTTGAAAAAAGCTCAAGTGAAAAACTTTTATTAATTACCAAAATAAAAGCTCAGGGATATTTATAAAGCCTCTCTTATGATTGTGAATAAGGAAAGAATTTCATATCCTATTTCTTTAAAATTTATAAAAGCTCTTAATTAAAACTTTTCTCGTACCTACATAATAAGCTTTTGTAAAGATTAAATAAATACCATTAAAAAGCCTATAGCAATAATTGTAATAAAAAGATATTTAGAAGAGCTTTCAACAGCTTTACCAGGCTATAAGCGCCTAACGCTTTTAAAATGGTTGTTATTCTGTTAATTATGCAAATGAGTCAAAATAAAGTTCCATCTCGCCAAAGATGAATCGCTGCTTGAGTTTAAAATGAAAATATCCAATCGAACAGATGGGAGGAGTATTTATTGTTGCTGCTGTTGTATTATATCAGACGCTTATAGCATTAGCGAAATCGTCTTAGATCAGCATAAATAAAAAACGAAATTGTTGCTCTCCAACTGCTTATAATTTTAGAGCATCACCGTTATTTAGCAGGATCGGCAATATGGCGATCATTTGGTTTTTATATCAGCGAATATAAAAATTTTGGTTTTTATTAAAATTCGAAATTACAATAAACTTCAAACATGAAGTAGAAAAACAATAATAATTAAAAATATTTTTTATAAATTTTGAAATCAATATTTGTATATGCCTTTATGAATACCTCATGGCGCGAAAAGCTCCCCTGGCTTTCCTAAAAGCTTTTATACAAAATGACAATGCAAAATGTTTTCGGAAATATTTTACATAAAATCCATATCCAAATTTTGTAAAGATTTCTTAAAGTAGTTATAAAACTTTTATGCAGCACCTTAAAAAAGCTTTACTATAAAATGCCGAAAACTATTTCAATTTATATTTAGCAAAGCGCCCAAATTTGAAAGGAAATTTCGTTTTTAAGATTTATGAAATTTTTCCGATTGGAGAAAGAGAATAATAAAATTTTATTTTAAGTGTAATAAGTCTGTTTTTCGCACGCTACAGGTAAATTGCTTGTACTCCGAATGGTCAAATACTCTATATGGAACAGGCAGAAAAAAATTTTAAAAGACAAAAAAGGGGCTACGCCTATGTAGGCTTGTTGGCGCTTACATTTAAGGTTGGTTGTTCCATTTGTCTTGTGTATCGACAATAACCGAAACCGACATATTAAAAGGTTTTAAGCCGAAAAAATTACCTGCTTGACAAGAAAATAACAATAATATTGAATGGTGATGTTGCCGCTGTTGCAGTTTCTTTTCATTTTCTATATACATATATTTTGCAAAAGATAAAAAAACAGCTACGCTTTTAAACAATTGGTTCCACAGAAGGCTTCTGTAGCAGGCACGTTGGCAGGAGAGTAGGAGGCGAGGTGGTGGTGGTGGTGGTGGAAAGGAAATAACGCTCCTTTGATTGTTTGTTACTGCTGCCACATATTAAATACTCGTACTCTAATAAAGGTTGCAAACATATAAATGCACAAGGTGGAGCGGTGTGTGCATTCAGTGTAATTTCCACAAACGCTGTGCGCTGGCTATAATATATGGGTCTCAGTTTGTTGTCTGATGTGGTTCTCGTGGTGTTGATGAAGTGAAAAAACTGTTGGTTGTTGAACATCATGTTCGTAATAATGTTAAGTGATTTTTATGCAAAATTACTGTTGCCTACCAGCCTGCCAGTCAGCCAGTCAGCCTGTTGCTCTTGATGTTGATGTTTTAATGAAGTGATGTTGTGTTGATGTCGTTGATTATTTAGTACCACTGACGACAGCAACAACAACGACAACAACATCGACAGCGACAACGATGCTGATGATGTGAATGTTGATGATGACGTGTTGCTAATACTTTTAGCCGATTTCATTTCAATAACTTTTTCTTGTTGTTGTTGTTGTCGCTTTTTGTTTTACTTGTTTAAATTGTTGTTGTGTTTGTTTTAGTTGTAAGCATGAATTAAATGTTTGTTGAGAAAAAAATTATGTATGTATGTATGTACATAAGAAGGAAGGCACATTTACCAAATAACTTCATCACTGTTCGTGCATCAATTTATTGTTACTGATACTCGGTGGAAGCAATAACAAACTTTGATATTTTATAATTTATGAAATACATATTCATTGAAGAGACAAAGAGGGCTGACTGGTAATGGTAATTATATTTTAGATAATTATTAACATGTTTAAAGTTTCCTAAGGTTCCAAGGGAGCAAATAAGAAATAGATGAAAATGAATTATTTTCTGTTGACTTAAACCAATAATATAATGATACGAGTAAATTAGTTAGTATGAGATCACTCTATAAGGTTTATAATATCACTATCCTTTGCAGTTGACTAAATATTCGAATTTATTTATTTTTTTCAATTATACTACTTTGTTCAGTAGAAAAGGTGGAATTCAGTAAACGGATGCCGCTTAAAAGAAAACAAACATTTTTAACTTTTGTTTTTGTTTGCTTCGCTTAGAGAAAAACCATTTCAACGAAAAACATTTTGTGTGAAAATTTGCAAAATTATATAAAGGGTGATTTTTACACCAACTTTCTTTTTTGCAATACATTTTGCAAAAGCTCTAATTGTTTTAACGATTTGTTGGAGAGAATATCCCGATTAATAAATTTCAATATTAAGTATTCAAAATAAACATTTTTTTCATTTTTGCCTGATTGAATACAATCATTAATGACCAACGGGCGTTTAATTGTATACATGTTGCAAGAAAAATAAAATAGACTCACGTTGAGTATAATTGTTTGTTGTGTTGTTTGTATAAAATCATTCTAAGCCTACTATGATTATGTATTTTGTTATGATTCATATACAATACTGAATTCTCGTATTGTATTTGATT
The DNA here is from genome assembly GCA_963681545.1 of Germaria angustata. Taxonomy (NCBI): domain Eukaryota; kingdom Metazoa; phylum Arthropoda; class Insecta; order Diptera; family Tachinidae; genus Germaria; species Germaria angustata. The sequence continues at coordinate 18,773,456 of OY812999.1, read as the reverse complement.
CATATGGCATAAACAACCGAGGTTGAATGACGATTTGGTTTAGCGACCAATGAGATGTCCGCAAAACAACAGCTAAAGCCGCAACAAACAATGCAGAAAATCTAATAGTTTTCTAATTGTTTTATTATTAATTTTAATCAACAAACACAAATTGCGAAGCTACCTGGCTTGTGTACAGAATCACCCGGAGACTGTGATAGGTGTCGAACCTGCGACTTTCGGACTACTAGTCTAATACACTAGATACTAGTCTATGATGATTTATTTTCAGAAAATTCTTTTAGAAAACGGATTATATATCGATTGAATATCCATATTTTAAGCATAATTGAACATTTTTAAAAAATAAAAATAGCATTGGCTAGTGGATATGTTCGATTAATCGGATACGGGTTTAGGTATTGCCGAGTTTCGCCAAAAGCAATAAAAGTATTTAATTATTAATATTGAAATTGATAAAATTCCTTTTTTATTGAAAAAATGTTTGTTGTGGCTTTAGCTCTTCATATGCCGACATTTCATTGGTTGCTAAAACCAAATCGTACGTGAAGTTTAAGCAGTTTGATAACATTCAATGCATTTTGCAAAGAAACTAATTGTTTCTAACGATTAGTCGGGATATTCTCCCGAATAATAAATTTCAATATTAGGTATTCCTTTTTTATTTAAAATTCGAACGCAGTTAGACTTACAATTTTGTTTCTACTGTCTTAAAATATAAGTCCTCAGTTTAGTTTTTTTAATAATATCTTAAAAAATATCGTTCCCTTAATGCTTCGCTGCAGCAGTAAATATCCTTCACTGCAACAGTGAAGCAAAATATATTAAATATATGTCATACAGATGGTGGCGCAAAAGTAATCTCATAATTTGATTTCCGTGCCATTTTGTTATAAATGAAAACAAGAGCTCTGCTTTCATATAATGTTTATTTAAAAGTGTAAAAATGATCACATTAATCGAAAAAAATTATATCGCGCAAATGGCCCCCTCTCGTTTTACGGCATTTCGAATTCTTGCTCGCAAAATATCTGGCTCCAAATTGACGATTTCTTCTCCGATTTTGGCTTTAAAGATATGCAAGGCGAGAATTTTAATGTCCCAAAACGGAAACTCCACCGTTGACCGATTGCTACGTTCTGTCAAATCCAAAAATGATCGATACCCAATACAGCAATTTGCGGCAAAAAAAACTCGTTTAGCAACTGCCTGTGACGCTCACAATTTACGGTTACGGTGCTCCATCGGGGTCTGGAAAAAGTTTTAGGTCAACTACTTTTTCACTGAAAATGCCGTACCAAACCGTTTCTTTGAGGCTATTCATGTATTTCATGTGAATTTTCTGTTCCCCAGAAACGCTCAGCCAAAAACTTAATTTTTCAAGCAGATGAAACACCATGATGAAATTCTCGCTGAGTTAAAACAACAGACTGAAAATTTTTCAAATAAGCAGTCACAATAATTCCACGCTCCATGGCTTATTGACAACTAATTCTCTATATATCTGTATCATGAATATTAAAGCACCGTGACATTTGGCACCATCAGCAAAAATTGCAGCAAATTCAAATTGTGACACTACTTTAGCCCTACCTTGTACGATTGTCACATAATAAAAAAGCATAATTCGATTTGTATCGGTATAGCGAAGAAAGTTAGCATTTCTGTTGCAGCGCAGTACTGCATTTACGAACGTACCCATAGTCAAATCTTAAAAAAAACTTAGCAAAACGTGGTTTAGTTTCAAATATATGTAGTTTTGATTTTTTTGAACATTTTCCCCTATAATGCATTTATACCTGTGCGAGATCTAGTACGTGGGAGATTTTGAGTAAAGTCAAATTAATTTCTAGTAGATTTGCCACACAAATCAAAATCTAGTACCCAGTGATACGAGTACATCTGTGCATTCCTTAGTCATGTGCTAAAAAATACAGGAAAATTAAAAAAAAAAATAATAACGACATAAACGATATAGAATTTGAAAACGATTTCAATACAAATCTACTAGATTTCGGTCGTGTGTAAATGTACTATTAGTCCAATAAAAATTTTAGATTTTTTTGAGATATGACCATGTTGCATCAAAGATGAAATATAATTTAATTAATGTGATTAATTTCAATCCCTGTCAATTTTCCAGAAGCAACAGAATGAAGAACAAGACTTCTTCCATAATGTTTTAAAATCTCTCTTTGCAGAGTTTATTGCCTCATTTTCTTCAATTCCTTAAATTTTACATAAAAGCCAATTGTAAGTTTTGACAATTCCCCAATAGTGATCCCTTAAGGTGTTGATGATGATCTCATTCAAATTCCATAAATAATAAAATAAAAAAGCTTTTTGTATAAAACAAATTGACAACTTTTCGAGAAAAAAAAGAATATCACAAAGAAATAAAATTACAAAAAAACATATATGTATATTTTTATCAGTCGTGACCTCAACTGTAGAGATATTTTTTAATAACACACATACACATACGGACATACATACATAGACATAAAAAAATAAATCCTGGCCTTAACTGCACTTAACTCATACCCAAGTTTTATTAGTGGAGACGTATGGATGAATGTAAGTAAATGTATGTGGTACGTAGCATTAGTGGCGAATGTGTGTGATTTGTTGTGCGATTTCACACAAATTTGTTGCATTATTGTTTTCGCGCAACCTTTAGTTTTTTTTTTTGTTGTTTTGTTTTATATTTTGACTTTTGGATTTATATGGTGGGTTAACGTTAAAGTTGAAGCTGATTATTGTTTGGAAATTGGAGGATAACAATGCAAAAATGAAAAGGAAAGAATTGAAACAAAAAGATAGAGAGCAGGATTGGGAAGGTGGTGTGTTATGGTGTAAAGAAAAAAATTGTATTTATTTTTTCTTCTTTATATTTTATTTTTTTAAGCTGTTATTTGTAGGAAGGCCAGTTAGTATGATCTTTTTTCTGGTTAATAACAATTGTTGTTTTTTTGTTTTGTTTGTTGACTGTGGTTTGTTGTCGATGACGACTACAAACGTCGACGACGGGGTCGATTTTGCATTCCAACACATTTTGCTTATTTGTAAGATATTTATTGCCTTCGATTGTTTAACGATAAAATACAACACATACTTTTCTGTAAGCAGCATATTTTTGTTTTTTTTTCAACTGAAAAAACTTTAATTTTTTTTTTGTATCTCAAACAACAATAACAAACCAAACAGAAATCTTGAAGTTGGGATAAGTAGGTTTTCAACTTTTTTGTTTTTGTTAAAAGAAAAAAAAAACTTAAAATCAGCTAAAGGAAATCTTTGTGTGAAAGATTTTTTAGGGTTGATATGAACAAAATGTAGGGTTTGTTAAATGGACTTATGTAGAGTCAAAAAAGGCCTAAAATTGCTTTTTATTGTTATTATTGTTGTAATCTGAATAGTTGTTGTGCATCAACAGCTGCATTTTAGGTTAGTACACTGGTAACACTCGCTGATAATCACAATGCGTGCTGTTTAACACATTCACTATGGACGGTGGTCCTCTCGCCTTTTAAATGACGTTCAAAAAAATTGTTGCTTCTGATGACGTTCTTTGCAATCCAGAGTTTTAAAATTACAAATTCTTGGCAATAAAATGAATACGTCCATATGAGAAGAGATATACTCGTATATATAATTTTACATCATATCATCCGAATCAAATGAAAATGCGTCTTTTAACTAAAAGTATTTAAATATGTTTTTCATAAACTTTTTTTAAATGTCTCATTAAAATAATAAAAATTTTCTTCTAAATGGAAATCGTAGAGCATGATTAATCACTCAATCTTATAGAGAGGGTTTAGATTGATGATTTCTTGCTGATTATTAAACTATTATCCTGTTGAAATTAGAAAGGCCGAAATTTTAAAATAAACTATATATTTTGTTTAATTATTTTTATTCCTTTAAACAGCTGCTTTTTCTGCCATTTATTCATATTTAACGATTATGGTAAATTTTATGCTTTACTTGTGTTTAATTTCAGCTGCAATTGTTTGATGCCTGTTTATTTAGTTTTCAATTGTTGTTGCCGTTGTTGTTATGAGTAACAGTTTGGAATTGGCAACAATTGTTGCCTGTAATTTAAGTGATTTTCGCTTGATAAGTAAACATGTTACCGCATGACTTCTTTTCAGTTTTTCTTGTTAAAAAAATATTTTATTAATAAAATACAATCCAACCTTAATTCAATAGAAATAATTTTAATGCAGGATGGAATAATTAAACAATTGCATCAAGTTCTTAAAAAAATAAACAAGTCATGTCGACAAAAGTAGACTAGACATTTAAAGGACTAAATTCCAAAACGTGAACTTTGGGAATTGCTAAAAAAGCATATTTTAAGAAAATATGGCTCTTAAAAACCCAGTTTTAGAAAGTAAATTTTACAAAAGAAAAAAAAAAATAAACATTCGAATTAGTTTCTATAGAGGAACCCTTAAAAAATTAACGTTTTTCAATTTCTTTAAAACAAATCTTCTAAAAAAGCATATTTTTAAAAGAATCATTTTAAGAGTACTTAAAATAAAAATTGATTTTGAAAATGTATAGTGAAATAATCACACTAAAAAAGTACATTTAAAAACAGATATATTCTGAATATAGTATGTTTTCGTAAGGTACCTGAAAGTACCTTTTGCAAAATATACTTTTTTGTAAAAGGCACCTTTTGTAAAATATAAATTTTGTACAAAGCATCACTTTGTAAAAAGTACCATTGTAAAAGTACCTTTTGTGGAAAGTACCTTTTATAAAAAAACCTTTAGTATATAAGTATCTTGTGCATAAACATATCGTTTAGTTATATTTTACAAACAAGTAAACTTTTTAAGGTACCGTTTTAAAAAATATATTTTTCGGAAATAACTTTTTAAAAGAGTACATTCTTAAACATGAGCTTAAAAACCTCAAAAGTATGTTCTTAAAACAACCTTTTTAAAGTTACTTTTTTAATAATTACCTTTTAAAAAGTTACATTTTTTCAATAAGTACCTATTTCAAAAGCACCTTTTTAAAGAAGCAAACTTTTTCAAAGCACTTGTTGCGAAAAAGTGTATTCATAAAAATCCAAGAGCTTCCAATGCATCCCGAAAAAATCAATGTTTGGTGTGGATTTTTGGCTGGTAGCTCATCACCGCTATAGTTCTGAATTGAATGATACACGTCATCCTGCGAAGTCGCGGCAGATTTTTACATGACGTTATATTTTATACATAAGGGCAATGAGAATGATATAAAAAATGTATAATTATAAAAAATTTATAATTTTTCAAACACAATTTAATTTATTTAAGTTTAAATATAGAAAGCGCTTAATGGAACACCCTGTAAAATGCCTGTGAACAGAGATGAAGAGGAATTATTGGACTTCATGCCTTCAACCAGAGCAAGATGTCTTCAGAAAAATTTTCCCATTTCCAAATGCAAACGATGAACTTTCATAACAAAAGGGACTTATGGCATGTTTCTATATAACAAGTAAGCAAACAAACAAACAAGTACTACTCAGACAAGTACGTAACAAAATGAGTTTTTATAACCCACTTGTCTAACCTACGTGCTGTTACCTAGAACTTTACGTTTTATTACATTACAGGATTGCCACAGTGACAATTTTAGTATTTCGTTTACTTTTTTCCATACAAAAACCAATTTTTTTACTACTCAATGGCAACTCTAGACCGAATACAAGAGCAGCTGTTTTTTATTTATAAATCAAAATTTATTAATACATATACATATGTATATACATACATGTGTATATGCACACTTACAAACTTTTTATTCTTTAAATCCATATTTATATGTAGTATTATGTATATTGTATTATATATATTGTGGATTTTTAATTATTTTTTGAAAATTAATTTCTGTTTTTGGAAAAAATTTAACAAAATACTATTTTGCCATGCACACAATCACTTTTTTGTGATTGTCTTCTTTTGACAGTTTCGACAATTGAAATTGCAATGTAGAAACCACAGCTCTTACGTTTTCACTCAACAAAACTTGACATTTGTGTTATAAACCCCAAAGCAAATTTTCATGCTCAATTGAGCAACATTTTTGAGTCACTTGTTATGTAGAAACATGCCATTATACCAAATTTGTGTGGTCAGTGCTTGTGTTCCGCAACTTATGCGATATGAGAAGAGGCTGAGTAACCAGAAAACAGCATTTTTTTAAATAATAATAATTGTTATTATTATTAAAACATTTGTTCGATGTGGGTGAATTGTTTATGAGCAAACTCTCAGTAAACTAAAATTATCTCACAACAAAAATTTCGTAACGAACGAATGGGTGAATCCACCTTAAATATAGGGAAATATAATTTTCAACTCTGCACCATTTCGGCAATAAAAATTCTTCGTTATCTCTTTGAGTTTTATAAGTTCCATTTTTTTTCTTTTTTTTTGTTTCCGTGTTTTTGTAAGCCTTCGATTTCCGATTTTCCTTTGCTTTTCATAAAAACAAAAATATGAACAAGAAGAAAAAATATGAATTAATCAAAGTTGTTTAGGTTTATTTGAATCTTATTGGAGAGATATACTGTCCCACTGCAAAACCTTATTGAAGTTATATGTTCCAGTATAATAGTTGGGATCTTGGACTTCTCCAGTATTGCAAATATTTTATACGAGAATCTTAGCCTTATACTCGTAAGTGTAATTGCCATAAAGCTCATGGATAAAGTTCATTCAAATATGACTCAAATATTCTTTTGAAATTAATCTTAAGCTTATTTAAAAAAAATAGCTAAAGTAATTTTTTATAAATTCCCTTTTCAAATTAGCTTTTAAAAAAAGAATTAAGTAAAAGAAATTGCTAAAAAAAATTGCTTTTTTAATTGATACTTTAATAAGTAACTTTCTCATAATTCTTTATTGTACTGACAAAAATCTAATTTATTAAAATACACCCTTTCCAAAAGTTTGAAATTTACATGAAAAATTTCGATTTTCAAAAGAATTCCTAGTATTTTTGCAAAATAAGTGCAAGAATTGAAGACTGAAACTTTTTATTAAAATATACTTTATGTTTCTTTAAAATATATTTTTCCATAAGGATATTTTTTGAGCTTTCCTAAAAATCCCTTTCTGCGATTAATATTTCTGAAGGACTATTGCTGGTTTCATTTGCTGTCCAGTTATTTTTCGCATACATTCTGTAACCATAAAAAACGTGCAAAGGAAAAAAAATAAATATAATAAACTAGTAAAATTTCACCTTCTTAAGAAAAAAGGATTATCCTTATAAATAAAATATATCATAAATTGCGTCAATACAAACAGGATTTTTATTTCCAAATCATAAATTCATACAACATTTTTTAAATTTTTAACATTTGAGTTCTTTTTTTTTCATTTTCAATGTTCGAATAAAAAATGATGTGAGGAGTAAAAAGTATAAAATATGGATTTGAACAACATAAAATTGCATTATAATATCGTCTGGTCGTCAAAGATAAGAAAATTTATCCAATGGTTTGTATTACCCGTAAATACTCAAACTCTCTTAAACGCACAAACAACACTTATTTACACACTAACTGGCAAATACATATGTACAATATGTATGTATGGTATATACGCTGTGCCATTTGGAGTTCATAACTTGCCACTTTCTGCCACCGCCAACTACAGTTGCTGCTTGCTACATAAAAGTGCTGAGAGCTCTGTTTTTTTTTCTCTGTGCAACTTTTACGAGTGAACAAAAGTTAGTAGTATCGGTAGCCCAGCCAGCCATTTAGCAGTGAAGGCAGGATATGTGGCCACAGTGTTTCACATTTTTATGACTCTGATGATGAGTATGATGACTGTGTTGGAGCGAGTGTTTGTTTGTTGGTTTTTCTGTTTGTGTTGGGTAAATGGCGATATTGTAAAATATAAGAAGTGGTGAGTTAACAATACTAAAAGTTTTTTCTTCCTTTTTGCTTACTTGCTCAAAGACCAAGTTTTCAACCAGCAGCAGGCATTACAAATACACACACACAAACACAAACACACACATACAACAGCACACAAACAAATAAACATTGTAACGAACCATTGTCGTCAGCATTATCATCATCATCGCACACATCTTTTTACTACCACTTTTTCCCTTCAATGCTTTTCTTTTTCTTCTCTTGGTGGGTTATAAGAGATTTTTACCATTTGATAAGATATTTTTGGCGAAAAAAGGATATTTTTACTACATTTCGTTTGTTTGCGGGTGTGTGAGTGAACATTTATGAGTGGTAAGCAATGAAAGGATTAACTTTAAATATTTATTTCACTTTTCTGTTCTGGCCTCTGTGCGATTGTGCAACTGTGTGCGTGTTAGCAGGAGAACAACTTATTTAATGGAAGTTTGTGTGTAGTTTGTTCGAGCTGGCTGGTTGTTCGGTTAGGAAAGAGGTGCAGGGACTTATGGTTAAGTTAGCCAGTTTGGTTTGTCGAAGATATCTTTATGTTTATAAGCTCATATCCGGTATTTTATCGTTGATACTATTTGTAAAATGTTTAGAGTTAAAAAGCACACACACACACACACACACACACACACACACAAGCATAATTTATGAGTATATTTTTTAATGGCTTTGCAATTTAGCTTAAGGAATATGATTTAACATGTCTTTTTTTGGAGTAAAAAATAATTTTTGAAAAATTGCACAAAAAACTAAATTTTAGTTGAGTTGCTAAAGTTATAAAAATAGATTATATGCATAGATAAATTAATAATAGAATAGACAAAGTGCTGTATTGTTCTGTAGAGTGTTAAACTACACGCAAAGAAAAAACATGGTTGAAAATTATCATTACGGTCATTATGCATTCATTCCTGCCATATAAGAAAATAAATCTGCTTAAAATGTGTATTTTTTAATTAAAAATTTATTTCAGTTTTTATTTACCTTCGTTCGCAAGTGGCAATTAATTAAGTATCATTAAAAATAAAATTCAAACGGCCTGATTTTGTAAAACGTTTGATATCTGTATGGAAAATATCCCCCTTCCAAAAACCCATTTTCCTAGTTCCAGCACAATGCATAGCCCAAGTAGGGGTCATCCTCTGAGTGTTGGTCCATTAGAGGAAACGAAACAAAAATAAGAACTCGTTTAATATTTGAATTTTTCTCATACAAATTTCAAACGTTTAGAAACATTTCGTTTAAAAAAAATTTAGCCCTAAAATGACAATACAGAAACAAATAGATCGATGTAAATGTTCTGGGCATGTATATAGGTACGAATTTCAAATAAATAAGTATATACAGAAATAAAACAATTATTCTAATGAACATAGTGCAATAGTTCTGCTAAACATCGCAATATGTTTATGGGGATACTTTACATAGTTATAATAAACATAACATTTTTAATGCTATAAGGGCAAACTTCAATGATAATTTGCGATGGTGATTGCATCAGCCATATTTTTTCTCTGCGTTTATACTTCTGGGTTCAATTCTAGGCAAAGATTTCAAATGTTTTTGTAGGCAATACTAAGGACTTTGTTGAAAAGTGATTATATGAATTTTTTTAATTGTTATTAATTTAATTATTCCAAGAATTTTAAAATCACGCACGCACGCACGCACGCTCACTTTTGAGCTGGCAACACTGTTTTGTTTGACAACCAATTTATTACCGCTAGCAGCATTGTTGTTGCGAGTGCAGATTTATCTGCGTTTTAAAAACTTTATTTATACCATTAGAATGTCAAAATTGAGATTTTAAAAATTTTTACCCAAAAAACAGATTTTTTTAAAACGATAAATAATTAAGCTTTTTTTAGTTTCTGTTTTGATCTTATAAAAGTCTCTTTTAAGCTCTTAGACAAATTGCGAAGTCTATAGTCTGACTTTAGCAGTTTGCTAGACTTATATATGCAGATAACTGTGGGTTGCTTAGCTTAAATAATTTAATTATTTTATATAAATAATAAATAATAATAAACAACTAATAAATATCCTGAAGATGGTACTCGATGAGTACCGAAATATCGATAATAATTTAAAATAAAAATTTAAGTTCTTAAGCTTAATAAAAAATACAATAAAGTTTATTAATTAAACAAAAACGGTAAAAAAATAGAACGTATATTAAATTATTAAATGTTTGTATTTCAAAATCTGATCATTTAATGTTAAATGTCTGTTCCAATCACTAACGTTATGTTCGTCTTAAGTAATTCTTAAACAAAAATAATATAGACATAAATAATTATTTGTGTATTAAATTTTAACTTATTTTTTTCTATACATTTATATTATTTTTCTCATCATCGAACAGCGAATATTGAAGAAAATAATATCGTCTCTTATTCGTAATTTTTATATTGTTTTCATTTCGCCTTTACAACAAAATTTGTTTACAATACAAGTAGAAAATTGGAATTAATGGTTATTTCTACTTTAGCTTTATATAATCTAAAAAAAGTTAATTGAAATTTTTTTAGAAAAATTCTCTGTGATCTTTTGTAATGAAATGCAGATTTTTCATTAGCAAATTTTCAATTCAAAAAAAAAAAAATTATGATCGTCATGTGATCTATGCCCAATGTGTAAAGTAAGTCATTTGCGTACAACGTCAAATCAGAGGCGATTAAACACTTAGTATACGAATTATTGGCGTAATGTGGCCGCTATTGCTGAGAAAAGTGTAGCTCCTGCGGTTAATTAGCCGAAATCAAATTCAAACAAAACTATCTAGCATGCCAGCCAGCTTTATTGATATTATAAATATTTTTCTTTATAAAATGCATTGTTTGTTGTGGCTTTAGCTCTTCATAAGCCGACATCTCATTGGTCGCTAAATCACTCAGGCAATTTGAAAACATTCAACCTCGGATGTTTATTCCATAGAAATCAAATACAATATCAGAATTCAATATTGTTTATGAATCATAACAAAATAAATAATCATAGAATTTTTCTTTATTTCATTACAAAATTGTGAACCTTAAAAAGAAACACCCTTTATATTCGTTGTTATGTATATGCATACATGTATATGCGTACATACATACATTTCAACTGAGTAAATTAATTTCATTTCCCTACCCCCGTATTATAAAATCCCTCTGATATTTCGTCAAAATCTGCTTAACAAAAATGTTTCTAAGAGATAAGAAAGTTTTTTTTTCTCTTTATCAAAGGATATAGAGGATATAATAATTTTTCCCATGCTAGTGTTATAAGAGCAGCAACACAGTCATTAAAAACTCTGCTTATCACTGATTAAATAAATTAAAAAATAACGAAGTCACCCTTAACTTGAAAGTTAAACTTGCGATGCGTCAAAGAGATGTGGAAATGCTACATCGAGAAGGATTTAAAATAATGTGCTTTTCATAGTTTAACGTGTATTTTCCCATCATTAATTTTGAAAGTCATTTGACTTTTTCCACATCGTTTTGTTAATCTATCAAATACTGGCTGACACACACTGATTACATTGTCATGTACATAAGAAGTATGTATGTAAGCATGTACGAGTATGTATTTAAATAAATACAGACGTACGTTTTTGTTTTATCTCTAGCAAAGTGGGTGTTTATTAAAAATAAACGCGAATATTAAGTAGGATTTCGCAAAACAAAGAAGTGTTTGTGTTTGGTTAGGACATCCCTTTTTTAAGTTAAAATCCGCTGCTGTTGTAAATCCAAAGTGAATGTGCACGATAATATTGAATGTATTTGGTTTATAACAACTAATTATCATTGGCAATAGGGAACAATGTATATTATACCGCATTTAAACAAATGAACGTAGCAACTTGGAACTATGCGTAGCTGGTATTTAATAAAAAGCACACTTTTTATAGATTTTATATTTTATATATAATTTTTGAAACGGATTCGAATATTTAGTCGTTCAAAATGGACTTTTTTAAGGTATTTGTTTAAACGATTGAACACACCTTTTTAAAAGGCACTTTTTTGGAAGGTATTTGTTTAAAAGGTACTTTTTAAAAGGTACTTATTTAATAGGTACTTCTTTAACAGGCACTTTTTTAAAATGTATCTTTTTAAAACTTACCGTTCTAATAGGTACCTTTTTAAGGATACTTTTTCAAAAGGTACTTTTCTAAAAGGTACCTTCTTAAAGGTACTTTTTCCAAGAAACTTTTTTAAAAGATACGTTCTTAAACACACTGCTTTAAAAGGTACGTTCTTAAAGGTACTTTTGTAAAAGGTACTTTTTTAGGAGGTACTTTTTTAAAGATACATTTTTAAACGGTACTTAAGAGGTATTCTTTTTAAGGCTACTTCTTTTAAAGGCAGTTCTTTAAAGGTAATTTTGCAAAGCGGATTTTTTGAAATGTTACTTTTTTAAGATTCAGCTTTTGTGAGTTCCTGCATTTTAAGCGGCATGTACTTTTTTAAAGTCATTTTTTCAAAAGGTGCCTTTTGAAAAAGGACTTCTTAAAAAAGTAGTCTTTTGAAAGCTAATTTTTGAAAAGAGCTTTTTTTAAAGGTACTTTCTTAATAGATACTTTTTTAAGCTAATTTTCTAATAAGTGATTATCTAAAGCTTACTTTGGCAAAAGGTACTTTTAAAGTAGTTTTTAAAAGTGGTTTTTCAAAGGTACTTTTTTAAAGGTTACATTCTTAAATTATAGTTCTTAGTTGCAACTTTTTTAAGAGTTATGTACATACTCCCTTAAAAGGTGGTTCTTCAAATGGTACTTTTGGAAAGGCCTTTCTAAAAAGTAACCTTTTAAAAGCTACTTTCTTAAAAAGTTATTATATAAAAGCTACTTAAAAAAATGTAGTTTCTTAGAAAGTGAATGTTCAAAAGGGGTAATTTTTCCAAAAGGTACTTGTTCCAAAGACACTTGAGTTACGAGTATGTATGCGTGTAGCTTATTTGAGCGTTTTATATATAAATTTTAGTTGTTTCCAAAAATATCCTATATTAGGCTTCATTAAAAAAAGTTTCTTTTATTTAATGTCATATCATGAGCCCATGTGACAATATAACATTTTTATATGTCAAATAAGTTGGTTGAGCATTATTTGGTGGTTTAGTTTATCACTTGTTATCATAACAAAAGTTCTTGACACTTGTCAATTGCTTTGGCCGTAGGCATATTTTCCTTCAATGTGTGTGTGTGTGTGTGTATGTATGTGTGAATGTTTTTTTATTTTAAATATTATTGTATCTTTTGTGAATGTGAATTTGTTGTTTGTCAGATAAATGAACTATTTTCAGAATATTGTACAACTTGTTCTTCTTGAAATTTTTTTTTATATTTTTTAATATTGCAACAATCTCATGCACAACAGAGATATGACTTTTTTAAATAATGATATTCTTGGTATGAGTATTGACGATAATGATGATGATGATGATGATGATGATAGTATTTGTTGTTGGTTTTAAATGTATATGGCAAACGCTTGCAGATATATTGTTATCTATCTGTTACTCTATTTACGTTTGAATATCTGTCTGTATGTTTGTTTTGCTGCTGTTGTTGAACATTGCTCTGGTTCTGATACTGTAACAAAAATATGAAAAAAAAACAACAACAACAACAACAACAATGTATTCGTTCGTTTGTTATCTTTAAAATTCATGAATGCTTTTGCTTATCTATAAAAACTGCATACTTGCAGATGCTTCTGTTGTGTTGTGCTACGTTAACTCTGATGTTAAATATTTTTGCCCCCCTCTCCGCACCTCTTTCAATCACTCTTGAGCTGCTGCTGCTGCTGCTGCTGCTGCTGGTGATGGTGGTGGTGATGATGATAATGTTGTAGTTGTATATTTTACATATATTGACTAGAATGGCACAACTACAATGTCTACTTCTTCTGAACTGTTGGCGTTAGTGTTGTGTTTTATATGATGTTTCATAGATGTCTGTATTGTTTACTATCATGGTCTATAAGTTTGGTAGCAACAGAGAAAAAAAATTAGAAAAAAAGTTTTTAGTTATCTCTTATTTTTCCATACACTTGCCTCCTCATGTTGCAACTAAGCTAAATGTTGTATGCTATCAATTCATCAGGGACGTAGGCAGATATGAATATATGTATATATATTTTCGTTTAAATATTTAACACGAAATCACAGTCTTTTTTCCACAAACTTTATCACGAATCATGATTTGGAAATAATTCAAATGTATCTAATTTTGTGTCAAGAAAATAATTTTTTCCTAGTATAGATCTGTTAGATATAAAAAAAGATTCTGAAATCTTAAATAAAGTTATTTAGGAAATAAAAGTAAAATAAACAATGTATTGAATTTGATTATGGAATCCAGTTTATGGTTTGGAATGTTGCATTAAACTTATTTATTAACTTTAATCCAAGTCTATTGAAAACATAAATATTTCTGACTTCTCCAAACAAACAAAAAAACCACATTCTCCTACAAAATAATACGTAAAGTTCCTTAATTTAAGTAAAATTTCCCTTCAGCCAGGATAATTATATTAAAATCTAATGAAAATTCGATTTGAAAGGATTCATAATTACAAGGACAATTTTGTTGCATTGCACGAATATATTTTGTTGGTATGGGGAGGATTAACATTACAAAAGTATTCAAAATTATTATCTTGAGAGAAAGACTTTTGGAGTTAATTTGGAGATAATTATATCGCTAGCCAGGAAAATAAAATCTGAAAATTTTTATTAACCTGCCTGCCACCCAATGGCACTTAAAATTCAAAATGTACAAGTACTCCTCTATACCAACAGCTTCCATCTGCACCACCCCTTTCCTTTTATTTGTGTGTTGTGTTGCGAGTACAAGTCAATTAAATTTTTGGTTTTACGATAAAACAAAATGAAAAAGAATTATAATAGAGATAAATGTTTTGTTATTATATTTGCATGAATATTCCGTAGTTCGACATGCTGGATTCTTTTTGTCTAAATGTTCTCTCTGCAGATACGAAAAATTTATATTTTTATTTGAAAGTTTATCTATTTGTTTTGGTTTGTTCGGTTGGTTATAAATTTTTATCGCCTTTTGTTTTTGTTTTTGGTTTTTAATGCCATTTTAACTCTCATATTCTAGACAATACGCCGAGAGTTGTTGTATTTGTAGAATGTGTTGGTTATAAAGTTGTTTTAAAAACCAAATAAATGTACTCACATTCACTTGCAACATAATGGTTTTAACGCAACTACTACAACAAAAGCTTATAAAAAATATTTTTGTATTCTTTACATAATTAATCATTTGATATCTTTTAGTTATTTTCTATGCAATTGTTTTTTTTTTTTTTGCTCCTTTTTTTAGAAAAGTAGTGTGCATGAAACATCATTTATTTGAAAATAAGCTTAAGAGATAAGAAAAGAAATATATGTACATACGTTTATAAACATATGCATAAATTTTAAAATTTTTGCTAAAAAAAATTAGAAGTATTAAGAGATAAAAGCTTTAATAAAAAAGTTTATCCGACTTCAAGTATGAAGTTTGACATGAGTATATTATTGCACGTGTTACCTGCAGAGATCTTTGAAGACGGTGCCTTTATCTCTCCAATTTCTTGGTAGCGGGCTTGGTAGTTGGTAGTGAAAGCACATTATAATCGAACTTTTTAGATACTATATTTGAAGTCGGTTGCATTTTATGTTAAAAAGTTCTCTCTTTAGCCCTCAACTTGCTTCACATTTTGTTCGAACACGATCGCCTCTGGAGTATGCCAACTTTGAATAGTCTCACTGCTATAGTTAGCCAGATAAAAAATAATTATGTATTACTTTGTAAGGGGTTACCATTCCCCTTGCTCCTATCTAGTTGGTTTTCATTGAGACCGCATGTATTGGTCGCAGAGTAAACCCGTGCCAACAATTGAACGGTCTCAATATTATATTAAGCAAGATATAAGATTATTCAATTTTACACTGTACGGGAGATAATCTTCCCCTTAGTCCTATCACATATTTGTTGAAATTAGACCACGTCTGGAGCACATTATTTCTTAAAAAATAAAAGAATTTTCAAATACGGGAGACAAATGATGAAGAAATCGTTGCAGATCAAAAAAAAAACATACTATTAAATATATACTCATTCTCGTATATAAAGGGTAATTTTTTAGCAACTTTCTTTTTTGGCAACACTGTTTTTAGCAAGTCAGATGTTTTCGTACAACATGTCACTCTTAAATATGTTCAGTTTGGTCTATAATTTAACCATGAATCGACTTAAAAATGAACAGCGCTTGCAGATTATTGAATTTTATTATCAAAATTCATGCTCGGTGAAAAAAGTGTATCGTCCACTTTTTTAATCGGTGGAAAGGTTACGTGAACAAGCAAAATTACCGTATTTGGTGTGAAGAGCAGCCAGAAGCATTGCATCCCAAAAATGCACTGTTTGGTGTGGATTATGGGCCGGTAGCATCATTGGACCGTACTTTTTCAAAGACGACAAAGGCAGAAACGTTAATGTGAATGGCGATTGCTACCGTGCTATGACAACAAATTTATTTTGGCCCAAAATAGAAGAGCTGGACTTGGCTGACATGTGATTTCAACAAGACGGTGCCACATGCCACACAGCATGTGAAACTATGGCTTAATTGAGAGGCAAGCTCGATGAACAGTTTATTGCACGTTTGGGGCTGGTCAATTTGCTGCCTAGATCGTGCGATTTAATGCTTTTAGAGTATTTTTGTGTGGGGTTAAGTCAAGGCACATGTCTATAGGAACAAGCCCGCAACGGTTGACGCACTGGAAGCCAATATTGAAGAATTTATTCGTGAAATACCGGTCGATATGTTGGAGAGAGTATGCCAAAATTAGACCCAGTGTATGAACCATTTCAAATTTACATAAAATCATCTTTAAGCTTTGAATTGTGTATATAGATCGTTCTATCTACTCAAATAATGATTTCATAGATTTCTCTAAATTTTATGCTTTTTTTAAATCACATCCGAAAGCTATTAAAGAAATCACCCATTATTAAAATTGGAAATATTCAAATTATTTACATGCGAATGTATTATTTACAGGATGTAAGCATTTAAATTGTTTAAAAGTTTTAATATAAAATTAAAGTTGACATCACTGTCACACTGTCAAAGAATGACATTTTCACTGCTTCCAATATTAGGCCAGTTTGAATTGCAGAATATGATTTATAACCGACTGACTCACTGGCGTCCAGTTTGATCCTTCATATTGGCCGAGTGTTAATATGTTGAAGGATCTTAGATCCTGCATATGCCTGAATACTGGAGTATATGCCAGCATTTCATTGGTGATGATCAAATCATCAGTACCCTTTAGCGAAATCAGGTTTGAATAGTATTCAAACTCACATACTTATAGCAAAAACTACAAATACTATATGAGAATCCAAACAGAGCTCAATCATGTTTTTCTATTTGTAATTTACAAAAACACAAGAGTATAATAGCTTTAGAAAGCTTTTGTACGAATACAACACAAAACCCAATTATAATCGACTTGCGACTTTTTATTAAAATTTAGTATATCATTCAGTATCACTTAAAGAGCGATTATTTGTACAAAAGTGTATTTGACTTTGACTTTGAGCTTGTTTTTGAATAAACAAGAAACAAATAAATTTCAATTCCGCCTAAAGGACACGCAATTTCCTTTCGCCAAAGTACTTGCATTAGCCAATGAGAAGATAATTTTTAATTTGTAATTAAAACAATTACATATTGAATAATTTAAAATAATTTATGCTGCTTTATGGAAAAGCGTACGTTTGGATATTGTGTCGAAATCTGCTGTCAAAATGTTTAGGTTTTTCATATTTGACACATATTAAAGTTCATAATTTTTTTATTTAAAAGAAAAAAAAAACTGTTAAACTAAAGAAACCCATAATTTGTTAATTTGTTTTGCCATATTTGGATATTATTCGTGTTTTATCAAGATTAATATCTCGTCGCTTTTTTCCTCTCCTTTTTATACATATTTATTTTACTTCAAATATTTCTGATTCATCTTGTATGTACGTATGAGTACAATATTGATTCTGAACATATACATAAATAAATAAATGTTGCCATTTATTGTATGTCGTATGTCGTATAAAACATTTGGTATCTTTTTTTCTACATACATATATTTTTGCTGCGTGACCATACATGATCATACATAATTGGTTATTGTCATGTTGTCTTATTTGTTTGTCTGTTTGTTGAATATTTTCTATAAAAACAGAAACAACGTCAAGGAAACAAAAAAACTAATTGACATTTTGACAATTTTTTGTATTTCTATTCAGAGAGAAGTGACAGATCTTAAGGTTGTTGCCATCAATAAATTTCCAATACAAAACGTTAAAACGATATCAACAAGTCGAGATTAAATACATAAAGCACACACACACACACACACACACACAGAATAGAGGAATGAAAAATAATAAAAAATAGACTTAGTATTAAAATGACCTCAGTGGACAATTTATTATTAAAAAATATGTTGGTATGTAAATACTTACAAATATAGAAAGACAAAAAAATGTCATACGTAATCATGATTTTCTCAAACATTAAAACTAATGAGGCACAAAAATTTTTTTTAAGATCTTATGAGCATAATTTGTTAAAAAAATTGTATATTCTGATTGAATTATTATTATTCTTTATTTCAGTCAGTCTTATCTGATACCAGCCGTATACAGCAGCCTCTTCTACCGACCAAAGTCTTTGCTCCTCATCTATCTATGATAAGCGGAAGCAAGAAGTTATTAGGTTCCAAATTAGAGCATTAAAGAGACAAAAAATTTTAAAATTTCTAAATTAAATTGGGAAAATCAAACTCTTTGAAAATTCGTGACTTGATACATATTTTAACATTTACCACAAATGTTTTGAGTCCAGCAAATACAAAAACAAATCGGGCTCGAACTGAGGAAATTGGAAGTTTTGAGAGAGTTCAAAAAGTTTAAAGCACATTTTTAAACACGCACCAAAAACCATTTTTCGCTCATCGATATGGTCTGAAAGCAATATAGCTCCTCAAAAAGATGCTTGCGTGACCTGTGTGACGACCTGTGGTCACTCACATTACCATTTTGGTGGAAAGAGCAATCGGTCATGTGGCATCATTAGCAAAAAATGCAACATTATGTTTCAAAACGCTGGGAACTGCCGCAACTTTTGTTGCATTTAAATACTCATGTGGTCTTTTGCCGTTTATGTTCGGGGTCATAATTCTATAAATTTTTGTCTGTAAGAACCTTAAACAGATTTTTAAAAAACTCTCCTGATGTTCCTGGTGAAAATTGGACCACATTTCTTCCTATTTTATTTATATTTACAAATTATTTGTCTAAAGTACTACGCAGTAGTACTACTATGTCCCAGAAAGAGGTGCTTCTTTCAGGAACTGTCAGCCGAACTATACATTCTTCGTGGTAGAAGTAGGAATTCCTGAAATCCACTTCTGCAGTTTCTGATGGTCATCACCAGTAGCAAATAATGTTTTCCAATTAATGTCATCAATTTTACACTTTAAAATAAATTTGTTATGAAAACAGCAGGCAGTGCAAATTATGACATTACTCTCGCGCCACCTTGTATATTTCTATTCTCAGCCCATTCCTTACTCATTCCTTGACATAGATGAGCAAAGCGTATGTTTCCAGCTAAAATTTCGTATTACTTATTTAGGCATTAGAACAGCATTTTGAAAATTAGAACCAATAGCACCTGCTCAAGTGACATCATTCATCTACTTCGAGCTGCTAGTGAAGCAAACCTTGTCACCATCTTTGTGTCTGTAATTCGGTTCAACATTTGATTCCTGCTAGGAAATGTATATATATATATATATATATATATATATATATATATATATATATATATATATATATATATATATATATATATGTATATATATACTAAACATATATATATATATATATATATATATATATATATATGTATATATATACTAAACATATATATATATATATATATATATATATATATATATATATATATATATATATATATATATACTATACATATATATATATATATATATATATATATATGTATATATATATATATGTATATATATACTATACATATATATATATATATATATATATATATATATATATATATATATATATATATATATATATATATATGTATATATATATATATATATATGTATATATATACTATACATATATATATATATATATATATATATATATATATATATATATATATATATATATATATATATATATATATATATATATATATATATATATATATATATATCATTATAGTCGTGTGTATTTAATCAAATACTTTGATATATGGGTCGTCCGGTTTATAAGCCAGTCATGACTAGTATACGAAGAGGACTCCGGCTGTTCTCCTTCTACCATACGAACAGAAGGACAGTTATCCTGAGAACGTAGGCTTTGTTCATTAGCGAACTAGCGTGATCTAGTAGTTTCGGCTACCACATTAGCCGAAAGTCTAAGTTCTATAAGTGGTCTATTGCCTTGCCTTTAATGTGAAAAGATTCAAATGCAACGCCTCTTTCGTATTAACAATTCGGGCACAATGAGTGAAGGTTGTCCCCTGACTTTTGGTTTAAAAAAAGTTGAATTTTTTTTCTTTTAATTTTAAAGCGAGTATTTCCTGAAAACCGTGTACATATTGATAAGTCTGCTATACCTGCGACAGACTGCAGTCTTTCGGTAGATAAATATTTGTATACTGATATTACAGAATCTAATTTTAGCTGATATTTCGAACTATATTGATTAAATTACGACTTATTCGTCCGGCTCGAGAGCGATTATTGAATTTCTCATTTTAGATTATTTTTATTAAGTAAAACCGATGGTTTAAGTATTAAGCGATAAGGAAGAGTTTCTTACTAATATACGAGTAAAACAGTATTTTTGTTAAAACTACAAGAAACATTTGCTTCTTGCCTTCTTTCTTCGTACAAAGCCGTAGTTGACATTCTTCAATACTAGCAGCCACCCAGAAAGTGTTTAAAAAAAACCATGACAATTTTGTTGATGATGGTGTGTGGCGACCATCGAAAACGATACTGTGCCGCTCTCCTAGTGTAATAACTGGCATATTCCTACTTCCTTGATAAAAATAGTTTTAAATTTCAATTCGATATTATAGAATCTTGCAAAAAGAATATTAGAGCTTTTTGTTTAATAAACTTTCAAAATATATCTTACAATTCCTGTCTGTCTCTTATATTTTATTTGAAAAAAAAGAACACTGTCTTAATTATGGGCGCATTTCGCATTATTTCCTTATGTTCCTTTTATAATTAAAAAATTAAAATACAAATCGTTTTCATATCTTTTAAATCATCAAGGAAATGAGTCCTAGTTGAAAAAAAAGAGAACAGCTAACGAAAAAAGGGGTGACATTAAACCCTTGCCACTTAATAAGAAATAAAAACGAAATTGACACCATATTTAAGTGCCACACAGCTTTTGTTGAAAATTCACAGCAGTCGCACACGACTCACACACATACACACACACACATACATAAAAACAAACACACTCTCGGAGGGTGGTCGGTCAAACATTAATGGCATTTAAAAGATAAAATTATATAAAAAACAAACAAGAAATTACAATAACTAAATATTTAAAGGTATAAAACGTATGAACAAATCACCAAACGCGAAAGAGCAACACGGCAAAGTGAGTAGGAAATGAATGAATGAATGAGTGGTTGGCACGAGATAAATAACGTTTTTATTGACTTTTGGCAGAGAAAACGAAATGGGGAAAAAATGGGTGTCCACTGCTAATCATGGGTGTTACAATAAATACGAATGAGTACTCGTATATGAACTAAGAGAATTTGTGATAAGAGAAGTGTGATGACAAATATCCTGCAAGCAGCAGGATTAGCACATACACGTACAGGAAGAAGTGTAAGTAGGGATTTAACGAATTAGAATGAATTAAGAATTTTACTTTCTATACTGTCCTGAAGGAGAGATAAGCTACTCCTTTCTAATAGAAAAAAGAAAACGTTGCCATTTCATAACGTATGTGTGTGTGTATGTTTAATGGTAGTCAGCTTTACACTCACTTCCCGTAATGGCAAGAAGGGGTTTGAAAATTTATTGGATCACTCAAAAGGGATCAACTTGAAATTTTGTGCTTATTTTATATTTTTTTATTGATTACATAAAATATATCTCAGGATTATTTTACACATACATATGTACATACCTCGGCTATCTACTGTCATGTCTGCTGAGGAATCTAAACAATCACCTGAAAGAAAAACAAAAATTACATACATTAATAGTCTAGTTATATATTTGATAAAATTAAGAAATATAAGCAATTTTTTTTAACTGGATTTTTTGCGATAAAAGTCGCTTAAGGGATAAGACGACTAGACAAAGTCAATGAGTTAAGAAACTGCTGCACTAATTTTCACTTGGGTGCAAAGTCACCTTTTAGAGGTCTTTCGAATTAAAAGTGCTGCACAAATAACAAGAAAAAAATGGAGATGGATAGGACATACTGCCCGTAAATCTGTTACCAGCGTTCCTTAGAGTGGTATACGCAAGGAAGTCGACGCTCCGGTCGTTCAAAAAATACATGGCGTAGAACAATTTTAAATGAACTTAAGAAAGTAAACAAATCTTTGGATGAAATTAAATTAATTTGTAATAATAAAATTAGTTGGAATTTGATTGTAGAAGCTCTAGATTCCCAAGTGGAATAAATAAAGGAAAAAAGTTTTATGCAGCTGAGTCTAAGCGTAACTTTTTCTTTGAAAATAGTTTAAAAACCCCACAGAGCTTTTGGACTCTTATCTCAAATGCGCTGGTGCTGTCAAGTCAAAAGTGCATTTAGACAAAAGGCAGTTAAAGATAAAAGTAATTAAGAAAAGTATATTTACTGCTCTAATTAAAAAAATGTAAGGTACGCTTCTCTACAAAGTTTGCGCTTATTAAAGAACGTTAAGCTGCTTATTACTTCTTTGAAGCGGCTAAAATATTTACACTTTATTTTAGAAAAATCCACATAATAACCCTTCTGACCTGGTGGCAAATTACCGAATTCGATGTTGATCAAAATTTTTATTTAAAATGCATTGAAATTTCGGTCGATATTGAATTCCGTAATTTGGCCATTTTTTATATGTAAGTTCACTTACATATAATTACATACAATAATCTCACGTTATATAAATTCAATAAAAAAAGCAACAAACAATTAAAAAAGAGAAACAGATGAACACATTTTTTTCATTTATTCTATCATTAGAGATGATAAATTAGATGACTTGAAACTATTTGAGACAACATTTATATTGGAATAATAAGTTCCCGTATGCTTTTCTCATACATAATTTGCATAAAAAGCTCCGCCAAAGCGGAGCTTTGCGTTATTTTATTACAATTGGATTGTCCAAAAAAAAAAAAAAAAAGAAAACGCAACGCCTCAAATACGTGATATACAAATTTAGGCCTTTCATTTACACTCAACCACTATTAACGATATAAGAAAACTCATTAAAATGAATGAAAGGATGCAAACTTCTTAGAATTTTTAAAAAAGTTTATTTCTTAAAAAATTCATTTTACTTAATGTAGTTTTAAAATTTGAAATGAATTAATTCATTTAATAATTTTGCGAAAATCGTTAAATTTTTAGCCATTGTTTCCATAATTATATCGGAATGATGTTGAGGATTCTGATGGTATTTTTGCACCTTTCTTAAAAGGCACTTTTTAAAACCTATTTTTAACAGGTATTTATTTTAATCAAAATGGGGTATTTATTAAAGGTACTCTTTTAAAGGGCAGTTTTTTAAAAGACATTTAAAAGGTACCTTTTCAATTGTTTTTAAAACGTACTTTTTATGGTACTTTTAAAAGGTACTTGTACAAAGGGTACTTTTTTAAAAGGTACTTTTTTAAGAGGTGGTTTATAAAGGGCACTTGTTCAAAATAAACTTCTTTAAAAAGTATTTTTTCAAAAGGCACTTTTTTAAAGGGTTCTCTTTATACGACTTTTTAAAAGGACGTTTTTAAGTGTTTCTAAAAGCTAATTTTTTTAGGTATGTACTTTCATAAAAAGGACCTTTTCAAAAGGCACTTCTTTAGAAGGGACTTT
The DNA here is from genome assembly GCA_963681545.1 of Germaria angustata. NCBI lineage: Eukaryota > Metazoa > Arthropoda > Insecta > Diptera > Tachinidae > Germaria > Germaria angustata. The sequence goes on along the minus strand of OY812999.1, from coordinate 18,749,337 downwards.
TTTAAAATAGCAATTTTTAAAGGTTACTTTTTCAAAATACACTTCTTTAAAAGATATTTTTCAAGGGTACTTTAGTCAAAAATTTCTTTTAAAAAAGTACCTTTTTATGTGTATTTAAAAGGTTCTCTTTAAAATATTTTTTAAAAAGCATTTTTCCAATACTTTTTAAAACGTTTCTTTTTTAATGGATACTTTAAAAAGACACTTTTTTAAAAAGTACTCTTTCAGAATGCACTTTTTTAAATATTATTTAAAATTACCTTTTTAAAGCTACTTTTTCCAAAGTTACTTTCATAATACATAGATGTTTTTTATAAGTTTCATTTGTTCCGAAGTTACATTTGAGAAAAAACTTTTTCAAAACGCAGTTATAAAAACTGCACTATTGACTGAAATTCTTTAACAATATTTATTCATATAAATTTTGTAAAGGTGATTTATACCCAAAGTTCAAATAACACATTAATTGCTATGAAACCTTACGTTGGTGTTCTATTGGCCAGTGAGTCACACTGTGACTTGCAGGTAAAATTAAATTTTCAGTCCTACAGTCGTTCTTATGTCAAATAAGCTAATCTGCCATTATCTAAAAACACTACGAACATTCAGACACAATAATATTTTTCTACTTCCTCGACAGTCCATTGTATAATTAAAGGTCATTCCCAAAGTGTCTGTTAAATAAAAAATAAGCAACTTCTTATTGCCAAATTATACACTGATGATAAGACCTCGTAAAAAGCACAACAACACTATCAAATATACCGCGTGCATGTGTTTTTAAAAACATTTTTTGTGTGTCAAAACTGTAATCGCTCGCCCCTTTTCGTTCTTATCTTGCTGAACAAAACTAATTAAATTTAAATTAAATTCTATTTAGTTAACAGGGTTGGGAGATTTACTTTATTTTCTAACTGCCAAGCAAAAATTAACAAACAATCCTGCAAGAAACGAAAATATTACAAGTTTACCAACCTTAAGGCTGTTTGCTACCTGCATGTTTTAAACTTCTAATTATACGAGAGAATCAACAAACTACGGCCGTATGGAAAAAAATAGATTGAAACTATAATAACAAAAGACCACATGTGTAATTCTAAACCACCAGGTTAAAATATCTGTTGCAGTACAATCAGCAAAATAAATAAGCTTAAAAATTATACGGAGTTACACTGTCATACATATGATTAAGGAAGATAAGTAGGGCATTTTTAAAAAACAAAAAAAAAAATTACGAAATTTATCTCACAAGCAAAATGTAATTAAAATTATAATTTATTTTAAAACGTGTGATAATTCCTTCAAGGATGTGAACTAAATACTTGTTTTTAACTCCTGTGGGTTTAATATTTATTAATGTTGTGTGTTTGTTGCTGTTTCCTTTTTAATTTCTTTTTTATGAACTACTACAAAATGTATGTATGTATGTATGATTTTATTTTAGAAAGAAAAATATATGTATGTAGAAGACTTGAATTATTCTTATCAAATGTACTATCTATTTTGGATACATTCATTTATAAAAATAAACAACCCATTGCACACTTACACAAACCTGCATATACACACGCCACACTTATGTTCGTATATATACATATATGTTAGGCTGCAACGGCTATTATTAAATTTTCTGAAATAGTCAGAGCATAGAAGGATTGTTTTCTTTAAAAATTTTTCTTCTTGAAAAATCTTTCAACACAATACGAAGTAAAGCCTTCAATAACAAATTATAATTTGAACTTTATTTCCTTATTAAAACCTTAGATTCTTTAAGCAAATTAATATTAACATGTTTGTGAAATGACCATGACAGCACTGAAGGAACCAAAGTAAAAGCGTAAGAAAACTTTGGAAGTTTAGATCCATCATATTTAAGTATTGTAGTCATTTATCATTTTTTGCTTCACTAAAATTTAAATAGGAGTTTCCAACTCTACTATTATATATTATATATTAAATATCTATTATATATTAAATATCTATTATATATTACTATTATATATTAAATATCGTAAAAAACATGTAAATAGTAAGAATGCCTGGTTTCTCCATTCTTAGTGAATCGGTTTCCTGATCTAAAACAACCAAACCATGACTTCACTTGAAACTAAAATAGCAAGAGGTGTAATTGTAATAAGAACATAAAGTTAAGAACCGTCGTTATAGCATTCCGATAGATAAAAACAGGATGCTATTGGATAGATACCCAGTTTTTCGTTATTTCAAGTATATTAAAGTGAAAGTGCCAGATGAGCTAAAGGGAAGGGAATTCTATCTAACCTTTAACTTTTAACGCAAGGTTAAGTATTTGAGGTTATCGTATTTATAATGTCTTCTTCACCAAGCATCGACATTCAAAAGTTCCGTAATTGTTCGTAGAAAGACATAAGTTAAAAGTTCCATAAGAATGGCCCAAAATTATATATTGAAAACAGCAACAATATTTTTTCGTATTTTTCTTATATCTTAATTTTTTTTTTTTTGGTTTGGACGACTTTCCTTTATACATATATGCACACATTTTTTATTTTTGATTATGGAAAATGAAAAATGGAATAAATTTTCCCATATTTAAAAAATACAAATGCAAAATGGGCCCAAAAATGGGGAAAAACTACACTAAATTTTGTTATTTTTTTCAACAAAAAATTTTTGGGGCCTCTTTTCTAATTTTTTATTTGGCGCTATTCCTATGGAGTCAGCCTTCGATCGAACGTATTTTTTAGTTTACAGTTTGGGTTTAGAGCTTGAGTCGAAATGGCCCCAAAATCCGTCCTAAGGAAGACCGACTACGCAAGAAGCCTTTATTGAGCAAATTCGGTGTTCTAAACGCCACAGAGGGGACAATACTGGCGGCCGGACGAAGGTCACCTGCGCAGAAAACCTTTCTAAATCGAATCTGGTGAAAAATATCATCAAAAACAGGAAAAACTGTGACAAAATAAAGAAAAATTCAACTCAATTTTGTAAAGGAATTTCTAAAAAGATATTACTACATGCTCTCCATAAAAGTAAGGAAATTCGCAAAATTTCGAGTAAAGGTTATTCAATTAATTGATTTCATTCAAACGTATTATTGATCTCATATCAACACTATTTTCGGTCGGCGCTATACTCCCTCCTCAATGCCAGTTTTTAGGTGGCGATGATTATACATAATAATGCTACTTATGCAAATCACTCTTACGATATCAAACTCCATTAATGCATTCCTTTATACAACTGATCAACTGCTATCGCAAAACACACATCCATCTGTGTGTTTGTGTGAATAAATGTAAATGTTAAAAAAGGCCATCATAATAATATTCCAACATTTTAGTTTTTGTTGCTGTTGCTGCTTCTGCTGTTGTTATTGTTATTGCTGTTGTTGCTTCTTATATCTAAAATCTAAAAACAAACCGAGAAAAATATAATAAAAGGAATTCTGCGGATTGTTGTTATTATTGTTATTATAATTCCTTGAAGTGGTCATATCAGTAAAATATAATCATCAAACTAACAAACACACACAGACGGACGGACAGACAGCCAGACAGACAGATATACATATCTTTATACACTTACTATGTTTTTTTATTTTCTTTAAATACAAAACATATATACGAACATGTGTATGTATGTGTATTTATATTTACAAGTACATTTTACTACTCTACTCTTGTCCAGGCACTCATTCAAACATACACACACACTCACACACAAGCCTCCAATTATACATTCGTAATTTTTGTATAAAATTTAAAGAAACAACAATCAACCACGAAAAAATTAAAATAACCGAAACTAAAAATGCAACCAGATGATGATTTTGTTAAAATAAAAAAGTAACAACAAACATTCGTCTTGTAAAGCAATAAATATAAAGAAATTGTGGCACGTCTCTACTCCATAACGCTGGCGTTGATGATGATGATGTTGATCGCATTCAAGTGATAAAATTTCGTTTTTAAGGATTTTCATTGCGATAATCATACTTCTCTTATTTAATCAAACAAAATATTGAAGCAAAAATTATATGGATTTTTGTTTGTATATAAAACACCATTAAATTCCAAACAATTAGAATGCTTAAGGACATTTGACAGATTTTTTTTAGTTGAAGAAAAGAAAGGAATATAATTTAAATATGTAGGTACTTATTTTTGTTTCAGGTTTTTGGATTTGAAAACTTTTGTAAAATTTTGAAGCAAAAAAAGGCGTTAACAAATGATAAAATTTCAGCATTTTCTCTTTTAAAATAAACATTTTAATTCAGATTATTGCAAAGTAATGACGGGTTCATTTGCATTATATTGTATGCATGTATGAATGTATGAACATATGCCACATTTGATGCAACAATGTCATAACTAAAAAAAACTACATTTATCGGAAACGAGTTTGAAAAGTATTCAATGACAAAAAAAAATTAATAAAAATACTAGTAGTCGCCCGCCCAGTGGCCTAAATTCATTTTTTTGTTGCAATCAAAGTTAAACTACTTCCAAACATTTTCAAACACTCAACATTTAATTTCAAATTATTTAAAGGCTCAAGTTTTTTTTGGATGTATGTATATGTATGTACATACATATATAAGATAGTGACAAGGAAAATGATTCATATATTCACATGGCCCAAGATCGAGTTATTGCCATTTCCTGTTTCTAGATAAACAACTGAGCAAAACACTCTTCGTCTCGTGCGAAAATTCCAAATATGTACTGAGTTGTGAATTTTTTAACTAAAAAAAACATTGATAGTTTGCAGTTACAGCTATTTACATTATGACGTTTATAAGTCCACTATGTAGTGGACAGAGTTTAAAAAAAATTATATCACTAGGCTAGAAGTTCGTTCCACTTAAACCACTTGCAATGATAATAAAAGATATCAGAGTGGGTTTGCCGACCTTCACTTAAAAGCTCAAATTTTTGAACCAACTTCTGCACATTTTGGCCTCTTCCGTAAAAAAGTGAGGGAAGAAGATAAGGGCCCTTTTTCCTTTTGTGTTTTATATTTGTATTAGCCACAATTTGAAATGCGTATAACTTTCTGAGCCAATTTTAAGAAAACACAAATTGTCCACAATTCGAGAGTAAGCGGTAGTCACAAATCTCCCTTAACGTAAAAGGAATACCGAGTTTTTTGAGTTATGATGTTGTAGCAGCAAATGAGATATATGTATGTAAGTATGTATGATGTTGTCAAAACAGATTTTTAAGCTAAATTTATAACGAAACCCAATAAAAATGATGGTACTCGATGAGTACCGAAATATCGATTAATAAAACAAAAAAAGTAGAGACCTTAAGCTTGAGAAAATAAATTAAATTTATAAAACTAGAATATATAAAATTAAAAAAGTTACATGAATTCCTATTTGCGGCATATAAAAGCGATAATTTTTCTCTTCCTTCACTCATATGAAATAAATTTTATGCCAAACCTAAAAAATTCCTGAGTGTTTGGAAGAGAAAATTGTTCAAAATGCTTGCAAAGGAATTAAAGGTATTGAAAAGTATTGCGGTTTTTACAACAGATCTGTGTAAAAACTTGGCCAATTGAAAGAAAATTTTTGATTTTTTTCAAAAATTGGTAAGAGTGCAAAGCACCGACTAGAATAAAAATGAATTACTGCGGCAGGGCAAACATGAAAGAAAGACATTCGGATAAAATTTTCGACATTTTAGGAATTAAAGTGTTCGACTAAATTGCTTTTAAGTATTTTACCTCTATGTTGAAAAAGATATCGCAAAAAATAATGAAAAAATATCCCTTAAAAACTAAAAAAAAAAAATTATTACCCAAGCAAGTGTTTTTTTTTCAATTTAAAGGACTCCAATTATAAAAATGTTTGATAAACATTTGTTTATCTTTCTACTTGAATATTTTTTAGCCAATAGTCATTTTAGAAAATTAGTTCTGAAAAAAGGCCAAATGACGTAATACTCGTATGTAATAAATTTGTCCGTTATTTATACATTAGAAGTCCACTGTCATACACTGGTCGAAAAAAAGGATTTTAAAACTCAAATCGTCGTGTGGTGTGTTGTAATGCTTTTTTGATACTAAAATTTTCAATTCAAGTTGAACTTGTCATTACAATATTTACGTGTATAATTATTGTGATAAATATGGCAACTGACGAAGGTAAAGGTATGTACTTTATTATTATCCTGTTGCAATACATACAAAGACGTGCCAATATTTATTTTTACTTACTAAAAGTAAACATTAGGAAATTGTATTCCAACCAACAAATTCTTCTTTGATATTAAGTTTCGATCCTGCTTAAGTGAATTGTGAAAAAAAGAAAAAGTTTTACTTTTTTCGTCATTTAGTTTATCACACACTTGAACGCATTAGCAAATAATTTATTATTTTGTTTACATTGTGGAATATCTAATATTTGTATGTATGTACTGTAAACAAGTTTATGACTATAATGAAGAAACAAAATGGGCGGCGAAAACAACGCACAATTTCATGTCATTATGAGAGTAAAAAATTTCCGTACATACGAAATATCCTGAAAATATCGTAGACCACATGGAACATACTTTAAGCCATTTTAGATTCGATTTTTAAAACAATTGATTACTGCCAAATGCTATTCTAAAGAAAATAAGCAAAAATAATTTGGAATTTTCGCGTTATTTTTCAAGAGACTCTTCAAATCAGCCAGCTCTAGAGACTTCTACGGGATGAAATGTAAAAAGAATATGTTGGATATAGCTTTATTATACTTGGGCACATTTTTAAGGAGGTAAAACACAAATGTAAAGAAATCCATTCAATTCTGGATCTGTGAGTGTTCGTTTAATTCCCAGAAATGGATGATGGCATTGAAAGCAGTAAAGAAAAATAAGATGACGAGAGCAATGGATTGGATTTCGATAACTTTTATCTCATTTTACTTATCAAAAATGTTAAAACCATATGGTTTCCAGATCATATACATACTCGTAAAACGCGAAATAGTTTTGAAACAAATGCTCCCATGTGCATTTATAGAAAATATTTGAATTAACAAAAGTCTGATAAAAATTCCTAATTTTTAAAGGGATCTGAAAATGAGTTTTTCAAAAGTACGATCGTTTACACATTGGCTTTAGCAACTGGTTTTCTTTTAGGTCTAAAAAAATCATGACCATGCGTCTTATTGATCTAACTTGGAAGTGATCGACTAGTTCTTGTCTTCAGACATGGCCAGATATAAAAATATTTAAGAAAAAATAAAATAAATAATAAAAATATTTAAAAAGATGGCACATACGCGAAACCGGTCTGTTTACAAAGCAAATTGGACATGAAATGACAGAAAATCATTCCAAATTAAAAAATACGTCACTGATGGAGATGGAAGGGGGTATGGAAGATGCTGGTAAATTATCGTATAGAAGAAGAAGTCGTGAAGTCAAAGTCAGGGAAGGATATTTCGTAAAGTGCGGTTTTCACAATCAACAGGTTCGATTTGAGAAGAAAATTTATATAATAAGACCACCAATGTTTTACCCTACAATTTTTATACTCAAGTCGACCATTTCGATCATTATTCAAAACATTATTCCTGTGTATCATTCTCTTTCCAATGAAAAATTAATGCACTAAGAAAATTACGAAAGTTCATGAATGAACTAGAACTAAGAAAACTTTACTGAATTTGAGCTTAAGATGTGGTTGATAATTTTTTTAAAGTTTAATAAAAAAAATTGAGAAAATTTTTTTAAAATTCAATAAAAACTTGGCTAAAATTAAACGAAATTTTCTAAAAAATTATATACTTTTTAATATTATTTAGATATTTTTTGTTTAGCAGCGGAAATATTTTTTTACTGACTTCTTCCAGCAAAAGTGACATTGACAAAATACGAAAACCGCTTTGAACCCAAATTGTGTTTTTTTTTAATAAATTTAAAGTGTTGTTTACATAATCCAGGTAGTCAACTGGTCTTGAAAATTTATATAGAAGAATCACTCAAAGAATTGAGTGCTTTTGATATACGATTCTAAAACAGAGTTTTGAGCATTTTGTTTTATTGAAAACGATAATTAAAGTTAAATTTTTTGATTTTGAAATAAATGGTTTAAAAAAAATATATATTTTTTGGAACTCATTAAGCCAAGGGAAATTGCGACATTCGATTTCGATCAAAATTTCAATACAATTTCAGATATTATTTGAAATTTCGATTGATATCGAATGGTGTAATTCGCCCTCAGGTAAATAATGTTGTGTGATTTTTTTTAATTGATTCGTTATTGTTATTATTTGTTTACTTTATAAATAAAAAGCCCTTATAAAAATATATTTTTATTATTGCTGTTATTAAATATTGTTATCATAGATAAGTACAATGAAATTTTATATGTTACAAGACTATCGTATAAATTTTTCTTTGATAATTGACATAGAAGACTGATATTTACAATAACCAATAATACATATATAAACATAATAACGATCATAGAGATCAAACAGCATGTCGCCTTATTCTTATTGTGTATGTCGGGAATAATTGCATTTTTTCTAATAAAAAATTCCTTTCCTGAAAGCAGGCAATGAAAAGTTTTCACAAAATATAATTTTGGAATATTAAGAACCTTAATACCAAAAATTAAGTCGGGAAGAATATATATTTTTTTGAAATTAAAAGCTAATATCTCAAATTAAAGCTTAATATAATATATATTAAAACAAAAGAAAACAACAACGTACATATATAAAAAAATACTGACTCTTTAAAAGGTTATAGATTTTTGGTTATGTTGCCCCACTGTATGCCAAAATCAATTTTACAATCAAAATATGTAATAAAATTAGTTTCCAGCACTAATCTTATAGATTTATTCCGATTAACACAGATTTGAAATTCATAACACATTTCTTTAGTGTTCTAATAAATTTTCTTGGACCTCCTATGGAAATACGTATACGAATATACATATGTATGTATGTATGATTGTAAGTATTCGTATGATAAACATTCCAAATGAAAAATAAATATCCGCTTGATTCGAAAAATGTATGTCTTAATTAATCAGGCTTTTGTTTAATCCAATTAAAATAATTATTAAAATAGTTCTTCAAACCATAATACAAGGCATACAACAATTACTTAGACATTTACCAAACATATTTTGTTGCTAAATAACAGCTGTTTGGTGATTTTCAGGCTTGAAATCCCACATTTAGGTCGGCGAATCTTATAAAAAATTCTTGTGAAATTTCGTTCACAAATTAAATATTTTTTTCCATAAATTTCACACTTTGAAAAAGCACTTGCATGCGATATTTGGTTTCCTTAATTCAAAATTGACTTCAATTTCAGTAAATATTTTTTGTTGTTTTGAATTTTGTAATTTTTCTTTTGGAATTTTTTCTTTTCATTTAGTATGAAAAATTTTTCTTAAGAGCGCGCATTTTGCAATTTTTCTTTTTAAATTAAATTTTTTTGTTGTAATTATTTTCTTACTAAATTTCTCTCTTATTAATAATGTTTGCGTAAATACATGCGTTTTGTTTATAATTTTTGCTTTTGTTTTCTTTTTAATTAATTTTTAAAATTTAACTCGATCCACGTCTCAGGGCCACCCGTTCATCTTGCTGGTTTCGCGTTCTGTAGTCAACTGAAAGCCGAAAGAGCGTTAAGTAATGAAATATTTTTTTCTTCTTTCTGCTTTTGCTTTTACTGCCAGACACAAAGTTACGAACAAAACGAAGCGCATGTTGATTTCTGTTTCATTTGGTGTTTGTGTGTGTGTGTGTGTGTTTGTTGTTGTTATTTTATATTTATTGGGTTTAAAACGAACAGCTGATATTTGTGTGATAATATAAGTGAGTGTATAACTACAACACAATCTTTATCTCTCCATACATGTTGATGTTTGGAATGGCTGGCCGCCAGTGATGTCAAACCACACATTAACGGTGTATTTTGAGCGAATAAATGTATCCTGTATCCTGTTCCTTTTTCTAAACTCACCCACTCACGCAGATATGCCATCTTAAGTATTCTATACTTAAAATATTTTATACAAAACAACGAATTTTATACACCCATAATTTAGATAGAGAGTAATAGAATTATATTGGCAAACAATTTTAATTTCTAATAATGTAATATTTTTAAACCGTTTTTATTGGATTTAGTTGCATTTTTGAAAATTGTTATCGTCTTAATAAGCCGTCACTTTGCCAGAGATATATTGATTTAAAGCCTATTTTATACGATTTCAGAATATTTGTTTCCATTTTTTGCAATTTTTTTGTAACAACTTTTGGGGATAGGAGTATTTATTATCTTAGTAGTTTATAAAAACGTTCGAAATTTTTTAATTTAAGACTTTTGTGTATTTTGTAGGGTTTAGGATTTTGACAGTTTATTTGTTATAATTTTTTACTGATTCTTGATTTCTTGTTTTCTTAACTAATTCAGAGTTTTAAACTTTTGTTTTTTAGATTTCTGCCATTTTACAGAGCACTTGTTGAGTTGCATCTTTTCTTTAATTTATGTAATTGAAGGAATTTTTTTAATGTTTAACAAACTTATTTTTTTATATAAGTGTTTTGCCCTATATTTCAATTTACGTTTTAAATTTTTTTTCTTATTCCTGTCTATTTATTTGCAAAATTTTTGCATCTTTTTAATTTTTTTCCTTGATTTTTTTTAGGTTTCCATTTATAGTCTTAGTGATTTAAAAAAATACAAAAAAATTTTGTTTGTTGTGGGTCCAACTGCCTACATATATGCAAGCCAGCATTTTATCGGCGTTAGCCAAATCATGTTTGAAAAAACATTAAAACTCATATACTTTTACAAAGACCCACAAATCTTATATCAGAAATCTGTTAATATCAATCATGTTTTCTCCAAGTAAACTACAAAAAACAAGTTAAATATGTACAACTTTAATACAGGAAATAAAATAAACACTTAATATCCGCTTTGCACACCATTAATTACCTTTAAGTGATAATGGAGCAAACAAAATTTTTATCATAATATTATTCATTAAACTCATTATGCAATATATACTCCAAATTATATAACTATAAAAATTATTTTTTGTTATTTGTTGAATAATTATTTTGGAAAATATCTCAAATAATGAATTTAATGAATGATCTTCAAAAAATTTTTTTCTTTTTTAATTTAATTTATGTAATAAAGGTAGAGAATTAGAATGTGAAGGTACTTTCGATATCGAAAAATCGACGGATAATTTAACATTATTTTTACCTTCTCAGCAATTTTATTTTTTACATTAATTATTTTTGCAATAGTTATAATTTTTTTGGTTTGATTTTGTTTTTTAGTATGAACTTTTAAAAAAATGTGAAGTTATTGATTGTATGTACTCCAATTTTTTATAAGCAAAATTTTTTTTCCGATTTCAGCATTTTAAAAATCCTTTAAAGGTGTTTGAGTGTGTGATTGCTAAAAATTTCATCAAATTGATGGAAAACTGCTTAGAAAATTATTGCTTTTAATTTTTAAAAACTTCTTACAAAAGTCCCAAATAACAATTATCCTATAAAACACTGTTGACAACACTGGCTGATTCAATGATTGCTTAAATATTTTAAACTTTTTTGTTGGTTCGTTGGTGTATCGGCTTAAATTCCCCAGCAGTAGAGTGTATCTGAGGTAATAGGAACTATTTCAAATTTTCCTTACGTTACCGTGTCTGTATTTTTATTGATAACTAGAAGTCTAGTGTTTACACTCGTATGTATGTATGAAAAAGAAAACTATAATAAAATTATCTCCACTATTTAAAATTAAGTATTTTTTACACCAGTTTGTTGTAGTAGAACATCCAACAGGCAGCACAGGACTTTGCTATAAAAAGCAGTTTTTTTTTGTTCAGAAAAATATAAATGAAACCTAAAAAAATTATATCATGTTTCCTTGACAACCAACGTCAGTCATTGAGTCAGCTCCAGTACTTATTATTTTAATTTCCTTTTGTTCGTAGAAGTAAAACACATTTCCATACACTTATTTGTACGTTTGGGAAACTAAATAACAAAACAAACAACAACAGCGACAAAAACAACAAAATAACGTAGAAATATATACAAAAACTGATAAAGCACTGATAAGTAAAAGCAGCCCAAGTGTTAGATAACATCAACCCAAAGACACACACACAGTCTCACTCACTCACTTCTGCCAACCTAAAGCAATGAACCATGCGAACGAACGAACGAACGAACTAGCCAACCAACCATCCAGTCATCCATCGAACCGACACCAACCAACCAGCTAGAGCCAACCAACAATTTGCAGACGTACCTACCGGCGGCTTTATTCAACATTTTCATACACTTTCTACTCACTATTGTTTGCATTAGAGCAGACCGCAGACGGCAGACACAACAATTGAACCAACAACAACAATTAAGAACGGATATAACCAAATTTTTCTATACGCACACACTCTCATCCGCTTACCGACTAACTCTCTCTCCAACTAATGATTTTGCACACACATACACAGGGACTTCTGTTCTGAGTTAGAATTTAGTACGTTGCCTAATCATTTTCTACAAAAGATTTTTTACACAAATATTTATGTTTGTCATATCGCAACGTTTCAAAATTTCTAAGTTTTTGAATTAAGGCGATCTGTACAACACCAAATAGTAATAATACCAATCACAACAACAACACCAGCAAATAAACAAAATGTACATACAAATAAAAGCAATCCATACAAACACAAACACATACATGCATACATACAAACATACAAAGATTCGGTGTGCGGGAGCGCGATTTTATATTTTGATAAGTAAACTTACTCAGCAATATGGGTGCCTCCATACAGATCGTTTGTAATGATAATAGAACTAAAGCAATTTACAAGGTGGAAATGAACAAATTCAATTTTGTTTTGTATTGTGAAAATAAATTAAAGCCAAAGAGAGATTCATATCTTCATTTTTTAGTGGTGGGGCTGAAGAAATAAATTTATATACGTATGTGATGTTATTTTTAAATTTCACATTTTATAAAAATATTGAAGTTTTTTCCCTTATCTTTATGGATTTCTTTTTTCAGGACAAGTTAAATTTTTCAATTCTTCATAATATTTCTTATAGTCCTGTCATAATATTTACGAAAATTTGAGGCTATTGGGAATGTTATCAATTGGCTAAATGAAGTCACATAAGACGTCCAATCGCCGAATAGCTTCGAAAAGCAAAGATTTATGATACCAATCCTGCTGATTGCTGAATACAAAGTAATTCGGTGGCATGAATTTCTTTGCTCATCTAAAATTATTCATGTAATAGAAAATAACAGTCAAACCACAAGATTTTAAAGTCAATCCAAAAGGATCTCATGTAAGTATATGCGAATATACGGAATTTCTCTATAGAGAAATTATAATTATATGCAGCCAAGTTGGGATAATTGAATATGTGCTTTTCGTTAAAGCAATATTTGCATTTAAACTAACTTTGGATAATTGAAAATCGTTTGGCTTAAATGAACTCATCCAGTTTAAAATTTTTCTTAATTAAGATTTATAAATTAAGATTAAGATTTTATAGTTTGAGGTTTTGTGGGTTGTATGTAACATGATTAAAATGAGCCGCAACTCAACGCAAGTTCATCTGCGGTATATGAATAGTTTTTTTTTTTTTTTTTTCTAAAAAGCTATGTTGGTCAGATTTAATCGAGAACTAATTCAGACATTTCAGCTAAAAACACAATAAACAATAAATTTTGAAACTTTAACTCTTTTAAACGATAAATTGGGGAAAATATCCCAAACAATAAATTTCCATGTTATGAAATTATTTGCATTAGCCAAATTGTGATCCAGTTAGTGGAGAAGAAATTTTTGAGCCAGTCCATACTTTTTGTAAAGATTACATTGTTAAGAGAAAATTTCCCTTCAATTATAAAGAAAAGCACAGCAGAATGGAATAACATACTGTTTTAGGAGGCTGCTGCACCTGCTTCATCAGTGTTCATGTCATATTGAACTACTATTTGGGTGTCTTCGTCATTTATGCTCAACTCTAGCAAAGGCAAAATACGAATATAGTTGCAACGGGTGATTAGTAAGTAAGGATTATAAATTAATCTTCATCCATACTTATTCTTATGCACATGTCCAAAGTTCCCTTTTTTAATAATGTTTGAAAAAAAAGGTTTTTATAAAAAAAAACTTTTTTTAGATCAATGAAAAACAATTCCCAATTGAACATTGAAAATCAGATAATCAAAAATTAATTTTATTTTTATGTATGTCTAAAAGTCGTATTAAGATATATTAATGATTTAATGTGAAATTTATTCTGCTGGAGTTTTATAACATATTTTTAATATATTAAGAAGATTCGCGATTTTTTAAAGCAAAGTATACTGATTTTTTTTAAATATTTTGTTTGGAAGTGTGTTTTCTCCGTTGTTTTGTACCTAAAATGTTTTGTAAAAGGAAATTTAAAAAAGTAGAAAGAGACACTAGGCACGGGTAATGTGCGAGCAAAAATCCTATATTTTTTTCTTGAAAATATTACTTTTACGCAAATACTGCGAAAAAACCACTATAATACAAAGAGCCAATCGAACATATTATAAAACTGAAACAACTATGGCTTAACTGACCTTCGTAGACATTAGGTAGTGTACTAGACTCGTAGTGCGAAGGTCCCAGGTTCGAATCCTGCCGCAGAACTTCAGGCAGTTTGTGTCTGATAATTAAAGGGAGCGCACAACAAGCCTTTACTGGCTTAAGTGTATGTCGTTTGACATGGGCTATCACACCCCTCCAACCAACCTAACCTAACCTAACCTATGGCTTAGTTTAAAACCCGATATAATCCAATTCTAGTTTATAATTTACACCAGGAAAGACTAAAATACCGTCTTAAAAAACTGCAAGCTATACTTTCAAATAACAAAATGTTTTTGAAGATCGGTAAATAAATGCGGTACGATAATTTAACTGCCCGCCAGATGTTCTTATAATATGGAACAAAACTACAGCCAAATCCTTTCAATAAAAAAAGTAGTTTTGAATATCTGTCCATATAAGAGGAAGTTATGGGATAGTCAATTTCTCAAATTTTAAAAATCGGTTAACAAATGGTAAGATTATGTGTGCACAAATATAAAAAATACACACGAAATGATAATCTCCTTGTTTTTTGAAGTCGGTTGGTTGAAAAGGAGTTTTCATGCAAAATTGCAATATACATAATTTTTAACATATTAAACAGAAATTTAAAAAAATTCGAAATAAGTTATTATATGGAAATTTATTGCTCGGTTTCTATAATTTACAAACCTATTAATTTAAAATTTTTATTTCATAAAAATGAAACAATCAAATGATATAGAACGCTACCACCATTGAACAGCAGACGAACAGTAGTAGTCTTATCATTTCCATATAATCTGTCATCGCTTTATGCAGTCACCCATATCCATGATATATCCAAACATTGCCAGCTAATGGAATTCAGATTATTGCGTTGCGATAACACAGTTCTGTTTAATTGTATCTGTATCTTTCTCTCTAAACGTAGTACATTCAGATACACTCTGTACGTAATAAGTTTTGTGCTGACTAGCAATTTTGTGTATTTTTGTTGTAGAATATGCACACAAATGCAGACTCACACGCACAAATACATACATACATGTGTATGTAGTTAACATTCATATAGATTTCAGATATCACCCCACACACTAAAATATATTTAGACTAGATGGGTTTTTGTGTTATTTTATCATCATCCTTTGATCAAAAAATAATTTTTTTTCGTATTAAGTATTGCCGTTGTTGTTGTTGTTGTTTTAGGTTGTTTTGGTTTTTGCTTTCTGAGCTGATAGTACGATATCGTACGTATGTATGTGTGTGTGTGTGTGTGTACATACAGTAGATGACGGACTAAAAAGTGACTGACTGGGTGAGTAAGTGAATGAATATGCGAGTTGGTTGGAACACTGAACAAAATTTCTTATCAGTAAGTTTTTTGTTTTTGTTGTTGTATCTGTTTTTACATTTCCACATAGACATTTTTCGCTTTTGCCTTTAAGTAAGAAAAATAAGTTGGACTTGATATCTGGACTTAAAATCTTTTATTATTTTTTCCTTGTTTCGTTTTTTATCTTAATCTCTTTTTTTGAGTATGATTATTACTTTGTTGGTGAAGAGAAGTGGGTAGAATAAGTGATTTTTTTGGTGAGTATGGATTTTTTTCTATTTAGAGAGCAAGAGAGAGAGAGAATATTTTATGCATATAGTCATAGGTGTGTGTTAAATTTGTGTGCTCTCCTTGAATTTATTAGTATTTCCTATATTCAAACAGCTGTGTGTTGGTTGCATTGTGTTGCGCCTGCGTTGAATATTAGCATTTCCGTTTTTCCACCTCTAACTATAAGTTTAAGAATTAATTTCCAATAGGGGATTTTCTTATCTTTAGAAATATTAATAATTGATTTTTATTGTTGTTTAAAGAATTCTCTGAAATATATAAATAACAAATTCTAATGGAAACTAGTCTACATTTTGAAACTACCTACTTACGGGGGATGTGTTGGATTTTTCCAGTGCAAAGCTTTTTGCAGTGTTCGCGTAACTCAATACATAAATAAATTTGGCACTAAGCTATTATTATGCACATATTTTTTCAAAGAAATTGCCCACATTCTGTGTTTAAAAGTATGTAATGCTATATACATACATACATATATAGCCATACTATAGACAAATCCCGCCTCTGTTAAAATGGGAAAATTCGTGAATAAAATTTCAAGTTCAAGTTAAATATTTACTTAAAAATTAATTCAAACATTAATGCTTACATCTAAAGAAAATTTTATTCTGTTTTCAGAATAAATGTAATAAATTTAAGGAAACATTTATTGATTTTTTTTAAATTTAATAAGTGTTTATTTAAGTTTGAGGCATTTATGTCGTAGAAAATAAGAATTTTTATTTTAGTAAAAAGTTAAGTTGCACTCGAAATTTTTCTAATTTTTTATTAGATTTTAAGAAGAGTTATGAAACAGTAAATCTTTATTACTTTTAAAAAATATTTCAACTTAGAGCTGGTAAAAAAGCTCATCAGTTTCTTAAAATAAATAACTGCATTGATAATTTCAGTGATAAACAATTAAACAGAAGGTTTGAGTATATCTCGGGGTAGATTGGAAAAAATTTGTTTTATAAATTCTTATCGTAATGTGTATATAAAAATTAATAAAAAAAATTATTCCCGTAATGCATTCTTCCTCTAAAGCAGAAAATTCTTCACTTGATCGAGTAAATTAAGGAAATTTGAGAACTAGAACTTACACAACTTGCTGCATACATTCGTGTATTTACTCGCAGACGAGAAATGCTGCTTTCATTGCTTTCACTGCTTTTGCGATTTATTAAAGTAAATACCTGAAAACCATGAATAGAGAAAATCTATTAGAATTGAGTCGTTTATTACAAAGAGCGCCTATTTGAATTTGTAGAAAAATTGCATCCATTGTTTCGGAACACCTCTCAAAATCCATCAAGGCCATGTTTGAAGGTGCACTATTTCTGCTATTCACACAAAATTACAAAAGAGTTTCAATATGTGAAAATAAATTGACCTTTATATCGGAAACTCTCAACCATTGGGAAATATATGTCTCCTTGAACAGCTTAAAGAAACCTCTACCCTTTAATTTGAAGTTTTTTTTTTGTTTTATTCATAAGAAACTTCTCTAAAGTCGTTAAAAAGAAGAAATATTTCATTTAACAACGGCAACCAACCCGCCGAAAAATAAAACTACAACACAAACTAAAGGCCATAAATTGAAAAGTAAATGAATAAATATAAAGTGAAAACCAAATTTACATAGACGCGCCATTAACCTCGTGATAATGACAGCGACGGCGGCAACACTTGGTATTATTTCTTTCATTTTTACAAAATGTTGCCGGTGTTGTTGTTATTTATGTATAATTTACACTTTAAACAACAACTACCGGTGTTTTAATAGTTGCTGTTGTTTTTGTTTTTCGTTTTTGTTGGCCTGTTGTGTTTAACAACAAAAATTACCACCATTAAAAACAGCAGGAGAGTATATTTTTATTTAATAAACACCTTAAGTCTACAATCACACACACACGAACACTGCCACACACAGGTGCATAAACACACACACTCATATACACACGCACACGCCTAGTCACAGGCACCAACTCAAAACACTTTCACATGAATATTCTATTTCATTAAGGTTTGAGAAGATTGAAGGTGGAAAAAAGTTTGTTTTTGAAATGATTACAAATGAGAATTTTTTTTATTAAATTTGAGTTTAACTTAGTGTGGCACAAGTTAAAGTCCTGAACTTGCCATAACTCAGGTTAATATTTTTTTTTAAATTTACATTAAATAAATTTTTCAATTAAAAAGACAAATCAAGGTCTTGATTTTATGAATTTAAATGAACGTTTGGTTCATTTGTGAGCGTTCAAATATTAACATTAACCACATTTCTCATAAATGAGATTTTTAAAATATTTTTCATCGTTGTCCTTATCATAAATGAACACTAATAAATTTCTAGTTCTGAACAAAAGTGGATATGTGTACCTTTACTTTAAGGGTATATATGAAAAGGTGACACAGACACAGAAAGATGCATAGCAAAGAGGTTTCGTCTCTTTGTTATGCATCTATGAGAGGAAATGAATTAGTTTGATCGACTTATATTCGTTAATATGTGTTCTACTTTTGAATATACAGCGAGTTTTTTGCCGTTTGTGGGCTGATGTTTTCATAGGAGGTGGTGGTGTTTTCGCCAATATGTGGAAAGAGCAGGGGGCTTGGCACCTAATATCATGCCTTCAAATGTAGTTTTGTAAAATATTTGAAATGAATACTTTTTTACCAAAGATTAATTCGATTTTTAAGAAGTGACTAAAATATATATCCGAAACTATTCAACTATTAAATCTCATATATGAGCAATCAATTGTTTTCAAATTTCTACACTTTCAAGTAACAAGAAATAAACTAAATCTTTCATATATAAAAGATAAAAACAAAGTGATTTCATTCAAACATGTTTAAGAACAACCATCAAAATCTAAAGCGAACATCTTCATCCAAAGGATTAAACGGTGAGTGAGCATTTCGGTACTATATTTTATATATTACATATGATTTTTGTTTTCAATGTTCCCATGCAATAAATTTTCGTTTTAATTTATAAAATCAGGCAGTAAGGATATCGTTACCTTCAGCTTAGTCCACATTTCCTGAAAATTAATTTTTTATGCCGTACAACAGCATTAGTAAAACTACATCACGCATTGAAAATATGTAATACTGAAAGCATAATATTTAAAAAGTTTCATCTCTCGTAAAACACATACATATATTAAAATTGGAGTTGGCTCCTTTGAAGGCACGAGGAACCTTATGCCAAAAATTATTTAGAAGGTGTCACTCAAACTCAATTTCGGCTTTGGCTTAAACATGTGTGAGAAAAATAAAATAATTGCTATGAAAACTCTTCCTCACATATTTACGATTGTTGTCAACAAATTTTTATATACTAATTTGACTCATCTCACTCCTTTCCTTTAAACAATAAGAAGTATACGAGCGTGCATTCAGAAAAACGAGGCGCTAAAATTTAAGCAAGAGCAGGGATCAGGGTGTTGGATTTTTTTTTTTTTAAAGCAGTAGCTAATTTAAAAGTCAATTTTTATTTAATAAAAAATATACATTCTAATTTGACTTTTAGTTTCCACATCGTTTATAATTTTGGCGCTTGACTTTCCTTGTTTTCTTTTATTTGTTGTAGTTTTTATTAATGTTCGAGTCTAATCTCGCAATCAATCAAAATTATTTTAATTTTATTCATCTTTTTCTTTAACACAAACTCTCATGTTGAATATTATCAACTCTAGGAGTATAAATACCTCGAAAAAATATCCAACTGAGTGTGAAATACGTCAATAGTACAATTTACGCCAGTACATTTCCCTTGTAAATATTTGTCGCACTATGATGCTTCGTTGAATCTCGTTTTCATTAAAAATTTTTGATGCGTCGCAGCGATAAACATTTTTTAGTATGTAATTATCGCCAATGAGAATGTGAGTTACGCTGTTTTACTAATTTTTGGAATTGTTCATTTTTCATTTCTGTTTTTGATATTTTATTAAATTAAAGTGGTTGCTTAAAGCTCCCTCCAGTCGGAAAAAAGAAATGGTATGAACATTTATTAAAGCACTTATAATGCTAGGAGTGTTACGTTGGCTCTTCCATAAAAAAAAGAAGTGAAAGTCAAATTTTGATTGGAATTAAAGCGACAAGCGAAAGAGCGATTTTTGTATATTTTCTTGTTATTTTATTAAACTAAAGCGGTTGTCTAAGCCTCAAAGAAAATACTTCAAAAAAGTGATATGAAAATTTATTACATCACGTATAACGTAAGAACTGTTAGACTGTGTTCACACGAATCATGTCTTATTGACATGATTGCTATTTTATAGGCGAGATCGACGAGGGGAAAAGAAACGAGTACGCAAGTTTGTGTACTCTGTCAGTACGTTTTGCTTTCTCATTCGTAATGTCAAAAATGCTCACACAACGCTTTTTATGTACACATACATAAAAACAACTCGTCAACAAGACATGACTTGTGTGAACGCCAAAGAAAGTTCAAGGAAGAAAAAGGAAGATTCATGTCAATAAGACATGATGCGTCTAAACGTAGATATAGTAACCAGTTCTACTAAAAAGTGGCCGGTAAGAGGCAGTAGTAAAACTGATTACCTTTTTGCTCATAACTTGCTTAGTTTTCAAGATATCGACATGAGTTCTTTTGCTTTGGATAGATAAACGTATTGGCTTTAATTCGAAATTTTTTTTTTGCGGGTAGTGCGAAAAAAATTTTTTCCCTCAAAAATTATAAACCCATTTGTTTTTTTGAAAAAATAGCAAAAAATTTTTTTCTTATTTTTGCAAAAACATAATTTCAAATGAAAGCCAATATATTTATCTATCCAACGCAAAAGAAACCATGTTGATATCATGAAAACTAAGCAAGTTATGACCAAAATAGGCTGTGTTCAGACGAATCATGTCTTATTGACATGATTGCTATTTTATAGGCGAGATCGACGAGGGGAAAAGAAACTAGTACGCAAGTTTATGTACTCTGTCAGTACGTTTTGCTTTCTCATTCGTAATGTCAAAAATGCTCAAACAACGCTTTTTATGTACACATATGTACATAAAAAAACTCGTCAACAAGACATGACTTGTGTGAACGCCAAAGAAAGTTCAAGGAAGAAAAAGGAAGATTCATGTCAATAAGACATGATGCGTCTAAACGTATACTTTTGTTGTTTTTGTTTTATAAAACGAGAGGTGTAAACCAAATGTAATTACAGCGACAAACAAAATAGCGATTTTAGAATACTATTTATTTTATTTTATTTAATTAAAGTAGTTGTTTAAAGTAAAAAATATAAGTATGTAATGCTAAAAATGTGATATGAAAATTTATTAAAACGTAAGAAGAGTTACGTTATTAATTAGATAGAATTTCGGCAAGGAAACTGTGTGATTAGGATAAAAATTATACTTTAATTCAGGATGGTAAATTAGAGATTTTCAAGTCACTACGAATAACGAAAATTCTCGTATGTTTTTCGCATAAATAACTTGTAGAAGTAACTTTGATTTATATTTAACGAACACCACTTGAGAAATGGTAGACGTGAAACACAGAAAAGCGGCCTCCAAAGTAAATTTTAAAGATGTCCATATCTAAAAGGAGAGAAATGCACCGCATAGTTTTCGCTGAGTCCGTCCGTAAGTTCGTAAGCCCGTTACATATACAATATTTTTATGGAATGTGCGTAACTATGGCCGTTACTATAACGATTAATAAAAATAGAAGAGGTCAGGACTTGTGAATATATTCACAAATAGTCACATGGCCATTAGAGCAATCTCAGCAGAACGCATTAAATCACTTACAGTTTGGGATTGCAAAAAAGCTATTAACAGTTACTCGACACATGGTGAAGTGCGCATCATATTGGTGCCAGGGCACGCGGGGATAACTGGAAATGAGAGGGCAAACTCACTTGCTTCTAGGGCAATAGAGTTAGGAATGCGCGAAACCTTTCGATGCAGTTAAATCCAAACTAAAGGCTTGGGCACATAGGGCCCATTCAACTCTCTGGAATAACGGAACCATTGAAATCAATACAAAAATTCTATGGGGAGATCCAGACGAGAGAAGAACGAGGGAGTAATGGGGGTTGTCACAGAGCACTCTCAACTAATGGCACATTTTAAACGCATGGGAATAGCGGGAGGAGATGAATGTAGAGCATGTGGGGAGGAGAGCGAAACATTGGAACACTATTTGTGCCAATGCCCCGCCTTCTCACAAATAAGGTCCCGATATCTTGGGGGTGACATCTTACCGGACATAACCCGATTACGGGGAATATGCTGGAAGAAAATAGGGAACTTTGTGAGTGACACGGAGTTTCTCTAGACCTTTGGGTCAATATGTTATGGTTAAACTCAAGGGAGCGCACAACAAGCCTTCACTGGCTTAGGTGTATGTCGTATGGCATGGGCTATCATACCCCTCCAGTCAACCTAACCTAACCTAACCTAATAAAAATAGAAAAAATCATGAGCTCAGAAAGCTGCAACTTTTACTTGTTTGTCGCACAACCAAGAATATGCAATTTTATTGTGGTTGACTATTTTTGACTTCCACTTTTACGTTTTGTACTAGATTTAAGATAAGATGCATCGTTTTTCTTTAATCTAGTGCTAAATGTCGAAGTCAATACTGATTTTTGCCAACCGCAATAAGGCCATTAATTTTGATATTGAGCCGTATTTTATTAAACGTAAAAGTTATATTGAGAGGGTGTACGGAAACGCCAGTTTTATTGTTATTTTCTGTCAAATTTAAATTTGAAAATAAAACTTAAATTTAATTTAAATTCTTGCAATATAATGGAAATAATAGACATTTTAATACTTTTGTGAAGGGCATATCTTTTGAGTTTTCCTTTAATCTACGCCCCTGGTATTTGGAAATTTACAATTCATCATCAGAAATAATACATCTTTCTTTAAAGTCTGATACATTTTCATTCAAGAGGTCGCATATATTTTTTAAAATATATAATTCCCTCGATAATTCTATTCCAGATATTCTTAATTTTTTTACAAAAGTAGTAATAAATAAAAAAATGGATTTTAATTCGAATTATTTATAAAAATTGATGTACTGACCTGCGATACTTGCTCAGATTGCAATTTTCAGCAACTATTGAGAAAGCTGATTTGTGGCTTAATAAACACCACCGTGTGTTTTCTGAGCGGACCTCATCAGCAACCAGTCTAGATTCTAAGTGATGGGGATCCTTGGAGATCCTTTTGTAATGCCAATTTAGTCCTGATCAGCCTTAACCAGACCGAGACAAGCTTCTAGCATTAGGAAGCCAATCCTCCATCCATTTCAATACAATACGTCATAGCGCTATTAACATTAACCCATTCTTTAACATTTTTCTTTTTAATAGTAATCGTCTTATTTTAGTTTCTTCCTTCCGCTTGTTCAAATACAAATCTATTACTACATCGTTAATAATCACAAATAGAAAAAGAAACAAAATTCTTGTTGACGTAGGAATTGTCTCGTTCCTCACACAGGCAGACAGTCAAACACTTCCAGACAAACACCTCTAATTAATGAATGCCTGATTAACTGTCTGACTGTAACAAGGCGGCAAAATGATTACCCAGAATTCGCTGTAGCAGGAGCAGAAGTGAAAATACAAATTTTACATAAAGAGGAAAGCAAATAGAAAAACGGACAGACAATAATATATACAAGAAAAGCAATGATACTAAATATGTATATGAAAGAGAGAAAGTATTGGGTAAAAAAGCAACAACAATAACAAAAATGACGACAACACATAAACAATGAGTTTTTATGATTATTTTTCAATGACTAAAGAGCAATAAAATTAAGAAACTCAACTGGCGGCCTTTTGCTTTCATTGTTGTTATTGGCAAGAAACAATAATGTGGCAGTAGATTTCGTTGGAAATATTGGTCAACATGCACAAGGAAACCTACATTTCGATTTCAGAACTCTTACTGAAATGCTCTCCATAGAGAGTGTGGAAATGTGAAGTTTCGAAAAGTTTAAAATTTTTTTTAAATTTATTTTTTTTTTTTGTAAAAAACTTGTCTTTTTACAAAGAACTGGACGAAAAATTTCCAATGGAAATGCGATCTAAAAGATTTATATTATAAAACTAAATGAAAAAGTCCTATAGAAGGATCGTTGAAATCCTTCTAAAGATACTGGACGCAATTGTATTCTTTGAAAAGTTTCTTTACTGTAAAATATTGGTAAAACTTATTTTTTTTTTATATATAAAAAAAAACAACGGGTGCAAACTTTTCTACAAGGAACTGAATGAAAGGTAAAAATAGGCCAAGAAGGTTTCAATTAGTGTAAAATTTTCTAATTAAAAATGGTTGTAAATTTTCTATAAAAAACTGAACTAATAAAAGTATTCTAAAAAAACAAATTGAAAATGTTTCTATACAAAACTATTTGAAAATTTTCTAAGGAAAACTCAACTATAAAAATTATTAAAAACTTCCTGCACAAAACTGGAGAATATTTTAAAGAAAATTTATTTAAAAATTTTTTATGGAAACTTTTTAAAAAGATACTGGACGAAAATTTCTACAGAATAGTAGTTAGAAATTTTTAAAGGGATGAACGAAAAGTTTTTTAAGAAAATTTGTGGAAATCTTTCTATGAAACTGTACGAATCGTTTTCTATAAAAAAAGTGGATAGAGAGTTTTCTGTAGAAGTGGACTAAAAGAAATTTCGTTTTCTTAAAAAAAGGAACGTTTTGTATAAAAAACCAAAGAAAATTTTCTATAACAAAACTGGACTAAATGTTTTCAATAAAAACTAAACAGCTTTCGGATACTTAACTTTTAAAATATTATTTTTTTTTTCTTCTTTTTTTGGCACCATCCCAATTAATTTGAGTATTAAGTGAAAAGCAGACAAGTGGAGTTTTGAATAAATATAAGTTTTATATAAAAAGAATTTAATAAAAAACTGGTCGATATATTTTTATAGAAGGCGGAACAAAAATTTTCTATAGAAAACTGGCCGAAAAGCTTTTTGAAAAAAATGGTCGGAGTATTTAAAAACATTTTTCGAAAGTGGTCAAATTTTTTCCTTGAAAAATTGCCCGAAAAACTTTAATTTCTTCTTAAATAAAAACATATAACATTTATTAATAGAAATTTACACGAAAAGTTCTCGATAAAGAACTATTCCAAGTTTTCCGTAATAGAAAAACTTACTTATTCTGGACCTCTTTCTACCTTGCAGTGTAGAGAAAAACTAGAAAAATAAAATACAGTTAAATCTAGGTGAAGAATTTGTCAAAAAGGGTTTTTAGAATAACGAAAAAATATTTCTTTAAAAATGTTTTCACTCTGGAAGATCCAAAATCTCACACCAATTCTTTTTATTTTTTCTTTTATTTTATTTATCTACATTTGAAATATCAGATATATTAAAAAAAGAATTAATTCTTTTAATTAACTGTTGCTTAACTACGAGTATATAACGTGAATGGTGTCTTCATGATGATGTTGCGAATGACTGTGACGATGATGATGATTATGACAAAAATGTCGTTTATGTGACACACAATCATAAGTGAGCAATTTCTGTCTGGCTGTCTGTACTACATCTCGTTTCATGCCAGTTTTAAAAAGTATTTTTGTTTTTGCTTCCATTCTTATAGATCAAGTGGATAAATTCTTTTCCATATTGATGCTGCAATATGTGTGAGAGGGTGTGTGTGTGTTCGGCTGCAAGTGCTGTTCTAAGGTGTATCGAATTGCTGGGTTGTTTTCTTAGTGTTTGATGTGTTTTAATGATTTCTTTACATTGACAGTTTTTCAATATTGTTTTTGCTGCATTCACTGAAACAATTTTTTTTCTCCTTTTGCTTCCTTATCTTAACCGGAAAAAGACTTCCCATAAAAAAAGCGAAAATTAAGAGGAAGGTGCAATAAAAATTCATTTTACTTTTTTTCTTCTATCGTTTGATTTTTTATTTGTTTGTTCTCTTTCTTACATTTTTTACATCGATTGAATGAATGGCGATGCACAAATCTCAAATACGAGTACTACCGCAACTCAACACACCAGGAAGCATTAATGTGTGTTGATAAGTTTTATTTTTTACCTTTTTTTCTAGATACACTTTCATATTCATTTTCAAGACGCGACAATTGAATCACTCAATTACTTGCACTTCAGAGGTAAAGAAATTGTATCTATAAAGTAAAATGATACCACGCTTGGTTAAGGTTCTTCTTTCAGTTTCTCTTTTTATGCTGCTTGTGATTTTTCGTTTCCATTGCTTAAGTGGCTCTTTGTCGAGCAGAATCTAGAGTCATTTAAGAAGGTAATATGAGCAAAAGGCTGATGATAATGTTAATGGTCGTTTATGCATAGAGCGAAGGAGATACCCGTACATACGAGTATGTGTGTTATCTGTCAATGATTTTTGAATAATTAAATCTGAAATATATTCTTGATTGTATATTCGATTATATTAAAAGATATAAACATACATTTAATAAAGGGGCATTGTTTTTATATATTCAGTTCGTCACGTTGCATTGTTGAAGTATTTCCCGGTCCGCAGCCACAACACAAGGGATGTAAATCATGGACAATACTACAGTTTGGACCTTAAACAAATATTCTACAGTTTCCAACATGCTGTTTGAATTTTAAAATAACAAATACATCCAAATTAATTATATAAGAATATTTTTTAACGGCTGAATCTAGAATTTATTTATTTATATAGAAATTATTCATTTTGATTATTTATAATTATTATTTGTTGTTGTTGTTGGGTGTTAAGTTTCTGGTTTTGATACTTCGGCACCCTTCGAGTACTATCTTCAGAATATTTTTTTATTCTATATAAATTTAAGAAATTAAAATTTAAAAACTATAGTGAACTTTTTTTTTAATAATAATACATAATCACATGTTCAGATAAGAGTGTAATTGTGACTTCGTTCGTATTACCTCATTTGTTATCGCTGGATCTTCTTAACTGCTGATTCCTCTTAAATCTGCTGTAAGTCATTATACCTTATAAGTTTTTTCGTGCTTATTTGAGTATCATCTTCAGGATATATGTTTATTGTATTTATATTTAAAAAACTAACACTCGCCATATAATAACACATAATCATATGTTCAGATTTTTGTTAAAAAAAGAGATTAAGCTTAAAAAATAAATTAAATTGATAAATACAAATAAAAGGGTCAAAAAACTATAACGTACATATATAAGGTAATATCGCCATCATCTAAAAAATAAAATTTGTCTACAATTTATACAAAACCAAAATATCCATTTTTCCATCCCAGCAACACACAGTGCAAAATTTGGGCAGTCATTTTTTTTTGATTTTGAATTTTATAAAAAACAACCGTATCGAATAAAAACATTTAAAAAATGCATAAAATTTTTCAACACCGCTAAAACAACGATTCTTTAAAAAAATTGTTTTTGATTTAATGAAAAGTACAAAAAAAATACATAAAATTATTAATATTCGAAAGCGTGGGACTTTTTATTTTAATCGTCTGTTTTAATCATGCTTTTGTCCTTTTATACTAAAATATTGTTGTAAAATTGATATTTTATCGATAGTTATACCAACTAATAATATTTTTAATAGTGGAAATCACTCTAGTAGTTTTCCGAAATTTCGGCGAATTTTGAGTTTAATTTAAGGTTTCAAAAAATTTTTTTTAAATTTTTTTTAATTAATAATTTTCACAAAATTTATATTGGTAGTGTTAAATTTGTTATTTTCTTAAACGTGCAATCAACCAGGGCTAATATTTCTTAAAAATGATTATAATGGCATTTCGACCAGTGGGCGATAGTAACAATCTAATAAATTTCTTAAATTTCATATTTATCGATTTTCTCTGGAACTTTTCGCAGTTTTTTTTTTTTGTCAAACCCGAGCAAGAATGAAGATAATAATATTGATAGTCACAATGAGGTTGTTGCAAGAGTAGATAAGTAGACTTCGCTTTTACTAAACAATTTAGATGATTATAAATACAAGTCTCTCGCATTCTTTTCCCATTAATTAAGAGATTAAATGATTAAAAATATTATAAATTGCAGCAGTTGGAAACAGACATCATTCTTCCCAAATCACTTAATTCAATAAAATTGAAACCTCTCGAATTCTTTTTTCATTTTTTTAATAACTTGATGGTCGCCCAGTACTAAATATCATTAATTTGATCGAAAAATATATCGGTAATAATGAAACCTTAATTATTCTTTCTTTGGAAACCAAAGGATTTTCATAATTTAAAAAAAATTTATATGACAATGAAAAACTTTAAAATTTAAACTTTTTTTAAAAAGTTTTTAATCAACAATATTTTAATCTTAAAATCCTAAAATTGTAAAACACAATCAGAATTATTTTATATATACATTTTTAAATTTTTTTAACGAAGTTTTTAAAATATATTTAAATTTTTAATATGTCACATTTTTTTCGTGTCTTTTCGAATACTTATATTTTTGTAACTGTTTTAAATTTCCATTTACTTATTCTCCTATTAAAGAATCAATGAATTTTTTAAGATTTATTTTGTGATAAATTAATTTAAAATTTTCGTTTTTTATTTTCCCATTTTTCATTTCGCTCGCCGGCTGTCTGCGGGCTTTCTGGGTTGGTATTTTCTATCTCAACAAAAAATCTATACAAAATAATATCAGCAACCAAAAAATAAATGCAATAAAAACATTTAAACGCAAATAAGTACGAAAAACGAAACCCTAAAAGTAACAACAACAACAACAACAACATACAACACAGAAATGTTAAAATATTACAATATACATTCAGTAAATATTTTGTGTACTCGTACAAGCAAATATGTATGTATGTATTTTTTGCCTGCTATCAAAGTCAGGATCTAATCAATTTGAATAATCTTTGAACGCTCTTAATTTTCTTGCTTTACACTGCTGCTTGCATTTTCAGAGGCCTAAAAGAGTTATTTCATAGAAAAACATCAGAAATATTTTATATGATTTGGTCAAACGTAGATTAAAAACATCTACTTTAAGAAATTACTTTAAGGAAATAGAAAAACATGTTCAAAATGCAAACAAGATTCTAATCGTGTCATCAAAAAAATAAAATTTTCCTCGATAATTTTAAGTGCAATTGATGCGATTCAGACGGTCGATTTGAATAAAAAAAATGTATGGAAATTACTCAAAAATACTGAATGATTTTCATGTGAATTTTCTACTCAAGTCGACCGTCTGGATTGTACAAAACGGACACAGTTTAATCTGAGTGGTCATATGAATAAAATTTTAATTGATCAAATAGATTTTATAAATTTTTTTTCTGAATATTTTATTCAATAAAGTTAGTTTTCTTACAAACACTCAGCCTGTTGCATCAATTGACTGACAGCCAAAAATTTTCTTTGTTTCAACTTAAAGAAAATTTCGTTTGTGATCGATGACTAATTCTTAAGAAACAAACAGACAGACAAATACGTTTTTGAGGCCAATTAGTAGACAATAAAACAATTTAAATAAACTATCAAAACTAAAAAAGAGGACCTACTTATATAAATAAAAAATAGTATGCCCTTAAGGACGAATTGATGTTAAAATAATATAAAACAAAAAATGGCGTATGAGGTACTACGAAATAAAATGTTTATTTCACAGCTTCTTTATGTTATGGACATGGAATAGACTTAAATCTATTTTTCGCCTCCAGGCGTGAAAATTTTAAGGACCCTGACAAGTGTATTTGGCTGAATCTAAGAGACGACTTGGACTATTTTCATTTAGAAAACACCCCGTGACTTCGGTTTACTGACTTCAAGAAACCCCGAAATTGGGGCCTAGTCCCATGATCATTGTTGTCAATTCATATTTGAAATAACTAAACTGATTTGAAAGGCATTTATACAGAATGTTCCATAGATATGTAATGTACGGCTGATGGTAATGCATTCCATTCATGCCCATATCATAGAGTTTTGGCCAGGTTGAATTCCGATCTCCCTTGCACTGAAAAGCTCATGCACACTTTTACTCACAGCCTTGACCTTCTTAGACGTTTTTCAAAACGAGGATATTGACAAATTGGTTTACAAGCTGATCTCTTAGAATTTCTGCACTGAACAATGCAGATTTGACTTTGAGGAGCTAACGCTTCTGACGATAAATAGAGAACAATGTTCGCTGCCCAATAGCTTTTCTGGTTAATTCGCCTTAGTAACTGAATTTGAAAAGACCCCACAGACTGTTAACATGACCTTTCCCCTATTGTAGAACCCTTTGCAACAAAAAAAGAAGAAACAAAAACCAAGTAACCAGACAAAAATACTTAGAACTTAAACAAAGAGCGGTGGACTAGTCCGCAGACATTCTTAAGGAATCATTCCAAAAATAACTTTTTAGTATAAATTGTAAATAGTTCGGAATTTCAATCAATAAGCTGTGTTTATTAAACTATAATCAAATAGTTCGCAAAGCTTAAGCCTAAAGAACTTAAATCAAATATATTAAAAAACCCTACAAATTTAAAACTATTTATTTTTCTGTCAAAAGCAACAAGTTTTGTTTTATTTTTATTTAAAATACTAAAGAGATTATGACCTCCGTCTGACCAATTGTATTTGTAAAATAATACATGATTTTTATCACATACATATATATATAACCATTATGTTTTTAGCACACACACACACACACATATACAAACATTCATCCCTGAACGAATTCATTGAAAAAAATCTGCAAAAAAAAACAAATAAAATGTGGAAAACCGTATGACTTTAATGTCAACATAACAATTGTTTTGAACAACTTACAAATTGGTTTAAAGTGTTTTTTCGGCCAATAATCATAAAGGCAAAATAAACTCAGAAACCCAAAATAAAAAGGAAGGAATAAAATCAAACACAAGAGAAAATAAAAATAATGCGTCAAGGATTAAGTTCTCGTGTTGCTTATACCGGTTCCATACATTTAGGAAGCCGCAAAAATCAACCCAAAAAATACAACAATAACAAGGCAATTGAGGCACATGTTTGTTATCAAAAAACCGCCATACAAGCAACAATACAACACGCACACATAAACATGTGTGGGTCGCAATGTATGTATTTCCTACGTAAATACTAAAACACACACACACACACACTTACACATTATTGCCAAAGAATATACATATGGACTGTATATGTATCAAAACCATAAATTCTTATCATCCTTTATGCATTCCTATGATAAATGAGTGAAAAATCACATACAAATGTACACTGGATGAAAGGTATTCCAAACAGAGAGTGAGAGAGATAGAGGGAATATCCTTAAGCTGGAGTCTTGACGAAAATAGATAGCAAAATACGCGGGCAGTATAACAAATTTTATAAAAAATTTTAAACAATAATGGAAACTACTTAAGAAAATTTTCCCACTAGTCACTTCTGAAAAATTAAGTTTATGAATTTTTGGTAAATTATTGTTCTTTACCAATTTTTTACTGAATCCGCCAATGCATTTAGAGGTTTTCCAAATATCCCAAAAAAAATTTATTTCACTTTAAAAATACACATTGCAAATCTTCTTTCAGTCCATGTTAGTTTAAATCGCAATGATGTTTGGACAAAATCTGGCAATTGGTCAAACTCGGGTGTTGAAGTGAAGTTGCGCATGTGCTCTCAGCTAATAGTAAAAAATACATTTTTTTAAATTTTGTTGTGGCTGAAGTAGCACGTAAGAGCTTTCGCTTATGAACCTGCCACGAATTGAGAGACAATATGAACTAAAGAAAATATGAACTAAAACTTCAAAATTAAAATAAAATATTCAAGTCTTAAAATTTTTTTAAATTAAAATCTGTTTTAGGATCCCACAGGTATCGCTAAGATTATTAATATAAAAGTTCAATCCTGCTTTTCTTGAACTTGTATTAAGTTCTTTTTTGTTGTGTAAAATCAATTCCGAATCTTTTCTCGAGAAAAGTATTCTGTACTTGGTTTGAGGAAATCCTTACTTGCCGTACGGAAGACACCGTTTTGTCCTGATTTAAGTACGGATAACTTGGTTTTTATAATATTTCTAGCGTGTAAATAACACCTCTCATGATTATTTTCCAAGTTTTTAAAATGATTTAACCTTGAAAAATGTGATGTTAGTGGCATCTTTTGTGAAGGGAGATGTCCGTATTTTTTATCTTATTTGCGCCCTGGTATCCTAGTCTTTAGTAAATTTGTTGTAGTATTACATTTGCAGTATTATTCCAATTGCACTTCATTTTATATCCAACTAACTTTTCAGATTAACATTCTACATATATTTTTTACATTTTAATGCTGCAAAATGTTTCAATTTCATTTAAAGGAATCTTTATACAGAGAACAACAGAACTATTTTCATCGTTTGCCTTTTCAGCCATACAATACCACCAATACAAATAAATAATAAAATAATGAAAAAACAACAACAGCAACAACATTAAAACCCTTTTTCCATTTAACTCACGAAAATATCATTCTTATAAGCACGCACACATATATAAATATAAAAAGGACATTCCTCAGAATTTGCTTATATTTCGATATTAAAAAAATATATATTTCATACTGTTATCACCAACTCCACACTCATTGCACTATACACATACGCGTGCATACATATAAAAGCACTCCATAACACCAACCCACTGATGTGTATCCTGCAATACACCCACACAGATCTCTATAACCATACTGCCCTGCAGCTAGAGAGTGGGCAATATGCGACCGAATATTGTACATATACATGTACATATTTATGTATGTATGTATTCGTAAATACGAGAATAACTTCAATGAAAAGCTCTCCACAGTTAAAGCAGGAAAAAAATTAAATGAAATAAAATCAACACGACAGCCTTATAGATAAGGCGCGCTAATGGGACCAAGCATTGGTTTAAAAGTACATTCTAGGTTCGCTGTTGCTGTTGTTGTTGTAGCAGAATATATCACACAAACAGTAATAGCAGCAACAGGAACAACAAAACTATCTGTGGAGTGCGACAATTCATAAAATTGAAGAAAGAAAAAAACCTGACGCAACAACACCAAAGTCATTGAGAAGTGCAGCACTCACTATTGCTTTAACCAACACCAGCGTGCCGCAACTATTTCTCCCTCTACTGCTGCTTCGTTGCTGAGTGATTTGGTAAAACCTAAATGGAAATGGCAATAAAATTCCTAAAAGCAAAAAAAAAAAAATTATGTGAGACAGTGACTAAGCGTTAAGAAGGTGAAAGGACCGTCAGGACACACCTAAAGCACTGACAGCTAGAATGAGAGCAAATATATGAAATTATTTCAAATAATGGGGCAAGAGCAGATTTGGAAGCTAACATGCTACGGATGAAATTTTATTTGCACCTAAAGAAGAAAACCAACATGGTTGAGGTAACCATAATTTAAAAGCAATATGTTGTAATTGAATCATAAGAGTCCGTCAGAAAAGTAAAAAGTGCAGGGAAAACAAAATCAAACTTAAAAAAAATTAAAACTTTATTTTTGTGAATGGCAACGAATATAATTCTTTTTATAACGTATTATTTTCCATATAAACTTGTTCTTACTATATTTCATATGTAAGGAACAGCATTTTCATTGCTTCCCATGTATCTATTACTGTATTTTTCGACTTCTTAGGAAGTTAAGATAAAGAAATTATAAATCATGCGATTTTGATGCATTGCGGAATCACTATCTGTCCATTTTCATGACTTGTTTGGAAGAACTTTTTTCCAACTTTGACTCTCAAAGTTGCTTCATGTTTAGTGCCGTTTTGCTATTTTAGACGTGGATGTTGCCTTTAAACATGCCATGATGAAATAAAATTACTTGATTTGA
This sequence comes from Germaria angustata, assembly GCA_963681545.1. Classification (NCBI taxonomy): domain Eukaryota; kingdom Metazoa; phylum Arthropoda; class Insecta; order Diptera; family Tachinidae; genus Germaria; species Germaria angustata. The sequence continues at coordinate 18,715,272 of OY812999.1, read as the reverse complement.
AACAAACTCGTCATAATCAACTAAAATTTTACTAGAAAATCATAGATTATGTGCATGAATTGAGAATGCTTTTCCATTGGAAAAAATCGTCGTTTCTTTGCATTGTGAACATTACTCTAATACAGTGAGTAGGGATAAAAAAAGGATAACATGTTGGTATGACAAGACCATGTTAAAATCATTAGAAATTAGCGAATTCGTACTCTATCTGGATCAGGGAGCGCACAACAAGCCTTCACTGGCTTAAGTGTATGTCGTATGACATGGGCTATCACACCACTCCAATCAACCTAACCTAACCTAACCATATCTGGATCACATGTTTGGGATCCTTATTGACTTCTTTGGACGTTGATTTTTTATGGATTCTTATAATAAATCATATTGTCAAATATAATCATAATATGGTGGAAAGTTTTCTCATTATGACCATTTTTTTATAATACCGGGTGATCCAAATACAAGTATTCTTGAATCATATGCTATTTTGACATTGTTTTGTCTGAAAATTTGACTTTCAGTCAGTATTATACCTTCGGGAACCAAAATGAGTCATCTTACGTCTTGAAAAATGTTGGGGAATATTGTTTAAACTTGAGAATGTTTGAAGTGCCACCGGTCTTACGACAAATTTTGAACTAATTCGTAATGATCTATGGGATAAGACTCTGCCAAAACATCCTTTAAATTTGTAAATCTTATTTAGCAAAAATTTTCCAAGGTTATTAAATTTAAATATTCCAAGACATTTAAATTTATCCCTAAAAGCTAGTTCAACACTATTTAAAAATAGTTTTAACCTTTTGCTTTCCAAAAATAAGTTTAGAAAATTAACACAACATTTTAAAGGGTGTAATTCGATTACTTTGAAAAACGAAAAAAATACAAATTTCTAAAGTTTTTACTGGATTATTATTACCGATGACAACGTTTGTGTATCATCTTTAATTTGGGGAAAAATGCTTAATAATTTCGATTCATCCAATGAAATAATTGGTGACACGTCAGGTGTTCTAAAACAGTAACCCATTAGCAAATTTTCATTGAGGTTTGATTATTAATACGAAATGATGTGAAGCGAAAAAAGGACTTTTCAACTTTTTTAAATATTATAATGGTTTTGTTTGTTCAAAAAGATTATAAAGTTTTTTTCGGTTGAAAATAATTGCAAATTAATATTTTTCTCGCCTTTCACTTAATGTTTTTTATGCACATTTTTTTAATGAAATTTATTGCACGAAACTTTTTCTGTTTGCAAATATGGGGAAAAGTGAACAAGTTGAGATCAAAAACGTTACAATAAATCGTAGGAAATTTCGACTAAAAAATAATCTCCTAAATTTAGAGAATATGAAGCGGAATCTGAATGTCACGAAAAATGAATATTCGTTTCATCACTAATTCGAATTCGAATTTTTTTATAAAGAATGTAACGCTCAGGAAGTTACTTCTGTAGAGAGGACAGATGGTATAATAAGAAAACTTCTTTTTTTCTAACTTTGCGACTGCGTGTTTTAATAATTTTGTGTTGCAATGTTGCAGCGGCTCTGGTGTTAAGTACACACATTAAGCTGTATGTGTTGTAGCCCTTTTATCAATCGTTTTACTTCACCGATCATTCTGCGTTAATATTAACGACGAAAAAGGGCGCTGTGATGCACATGTTAACAGAGAAAAGTATCAATCGCTATCGGTACTCTTCAGTGACCAGTGATATGCCTTCATCACTAACAACAGTCCTACAACAACAATTTGTAATCAACGCGCTAACTAATTCAGTCAATAGCAGAGAAAAAATCCACGAAATGCTGCAAATTTTACTCCAAGACTGCAGTCATTCAAAAGTTACGAGAGGTTTACATACATACACACCCACGCACACATATACAGTCATAGAGCCTTCCGCCCGGAAATAATCAGAACAGCTTCTTAACACTTCAAAGTGGCAAGATCTGCTGAAAACTCGCTTTCAGTAATCGATTTGAAATTTAAAAACTTCCATTATTTATAAAGGGATATTTAAAGGATACCTTGACAAGTATTTAGAGCCTTAAAAATAAGAAATATCTTGAACGGCAAGGAAAATATTTTACACAATGAGACAAGCAATAAGATGGGTATGTTTATTTTCTTCCTTATAATACATCAAATCATCAAAAAACGTCATATGTACATATATACTTTTTCATCCGGAAACGGATACAAACTTCATAATATTAATCAAACAACCTGGGAAACATATAAGGATAATCTGATTTGTGACTTTTTTTGTAACAGGAGAAAGTTTGAAATATTCAAGAACTTTATTCGACATCTCCATGGCTATTTGCTACGTCCTTGATATTTGCTAAACAATAAAATACGATTGTAGCTGTAGTATCATCGTACAGAAGTAAACTAAATTTTATTCTATGGGTGTATGTAGTTGCAACTCGCAAACTCGCAGTTGAAAATGTATTGTTGTTCCATATACTGAAGTTCAGTTTATATGAAATAAACGTTCGTTCGACTGGCACAACTGTGTATGAGTATTAGTATGTGTGACTGTTAGGCTATATGTATGTGTGTGTGTGTGTGTTTTATCTATGGCCATCAATCAGGCATAGAGCGATAAGTAAAAAAGATTGCAAAATAGAGTGTACCACCGTCAGTCAAATCGTAATCATGATGAATAAATGAATGGAGAACAGCAGGAACATTAAAAAAATAATTTATAAAATAATAATAACCAAACGGAGTGAATTGTAGGATGGTGTAGCAGGACGAAGGCAATGAACATGGTGTGGCAGATATGAGACCGTTTATAACTAAACATTGGTAGTATTGGTTGGTATTGTACTCGTTGTTTCTATTTTTTTCATTCTTTTAAAATTCCTTTCATTTTTCTTTTCATTTTAAAACACACAAAATTGTTATGGATCGACTTTATGCGATAAGATGATGACCTGGAATTGATTTAAGGTGGCCATGTTGTATTTTTGGAGAGACCTTCCTTTCAACCAAATGGAATGGATTTGCTTGAGCATTTGCTTCATTTAAAAATGTTTAACTAAATTTTGTTTACATATATTTATTGTAGTTTTTCTTTTGTTGCCACTATCTTTGGCAACTCAACTTGTGTTCCAAACTTCCTCCCTCTCCCTCTCCATCTCTCATTTGCTTCTCTGTCAAGCAAAAGCTCTTTTGTGTAATGTATTTATTATCCTTGATGTCTTCTTATAAACAGATATTTATGCAATATTTATAACGACATTTCCCTGCAACTACATTTCGTATGTAGGAGAAAATGTTAAATTTAATGCTTGCTGGGGCTGCTTATCTCTCTTACCTTGTGCTTTATTTATAGTAGGGATAGTCTAAAGTTGTTGTTAAACATTTCATTTTGTTATCAAATTGGAAAAAAAGAAGATATCTTAAACTAAAAAGGATTCATCTTTGAAAATTCAAACATTTCAAACTCACACACACATACTAACACACACCAAAGTGTGTGATAACACACACCTACGAGTACATTCATGTACCAGAGCTCGTATTTAAACATAAACTGCCAGCAAACTATCCATATACACTCCTTCGCATAAGACCCCAAAGCACGCATTTATACAAAATAAGGATACTCGTAACAAAAGGAGTTGCAGCAAATTCTCTGCCTTGACTATTGTCACAGAGCACTGCACTGCCCTTCACTCGCCAGTTTGTTGTTCTCGTGCAAAGAATGGCAGAGAGTAACGTAAGTTGTAGACAAAGTTTTGTTGCATTTTATAAATGTGAAATTCATTGATTCAAATTGTTGGATTTTTATATCTCCATATTGTAACACTAAGAAGCAGATAATTTAAAAGTGCACAAGAAATAAAATAAAAAATTCATGGCAACTTAAATGTGATACAAAATATAGGGAATATACATATATTTTCTTTTGCAATGAAAATAACAAGAAATGAAGGCTTTTCACATACTTTGAGAGTTCCCACAGAAATTGGAATTAATACACATTCCAAACAAACGGCGAAATTAGTAATTACTTAAATAAAACATTTCACCTTTTGTACAAGACTTTATATACTACAACATACACATTTGTTTTTCATTTTAAAACCCTTTAGGGCCACATTTGAATGAAGTGAAATTGCCTTTGTATTGTAAATTTTTTGTCACGCAAAATTTGCCCCAAATTCATGAGAATCAGCCCCTCAAAGAATGAAATACTGGCCAAAAAGAGATTGTTGAATGCACCCAACGCATTAGCACACACCTTTGTGTTTTAAAAATGTCCAAAAAATATCTCTACAGCAGGAAAAAAGATAATGAATGAATTGTAGATATCTACGAATGTATTTGTGTATGTATGTATGTATGTGTGTGTGTGTGTGTGTGTGTGTGTGTGTGTGCGTATGGGTGCAACTTAACACAAACGTAAGAGTAAAACCACAATCTATATTCGTAAAACAAGCAAACAGGCGCTCAACACCCACCACCCACTAACATTCAAACCCTTTCTCCTTCTCATTTTCTGCTTTTGTGAAAATAGTTTAACGAATGCATGTCGATTGTTTTTTTATCTATGTATTATTGCTGTTGTTGTTTTCATATTGGCCGCCCTCACCGTTGTGGATGGATGGACAGAGGCAGAGCTTCAGTGCAAAAAAGAGTATATCACTATGTGTTATCAGTTGTAGAATAGCATGGCATGGCATACATGTCCATGTGATATGGCTAAAATGATAAGAATGGCCAGGAACTAAAACAAAATGTGAGAGCACCAACCGTTTCGTAGTATCAGGCAGTAGAAAACAGGAGTCTCTGTGTGTGCCTGGGTATTTGCAATACATACACACACACATTTAGATACATGTGTAAATGAGACCACTAAAATGTGAATGTGTGTGTGTGTGTATTATTTAATCCATCTGTCTAGTTGTCTGTTGGTTGTTGTTGTTGTTGCAGGAGTTAAGCTAAGAAAACCTGTACGACATGCATAATGGATGTAATCGATTGTTGTAGTCAATGTGATGGAATGATACAAAAGTAGGTTGCGATAAAAGGAATAATATAATAAATAATATTGTTATAAAGTAATTCCTATTTCATTATATTTCTGCAATACGAATCGTACATGTATAGGAAATATTGTTGTAAGATTTCTTTACACTAGCAGAACGGAACAGTACTGTTTTCTATAGTCGCAACACAATCAACATCTTTTCTTCAGCAGTAAAATTTTTTAATTTTTTTAATTTAGGAACAAATTTTGTATAGTCCGCGAAAGTTTCTTTTAGTAATTTTCATATTTAAAGTGCGAGTACCCCGGGTTCACTCCCTCGCAGAGGTCAAAAATTTTCCACCATGGTTGTTCAGGTTTTAAAAAATGGGGTGGCTTCCACCCCCTAATAAAAATCCATCCAATGACACCCCTGACCATTCCCTCTCCCTGGAAAAGAGGATAACATCATGAAAAACAAAGGTCAGGCAGAGCTACCACCTTCTGGGGAAAAAGATAGGAGTAAAAAATTAGCGAAACTGCTAACTCCGAGAAAAATGTTAACATGGCAACACTCATTAACAAGCTTTCCAGTATTTTTTTTTGTTATTCAAAATCGGTTTCGTACTCTGCACTTCGTGCTCTACATACAAATCTATGTACCAGTATGTGTACATATATGTATGCTTATGTGTATAAATATAAATACATGCACATATTTTTAATAAATTGAAGCACGTGCCAAATTTTAAAAACACAAAAGTTTTATTTGAAAAATGAAGATATTGTATGTACGAGTACATGTACATATAATTACAACAAAATTTTAATCTGAATGCAAAACTTTTTAATTACTTCATTTTCCCCCTATTTTGGTTTTAAAGATTTCAATACAAAAAATTGACACGAATTATGGCCAAAAGTTTTTAGAAAGTCAAGCAGAGAGCGAGAGCAACAATAGAAATTAAATCCAAAAAAAAAAAAAATAATCTCAGATGAACGTGTTTCATAAAAAGCATTAAAATAAATACAAATGGAAAACAAATTAGATTTAGGGATAAACAATTGGAATAAAAATAATAATAAATATAAAAAAATTTAAAACAAGTGTTAATAATTATTCGTGCAAATGGACCAATTTTCGAATAGATGTTTATACTTTTATGACTTGAACTTTAAGCGATTTCGTTCCAGAGTTTCGAATTCAAATTGTTTGTTTATGTTCGCCGCAATCAAGAGATGATTTAGAATTATGGCGATAAGCTACCGACCGCAGCATTATAATTTGCTCTCGTATTATTTTTTTAAATATCAAAAAATTTAAAACAATTGATAGCGACGTGTTGCAAGTCACACGTACATATTTGTACGAGCATTTTGAAATATTGTCCATATAAACAGATGCTCGTGTGTGTGCAAGAATTTTTTACACGAAATTTTTTTTTTTTTTTTTCAATTTTTAAATATGTTACAAATAAAGTGTGACAAAAAAGAACTAAATAATAGATTATCGCTATTCAACGTATAAATTGTAAAAAAAAAACTAATATGAAGAAAAATCACAAGTTTCTTTAACATTAGAAATTGGTCATGAGCTCGTAGAGCAGATTTAGCCACTCAGAGGCTTTTCCCACGATCAGTATATTTAATTTTCAAAATCTGCTACCAGGCAAATTGCAAAATTTATATATTTGGACGTTAAGTTGAATATCTATTTAATTTATTTTTATAATAAAATTTTGCTAAACGAAAACCATTCATTGTTTTTCTTTCAAATTTTAAGTAAATTTTGTAATCCTGCAATAACTCAATTATCATTATTTCAATCAAATTTACTTAACAATTACCATTGGAATTGGTATCCACCACATCAACAAAAATACTTAAAAGTTAAATAAAAAAAAACAAAGATTGAAACACCCAACCAGCAAAGCAAAGCCATCATTCACAAAAAAAAAAACTATTTTTTTATTTATTTTTTAAATTAAATTAAAACAACAACAACCACAACCACAACCACAACAAACAACAAAAATATTATTCGTTTATTTGCTTTTGTTTCTTTTATTTAAAATACTTTATCAATGAAATATAAAAATCCATCAGTACTATCAAATATTGGCATCAAAATGCCGCCAGGCGACGATTAAAACATTTCCATTTCGTATTTTTTGGGTCAACCACACAACGAAACATACAACCACTGAAGTTCTAAAAATGAGAACCGAAATAATAAACTCCTACTTAAAATAAATGTATTTAAGAAAAAAATACACACAGAAACAGAATTTGTATATTAAGAAAAAAAAAACAACACAGAAAAGTGAATTCTTATCAATCAAACGCAATCATCATTAATTCGTTTTTCATAATAAAGAATCTAAAAATATATTTAAAACAAATTCCTTTGTTAAGTGAGCGGTATTTGGTTTACCGTCTTTGTTATTGTTGTCATTTTGTGTGTGTCGAAATACGCAGAGAGAGAGAGAGAGAGAATATGGTTGAAGTGACTAAAGTCTAATAGCGACAAACAAATTATGTTTTATGGTTGCAAACATTAAAGTAGAATAGAATAGATTTACATCCGAGTATGCATTTCAGCATTCAATTTGTTGCTTGCAACTTATTTTATATATATTAAAGCAGGGATGATAGAAAAAGGTGCCACAATTTGAAATTTTATACGATTTTTAACAATTTTTTCCATCTTTCCTCACATTGACTAATTAAAAAAGTTTCATGCAACAAATATCGTGCAAAATAATGCATGATATGAATTCAGATTTGGTTTATTAAATTTATTTTTCTTATTTCAATTTATTTTTATTCCCTCTTATTGTGATTGTCGCGTCGACGTCACATCAAGTCGACAAAAAAAGATAGCAGTTCTGAACTCGTTGTGGACAATAATTAACTAATATTGATGGCCAATTGTGATTTTATAAGCCATAGTAGTAGTAATATCAAATCAATAATATTTAATAGTTCTCGATAACGATCCCACAATTGCTAATATATCGCTGTCGACGTCGACAATCATAATAAGGACAATTATTTTATTCAGTTAATGTTGACATTTATCGGAATTATACTCATGAAATTTTGAAACTTTTCAAATTTATTTGTTGTGGTTTCAGCTGTTCACATATAGAAATTTCAATGGTCACTAAGCCAAATCGTCAGTGAACTTTAAACAGTTTGAAAGCATTCAATCTCATATGTTTTTACCAAAGCAATCAAATACAATATGAGAATTATCTAATGTTTTTTTCTCAAGTCGCAGGATTATACGAATAAGCCACAAACCACAGCAGCCCTTAAAGTCAATATAAAAAATGCAGTCGGTCAAATTCATACTGATTTATGCGCTAGGATCATGGAAAATAGGAAATTCCGAATGAATATATATATATATATATATATATATATATATATATATATATATATATATATATATATACACCACTTAAACGATATTATATTCTGTACATAATGACATCAATAGGCCCATGCTTTGGGTAACAATGGTTTTAGTCTTTATATTCTTAAAATCCTAAAAACCACTGGTTTTTCATTAAAATTTTACTTCAACGTTTCTAATTTTGTAAATTTAAGATGGAATTTAAATGTATTGTTGCACCAAAAAGAAGTATGTTCATGTACTATTGTAAAGAAATACAATTATACAACCGATACAATGATACAAGTGGCTTGTGAATTCAGCAAATATGTTTTGGAAAAGTTGTATTGAATCTATAGCAGGGATTTATTTACAAGGTTAAGTAAACGCTGACTGGTCCTAGGGGATCAGGGGGTATAATGATAAAGAAAAATTTCTATTTGGTTCTACTTGGTAAATACACGAAGATGCTTATCAATTACACTTCAAGTCGATTCACAAACCTCCACGTGGTGATCCCTGTATGATGTTATTAGCACCCGTCAAACATCGGCAAATTGGGAGTGGCGTCTGCAGCGTTTATTCTCCTAGTTGGTGCGGCAGTAAGCGGACGTCTGTTCTTATATTGAGCGGTTCGCTACATAAATGTGTTTTACACTCAGCCAGTCTGTTGTTTGAGATGGCAGCGCCATCATCAGTATAGGATACAGTAGACTAATGATCTGCTTATCTGATCTGCTTTCCGATTAACGAAATCTCAAATAATATGAAGGAATGAGGCCCTAAGCTCCTAGTAGGAACGATGGGAGTTTATTATTATTATTATCATTAACTGGTCCTCACAATGAGAGTTTACTTTTGTCTCTAATGGTGCAAAATTGAAGTGAATTTATGTTGAAAAATTGCCAAATTTTACTTAAAATTTATATCATGAGATAGTTATTATTTTTTGTTTAGATATTTCTTATTTTTTGACGTTCATGGATATAAGATGCTCGTATTAACGATAAACAAAATACTTCTTCCCATAAGGTGAATTTCTATAAAGGGCACACGATACCTGTGAATTGAACAACAGACTGTTTTTTATAAAAAATTAATTTTTTTCAACTTTAGATTTATAAGACAGTGAAATCGCCAAAATAGTTGGCTGGTCTTTATTGCCGAAGAACATTGATCTTTTTAAAAACTGGCAGATGTTCCAAATAATTTCAATAAATATGCGGCAGATTACAAATTTTAAATTCAAGAAAATCGTTAGATAAACATTTGGCTTTCTCTTAAATTGAATTAGACATCAACAAGTTGCCTTTTAACGACAACTCAGAAGGACCTTTATGACCTAAAATTAATTAATTAATTCAATATAATTTCTGAGTTCATTTCACTATATGAAAATTTTCTTTTAAAATTAATTCTAAATATTTGTTAAACTGAAGTTCATCAGGAAATTTCCTTATGAAAGTTTTCACTTTTTCTATGTGATTATAAAGTGATTTTTTCTTTGAAAATTTTAAGTTTCTACTAACAAATCGAAAAACTATTTTGCAATCAGAGCCGCCAAGTTGTGAACTATAAAAAGAAAAAAATAACGCAAACTAGTTGCAAGTACATGGAGGAAATTGTCTGTCTATACAACATGTTTGTACATACAATATTCTACCAGGATGGCAGGAAAATAGGGACACAAAGCGAAAATATACTTCTCTTACCACATTAATATGTTGCATGTGTACGAGTATGTAGTATGTTTGGCAAGTACTCGTATACGAGTATATGAATGTGTTCAATAGAAACTTGTTGTTCCACTTTTAAATACATTTCACATACAACACACACCTAAATAGCAAATGGCCAAAATCAAAAGGATTTCTGTAGAGAATTCAATGACAACTGTTGTTGCTCAACTCACACTTTATACACTACGGCAATGTTAAACACACTCCTGCACTAACACATGCTTGTAAGTACGGAGTGTATTTGAACGTGAAATGTCCTTGTTTGTTTCGTGTTGAAACTGTTAGTCCTTTTTTTGTTGGTTTTTATTCTGTTTGTATTTAATATTGACAAACAAATAATGAAAAGAAAAGGAATGATTTGACTGACGTTAAATGTGGTAACAAAAGCTGTTCGCCTGTTATTAAAGACAAACAAATTTCAACAAAAAACTTTAAATACAAATGTATTTCATTTCATAATACATGTGTTAGGGATGTGTGTAAGTGTGTGCGTGAGTGTGCGTGTTTATTTGTGTGTGTGTGCCTTAGGAGCGTTTGTGAACACTAACTATTTAATTTGTGTATTATTGATTAATATTCTATTTGTGTTTAATTGTTATTCTAGGATGTGTCAATTTGCTTGTAAGAAGGTTATTCATTAATGGCGTTAAAAAGCAATTTTTTTTTATAAAGTTATGAAATAATTCTGGCAAAATAAAACAGGCATCAATTCAAAACCCCAATCGAATAGTTTAAAAAACGACTGCAGTTGTGGTTGAGATTGAAAATCTGATATCACCAACATTCAGGGAATATTGAAATATTTTCTTGAAAAATGTGTATTGAACTAAATCGGGAACAAAAACAAACATATATAAAAGGAACTTTTAAAATAGAACCGTGGAAATAAATAATAATAAAATAGAACCGACTCTCTGGTTGTCCGAGTTCCAAGAAAAATGTATGTTACCCAACTATAAGCCCTTTCGGACTAAAAACAGAAGAGTTTTGGGATAATCGACGAAGTGTACGACCGATTTCCAAAATTTTTCATAACACCAAATTTTTAGTACGACCTTTAATTATTATGCGACAATCAATACTAAGCGCAGCCACTTTGTCCGTCCGATTTTCACTTAAATTTCCATGGGGGCAAACGCTGTCAACAAAAAATAGTGTTCAAAATCAGTTCACAAGTGATGGAATTAAGCGATGTACAAGCATTAGAAAATATATAACAATTGATGAACTCCTCCTTTTTTAAAGTGGTTGAAAAAAATATTTATCCTTCTAATTTGAAAAAATTTAGCTCCCTTAAAGGAGAGCGTGGCTCCTTCATGATAAGCTTGCGCTTTTCCTTTTGTCTCTTTCAAAGGACAAATTATCTCACATTGTTTTTTTTAGAAAAGAAAACGACATGAATAGTTGATTGTTGTCCAGCAAGAAAATATTAGAAAATAGATTTTTTTCCTGGTGGGGTCCACCAATTTACTAATTTCGCTCGAAGAATTTTTTTTAGATTTTCACTAAAAGTAAGAGTAAGAAGCTTAAATTCAGAATAAGTTGAGGGCACATTTTCATATTGCGTTATAAAAAATATTAATTTTTTTTAGCACAAAGTTAGAGCATCACCTCACCCCTCTTGGCATTATTAAGATGAGATTTATTAATCAAAATAGTTTTCGCGAAATTTCTTAAGAGTATGAATATGAACAATAGATTAATAACATGACTTATGACACTTTAAAAACTAATTTATTTCAGTTTAATTTTTTAAATGGTGTATTTATGTTGCGACAAAAATTTTTTAATCGTCTTATCTGTGCAAAAATTTAAAATAAGTAAATAAGCAAATCTGAATTTGTTTCATAAAAATTTATTTGTAATTACAAGAAAATTTTGTAAAAATTTATTTATTGACTTAAAGGCGAATCCTTTTAACTCCACATATTTGGCCTACAAAATCAACATTTTCAACTTAATTAGAACGCCTGAATGGCAATACATAAAAAACAATAAACACTTTTTCCTCCTTTTGACTTTTACAGCCATTAAAAATATCATTCTGAAAAACTGAATTTTAAAACGATTTAAAAAACTTAAAATAGACTCCAAAATTTGCCACGCATAATAAAATTCTTCAGTCTAGTCTAAATATGAATATTTTTAAAAATTATTACATCAAATTTTCCAAACATAATGACAAAACAAACACCCCCTGAATAAGCCACATTAATATTATCACGCCATTGTCCTGTGCCTATAAACTAGTGTTTATAACTTGTCATTGTCCTTGTTGCTGTTACAACAAATTCACTTGATTTTAAATAAAGAATTTTTCTGTTTTCATACTGATAACATCCTTTTTGCTCTTGTTAAGGAAAAATAGGGGGAAAAGAAAACTGTAAGCAGTTAAAAGTGATTTTTCATTGTTGATAAAAATATTAAATTTTAATATTTTGCTCATTTTTCTCTCCTTCTTTTATTTACTGGTATTTTTTTTAAATATGATTCTAGAGGTTATTTCGTTGTTATCCTTTCTATGAAGAGAAAACATTTTGTTGTTTGCTTTGCTCAGCAAATTTCTTTACTTTACTCCTTTTTAATAAACATGGCATTAAAGGAAACTGGAGAACGTGACTTAAAAGAAACGATTGAATGAGGAAAACTTTTTGCGATATTTTTTTAAAGCCATTCTTTTAAAAGATACTTTTTTAAAGGGCACTTTTTCAAAGCGTACTTTTTTCGAAAGGTTCTTTTTTAGAAGGCACTTTTTAAATGTATTTTTTTGAAAAATACTTCCTTTAAAAGGTACTTTTTCAAATTGTACTTTTTATGAGATACTTTATTAGAGGTACTTTTTTAAAAAAGGTACTTTTTCAAAAATGTACTTTTTAAGAGGATCTTCTTTATATACACGTATAACGAAATCATTTATATAGGGTACTGTTTTAAAGTTGTTTGTTATAAGTGGTACTTTTTTTAAAATGTAATTTTTTACAAAAGTACTTTTTCAAAAAGACACATTTTAAAGGGTATTTTGTTTTAAAATGTACTTGTTTTAATGGTAAGTTTTTAAAAGGTACTTTTTTAATGGTGAGTTTTTCAAAGGTATTTTGTTTAAGTTACTTTTCTTAATAATAAAATTTTAAAAGGTATTTTGTTCAAGATCTACTTTCTAAGGGTACTTTTTAATTTACTTTTAAAAAAGTACATTTCTGAAAATTATAGTTTTAGACGGTGCTTTTGAAAGTAAGTTTAATAAGAGATAATTTGGAAAGGTACTTTTTTCAAGTATTCTTTTTATAAGATACTAGGAGAAATAGAATGAAAAGAAAAATATGAAAGATATTGGGCTCATGTGTGAAATGCTTCCTGTGTGAGTCGAGCTGACTTAGTTTTTTTCTTCTCAAGGATGCTCTTCATGCTTTTAACACAACTGGTAGGAACGACAGATTACGTATTGCGCGGATTACGTATTACGCGTGAGGAATTCGTCGATAATTTTTTTCATAAATTCGCCGACTGAAAGGAAAAAACTGCGCCAATAGTAGCAGTTCGTTCATAAATTTCAGGAAGTGGTCGCCATGTTTTTTTTTGTCTTTCAAAATCTCTGTTTCCTTATGATACTTTAATAATCTATGGGTGACATTTTAAAATCTCACCCACTATTTCAAATTCGATTTTCAAAAATTAATTCTTTTATTTCCCATCTCCAAAGCACTTTGTTTTCTTGCTCAGCCTCTACTCATATTTTCCATAGTTGTTCTAGAATCTCTCGCAGCACAATATAAGATGTGATTGTATGGGTGTTAGCAAAAGTGTATTGTGATACAAATACTCGTACATATTCCTCATGAGTTTCATAAATTGTTGTAATTTGTTATATTTATAGTTTTGAACAATTTTAGCTGATTTTGCAAAATGCAAAAATCTTTTAAATTCTTCCCCCGAAAATTGAAAATGATAAAAGTCATGGAGCTAGATGCTCCAAGAGCAGATGAAGAAGATGTAGGTTGCAAAATACGAACAACAGATAATAACATGAATTATGACATTTTAAAATAATGGATTTGAACTGTTTAAAACAATTTCTTTTTAGTATAATTTTGTTAAATGGTGCTCATATTTATTTTGGGATTAAAATTTTTTCCGTCTTATCTGTGCAAAAATTAGAAATAAATTATTAAAAAAAAAACAAATACGTTAGCGATAACAATAGCGTACTTAGATGGAGGAAAGGAGCGATTACGATTGAAAACTAAGTAATTTAAGAAACTTTATAAGGATGTAATTTCAATACAAATTGGGCTTAAATGAATTGAACTTCACTCGACATTAATCCAAGATCTTTCAGAAGCACCTCTGTGGGTCTTTGTTCATTCCGCTTTATTGGTGTCTTGCCTATTTGTAATGATTTTAGACATAAATACTTTCATAAGGACCAATTTAACTTATCTGAAGTAATAAATCTGCTCAATGGTCCAACATATGACTCTAATAATCTTCTACACTTTCTGAAATCCTTCTTAAAACATAGAACACCAATAATAAGTGAGTTTGTAAAAGGTTTCACTGCAGTCTCAAACACAAAAACATATACTCGTATGAGTACGCATGTATGTATGTACATGATGTACTTTTTAAGAAAAGAATGAAAAAAGAAAATTTAACAAAAAAATATCGTTATAAAATTTTGTATAATTTGAAAAATGAATCTCAATAATCTTTAATGACTTTTATTCGGTCAATCTGGCTCACAACTAATAAGTTATGCCATTTACAGATCGTCGTAAAACTTATAAACATATTTGCAATATTTATTGAATAAATAAAAAATATATGTACAAAAATCCACTGCTGCATTTTTTAAATTCCAAAAATATCTATAAAATTTTGATTGAAATAAACTCACGTTTATAAAAATGTATACTTAGAAAGAAAAAACTCACTTGAATTTCTTGAAATCTACATGAAAATATTAGCGGAAATCACTCTTGGCTGTAAACCACCCTTGTAAATTTTGTAGATCTAGCAAGTTTAGGATATATGCTAAAGTTTTCTACCCTACACCAACAAAATATGTAAAACTTCCATTGCCACAATTAAGCATATTTGCAAGGCAAAGCAGAATAGTACACAGGTCTTGTATACATTTACAATAGCAATCAGGGATGGAAAAGTTTATTATTATAAATTTATAGCATATTATAAATTTTTACTTGCTTTGCTTTATATGAGAATTCCTTATTATTCAATAATATTTTTCCACTTGTGAATTACAAAAACACATAAGAATAATAAATTTAGAAACTTTCATACACAACAAATAATGGTATTCGTTTGGATTTTTTTTTTATTTAACTTCCAACTCTAACTCAAAATTGTATCCAACAGAAAGGAAAATAATTTGGTTAATATAATAAAAAATATAGATATATTATTAGAAAGGAAAATATTTCTCACAAAATGGTCAAAGTTTGTTTATATTAGACAAACAAATTTATAATCACATTACGGAAAGAAATATTTTCCAATTTTTTATCAAATGTTTCTCCAGTGTGATCATACTGTAATTGCAAAAAATTTTAATTTGAAATAAAATTCTAATAATTGAATAAATTTATTGTAAAATTTATTTAAAAAAAGCAGATGACTCACTAATATTACGAGTCTAGTGACTGCAATCTTGTGCAATTATTGAATACGGCTCGGACGGCCTCAATATAATTTTGGCCACCAAAGAATTTATTTTTTACTTTACAAAAAATATTTTTTTACTTTTGGAAACGTCTAGAAACATTTGTTTTAATCAATTTCCTACACAATCTATATATATAAAATTGGATGTGTGTATGTATGTATGTATGTATGTATGTATGTATGTATGTATGTATGTATGTATGTATGTAACGTAATGGCTCCAAAACGGTTGGGCCGATTTTGACGAAATTTTCAGGGAACCTTCAGAATACTCGGGCGGGTGACACTGTTAAGTCCGATTTTTTATTTTCGGTCTGTGGGCGGAGGGGCGTGGCAAAATGCAATTTTCATATTGCACCACCAATGACATATACATATATTTATTTTTTGTGCTTTTTTTTATTTTATTTTACTTTTTTTGGAAAGCCATTATTATGTTCTGCTAAACGAGATATCAAACTCTTAAATCGGTTATGTAGTTCCGAAGATATTTTGAGCTGACGGTGTCAGCTATATATGTACATAAAAATTACGTGTATGTTCGTGATCGCTAAACTCAAAAACTACTGGACCGATTTTGACCAAATTTGATATGCATGCTCTATGGGCCGTGAGGAGTGTTTCTGTGTAGTTTGAAGTTCGTCCAACAGATGGCGCAATACTTAGTTTTGTGTGTGTGTTTTTGCACCGTAACTCAAGAACTACTGCACCGATTTTGACCAAACTTTATATATATGTTCTATGGGACGTGAGGAGTGTTTCTGTGTAGTTTGAAGTTCGTCCGACAGATGGCGCAATACTTAGTTTTGTGTGTGTGTTTTTACACCGTAACTCAAGAACTACTGCACCGATTTTGACCGAACTTTATATACATGTTCTATGGGACGTGAGGAGTGTTTCTGTGTAGTTTGAAGTTCGTCCAACAGATGGCGCAATACTTAGTTTTGTGTGTGTGTTTTTGCACCGTAACTCAAGAACTACTGCACCGATTTTGACCAAACTTTATATACATGTTCTATGGGACGTGAGGAGTGTTTCTGTGTAGTTTAAAGTTCGTCCGACAGATGGCCCAATATTTTGTTTTTTGTGTTTTGCCCAATAGAGATTAGCGCGATAAGCCTATGCTGCCTTTTTGCTGAAGGCGTTGGGTCCTTAATCAGCGTGTAGTGGGGTTAATTAGCCCGATACCTTTATTTGAACAATAATTGCTATGTCGATTTAGTGCAAATTTGAAGGCAAAACAAGGTTTGCCCGGGTCAGCTAGTTGTGTAATAAAAATTCAACATTTTCATGACTTTTTTGGAAGCTCTTTTATTATCGAATTATCGTGGCTATAAGATTTCTTCTAAATCGCTAATAAAAGTTACCAAAAAGATTTTATACGAGTTTTTTTCGATAATGAATAATAAATAAAATCATGCTTTTGTAGTTGTGACGTTTATTTATAAAATAATTATGCGCCTAAGCACCTTTTAACTTGCTAACATTTGCTCAAGTACTCAATGTCATGTATTGATTTATTCCCTTCTATTTCTGCTGGAATATGTGCCACTTTAGCTTTACGCATTATCATCACTTGCGCAAAATAGCAGACATTTGCCTGTAACATATAGTTTTCTCATTAACTGATAACAACTTAATTTTTCTCAGTTTCGCAGACTTTATATCTTTATTTAGTTTCCCAAGACTTGCGAACAAATAAAGTTTAAATTTGTTGTATCTGAAACCGCAAATCTAGAAGGCTTCTTGTATGTTGCACGTAAAATGTATTGATTTATTAGACTTTATAGTATAAACTTATATACAATTTGCAACTTTTACAGTGGCAGTTTAAAGTTTTTGTACAAAGTAAGCAGAATAATTTTGAAAATGGATATTTCTCTTACATACATTTACGTTTTTTACTTTCAGATTTTACTGAAAATTTTTTATTTCAAATGTTGTTCCAGAAAAATCGCCCAAAAGTCTAGAAAAGTTTTGTTGCTGGATATCTAAAATTGTGTTTCTGCATAAACGAGCAGTTGCATAGAGTATAATTTACTCAAGAAGCCATTTCGTTAACTTCCTAAAATACGTCCAGTTTATTCAATAATATTATCCTCCCTATTCTATATTTGGTATGAGATCAATCCACTCAGAATTGCCGTAGCATTGCTGCTGCAAATACTTATCTGCAATAACAATTTCATAGCAGCATATAGCAGCTTATGATCTCAGTAGCCAGGTACAGAGTTTATGTTCTGAACTTTTTAATTAAACTATCCGACATCGTTCGATCTATTTAAGATTAATATTTTGCTAAGAATTTCTTTCGTTGCCTTTTTCTTTATATCGTATAAGTGAGATGTCTATTTATGCAACCCACTGTAAATACAATCGAAAAGAATCTTTCTTATATCCAACAGTAGATTAATTCAAACTACAGCAACCAAGCAAATAGTAGCGAATAGTAAGTTTTGCAACATCTACACTAACAAATATTAGACTTTGTATAGAATACACCCATATCAATATTTTATCCGAAACGAGAAACGAATGTTTAGGTGAGTGACTGACTGGAATAGAAACTTTTTTTTTGCTTATATGAAGAAAAATATAAAAACATGCAACCTTGTTGCAACTTTTTTAAACAAAAAATAGAAAAATTAAAAGGGGGAGAGGAGTAGAAGCAAAGAGCCTAGTACAAATCAAAGAGTGATAGATTTACATTAGATCACTGTGAGAAACTTTTCAATGTCTATTTGCATTTGTGTTCGCAAGTGTTTCTGAATATAAATGTTTAGTTTTAAGTTAAAGATGTGCTTTTATCGATAGCAAATAATAAACTTAATGTTTTTATCACAATCTGATTGTTGAATATTGGCAGCGTTTATATTTATTAGATATTTCATAAAAAGTTTTCCTATAAGAGCTGTTAGATATTGAAATGCCATTGAGCGTACAGTGTGAAGTATTAACGATTTAAAATAGACTGTGTATATTCCTCGAAGTTGGAAAAGTCACAGTACTTTTTGCATACACCTCGTATATATTTAAGTTGTAGTTTTCTTTAAAATTTGAATTTTTATTACTAATAAATAGTAAAAAATTTAAGTTCCATGCGCTTACAGGTAGTGAAAAATAACTATCAAAAATCAATATATAAAATCAATATATAAAATATAAATACGAGAAAATATATAAAACAAATAGTTTAGATTTATTTCCGCTCGAAAATATTTAATTCAAAATATAAAAATTATTTAAAGAAAAAATAAATACATTGAAAAAATGTTTGTTGTGGCTTTAGCTCTTCATATGCCGACATTTCATTGGTTGCTAAAACCAAATCGTCAGTGAAGTTTAAGCAGTTTGATAACATTCAACCTCGTATCTTTATGCCATACAAAACAAATACAATATGAGAATTTCAATATTGCATATGAATTATAACAAATACATAATCAAAGTAGGCTTAGAATGTTTTTATACAAACAACACAACAAACAATTATACTCAAAATGACTCTATTTTATTTTTCTCTCAACACCTATACAATTAAACGCCCGTTGGTCGTTAATGATTGTATTCAGTTATGCAATATTGAAATTCTCATATTGTATTTGTTTTGTATGGCATAAAGATACGAGGTTGAATGTTATCAAACTGCTTAAACTTCACTGACGATTTGGTTTTAGCAACCAATGAAATGTCGGCATATGAAGAGCTAAAGCCACAACAAACATTTTTTCAATGCATTTTGCAAAAAAACTAATTGTTTCTAACGATTGGTCGGGATATTCTCCCGAATAATAAATTTCAATATTAAGTATTTACAATAAAGATTTTATTTTTCATTTTGCCTAACTGAATACAATCATTAACGACCAACGGGCGTTTAATTGTATAGGTGTTGAGAGAAAAATAAAATAGAGTCATTTTGAGTATAATTGTTTGTTGTGTTGTTTGTATAAAAACATTCTAAGCCTACTATGATTATGTATTTGTTATAATTCATATGCAATATTGAAATTCTCATATTGTATTTGTTTTGTATGGCATAAAGATACGAGGTTGAATGTTATCAAACTGCTTAAACTTCACTGACGATTTGGTTTTAGCAACCAATGAAATGTCGGCATATGAAGAGCTAAAGCCACAACAAACATTTTTTCAATGCATTTTGCAAAAAAACTAATTGTTTCTAACGATTGGTCGGGATATTCTCCCGAATAATAAATTTCAATATTATGAAAAAATAAATAAATAAAAAAATTTGTCCTGCCCGAAAATATAGAAATTAAAAATATTTTGTGGAAAAATTTTACTTGTTGTGGATTTAGTTTTATATATGTCATCAGTAGTTTTTAACCAGTTTATTTTTAAATCATCCAACCTCGTTTGAGTAAAAAAGTGCTTCAAATACAACATGAAAATTCTATCATATATGAAAATAAAAAAATATATAATCGTAAGAGGCTTAGAAAGCTTTAACACAAACAATACAACAAGCAATTTATACTCGTATATTATTTTTCCTCCATCCTCTATATGAGTAGTTGTTCTTTGTATCCAAGTTGTCAGAAAAATGGATTCGTATCGAATATAAATTGTTTGTTGTGTGTTTTGTAATTTCCAAAGGAAAAACCAACGAACGATCGGAAATGCACAAATCACAAAAAGCAAAATTTAATTTTTCTCAAATAATTAATTGGGAAAAATATCTCGAGAAAAAAATTTAATAAATATTTATAAATTTCCTCTAAATTAATATTTTTCTACCCTTATGTTTTAATATACATATTAATCCAGCTTTATGTGTTTTTTATATAAATAAATATATTTATTATATATTTAATATATCGACGCCTCCTTAGGCGTTTTCTTCAGAAAAATTTTTTTATATTAATATTTATTTATAAAAAAGATCTAAAGCTCGATTATTGAATAGCATACTCATATATGTATTTATATAAAAAAAATAATAATAAAATAAATAAATAAGTAAAATAAGAAATTAAATAGTGTATGATTTTATGAAAATTAAATTTAAGGAGATCAAAAGGATGTGTTTGACCTGGTTCCCGAATTTATTTTTTTTTTGCTGCAAATTAAAAAGTATTATTATTGGTTATTTCCTTTAAATTATAATTGAGATTATAGCTTTCACAGACGAAAAAGTATATTGTGAGTAGAAGTATATTTGTACGCTTTCATTTTTTCACAAGCAAGCAAATTAATTCAATGCCTTTGAAAAAATTAATTTATATCTCGGCAATTGATTGACTTGTTTGAAACCCCCTTTTCTTATTTGACCATTTCCGAAAACCTCATCACAGTGGATGCACTTAGACCTGTTTCCAACCTCAAATTGGAAGATTTTCGCTATAGCAGCACCCAACAACAGAATGTTTTTCACAAGCCGTCTTTTTATATTCAAGGACTCTTTCGTACGTTAAGGCTGTTGAATATAAAAATGAATCTGATGTTGGTTATTTAAAAAAAAATATATATTCATATTTCATTTCGGCACTTTTTTTGTTCAATCATTTACGAGTATATGGCGATCTTTTGCGAGTGATTAATTAAGATTGATTGATAAACTCACAAATACAGAAACACATCCCCACACACACGTGCAAGAACAAGCTTTTTAAGCGAATAACTTTTTAAAGTTTTATTTAAAAGATACAAAACCTTCAAACATACACACACATGTATGTTCCTGTCCGTATGTCTGTATGTCGTTTTTTAATGTACTCGTACGTTTGTTTTGCCAATAAATTTTGAAATATTTTATATGCGTTTGACTACCCTCGGTGATTGTAAATATTTATATGATTGCATAGTAACCTACTGCTAGTTACTTCCACTGCTACTACTACTGCTATATTACTGCTGTGCATGCCCCCTTCAACTCCTCCTGATGTCCATCACTTACGCAAGTTGTTGCTCTTTGCCCCCCTCCCCGGTTTTAATGCGATAAATAGGAAGATTAGACTGTAACTCACCTTAAAGCAGCATGACTGTTTTATTTTCGGTTTGGATAAAATTTGTTAGTGTTTGCGTTGATTTCTTATTATTTTTCTGTTGCTGTTTCGCATTCCATTTTGCTACCTTATACTCGTACTGCCACAATAGTCATAAAATACATATTTACAATCTACGGACAGAAAAAAAGCTCAACTGTATAGAGCTTTAAAATTGAGATCTCATTTGTTGATAAGTGAATTGCTTTTTTTTTTTTGTTTTCTGTTGAAGCAGATTTTTACTTTTTGATATATGAAATGAGATATGAACGTAAATATAAAAATCGCCAAAGTGGATTCTTTTTAATGTTTTTTTCCAGCTGTTGTTGTTCTTGCTGCCTTCTATTTATCTGTTACTTAAATGGCCATATGCAGTTATCGCAAGATATACGCCACAATTTCAAATACGCAGTATTCAGGGTATCATAAAAATTCAAGTAGATATTTGATAAAAGAGGAGAAATAAAAAAAACCAGCAACATGCTTCTACGGAAACAAAATTCTAATGTTGCACAGCAAGAAGAATTTCTAATCAAAAAAAAAAAAAAAAAAAATTATAATAATAATAGTTATCGATTAGAATTTTTGCATTTGTCAAAATCCAATTTGGTAATGAAGCCTCCAGTAGAAATGTTTATTTTTTTTATTTTTCTAACACATACAATGAGGTATTCAAACACATACTCGTACTTACTACTCATACATACATACATATTAAATCAAGCCATGAATGCAAAGTAGTGTTGCAACGAAGGTCACTTTTTACATATTCCCGTATATGAATACGAATGTCGAATTTTAAATTTAGACATTTTTATATGTGAAAAATAAAATATATAAAAACTTAATTGAAAAACAAAAACTTTTTGCGTCAATATTTTTGTTCGCGTACATTATAATTTATAAAAATTACCCACAAATTCTAATAAATGTTACTCAATTAGTAAAAATTTTTATAATGGAACTCCTCTAATAGTAATAAATTGGTTATTTGGCACTATTAAGTCATACTCATACCGACAATAAATTACTCTTTTGTCTTCCAGAATCGTCTTTATATGTGGTCAATTGATCTTTAACAAGCTACAATATTTCCCATGTTTAAAGCTCTTCCCTAATTGTATGGGGAGGTTTTTAGTTTAATACGGAAATATTAGTTTTTCAGGTTTGAAATAAGTTTTTTTTTCTTATTAAAAATTATAATAAATTAATATATTTAATGTTTTTTTACACTTAATGTATTTTTGGGACGAAAATATTCGCCTGAGTAAGGCGAACACGGCAACCAGTTCGTCTGAATGTCTTGATATAACCGAATATTCGAGAACAGAAACACGATTATTCGTTACATCACTAATGCAAAGCAAAATCTTGGTTGAGGTGATCATAACGTAATATTTGAAATAAAAACTATTAATAAATTTTATAGGTGAAGTTATATAATGGTTTATAAAACATATTTTTATCCATTTTTATAGCAAACAACAGCCGTAGGAACGAGACCTTGTAAAATAAAAATATAAAAAAATATTTATCATGCATAATTATTAGAAATATGATCATATAATTCGCAATTTTTATAACTTCCGGGTCGATAGCAAAATAATCTTAAGCCTGGAACTCTGCTCGGATTTGTGAAATATGTGGAACCACTTGTACTCTTCTATTATTTAAATTCTACAAGCAACATGTAATATCCATTTGGCGATTTAGTATAACTTTTTTCCTTTTAAGTACTTTCAAGCGTAAATTGTGCTGTGCTTTTGAATATGCAACATTGTTTTACGTACGTAAGCAATAATATTTATTAAAAATTTATTGTTTTCATTTTAGGAAAAATTTAAATTTCACTTGAAACAAGTGTAATCCCATGGAAAATGTTTCCCTTTTCCCATGTCCCATTTCCCCTTAAGATTTTCCCCCTTGTTCATGCGGAAAATTTCGGCAGCAAAAATGTAATTGTTCTGAATATTAGAATTTCTTGAGAACTTTTTCTCCAATTACTTTGGAGGTAAGCAAGCGCATATCAGATTTAAGTTCATAAGATATTGGTTCAAAATAGTTTAGTTTTTTACTAACAAAATCTATTTAATACATGAAAATATATTTACCTTTTTTTTCATCTTTTCCGGTGTAATTTGTGATAAAACTGCATTAAATTGTTTCGTATAGAAAATTATACGTAAATTTCAAAAACGAAATGAATAATAATACTGTGTAAGTGGCAGGAACTCGGGCGTTTAAACGTGTTGTTACGCATTTGGCTTCCCAGCCTTTGACTGACCCTGAGCTTTATTCTACCGTAAGTCCTCTGTAAGAATTTGAACCCCATTTAACAAACAAGGTTTTTATTAATGAAAACTCAATAAAAATATTGAAAAAAAACTTATTTTATTATTGTTGAATTCTCGCACACATTAAAAACAAATCGGCTGATTCTGTATATCACGCTCCTTTATTTATTTATTTCGCTAGTTATTAGAATAGGAGGATTTTTTCCCCCGGAAATAAATGATTGCATAGAAAAATATTTAAATATTCAATATTCATCATTGGGCTGGTTATTTCACATTCTTAAGAAATTTTAGCTTTAATGTTGCCAAATGCATTTCATTTCTTTTTCACAAACGTGACTGGGGTAGAACTTCCACAGCACAACCGCACAGAAAAAACTATTGGCAAAAAAATTTCAAACATTTTTTCTCAAGCAAATTTAAATTTTGGTAAAACTTTTTACTGCCCATGTTAATGCAGTTTTTGAAATACAGGTAAAGAGGATTATTTTTTTAATTTGAATTTCTACAAAATTATTGTCTGAATTTACACAATTCTTTGTAGGTCTGCATTCATACAAAATATTTACTGATTTAAAGAATTTGGCTACTGAAAACAAAATTTAGTTTTTTCTTTGTGGACCCATAACCCATAACCAAACAACTTTGTCGATTCAGGATTTTCATTAGTTTTTCTCTAAAAATGCATTTTCATTACTAGTTTTTCCAAAATTTTGATTAAAACATCTCGAAAAAAAGTTGTGAAAAATGTACAAAACATCCAAGGCACATAAAACAAGGTGGCAGCAGTGGTGAATTCAAACCTCCTCAAACGAAAAGTATTAAAAATTAGTGCAACATTGCTATCAATTCCCCTTGAGATTTTTTTCATTAAGTCTGTATTCTTTTTATCAAGTCTGCCTCAATTATGATGCATTATGAAGGCTCTTGGAAAAAATTTAAGGTACAACAGCGATAAACAGCCGCATTATCAGAAGTTAACTATAGCCTTCCGGATTTTCTAGGACTAGGGTCATATTCCACCGCCAACGTATGCAAATCGGTAAATTAAATGTCTTTGGCGAATTTGTAGAAACCGATGAAAGTGTCTACACTGAAGATGACAATTTTGAAATAACGAAACCAAGAGCTTTTTTCCAGATGACTCTGAAGACGAGGCTGATGTGGAAATAGTTGATTCCATAACTGTGTATGATTACAGATGGCATTTCTTAAATGCTGCCTTTGTTGTATCCCAGTATTTCAAAATCACAGCAAAAACTTTCATTCTCAGAGACGCTGCAACATATACTCTGCTGATTTGTTACGAATGACTAGACCATGTTGACATTGTGGCTGTCAGGTAATTGCAAGTTATTGATATAAGACAGCGAATCTAGCGTAATCTACAAGGAAAAAATCAAACAGAGTCACACCTCAAAATTGTTATGTTCAATTCATGTCATTTCCGCCCAGAGATAATTTATATTCAAGGCGTTCATGGAGTATAACTTGCATTTGCCACACTGCACTGCTCTCACACAACGAATATATACAATATTAGAAAAGTTATTGTGGACAGACGAAATTCTCTAGAATGGTAGTTGGTATCAACGTGAAGAAATAATTTAAATTTGGGGAAAGTCGGTAGCAGGATATGCCTACTTCCCCTATATCCTTAATTTTCAAAATTAAGTTTCAACTACAAAACGAAACATTTTTTTACTATATACAAAATTAAAAATTTATGCACTCGTATGTACTTATGTATATATCTATGTGCATAACTATGCATGTATTTGTATTTAAAATGAGTTACTTGTTTTTGAGGTTTAAAACAAACATATTTTTTATTGATTCATGTCTAATGTGGATACAACTTGTCGATAGATTGGCGCCAGCAAACCAGTAACTTTAATTACGCCGGTTATAAATAAATGATAAATGGAATGAGTAAATAAAAAATTATAAATCCTGTTGAATAATTGCTTTCAATTAAGTCAATGGTAAAATGTCTTGCAACAAATATACCTCCAAAAACTTCGAACGCTATAGAAAAATTAAAAAGCCAACAACCTAATCGATTGACAGACGGACGATCTCAATCGCATTGTGAGTTAGAAAACAGAAAAACTGTTATTTTTGTTTGCTTTCTAAATTGTTATATTAAATTAAACAAAACGATGGAAATTTGTCAACGTTATCATAATTAATCAAATCGATGCCAGCGATGTGGCGTCAGCATTTAAGCCCATCACCAGGTAAATATCGTGCGGCACTTTTATCTACAACGAAAAACTTACTCTTGCAAAAGAAGAACTGGGAAAACTACTAATCGCCCTCATAACTTAAATGAAATCAAATAAAACGAAAATACCGCATTTAGTATTTATAAAACTGATAATAATTAATGGCGGCAAACAGAGCCAGAACAGAAAATAGAACGAGTGCAATCAATAATTTCCTTTCTTTTCTATTGGGGAAAAAAAGACTAAAAGCTAAACCAAAAACGGCTTGCAACCCACATTGTTAAATGGAAGGAAAGTATGAACAATAAAAAGTTGCAGTGTGACTTTTATGGGAATTATTTTATTCAAAGTTGGTTTTATGCGCTTTTTGTTTCAAGTTTCGATTTGGGTGGCAATTTATTTTTAATAAGAAATAAAAAACGTTGCAAATAAATCGTTGAAAGTAATTTGTTGTATTTTAAAGGAACTACCCTTATCAAGCTCTTCTTATTCCAGGCTTCTTTAATTTATATGCAATTTTTATACGAACATAATGCCCAATGAAAATATTCGCACATGATTGTTTAGCATGAGTTTAATTACATTTGAGGCTACAAACGGCAACAGTGGTATGAAAGATAAAAAGGATATGACAAAAAAAATTAATGAAAGAAAAAAAGATAAATATACGCTTTACTAGTAACAATTTGTAACTAACGTAGCTGCACTGCCTGACTTGGCTGTTTTAAAACTATTTTTTGTTTGCTGTTCCAAAATTTTACAAAAATATTGTTTTTAAAAATTCACAAGGAAGTATGTCCCATCAACAATTCCTAATGAAGCAGCTATTGTCCCTAAGGTACGATATTCGGCACACACATCTTAATTGGATCACATTGGCGCAAACTGGACATTGTCTACGATATTAGATGGATGCCGTTTCTCCTGCGAGAAAAAATTGATGTTCTTTTGTTATTAAATATTTTCAAATGATTTTTTTTTTTGTTGTAAACTTTTGTTTTATAAACACCTGTTGAAATAATTTTTATGAATAAAATTTTTACTAGTTACAATTCTATAAAACTTTTTCGTGTCTTAATCTCTAATACTCTTTTTTACTTTCTCACTTTCCAGCAAGAATAAGTAAAAGCCTTTCTTAAGTGAACAGACCTAATATTTTGGGCACAAGCCATTAGTTAAATGGAAAATAATCTGATTTTTGATCTTCATTCAACTCACGAGGTTGGTAATTACCGAGGACATATTCCAGCCTTGGATATCTATTGAAATTTGAATGTAGTTTAAATGGAAATTCCCACCGTATACCGAGAGCGGCAACTTTACCTCAGTTCCGGAACGTTATAAGTGATAACACAAATTAATGAGATATGCGATAGGCGAATTTATATTCGTCTTTATAGGATTTGATGTTGCATGAGTAGCCCTAGAGATCAAAAGCAGCTGATCGAAGCGAATAATTCAACTAAAGAAAGTTGCCACGATTTCATGATTTGCCAAACTGACCAAATTTCATTCGAATCTTAATTTTCATTTGTCGACAATTTGTGTGATTTTCACAATAATGTTTATATTTAAAATTTCTGAATCCCACTAATTTGTTTTGACTGCCACAGTCAAGATTTGGAAATTCCCAATAATTTATTATTAGACGACTTTATGTCTTTTTAACTACATGCCCGACTAGAGAATTTTTGTTCTTAAAAAAATATTTACCGAAAAATTTCTTCAAATACTTTGTATTTTTTATGAAATTTGTTGCATGCAATTTTTTAATTTGCTAATAGGAGGGATAGCGAAACAAGTGCTATAGCAAAAACGCTGGTAACATATACGATTTTCGACAGCTTTTTTATCCGCCCCCTTTCGCCACAGCTTATTTTGGCAAATGAAGTAAGTTTCATGGAACAGACTTAATAAAAAAAATGTGTTACTAAGTTCAACTAACGTTTACCTTATATTTAATATATACATACGTGTCCAAGACCGATTTCTCCGCTGGTGGTCGGCAGTTTGTCGCCCTAATTTAAATTCTTCAATGACTCATACAAAAGTATGTAAAAAACACAGACTATTTTTTTATAATACAATATCATCTCTCTATCTATCAGATGTCTTAAAAAATGTCCATTGGTTGGTTGTATGACGTTCAATATTCTTTAAAAAAATATCTAGCGAAAAGTTAATGCTGTTGGCTGGCTGTCCATTCAGCTTTTAGTGATACTAGTATTCGGCTGTTGCGGTTATTAAACACTGCTGGGGCACTGGCAACTTAATACCAAATTGGACGGGGCAAGAAGAGAGCAACTGCAACGAGCAGCAGCAGCAGAAGGAACCCTTTGATGTCGCGCCTGGCGTCTTTATTATCTTGTTTGATAACATGTGTCAGTGGACGCTTTAGGCGAGGTTAGTTTTTTTTTTATTATTTGATTGTTTGTTTTGTTGTAGTGGCTTTATAATATAAAAATTTTCACTTATTTGTAGTCGTCTGTGTGGTTGGTTATTGCTGTTGTTGTTTTATTTGGCTCGACTTGCATTTTACTAAGAAGGTTCTTTTTATGGTTGTGATAACAAAGACATTTTTAATGTAATCGAACTTTTATTTTACTAAAAAGTATATGATGAGAAGCTGATAATTTTTACATAAAATAAACGATATTTGGGCACTTGCAAGTTGAAACAGGCAATTTGTTTGCGTGTGTGTTTGGGAATGTCACCAATCTGATGATTAAAAAAGTGAAGTTTGAATAATTTTCGTTACTAATTTATTATATAAAAGTGAATTATTTATTTTTTCTTATTCTTTCTTTCTCTTCTTCGTTCATAAAAAAATTAAATAGCTGAGTTTCTTTTATTATACCATTTTGATTTTATTTTCAATGAAAATAGTAATTTGTGGCTCCTTAACATCAATCCATATTTGGAAAATAATATAATAATTAGTTTTTATACTCAATGGGACAAATATTATCGAATATACGAGTATACTCGTATTAGGGACTAATTCACAATAAAATATCGAAAACCCAATTTTTAAAATACACAAGAATATTTTTGATTTAAAATATAAATTTATGAAGCGCTCTACATCACATATACATCAATCTTTTTCAATTTAGTGGCAAACAAAATATTTTGTAGTAAATAAAATTTTTCAATTGCATTTAAAAAATTTTAAAAAATTTATTTCCCATATATCGATGTCTTTTAGGTATTTTTTTCAGGGGTAATTACTCCTGGAATTTGCGATTAATAAATACTTTATAAGTTTAAAGAAATTTTATAAAATTTTAGTTTTTAAAATTTAATATATGTACTCGTACAGTGGTTTTGATTTAGCTGCTTATTGCTTAAGAGCACTTTTGACTTAACTGCAAAAAGACCATATTTTCTGATTTTATTCTTCAAAATCTCATGCAATTTCGTTCTTTAGGTGCACCTTATATATCTGCAGATTTAAGATAAATGCCCAATAGTTTAGACATTTTCAAACTACTTTTAAAGTAAATATCAACATCTGTTTCTCTTTGACTTATTTATATATATGTACTATATATTTTGATCACTCGTTAAAATCCTTGTTTATGTGCACTTTGTATACCTGCACATTTGCTTTACATTTCTGACTGTTCTAGATAATTTTCATATAAAAAATCAAACTTAATTCCCAAATTAAAAATTGTATACACACTTTCAAAATATACACACTTGCAAATTTTTTTTAATATATTCCTTATTATTTTTCCTCTCTCTAATCAAATATGAAAACTTTGCTTTCGTGAACAAAATTTTGTGCAGAATTCTTGTTACCAAATTCAATGTGGTGGGAGTTATTGGGATGCATAGCAGCTGGAGGAGTAGGGCAATTTATAATTTATAGAATTAACATCGCACAGTCCTAAAAAAATTTTAACCTTTCTATCGGTCATTATTTTCAGCATGACAACAACGGAAGACACACACACCACCTCTGAAGTCGTTAAGCTTGGCTCTTGTACAATTGTGTCGAAAAAGCTGCATATACATACCTCATTTTTGGAAACAAAAATTTGTCAGCGAACAATATCATGGCAATGCAAAGGTCAAAATCAAGGAGGAGTGGAAAGAGATTTCGCCTTCAGAGACCACACATCTTCCTTATGCCTGATTTCATTGAAAGCTGTTCTCGAACGTCTTCGTAATGCAACCAGTTTCCCTTTTTTAATTTCTTGAACTTGCTGTTTATTGTATGAGAGGAGATTTTTGGCATATGAGTTTTTGAAGTTGCAGAAAATAAGTTAAGAAAAATTTGAAAGCTCTAAATTTCATAAAGTGGTGTGTAAACAACAATTTGATTTAGCTGATCTTTAAAGCAGATAACTATACTTTTTTATCTGCACAATAAGGCAGATAAGTGCATTTAAGACAGCAAAATTTTTGTCTTATCTCCACAAAAATTTTTTCAAGAGTTAATTGTGTTGCTATGGCAAAATTATGTAAATAATATGTAAAGAATTTTTTTCTAATAATCAAAATTAATCGAAATATTCTACCAATAAAAAATCAAATTGCATATCGTTGGTGCTAACGTCAGCACATCTGTACACTGTTCAACAATCATATGTGAAAAGCATTTAATCACACATGCTTATATAAAAACTCTCAAAAAACAAATGAGAATTACAAAACTATAATCGTAACATGTTAGGGCACTTATACAAAAAAACCCGCCAAACATTTTATATTCGATTATATACATAAGCCGAATAAATCCTTAAATTTCCCGAACTCTTTAAAAATAGATCAATTTAAACGCGAAACTAATTTTTATTGAAGTTCAGTTTTAAAAATCTTAAAACAATTTTTGTCGTTGGAATTGAAAATTTATTACTTTATTCAGCAATAATGTAGCGCGAGAAAAAACTGAAACAGCAGCAACAAATAAATTGAACGTAATGAACTCAAGTAAATATGCATCATTAACAAACACATTTATCTTTTTTCCAATGCCTTAGGACAATAACAACAACACACCTCCAAGTGTATCCTTTGCACATACATATATATTTAAACATGCAACAACAAACATCTCTTCAAATAAAAGCAACAACGAACAAACAACCTTGATTATCATAGCAAAAATAATTTGCTTTTAAAAAGCTCACAAATACTGCCAACGAATTTATGAAAAATTCAAGCAAAACTATATGAATGAACTTATACAACATGTTCGCTGCTATATTGATCGTCTGCATTCCAAGTCTAACTAAAAGATTTGAAAATATGTATTGCAAAGAAGATAAAACTTCAAACTGGGAGCTGGGAGCTGC
This sequence comes from Germaria angustata, assembly GCA_963681545.1. Lineage (NCBI taxonomy): Eukaryota > Metazoa > Arthropoda > Insecta > Diptera > Tachinidae > Germaria > Germaria angustata. The sequence goes on along the minus strand of OY812999.1, from coordinate 18,683,631 downwards.
AAAAGAAATAAATAAGAAGATGAAGCAAAATGTATTTATTATTCATATTAACTCGTGCATGTTAAGGAATGATATACTACTATTCGTATTCGCATTAAAAAATATTCAAAAAATAAGAAAACTGATTCCCACTCACATACATATATGTACACCACATGTACATCCACACAAGGAAAATAAACTCAAGGCAACACGATTTTCAAAATAGCACTTTTATCAGCGAGTAACAATTTTATAACCCAAAATTTTATGAAACGTAAAACTTAAGATATCCTCGCATACAAATACATTCATATATTTCTAACCAAACACACATGTATGAAATTTGTTCGTATACAGACAGAGAAGATTTACAACAACAACGAAATTGCACTGAGTGCACACACGCATTGCTGCATACGCACACACACAAACACGTGTATTTATACATCTCCTGTTAAACACTTTCACAGAGACTTTTAATGCATATAAAAATACATACATACGTACATATGAAATTTGCTAGACTTCTGATGCTCACAACCACACACTCTGTACAGTGGGGCAGAGATCAATGAAGAATCTTACCGTTTTAATCATTCAATTGGAATTTTGTCTTCAATTTTAAAAATGATTTCGCAGATATGCGAAAAAATAGACTAGAGACGATTTCGTTTCACAACAAATAAAACCTGTTATAAAGGGTGATTTTTTTACAACTTTCTTTTTGGCAACACTGTTTTGGGCAGCTCAGCTGTTTTCGTATAACAAGCCACTGTTAAATATATTCAGTTTGTTTTATAATTTAACCATGAATCGGTTTACAAATGAACAATACTTGCAGATTATTCAATTTTATTATTAAAATTCATGCTCGGTTAAGAAAGTGCATCGTCCACTCTTTTGTAAAGGAAAATTGTGTTCAGCGACGAAGCTCATTTCTGGTTGAATGGGTGTGAACAGGCAAAATTGCCGTATTTGGTGTGAAGAGCAGCGAGAAGCATTGCATGCTGAAAAATGCACAGTTTGGCGTGGATTATGGGCCGGTGGCATCATTGGACCGCACTTTTTCAAAAACAACCAAAGCAGGAACGTTACTGTGAATGGTGAGCATTGCCATGCGATGATTACAATTTTTTTTGTGTCCAAAATAGAAGAGCTGAACTTGGCCGACATGTGGTTTCAAAAAGACGGTGCACCCGAAACAATGGCCCAATTGAGAGGCGAGTTCCGTGAACAGTTTATTTCATGTTTGGGGCCGGTCAATTGGTCGCCTAGATCGTGCAAATTAACGCCTTTAGATTTTTTTTGGTGGAACTTTTTTAGTTCTCATGTCTATAGGGACAAGCCTGCAACGGTTGACGCACTGGAAACCAATATTGAATATTTTATTCGTGAGACACCGAGAGACTTTGCCGAAATTGGACCCAACGTATGCACTATTTGAGACGTCGCCGCGGTCTACATTTACATGAAATTATCTTTAAACATTGAAATATATAGATCGTTCTATCTACTCAAATAAAAATTTTATACATTTGTATAAATTTTTTGAAATTCAAATCTGAAAGCTCTTGAAAAATCTCCATTTGTGATATATTTTGTGATGCCGCTTCTAACAATTATAAAGTTTTAAGATTTAATTTAGTGATCGTAAATTATCGATTGTGAATAAGAAGTGAAAAACAAAAATGATTATACTGAAGCTTTTTTCGCGGTAAGGGCACGAAAAACACTATATAGCCCACTGTATTTGTTTATACAAACGCCATTGCACATAAATAAATATACGTACAAATTCATACACTCATGTTTCATTATTATAGGAACAAATTTATAGATGCGTTTGTGTGTGTGTGTGTGTGCGAGCGTATAAATATGAGTGCATCTGTGTGTCTGAATTAGTATGATATGGATAGTTTTTCGTTCAATGATGTGTGTGCAAAATTATAACTCTATATTTGTATTACTGTAACTAAAGATACCGAAAAATAAAGTAAAAAGGAGGAAAGCCTTATATGTGCATAGTGCACACACATACACACCCACACACCCACACACAGACATCTACAAACATGCATATTCAGTTGTCTGCATATCCTTAAAAGCTAAATGCATGTGTTTTGTTGGTAGAGAGTGGAAAAAAGAGATACATTTTAATGTGAATCTTGATAAAAACGGCAGATTACGACTGAAAAAAAAAAACGGAAACAAAACTGTTTCGTGCGATAACAAAAAACTGCTCATAAGCACAAGAGGAGTAAAAATAAACTATCACTGAAGCGAGAAAAAAATGAGCAACGGAATGATATATAACTTTTGCAATGACTTAAATATTGCAGTTTGAAGTCAGAAGAAAAAAAATCCACCCCCAATCACAATGATACATTGTTGCATGCCAACACGCACAAACACACGCACACACAATGCAAATATTTGCATATGTGTATTTATGATGTATGTATGTGTTTGTGAAATCTCTCATAAAGACATCGCAGTTATGTCACTTACCAAGGACTCATTTTTCTTGTGGTTATCGGGCAAATAAAATAAAAATCCGTTAAAGTAACTCCGTTTTTGCCAATACAAATTGAGTAGAGTGTAGGACTAAGAGCTGACACTTTGTGTATAAGTATTTGTGTGTGTGCCATAGAGCTGCATAAGATGTGCTGGGGAGTCAAGTTTACTATTTACATATGTATTTTGGGGCAATTTTATATTTTGTTATTTTATAGAATATTCCTTCTTTTATTTATTTATTTATTATTATTATTATTATTATTATTATTATTATTATTATTATTAATATTTTTCTTTTTTGTTTATTACGAGTGTTGTATTCTTTTTTTTATTTGGCACAAACTTGTGTTATTCATGCAAATTTAATTTAATAAGAGACTCAAAATATTTACCATGTTTGGAAATGTACTGATAAGTACACATACATTTTTTTAATGTTCATATTTCAGAGTTGGAAACACTGTTTTCCTTAACTACCGATTTGAGATCTGACAGTTGCTTTGGGGTTTTTTTTTGTTTTTTGCAACATTATGAGGAATAAATTCATACCAGAGCAACACTTGCGAATTGTTAAAATTTATTAATTTAAAATGAAAATTTAGTTGATCTCTTTGTAGATCGAGTACCAATTTGACAATTCTGGTTAATTATATTTTTATAATTATTTTTTATTAAGCAAGAAGTAAGAAGAAACCAATTACTACACTAGCAAAATGTAACAGTACTATTTTCGATGGTCATTGCATCATCATCGTCTGCATTCATGTGTTTACAGACACATGAATGCTGATGATGATGGTACAATGATCATTAAAAAACTATTGTTCAGTTTCGGTAGTGCAATAATTTCCTTCTTCTTACGTCTTCATTAAAAATAAAAAAATAAAACAAAAAACCAAAAATAATAATTTAAAATAATTATAATAATTTGAAAAAAATTATTGATTGGATTTTTCAAATTTAGTTTAAAAAATACAGTTCGTAAAATGACTTCAATAGAGAAAATGATTAATTTATCAATTTATTTACAGGAGGAATTATCTGACGATGGGTTAAAGAACAACTAAAGGACCGCTATTTCGGGTGTGGCAAGAAATCTAGGATTATATAGACGGGATTGAGATCCAGCATTTTTCTCATGAAATATTTTGCATTAAATTTTTCATTAGCCAATACTAAGTACGGCGAAACAGTTGTCTCAAATCGTATATAAATATGGTCATTTGCTGCCTTTTGCTTCAATATCATTCCAATCAGCGAATAGAAAAACTTGCATGCAATAAATAAAACAAAATCCTTATTTGTTAATAAGAGTAATTAACACAAGTAATTAACAGAAGGGTAGTACTTAGCCGTGAGTGAAATTAAATGTTAAATATTTACATATTTTATGTGCCACATATTTATAAAAGAGCACGTCCTTTTTTGCACTACGGCTTATTTTTTATAGAACAGAATACAAAAATGCCGGAGGGGCCAACAAATGTATTTATCCCCTTAAAAGACTTTTTCAGGATTTTATTCCTTTTACCCTTTTGCACTTGAGTACATCTTAATAGAACAAATGCGAGGATGTTGAAATAAACCATATGTTTATATTTGCAACATGCGATATGTAATATCATCTTACAAATAGTTTGTTGTTTGTACACACATTATATTGAGTAAAATAAAATATAAAGCTAATACTGAAATAATTTTGTATCGAATGTGATTTTCACAATGATGACACTAAAATTATGGAAAGATATTGCAAAAGAGTAGATATGATTGGATTCTGACAGAGAAGATCACTGGGAAGTTTAACAAATAGTACAGGAGAATGAATGGATTCCCATGGTATCCCTGAATTAATCTTGAACTCGTCTGATGAGATCCCATCTGTAACAACTCGTATAGTGCGATCCCTGAGGAAAATCGACATAGATCAGGAGAAGTCATCATTGACACCAAAAACAATAAGTTTTAGCCGAACTGCTACGTGTCACACTGTGTCAAGCATCTTACTTTCGTAAAAATAGTTAATGGAATGATACCACACATCCCCGGTAGGAGCGCTAGTAGTTCACTAATTAAGTTGCAGTCGCTAATTACTTAACCGGGCTTCCCATCAAAACAAATTGCAATTGGGCGGCTGTTGTTAGTCGCTTCCCTCTACGGGGATTGGCATAACATTAGCAATCTTCCAGCACACTGGAACAGTGTATTGAAAAGTTTGGGTAATGGAAGAGATAGAGTTCTCCTTAAATTATTTTTTTATTATTGACCAGGGTTATGTTGTTAATAATAATACCTGCATTCCAAATATTTTAGCTTAAAACAAGTTTAAATGGGGGCTTCATTGCAAAATTTTAATTTTAGCATATCATGACGAATAGTATCAAGCTGATCGGCAACCAAATTATAATGGCAGGTTTTCATTGGCAGTCCGTGGATTTGAAAACAATTGTTTTGAAAGAGTTTATTATAAAATAAAATCGAAGAATTATGTCTACCAAAAATTTTCGAAACATATAAGAATTTTTTAAATGTATACAAATCGTTTCGACTTCAGCAATTCGACCAAAGCGATCAATTTCACTGAACGCTAATTGAAAAAAAATATACTCAAATTATATGAATTGTATGAATTGTATGAATGGCAATATCGCAAAATTTCTAATGTTAGAATAATAAGAAACAATTTACCAATGAAAAAATGTACATATCAGAGATGAGGTAAAAAAGTGCCTAGATTAAAAAGTGATAGATTAGCATCACTTATTTCTATATGTAATTGAGGGAATATAACAATTTCAAATAGTTTCACTCACCCATTTTAAGAGAGCAAATATTATTAACACCGACTCACCTGCAAATAGATAAAGAGAGAGGAGTTTAGTTGGCTTCTATACGATAATTTCATATATATATTTTTTTAATTAATAGAAATTAACATAATTATGTTGATTTTATTGCCATTGTTTGTTTTTTTATCAGGAAAACAAAATAGTCCATGTTAACACCATGTTGTACAGAGTCAATAATATCAATTAACAAGTTTCAAGCTTAAAAAATATATAGTTTTATTATCTATTAAATATGCGCATAATTATCTTAAATGTATGGAAAAATTAATTAAAGAAAATAAAAAAATCAAGCAAAATGAAACCCAAAACACATTTTATTTGCTGGATCTAGTTTCAGTGTATTAAATTACAATAAAAAGTAATTCATATGCCCACTGATAAAGAGATAGTAGATGTTTATACTCATATATCGGGTGTTCTTTTGGTAGTGGAGAACCTTAAATTACGAGTAAAATAAAACAAATACAACAAAACGATTTTAACTAGTTTTTTTATATTCGATTATGTTATTTGATATTTATTTGATTTTCTAAATTCACTACTAATTTTTGTTAATCAGACTCTTTAATTCATTATTAAGCAAATGATGTTTTTTCATTAATTAAAAATGAATAAGAATGAGGGAGCAATTTGCCATCCCTGGTTTCAAATGCCCCATCTCTGTAGAGATAACGTTATACTCGTAACCATGGCTGGGATTCTCATGCAAATGCGTCTTTCTTTCTTTTTTTTGGTGAAAGAAAACAGTCTTCAAATTTTTAAATAAAATGTCATCAATTTGCAGTGGCACATTTTTGCATGTTTTGGTGATAGATGCATATTTTTGCATATTTTTAAAATTCTAAGTGTAAATTTAAATATTTTTTCTATTTTTATCTAAAAAAACAGCTATTAAAAAGGCTTTGTCTGCACTGTTGACTATTCAAGGATAAATAGTATGTCATTAATATACTCGGGCGAACAACGACAGCTGAGAAGGCAAATTGCATATAAAAAAACTGGGTGCTTATTTCTTCGGATATGAAGCAATTTTCTCTCCAATTATTAAGAAACTGGTATTAACACATTTCACCGGTCTGTGCTGTGACTAAATGATTGCCACGACCCAGTGGAGTAAAACAACGGTCAAGGTATTGTTTGTTTTGTGTGATCGAATTCACAAATGATTTATTAAATAAAAAATATGAAAACCTCACCAAGTGAAACTATTGCACTGCCACAGAGATTTAATACTCCAGATGCACAAAGAAATTAAATTGAAAAAAATTACAGTGTGGTTCGGCTAAAGACTACTAATAATTGGATTAGCGCCAATGAAAAAGGCAGGCATATTCCAGGTGTCGCAAAAGTAATGTCGCAATTTGAACTGGCTAACGTTTTGTTATAAATGCGAAAAGTTTATTTGAAAAATTTATGACATTTATTGAAAAAAATTATATAGCCAAAATGGCCACTGTAACAACCCGTAAACTGCCGACTATTGAAGCAATACGTATTTATTAACAACTCAGTTATTTATTAACAATTCAGGAAACCACAATACTGATTCAGTCATAAAGTAATAAAAGTAATTAATTAATGTCATTCACCACAGCTGATCTTCACAGGGTTCTATATCTTTGCTTACAAGGGTTGCCACAGCCACCTCTCGAGTTGATGCAGGTTTGCGTTGTGCTCCACTTCAATTAATTTTTCGCCAAAAAGCTTAACAAATGAAATGCAAGTATTTAAGGAAATCTTTCCTCTTTTATCAACACCTGCCCAAATTTAATCGAATATATCAAAACCCCCTACCGCAAACACACACATATGGACACGAACTCACAAACTTAAGAAAAATTTTAAACGCCATTCTTTTTTCTGGCTCCTCAATAATTTTGCAGCAGTATCGAACACCAACACAGACTCACAGCACTCACACAAACACACAACCAAAGTTACAACAAGCAACAACAACAACAACAACAAAAACTAGCTTAACAACAATCAAATACGTATAAAAAAAATTTATTCACTATCAATATTTATTTGGTTCTTGTTTTTACTGTTGCTGCTGTTGTTGTTGCTGCTGCACAGTATTGTTGCTGTTTTGTGCTTTTAGCTGCTTTCTGATGGTGTAGAAATTTAACAAGAGCAACAACAACAACCACGAGAATTCACAACTAAAAATAAGCGGAGATAATATAAGATAAGTAACTTTGCCTGGCAGCATGGAAAATAATACACATAAAAAAACAAAAACAAAAACAACAATAGCGGCAGCAATGAAGGAAAAAACAACAATAACAAAAAAAACAGATATGGGCGGCGCCATACCATCAGTTAGTAGACCAATCACAGCAACTTGTATTCAATGTGTTTTATGGCCTTTAATGTTGCAAGCACATGATATTTATGATTGTGTGTGTGTGTTTTGTGGATATATATATATAATAGTGGTGGGGAGCGTGTGTCTGTGTGCTCGATGTGATATATCCATTAATGCAGCATAACAAAATGCACAAAAAAAAAGAAATCTGCTGTTTGCGTTTTTCTTTTCTTCCTCTTTTACTTGCCTTTGATGCACGTTGCAATATTGTTGCTTAGCCATGGTTGCAATTTTGGTTGTTGTTGTTGGTGGTATTTGTGAGTTTTAGCTTAAGTGTTTCTGTTGCTGCTTTGTTGTAAATATCTGTAGCATTGATAGGACATTAGGATGCAATAAATCTAAAACACCATCATCAACAGCAGCCAGAAGAAAAAAAAAGAGAACAGCAACACCAAGCGAAAAAAATTCAAATAAAAATGGAGGAGATGTTGCGAATAAAACAACAACAATCACAAACAATTTAAATGTTGGTCGTATGTAGGAATGCACGTTGAATTAAATTTGTAAATAAATACGATTATTCTACCATTTCAATGTGTACGAAGTTGGGTTTGCTGGTGGTCTCCATTAGAAACACATAAAAATTTTAGAAAAAACACTTTCTTAAGGTCAAATAGTAATGTAACATTATTTTAAAATAATTGGTTTTCGAAAGCGTAGGAGGATTTTATTAGAACTTTATATTAAATAATTCGCTGGAGAAATAAATTTTCTTTAAAAATAGTTTAAAAGGATATGAGCAGCAGTCATATTTTGTTTTCTTTTATGTGACTAGTAGTTCTTAGTCTGAGTTTGTTATTTTTTTTATAAGACATAAATATGATTTACATTGAATCAAAATTAATAATAAAATTAAACAATGATGTTGGTGATTGATGTACATGAAATTCTCTTTGACAAAGAGAAAAATTACGTCATTAGAAATTTCACAAGAAAATAACATTCTGAAGATGATAAATTTCTACTAAGAAATGCTTAGTCCCTCCCAGACAGGCCTATATACGCCCATGCTCCTCATTCGAATGAAATGAATTTTGTGAATTCTTATTTAATCATTAAATTGTTGTTGTTTTGGCTCCATAAGAAATATGTTTAACCTCGCTAGCCGCCCTTAGAACTTCCTGCTCATGTCTAGCTCGGTTTGAGAAGAATTTTGAGAAAAAAGTATGAAAAATAACTACATTTTCAAAGTTTTATGACAACAACGATGTCTCTAAAGCCAATCGAATTCATTAAATCACAAAATAGTTAAAGTAGTATTATGAACAATTGTTAGACTTCAAGTGTTTGTTGACTAATGTGAACTTAAAAGAAAAAGTTAAATATTTTCTATCGTACCGGCCATATAAGTTTATATAATTTATAAATTTGAATTTTAAGAATTCAAAAGAAGTCACTCCATAAAACAAAATTAACAAGCATTTTCCGAGTTATTCAATAAACATTTTTAATGAAATTTTTTTGACAACGAGAGAATAAACCAATTTTATTAGAATTTCTGCAAAGATTCGAACATTTTTCGAATCGACGATAACGGTGATAGGAAATTTTATTTATTAAAAAAACAGATTTTTTACGGAAATTTCCGTAACCGATGTCTCAAAAAAAATTAACACTAAAAATTTTTCTCTACCAAAAATTTTGGTATATTTCTTTAGAGCATTATTCGAAATTATTCGAAAAACTATTTCTTTCAATAACTGCAAAAAATTCTTGTTAAATCGATTTTATAGATTCAGTACTTTTTTTTGTAATTTTGAAAACTAATTCGAATGACGAATATTTTAATGAAAATCGGTTTATTAGTTCGAAAGATTATGTTGACGAAAATTTTCGGTAACAGTTCTTTTAAATAACTCCGAAAATGTTTCTAATGTCTATTTTCTATAGCTCCAAATGCCGTAAATTTTTATTTATATTATTATTACCGGTAGTTTTTAAAAATCGTATATTTTTTACTATAAAATTTTCTCAAATATTTTCTTGATTTTAGGGGTAAATTTTGAGGGTGACTTGCAGGGGTAATATAACTTTTAAATACAATTTTCTTAACAAACGTTAATAAAGCAACTTAATTTTTTTTTTTTATTTTGATACGGCTGTCAGACAACAAAAAAATTACTTCTATTTTTGCCATTTATTGTGTAAATATTTCCTTTTATTTTTAACGAACAATGAATTATCTTTTTTTCTTTAAAAGAACACTCATAAAATTCTATTTAAAACTAGACTTTCTCATTTTCTATTTACATTGTGTTAATATCGTTGTAAACAATTTTTTCTAAATATTTTAATAACTATCTATTTACCTTTCAAAGTTTTTTTATTATCATTTTTATATTTTGTAGTCATATTATTCCATTTCAAATAATAAATATTTTAATTACTGATTTTTATCTAAAAAGGTTTTTTTCCTTTTTGTAAAAATATTTATTTCATTTTTGCATTTGTATATTTTACATTTGAAATTATTTTATTAAATTGAATTTTTAGCCGCAGCTAGAAATGGCATCTAAATTAAATGTACTTTTTATTGTGGCTAAATTCAATATAAAAACACTATTAATTTAAAAGATACAATAAAATCTATTAAAAATAAATATTGGAAAATAAAACATAAAAGGCAAATTATAAACTCGCTTAAAATGCATTTCAATAAAATAACATGCAAAAATCTAACGCATTGAATGCGGATTGGCAGTTGTTTAAATTAATGAAATGATTAATCAAATTTTTATGGTTAAGAAGAATATTTTTGAGAGGTTGAAACTGTAAACTGAAGCGGTAATAAAATAGAGGACGTTTGATTTTTGAATATAATAAAGTAATCATTTTTGAAAGCACTGTGCAGCCATTATGTATAGAGTATGAGGTCGTTCAAACGTGGACACAGATCGTATTTTCAGTGACTCTGTCACATATAGCATCATGAATTTGAGCGACTGCCTGGCGGATGTCTCTATTGGCGACAACAGTCATCTAAAGCTTCTTGGTATAATGATTTCAGTGAGTCCACAAAAATACTTTCGAGCTCTCACCTCCGTGAAAGATGCAAAATATTTATTGCTGCTCATTGCCCTATTCTAACCAAGCTGAAGTCTATCAAAGTCCATATTAGCTACATCAAGTTCCCAGTGGACATGTCCTTGCCGTGACAGACATTCACTTATACAATAAATTAGTATCATTGGAACTCCGCGATCAATCGGGCATCTGTCATCAGTTATTAAATAATCAGCAGCGGATCTGACAGATTTAAAATTCATTAAAAAAATTCTAAAACTGGAGATTTTATTTTAAAAATAATTGTATTTCAAGAAAAAATATTTCACTAAGAATAAAATTTCTCCCAGTAATATAAATTTGAAAAAAAAATATCGTCAATTTAGTTGAAAATTCGAGCTTAAAAAATTAATTTCACTACAAAAGATATAATTTTGTAAAAACTTCACTAGAAAATCCAAAATATTCAATAGTTTTATATTTTAAACATAAATTTCGGAATCGGAATTACGAGCAATTTTCTTAGACGTTCTTTAGATTCACACAAGGTTGAAGAGCTTTTTTGTTTATTAAATTTAATTAAATTTATCTTAATTATAAATGTTGGCAATTTATACTCTACTGAGTCTATTTTATTTTTCTTGCAACATGTATGAAACTAAACAATTATTGTATTTATCAGGAAAATCTTTATTTCTATACTATATATATACATTACTATAATTATTTATTTTATAATAATCGTACACGTATACAATATAGAATTCTCATATTGTATTTGATTTGTTTTGCATAAGCATACGAGGTTGAATGTTTTTAAACTGCTTAAAGTTCACTGACGATTTGGTTTAGCAACCAATGAAATGTCGCCATATGAAGAGCTAAAGCCACAACAAACAATATATTTTGCATGACATTCAACTGTGTCATTGTTATACAGAATTACCTGTTATCACAAGGATTGCCTGTGGGAATTTTACTCAATTTAAGGCGCAATTAAGTACTAATTGCTCAATTTATGAATTTAATTCTTGTTTGGTAAATTAAACTTAATGAAGGCCTTAATTACATAAATAACCTAATTGTACAATTAAGTTACATGTCTGAACACAGTATAATAATAAAATGTTTCATTCTGACTTTATATTGTTATCATACCCAACATGCCTTTTTATCGTGCCTGTACAGCCCCAGCAGAAATTTTTTTAAACAAGATAATCTTAAAAATTAAAAAAAAATAATTCGTTTCAGCTATTAATAGCATATTTTGTTATTTTTATAATTTAAATTTAATTCAAAAATATTTTAGCAGTTCTAACTAATGTATGATTAAGTTAAACACATTTGAAAAAATTTCCTTTTTTAACATGTCAACAAAAAGTTTATTAAATTTGCATATTTTATAATTCCAGAGAGTTTATTATACTCGTACATATTTCAACCACAAAAAAATAACAAGTTTTAAGTGATGTGACCAGCTTAAAGTTGTGATTTAAAAAAAAAGGTGCACAGTGGGGCAATGAATCATCAACTGAGTGTTTTCAAAGTAAACGCTCATATCACTCATACTCATAAGCTTCTAGTGAAATCTATTCGATTTCGATTCAAAGTTTTATTTTATTTCTGTTTTAGTATTTCGTTCACTTCTTGCAACCTTTTTTTGTTAATGGGAAATAGTTCACGTGAAAGACATGTGTTCGCCTTTTATTCACGACTAGCGGACCAGGCGAACTTCGCCTCGCCCCAATTTTAAGCCTTCAGACAAACTTTCTATTTTTTCATTTAAAAAGCCATTAAGAAATAATTTCAAACAAAATTTCATACAAAAACTCGATTTTCGATTTTTCCAATTTTCCGACTTTTCCGGAGGGATTTTCCAAAATTTTAAAAAACCTCCTCGAAAATATGAACAACTGACAAAAAGTTTTACAGAAATCGGCCAAGCCGTTCTCATTTTATGAATTATTGGATTTTGCCACGCCCCTCCGCCCACAGACCGAAAATAAAAAATCGGACTTCACAGTGTCACCCGCCCGAGTATTCTGAAGGTTCCCTAAAAATTTCATTAAAATCGGCCCAGCCGTTTTGGAGCCATTCCGTTACATACATACATACATACATACATACACACATCCTATTTTATATATATAGATAAGAGTGAACGTGTTTTTTTTTCAATTTATTCTTAATTAGAAAGTTATTTCCTTTTTGGCAAGGAAAATTGTTTAGCTTTTGCTTTAAATGAAAAAACATTATAGACTAAAAAATCAAAACGAAATTGAGGCAACAACCATGAAAATATTCAGCCATCCATGTTCTATAACTCAATTCGTTTTTGAAACTGAAAATGAAAAGCGAAGAATAATCGTGTGATTCAAAGTTAAATTAGAATTGAAGATTTTAAACAATAAAAAACGACAACTATTAGTAATAAAATATACATAAATATTGTACAAAAGTGCTTTTTTTCTAAAGACTATTAAATTTTGACAAGTGTTTCTGTTCATACAAGAAGTAATTTTCTTCATACTTGGATTAAAAATATGAAGTGTTTTTAAACACATATTTTTTTGCATAAATTCGTTACATTTCATGTAATTTTATTAAAATAGGCAAGAATTGAAATTTTTTCATATTTCTTCAATTGTTTATTAGAATAATAACTCTTTCGATTTACTTGCGAAAAAAATTTTAGTTTCTTCACTCGGTATTAAAACGGAATTCAGTTTAGACAATGCCAAATATAGTTTATTATAAGAGCACACAAGATTCACACACTGTCAAACACTAATCGGCAGAACTGGATTTGATAATTTTACTGAATACCCTACGAGTCCGGTCCGGTGAAATCGCTTTGAATGTGGTAAATCGCTTATAGAATAGGGCCTATTAAATGTAACTCAATAGCCAGGGGCGAATGACGTCGTTCGATATCTATCATATTGATATTTCAATACTTTTCAATAAACTTTTTTTATTTCGACCACTCAATATGTCTTAAAACAATTCAAATGATGTGAATTCGCTTTAGAGAACACCAGCTAAATATGTGAATTCGTTTTGGAAGCGAAAAATTAGCTCAACAGATTAAAAAAAAAGTAAAATACTTTCCAAGCAAGTTTTGTATCATTGTATTGCAGTCTTTGGTAAAAGTTAATTTTGCAGCCGATACTACATTAGAAGTATTGTTTACTTATATTACAAGTTGTTTTGTTTCGATTGTTTTGAGTTTAAAAGTTTTTTTTTGCACTTAATTTTACAATCGATCCCACTGTGCCCTGGAATATTTCAGCAATAGAATCAATTGTTTAGTTTCATTTACTAAATAACGCAGTTGTTGATCTCATGAAAATGTGCGACATTTGTAACTTCTTTAATTATTCTCCATTTACCTTCTTCCTTTCGTCCTCTTGCCTGTTCTCACAACCGGAATAAGCGACTCTTAGTGATGCAATTAAATTCATTGATGTGTAAATTTAAAAATTACGATAATAATGTTTTTTTTTTGTTTGTTTTTATTATTTTTTAATAAAGTGCAACAATTCGATTTCATATTGTGTCCAATTGTCTGCAAAGTGGCAAAAAAAGGCAAAGGAATAAATGATGCAAAAAACAAACCGCAGACAAAATAATAAAAAAGTACAACCAATAAAAAGGCATGAGCTGTAAATGTTAATAAAATTCAACAATTTTTTTTTAATTTTTTTGCATTATTTTATAGGCAACAATCAGAGCCAATGACACAAAAAGCGCATATTGCACACATAAACACACATTCAAACATATTCCAGTAGAATGCAGTGAGCCTATATTGGTGCAACAGTGCAACATACAGTTGTCCTGTATGCAGTAGTTTAAAGGAATCAAAGTTATATTTTACGTATTCTTAAAATAGTACCTGATAAAGATTTTTTTTATTTTTTGTTTTTTATTTATTTTTTATATATTTAAGTATGGTTCGATTTTCGTCATTCTGGTTGTCTAGTTTTTCACTATTCCGTTGTGTGAAACCGTCAGGGAAGTTATTATTTTTTTTTTGTTGTAATATTAATACCTCCCTGATGATGCCACACAAATTAGTGGAGCAATATCGCTCCTTTAATGCAGCAACATTATAAAAAAAATAAATGCTGTTAAAGTTTTTAAGTTACTAACTTCCATATTGAAACTTCTTCGTATAAATTTGGTTTAGATTCGGTCATGATTCTACATTTTTTTCTTCATACGTGTACGAGTACTCGTATAAAGAGGATATTGAAGACTACTTTTGCCACAGTCACTAAGAAATTTAGATTCTATGACACAAGACTATGATGATGTAGTAAAAGAGCGATATGGTCAGAGCGACTGGACACTTTTTACGTGGTAGAAACCTTTCTGAAACAATAGTCGAAAAATGTACGAGTGACATATAGTAAATTTGAGAATACTTTAAATATTGAAAAAATAAATCGCTGAAGACTAAAAAAAATTTGAAATATTTTGATATAAAAAATGTATTAAGGATGTTTATAATAAAAAATTTATATGAGAAAAATTAACAAAAAGAAAGAAAAAATACTATATAAATAAAATACATACAAATTTATATATTCCTTTCGTTTAAGCCAAAACGTTTTTTTTTTTTGCAGACAGATGTGGAACCCTAATTTTTTTATACACAATCCAAGACTTTTATTTTAGTTTTTAGTGAAATTGTTTGTCTTTTCGAAATATTTTTCGTTGCTTAAGGATTTCTTTCAAGAAGGACTACGGTACCAGCGTAAAATAGTATTGCCTATAGAACTTTTATAAACCCAAAAAACAACACAATGGGACTTAATACGTTTGAGCATGAAATCTTTAATACTGGTAGAGTTCTAAATGGCAAAACTAAAGTTGGAAAGAGCCAAACGATTACGAGTATGTCTAGTTATTTATTAAAACAAAAAATAAAATTGATTTGATTGTCAACAATTGGGACTCTATTGTATTTGCTACATTCTACAAGAAAAAATTTATATACAATAATTCCTGATAATTATAATTCTAATAATTAATACACCATTTAGCGTAAGGTTAAGTAAAAGCTTAATACAGAAGACAGGGAGCTGCAATGAACTCCTTTCTGAATACGAAAGTTTTATTCTATATAAGCAATATGATAGAGGATGCTAAATTAGATGAACTATTAAAAGAACTTTCAGAATCGGTACGCAAATTATGCAGTTTCGCGTAAACTGTTCATCCGAGTTCCAAGTAAAATTTATGGAACCCCCACTATAAGCATGCCCATTGAAATAAAAAAGAATTTCGATAATTATTCCACAAACTGTGAAGTTACAGGATAAAGGATGAAGTGTCTCTTCAATTTTTAGGGTCCATCTGAAATTATCCGTAGTACTATGTCCTTTCAAATAAAAATTTTTTGAAAATAGGTCCATAAATGGCGAAGTTATGTTATAATCATTATATCGGGCAGTCTCGGTTGTCTATGAAACCATAATGCAAAAAAAAATAAATTTTTTTTCAAAATCGGTTTAAATATGGGGAGGGGGTTATGCGACGACAACCAATATTTCGGGGGAAAAAATGACCCATGGGACAAACTAAAAGAAAATCCTTTAAAACAAAACAATAACTTTGTAAATTAATTCACAAATGATAAAGTTATGCGAACATAAGAAAAGTAAAAAAATACACATGAATTGAAAACCTCTTCCTCCTTTTGAAGTCGGTTATAAAAAGAAAATGAGTAAAAGAGCGCGGTAATTCCCTGTTATTCAAGAATACATATTGAACAAATCCACTTTTTGCCCAAATTACTCACGTGTTAATCGAGCAACTCCAGAACAAATTGCTTATGTGGACAAGTAGCTAGTGTACTAGACCGTAGGTCGCAGGTTCGATTCCTGCCAAAAACTCTAGGTGTTTCTGCAGACAAGCCAAGCAGCTTCGCGGTTGGTGTTTGTTGACTTTGTCAAATACTCGTAGTGTAACACAAAAGTGTTATTTATTTCAAAAACTTTCAAAATTGTTTGCAATTTATAATCAAATCTATATTGAATCAAACCGATTTGAATTTATGGGTTCAATAAACGTTAATTAATTAAACATTTCAGTTTAAGAATCTTTTTGCATATATAAACAGCAAAACTTTTGTCATTTGTGATTCATCAATTTTAATTTTTTCTACCCAAATATATCGAATAATTTGTCAAAATCAATTAACATCTCAGCTGATACTAAAAGTAATATATATTTTTAAAGTCATTGTCTTTAAAAATTAAATATAAAAAAACGTAACTGGTTTATAATAAAATCAAAATTAAAATTAAATTAAAACATTTCAGAATGTTCCACTTTCAAATGATCGTGTTATTGTATATGAATACACTTTTTGAGTGGCAAAAATTTTTTGATTTAAATAAGAATGTGGTTTAAATGAATCCATTAACAAAAAATTTTTGTGTAGCATTTCTATGATTCTTAACAAAATCATAACTATTTTCTAAAAATTAATTTCTATAAATAAATTATTGTTTTTATTTACTATCTTGAACTGTTTGGCTGTCTTATACGCTTTATTGTTTTAAATTCATTTTTAATTGTATCGTCTTGTCAAATTTTAGCACACGCCATAATTGAAATCATCAACAACCAGTTTTGCCACTCAAATTTAAATCTTTATCTTAAAAAAATTAAATAAATAAAAATTTTTTTTAAAAAGTCGCCCCCAATATCCAAATTCATAAACTGATATCACAACTTCAAAATTACCATAAAGGCAAACGAATATAAAAATTTAAAACACCAACGTCTGTCCATTCAAATTAAATGTTATCTGCAGTACAATCTTTCTTTATATACTTACGTAAATAACTTTTTTTAGTAACAAAAATGCTTTTTAATAACATATTAATAAATCCAAACATTTCTTTGTTTAAAAATATTTTATGCAAAAAAGTTTCTAAAAATATTTTAAGAAGGTCGTTAAGATTTCTCGTTACCCTGGCCCACTGTAATGGGAATAAGAAAAATATTTTATATTTCCGACTTTTTGAATTCAGCTTCAGAGGGCAGATTTTTTTTAAGAGAATTGAATTAAAAATAAAAACAGTATTTTATAAAAATTAAAGAATTATTGACAATAAATTTTCCATAAAAATATTTCATTATGTATAAGTTTTCTACATCAAATGTTTTATTAGAAAAGTTTGTTATTCAAAAATTTTATAAGATATTTATTTGTAACACAAAACTTTTGTATTAAAAATTTTATATATATAATTTTTGTAATCAAGCGTTAGGTCTTTTTTTTTTAAATAATAATTTTATTCAATATTTCGACGCCTCTTTGCGCCCAAAGAGGCGTCAAAATATTGAATAAAATTATTATTTAAAAAAAAAGACCTAACGCTTGATTACAAAAATTATATATATTAAAACAAAAAAGGTCGAAAAAATAGTGTTAATTAATTTAAAAATTTTATCATTGATAAATTTCCAAGTGGAAAATTTTTTCAAGGATTCACCAATACATTTGCAGTATTTGGCTTAATGAAATTATGTTAAAAAAATAACCTAAAAAATAAAATGAAATAAATTCCAAAGAAAATGAAATTATTTCCACACCTGATAACAATTCTGGCACAAAATAGCGGCGTCGCTACAGAGAATCAATCGAACAGATTACAAAACCCAAGCAACTATGGGTTAGTTTAAGCCCCGATATAATCCATTTCTAATTTATATTTTACTCCCAGCAGAGATTCTTTAAGGATGATTTTTTTTCAAAATCGGTCCATAAATGGAGAAATTATGCCATAATCAATATTTTGGGTGGGCAAATTGCCCGTCTGACTTTCGAAAAAAAATTATGGGACCAATCCGCAAGCAAACAAACCCTTTTAAGTAAAAAAAGTTCTGAAGAGTGTTCATAAATAATAAAATTGAACATAAAAATACATAAAAAAATTTTGAAAAATACACACGAATTGATAATTTTCTCTTTTTTGAGGCCGGTTAAAACTGAAGTAAAACCCATGCCCTACCGAAGGCTAGCAAAGCAGAAATGTTTTAGAAAGCGAAATCCAAATTTTTTTTATTAAAAAAAATTCTTCTATTTTACTTTCAATATTTTCTTAAAATGAAATATTTAGTCCAACAAAATGAAGTCATTCCTGGAAAAAAAATAAATTCCAACAAATCGGAGTCCAAAAATTTATAAAAATTTTGGGCGTTACTGCATGCAGCCATGTCTGAGTTTTCTATAGAAAATCATTGTCGAAAAATTAATGGTTTGTTGTTGGTTTAGCTGTAAATAGGCCTGAATTTCAGTTCCACTAGCCAATTTATCAGTACAACACTTTAACCAAATCATGTTTGAAAAGTATTCAAATTCTTTCATTAGAGACTTCCGAAATTAGAAAGTTTATAGCAGCCATATTGACAAAATAGATCTGTCGAATTGGCTGTTTGGCCAAAACAACACAGACGAATATTGTGCTCAACAACACGTGTAACTGATAAAATTGTTTTATCAAAACAGATGTTCTCACCGGAAAACGTTGCGCACGCTTCACCCATTTTATGGTCGCCATAATCGTCCTACCGAGAAGACTATTCGTTGTGTGGTAGATAAATTTAAGTCCACTGGTTCAGTAAACAATGAACCAACATCCGCAGGACGATGAATCGTAAGATCCGCCAAAAGCATCGCCGCCGTCCATTAGAGTATGCAGAAATTTCCGAGGCAGTCAATTCCATGTTGCTCATGGATACATTTTCTAAAAAAATTGAGCAGATTTTTTAGGAAAACTTTGCTCATGAATAAATTTTCTGCGGAAAATTTCGTCATCGCAAAAATTTCTATCACCGATATATCATAGAAAAAATTTTGGTATTAATATTTTTTATTTTTTTTTTTATTTTTTTTTTTTTTTTTTTTTTGTTGATAAATTTTCTACAGAAAATTTTACCATAAAATGTAAATGATAAATTTGCTATCGGAAATTGTATACATAAATATTTGTTCCTTTTAACTCCTACCAGAAGCATAGGGCCGTATGGAAATTTTGTAATTGATAAATTTTCTATAAAAAAATTTTGTAATTCATAAATTTTGTACAAAAATTATTTGTCATTGATACATTTTTCATAGAAAATGTTTGTCACCCATATGTGGAAAATTTTGTTATTGATAAATTTTTCACTAAAAATCTGTTCGCCAGCTTAATCTTTTTATTGATAAATTTTCGATATGAAAGTTGTATCGTCGATAATTCCCCACACAACTTTTTAATAAAAATTTTCTCATGGAGAAAAATTTTGCCGTTCATAAATTTTCTATAAATTTCTAATGGAAATTTTCTATAGAACAATTTGACTTGGATAAGTTTGCTAGGAAATATATTTGTGATTTATTACTTTGTGATGTTACTTTTTTACTTTGTAAATTTATCCCAGATGATCTAGTTGTTGGCAGATTTCACATAGAAGAAATTTTAGCAACCGATATATAAATATTGATTTTAATTTGGGCTAAAAAAATTTGTTTAGATATTGGAAATTCCAATGACGTTTTATCTTTATTAAATTCCTTTTTTAAAGTGCAACATTTGTTTGTGAAAGGGCATAATATGTTACACTTTTTTCATCATGGATGTTTAAAATGTATACTGTAGGGTTAAAATGTATTTTTAATCAAAAATTCCCCTAAAAAAATCAAAATGATTGTAATAAATTTCTTGATGGCAAATTTTTCAAGTCTGTATTTGAAATTCATGTTGTTGTTGTTGTTATTAATATTATCGTTTCGTTTTTTGTGTTCAAAAGTTTATTAAAAACAAAATGAAATTTGAGTTTTTTTTTTAACACAACATGGTTTTGTTATTGTTGTTATATAAATATTTATCTGGACATTCAATGACACTAACGATGTTTATCTCGTATAATTTTTTTTCCAGCCTGTAACTTTTTGGCGCATTAGAATAATAATTTATTTTGTTAAAAATTCATGTTTTCGCTTATACTTTGTTGAATCTGTTACAAAATCTTTTTTAATTTTTAACTTTAAAAAGTGATAACAAAAACAAAATGTATTTGAATATTTGTTGCCATTTTGGTTTTTCTGTTTTTTTTTTTTATCTAAATGTTTCCCAAAACATTGTTGCAGTTTGATTACATTTCCGCTTCGTTCGCATGTCACTGAAAGTGTTTTTTAGTTAATAGTAGATGTATATCTAATTATGATAAGAAACAAATTAAAATATAAACATGAGGGATAATTTACTTTTGTAATTAGAACTAAAACTTTTTAGAAATCTGCGCGTGGATTTTATATCTTATTTAAGTATTATAAGGGGGTTTCCACTAGGGACTTCAGAACTTTCACAGTTGGCCGGAAACAGGGAAAGAAATTAAAGAAAATTTTAAACATTTTCTTATAAAACTTGATAATTAATTGTAAAATTCTACTAACGAAGCCACACAGACGAGTAGAAAAAGTCACAAAACATTCCAATTACAATTGGTACTACAACCACATTTGACATTGAGTTTGTACACATATTGTACGAAAAAATTCTCATATTCAGATTAAAATGTAATATGTTTTTCTAACCCTGTGGCGAGCATCTCTCATTTGAGAGAGTTTCAATGATATGAGAGTAGCGATGATATATGTTTGAAGTAAATTACTGAAAGCAACACATTTTATAGGGAGTTGTAATAAATTTTATTTTTTACTTTTTATTTTAAAGGAAAACATGTCAAAATTACACATAGTTCGTTCCCATTTCTCTTACTGTCGTTTGTCGCCCGTGGTTCCATTTGTAACCGTTTGTAATACAGGGTCTATCCATTAAAACTTAATTGCTTCATACGATAGAAATCAAATGATATAATCACTTGCAACTAATGATGAAAAATAAATTTAAAATATTATCGTTTTCTTAGAAAGAAAAAAAGAAGCAAATGAATAAAAGCGATAAAAAACGCAAACGCCCACAATTAAAATAAATTAAAAATATATGTATTTAAAAAACAACAACTAAAGTTAAATAAAATTTTGTAAATTGCGATAAAAATACGTATAAAATAAAACAAAATTATTTGTGTTGTTGTTTTTGTAAATTTTTATTGCAGAAGGTTGTTTGTTGTTCATTGTTGTTCTGATAATAATTTTTATGGCCTGTAGAAAGTGTTCGCCGCACACAGTTACACTTAAACCTAAAAGCAAGAAAATAATTTATTTTTTTTTTCTTACGTACACATACATATTTAGTCCCACTTCTTGGTGTTTGTGCAAATAACAGAAACAAAGATAACGAACGATTTCATTTTGAAAGTCAGTAAATAATGAAAATAAATGCAAACATTTCTTAACGCCAACAAACACACAAAATGGCGTATACTAGGGCTGGTTAATTGTTTGTCGCTCAGTTGGCAGGCGTAAGGGAAAGAAGCCTAAAGAAATTCTATGTACTCGTACAAGCTATGTGCCACCGATTGTTTGTCCTCCTCCAAAATAAATATTTTGCGAGAAAGTAGATTTTAAAATGAACATGAAAGTTAATCAAAGAACTACGCTGTGAACTGAACTAAGCGACAGTCGTATCTATTGGATCAAGGATAAATAAAAATAAGAATAAAAAAATAATGTGAACTACTCTTCTGCCACTAAAAATTTAAGCAGCAACTATATTAAACGTTCTTACAAAATTAAGCAGCTGCTTTTTTCCAATTTTATTGGACTGACAGGTATAAACATCCTATTCACCATGCGCTTCTTATGCATCTTATAAAGCTCAACTAATGTTCCTCATTTCAGACCAATAAGTCCAAAAATTAGCATTAACAGCCCATTGGCGGTTGCTATGGAACTCAACCACTGCAATTAATTGCATCAGTCATGTTGTCCACTTTTTTCCTTCCCTATGAAGTGGAAGCCATTCTTTATACATGGCATTTTCATTAATTCCTAAATACCAATTAAAAATTTTAATTACCATTCTTCTACAAACCTGTGAAAATTACCTTTTAAAAAAGTGCCATTAAAAAAGTATCATTAAAAAAGTACCTTTTAAAAAAGTATATTTTAAAAAATTACCTTTTAAAAAATATCTTTTAAAAAAGTACACTTTAAAAAACTCGTTTTAAAAAAGTACTTTTTAAAGAAGTACCTTTTTAAAAAATACATTTCAAAGAAGTACCTTTTGAAAAAGAATCTTTTAAAAAAGTAGCTTTTAAAAAAGCGCCGTTCAAAAAAGTAACTTAAAAAGTAACATTAAAAAAATTCCTTTTAAAAAATTACCTTTTTAAAAAAGTACCTTTTGTAAAAGTAATTTTTAAAAAGGTACCTGGCAAGTAAGTGTATTTGAAACAGTCCCCTTTGAAAAATTTTCTTTTCGAAAAATTTCTTCTATATACATACATATCGTACTCTTATCGCCATAACCAACATAATTTTCGATTTTCCTTTTTTCAATCGTTCACCATCATTAAAATTAATTCTGAAATTTTTTTAACAATTTAAAAAATTTTGTTAAAAGGCGGTTAATCCTTATCCTGTACAATTATGCGTTTGTCACTAACGTTTCTTTTCGCAGTTAAGGCTCAATATATTTATGTGTTTACCATTTGAAGAGAGGACCTTTTACGAAATCTATTTTTGAAAAAATATCTTTCAGAAAACCACTTTTGCCTCTTGAAGAAATTCCCGATGTTACAAAATTAATGTGAGAGCAAATCCTTTTAAAATTTTGTATTGTAAGAATTTTTTTTAAACAGTTGAAACAGTAAATTGTTGAAAAAGATTATTTTAGAAGCCTACTTTTAGGAAACTGCATTTTTTGCAATAACAAAAAAATGCAGAAGTTCAATGCTTTTTAAAAAGTTGTTTAAAAGTCGTAGATGCGAAAGGTTTCTAATCAAATTAATTAATATTCAAAATCTGTTAGCTGCCGACCCTCGAATAAATGAGTTCCTAGGATGAGCCACTGAAAGGCAAATGAAAAACTGCAAAAGGATTATGCAGCTAAACGGGAGAGAAGAAAGATGTACTCGTACATGTTAAAAATTTACAGAAATATCGCGTGTTTTACCAATTTCAAGATTGTTTCAAGAGGATAAACATTTTTTCAGGTGCCACTCTATTCATATGGAAATTTTTGCTTTTTGTTGCTGCTGATGCTGATGGTGGTGCTGCTGCTATGCCCGTTGCAGTTGTTCTTGTCTATTTCACAATTTTAAACATGGAATATATGGAGTAGTTATAGGTTGTTGTAAATACTCGTATAGTAAAATAAAACTTTATCTGTTCTAGAAAATAAAATATTTGGCGCGAAACGTGTTCTTGTGACTTTTTTTTTTTGTTTGCTTCTATTTTTTTTTTTGTTGTTGCTGTGCTCTTATACTGTTGGTAAAATCTATTTTTGTTTAACTTTTTTTAAGGTTCTTAAGCACGTTTCATTTTATTTTGTTGCTGAATTAAAGGAAAAGAGTTAAAGAAAAAACCTTAAGTCGTTATCACCAGCCATTTCAAACGACCAATCGTGCTAAGAACATAATAAAATTACCAATACAAGGAATAAAAAAATATATAATCAGTGGATTTCTTTAATATACATACATATGTAGACACAAACACACTAACATTTTTGCGTTTACATAGAATAAACTCATAAGCAAATCTGTTTAGCTTTTTATTTCTATTTCCAAAGTCTTTTGCAATTGAGAACAACTGTCATTGATACAAATACGCCAATACTGAAACGACGATTGTTTAGAAAAAGCAGTAGAATTCGAATAAGGACTATGAAATTTCTCGCCACAAATAATTCATTGAAATAATAAGAACTCCATCATTTTGTCTTCCAATAGGGGATTCGGAACTTTGACAATGGATAGACATATTGTTGAAGCTACAGGGTGAATTTATTAAATCACCAGGGACAGATACTTGTATAGGGTTCAACCACAGGTGAAGATGATAAAATTATTTTGTCAAAATGGGTATTCCATTCGGGCAACATTCTGCACGCGTCACTAATTTTATGGTCACAGTAATCGTCCACCATTTCCCTATGAATGAATACGTCAAAAAACCAAAATTTTTGAATTTGCGACGATACCAATCCACATGAGGTCTAAGAGCGTCCAATGCATTCTGAAAACGTCACTGTTTGGTGTGGATTTCACACTGGCAGCTTAATCGGTCTATATTTCTCTAAGAGCGACGTTGGCCAGGCCATCACGCGTCAACGACGAGTCTGAATTCGATGATATACACACCAATAATATAGTATGTCTTTTCAACAGGAAGGTCCTACTCAGTAATTGCCACATTGGACATTCTGCACGAGTGATTTGAGGGCATGGCCATTTCATGTGATGTGAACTGGCCACGAGATCGTGTGATTTGAGCTCGTTAGACTTTTTAAGACACAAGCTAACAGCGGCTCTCAAAGCCAACATAGTCCATTCGATTGTTATGAGTCATGGAAAATTTGACATTTCAGATTCGCGCCACATAGCGAAGCCGTGGCGGATATTTGCACGATGTTATATTCCATACATAATGGCATCGATAGGATTTTTAAATTAATTAAAAAATTTGGTTTATTTTAATTTAAAGATAGAAAGGCCTTAATGAAGGACTTTATAGTAGATATTGACAGTAGTTTCTAATTCTTTGTCATCGAGATTGTTAATCTTTTTAATAGCTGGAGCTGTTGGTACATTTTGAATGTTGTTGCGGTAGATGCAACTGTGTAAAAAGATCATGAAGAGGATTATAACGAAGATCAATGATGAAGGTCAAGATGTGTCAGATTTTGGTAATGACGTTAATATACGGCTTTTCTGATTCTGTGATATAAATCGTCCAATATTAACGGGCTTTGAGTCGTCTAATGCTTCAATCCCACAATATTTTGCATTGGGAAAGATGAAACTGTTTGGTATAAGATAAAACCCTACAATATGTCACCAATTGCCAGGTGTAGTATCAAAATATGCATACATGGGTCTAGAAGATCCAGCTCGAAGTACATATAACAAATTTTCACCCCGGTGACTCCAGCTTAAAAATATTGATTTGGTACAAAATAAGAGATTTATATTTTTTAATATTGGAATGTTAATAACTTAAATTATTTCTTAAATAAATATTTTGTGGCAAATAGAGGATTTTTTACAAAATTACTCAAAGCTTATATTTCTGAAAATTTTTTAGAAAGGAACAAATAGATTTGGTTGCCATTCTTTCGTTTATGAGCTTAAATCAAGTCAGTAATATTTTTATTAGAACTATTTCGCCTCTTAAGTACAAAAAAAATAAATAAAAATCCTCTGATAATGATGAGAAAGATGAATATTTTATTATAATCTAAACAAAAAACAACGATGATGAACAACTGGAGTTCTTTTCATAATTCAAGCAACCAAATGCTCCTCCTATAACACCATCACATCTTCCTCAGCTGCTGCTCCTCGAAACAAAAAATTAAACCTTCATTATTATTAGTTGGCTTGTGTGTCTTAAACTGATCATAACACATTATTGTTATTAAATTTGCTGTTGCTGTTGTTGTCTTTAGACTTTAAGCTTTAGTTTTAGTTCGTTTTGTGTTTTCTTTCATTCTGACCAAAACTGATTGATATTGACATCATCTTTATTTAACTCAACGAACCGTGAAAGTGTTATAATGCAACCGCACATTAAACGCCAAAATGAGATCTTTCAAAGCAGCAGACATACCCAACTGTTCATGAGTTCGCTGTAGTATGATCGAAGTCGATCTGTTTGATGATGGGGCTCATCGTCATCGTCATCATCATCATAATTTTCATGTTCGGTTTGTTTAAGACTTTGTAAATGTTTGCTTTCATTTTTCCTGGTAGTTTGATATTTTTTTATATTAAAAATAAATGTTGCAAGTATGTAAGAAGATCAGTGATTAGAAAGCGAATGAAAAAAACATCTGCAAAAGAAGTAAAACTTATTGCACTTATCCCTCGATTAGCGGGATACTTTTCATACGCAGTTTTACTCGTTATTCAAAATAGGAACTCGTATATACAGTTGAGTTCGGTTTAAACGAAATCAGAGATCCCCGGCAATTTATCTTGTTATATACTACACTAAATATTTTCCCCATTCAGTATATAAAATGAAATATACTTATTTAAATAACGCCCCTTTGTTGCAACATAGTCATATCTCGAAGAAAGTTCGGACTTGGGTTCCATATCAACCCTTTTTTGGTAAAACTTTGGTTTAACTTTAGATATTATTCGGATTTTTTTTCTTCTTTTCTTTTTCCTCAGTAGGAAATTTCGAATATGGCTGTCTTACATTAGAAGAGCGATACATCTATTCACAAAATTTCATTTATTTGCACCATTTTCTTAAATCTCTGTCAAAGAATTATTTTAATTTTTTCGAAATTTAGAGCGGAATCTTTTCGTTTTGAAATTCGTTACAAGCCTAATAATAAGAAGTTAATCATTATGAAAGAAAATTCGCTTTAAACCAGTGTAGTTTTCTTTGTCAAATAAAAAACAGATTCCTGTTTCTTTAATTTCAGCATAAGCGATTTTTCATACATAAACCAGGGATAGGTGTGAGCATTGTATATAAAATCATATAAGCAGGCATACTTTGTCTGGCTACAGCTCGTGGAACGAAAAATTAAAAAAAAATAATATTAAAAAAAGCATTCATATTTTTGGTGTAATTTTTACTAAACATTTATAAAAGAACACAGAAATACTATAAAATAATTTTATAATGCATATTCATTCATTTCATCGAAACTAGAAAAAATAAAAATATTATTCATCTTCCGAGCCATCCTTGGAACGTTCCGTTTATATCAAGCTCGATTGGAGATGAATTTTCGAATTAATTAATTTAACAGCGCTATTGTTATCGAATTTAAGGCATTCGCGGAGGGTTTTTAAAATTAATCGAATGTACAAAATCAATTTTTTAAACATATTTCAAAATTTTGCGACAGCAATGTCTCTCAAATGGATCTTAATGAAATTCGCCGTTGATTCTTTTAAGTTTAAAGAGCGATTAGATTTTGGGTACGATCGAAGCGGAAGTTTAAAATGTATTTCAAAAATAAGTTTTTCGAGTTAAGAGTTTGTAAATTATTATTATTATTATTATTTTTTTTTATTTTTTTTTTTTTTTTTTTGTATTAAGGAAGGAAAATGGCAGGAGCTATTTACACCAGCAGACTGTTTTCAAAGGTCGCTATAAGAGCAATCTTTTTGACATCCCTTTCATAATATACAACGTAACATCATGGACTTTAGTGACCACATTTGCTTAAGAAGGAGGGACTCCTTTGCTCTCAGAATAATAGAACCATGGAAATAAAATTTTAGTCATGCGCTGGCTGGGCTGGAGCCTTTAATATCTATATTTATATTTTATATTTATTCCGAGTTTATGAAATCTGTGGCAATAAGGGATAAAATTGAGCTTTTATCCCTTATCGACTTGAGCTCAAAACGAATTAATAGTACCATTGTGATTTGCCACTTTAAAAATACCACCAGCACAAGTACATTCATTTCGCCCACGTTGTACAACTTCATTAGGATATACAATTTCATTCGAAACAATAAGAAATTATGCATGAAAGTTTGATAAATGTGAAATAAATGATTCCCAATATAAGCAGCAGCAAAACGTTTATAATAGTCCGCGTTAAAAAGCAACTTAGTTTTTTAAAATCAATTTCAACAATTTAAAATGCTCTCCCGTAAAACTACAAAGCCGGTCTCAAGCACTTTTTCTTATTGCCATAAAAATATTGCAAAGAAAATATTAAAAGGGAACGGCGGTTATTTGAACGATTTAGTACCCACAGACAGTGGCATATTTGAAGCTTTCAAGAAATAAAAGAATTTCATTACGGGTCTTGTCTTATGGGAAGTCTTTTCAAAAAATCAGAGGTAAATAGTTTATATTTTAAAGACACGCGTGTTGTTAAATATGTGACCAGCGCGACTGTGTATAGGACAGATGTCAAGGAGAGATTGATATTAGACCTTATCGTTAATAAAATTTCACGTAGAATATTTTTCTTTCTGTTAAAATTTGCAAGGACAATTTTGTGTTGTTGTTGAGTTTGTTCGCCATTTTTAGTCCATGCAAAATAATTCACATGAAAAATATGTCCATATTTTATTCACGATAAGGACGATTATTTTGGGTTTGTTTTCTTTAATGAGCGCTTGCTGAAAGTAATAAGAATAAAAATTTATAATAATTTTTCATTTTGTTACCCTAATTACGCCGGCAGGTGTATACGAATGATAACGAAGTGTCAAAATTTGCAAACAAAACTTTTACTCAGCAGCTTAATGTCCTTACAGTCATCATGCCACATTTTTTTTTCAATATGAACTCTAATGCTTTGATTTATTATCAATGCCCTTTAATCCCATTTTAATTACAAACAACTCAATTTATTTATGCAAAATGAATTAAATTCATATTTTTCTGTCGTACTTGAACTGTTGCAAGTGCATTTTTTTCATTCGCAAAAAATATTGGATTTTTGTATTTAAAAAAGAAACAATTCCAAGCCTTTTATAATATTTAATATAGTATATAAATGTGTTTTATAGCACAAGAAACAACGGAATACAAGTTGATACGAGTAATTTTTTGTGAAATAATGAAATCGTTTATTAAAAATCGTGATTAATTCACACCCCAACAAGAAAGAAAAAAATTAAAAAAAATCTTATAAGACTATTATGTTCAATACAGCTTAAAAATTATAAAAAAATATTAAGGAAAAAATTAAACACTTATAAATATTGTGTTAAAATAATTATACCTTGAGCTAAAACAAAATCTAACCAAGCAACACCTTTTTCAAACAGTTAAAAGTTTAGTAGAATAAAACGAAAAATAAAAATATCCGTTTCGACACTCTTAGAGAAACAACTTTGATAATGCAACAAACAAAAAATTAACCAATAAAATTAAAAAAAGAAAAAATGGTGAAAATTTGTTAAACCACATAATTTTTAAAAACACACCAACACCTTTAATCACCTTATGAAAATACAATTATATTCATGTTGAACGAAATAAAATAAATCTAACAGATACAAATGCCTGGTACTGACAACAACAAAAAAAAAACACAAAAAACTAATTGGTAGTACAATTATTTTTGAACATGAAACCTTAAAAAAGAAGCTACAAATAACATTGCAATAGTGGCAACCCAAGATGCAACATCATTTTCCTTGAAGAAGGCAAAACTAAAAAAATAAAAATAAAAATGGTAAAGAAACCGTTAAATTGCAGTGATGTTGATATTGTATTTAGAAAATAACAGAAGTAACTATTTGCAACACTCGATTTCTAAGCACTTTTTCGAAGGTATTATAATCGACACTCATGAAAATAATGTTGGTAGAAGAAAAGTCTTCGTAAAAGAGATCTTTAATTTAAAAAGTTTCTTTCCATGCCATTTGTAATTTTTAAGAATTGTTAATTTTATTATAATAATAATAATAATAATGATTATTTTTATTATAATTATTATTATATTCTAGAAGAAGTCCAACGCACAGCGACACTCAGGATCGCTTCAGCCTACCGCACATTATCGGGCGCGGCGGTTTTCGTGATAAGCGGAGAGATTCCGGTTGATCCCCCTGGTGCGCGAACGAAAGAGACATGGGACTCTAGGGGGGCGGAAACTAGTATTAGTGCTGCAGAGCGGAGATCTGCAACCATCCAGCGATGAGAAAACAGACGGAACGCAGAAACGTCCGGTAGATGGACGGCTAGGCTCATTCCTACTATAGAAAATTGGACCCAAAGAAAATTTGGGGAGAATAACTACTTCCTGACCCACTTTCTTTTAGGTCATGGGTACTTTCGGAAGTATATACACCGTATGCGATGCAACAAACGACGATGCACAACACACTGCATCAGATGGAATACCGAGAGGAGCGCATTAAGAGGGCAGATTGGCGATTTCACCCCTGACAACATAGTTGACAGAACGCTCGAATGCGAAAACATATGGAACGCTGTGGGTAACTATTGTAAATCGAGTATGTTTTAAGAAGAAAAGAGACCTCGATACCCGAAGTAATGAAGAAAACAGAGAAGGCATCCCACCAGAAACGGAGAAAGGAGTGTATTAGTGGATAGAGCACACAACGCAGTTGACAACGGTCACTGTAAGTGCGAAGGCATTTACAACCCTACCTCACCCGTCAAAAAAAATATTATTATTATTATTATTATTATTATTATTATTATTATTATTATTATTATTTAAAATCGCGAACTGCGAATCTATTTTGGTTCGTCTGCATAAACTTCCAGTGTCCTTGGCGAGTAACAAACCTGCGTCTCTTAGTCTAGTAGACTTACTGTCGCTGCTGCAAACAATTGCAGTGGGGTCGATGTTGTAATAAAATTAAAGAATAAATTCGCCTTCAATCACAGGGAGTTTGTGTTGCAATTTCATCATTTTTCAGCCACGCAATTTAAAAAAACACACAAATGGGAAAAATAAAATTTTGGACAAAAAACAAATATTTTTTATTGTATATAATTGATAATTGAAATTGACGAACTAAATTTGTAGCAAGATGGCAAAAGAAATAGAAAAAAATCCACTTTTATAATCAAATTTATTGCGCTTATACTAACAAAATCTGTTAAGCCGCAAAATTATTTATTATTATTTAATTGAATGTTCATAAAATTCTTGTTCATCAATCAACCTAAAAATGAAAAATAAAGATAAAAATAATTCTAAAAATTTCTAGTTACTGTGGCTTTAAATTGGTCAGCGGATTTGGTCTGTATACATTTATCAATTACATACTTTTTAATACTGAGAAACACATTGAAGAATTTCCGCCACAAATAAAAATGGAGAATATAAGCATATTGGAGACTAGTCCCCTTAGATATTTTTCCTATCTTATGAAATTTTAAGAAAATTACATAATTTTTTTCTACGTTACAAGATTGTAGCCCCGCCAAAAAAAATCTCAGGGTTTGTAGAGGCCCAAAAAGAGAATCACCTCAACCGTGACATTGCCGCCGTATCCACAATATTGAAATTAATTTTAAGGAACTATTAAATACCAGCTGTTGCAAAAGTAATGTCATAATTGGAATTGGCTGCCATTTTAGCAGATGACGCCAAATGACATTTCTGATGTTGTCAACAAGCCATGGAGCCATACACACCCCAAGAACGTGAAATCATTGTTGCTGCTTATTTGACAAATTTTCAGTCTGTTGTTTTAACGCAGCGTAAATTTCGTCGTCGTGATCCATGTGCTCAAACAATTAAGTGTTTAGCTCAGCGTTTCTGAATCCACATGAAAAGCCATTGCATTCCCTTAAAATGCTTTTGCAGTGAAAGAATTAATGACCGTTACTATATTTTTGAGTCTCGATAATTTTGGTCTCAACAGGATGGATTTAATTTCCAGGAGATCCGAACTGGCCATCCTGATCAGCAAATCTAACAGCATCTGACTTCTTCCTTTGGGGTTTTTGAAATCTTGAGTTTCCCACAACAAGCCAATAACCTTGCAAATTTTGAAAGCTATTCGTGACACTGAAGAAGAAATCACCAATTTGGAGCCAAATCTTTTGCGAGCAATAATTTAAAATACCGTAAAAGCAGCACAAGTCTGCATCAGCTGGGGATGTGACCATTTAAACGATATAGTTTCATCCAATTAATTTTAGAATTTTAAATAAATTTATTTAAAAAATAAATTTTAAATAAATTTATAACAATATCACAGCCAGTTCAAATAAATATAAGGTTTGCCTAAATTTAAGTTTTTACTAACATTTTCTCTTGAGTGTAAAAAACCTCTCCTTTTAAACCACAAAAAAGAAGAAATAATAATGATTGCAATCATCATCTTTTTATATTTTGGTGGGGTTTTTCCTTCTTTATTTTAATTTTTTTTACTTTTTTTGTTTTAGATGTCGAAGTCATTGTCAGCATTAAATTAGAAGAAAAAAATCGTAAAAAAAATTTACACGAAAATATTTATCATTCATCACTTGAATTTTTTCATGTTTGACAAAGAGAGTGCAAAACAATTGGAAACAGTAAGTCACAAAAACAAATCACTACAAATAATATTAGCAACAATAATAACAATAAATTCAAACATTTTCAACAAATAATATTTGAACGACAACAACAACAACAACAGGAATCAAAACAAACGCCATCATCATCGTTAGCATCCGGAAAACAGGACTGAATGCGGAAAACAAATTGAAAAAAAAAATCGTTCATGCAAAAGTTTGACTATGAAAAGAAGATTAAGGCAAGTGGAGCCGAAATATTTTATTGATTTAGGCCGAAACAGATTTTATACTAAGCAATGTGAGATCTTTTGAAGGAAGTCTAACTTTTTGAGGATTTAATTTGGTTAATACACAAGTTGACAGGATATTAGATCCCATTCTTATTTAATATATAAGACATTATAAATCATTATATCGGCGTTACTACTTAGCAAGTATCTACTCTAAACTTTGGAGTCCACAAAATTTAAAAGTCTACTTTTTGAATAAAGACCTTTTAAAATTATTTTTTTTTATATTTAAAAAGCAATTCGCACATCATAAATCAGAAATCGTGTCTAATGTTTATTACAATGTAACATCTACAAAAGCCATGATGAGAATGATGTGGCTGACGTTGCATCAATTGCAATTGTAACAATATGGAAGTCATCATTGAAAGTACACGTATTTTAGATGCTTGAATCGTTTGCTTGGAAACATCATCAATGAGAAGGATATGGAGAACAATATTGTCGTCATCAAATTTTAATAGCACCCAAAAAATGTTGGAGATTGCCGTCGCTATTAGTTTTTAATACCAGTGTGAAGAGTTTTAGTTCGAAGATTCGAGAAAATGGGGATGGTCTTCCTTTTAATAGTGATTTTATTCTTCTTGGCCAGAGAAAGGGTTGGAGCATTAGACTGTTGAAGTGTTGCTAATAGTGAAACTTATAAGTATGTAAAAATAAGAAATAAAGACTTTAAACAACACGACTCTCATCAGTTGTCAGTGCATTCACTTACAATTACTGTTTGATGTAGATTTTACGACGGCGGCATCTTTGTCCTGTACTTCTTCAAAAACAATGGATGTAAGACGCCTATAGTCAACAACGAGCACTACGCATTAATTCTAATCAAATTCTTATGGTCCAAGTCGATTCATATGGAACCAGAGGACATGCAGTTGCAGCAATACATTGATGCATTAAATGAACGATTGAAGCATATGCAGTTTAACCTGATACATTAAATGAATGATTTGAGGATATGTAGTTCGATATTTTCCAAAGTCGCAGGCATATGTGAATGGTGAAGTATTTTCGAGTTGATTTCGAACTATAGTTTTAACCGATCAAAATATTTCTTTTAATATATAATTTGACGTCGTAGTCAAAGAGAGGAATATTTCGCTCGGGCATCTCTCATCTTAATTTGAATTCATTTAAATTTTTGTTCGAACAATTTTAAACAGAGTTTCAACATCATGCGAATATGAGGAAAGTTTTTTCTTACTTCTTAGTTAAACTTAGTTTAAATCAACTGAAATATAAAAGTAAAACTCACGAGTTGTTTTTAAGTAAACGTTTGAAATCTGACAATTGTGTAACTAATATTTTCCGATGCGAAGATGTAGAATATTAGGCTGACTATGCCTTTTTGGACAATTTTGATTGAGTTGTTGTCATTTTCTATATTTTGTACCCTTCTGGGTCAAGCTACTCTTAACCGAGGCTTCATAGCCAATAAAATATGAATATATAACATACCATGTACCCGTACTTAACTGAAAAACGTTCGAATATCCGAACGACTACTCCCGCGTTAGTACAACTTAGTATATGTTTATTAAAAATAATATTAAAAAAATAAGTAATCAACGTTTACAAATTAGTTGTATCAAAAAGTACACAAAGTCTTCGCTTAAAAATTGCCAAGGACATAGCGAAAAAGCGTAAGTTTTTTAACGAAAAATTTCATAAGCGTGTTGCATGTGCAATACATGATTGCTCATATACTAAAATACGAGGTATACATATTTGAAGATTTCTGACAGATCTATTCAAAAGATATATCTGCATAATATGCAGAGGCTTTTGACATTGATAAAGTAACAAGAGAAACTTTAAATACTTCCCAAAAGAAGCACTAAAAAAGTTGTTCAAGTATTGGAAAACATGTAACTTTACCATTCTTCCATAGACAAATGTAACAATTCGCTGAGCGATATACTTAAATTTTCTTCTATTATTTAGATCGCAGACCAATTAAACGCAATAGTTCACTTGAACACACAAACAATGCATGTGCAACAAATTTTCTAACGTTTAAGGATGAAAATAGGTTTAAGTGATACCAGGTACTGACGTTACGAGTATCATTGTGAGGTCCAAAAGATAATCATCATCATAATCAATTATTCTACAAGGCAAAAAGTTTACAATGTCAACCATCACAAATAATCAGCTCCAAATTAAAGCGATGTCATCGTTCGTATCTAAAAACCTAAAGTCCTCGATTTTATTCATATTAACCTTAAAATATTTGAGATAGTTTTGCGAAAAAGCTAATGAAAGGAACCCATATAATGGCAGTATGTTAATGATCCAAGTAGAAAAGAGAATAGTTTGGTAGTTCCACTACTTTTTCAATCAATGAAATTTTATTGGGCAAAAAACGTTATATTTTTCAACATAGTCCCCTTTAAGCTCCATACATTTAGTTTAGTGTCTTTCAAAATTTTTTATTCCCTCTAAATCATAAGATTTATCAAGGTAATCAGGATAGCCGTTCGTTTAAATGATGACCTCTTGATTTGGCTAAATTTTCTTATCACTCAGCCATTTTTTTTAAATTTGAAAACAGGAAATGGTAGCAGCGGGGGAGTGGTCACACTCCGCTTATGCCGGTCCCAAGCCCGGATGAGAAAGGAGGAGGGAACGTCACAGCGGATTGAAAATGGAACTTCCCATGCACTCAACATCGTGCAAGTTTCTGCGAGGGTTCATCCTCGGGAATTTAAATTGGGAGCAGTCCTCCCAACCAGGATAGGGGACAGTATGCTAAGCAGTTTGCCCTTACTTCTCCGAATTCAAAACAATTAAACAAAACCTCTATTTCGAGTTGCAGTCTGGCACTTGTAACAAAAAAGTTCTTAGTAGTCGCATTTATTTCACTAATTCGAAATAAATGTCCCCTAAATTAACATAAAAATTAAGCCGATTGTTATAAATTTAATATTTAGCACAATTTTCTAATTTTGAAGGAAGTTCATGAAAATAAATTTTTCTACCCGACCCTCGTTAAAATTTTATCATTTTGTAACATTCGAACACTACAAAAAAGGAAATAATAATACAAAAATACTTTCAATCTGATTATAATCATTTGGTTATGAATCACTACAATAAATAAAAGTCCGATTTTTCAAAAATTTTTTCATATTCCCATTTGCCCAAAAACCTTTCAATTTATAGTTCATTATTTTGATTACGAATCCCACCTCGTCATAAATAAATTCTCCCCCAAACTAAAAAACAAAAACTTTTACTAAGTAAAAGAAATCGAAGATCTTTACACTGAAAAAAAGTAGTTGCGAATCGAAAGCCTAAATTACTCAATAAGGAATCATTGTAATTAAATTACAAGGATTAAATGAATACTTTTTTATACTTATTTTTTATTTCTGAGTTACAGGACATAAAATAATTTGTTTTCTTAAGTTTAGTATTTAAGAAATTAATTTCTTAAATAACCCTGATTTTTTGCAGCTTTTCAGTGTAATTCTTACAACAAATAATATGCAACAGTGTCAAAAAGTGCAACAAAACCATATTTATACACCCAACTATAGTTTAGGCAGACAAAACGTTTGTTTTTTAACACCCAAGAAAACATTAAAAAAATCTGCAAGTTAAAGTGAATTAAAGGAGTTGGATGATTCGAAATGACTACGAACTAAATTGAATTACTAAAAAATATAGACATTTTCTTTTCTGAAAAAAGTGTAACACTTTGTTAATCAATTTATATAAAAAACCCTATTTAGCGCTTTAATTTGAAAATTTTAATTTCCTTACAGAATTGCATGATCTCTTCCAAAAATCTTGCACTTATTAAAAACACTATATAATCCTTTTTCTATTCTTTAAAAGGGCAAACAATTTTACATAAAAAAAATTTCGCCTCCTCTGCATAACTTGTGTTCTATTCTAAAAAGAAGAAGTAGTGCAAAGAACATGTTCTTTTCTAAATAAACCGGTGCAAAAAATGCAAGTTGTTCTTAAGGCACGATATTTTCATTGCAATTTTTTGATTTCCTAGGGTCTATTGATAAAATTTTAATTTAAAACAGGAATTACTTCTACAAATTTGCAAAAAAAAAACGATTTGAAAATATTTGCTTTTTATAAAAAAAATATCTATTTCAACTTTTCAAATTTGATTGTTGTGAATCTAACTGCTCATATGCCGATAGTTCAGTGGCCGCTTAACCAAATCGCCA
Organism: Germaria angustata; assembly: GCA_963681545.1. NCBI lineage: Eukaryota > Metazoa > Arthropoda > Insecta > Diptera > Tachinidae > Germaria > Germaria angustata. Next base: position 18,646,312 of record OY812999.1, on the reverse strand, counting down.
ATGAATTCTAAGCAGTTCAGTGAAAGCATTCAACCTCGTATGTTTATACCAAAACAAACAAATACAATATGAGAATTTTCATATGAAGAGAAACTATAACTTCTGGCAAATTTGTACGCCTTACAGTTGTAAATATTGCTGCCAGTGGCAACTAAACAATACTAATCTATATATAAAATAGGATGTGTGTATGTATGTATGTATGTATGTATGTAACGTAATGGCTCCAAAACGGCTGGGCCCGTTTTGGCGAAATTTTCAGAGAACCTTCAGAATACACGGGCGAGTGACACTGTAAAGTCTGATTTTTTATTTTCGGTCTGTGGGCGGAAGGGCGTGGCAAAATCCAATTTTCATATTGCACCACCAATGACATATACATATATTTATTTTTTGTGCTTTTTTAATTTTATTTTACTTTTTTTTGGAAGCCGTTGTCATGTTCTTCAAAACGAGATATCAAACTCTTAAATCGGTTATGTAGTTCCGAAGATATTTACAAAAAATCTATGTTAATAATGCATTAAAAAATCCGAGTTTTCGGTTTATTTACAAAATATTTACATCATTCGATAACACAAGATATACCGCGCTTACTAAGGCGCAACATTGTATAATAAGTTAAAGATGTATACATATAAAATCGGATATATATATATATATATATATGTAACGTATGGACGTATCGTATGGATCCGAAAAAGAGAACATCATACAATGACAAGCCAATATGAAAACGATTGTATCAAAATGATACAAGTTTCCACCACTACTACATCCTAATATTATAATTTTCATATTTTTTGGAAGCTGTTTTCTTATTGGTATGTTGTACATAAGTATGTTGCACTCAACTTTATTTCAGGGTTAGATAGTACACTTTTTTCCAACCTTGTTAACTACTTTGTTTATACAAATAAGGATTTTGTTGTGTTTTATTCTCGTTTACTCCTACATATTTATTTTCGTGTGAAAAGTTTATAAAAGTAAATAAGTTTTTAAATATGGACGGTACATATTTCAAGCAACTATTTTTGTTCTATTGTGAGCTTTAAAATGGGGAAATTTGTATGGTAATCAGAAATAAAAACGGCATAAATTCCCTCATTTTCTTTATAGAGACAAAAAAAAACACTTTTTTATAAAAGAAAACCGCTTATGTGAAGTAGAGGATTTTTTCCAAATTCCATAAATATTTTTAGGAGTGCAGGTTATACATACTCGTACGTCTCAATAATTCAAATCATGTAGGATTGCTGACCAAGTAATTAAACATGTTAAAAGTTAGTATAAGCCGCAATGAGGCAACATGTGGTAATTTAGTTTAATCCAATTCAATATCGAACTGTTCTTATTCTAAAATAACTGAAGAGTCTCTTTTTTGCTTTGTCCTATAATAATTAATTCTTGACTAAAGAACTGTTTTGCTAAAAAAAAAAACAAACCAAAGCTTTAATTAATGGCTGGATTATGGATGACCAGTTGCCAAAAATTACTTTAAAAGCCAAACCCATATCAGGAAGCGTCGGGGTTGTCTATCAGCTCAAAGTTATTATACTCATGTTTGAGCAATGCCGCAGATGCAACTGGAAAATCCCATATTGACAGCACGTTAGGCAGTGAAGTTGGCTGCTAAGAGTTGTTGCTGTTATTGCTATTGTTGAAAAGAAGTGGTACATATTTCATATTCCAATTTAGCAATTTCATATCTATATTTTATTCCTTTCTAGTGGGTTTCATTCCGTAAGATAAGTTACTATTACCAATATTACTATTCATGACACAACATTGACACATTTATTTAAGTATATAATTTCAGTGTAAAAGTTAGACGTTAGACTCCGTGCTTTTTTGACAGCTAAAAATTTTTGGTTGCCGAATGGCAACTCAACCGAGATTCGTTTAGGCTCCATAATCGAGCCATAAGCATTTAAGGCTGGAAGAACTCGCTATTGAAGCATTTTGTATTTGTTAAAAAAAATTCTGCATTTCACAGCGTTATGGCCCGGTTTAAGTACGAAATGTTTCGGTAATAATTTTCCAACAAGTCCTGGGCTATTTAAAAAGATTACAAAGATTACATTCTTTTATATTTAGAATTTAAACTCTAATCGCGCTCTGTTTTTTACGAATAAAAGAAAAAAGAAGTCTCGTGTATTTTTTTTTTTTATTTTCGCTTAATCATGTTAAGATCTCTTGTTTAACGAAAAAGGAAAAATAAGCAATTGTTTCGTGAACCTGATAAGAAATGGTGTAGTTTTTCTCACTTTTGAAAGCTTTATGAAAAAAAACTACAACAACACACCAGCAATTGTAGAAGCAGAATAAAAAATCCAAAGAAAAAAGAATTAAAGAGATGATCTTAACAGAAACGATTGCAGTTTAAAGATGCTTCTTACGAGTAGTAGTTGAAAGTAGTACCTACAAACGAAATGGAAACGAAGTTTAGAATGTGGCCGCTGCACTGGCTGATGATGATTATGAAGACGACGAAATGTATTTAAAGGTAATAACATGGTGCAGGTAACCACCGCCAAATAACCAAAAATAAAAACGCCCCAAATATAAAGACCACAAACCAACCACAAAACTAAACCACCAAAGATCGACATCTGTAACCAAAAAAAAAAGTCCAAAACAACTGCAGCTGGGAATATTAAACGAAGAAGGAAAATTAGGAGTTTGCAACAAGACTCTTTAAATGCTTTCCTAAAGGTGAGAATAGATTGTTGTAACAACAGTCAGATCGCATAAAAAACACTCTTAAATTATTAACAGAACTAAAGAAGTTCTTATTTTATTTAATTCTTCTGTTCCTTATGCTAAATTCAATCACAGTAGCTTCGAAGTAAAGGATTTTTTTCTTCTCTAAATACTTGTTTCTTATGCCACAATTGTTGTTGGTAGTGAAAAGTAAGTATTTTCAAAACATCTTTCATATCTTGTTTTGCTCGCTGGCTGTTGTTGTAAAGAGTTGTAAGTGACTACCAGAACAACATCATGCTACAGATCTTTTAGAAACAAACAACAACAACAACACATGTTGTGGTATTCAAATTTTCAATTTTCAATTCACATGTAAAACAAGCCAATTACATGAAAAAGAATTTCTATTAAAATGAATGCAAAAAAAAACGAAAAACAAATGAATAAAATCTCAAACTGCAGGCAACTCCTCCTACAAAAAAAATAATAAAAGAAGAAAAAAAAAAACAATTATTTACTAAATATTAACAGAAGACACCAAACACTTACAACATGCGAATATGCAACAATTGCTCAGGATCAAAATCTAAATAGAGTCAGTCTGTTTATTTGTACAATTCCTGGTAAAAGCACACAAACACACACACACACACACACACACACACACACACACACATACACACATAGAGATCGACAACCATCGGTGGTTTGACTGTTGTTGGTTTGTCGTTTTACTGGATTAAAGAATAAAAGCAGCCAAAGAGCAACATTTGTTTTATTGTTTTTATTTGCAGTTTCATTATTTTTTTTTTTTAATTTTATTTTCTTAAATCTGTAACGCAAAATCTTTGAAAGAGAGAAAAAGTATAAAAAGAACAGAATCAAGGTGTTAATTTTCTTGATTTAAATATTTTGCTACGTTATTACCACAAGCTTGAGCGTGTCAGTTCATAAAAGGTCACTTGTGGACGACGTTTGTTGTCGATTGTTGTTTTCAAATAACGCCAGACAGTGAGTGCAAACAGACGTTTCTTTGCAAGTATTTTGTAGAAGCTGTTGTTGCCGAGTTGACGTATGAACTGCCCCACATTAAACACTCAGGGGAAAATTTTAGTAAATTTTAAATTAATAAATTTTAGTTAATTTTTTAGACCTTGTTTGTAAACATGTTGCAAGAAAAATAAAATAAACTCATATTGATTATAATTGTTTGTTGTGTTGTTTGTATAAAAGCATTCTAAGCCCACTATGATTATGTGTTTTGTAATAACCATTTACAATATAGAATTCTCATATTGTATTTGCTTTGTTTGGCATAAGTATAAAAGGTTGAATATGTTAAAACTGCTCAAAGTTCACTGACAATTTGGTTTAGCGATCAATGAAATGTCGGCGTTCATATGCCACAACAAACAAAGCATTTTCCAAAAATTCTAATTTATTAACAATTAATTGAGGAGAATATCCCGAAAATATATAATTTTTTGAAAAGGATATATGAGAGGTACATATTTAATTGAACGAATTTGTTCCAAAACCGCAAATTATTCATAGCTTAATGATACAATGTACCATCCGAGTCTTTTAAATGTAAGTTTTCACCTATTTTTCTCCAATTTGGTTCGATGTCAAAGCACTGTGCTGCACTTTCACAAAATCTTATTAGAACTAGCATAGTATGATCTTACTAGGCATATCATGTCACATGCCAGGGAATTAAATCATATTTTATATGAAAAATGTTCCGTGTGTTGCAGTGGAGTACGTACGTAGACTAGACTAGTAGTTTAAGGATCGTGGGCGCGACTGCTGCCAAGGACTCCGGGTACATATGAAGACAAGAGAAAATAGCTTTGCATATATTTGTGTTAAGATATATACTATATCTATAGTTCTCGCCGTAAAATTTCAATTCTTTTTCAACAAATTCGATGGGATTTTCATTATTGTTACTTTCGTAAATTTTTTTCTAAACTTCTTCTAAATTGTAGGGCCAGTTTTATAAAACATTTGACGAAAATTAAACACCATATTCGATTTTTAGCGCATGGCTTAATATTTAATAAAATAGTTCAACATATGGAGCCAAGACTTGTCTGGGGTCTTCGAAATTTTGGTTTCAGCCATTATAATTCTAATCGTAAGCCGGTTTCAATGGATTAAAAATAAAAAATTGTTTCAATCTTGCATGCACGTATTCAGTCGATATCACACAACGTCTAGTTTTAAATTTATTTAGAACTGTTTATTTTTCTCGAGTGTAAATGTTATCTTAAGCACAACAATGTTTATGTATATCCTGACTAAAATCCCATGGTATGTATTTTAAACTTCTTTTAAATCCAAAAAGTACACAAGTTTTAACACGTTAAGTTTTTGGTTTTATTTATTTTTTTTTAGCAGAGAAACAAATCACTTGATTGCATTTCGTCTCAACTCGTTTAGATGTGCCCATATTTGCTTGTCTGTCTGTATGTCTGTCTGTTGGTATTTTTCTATTTTCATGTTCAATATTTCATAGCAATTTACCAAAGTTTTAAAACAATTTATAACAGCATTTTATTAGACTGCTTTCAAATATTTAACAAAATAAATTATCACAGATTGTGACTATTAACCGCATGACGTGGGTTTCGTTGATTTTTTTAAGTTTCTAATAAATCCAACTCACGTTTCGTGTTGACGTCTTTATTGACTTTCAATAATTTTGTAAATATATTTTTTTCTTTAATATTGGCAATTTGTATCTTAATTAATTACAGTTATTTGTTAAAGGATTAATATTTGAAAGGAATTTTCTCATAAAGACTGCGATTTTTTTAATGAAAATATGCTGCTTTAGAAGCCCCATACAGTAAATCGTCAAAATTAATGTAAATATCGCAGAGACATGAACTTGGGCCATACCAATACAAAATATATAAATTTAGAAAAAATTAAATTCATAAGGAATATGATGCAAGGATATGCGCACCTCTTATGCATCCTAAAATTTTACATTTCCATTTCAACTACAATTATAATCAGAATAAAGCCAAAATCGGCCACCAATTACAAAATCGGATTATTTAATTTAGGGCTTAATTTTATTTACTTTTATACAAGGACATGTGAACACAGAACAAAAAAAAATTAATTATACTTTCAGTCACCAAATTGTTTGAATCAGTAAATATTTTGTATAAAAAGGGGACCTAAAAATAATATTATAAATTGTGATAAAAAATTTTTAAATTTTAACTGAAAAAATAATAATAATTTGTAGTCCAAATACCTGCATTCAATAAAAAAGTTTGATTGAAAATGAAATTTACTTTAGGCAAAATGTTTGCTTGAAATTTTTTTTATCAATAACTTTTTCTGTGTCCCCCCCCCCCATAAATCCTTATTTTAAAATTTTAGATTTTTACTGTACTTATAATCAGAACACAGCAAAAAAAATTAAGAAATACTTGTTAAATTATGCTTTTAAGCTTCTCGTTAAATTTCATTTCATATAGTCCAAGGACATATTTACCTCTAGGAAATTCTTGATTTCAGAAGCTGAGTTTTAGCGACGTTTGAAATCAAAATAAAAAATTTTTAATAAAAATTGGTATGTATATGCTTTTGAAATTATGCTTATGCTTTTATTTTCTGTGATGAATTCCGCTTAATTCGGTGCAAGGACATGCCTACCTGCCATATAAGTACGCTTGATATAATTCACTTTTGCCATCATAACAAATTTGTTAAGGTTTTCACAAAAAACTAAACAGAGAATATGTATTCAAAATCATGCAGTAAGAAAATACACTCATACGTACTTATATACCCGACCACATCTCCATACGTTCCAAAATTGATTTTTATTATCGAAATTCCTCTTTTTGTCTACGTAATCTATTCTACACGTTCTTACACTCGTGGCAAGTATAAACCTAAACCTTTTAGAGAAATCACTTTGTTGTCTCTGTGTCCGTGTCTGCGAAAGATACTTTAACAAAAAACTTTATGGTTGGGTTGTATATCAATCAATCTTACTTTTATTATTGTCGTCTTTTTTCTGTTTTTTTCGGATAAGAAATTCAAATAAAAAAATTAATGGCTTCAAATGCGGTTCAATACCAGTCATACTTCGTAACACTATCTTCACCTGACCAAGCCAATGATGACAATGAATATAATGGCAACGGTTATGATGATGAAGATGATGATGATGAAGAGGATTGTGTTTGGAGTGGAAATAAGAGTGTATTGGCGGCTACATTAACAATTAGTCATACTCAAGTGGTGTTTATTTAAATGGGAAAAATTTTCAATTTATATTAAAATAAAATTGGAATTCAGTTTTTTTTGATCTTGAGGTTAATTTATATAAAATTCCTAATTTATTTACAATATTTCGCTAAACGTTATGCGGCTTGCGGTTTCCTTAAGCTTAAAAAATATTTACGAGTATTAAATCATAATTAAAAAAAATTAATCCAAGTTACATTAACCTAAAATAATTGCAATGGCCGTTCAAAATTTCTTGCTTGTGCCTTAAAATATTTCTTTAAGACCTAGTAATCTGTCCGATTTTCTAAAAAAAATATTCATCAAGATATGAGAAATTTAACATGCCACACATCCAAGATCTCTTTGGCGATTTAGTAAATGTTTTAATTTTTATTAAATTTTTTTCAGTATACAACGTTCTACGTGCGTAAATAAACGCATTTATTCAAATTGTATTTATTCCGGTGCTGTTGACATAACACAGATAGTCAACTCGTCTAACAAATTAATAAGTCCTGTTTCACACACATCAAGTTTTCTTGATCAAGTTTCAATTCAGCTGGGAGAGAGATAAAGAAAAGAATACATACTCTCCCTATCGCTCTCCCGGCTGAATTGAAACTTGATCAAGAAAACTTGATGTGTGTGAAACAGGACTAACTTTCATATAAACCTTCACAAGACGAGTTGATTGTCGGCGTTGCGAAAAACGCATTTATATCGAGATGCCATATCAAAATATTAATAAATACATGTTGCCAGATAGATATATTTCATTTGTTTTAACAACAACAACAATAAACAGCGCACAACTTTAGTAACATGTATCTATGGTAATAAGCATTAATCGCCTAAGTCGACTTGAGAAAGATAGGTTTTCTTATGCTGCGTTATGGCCCATTTTGAAGTTGCAGTGGTGACATGGTTACATGCGCAAGAAAAGGATCATAAGAAAGTAGCACCATGCATATGAGGCTTTCAACCTTTTGGTAGTAGCGTAAAAATCTCTGAAAACACTATGTTGCTTAAGTCGATTTAGGCGATAAATGCTTATTGTTACAAATATATTTCACATAAACTTTTCGTATAGATTTTGACAGCATTTCACATAAAATTTTCAACTAAGTTCCAGACTTGAAAAAGTGATATGTTTGGTAAAAAAAACTTTCTAAAAAGGGAACTCGTATTTTAGTAATTTTCGATAAATAAGACAAGTACTTTTTGCAACAAAAAAAAGGTACTTTTATATAGAAAGGCAACTTTTTAATAAGAAAGACAACTTTTAAAAAGTTGCAATTCAATAAAAAAAATCTATTCTTTCATAAAACAGGCCCTGTTTAATAAGAAAAGGACTTTTTAATATATAAAAAGTTTACCTTTTTATGAAAGAGGCACTTATTGAACTTTTCAATGCAAAAAAGTACATAAAAGTATATGAATAAGATGAAAGTACTTTCAGAATAAAAATAATAAATTTTTTTAAGAAAAAAATTCTCGATAAGAAGATAGTTTTATTAAAAAGCACTATTTAAAAAATATATATCATTCAATAAAACAATGAAGTTTTTTATAAAAACCATGTTCTTGAATAAATGAAGGATACTTTTTGATTAAAACAAACAAGAAATAAGAAGTACTTTTTAATAAAAAAAAACAACGTATTTCTGTATTAAGAGGGATATTTTAATATAAAAAGTATTCAAAAAAATATTGATTACAATATCGTTTTTAACACACAAGGTACTTGTCAATATAAAAAGAAACGATTCAATAAACATTAATACTTTTTGATAAAAACTTTTTAATCAAAAACCAGATGACAAATCATCGCGGCATACGATATCAATGATAATTTCAAATACAAATGGTCGCAGTGCAAAGGGCCATCCTGGGCCAAACCCCCATTACATTACAATTACAATTACATTTCAAGAAAATTTTGTTTGAAATTTCAATAGATATCGAGCGCTGTAATTTACCTCCAACACTTGTTACTGAAAAAAACATAGTTTTTTATAAAAATAAGGCACTTATTAGTAAAAAAATACTTTTTAACAAAAAATTAAAAAAAAGCTAAAATTAAATACAATTTGCAGTAAGAACGCGATTTTTTTTTTCTGATAATAAATAAACTTTTGACAAAAAAAATATTTTTTGGTGAAATACATAATTTTTTTAAAAGAAAAATTACTTCGTAGGAAATGTATTTTTTAATATCCAATGAGAGGAATTTGTTTTTTTTTTATTCTTAATTAATTTTTTCTAATGAGAGGGAGGCATTTTTTAGTATAACATTTTTAATCAATGAAAAATAAGTGCGATTCCTTATAAACAGGTGAATGTGAAATTTTTAATAAAAAAATAAACAAATATTCCATTAAAAAAAATTAAAGCAGAAGAAATACCTTCCAGTAGAAAATACTCCGTCAGCACAAGTTAATTTTTAACATGAATAAAACATGTCTGGGGATCTGTCACTGGCACAAGCATCAGCCACTCTTTATACTTTTTTGGTTTAAACCCCAACCCTCATCACTACCTACAATAATATCCCCTGCAAGAATACAAAACTCCCCAAGAAAATTTGTTTGTTTTTTTATTACATATATAATACCAGAAAATTTAAACATTTTTATCCTTAAATTCTGTTTAAACAAAGTACTCGTATTATTTAGGATAAAAAAGAAAATGAATCATAACCGATCAATTGCATTTGAACCATACCTAATGCGTTTTAGCAACATTTAAGAGAAATGTATGAATCACATGACTAATTTATAAAATTAATATGAATTCTAATCAGTCGTAAAATTTTCGTAATTGATGACTAACTATTAAAAAAAAAATCAAAATAAATATGTTAAAACAACGCAACTATTCAAACAGAAAATACGGCTGTTCAAAGAAAGTGGGCTGAGAGAATTTCCTACTTCTCAATACTTCCGTACAATAAACATTATCTGATGTTGACATTTTGAATGTTGTGGCTCCCCATTTCCTTTAATGTTATTTTTTTATTATCTAACAGTTTCAGTTTATAATTATTTTATTATTTTCTTAATTGCCTTTTTTTGTGACAAGTTGTTTGTGATTGTTATTTAATTTCAGTTATTGATACTCGTACGTTTTAATCTCTCTTTTTTAGTGTTCGATTTTGATATTTTTTTGTGGTCTTGCGGTCAACTATTAAAAGAAATTTAATGGTGCCAGTGTCGGCTTTTTTATTTTATATTATAAACGATAAGATTTAATTTATTTCTAGTGATAAAAGCCAACTTTTATTTATTTATACTTAATTTTCGTAAATCTAATTATTATTTATTCTTTTAATTTAATACTTACTCAATCAAGATGAGATGGACTAACCTGAAATAATAAAAGACAAAGAGGATTACGTTAATATAATAATAAATTAAATAATATCTTATCTTTTAAAATAATTTTATAGTATAAGTATATTTTAAAATATTAAAAAGAAAGAAAAATTTCACTGCTGGCAAAAAAATTTTATGATTAAAAAATCTAAATTATAAAAAAAACACAATTTCCTTAACGCTGTACAACTTTTAGCCAATTAATAACACAACGTCTCGTGTTATTCTAGTTATATCATAATTTTTCAAACTGATACCAAATAAGAAAATTTATCTCTTAATTACTTTCGTTATTTTTTATGTTTCGTTCCGTTGTCGCTCCATGTCACATCAGACCCCATAATTCCAAAACCCCATAATAAAAACAAAAACAATAATGTGTATTATAGAAGTGTTATCTATTGAATACGAAACCAAGAAACAAACATACAAATTAAATTTTACTCATTGCATGTAATTTATCCATGTCAAGCGGTATGTGATTAAACAATATTGAATTGCCAAAGGTGGGTGTATAAATATGAAAATGTGCTCTCGTATCTGTATATCTGTGCGCTGCTTATCTCTTTTTGTTTTTTTAGTTTTTTTCTTTTCATTTTTCGAACACAGCAACAAAAGAAATATAAATATTATACTCAAAATCTATCTTTTAATTGCAGTCGTTCAAGGCAGCTGTTCAACACAATTGAATCAAACAGTATGTGCCAGAAGATGTAATAATGAAATGAAAAAAGAACTATTTAAACTTAAAATAGATACACAAGTGGTGCAACCTGATAAGCGAAATTAATCGTAGCACTTAGAGAAATAGAACTAGAGAATGTATTTGAGTGGAACAATAAATAAAGGGCACTTTTTCAAGTATAAATGATTTGAATATATCGATGAGAATTCAAAGCAATGGATTTCTCTGTAATAGTTGCGATTAATTTTTTTGTTAATTTTATTTTATTTTTATTTTTGCACGTGTCATCTTTATGACAATTACTGGTATCGTATGCTGTATATTGTATTCTCTATTAATTAAAAACATTTCAAAAATTTTATTAATGATTTAATTTATCAAATACAAAAGCAATAATGATGTTGAAACTTGGGAATTTTTACTGATTTTTTGGAAAAAAAAACTCTGGGCTCTTCAATGGTACTACACTATCTTCTGTTTTCAGGCAAAAGCCAGTTTGAAGCCTCGAGACCTTTTTTTTAACAAAAAGGTTCTCAAAAATGTACATATGTTACTTTTTAATAAACTATTCTAAACTATTCAATTTTTTTTGACAAGTAACACTTTAACACAAATTAAACTTTTTAACAAAAGGTACTTTTCAATAATAAGAACTTTTTGGCAAAAAGTACTTTTTTTTAACAATACGAGAACGTGCTTGTTAAGCAAGGGAAAACTTTTATCAAACGCTACTTTTTTAATAATGTATTCAGCGAAATGTACTTTTTTCAAACAAAATATAACAAAAAGTACTCTTTCTAAAAGATTATATTTTAAACAAAAGGTAAATTCTTTTTAGTTATTTTTCTATTAAAAGCTACTTAAAAAAAAACTAAACTAGACTAAGGTAATTTTTTTCTCCAAGGTACTTTTTCAATAATAGATAATTTTTTCAATAAAAAGTACTTGTTTGAAAAAGTAGCTCTTTAAATATGGGGTACTTTTTAAAACAAGGTTCTTTTTTTAACAAAACACATTTGTTTAATAAAATTAACTAAAAAATTTTCCCTCTTTAGTAACACGTATTGTACTATCAAAATGTGCTATTTCAACGAAAGGTACTTTTCAACAAAAGATGTTTTTTAACACAAAATGAATGGTATTTTTTAAACAAAATATATGTTTTCAGAAATATGTACTTTTTTCACAAGTTACTTTTTGGTAAAAGTACAATGTAAGGTACCTCACCGAGAAAAGGTATTTTATCAATAAAAAGTACCTTCTCAGCATAAGCTACTCTTCCGACAAAAGGAATTTTTTTAACAATATACACTTTTTCAATCTAAGGTACTTTTTCAAGAATTAATTTTTTAATAAAAGGCACCTTTTCAACCATACTGGTACTTTTTTGATAAAAGGAAGTTCTTCAACATGAGATACTTTTTCCTCAAAAGGTATTTTTTAACAAAAAATAACTCCAACAATAGGTACAAAAGGCACTTTGTTAACGAAAGGTTCTTTCTCGCAAAAGGTACTTTCTCGACACCAATAGGAACTTTTTGAACTGAATGTACTTTATTACCAATATACACATCCTTTTAACAAAGGTACTTTTTTAACTAAATTTCCTTTTAACACAAGGTACTTACTTAACTGCAGGTTTCTTTAACAGAAGGTATTTTTTTTAGCACAAGGTACTTTTATACTTTTATAACTTTTCATACTCATTTTAAGTGCAGTAATTTAGTTCGAATTCAGTAAAACATCTGCTCTTGGGAAGTACGACTGCTTTCTTAACGCTTCTTAAGATGCCTTATGAATTCGTATCTCCAAAAATTGACCGGTAAAAGGCACGTACTATATTTATTTACTTTTCATTAACAACCGCAAAAGACGACAAAACATTTTCTAATAAATTAGTCCGAAATAGAAAATTTAATTGATTTTGGTAGAATTCTTTCTGTCCTTCCATGCAACAAGTGTAATTAACAATTACGATTTTTTATACAAACCACAATGCGGTCATGACCATTAATTATTAAAACAACAGCAAGATCCACAGTATTGAAACGATCTAGAGTATTGAATATATTATTCATTTACTGCAAAAATATTCGTTGCATATCGCTCACTTGCTGATACGGCGAAAATGAAAAACTAATCGTCACATCGTTTTTCTAATTGTTAAAAAATGTATGCGTCATTTCATGAAAGAAGACAAATACGTATTTTATTAAAATTTGTTTTCTGTAAAACTAATTATTCTGTGTTATGGCGTTGTTGCAGCAATCGAGCAAATATTTGGCGAATATTGTAATATTTTTGCCATGAACAAATATTTACTATAAGAATGGATCTTGCGGTCATACCACAGTCATGTTTGCCATATGGCTGCATGTGGATTACTGGCAAGGAGTAGTAAATGAGATTTAAACTTGCAGTTTTCAATTACAGATCCACTCTCATTTTAATTTAGTTCCATTTATCTTTGTTTTTATTACGATTTATTTAGAACGCAAAAAGTATATACTAAAAAGAGTACACATAATTAATATGTTATTATGCCACCGTTTTGTGTGACTGGCTAACACCATTTAACATAACAAGAATAGCAGAGCAGGCAGCTAACAACAAATAACAAGCGTGCATGCAACAAGAGACGCACTACATTTAAAAAAAGGCAACAAGAAAACCTCCCAACTGAATTAAAATGAGGTGCAAAAGACAAGACACAAACATTTTTTTTAGAAGGAACAGCAAGAGGAAACAAGTTCTTGATCCTTTGATGTGAAATTAAACACACAAAAACATGTTGTTAACATTAATTTTCTCCCGCAGCATGGGCAAACAAACAACAAACAAGCAACAGCGGCTGCAACCGCATAGTACAAACAAACCCATGTGAGGAAATAAATGAACAATCAAACACTCAATTTAATTTTATACACATGTGCATACAAACACACAAGAACACACACACACTCACACACACACACACGCATACAATATCACGACGAAGTCTCATTTAGTCATGTTAGTTGCACACCATGAAGGCTTTATAATGATGCTTGCATTTAATTTTTCTCAGACCAGTTTAGACTTCTTGGCCCATGGGCATTAAGTCGTTTGTCTCATTTATATTGAACAAAAACAATAACAACAAAATAATGAACATTATTATGATGACCATCATCATTAATACTGGTTGTTGAAATGTTGCTTGCAGACCACATAATAATCAAGAGCAACCGACGACAACAGCAACAGGCTCAGCTTTACAGCTGGTTAAGCGGCGGCAATTATTATGTTTAACTATACAAAGGGGCACATTACACATTTAAGCCATAAAGAATTGATTTCTTATGACGGCCAATTAAGTCGGTCAGCACAGCAACAGATGTGCGTACGAAAGTGTGCACCCTTTTGTCTTGAGTTAAAATTTGAATTATGTGATTTTTTCATCTTCCTTCCCCAAACATGCCACTTGTGTGTTTGATTGATCGAGATGTTTTAGTGATGTTCTTTAGAAGGACGCTTAGCCAGTAACTGGAGGCAAAGCGAACCGGAATATTTGATTGACTGACCAATTTAGTGGTGACTGAGTGGCTTAATTATTTGAAATACAGAATAAGATGTGCGTGAAAATAAAATGTAACATGAACATTTTTTAAATTAATTTGCAGAGAATAAGAGTTAATGAATTATCTTCTGGTTTACGTTGATTCCCTTTGCATGGTGCATTCAACAACATGTATACAAAAATTCTTTCATCTGAATATTTCATTTTGTTCTATTCTCAGAAATCGATCTAACGCTCCATCAGGCACTGACAACCGATGAACAAATCGCAAGTGCAATTGAGAGTCCGAGTCCGAGTGCTCCAAAATATGCCAGCAAAGTACTTCTAAGCAAATATCAGCTGGATATCTAATCAATAAACAATTAAAGAGTCAAAAGGCTGGCACTATACACCATCAACATCACTCGAAAAAAAAGACCTGAGTTCGTCTCCTGTTCAGGACAAGTGATGCAGGCATAGCACTGGTAACTGGACAGTACCGACAGCGATCTTTACTCTTCTATGCTAATGTATATCACAACGACCTCCTTCGTCGGAGAAGCACATACTCGTGCGGCTTAAGAGAGATTGTGGCGCTTGCTTAACACCAGGGACGCTACAAAAGTGTTATAAAAAGTTATAAAACGCGCAATACCAGAGTTGTATAAGAATTAAGTTTTCACATTTCACCAAATGAATGGGATGGCAAATATACTCGTACTATGATCCCAGCATCAAATGTACTATTGTGGCCAAATATTTTTTTTTTAATATTTTTAGTCACTACAAATCGTCGTTGAAAATTGCCACTTTTGGTAGAATTCTCATATGGTTAGTATTAAATTTAATCTAAGTATTTTATATTAAATTATTCGACGCTATGCTCCTTGCAGGATTAAAAGGAATAAATATTTATATAAATTACATATTGAATATATATAAATTATATTAACGTCTGTTTTTATAAAAGCAAAAGAAAGAACTTATTCCCTGCAACAAGTTGTGAATTCAACAAATGTGTGCTCTTCACTTTATTTTCACACACATGTTTATTATTGATCATAAATATTTGCAAACAGGTTGCTGAAACGTTGCGATTTAGATGTTGCACAAAAGAAAATTAAATCGTTTAATCAATGAAAATTTTCTTATCGGTAGATAATTTATCTTTGTAAATTATATCAGATGAGACCATGAGATAAAAAGCGACGCTTTTAATGAAGAATGTTGGTAAGATTTTTTTAACCATTGGATATGGATAATGGAATGAAATAATTAACAGGAGTTGTCATCGATGAGGTGAAGTCATGCATTAAACATAGTGCGACAATTTAAAAAATACAAAGTCATTTTGCCAAAAGAAAAGACACTGAAATTTTTTTCGTCTGACATGATACACATCCTTCATTCTCTCGTACTATTAAACCACTATCGGTGGAAAGCAAAAGGCCGTAGTCTATCTTTCCTACATACGGTTTGCGGTAAGAAAATATCATCATCCTTTTGAGGAAAAACCCCTACTGAAGAGTTTGCTCATTCTTCACCAAAAATGGATTTTCATGTGTAAAATGCGCGGATTGGCAATATCCCCAACTCAGAAACTTTTATTATTTTGATTATTCTGGCTACTGAATCCTGAAGTACAGATCGTGACCAAATCAAAAATCGAGCAATTTCAACTCACATTTAATTAGAGTCCTTTCTGCTGCCAAGGCAATCAGTAAAACTTAAATATATCGTCCTTTACTAGTTATCCTACTTATCCTAGGGCTATAGAATAAAGAAATGGCTCTGGTTAAACGGCTAATATGTGCTTATAGGCCAAGGGGTTCTTATAAGTAACATAAGAGGGATTCTTATAAGTACTATAAGCAAGGCCGGTTTTAAGCAGTGAGAGTTTATTCAATTTCAACTTCTTGACAGGAGGTTTCTGCAGGATCCATACAATCATGTACAAGAATTAAACAAATGTATTTCAGCTTATAATACAGAAGCTATCGTGGAGAACTTGAGCTCACCTATGAAAAATAATAATAATAAACTCGTAGCTGAGTTCCGTGTCAGTCTTTAACACTCCGCCTCGCATGTCTTGCGAAAAAGCTCTGACTGATTTTGCTTTTCTGTCTTAAACAGGACTAGATCTATTTTGGACTGAAGTAGTCGACTGAAAATTGCATTGACAAATGACAACTCGTGTCGGATGCCCCGATGTCTACATCTTTAATTCATTATAAACTACACACTGAAAACAAAAAACAAGCTTTTCTAGTTATGGAACACTTGACTCTAGACCGGACTCGCGCTTGGCTTTAAGCAACAACAACAAAAAACTTAGAAAAGTCGAATTGATTTAAGAGACTAATGGCTTTAAATCGGATTTTTTGGCATATATTCCAAGCGATATCAAGCGGTGTAATTTTATCTTGTTCAATGTTGGAACAGACTTGATTTAATATTTTTAAATATTACAAATACAATAATAAGTTACACGGTAACTGTGGTTTAACGAAAATGGTAACAAAGATCCCGCTTCGTTTTGAAGTGAGGCCTACCAGGGGCTTAGGTGGGATTCGAAGTACGCATCCTCTGCACTGATAGGACGGTACACTACCCACTAACTCAACGAGGCACCAGCATGTTGTTTATATTTTAATTTTCTCATGTTTATAAGCAAAAGCCTCTACTAGCCCTCAGCCAGAAAAATATAAAGAATCTTTTCGTATTTTTGTGATATTCTTCCGACGGGGTTTGTTTGAATTTGGAACGATTTTCCGTCATCCCACGTCAAATTTGGTTTATGAACAGACCGGTTTCGGCTTTGTGCCATCTTCAGTGTTCTCGTATTCGAGAATTCCCGAATAGTATTTAATACTCTTCCTACTTTAATTTTTAAGCATGAAAGTAAGAACAAAAAAATTTAATTTTAGAACGAGATTACTTACATACATACGAGTATGAGGAACAGCCGGAATAAATCATCTGTGATATTTTCAAACAAAATGGCTTGTAAACTGTGCACGACTCTAAGGGACACGAATGTTGCTTATCTTGTGCCAGACTTTGTCGATCATATTGTTCTAAGCGGTGAATTCTTTTAAAATGAACTTAAATAAAAAAGCCCTAAAGCAACGAATCGTATATTTAATAACAAACTGGCCAAATGGCCAACCAAATGATTTCAAAGCTCATATTGCAGGCCTTTCTCGAAACAAGATTTTCGCTGGATCATTTGGGTGAGTTGACTGAAAAATTAGGTAGTGCGGTAGCGTTTCTGATTCGATTTCCAACAAAGACTTTCTGATCTAATGTACTAAAAATTGTTATGCGTTTGTTATCAAATCCTTTTTAATAATGAAATAAAATTAGGAAAAAAGCTAAAGCAACTGCCAAAAATTAATTATATTCTAATTTCATGGATTTAAGACATATAAATATGAAAATTTTCACTTTTGAAAATTACACGCATATACACACACAAACACACAGGCGCGCTCTTGCGCACACACACACACACACTATTAGTTCAACAATTGTGAAATCATGCAGTAGACTATAAATTATATAAGCATTTATTTACAACTTTGAAAATTACTGGTATCTTTTTGATTTTAGTTTCTGCTGATATCAGCATCAATATTTGTTTCTTCAATTTCCTTGATAATTTATGCCCATCCATAAATTCACCAGACAATTACAGAACAGTGTTCTTAAGCTGTGGAGCATTAAGAAAATTCATTCGTTCCCATTATTAAATTTGTGCTCATATCATAAGTATCGCTCTTAAATAAACTACAAAATATATTCAGTTCATATTCAATAGCAACAACATTAGAAATACTCGTATATTTGTCGATGGACTCACATCGAAGAATATTAAATAAATTCAAATCGTAAATGAAGTTGTTGTATTGGTTCTCATCAATTGATTTGAGAATTTATGACTTTTGCAATAAAAAGATAATTGCAAATGTTTGGAAGAGAACTATGCAAAATCTTTGAAGTCAAAATGAATAGTATATTTATGATTTTGACAGCAAGATTAAATGCACTGTGGGACGAATCGAATGTTTGACAAAACAAATTAAAATTTTTTTTTATTAGTCTCGTGCGGCGTTAATAAAGTATTGCAAAAGCAACAAATACGTATAAAAATAAGGGGGGTTACTCTCTATTGCGATGCATAAGAAAAATGGTACATAATCGGATAATTGCTACCCTTTATTGCGTTTAAGCATTTTCCTTTCGCATCAAATTTTTTCACTTTCACAAAACTGGCATCAGTATAATCTGTAATACAAAAGTGTATGTTAAAATCCTTCGTTAAAACTAAATATCTTGCGCTAACAAAATATCAAACGCATCGAACTAGCTTACGCATCGCAATAGAGAGTAACCCCCAAGATGTACACGGCGATGATAAGGCTAAACATATTGTAACCGTTTTGGCTACAGAAGAGTTTTGTAGCGTGTTTTGCTTTTTTAAAGAGGCAAGAAGGGAATTAAGTACAAAATTACAAGGATATAGTGTGCATACCTGTCAAGGAAGTTACATTTTTGTATTGTATTTGTATCGATAAATAAAGCGTTTAAAAAATTAAACGCTTTCGGATTTTAATAAAAACACATAAAAGTTAGAGAAAATTAATAACGATCTATATAATTCAATGTTTGTAAGTCGATTCATGGTTAAGTTATAGACCAAACTGAATATGTTTAACTTTAACATGTTAAACGAAAACAGCTGAGCTGCCAAAAACGGTCTTTTCAAAAAGAAAGTTGTTTAAAAAAAATCACCCTTCATATTATCTTTATTAATAAATCAATAAAATTTTATACTTTTTCCAGAAACGAAAAGGCCATAGGAAATTAAGGTCTCGGTTAGATTTGCACCTGTGTAGTGCCTGTCTGGTTCAAAGAATAGTAAGTCGGACGAATCTAAGAATGTTCGTATTGGACACACTTGAATCCCTCAACAGATTGGGGAAGAAATAATACAGTGGGAGAATAAGCGACATATTTGCTTTAATTTTTTTTATAAATCAAATTTGTGTATTCAAGAAGGACACCGAATAGGGATGACTTAACAAAAATACAAGGATGACAGCAATTTACAATTGTTTGTCATATCGATCTCCTTGTTAAGAAGAATATTTTGTAATAGACTGTGATTACTTATTGAATTAATCATTTTCGATTTATTCAAAACAACAACTTCATACATCTAGAAGGAATTTAGAGAAAAGAATCTAATTTGATGACAATTACCTTCAAAAGAGTAATAATTTATTCAAACAAGTCATTTGTAAGTACCAGTACATACACTTATGTAAGTATGTATGTTAAAAAAAAAGTTTTAAAATTATATAATATTTTGAAACCCTCACCACCTGATGCGCTTCTTTTTTTAATGCTGATCTTAAATGCTCGACATAAAAAGAAAAATTTTAAAAAATGGAAAAATACAATAGCAGAAAGAAGGCATGAACAATTTGTATTGGTGTAATTTACGCTTTTTATTGCTTGGCATCTGTTGTTGCTACTTCTGTTGTTATCAACATTACGAACAACATTCAATATTATTATGAATTTTGATATGACATTATCGCAAAAATTCTATCTAACATCTCAACAACATATTTCTGTTCATCACAACACCCGGCAGCCAGGCAGCAACTACACGACACAACAACCAGATAAAGAAAATCACACACAACAGCAGCTGCAATAAGAAAAAGAAATTTAAATATCACTGTTGTTGATTTTAATTTTCTTTTGCTGTTTCATATACAGTGGCATAGAAAAGTCTACATACGATGTAGAAAAACTA
This sequence comes from Germaria angustata, assembly GCA_963681545.1. Taxonomy (NCBI): domain Eukaryota; kingdom Metazoa; phylum Arthropoda; class Insecta; order Diptera; family Tachinidae; genus Germaria; species Germaria angustata. The sequence goes on along the minus strand of OY812999.1, from coordinate 18,625,922 downwards.
TTTTTATATAAATATTATCACAACAAAAAAATAAAAAATGTATGTATAAATTGTTTAAGACCATGCAACATTTTATTTGATAACATGACGTTTTCCCTTCTAAAAGTCTAACATTTATTTGTTCAACATTTATTAAATAACATTTGACTGCTTTTAAATATGATGGCTGGACTGATGATTTGGTCTGTCAGGCTAATATTAAACAATAAATTTATACAATTAATTTATCAATTTAAAACAAATATACATTCATCTCTTAGAAGATTGTGTACTATTTCCTAAAGAGTACTTCTTCCCTCCCAGATACTAGTACTTTTCATGTTATTTCTAATAATAAAACACATTAGGAATTAATTAACATCATTCTCTAATAGGGACTGATGCGATTTTACCTTGAGTCTATTAAGAAAAAGTATGTTCATTTGATTTATGGGTCAATTATGCATGGCAACCGAACTTCAGTTGTCTTGCTATTTGGCAACCACAAATTTGTAGTTGCCAGAAGCCATCTGCGTCATCATTTGGAAGAATGTTCTATCAGATTTTCATGTTATACATTATCATTTTGAGTTCTGCATTTATAATTTTTAGTAGAGGCATTAGCAGAGATATAAACAATTGCCAACTGGCAACCCAGCTAAAGTTCGTCCATAATCCTGTTTCCTTCTTTTTTTACAACATAAATAATGAAGAATGAATATATGGTGTGTGAGAGAGAGAGAGAGAGAGAGAGAGAGAGAGAGACAGCCAAACGTACAACGACGATATAGTGACACCTAGTAAATCCTAAGGTAAACAAAGACAAGCGAGTGGACATACCCAACCGAAGGAACTATATAAAGACAAAGAACAACAGGAAACGATTTAGTAAGGAAAAGAACACAAACAAATTGTACCTTAAACGACGGAAAATGTTTCCAAATTCAAGAACTCTTAGTTAGAAGAATCCTTTTAACTTAAATCAGACATTTGTTTCCTTAAAAATCTAATATCCAGAATACCCATTTCTCTCGCTTTAGTTCTTCCCAAAGAAAAGTGAACGAATCTTAAGGAAATTTATAATAGGACGAAAGGGTCAAATTTTCCACGAAGCGGTTATTCGTAATTGGGATTTATGCATACTGAAAGTTTTTTTTAGAAATTTATTTTCTTATTTAGTTATTATTATTAATAAGTTTCTTATTTATAAATAAAATACTCCTCGTGTAATAAATTAGTTGAGTCATGTAGTTTTTGTTACACACAAATTAAAAACATGGTTGATGCAATCATAATTTGTGATTATCATTTTGTTTTTGCATTAATCATATTATCATGCTCCTTAGAACTATTAAAAGGAAGTAAATATATGCTTTGTAATAAAAATACTCTTCTAATGTATACAATATATACGTACATAAATACCCCTAATAACATTTGACTCCATATTTTTTTCCTTCACTCCTTAATATTATTTTATTTCTTCTATTAGAATTTCGCTTTAAATAACTTTATAAAAAAATTATTTTAACAAACATATTTAATAGAAATATATATTTTATTTTAACAAAATTTTATTTTCTTGCAGTTGGAACAATCATATCAATACTAAGCCATGACATTCATAAAATTTTATAAAATTATACAATAAAATATTAAAAGTTAAAATTAAATTTTCAAACTCCATTTTGAAAATAATAATTTTATTATTTCAATTACAATGAGTACATAGAACAGGAATGGACACAAAAAAACTGCTGTAATGATCATTTATTAATCATATGTTTATTTGCATTTATGACTAAGTTTCAGAATTTGGGTAAATAGCATTTCTGTGAGCTATATATAGCCTTTTTGTGCCACTGTACATATATGTACATACGGCTGCTGTTGCCATTATGTATTTAATGTTCTTAATTAAATGAAATCGAAATCACAACTGATAGCATCCGTTTTGATATATTCTACAGTCTATTTATTTGATATTTGATAAGGCACTTTTATTTATTTTTCTTTATAATTTATTTGTCATAATTTAATTTTAATACCGAATATTGTGAAAGTGTAGATAGACCAATTGATAGGAGTTTTGTTTATTTGAATATTAGATTTCATGTCTTATGAAAAAAATATTTTTATTTCTTGTTGTTGGGATGAAGACATTCATGCAAAAAAAAACAACTTGACGCAGTAACACAATGAGATTTGTGTTGTTAATTTCAATATTGTATTGTTGACAACGATTTTTGAGAAACTTGGGTTTTATATCATAAATATATTTCATAGTAGCTTAATTTGAATTTTATTTCTTTATTATTGTTTCAAACTTTCTGTTGTGACGTGACGAATGTACTAAAATAAAAAATAATAAAAATCGATTGTAAGTATCCCGCAAAATTCAATGTCACTTTCTAAACACACCTCGTATTTTGCATATACACATGTTGTATATGAATACGTACGAAATTGTGCCTTAGTTTCATATATGTACTTATATACATACATATTTATAAGATTTTTAATCAAATGAAAGTTTGTGGAATAATTAAAAGTAGTCTTAATTAAATTTGTATTTGATTTAATTTAATTTTTATAAGAAGGAAGTTTATTTCTTGTCTCAAAAATTTTTTACTATGAATACTTCCCTATTATTTTTGGCTTTTAAATATACAAATATCTATAGTAATAGAAATAAAGTAAGAACAGTTACAGTTGGCCCATAGTAGTCCCCACAATTCCCAAAAATGTTTGAAAAATCCCCAAAAAAGAAATTTTTTTGCCTTAAAATTTTAATTTTTGATAACTTTTGATGGAATTACATTTTTTTTATTTTTTTTTTTTTTTTTTTTGTTTAAGTCTTTCCTAAATACTTATATTTTAAATTTAACAAAACTGAAAAAATTGGCGAACGGAAAAAGGATTTGTTTTTGCAATTGGCAAAAAAAAAATGGAGTAGAGTAGGAAGAAAAACAAAAATTTCTATATTTGATGTAGAATTTTTATTTAGTTCACATCGCGGTCGATTGCTGATTTGTCAATTCAGATTAAACATTTGTTCAAACTATTTTTATTAAGGATGAAGTTAAACGGAACAGTACTGATTTTGATGACCGCTACACCATCAATTTCATCTTGGTGAGTCTATTTTTTACCTCTTTTTATGTGGCTGCTTCAATCAGTTAATTATTTATATTATAAATTTGTAGCCAATTATGGTCTCTATTGAGAAGAATAAAACAAAAGAAATATAAAAATTATAACTATAACTATATAATATTTTATTAAAGTCCGGAGGTTTGGCTCAAATCCTTTGGATTTATTTAATTTTTCTCGTTATTCCGTACGGTAAGTCGTGGGAATATGAATGAATCGGTTCAATTACGAAAAAATTTATTTTTGAAATAAATTTGAAGCTACCGTTTCAAACAAACTCAAAATGTAATCAAAAATTTCATTAAAATCGATCAAGTAATACAGATGTTGAACAATTTTTCTAAAAAAAAGTTTTATTTGTATCAGCAGAGATTTTTTCATTTAAGCCTTAAATTATACATATTTTTTAAATCTGATATATAAGGTCAGCTTATATGTATATGTAAAATAGGGTATATCATAAACTACATACATAATATACAACACATGCATGCATTTCAAAATCTTAACTGAAACCCTTTAAGCTCAAATCCTTTGCTATATCCGTAAATCAAACAAGTAATTAAAATTAAAGTTTTTTTTTTCTTAAAGGAAATCATTTAAATTCTACAAGTGATAATTCAAAAAATTATCTCTCAGACACTAAAAAATATAAGAAAAAAAATTAAAATTAAATCTGAAAAATAAAAACTTGTTCCTGTTGTTCTTTTTGTTGCCTTTAGTTGTGGTTGTATTAGTGGTTTTTGTGGCGATTAGTTTGACATTAATAAGATTTTGTACAACATTTTAAAACATTTTGTTATTTCAGCGATTTGGCCTTTTATTGCTGTTTAACTCAATGTGGTAGTTGTTTTTTGTATTTGGCTTTTTTGTTTGTGGCAGTTAACGCAATAATATTTATGGTGTTTTTGTTAGTGGCGCTTGTTTGGTTGCCATGTAAATTATACTTTAAACACTTTGAACACACATACATACTCTGTCTTATATGGATATATATGTACATAAGTATGTGTATGTGCATATGTGTTTAGTAGTGCACTCCTGCCGCAGTTGTTTGAATGCTGCTTGGAGGCTGATGCATCAACACTACTGATAATGATGCATACCACAAGCATCTTCATCGTCGTCTGTGATTTTGTTTTCTTTTTTTAATTTTTTATGCATTTCGCTGGTGGTTTTTATATTTTCTCTTTGACTTCATTGCAGGTTTGGATAATCAGACTTTTCCATTCCATTTATAAACAATAGAAAATTTCAGATAAAAGGACTTATTTCATACCTGGTAGCATTTTCAATTATAAGCCCAGTAAAAAAAAACATAAGTCATTGTCACCGAACATTTTCATTGCTTTCAAAAATCGCTTAATGCAAATTTAAATAAATTTTTTCTTCATTGAAATTAGTTTCAATTTTTTTTCTATGCAATGGTAAATAAATGATCCTGACTTCTGAGGAGACGAAAAATAGATAACGGGGGAAGTAGACTCTAGATTCTAAGTTCTCTCGTTTGGTGTTAAGATCGAATGATGCTCGGATATGTGATACCTGTGCCGAAGTTTATGCCAGATATCGCATTAGCGGACTGCCCATATGGATCACTCTTTCCCCAGAGAAAGCAGGGCTACGAATTAGAAGATATTCGTTATTCTAATCCGCCCCCCACCCCTTTCGTTTTAGCAGCTTTTACTGAAATCATTAAAAGGTAAATTCAATCTACTGGCGTGGACGCTATATATCAGCGTCCGGCCAAAACGGCCACGAATGTGTGTAGCTGATCCCCAGAGGTCCCCTTAAAGCCCTCGAAATTTTTATCACATCAAAACGCCTTATTTAATTGTTTATATCTTAAGACGAGGGAAGCAGTTTGCTTCAAATACTTTCTAAGTAAACGTTTTCCTTGTTTTTTCATCCAATTGAAACGTGCAACGTAATGCCATGAAAATGGGTGGGTTTAACTGGGAATTCCCATATGCTAATCATACCGCTCATGCATATACATATTTTTGAAATTAGAAAAGGATTTTCAAATATGTATACGAGTGTATGTACGTGGCCATACCTGGCTAATCATAAAATAGTAGTTGTTGTTATGTCGTATGGCCTCCGCCTGTAATAATGGTTTTGGAGTAGTCAGTCGTTTCTCAACTGATAAGCGAGAGCGATGATGAAAACAAACAAAAAACAAAAATACTCCATTTCAAAAAACGCAGTACATATAGTTCCATTATAAAAGAGTATAGAATATGTCTATATCAGAATGATGATTGTGTGCTAAAGTGTGTATTGTGTATGTGAGCGTGTGTTAGTGTCAATATCACTGTGAGTGCAAGTTTTTGTGTCTATGTGTTTATGTATTAGTGAGACTGCAATCCATTGCATTGGCGACATTCGATTACTTTTGTTGATTTCAGCTGTTTCGCTTAATTTCTTATTTTTATTCATTATTATTCCTGTGTACGGAGAGGGAGCTTCTACCATTGATATCTTTGTATCATAATGGAAAACGAGACTGTAAGGCTGGCATTTAGATAAGCGGGTAATTTTTCTGTTTCTCTTGGACTTTTTTTGTTCGTATATGGTTAACTTTAAAAAGCCATCACCATCATTGTCATCATCATCAGCGGAATCATTATCAACGGTATGTTGATGTTATTTACAGAGTGGGGGTTATTGAGTGTAAGGATTAAGGTATTTTTCTTAAGTCAGTTTTTTCTTCTCTCTTCTCTTTTTTTTTTGCTTTCCATTGCACTTTTTGGTACTCGTATTTAGGCTCTTAGAATGGAAAATTGGTTAAATGTAGCAAACGAATGATTTTTGCATAAAAGTTACATATTTTTTATATTGCCGATAAGGATATGGCAACTGAGTTTGTACATTTCATTCTTCTGTTATAAATCTCCTTATACTGAAATAATTATTTTAGAGTAATTTATGTAGAAATTAATGTGTTTTTAAAAGGAGAGTAAGTTCTTTACATTTCCTTTACAGAATTTACAATGTAAATAGATTTTGTCTGGAGTTACAAAGCGTTTATAAAATACAAACTTTTTAACAAAAAAAAATGCAACCGATTTCAAATACAAGGTGGTGCATAAGTAATGTCATATTTTGTAATGTCAGAAAACAACGGATTGAAAATTAGTCAAATAAGTTGTAGCAATAATTAAACGTTTATGAGGTGTGTATCGTTCTATGGCTTGTTGGCAGCTACTTCTTTATATATCTACAGTATAAATGCGAAAGCAGACTGACATTTGGCGCCATCTGCGAAAATGGCAGCCAAATCAAATTATGACATTACTTTGCTCTTCCTCTGTATATATGGCCTATCGAAATATATATAATAATAATATTATATATGTTGCCTAGAGGGCAGCCAGGATGGCTAAAACAATGAATCAAATTCTGCGTTTAGTTGTAAAATTTCTTGGCACCGGCTTCGAACTTTACGAACATTTTAGGGGCTATATTTGAAGCCAATTGAGGTTTTTTTCAGAGGACTATTCATGAAGCCGGTGTGAGAGGTACCCTCTTCCTAATATGATCACGTCTGGAGTATGACAACTTGCAACACTCTCACTGCTATATGGTAGTCAGCCAGATAAAAACAGTTGTGTATTAATTTTTAGGGAAGGTAGAATTCCCTATGCTCTTATCTAATCAGTTTTTCTTGAGACTGCGTGCATTGGCCGCAAAATAACCCATGCCAATTTTGAACAGGAAGATAACAGGTTACTAAAATTCTATTTTGTATGGGAGACAACCTTCTCCTTAATCCTATCACATATTGGAGCAAAGCATTTCATAAAAATAAAATAAAAATAATTTTCAAAATCGTCCAACCAGCGACAAAAAATAGCTGAACATCAAAAAAAACATATATTGAATATATAACCTCCTTCTCCTTTTAAATCGGTTAAAACCTTTAGTTCGATTAGTTATAAAAGAATAAATTCAAAAACATATTTGTAATAATAGATGTTTCTATGATTATTACCATTATTTTTTGTAAGTATTGTGAATCTTAGAGGCTTAATTTTTAATGCCGATGACCTGGGAGACCTGGAATGATGGCGATTCAATGACATGGAATTCCGGCTACAGAAAATCCCACAAAAGTCTAATGAAGTCAAATCCCACAATCTTGAGAGTAAATTTACATCGTTCATGCAACATTTTTATTATCATGTGGCACTCCCACACAATCAAATGACCCGAATTCACAATCATATCACTCTTGGAGTCCTACTCAAGTGACATAGATATTTTCCTTCATTAATTTCCTATAAACATGTCAAAACAAAGTTGAAATGGTTTCAAATTGATATTTTAACGGCTGCTGCCGTTGAAATGAAATGAATAAAAACTGAAGGTATGTGTGCTCGATGCCACGTGCTGATAAAACGTTAGAGAAACATTGAATTAAAAAATATCTGAAAATCTTTATGGAAATTTGTACGCTCTTAATTTTATTTCTTATTTTCAATTTTTAATTTCTTTGCCTTAAAAAGCGTATGTAAACAAATTCCAGCACGAGCTGCTTTCTACAGCAAAATTAAAAAATTCATATAGAGTTAAAAATTACAAAACTAAAAACCATAGTTTTTATGTCAAAAAAGAAAAAAAATTAGATCAAGACAAATTGGTCATGATTTTTTTTCTAGTTTAAGTAGCCGCCATCGATATAAAAAGATAGTGTTAAAAGGAATCTAATTCAAAATTCTAATCAATGGTTTCTCATCAAAAACTGTTCTAATTAAACGTTAAATGATAATTACAATAAACAAATTTTTTTAATTAAATTAAACAAATACTATTTGCAATTATTTTTTAGCGATTCGTGAGTCTTTTATAGTTGTTCTTTTTATAGTTGTTTTTCTTAATAGAAATGAAAAAAATTATTAAATATAAAAAATAACTAAGTTTCAATAAAATTAAATAAATTATTTTCTTAAATTAATTATTTAATTTAATTATTATTATTATTATATTATTATTATTATTATTATTATTATTATTATTATTATTATTATTATTATTATTATTATTATTATTATTATTATTATTATTATTATTATTATTATTATTATTATTATTATTATTATTATTTTAATTATAACCCGGTGAGTAATTTTATTGTATCTGAAAAAATAAACTTGCAGCTGTCTAAAATTAATCACTGCATTAGAATTTAATACCTGCATTTTGATTTTAAAAAAATAATTGACTTTTGTACTTTGATCAGATAATATTAAAAAGAAAGTTCAATACAAATATTTTATTTCATTATCATTTTGGCATAAATCATTTTGGAAATAATTGCCAAGGATGTACCTAAACATAACCTTGGGTAATTTATAATACAAAGATAATATTTCTTTTTTCAAATTCAGCAACAAAAAAACACAATAATTAATGATTTAAAATTGTTATTGTAAGAAAAAAATCAAAGAAATATCAGAATGGAATATTTAAATGTTGGAATGAACACAATTGACTATGACTCCTATGAGACTCCTCCCCAACTAATATTTTTAAATGTAAAATAATAGTGCAATATTTAAGGAAAAAAGGCCACAATAGATGACATCAACAATGCATTGGTAAACGCACTACATTTTAGCCGGCTATCGATTGCTGACCTTCTTACACAAATTATGTATGAGAAAAAGTATACGGGAATCTTTATTATTCCAACATATACAAGATCCACATCATATATGTATGTCGAATGCAAAAATAGCAGCCATCTGCTGTTACTGAAAAGTTTAAGTACCTTCAGATTCTAGAGGACATGTTGCAGAAGTGAAACTAGTGTGTTTACACACGTTCGGATTATCAGGATCACCGGAGCACTAATAGAAGCACTAATAGAGTATTGTGCAATCTTGGCTACCACTGTCTCCAGACCTTAATGTTAGTGGAAATTTTGTGGTTTATTTTGAAAAAACAAACAATATCTTAAAGAGAAATTACTTAATGTAGGCTCTAAACAATAAGTGGGAGAATATTTGCGCCTGTGTGACCTAAAACTTAATCGCATTGACGGCCAAAACACTCATTTTATTGTACAAGTCGTACTTTGTTGTCTTCAAAAATCATAAGTGCCCACATAAGAAAAGCTGTGAGATGAAAAAAAGTAATATTTTTATTTTTTGTATTATTTAAATGTTAAGATTTTGCGATAAAAGAAGTTTTTTGTGAAACTAGAAACCATTCGCTTTAATGTGATATCAAATTAATTTGGGAATTCATACTCGTTTCTGCTGTTATTCTACCTAGAAAAGGAAAATATATATAAAATGAAGAAGCGTGACCCACTGTATGTTTTAGGAAATCACACACTATCACACAACGTGCCAAAACAATGTTTTTTTCTTTAGTCAAAACATTTCATTGCATACATTTCGTGGAGATAAATCAATGCCCGGATTGCATCCGTAGTATTAGAAGTAGATCATTTGGTTAGATATTTTCGGGCTGCAAGATCCCTTTGGGCCATTACGCCCGAAATGTTTAGAATAATTTTAAAATTCATATAACATATACATATAAGGCAAGCTTCATTCCAAAGCTTTAAGGAAATTCAAAGCTCTACTTAATTTTTAAAGATTTTTGATCAAATATAACAACAGAGATATTCGCGAAACGAAATCATTAAGGAAATAAATACTACATTTTCTTTTCGTCTATGTATTCAATTGGGCCCCATACCTTTAGAACGCTCGCCAAGCAAATGATATCAAGTCACTTTAGCGCGCAGACACACACACACACACACACACTACGATGGCATATTAAATGCATTACCACTTAAAACGTCCAAAGCCTTTTTTATAACAGATTGAAATCATTTGAACACACGGTCGGTCAACTGTTTTTCGCTGACCAATAGGAAATTTAAAAATGTTTTGTCAAGCGAAACTCGCGTATCTAAAGGTCTAGAAATGACAGACTGCAACCAACATTCATACAATTTCACATGTAGAATTAAAAAAAGCTCCCTTAGCCTTAAGCTGATGGAAAACAGTGGATGCGAGTGACAAAGATGATGATCATTGATCTTGTTCGTTTGTTCTCATTTTTTTTTTTGTGCTACGGACCATGGTCAAGCAAATTTTAAAGAGTCCTTCGTGTCGTTAATTCATTATCACATCTAAAGGTGAATGAATACATTCAACAAACAACAACAAAAATAACAGCATTTACTATTGAAAACAAAATTTCCAATAAATTTATATGTTGCTTAATTAAGAGAAGAGTGACTGGATGGATAACCGAGTGCAGTCACCAACACAATTTAAACACACTGAAGGAAGATCTTATAAAAATGATCTTTATAAATATTCCTTTCTTTTCATTCGTTATTTTAGCTGTTGTTTCAAATTTTTTTTTTTGCAATAAATTTCTGTATTTATTTATTTATTTATTTATTTTTTTGTCGAGTGTTTTAATTCTTCTTAAACTTTTATCAATCTTTAATTCAAGCTTATCGCATTTTCAAACTGGAAAAAAGTTCATGAGGTCCTGTTATCTATTCCAAGCGATCTTTCCCGGTCTTCAGCTCACTCTGCCCCGCACTCTCGAATTCATGTTTAATTGACCATAACATCAGACTAAGAAAGTCCACAATAAAATGATTACAACAATAAAAAAGAATCAAGAGCAAAGAATCTCTACAAATGTACGAGTATGGAGCAGAAAGAAAAAATAATAATACTTTGTGGAAGCAAAGAATAATAAAACAACTAGTGATCGATTAACTTAAAAACGATTAGCAACTGAGTTTTAAGTTTTGGCAAAAAATACGTTTTTATTTTTATTGAAATATTTTAGGTTGGTTAAAATTTTAAAAATCTTGCTTGTGTCTAGAATGGAAAAGAAAGACTTAAATTTTACAATGATCGAAGCGCTTAGCAAAAAGGAAGCAAAAAGGCATTTAATATTTAATAAAAGAATTGCCAAAATTAAAAGAAATTAGTGAGTTTAGGTTCAACAGGCAGCTTCCGTTCACTGGGGTCCATGTTTTGGTCCCTTTGTGATAAGATAATTTGATTTATAGATTTTTTTCTTTTTGCCAAAAATTCTATTTATTTTTATTTTCCTTGAAATAAAATGTAAAATTAAAATTACTATTTATATTTCATGCTTCACATTTGCGATTGATCATGATTTTAGTTTTTCGAAAATAAATGGAAATGAAAATGACGACTGAACAAATCAATTCCTAAAGTATGTGGCAGCCAATAAACGCGGTTTTATCGCTTTTCTAGATCTATGGGAATACTGAATTTATAGTTTTCTACTGATTAGTATTTGACTCTTTGTTTTAATAAGAAAATTTTTATCAATATAGAAATAAGATATTATTAAATATTCTATATTTAAAGTAAATCGTTACTAGTCATCGTTAAGATATACAGAAGTGAACAAAATATTAGGTAGTAAGTTCCAATATAATGCTAATGCAACATAAGAGGTTCGTAATTTACATCAAAGAGGAAATTGAATTGAAGTAAAATACAGTTTTTCCCATATTTTCTTGGTAAAGGAGTCGGAGTCGGAGTCGGAGTTGTAGGAAACTTTCGATTTAGTGACTATCAAAAATAAAACAAAAAAACAAAGAAAACTAGTAACTACAAGTCTATTTTAAAGTTATTGTATATGACAAACAATTTTCAAAATTTTCCGGATAATTATGTTTGCATTTCCATGACTCCTTTGGCAGTTCTTTTGAGCTAAATCTTCTTGCGTAAATTAACGCTCTCTCAGCTATGCAGCGCCATTGCTTATTTACTTTAAAATAACCCCTAAAATTCCCTACTTTGAGTCCCACTCATGCCAGTCGACGAAAATTCGAATAAAAAATTAAATTATTCCAATAGAAATTAAATCTATTACTGGGTATAACATAATCTAGGATAAATAGCATTTGAAGTACTTCCAAAGAGTCCTTTTTCATATTTCATATCCTATGAATGAGCACAGAGAACGTCTTGTAATGACAAAGCAATATTGAAACCATTAGAAATGATCCGAAGTGGTACCACTTCGGAATCACACGTTCTGTATTTTGTTGACTCCTTTTGAAGTGATTTTCTTTACAGAAAATGAGTATAAATTTATACATAATTTAATGAAGAAATAAAATAATATCCTTCTCAAAAGAGCTCAGTGGGCATAACAGATATTTGTATGAAATCTGTTCCCAGTAGGAAGAACTATAGTTGAGTTATGACGCTATTGCATCTAATGAGCGGTTAGAACAATTTTAAAAATAGAAGGATTTTCACTTTTGTCAAGAGTAGGGGAGACCCCTACAAGTAGCTTTTTTCACATTAAAATAAGAGTGTAGGGAAAATCGTACAGATTGTTTTATTTTCGACAAAATGCTTTTTTTCTCAATTTGCAAATGCGAAAAATAGAATTATTAAGAATTTTTTCAGTTCAAAAACCTTTAAGAACTTCAGTTTTCCTTTCACTCGGTTAAAAATATTTCATCAAAGAAAACACAGATTTTTTATAGTTTGGGAAGTTGTCTAAGTTATCATTTTACGTTGCAGGATATTTTAGTTAAGAAGAATCATTTAATTAATTTATGAATTTACTTCACTGCCTTTACTAAACTGTTGTAGTTCTTAATAATTTTTTTTTTGCTCAAGGAGTACCACAAGCTCCGTTGTCTATCCTACCGTATTTCCTATTTTTCTGAATGACCTTTTATTTAAATCTTCCAACACTATCTACTCCTTTGAAGATAATACCAACATAAGCCATTCCTACGCATTTGACCATAGGCCAACTCCGTTGGAGATTAGAGCAATGAGACAAAATATGGATAATACGCTGAATCAATATCTTGTAATAATCTCTGAATGAGTTCATACGAATCGTATCGATTTTAATGCTCGTAAGACACAGTGCTGTATGCTTACGCATCAACGTATGTTGCTCCATCTGTAATTATGGATGATATAAATATTGGGGAATCAAAAGCTCTTGATGTTCTTGGCACGAAAATTCAGAGCACATTGTTCGTATCGCTAAAGAAGCATTCACGTACCTCGGTTTTTGTAGACAGTGTAAGAGATACTTCCTTCTGATCTCCTTACAATTTATACATCCAACCAAAAATGGAATACAACTCTCATGTATGGGCCGGTACATCAAAATCTATTTTGAAGCTACTGGATCGAGTACGGGAGAGGGCGAAAAGACTGATTGGTGACAATATTATAGTGAACTCTATTGACTCACTGAAGCATCGTCGCAAACGTGGGATTTGTTACGCTGTTTTATCGTTACTACAATGGAATGTGCTCTAACAAAGCAAGGGCATACATTCTTGATACCCGCGAACAACACGTTCTTCATATCAGCGAATCGCACTACGCATTACACAGAAATTTCTTGCTTTGGTCGAACGGCACGTATATGGAACGAACTCCTTACAGATGTCTTCCCTATTATACCCAACGTGGAGAATGTCTAAAAATACTACACCATCTATTCTCCATATCATATCCTATTTTCCTGGTTCCAGCACAATGTACTGCATAAATAAAGGTCAGCCCCTGAGTACTGGTCCAATCGAAAAAAGCAATATTTCAATTCAGAGCTTTTGTTAATAATTGTTCATTATTTTTAACCGGCAGAAAGTAAGTCGCTACTTTCGTATTTGTCAGCAAAATGAAACAAATTGCATTTAAAATCGTGTAAATGTTTATTTATTTGCTATGAATTAAAGTTTAAGGAGAGGAAAATGTGGATAAAATTCTTTTTCATATAATTATGATTTTTTTCCTTTAATGACAGGAAAAGTAAATTTCATCACTGCCTAAGGAAACAAGTCCACGTTTCCGGTGCCACCACAGTTTAACTAAATATACAATTAATATTTTAAATAAGTTTTCATTTTATGAGTGCTTTTCTGAATCATCTGAAATCTATTTCAACTTTATGCTATTTAAGTTGCTAACATTATCTTCACTACTGTTTATTTGATAAGTTATTAAATAAAAATTGAAACAAACGTCGTAATAATTTGAAACTTTTTGAAACAGTTTCATTTATACGAGTATATTGAACTAATAAATTCAAGAAACGTATAAGAAGGAGAGGGTGATTCATTAGCAGGCACTTAAAAATTAATAATTTAGTTTTATCAGAGACCCTTTATTTATTTTTGTTGCTTTTGGAAGCTATTCATCTTTAATATCGGCCATAACTGCACTCAAAATAGTCGATTGTGAAGATAAAATTGCTGCCAAAGCATTTTAATAATTTAGAATGACGAAACACTCCAAGATGCAGTAGTTTTGCTTATTTAACGCAGGCTTTGAGTCGGAATTTGCAAAAAGAACTGAAGTTGATTTAAAATGGAGAGCCGCAAGCACTTACAAGCTTTTCTTCTCTACAAAAAGTGTAACATTAATTGCCCTTTCAAGGAGATAAAAGGGGCATCTTATTATTATTATTTATGAGTTCCAACTTTTTCCTTCTTATTGCACTACCGGAAATTTATATGCATATTTTCAAAATCAAGTAGAATAATTTGTTAATACTATGTCAGGGTGTAAGTTATTAAGTTTGTTATTTATTAATTAAAAAATATAAATTACGAAGCTACTTGGGTTGTTTGCAGAAACACCGAGAGCGTTCAGTAGGAATCGAACCTGAGACCTACAGACTACTAGTCTACGAAGTCACCCAATAAAGTAATAATAATAATAATAATAATAATAATAATAAAATGTCGCACAAAAATTTAAAAAATTTATCTAGAATCTGCAAAAAAAGTATCACATCATGATTCACGATATATTTGAAGAAGGAAAAAATATCACTCACTATGAAAAAACAGCTGTTTTGTATTAAATATAACTACACCTAAATACATTTCTATAAAAAATAAAGTTCCCCTTGCAGCCTGCCGCTTTGATTCTGTTGCAACTGCCTGTAGATTATAGTTGGCACTGCCTTTCATAACTTTGTTTTCTTGATAACATTTTTATTTTTAATTACTCATATTAAAACTGTTTAATTTGTTTATAGTGAATTTAAAAAAAAATCACTTAATGATTGTTATTATTTTTTTTTTATTTCAGCTGATTACAGGAAATGCCAAAAGATAAAATGAACCATGAATCCACTCATACTCACACGTACCGGGAGATTTGCATATCGAACAAATACTTGACTGAGATGTAAAACAGAAATAAAGAAATTTAATTATAAAAAAAACGAATTGAATATTTAAATAAACACTTGAAGAAGAAAAACAAATTGTGACTTCATCTAAAAATAAAACCACAACAACGTAAACTCACTAAATTTTTATCAATTAAAGAGAAATAGTAAGTTTAACAAAAGATTTGTGATTAATCATAAATATTTCAAGATTCTTGAATCTCTAAAAGCTAATGAAAAATTAAATAAGTTTTGGATAAAGAGAATCAAGAGTATTATGAGTTTTAATGGCGATACTGATGCACAATAGCTTTGCCAAAGTTCACAATTAAGCAGAAAGGATCAATTATACGTGTCTCACATAGTCAACAATGGATAGTCACAATGGATAACCTGATCGTTTCGAGATGTTACATGTAAGACATCTACCAATTTGAACCCTTTACACTTTTCCCTAGAAAACTACCATAACAATGGTAGCTGGCACATGTTCGGTCCGATTTCTAACACGTTCTATAGAGCGAGCGTAGCGGAGGTCCAGAAAGAAGTTAATTGAATTTTTTTACACATCCTGTAACATGCTGCCCAAACCTATTATTGAGCTATTGCATATTGCTCAAAACCAGACTAGTCCTTAAAACTTAATATGAAAAGAACATGTCAGTTAAATATGTTAGTCTATTGTACTAATTAAATTAAGCAGTTTTGGAAAAAAATTACTATTAAGAGTAAATTAAGAGTACCTTCGCAGAAGTTCATGGCACATTACTTTTCCCTGCACTTCCCTTTTCATGAAATTTGTATGTTTTGTATGAATATTTGAAGTTTTCAATCAGTTCAATAATCATTAAAAATTACTAAAATCTTGATTATTCCCTCAATATACGAGTACAAATAAATTTCTTAAAAACAAATTTTTCCTTCGCGACCTATAAACTGGCGACAAGCAGGAAAAGCAGATGAGCACTGAAGAGGGAGTGCAGCGGCCACCAAAAACAGCGTTGTTATATTCTGGTGTGCAAGTTAGAATGTTCCTTACTAACCTTAGAACATTGCAGAATTGAAAAATTTATTTCATTATCATAACTTACTTTTACAAAGTCTCCACCAGATCTTGTCCAACAAAAGCTTATAAAAAGTTGTTAATAGAAATCTTACACGGAAATTTGCAGCATGAACCTTTCATTAGTACAATAAACCAATGAAAAATAGCAAGGCTTCAGCTAGGGACTCCGGCAGGGGAAACAAAAAAGATGTGTGTAATGTCTTACTTTGATTTCAATGGGGGTGTATCATTGTTAATCATGCGACCCTTAGATATGAGATATTGGATTTGTTTATAAATTTATGTAAAATACTGCAAGGAACACTATTGTGGAGCTCTTCAATATAAGGATTTTTTCATTACTTTCCTTTGAGAAGGGAAAGGCTGAAATATTCCGCGAGAAAAATTTTCATAAAAATCTACTATAGGTCTCTAAACATTTGAAAGCTCCAAATTTAGCCCGCACAACAGAAATATATAAAAACTTATAACGTGTTTAAGGGTTAATTTCGTTTTTATTAAAAAATTACACTAAAAACCCGATTTTTTTTTATTCAAAATACTCTTTTGGTAACGTATTTTTCAATTCTACAACGGTGCGTACTTTTTCGTATGTCGCACAATAAACAGAGATGGAAATGCGCATTTTTACTTTGTTTTTGATAAAGTTATTTTTCACTTCCTTCGCTCGCAAAAAGGCAGAATTCTTACTTGTCCATGCTAATATACGTTTAATTTCTTTAGTAATTAAAAAATTATAAAATTTCGTTTAAAATATCTTAAGCAAAATATATTCGTATTGCCATTCTCAGGCAATGTCTGGAACCAACACTCTGAAAATGTAATGAGGGGAAAGGTTATAAGTGTTGCAGCAAATATTTACATAGAAAATACCCACAACGTTTGTACAACTATTGTACACACCAAGTCGACAGTAAAAAAAGACAGCAGCTCTGAACTCCTTGTAGGCAATAATTAACTAATCCCTCTTATCGTGTTTGGCGATTTTCGACTGCAAATTCGACAGTTTGTAAGAGACTAAAGATACCGAGCAACATTTTTCTTTAATCTAGTACAAACTGTCGAATTTGCAGTCGAAAATCGCCAAACACGATAAGGGACAATATTTATGGCCAATTGTAATTTTATAAGCCATAGTAGTAGTAACATAACAGTTCTCGATAACGATCCCACAAGTGCCAATATATTGATGTCGACTTGGTGTGACATCGACGTCGACAATCATAATAGGGGGGAATATTTAATAGTTCTCGATAACGATCCCACAATAGGCAATATATTAATGTCGACTTGGTGTGACGTCGACGTCGACAATCATAATAAGGGGGAATAACTTGTAAATTAAGCAATTATACTCGTACGTACGTACATTTATTCACACAATCTCATTTACTTTCTATTTGTGTATTGTTTTGTCAAATAATGGTATAAATTTTTTTTCAAAATTTTCAAAATTATCGAAAAGTTTTTGCTTCAAAAATCACATGATCTTATGCATTGGGCACTTACAAGCAGTTCGTTATATGTATGTAAGTGAAAGTTCCCTATAGCCAAAGTTGTTCGTAATATATGAAAGCCAAATCCGCTATATTAATTTTTTAGCTCCACTGTATAAGTTTTAGAATGTCGGAATATTGTTATTATTATAATTTTTTTTTGTTGTTGTAAAGCGTAGACAATTATAAATTCAAAAAATATAAAAGAACAGTCATACACATCTATTGAAAAGTTAGATTTTATTGAGATAAACTACAAATGGCCACATAATGGCATAAATATTTTATATATTAATTGCATTTTTCTACTTCAAGACCGCCAAATCATGATCTAACTTATTGTAAGTATTCGATTTATTTTTTAATTACAATTTGTTTAGTTATTTATTATTTTTTTAATTTATAAACAAACATACATACATATATATATACTTAATATCATTTTATTTGATTGTATTTTGTTTTGAAATTGTTGACATTGCAGCAAAAATAATTAATTTTGTCATTATCTGTTCAACAAATCAAAATAAAATCGAGTTACTGAAAATATTAATGATGTCAGATGTTGATAGTAAAATAAAATATTTGAGCAATAGAAACAGGGGCAGAGATATGTTTTTGTGCAGAGGTTTAAAAGTCTAATTTGCATCGCTGTATTTGGTTTGTGCTGTACCAGAAGCCAATGACTTTCTTGCAACATTCGCAAAAATATATTCTCCTGGAAATTTTCTAAGCATCTAAATAAAAGTCTTCTTCATTACTTAAGCCATATTTAATTAACTTAATAATTTACCATATTTAAAAGAAGTAACAAAGAAAGGTTGGTTGGTTGAAGGTTATTCAAACTGTAACTCTTTCATTATGACTCACAGATTAGTTTAGGTTGAAGAGAGGGTAATGATAATCATGTCAGAAGATTTACACCTAAGCCAGTAAAGGTCCGTTGTGCGTCCTCGTAAATGCATAAAAAACCGAAATCTTTACCCTGTACCATGCAAGTAGTTCCTCAATTTTCTTCAGCCAACACCCCGGAGGTGAGTAATGTCCTGTAAAGTTTCATCTGCAAAAAAATTCGGCATCCCACCTACACAAAAGCTGCGTAATGATAGAGGAGGTGCTTCACTGTCTCAGTGTCTTGCCTGCATGCAGAGCAATGGCGATCGAGTGCAGATGAGCTAGCAAATTGGAGTGTCCCATCAAGGCTGCAATTGGCTCAATTTACTCGGAGCTTTTTACTCGTTTTCGTTTGATTCGCCCCATAGGACTATAGTTGTATTACCCACAATTGGGCTATTCAACAACCGTCCTGTGGGTAAGTTTTGCCCAACTTTGCAGCTCGGGCTTAGCACCTTCAAAGGGCCTCACATTGACTCTAGCCCTGATCACCACGCTGTTAGCTCGCTCATTTCCAATTAGAGCATAATTGGGCGGAATTTAAGGTACGGATCCTGAAGCGTACCGCGTATGCGTTAAAAGTATTTTTGCAATCAAAAATGGTTCTAGAATTTACGCTCTAAGACACAATAGTCCTAATTGCCATATGGCTTTCTGTGAAAATGTTGACCTCCGTGAAAATATTTAAAATGTTGGCCTGAAGTTCACACTGAGCCACCTCACACAATCTGTAATCATACGAACTTCTGCCTTGAAGACCGCGTATGGTCAGGCAGGCAGAAGTTAATTTTGGTCTCTGGTTATCCGTAGATTAGTAGCTAGTGTACTAGACTGGTAGTCCGAAGGTCGCAGGTTCGACTCCTACCGCAGACTCCGGGTGTCTCTGCAGATAAGCCAAGTAGCTTCGAAGTATGTGTTTGTTAATTAATAAAAAAAAATATATATTCAATTGTTCCTCTTAAAACAAAAAAAATCATAGATTAAGTGCCGAAGGTGCCAAAATTTAATTTAAGAATGCTATGCCTGGCATTCGCATAGAAGATGGCAAATCGTTACTCACCACAGCTGTGGCAGAACGCGTAGCGTGCCACTAATGGGATGAATCTGGGCATATCCTTGCGGTTCCTGCTGTCAAGCTAAATCATGCTCCCCATCCTTTTAGCAAGTCCACATTTTCTTTGCGAACCCTACAAGTGTCAAGTCTGCGGCAGCTATTCCCACCTTCCTGCCTTCTAGAACCCTACTATACAAAAATCAAGTGCCACGGTGATCAATTTATTCTTTCAAATAAATCACTTCTTCCGGGTACTTACGATAACCAAAAACTTTCAGTATAACCCACGTTGAGCTTAGAAGTAAATTAATAGGTTTTTAATTTAATTTCCAATGTTTTTTTCTCATAATTTATCTTTAACTTTGATCAATTATTCTAAATGTGTGTGCGTGTGTGTATGTATGTGTGTTTTATTTCTCTGCGGTTTCGAATCAATGTAATTTAAACAAAACTGGCTATAACTATTATTTTTGATATTGATTGTTGTTGTTGTTATCGTTGTTTAATCGAATCTCTATGTATTTGATTTTCAACTGTTACAAAAAAAGAGTAACAATAATGAAAATACAAAAAAATAATAACAAAATCATTTAGAAAAATAAATTTTAGATTTCATTTGCAAGATAAAAATATCAATATTTTTCAATGTGTTTGAAAAATTGTGTGTGTGTGTATGTGTTTCAGTTACCGATTTTTAGTTCATATCACACATGTGGAATCTACTTTTTTTTTCTTTATTTCACTGTAATTTGAATTCTCGTTAAACTTGAGATGAGGTGTTTTTTGTAACAAATAGATAAATAAATAGAGAGATCGTAACAGTGGTATGTGTAGTAATTAAAATGTTTTTATTATCATTAGATATTGAATTTCAATTATTAAATCGTGCTAATAATCCCTCAAAAGCAAAAAGGGGAATACAATTTGGTATGAACTTTCATATTTTAAAACCATATGCGCAATAACTCAAATCCCACGTAACAATCGCTTGATGGTCAGACGGAAATTAAGCGAAAGAGAAAAAATTTGTTCCTCTCCAAAACGATTGCGATGTCTACGAGTATCTATTCATAATTGTTTGATATAAAATTGTTTTGCGTCCTGATAAAGACACCCAAAGGTGTGGCGAAATACCGAAGAGGGGGATAAAATGTGATTTACAATTTGTCTCAATTTCCTTTTATTTTTTTAAGAAACAAAAAAATTATATTATTCATTATGCAATAATTTAACAAAAATAAAAATTTATTTAATTAATGAACGTTTTTTTTTAACTATCGCTGTCAATAGTTTATTGATATTGCGATAGTTGTGAAATATCGTTATTATCGATAGCAGTATCGATCGGTATCCCATCACTAATTGAGACACACAAAAACCTTTAAAAATCTAACGTTTAGAAAAGAATTAAAAACTTCAAAGAAGCATATGCGAATTGCAACAGCATTTTATTTCACAAGTCAATCTATTTAACCAAGTCTCTTCGCTCTGCGTGATCATCTGAATTTAATTATTTCCTTATAAAAAAGAATTTCCAAAAAAATCATTTAGTCATGCATAGATTGTAGTCCGGAAATGGTGCATATTCGAATCATTATCTATTATTTCAACATACGAGTAGTCTTATCATTCATGATAACAAATTCCCCATTTTGATGAATATTCAATGAATCGGAAGTTAGTTTTCATATTTAAAAAATATATATATTTTTATAATTGCTATGAAACATAATAATCAACAGTGTAAAAGAAAAACTATTAGCTGTTAGAAAATGCGAAGTTGCATGGGCTTCTAGGAAACTATTTTGACTACCTTTGGGATGATGCATGCACGACTGTATAACTTTTGAATGGTAGAATCCATTGTATTCTGAAGATTTCGATTTCACTTAAATAAATTTATTTAAATACAAATACTATTCTGATGCCAAAGATCGAACACAAAATATAAATCAGCATCAATTGCAGCGAACTTCATAAAAATTTATTCAAAAATCGTGGTCGAAAATATTGAGTATCACCGCTTTGCGCTTGGACAATGTGGGGAAATATTGCAAAGTTTTTTCCAAAGTGCTGCGCTGCCCACACTGAGAGGGTTTGTTAAACAGAAGTTTTGATCAAATCGAAACATCCACCTCGAGTGGTGCGCGGAAGTTTGTGGCAAAAGTTCGTCGTACGGTGCGTCGTACCGATGAGATTGTAGCTGCTGTAACCGAAAGTGTGCGACTGAATCCAAGAACACTCACTCGCTATCGAAGCTCCATTTTAGTCAACGGCGACCGTTACAGAGCCAAGATTGCCGACTTTTTATGGCCTAAAATGCAAGATGTGAACTTGGAAAATGTTGGTCTCAACAGGATAGCACTAGTGTGCTAACGTCAGACAGCTTATCGAGAAACCCATATTTTGCGCAATAAGTTTGGTAATCGTGTTATCCTGCTGATGTCAATTAGCCGCCTAGGAGCAGTTGCGATATCACCCTTTTAGTGCTTTCCTTGTGAAGTGCCGTTATATATTCCGAGTTATTCGCGAGATAAAACCGGAAACCGTCAACAAAGTGTTAGAAAATTGTACTAACAGGATAAGCTACTGCAAAGCCAGCCGCTGCAGTCACATGAATGAATGCATTCATGTTCCATATATAATCGAAATATTTGTTATTTCTAATAAAGCTATAATATACAATAACAAGAAGTTATTTGCACTATAATTCTTATGGGAATTGACTTGCCTTTCACTACCATTCTAGGACTAGCACAGATACATAATTTACTTTTTTCACTTGTAAGTAATACTAATTTTAAATTGAGGAGACATAATGTTTTCATATGTACATTTTAATTAACAAAAATGTTCAAAAATATTTTTATTGAAAAAAAAATACTATGATCTCGAACAGAACAAAGTAATAAAGAATTGTAAATTTTGATGTCGTCATTTAAACTCTTAGAAAAATTATTCATACCTCAAATATGATTAAATTTTTCCGATAATTGTGTTAAGCTTTAATAAATAAAATGCTTTAGTGCGTCGGGGACGACAAAGAGACGTGGGTCTTTGAACCAATTTTCTATACTGGGTTATAGATCACACGTCTCGTCACTACAGAGGCCTCTTTTGCACGTGTATTTTTTGATATTGAGTTTTACTATTTAAGACATTTCCTCCATGTACAATTTTTAAACGAATTTTCATTTTGCTGCACTTACAATTACCACCAGCAGTGTAAAATTAATTTTTATTATTCAAAATAAAAATCTAGTGTGCAAACGATAAGACGATAATTTTACAAAAATTTAATTATCTATTGCACTTTAAAACGAATGCAAGTAATATGATGGCAGAGCAACAACAACAAAAGTTGAACAAAACATTTAATCGTGTTTCTTTTTTATTATTTTTGTTTTCATGTTTTTTTTTTTTCAAGCCGTATCTTATGAATATAAAATAAAACTTTAACAGTGAATATGAATCGGTTTAAACAAAAAAAATATATATTTAAAAATATGGTGGTGGCACGAAGTTTTTCTTTATCAACAGTTTTGAATTTTCAAGTAAAATATTTTTTTTTCTATTTTGGTAGTTTTATTTTCAAAGTAATAGATAAATTTTTATCATATTAAAAAAAAAGTGAAAAAAAAATATTTTAAAACAAACAAAAAACAAAAAGCTCTAAAAGAAAAAATGAAATAGAATTTAATGTTTGGTTTACACCAATTCAAAACTCTATCAACCAACACATTTACTTTGAACATTATTTGTGAAGTTTAACCGTTTCGTTTTAGATAAAGTCGAAAAAGTTATTTTTTTTTATTTCCTCTGCAAGAGCACAAGTAAGTGCGAGTATTTTGTTGTATGGCTTTCGTATTTGCTTTATTTTTAATTCTTTTCTTTATCAACAATTTTATGTTAATTAGAAAAAAAACTTACTTTTTTCCTACTGCTGTTGCTCGTGTTGTTGTTGTTGCCGGTGTTGTTGTTCATTTGCACTACACATGCTTTGAAGTTGTTGTTTATTTTTGTTAACGGTTGGCTAGAATCATGTTGGTTATATTATCAACATGTTGTTCTTGTTGTTGCTGTTGTTTAGCTGCCTTTGTGCATATAATGAGTCTCAAGTATCAGCAAACGTTGCTAAATTGTCTGAAGTCTTTTGTGTGCCATCATAATAAAATGTATGATTGGAATCATGCAACAAATGCAAGTGGAATTAAATGTTCAAATTGTAAAAAGCTCTTTAACGTGAAATTAACGATAAGAAACCAGTCCATATTACTGGTATTTTACACCATTAGCGGGTTCCCCCCAAATATATCAATTTACATAGCAATACGTATATGTTCGTAATAACCATAATAATATAGTATTTTCTTTAGAAATTCATTTATATTTAGTTTTCTGATTATAAATTTCGTAGAATAACTTAATTTACCGCCAAGCAACAACATGGTAATATTTTCGTAATGTTTAATAGATATTAGGGGCTGTAATTGCAACCACAAATGGAGTTTGTCACTTTTAATAAGACTTTTACTTGTTTTAAGCCGCAAGGATGTAATTTTATGCCATAAAAATGGAAAAATGGAAATGGTTTTCGTAGAAGGGTATTCTTTTAACTTCTTTTTCATTAAAAAATTGAATTACTCTACAAATTTCTAAAAATTTTCTTCTCGATTTTTAAGGAACTTTTTTTATAAAAAATTTTATTTTTAATCGACTTTAAAAGGGGAAGAGGTTATAATTCGTACACAAATAATTTTATCATTTGTGAATGGCATTTGAAAAATAAAAAAAATAAAGGGTTTCCTTGCAGGTTGGTGGAAATAATTTTTATATTTGGAAAATCACTTTTTTGGAAAAAAAATTCACAATGGGGTTGGCCGATCGGAGATTGAAAGTGCGGCAGATTTTGGAAGCCATATGCATATCATACGGCTCAGTAGTTTTAATTTTGAATGATCGCATGGGCATCAGAAAGCTTTCCACAAGATGGGTGCCGCGTTGGCTCACAATTAAGAACAAACACAACCATGTTGCAACATCGTAAGAGTGTTTGGCGGTGTTCAGATGCAATATGGACCAGTTTTTCTCCGTTTCGTAAGCATAGACGAAACGTGGATTCACCACAATACACCACATAAAAACTAGTAGAGAAAACAATGGATTTCTCGGGTGAATCGGCACCAAAGAAGGTAAAGGTGGGTTTGTCAGCCAATAAGGTCATGGCGACGCACGCAATATAATCCACATTGACTACCTTTAAAAAGGTACAATAATCAATGGCGAATAATATGCCAACTAATGGGGTCGATTGAGGACTTAAAAGAAAACACGAACGCATTTGGCAAAGAAAAAAGTACTTTTCCACTAGGACAATACAAGGCGTCATATATGTAGTGTTTCCGTAGCGAAATTACATGCATCAGGCTAAGAATCGCTGCCTCATCCGTCTTGTTGTAGCTTCGAGTGACTATTTCTTGCTGCCAAACCTGGGCACAAATGGCTCGGCGGAAAGAGATTTGACTACAACGATGAAATCATCTCACAAGCGAATACCTCTGTGTATCATTCAAAAGGTCACGGACTTATTGACCTGCCCTCGTAACAACTTATTTAATGAATCACTATGGCAAACATTGATGATAATTAACAATTATGATTGTATCAAACATTTTTTTCTTTGCGTGTACAATTTGCTAATTTACAAGCTGAGTTGAGTTTCATAACATATTCACATTGAATTATTAAATGCATTTAATACCAATTGGCTACCCAGTGTAAAAGACTCTCACCCAACGTAACGCAACATTTACACGTGAAAGTACCTTCTTGAAAGTTGCATATATGTACGAACTATCAGCAAAAACTTTACAGAAGGTTTACGTAGGGAAGTTAAAGTTCCTTTTCAAAATGTCGTCAAATGGAAAAGTTACTGCTAAAATTGCTCTTCTTTTAGATGACGGTCATCAAAATGCATTCAGTGCTGATGAGAGCATTTTTTTGTCTATTAAAACAACACAAATGGTGTTCTTTATATTAAAATTCTTCGGTTATATACGAAAACAAAGTTGGATTTATATATCACAATCTTTAAATTTCTTATAAGTGTTTGCAATGGGCAGCATTGTTTATCACTTTGTCATTTTGCTTTCAGAAAGTGTCAGCTGAGCTGAAAGTAACAAAAATGTAAATGTGTATGAGTGTTGTATGTTTTCAACCTTCACTTTCACGTGTAAACGCTAATAAGGTTTAAGGTGGAGGTCGCCACTGCTCTTCCAATTTTTTGACGTTGAATACTCTTTTAATCAAATAAAACTTAAGCAGACACAAATTAATTTCAATAGTCAAACATGCAAAATTTTAATTAGAAAGTTATTATCTACACGTGTATGAACAATGTTCGCCATAAATTTTTTTTATGGAAATATTCATTCAAATAACCTGTCAAATTATTTAGGTCATATAAAAATAATTGAAATTTTATTATTTTCAATAACCCTTAACCCTAAATTCCCACGCACACACACACAAACACACACATTTACTCGAACGTACAACCTTCGTTGAAATCATGATAAGGATAAAATTTTGTTACTTATTTAAAATGCCAAACAAACAATGAATAGAATTTAAATTGTATTTCTTTTCTTAACGGTCAAGTTTCCACAGAAACAAAAACTGCTGGTGTTTAAACTCAAATTTCAATAATGAACAACGTGCCAGAAATGCGAAAACAAAGGAAAAAAATATCGAAAAAATTAAGGCCGGGCACACCTTTCATAATCATATTATATTTAAAGGCTGCTTGCCACAAAAAGTTGCCGATTCTTATTATACTGTAAATGGCCACTTGGTGAGTAAAACAAATAAATACTTAATTATTTAATTTTGTCGTTTGTAACAACAAATTTGTATGAACAAATAAGTAACAAGGAAATACAGCAACAACAAAAATAATAAATAATAAATAAAATTTGCAACTTAAGCCACTTTGTAGGCCATTGTTGGCCTAAAAACCGCATGATTCCCACAAGAGAGTGTGAGGTGTGAGTGAGTGTTAGTCAATTAAATGAAGTGTGGACTGATGTTTCATCCATTAAAGAATAGAAGGGAAATGAAACCAATAAGAAGAACAAAACGTAAGCAACAAAAATGTAAAAAAAAACAAACATCGTCGAGGAAAACATTCCACAAGTTCACTCACGATAACAAAATCAATTGAAACGTGCTTGAGTAGTAATTTTCAACGGAAATTTGCAATGTTCATAGATTATTAAATTCTATAAACGGGTACGAGTACAAAGAAATAAACACCTCTTTCTGATACGAATAACTAAATACATTTCTTCAATATTTTCTTGTGCAGTTTCTTACGGCATCATAATTTCGTGTGCTAAATTGTTCATTAAAATGTGTGATAAAAGCGTTTGGGTTCTTAAGTTCTCCCTGATTTCAATATTTATGATAAACAGAGTGATCGTCATTTGACACGCGTGTATGTAAAACGGTCATTGATACCAAAATGAAAAATTCATATAAAGAAATTTAAATAAAAAACGAATAAATTATTGTTCTTTTTTAAGCAAACGACAAGAGCTTTTAAGCAGATTTTTTTTCGTACTACGAGAGTAACATTCAAACTTGTTATTGTTATCGAAATTGTTCACACCTGGGTTTTTTCTTGAATTTAGCTGATATTTAAGGTTTAAAAGTATGAAAGTTACAAACCAAATAGGGATTGGTAAAAAATATAGTTAAATTTTGTTCAAATTACATTGAAAGGCAAAGATTGTGATCCGAAAACAATGTGATTTCGATTCATTACAAAAAAATCGAAGAAAGCTCACTTTTTGTGCAATTTTTTTCCAAATAAATTTATTGAATATTATTTAAATTTACTTAAAAGCTGTTTGAAAGGACTAAGCATTTTTCAATCAAGTCACATGGCCAGTGAACGACATGTGACACCAGCAGAATGATTATTCTGTATGAACGATCTCTCGTGGATGTGTCGTGCGACGATCACTTGTGATCGTGCGATTTGCCTTCACTTGGCTTTTTGCAGTAGAGATAACTAAAGATGCCGCCGGACAATGCCGTCAACAGGCAACCATGTCCACAAAACCAGTGTAAATAATGCCATTCGGAAATTTTCATTGGATCTGTGCGGAAACTGATTGAAAAATGATCTATTCAGAATCATGACACATATTCAACCAATGACCAAGCATAATGACACCCAGGGAGGGACCTTTTAGATCAACCTGGCGCACAACAGCTTGTTTTATTTATTATGAACCCCTCTAGGAATAAAATTATCTCACATTGACACTTTTTTCAATTCAAGTAAATTCAAACAAAATTGAAGGCAGTCTTCAATTTCAATATTCGCATTGCCGTCGGCAAACTACGGCTGAATCAATTTCTATGGCCAATTTAATATTGCAGAAAATTTTCTTTCAATTCGATTGGCTTTTTTTCTTTGTGAATATATTATCGGGAATCTAAATTTTTTTTAAATTATAATTTTCATACAGCCTCGCACTAACTCACACAATTACAAATCTCCTTGTTTGACATTCCAATGAGTCATTGAGTAAAATAACGACTCAAACACATACATTCACATGAGAAAATGTCCCCGTCGTCACCGATAAGAATGGAAAAAAATAATACTTTTTAAACTAACAACGAACGAACAACAACAAAAACTACTACTACTACAACAACGATATCAAGCCAGTTGAAGAATTTCCGATAATGCAGATTTACTTTTTAAAAAAAGTGAACTAAAAATAAAATAATTTGAAATTGTGAATAATTACAGCCGCGTAGTCGTACATTGAAATTTGTTTTATCAATAGAAGTGTTTGGAATTTTGGTAGAAGCTAGAAATGCTTGGATTAACAAAATTCAAATAGAATTGCAATATGACACAGTTGGATCTATACGGAAATTCAAATTATTTTCAATTGAAACTGTGAACCTGTGAACGACTGATACTTGGGGCTGTTCTGTACTTCACGGGAAATCAATCGACACGAAATTATCATTGTCAATTATTCCTGCAAAAAAGTATTTATAACAACAATTCTATGACAATTCCAAGTGGATTAATTTTACGTGAAAAAGTAATGTCATAATTTGAATTGGCTGCCATTTTTGCAGGTGGCGCCAAATGTCACTATGCCTTGACATTTATGATGTAGATAAGTATATAGGGAAGTGGCTGTCAACAAGCCATGGAGCGCTCAAAGTTACTGTTTGGTGCGGCTTTTGCACAGAAAAAGTGATTGGGCCTTATTTTTTTCGAAGACGCCGATAACACCGCCATAACCGTAAATGGCGAGCGCTACAGGCAGATGCTAAACCAGGTTTTTGCCACAAGTTGCTACGTTGGATCTCTGTCATTATTTGGTTCAACACGACGAAGCAACCGCTCACATAGTGAGAGCAACGATGGATATTTTGAGTCACTAATGGCGAGCGCTACAGGCAGATGCTAAACCAGGTTTTTGCCACAAGTTGCTACGTTGGATCTCTGTCATTATTTGGTTCAACACGACGAAGCAACCGCTCACATAGTGAGAGCAACGATGGATATTTTGAGTCACTAATTACCGGGTCGAATGATCTCCTATTTTGGAGATTTTAACTGGCCGTCCAGATCGCCATATCTAACAGCACCAGAGGTTTGATTTCACACTGAATATAGAACAGAGGGAACTAGGCTTTACCAGGCGAAACCTTCTCGAAATAAACATAGACAGTGAAGTGGGCTCCTGAGTGTATGGGCAGGGTTTTATGGACAGTTCAAGGAATTACATAACATTACCACTTAAAAGAAATATATCATTTGTATTAAACTAGTTAAGACAAAAAAATATCTTCCATATGCGTGCTTTCGATGGCCGAAGTGCATCACCCAACTTCTTCTGCAGATTTGCCCCCAAACTGACTTTTTCCAAATTTCAAAACGTAGACAAGACGAAAAAATATTCCAAACGAAAGTGGATCTCTATAACAGAAATATATTTCAATCTTCAGTAGTACTTTGCGAGAAGCTTGAAAAAAAATTTAAAGCCCATTTAATAAAAGGAATGCACTTACTTTCATATTTATTAATAAGATATTTTCACCATTGATATATCATATATCGAATTATTGTAAATGTCTTAATCTAAGAAGAAACCAAGCGATTTTTGTTTATTTTCTTTGATTGATAATTCCATCTCACAGCCATAACAGCCAAAGTCGAGTACTATATCAAAGAAGAATGTTGAGTGTAATCTTTAATCTAGTCACATTTGAAGTCGAAAATCAACCCAATTACAATCAGAGTGATTGTTGTATACAGTCACGATCAGTCACATCTTTTTCTATAAATATTTAACGACAATGAATAGGTTCAGAGACACTAGATAGATATGGGGGACCTTGTGACGATTGTCTGCTTCCTATAAAATGTTCCAATTCGCGAAATGCGTTTGGAAGTTGAAATCTATAATTTTGAATATTGTGGTGTCCTCAATAAATAAGTCTAAGAAGATTTTTTGAGTAAAATATTTGACACAAGACACCATCTGGTTATAATTGTGTTCGAAAAAGTTATAATAGAGATTTTAAGAATTCGTTGCATTATTAAATATGTTGCTAGCGATAAGCCATAGTTAAGTGATACCAATATCCTTAATAAAGTTGCAAGTTGCAAGTGGGTGGCAAGATTTATATGAAACTTATAAGACTTCTGTGTTAAAAACAGAGTGGAACCGAAGACACGCCAGAAGACGAAGTCGAAGGTGCAATAGTAATCAATTGCTTTTGCGTGAAAAAGTTCATAAGCATTTGGGGCAAGCGAAAACTAAATGAGGTTGAAGCATATAGATGCCCATTGAACCCTTTAGTCCTTCCTTTTATGGTAAATGGATTGATCTGTTGTTCTTAATGCAGCAACACTTAGGTGTCATCCACTACTCTTGCAGTGCATTATTTTGCATGAAAACTGGTTAAGCGCTTTCTCGAAGAAATGGCCACCACTTTTAGTATAGTGTCCCTTGCAGAACTTCATGCATTCTATAGTTTTTGTTTTGGAGCCAACTTTTACATACAAAAAATCCTT
Source organism: Germaria angustata (assembly GCA_963681545.1). Lineage (NCBI taxonomy): Eukaryota > Metazoa > Arthropoda > Insecta > Diptera > Tachinidae > Germaria > Germaria angustata. Next base: position 18,594,972 of record OY812999.1, on the reverse strand, counting down.
CTGAAACAAGTTAATCTTTTCATCATATTAGAGTGCAACCCTTTTTCACTCCCCCACTTGTCCTCAATAAAGGCTACCAGTTGTCTTCATATCCATTATCCAATTCTACTTCTCTATATTTACTCGTATATCCAAGAATTTAACTCCGCCAAAATGCTTAATTAGAAAAACCAAACCAGTGAGTGCTCTTCATTAGACTAGCAGAATTCAAGGCATTTTTGCATTTAGAACCAAGTTTAGTATAACAAACTGATAACCGTGTAGTTATTGTAAAAAGAATCAATATCTTCGTTTAAGAACTCACCTTTATTTAACGGCTTTGGATTCAATTGTTTGCGACGTGACATCATTGTTGCGGCCGAAATGTTGAGCATATAAATTAACAGGAACTGTGAGCGATTGAAAGTTGTTGCCAATCTTATAGCGGTAAAGACACTGAAAACTACATTAAAATTCCGTTACAATCAAGCTTAACACACACATTAACACTATACAATTTTCAAGCACTATATTTTCTAATAATTTTCATTAATTTCATCTTTTTAATCATTTAAGAAATAAATATTTTATATAATATATACACTCCGTTAACATAGAATAGCCTCACTTCATAATTATAAAGAATTGTAAAAATTTTGGTGTTTCTTTAATAACTAGAAAATATGTATTAAAGTCGTTGGCAAGAGGGTACTCCGTTGTTATATTGACAGAATTTCCCAATGGGTCAGTAAAATTTAACGGGACTTTTCGATTTGTTTTCGTTAGCAGCACAAAACATTTGAATATTTCAGTGTCAACTTAGATTAGCCTCAGTACAGAAATTTTCATTTTTGTTGCATTTCTACAAAAAAGTTTATTAAATAACTTTTAGTTTCGATAAATAATTGTATTATTTGTTAAAAAAAAATAAGTATGGGAAAACAGCCGTCGCTTAGTTCCACGGAAATAGCAAAAATTGACGCGTACCATGATCAAGGGCTTTCTAATCGTGCTATTGCCAGAAAACTTAGCCGAAGTCCTAAAGTCATAAACAACTATTTCAAGAATCCATCGGAGTACGGTAAACGGTATAAAGGAAAGACGTACAAAAAGGTTTCAGTTCGGGATAAACGCAAAATACTCCAAGTTGCTTCGAATTCAACAATGAGTTTAAGTAAAATCGGACATGCTGCCGGTGTCCAAGTGAGTAAAACTACAATTTATAATGTGATAAAAAGCTCGGAACACTTGAAGCGTCGAAAACTTCAAAAAAAGCCACCACTAAAAGACGTACATAAGCAGCAGAGATTAAAATTTGCGAAAGACCATATGTCGTGGGTAATTCAAAAAGGTCATCAAGAGAACGACTGGAAAAAAGTAATTTTTCAGACGAAAAGCGTTTTAATATTGATGGCCCAGATGGATATAATTATTATTTCCACGATATCAGGAAGGAGGAAAAGATTTTAAGTCGTCACCATAGCAGAGAGGGTGGGGTAATGGTCTGGGGCGCTATAACGTATTATGGAGCTGCTAGTTTAGTTTTTGTAAATGAGCGAATGACTGGAGATGGTTACAAAAACTTGCTTCAAACTGCGTTTGTGGAGTTTAGGGATATTTTTGGCCCCCTTTCTTTCATTTTTCAACACGACAACGCCCCCATCCATACTGCTCGCATTGTAAAAAGCTGGCTTCAGGAGCAGGAAGTTGAAATATTATCATGGCCACCATATTCTCCTGACTTAAACGTTATTGAAAATGTTTGGGGATGGCTAACACGCAAAGTTTATGAAGGAGGAAGGCAATTCTTCACAAAAGAGGAGCTAAAAGAATCTATAAAATCGGCTTGGTCTGAAATTTCATTAAATTACTTAAAATCTCTGTACGACTCAATGCAAACCCGAATTTTCGACGTTATTTCAACGAAGGGAGGGCATACAAAATATTAAATGTTGTAAAACAACTATAAAAATTTTAATATTAATAAAAAAAGTTAAAAAAAAAACATAAAATTTTCGTTTTATTAATTTTTAGTAAGGTGAGGCTAATCTAAGTTAACAATAAAAAAACAACTATTTTTCATAACGTTTGCGAAATCACCTAGAAAAATTACGTTAACTTTAACTGATATAATTGGTTCTTTCGTCAACTAATAAATAGACAATAATGCTGCTTTCCACATTTTCATAATTAAAAAAAAATGTGAAACATGTTTAAAATTTCCACAAATTTATCAAATTTATATGTGAGGCTATCCTATGTTAACAGAGTGTATATATATATATATATATATATATATATATATATATATATATATATATATATATGTTCAATTTTATTTATAATTAAAAACGTTTATGAATCATTTAATTAATCGTTTTGAAATATTTTTATCTTTAAAAGTTATAAAAAATGGCAATAATTTACACTCGATTTCGGTAAGAAATATTCGCAAATGCACACGTACTTTTTGATTATATTATTATGTTTTCTGTTAATTTATATTATTGTTGGGAATGTTATATTAAGTCGTTACATTAGCATTTAAATTGTTGTTGTGTTTTGTTTTTTTTTTATATTTCTTTATTTAGTTTAAGGCAAGTGAACATTTTATTTAAAAAAACAGAAAATCACGATATATTTATAAAAATTAAAAGAAAATTTGCGAACACATGGATTAAGAACGATTTGCGAAATTTGAGAACGTTAACACGTCCAAACAACACGGCGAAATACTCACAACTAAATGGTTTAGTGCATGATAAACATTAAACGATTCAAATCAACATCAAGCCGAATGTAAGGAAGAAAAAAAAACAACTACAACAAAAAAAACAACAACAGAGCAAAACAAAACAGAATTTCAACAACAAAAAAAACAGAAACAGAACGAAAAAAAACAATACAATAAAAGCAACAGACGGCAAGTGTCCAAACACACAAAACAAATTGAATTGAACTTAAACTGAATCGAAGTTACATACAATAATATTGAATACAGCACATCTTGACTCAACTTGATTTAACTTGCTGTGACTTTGCTCACTCCTACTGCTCACCTGTATACACCGCTTTTCCCTCACCACTTGAATCAAACAACAAAAATGTAACAATTTCTACAGTTGTAAAACAAAGCAATGCAGTGACTACCACTACCACTGCAATGCAAACGAGAAAACAGCGCCAAAACGTTTTCCCAAAACGAAATCTCCAAAAAAAGAACAACAACAAGCAACAACAATACTAAAATAAAAAGCACATACAACAAGCAAATACACAGTATGGCAAGCAAACGAGTACAAGCAAATACATAAAATAAAATAAAATATAAACAAAACAAAACAAAAACCATATAATAAGACTTGCAAGTTGCAACAGAACATAAACACACATCCATTATCCAAATACTCTGTGGATAGGGATTGTGAGAGAGAACAATTAACAAAGAGTGTGAGAGGATTTTGCTTAAACCGGAACCGGATTTAACAATATTTGTTTTTGTTCTGCTTGCAACAACATAAATTCGGCTACAGACTACAACAAAAAACAGCAGATGATAACAAAACAAACAAAAATTCAGCAACATATGATTTATTAAAGAGCAATAAGGGAAAAAGAGAGCATCAGCAAAACTGACATGAGAGATGGGAGACTTTTGCTTTTTTTATTATTTTACTTTGAAGAGTGTGAACTGATAAGAAATTTTGCAATAGCAGGGACACTATTATAAATAGAACAAAATATGGCAAAACAAGCATTATGGATATTATTGAAAATAGTTATTGAATTTAATACATTAATAAATTATTTATATTATGAAATAAGGACTGTTCACTTTAAATAACTAAATAAGAATATGTAATTCTTTAAATGACAACACAGGATGCTAGAATAGACTTTTTTTGATAAAAATATAAAGGTTTCAAGGAAATTTCCATACACCAACTACAGTGGAGGCTCATAAAAGTTAAGACGCGCAAAAGTTAAGAATACGGAAAAGTTAAGTAGCTTTCTGTCACCATACAGAACTCTAAAAAGTTAAGTGCTTCTTAACTTTTTTGAGTAATTTTTTTTTTATTTAATTTTTCTATTTTTAACATCATTTTGAATTCTTATATGTCGATTGTCACATTAAGATATGTAGTACTATATAAGTACATGGGTAGCATAAAAAAATTCAACACATATCCAATCGTCATTTACCATTATAAAATTCTTTACATTCGTACGTAATGTTTCATACTATTTTTGCATCAGTTTTCTTTTGATCGTAACAATGTCAGCAGCACGTAAGCAAAAAAGGTTATCAGTTGTCGAAAAATGCAAGATTTTAAAAAAAAATTAGATGAAGGCGTTTTGGCTAATCGATTGGCCATGGATTTTCATGATTCTGAATCTTCAATTTCTAAAATTAGAAGAAACAAAGCAAACATTTATGCTGCAGCGTCAGGTACATGTGACGAAATTAAGAGAGACTTTGCATAAGGCAGAATTCGTGGATTTGGAGAAGCAGCTGTACAAATGGTTCTTATATCAACCTAAAAGAAACTGTCCACTAAGTGGTCCTATTTTAAAAGCTAAAAATTAATACATTTGCATACATACATATACACATGTGTATTAAATACATATTAATAATATATACACCATGTATAAATACACGTATAAACACATGCATTTTCATATCACGGAAAAGTTAAGAATTCAGAAAAGTTAAGCACCCGCACAACAAACTACTTAACTTTTTCGAGCCTCTACTGTATTATGAAAATTATTCAGAAACGATTTGGGAGCTATATAGGAAGTTAATTTTCGCAATTTAAATTCTCTGGCTATATTTGGCAGAGACTGAGATTAGCTAATGAACAAAAAACTAAAAAACTCACTAAACATATATGAAATAATCCTAATTTATAAGACAGAGTTTGCAAACCTTATCTTATGAATCGACTAAATTATTAATATTGACTAAATCATTAAAATGGCAGTATTGACTTTAGCTGCATATTGGTATGGCATTAAACGGCATAATATTTCTTCAAAAACTTCATGAAATTATAGTGCACACAAATATTTCATCTAACAAAACACAGTTGAACATATTCTAGCTTTTTTTAATTTCTTTTTGTTACTTATATTAAAATAGAACAATTTGTTTTAAAAATAAACGATATTTTAGTCATAATTTTCTTCGATCATAAACATTCATTCATAAACATTTATTCAAGCTCCACGTCATTAATTTATATAAGATTTTTTTCTAAATTAATTTATTATAAAATTTTTCTCAATTGTAATTACAGTTTCTCCGGACGATGCCACTCAATATTGTGGCGAAATATTGGGAAAACTGACTATAAAAAACTTATTTTGTAAAAAATTTTATTAAATAAAGGACAATGTGCTTAAAAAAATATTTATTTCTTTAAAAAATAGAAAATAAATCCTTTAATAGGATTGAATAGTCCTTATGGGATTAATAACTCTTTAAATAGGATTAATTAGAACTATTTAAACTAAGAAGTTGCATTGTTGTCAGTAAGAAATCCAAATTGTTCTACATTATTTCAAATATTTTTATACACACATAAGAAACTTTTGAGATAAATATATCAATAGAAACTAAAAATTAAAAAAAAAATAATTTTTTATTAGGATATTTTTAAATGAAAATTCGCTAGTGTAACCACCCTAATATGGAACCCCAACAAATAGAGAAGCCCCAAACATTTGTTTTAGTCTCTATGATTAAAACACAAAAAACTTACAAAACACTGGCACGCTCTTTTTCCATTTCGTTAGCAGCTGATAAGAATCAAAACAAAGCCCACAACAACAATAAATATATGCAAATCATAACAACAAAACGGCAACGAGAATGGTAATATGTATATTAAAAAAAAAGATACTTTTTTTGGAGTTTTGCAGTTAAAAAATTTTCACATCTTTATACTTTCTGCAAAATATTGACACATTTTTTATTTATATTTTAATATGTAGCATTTTCATTTACACATTTAAATTTATTTATTTACAATTTCATGGCAAATTTTACGAATCGTTACAATTGTTAGCACCGTGTTCACTACTTAATAATGTTTGACTAAGGGCCTGCAAGGTAAATGTCAAATGCTTTGGTTAAGTGTCAATTGTCAAGTATGTATACAAAAGCTGGTAGATGTGAAAGATACAAGCTAAGCACATGGTTTGTGAATTTGCTAAACAATGCATTAAGGTTACAAGACATGGTTTTATAAACAAAATGTAGCAGGGTTTTAGGCGTGTTTCTTTTTATTGTAGGGGCAAATAGCCATGAAGGGTATTATTTCAAATAACTCCGGATATGATTTTGTCGTATACAAAATTTCCCAATTCTTATTGACTAGTGCTGCAGCAGCACAATATTTTAAAAATTGTAAGGAAAAAATCACGATATCAAACGAAATTTGTGAAATTTAGAAATGCACCATTAACTAAAAAATAAATAAAAAGAATTAGAATTTCAAACGAATTCTCAGTATTTAACACTGGAAATCCATAATTAAAATTACTTTCAATTCATAAAAGTATTATAAAGACTTACTAGCCTTTTTACTGAAGCGTTTCTTACTGGCAGATTTTGTAAAACAACACGTTTTAAAGGTTTACAATTTGTATAAAAAATCCCAGTACTAAATTAATTCCCAATATTTTTCATACAAATTCCAAACGTTTAGAGACGTTTTGTCTTGCAAAATTTGACACTTAACTTTTAAAACTTGTATGAAAAAACGTTTAGAATATTCCGTTTTACAATTTTTTTTTAATAATTCTGCCTCACAACCTAAGCAATGAATCTTGATAAGGGCTTATTGCTAAAGACCTGCAGCTGTAGAAAATTCCCAATGTTTTACAAAATCTGGACAAATTTTTGTTCAAAACGTTGTGGAACCTGCTCTGCAGAATATATTTCCTGTGCCGTTATTAGGTTTCAAAACGCTGTTGTTTCCTGTGTCTGAAGTGGTTATCAAAGTAGAATTTGGAACTGTAAACAACTAGAAGGACATGAAAATTTTCCAGTGTTGCAACTATGCTGTAGTCCATAGAAGCTTGCCCCTTGAAGTAATGTAATTTAAAAAGCCATGATCTGGCTCAAGACATAATCCTGTTTTGCAGTTGTCTTTGTTTTTGGACTCTAAACGACCAGCGAAATAAAATGCATTTTCAAAGCCCGTATAAATTTCTTGAGTATTCAAAATAACAAATGTTGCAAGAAAAAGTGGTTGCGAAATATCGAAGAAGCAAAAAGAACAAAAGATACCAAATTAAAAAAATGCACCAACAAAGTAAAAATAAAATGAAAAAAATTTCAGTTAAAAAAGCGTATATCCTTTACAAACATTAATTCGTATAAAATATAAAGGAAATAATGTTATTTCCGTTGAATGCCAACATTTTTTAAAATCTATGACTAAATAATGCAAACAAGCGTAATGGTTGGTAATTTAAATTAAAAAAAAAAATACAAATAATAAATGGTGTTAAAAGGAAGAAACACCTTGACAAAGAGGACATTCATATGTTTAGTGGTGTCGCGAATAAAATCTGCATCAGAAATTGCACAGGAATTAGCAGAAACAAAATACAATAAATAAAAGGATATTTTCCGATTTGGGCAATAAAGAAAAGCCATTTTAAGTTTATAATATTTTAATGTTTAAAACAGCAGCTTATGGCAAGTGATTTATTGTGAAAGAAATAGTTTGAAATGGATTTAACAGAAAATTTGTTACCATTTGGTTACTTCAAAAATAGTTCAATTTCCGTTTTCATTTTATGAATATACATGACAATTATATTAAAAAAAAGAAATATGTAAGACAAGTTTTGCTGAAACCAGAAGCTAAAAGGGATCTAAAATTGTTTTAATATAATTCACGTAGAGCCCCCCAGAACACTGCAAACCATTTTTCAATCAGGTGGACTAATGGCCTCATTTGTTTCAAAACGTTTAAAATTTTTATGAAAAATAAAGGGAGTTCTGTCCGTATTGGGATTCCTTTTTATATCTTACAGAATTAGGCCTTAAGAAAGTTCTTTATAAAGGGGCAGTAAAGTTTAGTAAATCATACGGGACCGGAAAACTTCCTGCATAATCAATAAACTTTGTCTGCCGCAGTCCAGAAGCTGTGGACTTAGCGAAACATTTCAATTTTACATGAAAAATACTGCGAATTCGTTTCACATCAAAAACGTTTAGAAACGTAGTCGTTTACAACATCAGTCCATAAGGCTAGTGGGAGAAACCACATCGTTCATTTAATACAACATATGTAGTCATATCTTAAAGAAATCAAAATTTTCAAGTTACTAAGGAAAACGTGTTCCTCTATGTCCTCTTTATATGTAGAGAAAATAGTCAAAATTATTTATGAAGCTAAACCGAAGTTGCACCAAAAAGTGCAGATATGGCAGGTAACATTTTAAAAAATAAATCTCATTTCGTTGGATTTCCTTGTGAGTCTTCAAGGCCGCTCTTAGATGCCTCATTCTATGAGATAGAAAATGTACTAGAAACTCATTAAACGTTTAGAACATTACGTTCTTCAGGATGTGACCATGAGCCCACTATTCTGTAATAGATCATATATTTCTCTTAAAATGTTGGCGAAATCCTTCAACAAACTTGACACTTTTAAGCTGGATAATTACAAAAAAGAGAGCTCCGATGCCTCATAATGCAACTTAAAGAAGCTGCACAGTTTAGTTTTAAAATTAATTAGACTGTAACGTCGTGTACGCCTCCTCCTCATAGTCTAATAATATTTCTACCGGGAGACATGAAATTTCAATTAGATGTTATACAAGTGGAAAATCTAAAAAAGCAGTTTGAATGCAATTAATTCTTCCCTCAAAACCACGTTATGAGTCTCAAGACCAGACTCTCCGAGATATTTTACCCCTACAATAGTGTCTTACGTGCCTATTTATTAATTGAGAAGTGTTTTGCACGTCGCTGAGAAAGTTATGACTCTAATTCATGAGAGATTCAGGATCTTGAGTACTGCAATGATTATTTTGATATGAGATAAATTTTCATGCCACTCCTACCTTCTCATACAACTTCCTCCAGAAACATTATCTAACGCATAAGAGATCGCCACAGTATTTGCTTGGAAATTGTGGCCACAAGGTAATTTTTCGTTCTGAAAGCTATCGAAATTCCTATACAGCTCGAGAGTCCTAATCGACCTTGGCACGGTTGTCGATTTTCGATTTCAAATTCGACAGTTTGTAGTAGATTTAAGAAAAAATATTGTTCAATCTCTTTAAGCTGGTACAAACTGTAGAAATGGAAGTCGAAGATTGACAATCGTGATAAGACGAAATATCTTCACTTCACCTACAAGGTCTCCATCTTTCATGTTGGAAACATGTGACAATCGAAATGACAATCTGACTTATGAAATGGATGTTTTTAATAAGTAAAAAAAAGAAAAGTGAAAGTGAAAATTGATGGAGACTCGTTTCACGGCATTTTCAATTGTTAATCTCAAAACATCTGGCTCGGAACTGGTGATTTCTTAGCTTTCAAGACTTGGAAGCTTCGTGGTTTGTTGTGGTAAGCGCGAGATTTTAGAAGACCCCTATGTAAGAAGTACAGTAGTGGCGATCACTCGACCTGGAAATTGGTGTGTCAAGATGCAAAAAGATATTGTCCATATACAAATCGTTCGATTGCGGCCCACTAACCCTAAAGAAGTCCGAAGCAGTTCTTTCGACGCAATGCCGCAAAAAGCAGTCCACAAATACATAAACAGCTTATAGTAAATTTTAATTTCCAAATCATATGAATTTTACTTGGCTATAGGCACAAGTCCCAGTAAAGAGATTGTTAAGTTGGAGACATGAGTAGTTGTACGCGACGATAAATAGAACCGCCTAGAATTCTTCTATAAATTTCAAAGGACAGCGGTCTTATTCTAGTGTAGCCTGATTGTATACGGAAACGTTGGCCAACCAGATGACTTTTAAATACCAAGGCGCTTAACGTCAATGGCGGCCAACGTTTGCACTTTGTTTTTATAATAAAATTTAAGCCTCCAAGTCACGTTAATCTGTTGCATCAATGCCCCTGCATGATAAATAAGAGTTTTAGCACATGCCATCAACACAACATGGCTGCCACAGAGTGGCAAGATCGAAACGCCCCTATTGGAAAACATTTTTTGACAAAAACTTATACCCAGCACTGAAAATTGTACTATTTATGTACAACTTTTTAAATATTTGATACCAACTGCTTCCTTTTTTAAGGCCAAAATAATAATAATAATGATGATGGTGATGGTGATGATGATGATGATGAATATAATCGTGGTTTTACTTAATTTCAATTCATGCATATTTGGGTTTATTTACCTTCATCTTTGGATACACACAAGAAAAGAAAACAAAAGCCAAAACAACAACAACAAAAACAAAAACAACTACAAACAGTACAGCGAACTTTTAAATAACAACAATGAAAATGAAAAAAATAATAATAATAATACTATACATGGGAGTATGTCTGTCTGTCTGATGTCTGTCACGGTAAAAAATTTAACAAACAACAATCAACAGGTTGTATTGAAAGTGTTTTATTATTTTTTTTAATCAAGTAATCCATTAAAATTAAATAAACATAGGAGTACATACATATCGCCGCCTAAAATCCAAAAAGCCATATTATATATTTTGATTTTTTACAGGAGGCAAAATAAAAATTGATAGAGCTCAGAAAATTAACACCGTTTCGATTTTAATTTCAGAAAAAGTTTAAAAAACGTTTAATTGAAACCAAAAAGTTGTAAGTACGTCAATTTTTTTATAAAAGAAATTTTCTCACTCTTTGTTATTTATGTTTTGAATGTAATAGAAAGAAAATTCACTACAACTATTTAAAAGGATTGGAGAAAGATGCATGTATTTTATTCAAATAAATAAAGCTAAACGGGAAAAACAAAAAAACATCAATAATTATTATATGCAGAGAAAAAAAATATAAGTATATTGCAAATTAAAATATAGTACAGTTCGTTTATAATGTACAACTTCTTCGGACTCAAAACTTTTGTATAAAAATTTCATAAAAAAATTTTATCGCTTATAACGAACTATTTTTTAATTGCAAATACAAAAATATTTGTAAGTTTTTAAGCTTAACGAAGAACACAAAATCGCAAAAATTTTTTACTAATTTTCAAAGTCGTAAGTAAATATTTGCCTTTTTTGGCAAAGTGATAAAAGATAATATAAATAAAATTTGTGAATAGATGTCTCATAAACATATCGAAAAATAAGAAACAATTTCATCTATTTCAATTGTGCTTAGTTTTGTTTATTAGGGAAAAATATATTTTTTATAATACTATTCATATTTATTCCGGTGAAAACGAACTAAATTGCCGTTAGCTTCATATTCATATGTGTAGATATAGAAAGTAAAGTAACACAATTTTAGTTTGGGAATTGAACCACTTTATAAAAAATTTCCAACGTTTCGTAAGAGTATGCGAAATATTGCTGTCATTCAACTCAGCGAATATTATCGAATTTCTTATCATTTTATCTAATTCGGAACTATTTTCCGTCATCCCATTTCAAATTTGAACATCTTCAGTGTTCTTTTTCTTTCGGCTTATAGCCGAAACTCATCTCTTTACAAACCATATTTGACATGGAATGACAGAAAATCATTTCAAACAAACCCCGTCAGATGAAAAACACAACAAAAATTTAAAGCAAATATAATGGAAAATTTATTCAAGTTTCATTATGTTTTTAAAAGAAAATCATAATTACGTCTTTTTGGTTTATGAAATCGTTGCGACCTTTTGAATTTCGTTAATAAAGTCTGTTTTTTTCAGCACATATAAGAGCAAAATTTTTTAGGTAGATGTACATATTTGCTTCGTTACGTCAAAATCAATCAAAAAGTCAATTTTGAATAATTTGTATATTACGGCCTTTAGGATTTTAGGTGACGACATATTTTCTTAATAAAAATACACATGCAAACAGCAAATCAGTCAGACTTTGTTCATAAAATGATACTTTATTGTATATAAGTACATACATAACATACATACATTCACACATATGTACTTGGGATTGTTCATATATGCATACACACATATATATATATAAATACACACACGCACACATATACAATATATATACACCCAGTATATATACGAGTACATATTTGAGTTGAAGATATCAAGAGCATTGTACAGCATTGAAATTTTATCTTTGTGCTACAGCTGAAATGAGAATGTATTTATAAAAAATAAACTTTGATTACGATGTTGTTGTTGTTTTGCTTACTGCTTCTTTCTGCGCCCCACCCACTAAAACAACAAGGTCAAACAAAATTGCTTTTGAAAAGGGCGATGCATTTTTTATTAACCCTTGAGTGCTTGTGAACTCTTATAAGTACATGCGAGTACATGGATTATTTAAAATTTTCAATGTTTTTAATTAAAAGTTGTATTTCTATACTTACGACCATGACTACAAGAAACTATTTCTGTTTGTAAAAGGTTTACAAAAGAGATTTTCACCTTTAATTCATAAATCAAAATTCCTTTCTTTTTGAATACGCAGTTCAATTACGAGTATAATTTTCCCATGCAATAGTCAAAAATTATGCAATGTTATTCAACAACAATGTGTCAATACACATTGTGTCAATATTAGTGACGCTTTGCTCTATACTAATTCATTAGAAAAATAAAATTTTTCTTAATAGTAAAAAAATGATTAAGAAAAGCAACTTTTTAATATACATACAACATGCAAATGTATATGGTCAATTCACAACATGTTGTAGATGGTAAGTTGTACAAAAAACAACGACAGCGGTTGTGAACACTCATGAAGAAAAAAATTAAAGTTCAATTCAAAGAAATATGTATAGCGAAAAGAAAATGAACAGCTTAACCGTTGTGCATAGATTAGTAATGCTAAAAGTTTCTGGTGTGAAAGAAATTCGCTTCAGAAAATTTTTCCAAAATGTATAGAAATAAAAATTTTTTACCAATACAACATACACACAGCCGATATTATTGCAATTATATTGATATATTATGGATGATTTTTCTTTATATTTTATTTGGTTCGCGTTCTATATGTATTTTTGTATAATTTCATTATGATACCTGCACGCAGTGTGATTGGAACACGTTTTATAAGAATTATTTAGAACTTTCATGTGCAACCAAAAATATACATAAAATTGGAATAACTTTTTAATTGCATTCAAGCTGCATATTTAGGAGTACCCACCGCTATTAAAGTACTCTTTTCATTTCTTACTTTAGCATTTCTATATGGGTCAGCTTTTTTAGAACTCGAACTTTGTTCCACCATGGAACTACAGGAATGAATATACATATATATAAACTAGTGAGAGTTTTCTAAAGCGCCAGGTGAAATGTTAAAGCTATAAAGTTACACATGCATTTATAATATTGTTGTTCAATTATTGATAATGTATAATAAACTTACCTGTGTGTATATATTGGTGGAAAATATTGAATATAATCACACTTTAATTAATTTATATTGCGCAAAAATTATAATAATGAATTCCCATCAAACTAGATATTTTATATTATTTAATAACAAATAGTTTAATGTGCTTAAGTTTTTATATTTCACGAAAAAATTATTTTTAAATGTGTTGCAATATATTTATGTATGTGCGTAGGTTTTGTTTATTTTATATATATATAAGTACATATATAAGTATATATATATAAGTATCTCCTAAGAAAAGTTGCAATATTCAATCATATTGCATAGTCTATGACATCCTAAAAAATAATTCGTGCTGAAAATATATATATATATATATATATATATATATATATATATATATATATATATATATATATATATATATATATATATATATACAGTAGAATCTTAAAAAAGTTAACCAAAATGTCCCAAGGGGTATTAACTTTTTCGAACTTTTAACTTTTCTAAGCGGTTTTTTTAAGTCGAAAAAAAGGAATAAATAAAGTATGTATGTAATATGTAAACAATTTTTTTAGATACCAAATGTTACATTTTCATTAAAAGACTTACATATATAATAGTTTTCATTATTACAAAAAAGAAACTTAGGTTTAGTTTGTACTGGGTGTTCAATTTCACAGTCCCGCTCAGTTTTTTTGTTCGCATAAAAATAGTTTATAGAGGTTTAAAGAAGCAGCCAAGGCTTGTTTGTTTCTTTTCTTTTGTATAATAGCTCTTGATCATTTTCCTGCGCATATTGATTAGGTCTGACACATGATTTGCATCATTGTTGCTCTCAAACCATTTTAAAACGCTATTGATGCTTTCAACTGCTTTCGAGAAACCGTCTTTAGATGTATACGCTCTAAAAAGTTAACCGAAAAGTTAACTTTTTAGAGCTGCACGTGGATTATGAACAACTGTTAACTTATCCGCGTGTTTAACTTTTATGAGAGTTAACTTTTCTAAGATTCTACTGTATATTCATTCCTGTAGTTCCATGGTGGAACAAAGGGCAAAAGTGTTGAAAATAATCGTCTACTTTTCCAATCAAACAAGAGTATATTTTTTTAAGGTGAAAATATGTATACAATACTTCCTAAGAATTGTTTAAGTATTCGTTGAACGACTCGTTCTACTAAATCACATTGTAATAACCTTCACGAGTAAAATCAATCAAAAAACTTTAAATCAAGTCACTCTGCCTCAGAACTAATTTTCTTGTAGCCCGATTTTGTAAAATACTATTTTCGAATCGTTTCAAAAATTTATGAAATCTGGTAGTAAAAATTTGTTTAAATTTCATTTTTTTCGATGGAACTATTAAACGTTAAAAGCGCTTCGTTTTCGAAAATGTGACCTTTACAATCCACGACTAAAAGCACTCAAGGGTTAATGCAACCTCAATATATGCAATGATAATTACAATTTAAAAATAAATATCCACTGAAATTGAAATGAAATTTTATTTAAAGATCGTTTATAATTGCTCACTCATAATAATGAGCAACACGAAATACAAATAAAGTTTTCAACAGCATAAACGAGTGTCTGTAAAAAAGTCCATGAAGAGGCGTATAATTTTTCTGGGCATGTTTGTAACTTGAAGTTTTATTTAATATATTTTATATATTATTATCGATGACCTTAATTTTTCTTCAGTATCCACAAAATATAAGAATATAAGCTAAACTTTATCTGTGCAATTAAAATGAAATAAATTACTATCAGAGTCAGTTAGAAGGTGCAAAGAGAAAACGGGGTGCTGCTGATCATTAAGTGATTAAAAATATTTAGGTGACGAAATTTTATAGCGAATTATAGTTTTTTAATTTAGTCTTTGCCTTCAAAGTTTCTTTGGCATTATTAACTCCACTATACCCTGTTATTAAGTATGAAAAAAAATTAAGGTTTATTTCCTTATCTCTGCAAGAAAAGTAAAATCAAATTCAAATAAATGGTAATACAGCAGTACTTTTAACGCCACTCACTGCATGTGAGAGTTATAATTTTAAAAATGGAGGGAGTACGTACGTGCCTTCTTCCACGTTTGGGATTCAAATTCAGAACATTTTACTTTGCATTTTTGCAAAAAAAAAATAAACAAAACAAAAACAGCAATACGTACAAAAACTTTGAAATTATGGAAATATATTTGTACACGTCTACATGCATAATATTAAGGCCATTAATAGTTTAATTTACATGCTTTACCACAATCCCGGCGGAATCAATGCCGATTTGAGTGAGAAACAGGAGACAATTCTCATGCAAGCCTACATAATGCGGGCTAAGGCCTACTCCTATGGAACTGAGAGTTAGTATGGCCCTAATGAAATTCAACAGCATCTATAGGGAACTGACAACACATTTAGGCCTTAAGCAATCGCTAAACGCTGGTGCATGACCTGAGCCTTATGGGTTGGGTTTCCGTGCAGGTATACAGAAGTATGGCCAACCTTGAATAATGATCCTCAAAAGTTTTGTGTGGGGAGTTAAGTATCTGAAATATTAAAGGTTTTCAAATGGAGCACGAAATCGTTAGATATCATACACTGAAACTGAACGACTATTGTAATTTTTAAAGACGAATGGACAAATAATTCTACTGGCCGACAAAGAAACTCAAACATACAATAACTCTTTTTAATGAATTAGTTATTTCATCATAATACTTATTTCACTATAAGCTTGGTACATCACAGAATAGAATAAATAAGATCGATAAGCTCAAAATAAATTGTAACGATTGAAAAAAAAATCAACATCATGAGCAAATTTCTAAAGAACTGCCAAAGTCAACTGTTCCAAAAAAAAAAACAACTAAAAATTATTAAACCGACTGCAGTTATGCGTTCATAAATGCAAAATGTGGAATAAAAAAACTTGACTTGATCACTTTTTATGTCAAAAAGTTTTCTTTATACAATGCTGCCACAAAAGTGTGGCAACATTTTAATTTATGTAGCAATTGATGGCGATGCGAACTTTTTATTATTATTTTTTTTTCGAAAATAGATCACATACAAAGTAAATATATAAGTAGAAAACCAAATAGAAAATTTTTCTATTTTGTAAAAAATAAAAAAGAGAAATATTTTTATTAATTTTTTTTTTAATTTATTTTCGAAATCACAGTTCTCTATGTTTTAACTGATTTTGTTCCACTAACAATGAAATTTATAAGCAGTAACAAATATTTGCAGTATGTCCAAAAGTGCAAACTTTTCACAGATGTTTCGCAGCAGCAGATCATGTGCACATGTCTGCAACAGCCGATCACGCAACAGCAAAGAAATTTGCAATTACTGCCGCAGGTTTTCATAGATTTAAGGCATGATATTGGAATGATTGCAACAATTGTACTATGATCTCTGCAACAATATGTGTCTTATAAATACAAATTATTATTACTTTTATATATACATATATTAGCACAACTTTAATCATTATATTTGGCCATTATATTATTACCATCTTTACATATTGTTATATAGTAGAACTAAATTTTTTTTTATTTCCTAATTTTCTTTTTATTTATTTGTGATTAAAGTATCACTAAAAATTCACCAAATAACTATTTATCATACGTACTTTTGTGTTATGGTCTGCTTGACAGTAGTTGTCTTCATAAGCGATTTTAATCGTTGGAATTAAAAGTTGTCTGTCTCCAAAAAAACACCCTCTATGAACATAGTTAAGAATTCAACAGACAATTAATATTACATCTAATAAAAAAAGCTTTAAGTAATATGTTAAATCACATTATTTTCTTGCCAAATATTTCTAACATTGCAAGCGTTTTAGCTTAAATGGATTCACCAGGTACCCTACACTAAGAAGCGGAAGCATTTTAATGCTTTCAGTGCTTTTAGAAAACAATTTAACTAGGAGGGTTTTTTGTAGAGATGAAACTAATTCACATGTTGCGTGCACCAGTTTGTAATTGATATTTTAGGCAATCGTGTTCGACCTGAAATTTTACATTTTGTGCAACAGCATGCATAAATGTTGCAGTCATATTTTGACAGGTACATATTTGTAGCCAACAATAAAAAATTAAAAAATTTCATTTAGATTTTTTCTGCTTTAAATCTTCTTAATCCCGCTAAAAATTATTTTATGTATTTAAAGCTCTTAATATTCTGCTTTTACCGCATCTTAAATTTCTACTAACACATTTGAATACTTTTCTCTACATTTTTCTTTCTTTCTTTTTTTTTTTTTTTTGTCTGAAGAAGACACTATTTAATGTGACCCTGAATAACAAAAATAGCTGATTTCATTAATGAGCATTTGCAGCAAGTCCAAAGTCCAAATGTGTAATTGATGGGCCAGCATCGCTGTTTTTGTAAAAGCAAGAAATTTTGTGCAGGGTGTTAATTTTTTTTAAATTGATTTCTCTAAATAAATTAATGACATTTGTACATAAAGTGGCCCACAGTACATGTAAGACTCAAATTGAAAATAAAAGAGAATTTTTAATAGTATTTTTCTTTTATTAAAACAAATAGTGAAGATATTAATATTTATGAAAATGATAGGAAATAGACTCGAAATTTTCCTGACCACTTTACATGACTGGGGCTGCATTTCGTGGATGTAGTATTAAATCCAGCCCTTCCATGAACGACAGGATAAAGTTTTATTGATATACATATGTACATAGACCTTTTGACTAGTAAGTCTATAGAAATAAATAAGTAGAATTATGTTAAAATCACAAAATGTGGAGCACCAATTTTGATCTCATGCGATTATTATAGCGTTTCCCAGTATATGTGGCATGTCGCCATGTCTTGTCTACATCAGTATTATAAAATTTATGGAGGATGGAGTCAGTCATCATATTGAACTTTTATCGATTCGATCATGAAGTCAAATCCATATTCCTAGAACTACTTGCGCACATTGGCACACACTGATTCGACATTATAATTCGGATCGCTTCTTTTAAAATTTTTATTACTCTTTTCACTCCATTTTAAATTCATATTTTGACATCTAAAATTTGCTTTTAGTGATTGGACTATTATAAAGAAAATGGTTCCCTAGGATGAAATTTTAAAAAAGCAAAACATTTCAACAATTTACCTATTGAACACATATTTTTTTGTAAATCAGTTCGAGTTGAAATCTCATCAGAGTCCATTAGAAAATGATGTTTTTTATTTATTTAAATGTTTTTATACAATTACAAATTATATTAGAACTTGGGCTTAACGAATATAGTAACAAAGACTTTCACTCCTTTGGAGTGAAAGTAGACTAGAGTCTTTACTACGAATCGAACTATCAACTTCTCCATTGAGAGGTTATAATACTAGACACTAGCCTTCCGCGGCACTTAAAAATTTATATTTCTTTTCTCAAACTTTTTCGTAATTAGAATAGACAAGAAAAGTAAATTTGACTATCAGCTGGGAACATTGGAACGTTTTCTGTGCACCCGAGTCTAACCACTTGGGCAGATTTTGTTCAAATAAAATTATTACTAAACGTGGTCATAGACGAAATTAAAACATTTCTTCCGCAAAAGTCAGAGTCAATATCAAAAGACAAATTTTCCATTAAAGCGTGTTCTATTTTCATCTGATAAATCATCTGACATCAGCTATTTTGGCAAAAGCGTGAAAGAAGATTTTTAAAATGTAAAGGATGGTTTTATAAATTTGTTGTGGTTAATAAGAAATAGGTACGAGCAAATATTATAAAACAATTTTGATAGACATACAGAATTGCATATGAGCAACAAAATTAAGAAGTCAGATGTAAAAAAAAACATATTGTCTATAACCACCTTAAAAAACATTCACTGTGAGAAGAATACAAGAATTACTATCGGGTTTTTCAACAAGAACTTCCAACATTTTACTTGTTGACATACTTATATCCCTCGAAAGTCGCATTTGAAATATTAAAAATCCACTATGAAAGTGGTGGATCTGTAAAAGATGTGTTTCGTTAAATTCGCGATATTTTCGGTCAACATTAATCATCCTTCTGAGACCGATATTAAGAATTTCATGGATGAATTTGAGTCGACTGGCTCGCAACATAATGTGCCCACACCAATGAGTGTTTGACCGGGTTGTTCAAGTGAAAACATCGCAGCCATATTCCGCACTGTTAAAGAAGATACAAAATTGTCAATCCCTCGATCTTCTCAACAATTGGGTCTATCCATACCGAACGCATGGCGAATTTCGATTAAATATTGTGCTTTAAAGCCTTACGAGGTGCAACTGGTGCATGATATTGAAACCAGCTGATCATTCACTTCGCCTTAGATTCGCTGAATTCATTCAAGGATAATCTGCTGGTTTTTCAGCAAAAAACATTTTTTTCACACAAAGTCTAGATACGTCAATAAGCGAAATTGCCCCATTTGGGCTTTTGAAAATCCAAGAGCAGTTGTGGAGAAGTCAAGCAAGTTTGATTGGGATTGTATGCGTGGTCGTGATTTATATCTGCCGGATGTCATTTTTCAATTATTTTACTTGCCAAAACTTAGTTTTTCCAATACAATATAAATTTTAATGATTTTCATACAAACTCTGTAGTATTTTGAAAAATATGGGGTTTGAAGAATAAACTTTTTGAAATAAGAAATCAAAACAAATAAAAATTCTAGACGTCCCAAAACTGTGATCAGTTTATTGCAAATGGCATGCGCGCAGGCTTCCTTAGAAACATACATGTATGGCAAGAATAAATGCGATTAATGTAATCGTAGTCGTTATTAAGAGAAATTAAAATATTAGGTTTAATTTAAAAAAAAAAAATCGTTAAAAGTAGCAAAAGTAGTGCATTGCAGTAATTAAAAATAGGGCACGAAGGCAGGGACCGGTGACGTTTCGGTCTAACTCTCTATGCCGACAGCAACTCTCTGTGGGTTCCAAACCTTCTGACTGGGAGCACCGTACACAAAAGAAATATATAAGATTAAAATTAAATACAAAAAATGGCTAAATCAAAAATTACAAACGTCGTACTACCGTACACTTGCATCGGTTTATCGCAGCAGATGTCATAATTCAATTCCTTTGATCATTCTATTTGTGACGTCTACAAATGAGATAAATTTTCAGTCGTGACAGTTTTTCATTTAGTGTACAAATATGTAGTAAAAACTATTATTACTAAGTGTTTAAAGTTAATGAGAATTATTATATTATTGTTTGTTTGTTTATTTTGAAACTCTTAAAAAATTTTTTTTGTTGATACGATCAGGGAAGCAGAGTACTGACGTCAAGTTCGTACTTTATAAACTGCTTTCAGACTATTTGGCCTTGTTATGTTTTACTTCGACAGACGGTTATTATACTTAATGGCAGTAATTGAAATTGGTGCTTTATATTTTTTAGTAATAAAACTATACAAGTTATTGATTTATTTGTTTATTGTGTCTGTGCCAAATTTATTTGTGTATACGAGTATTTGTAATTGTTAGTTGATTATGATAAAGTACTATTGTTGTACACGATATGGCCAAGTGTTTAAATAATAGTTTTTGATACTAAAAATATGCGATAAGTTTATTTAAGAACGAACTGTCTGAGGATTGTTGCTAAACTATAAACTGTCTCTAGCGTTTTGACTGGTTTATTTGGATGATTTTACACTCAAGGAAAAATATGTTCGATGCAACCAAAAATAAATTTCTCTTTTGAATGTAAATGAAGTTGTTTAATTTAAACTGTGTTTCAACAAAAATAGATTTATTTATTGTCTTAATTATACATGACTTGAATGAACAAAAAAAAAATATACAATATCAATATAAAATCCAATATCATCCATTTTAGTGTATATTTTATTCAAAAATTTAAATACCTTAATGAATACATAAGGAAATTATGCAAAAATCAATATTTCGGGCAGCCACTTTGTCCGTCTGATGTTTCCCTTTGAATTTCTATGGAGCCAAGATACAAGCATACACTTTAAAATACAAAAAAATTGCCCCATAAATGCGGAAAAACAAATTGTCCATTCGATTTTAGAAACAAGTGTTTTTATTGGACCAAACTGCAAGCATGCCCTCTCAAACAAACGAAGAATAATATCATAGTCAGCCCGATTTATAAGAGTTATATATTACTATGTATAGGACACATGTATATGTACTCCCACCTGGTTCTATCCATTCAGTTTTTCACGGTACTGTGTGCATTGGATCCAAAGTAACTCACACCAATTTAAAATATTCTCAGTATTACAGGCAGCCATATGTACGATAATCGGATATTACTTTGTATGGGATGTACGCTTCCCCCTGCTCCTATCCAGTCAGTTTTTCTTGGGACTATATGCATTGGATGCAGAGTGACGCACGCCAATTTTAAACAATATCACTATTGTAGTCAGCCCGATATACGATACCCTTCCGTTGGTCCTATCGCATATTGGTAAAAATGGAGCCAGACCTCAAACATGATTTTTGAAAACCTCGACATTTTTTGAAATCGGTAGTATTTAAGAATTTTTAGTTTTCTAACCGACTCTGTGAATATAGTATTGTCTTCAATGAGACTTTAAACAGCAATTTATCCAAGAGCATCATCGAATCACTTGTTCAATTAAAACAGTCGTAAAGAGGAAAATTAAGCAAAACAGAGCGCAAAGTCGCGGTTTGGGTATTTTTATTGCTGGTTTATTGCTGTTATTAATTTTTTTTATTAACAACGAAATGACATCATTGCAATGTTCACACCGACTGCAAAAGGAGACAACAACTAAAATTCATTAGCGTTTACTTAAGCGTTATTGTTGGTAACCTGCGATATAAGTAAGTATATAATGTTATTATCTATACATAGCGAAATGGCAAACGTGGTACACTAATGGTCCATACAATTGAATTTTGTCATTAAATTTATCTGAAAATTCAAAATAAAAACATCAAATCATTTGCATTTTTTCAGTTCTCTATTTGGCACGACTAGAGAGATTTTCCCCGATAGAAGAACTTTAAATGGCAATTACCAAAAATTCATATGCGCCTTTCAAATATAATCATTCAAAATTTATTTATATAAAATCTAGGACAGAAAACCATAGCTTTTAATTTAAAAAAAAGTAAACAGATAAAAATTTTCGAAAATCATTTCAATCACACCAGTTTGATCACTTCAAACCTTAAGTTTTTATGAAATCATATACTTTTAAATTTTTTTACGTTTTTCAAGGAGAAAAAATTATAAATTAATTGAATTATTGTATTGAGTTTGAGGTCTTCTTTTTTTATTTAAAAAACAATATATTTATTTTGTTTTGATTTGTCAACATTTCAACAAAAAAAATATTTTTTCCTGAAGAAGAAATATTGAAAAATCAAAAAAATAAATAAATATATTGTTTTTTAAATAAAAAAAGAAGAATAATAATTATAAAATAAAATTGTACTAATTTTTTTTTATTTTTTAAGTGGAATACAAGTTTTTTGTTGTATTGTTGGTAAAAGTTTTATAGCCTACCATGCTATAACAACATTTAACAAAATTATTCAGAACATTAGCTCATTTATCGTTCAAAAAGTTATTATTTGTTTTGGTTTAAGTTGTTATATTTTTGAAACTCTGAATCGTTTTCTAAGTCTTTATATAGTGAGGTTGAACGTTTTCAAGACGTGATGGTTGAAGGTCTACTTACGAGTTGGCATTAGCACCAACGAAATGCTGATAAATTTAGACACGACAAATAAACACTTTTGTGGAATTAATGAATGAATATCTTATATATAAATATTAATATTTGTTTATTTGTATGTTCGTATTGCATGCGCGGTCAAGTCTCTTATCCCATCGTGACAAAACTTTGTAAACCTATTGTTTACTCCTACGGGAAGGTGAATATTTCAAGAATATATGACACCTCCCATACAAGTTAAATATTTGTAATTTGTTGTTAATGAAATTTGAGACAGAATTTTCTAATCTGCGGCAGTAATCCGCAACCAATTATTTCATGAAAATCTTAAACGCTTTAAAAATTGAGATCTTCAAAAATAGTTTTTCCGAAATAAAAAAACATAATTATACTACGAATTATTTTCTTTTTGTGCAAAATATTTAATTACGAATGTCATTGGTTTTTTTTTTTTGCAAAGAGGTGCATGCCCCTAAGGTTAATTTGTTTATTTCAATATAAACAATTTACCATGTTTATTTTTTAGGTGGTTTTTGCTTTAGAGGTCATTGTTTTGGGCAATTCACGGTCAATTCGTTTTTTTTTATTATTTTTTCTGTAGGCAAAGCTCGTATTGCGTTCATATTTAAATATGTGTTTCCCAAAAAATATAAGTATGTATGTATATTTTTATAAGTACATACATTTTTTTAAACGTGTCTTATTTAATAAATACCCGTATTGTTAAAAAAATTAATTCATTATGATTTGCATATAATTTGCCTTCCTAATTCAGATTTTAGATAAAAATTGCAAGGAAAATTTATTTAAAAAACTAAAGTTTTGAGGATTTTATAAAAAATTTTGTTATTTTTATGTACTTTTAGCAACGAAGATTAGAACTGATACCTGCCAATTACATCTGGTCATATCGCTCATCTCTTCTCTACATACATACATATATAAAAATTACGTGTAATGTTCGTGATCGCTAAACTCAAAAACTACTGGACCGATATTGACCAAATTTTATATACATGCTCTATGGGCCGTGAGGAGTGTTTCTGTGTAGTTTGAAGTTCGTACGACAGGTGGCCCAATATTTAGTATTTTGTGTTTTGCCCGATAGAGATTAGCGCGATAAGCTTATGCTGTGTTTCGCTAAAGGCGTTGGGTCCTTAATCAGCGTGTAGTGGCGTTAATTAGCCCGATACCGGTATTTGAACAATAACTGCTATGTCGATTTAGTGCACCTTTCATTCTTCTTCAAAATATCAATCCACCATGACTTTGCAACGAAACCAGACTTGCAGTGAAAATAAAATTTGAAGGCAAAACAACGTGTGCCCGAGTCAGCTAGTTTCATATAAAAAGTTTTGCGGGGAAAAATGCTTTGTATACATATATAAAAAGTATATTGAGAAACATTTTTACTGCAGCAACTTGAAAACGTTGAGTTTATGAGATACGAATATGTTGCATTAAAGGTGTGATGCATACTGTGTGATATCTGCATAATGTGGCATGATTTCAAATAGATTTCCAAATAAAAATACATATCATTTTAATTGTAGTCTTCCCAATGGTTTAAAAATTTTTTGGGTTTCTACCAAATCGGATTTATTACCTGCTTTCAAAAAAATAACATCAATAAAAGGACCTTCTTTAATGTAGCAAAAGCCTAATAATTCATAAAATGTCACTTCCTCCTTTAAACGCTGATTCGCATTTAAATATCAAATAGTTTAGTTTTGAGCGCAAATTTAACAAATGATGTCCCCCAAAAACATATAAACATTTTCATTATTTCGCAGCTGGCCTCCAAGCAAACGAATCAATTAAAGGCATTTGTTTATTACCTCCATCGCATAAAATGCCCGTAAACTTTCAATAACAAGTCCATCCATCCTCCCGTGTGTTAGTAGCGACCAAAATTTTGTTTTCGTCGTTCTTTTTTTTCATTAAATAAAAATAATGGGGGCAATAACTTTTACAAGGAAGCTTGTACGGTGTTCCGCTTTATTCGCTTTCATGTGAACTAGTACTTTGTTTTATTTTTTTTTTCAACTTCCAGTATTTTCAAAATTTATTTTACTTGAATACAATTTTTAATTTGATCATACAGGTATTGTATTCATATGATGCGGCACAGTGGGTAAGGACAAAAAGCAAGTAGATATGAATGAGTAATATTTGAACTGTGCTTTGTTGAGCAAATATTTCTTAAATCCTTCTATATATACATAGATATTTGAAAATTTGTGTGTAGCAATAATTGGTAATCACGCAAAAGCAGTTGAACGCATCAAGATGAAATTTAGCAGATAGATAGATGAAATGAAACATGAAACGTAAAATTATTTTTATCCTGTTCATATAAAATTTTAAGAAAGCTCCTTTTAATTACCTTTTAAAACAGAACCATTTAGACAAGTACCTTCAATAACATATTTTTAAGTACCTGTTAGACAAGTGACTTCTAAGTACCTTTTAAGAAAGTAGCTACTGGAAAAATGGCTTTTAATAGTACCATTTAGATAAGCAGTTTTTAAGGTACCAAAGGTACCTTTAAGAAAATTAAAAAGTACCCTTTAAAAAGTACCTTTTAGGAAAGTACATTTTTTAAAAGTACCTTTAGAAAGGTATATTTTAAAAAAGGCACTTTTTAGGAAAGTGCATTTCAAAGAAGTACCATTAAGGAAAGTACTTTTTAAGAAAGTACCTTAAAAAAGTGCCTTTTTAAAAAGCTCTTTTTTAAAGAGGTACCTTTTAAAATAGTACCTTTGAAAAGTATACCTTTTAAGAAATTACCTTTTAAAATAGTACTTTTTAAAATACTACATTTTAAAAAGTAAATTTGAGAAATTACCTTCTAAAGAAGTAGCCTTTGAAAATATACCTTTTAAAAAAGTTGCTTTTAAAATATTACATTTTAAAAAAGTAATTTTTAAAAAAATACCTCTTAAAAAAATATTTCTTAAATAAGTACCTTTTAAAATAGTATCCTTCAAAAAATATTTTTTGAGAAAGTAGCTCTTAAAAAACATCTTCTAAAAAGTACTTTTCATATAAGTAGCATTTGAAAAAAATTTTCCAAAAGTTCAATTTGAAGAAGCAACTTTTGAAAACGTAACTTCTGAAAAAGTAACTTTGAAAACCATGCCTTTTAAAAAAGTTCCCTTCAAAAGTTTACCTTTCAAGAACGCACCTTTTAAAAAAGTAATTTTTAAGAAAGTACTTTTAAAAATTACAATTTAAAAAAATACCTTTTAATAAATGACCAAACGATGCCACCAGCTTGAAAGAAGAAAATTGAGAACAATTTTAAAAAGTGAAAGTTGCCGCCAACTTTCCAATTTCATTAAAGTTATCTTTTGCTTTTTCTACTTTCTTCATAAAGATGAGATTACATTTTTTTATCGTAGTAAACAAATACCCTATACCCTTAACAATATTTACATTGAGTACTTTTTCTGTGATACATGCAAAGACAGAGGGATAAACAGACAAAATCCCCCACATTAAATGGTACGGCAGCGCATAAGATAATAATAAACAAACATATATATTAAATTAAATTATCGACTTGTGTTTTCTTTGTTTTTACCTTATTCTGCCTTTTTCTAATTTGATTAAGCCTTCGATAAAAAATAAAATACTATATTAATCTACCTGTTTCCAATTTAGCGCCACTGTACTTGCCTTCATTATGCGTACAAAGTGTGTTTTTTACGAATTTGTTATGGCTGTTGTTGTTTTTAGCACAGTTTCGACTGTTGTTGTATCCCCAATGTTCTTTTTATTTTTAGGTTTCTGACCGTTCAAGACCATTTATCTTCTTTTTTATTTATTTATTTTTTATTAGAGTGTGCAAATCAAGATGTTAATCTGTCTGTCTGTTTCAGTTTGTGCGATTGTGAAATTTCAAAATTAAATTCTAGGTATTTTTCCTTTAATTTTTTATTTTGAAAATAAGGGTCAAGGTCTTTTATATACAGTATTGCCAAGTTAGCCATTTTCTAGATAATTTTATACCTATTATAGTCTATTTAGCTTTATTTATTTATTTTTGTTTAATATTCATTGTTTTTTTTTTTTTTCATTCGATGTCGTTGAGCCATGTCTAACCATTTTTTTATTTACCCATTATTAGCAAAGGAATTCTGGCAACACTGTTCATACACTCAACTGGTTTTTGTTTTTATTTATTTGGTACTTGGAAGGCAAACAACTCGTATGAGGGGAAACATGCTGGCAGGAAAACATGAGTTTTAAGGTTTTTGCTCTTTTCATGAAAAAGGGAGTTGAACTTGATTGCTTGATTACACGTGAAGAAATAAGTAATTTATTTATTTCGCAGCGAAATCTGGTTTTTTCCTTATAATTTTTTTTAAAACCTTAAGATCTCAAAGTTCAATAGACTCGAACAAGCACGCGCTGCAAACAGACTCTTTTTATAAAAGATTGTAGAGCAAGTGGACAGAAACCTTCTGACAAAAGTGTCCATGATATGTTAATTATCGCACCATTCAATTCAGACAATCACAATGGAGCACGCTATCGGGTCACGGATAATAATCCGTTGCTTTTGTCGCATATGACATGTTGCTGCAACCAGACACACGCAGTGAAAAATTTAAGAAAAAATCATATGTACATATGTATGTATGTACATATTTAGGGTGAAAGCTATTGTTCAGATTTATTTATGTATGTCTTAGAATAGTAATAGAGGAAAATATATTTTTATACCACAGACGAATATAAAGCTTTTAAAGATTTTTATATTCTTGAATTACACTATTATTAAAAAAAAGAAACCTATCAGTTCATCATCAAAATCTCTAATCTGCCTCGTTGCAAAGGGCGAAGTTGGCAGTTGATCTGCTTGGTAAGCTAATTGTGTTTTCTTTTCTAAAAAAAGTGTAACATTTATTACCCTTTGAAAGAGAGAAAGGTAGTTTAATGTTGATAAGAAAGAGCATACAGTCCGAAAACTGTGTTAAATTATTTTAATTGAATGATCGATATCTTATTATAAATTGATGAACAAAATGTTACGCTTTAAAAAAAAAACCAATAAAATACGTTGTAATTTGTATTGTATTTATAAATTAGATGTATTTTTTCAAGCTTAAGATCTCTTCTTTTTTAAAATTAAAAAAATATATTTTATGAGAAAAAATATAATTTATAAATTAAAATAAAACGGTCGAAAAACAAAAAAAAAATTGTATTTTTTATATTTTTAATAAATAAAATTTTTAATATAATGGTAGAAAATTTTTTTCAGATATTTGTATTTTACAAAAGTTAAGCGAAAAAGTTTAAAAGTGGTGAATAATTCTTTCCAGTTGTCGTATTATTTTTACTACAACGAGATATTTCTAAAAAAAACGTTCTTTTAAATAACTCCTAAGATTTTCATCAAATTACATATATTCATAAACTTGTTCACTTGTTTGGACTATTGAAACACACCGAATACCGAAAATTTTCATGGATTTTTTAATTGCTCCAAATATTTAAAAAAAGTTTTCCAGGATTTTGATCTTGCTATTAGCAGCAAGATCCTGAGATGGCATGCAAGGTCAATCAAATTTTGTTATTTAAAAATTTGGACTTTTGGTAATCAGATGATGAAGATCAGCGTCTTGAATATTATTACTAAGATTATTTTACTATCAAAATTTATTCTTAGTTAATTATTATTATGCCTGAAAGACATATCAATGTGTAAGAAATGTTGAAATTGTTGAGGCTCCTCCCACCAAAGGTAAAAAATAATATTTGACGAATTTTTTAGTAAACTAGACAATAAAAATACTAAATAAAATAAATACGTACTAATACATAAGCGTATCAGTATCAGTCAAAATGAAATATTAAGTAAGAGATATTATATTTTGTTTCTAAATTGGTCTAAAAGCCTCTTAAGCACGTTGTCATCTAAATGCCTAAATTTTAATATGATAAATTAAAAGAATTAAATAAATATGCTCTTCAGCAGCTGAAAAACTATTGTTTTACTGTAATTTGTAAATGCATTTTGCATGTTTTTATCAAATTAACGCTTTAGAAATCGGGAGAAAAATACGTTTTCTTTTTGCTAAGTGTACATAAAAAATTATATTGCTCTGGGTATAATGTATATATCTCATTTATGATATTAAGCAATTTCGTAGTTCAGTACACAACTTCTTTTAACACTAAAAATAAAAAGGAGTCAATATACAAAATATATTTTTTCAATGTATTCAAGGATTTCACTTTTATACTTTAACTAAACAATATTTTTTTATTTAATTGCCACCAGTTCAACGAAAGTGCATCGGGCTATTAGCCCACACAAACAAACCAAATAATGGAGGTGGAAGAGGTAAACGATAAAACTTGATTTTGTTGGCCGTATGCAGTGGGTTAAATTATAAACAATATGTCTCAAGGATTCTGTTTCATATGTGACCTTGAGACAAAAGATCTGTTTACATGAAAAATATAAAGAATTTGACTTACATGTCAGGGATGTATTAAGCGAGCATTCATTTAAAAGTTTTATTAATATCAAATAGATCGAACCAAATATATATAATGTTTTATTTAATTTCTTTAATTAAAATATTATTAAAATATATAGTTCTTGCTAAGGATCGACAATGCATATAACAGTGAACATGTACACAGAAAAAAATTATTGACAAAAAAGTTTCAGGCAAACATTATTTCTATTGTAAATTTTTTTTCACACTTAATTATTCGTTTTGAGTCTTTAGAACACAAGAAAAACATTAATTTGTTTATTCAGTCAAATTGTTGACTGGGACAAAATATTTACTGATTGAAAGAATTTGGAAACTGAAAAAGAAATTTAGTTTTTTCTGTGTACAAAAACGACACAATTTTCGGCAATAATTTGTTTAACTTATATAGAAATCTACTACCATCCTACAAGCATAACGAATACATATATACGAGGGCGGATCAGTAAGTCAGTACCTTTTGGATTTCCAGCCTCTTAACGGAAAATGCAATACTGGTCATGACAAGAGGCATCTGTCAGGTGACATCTGCCAAAATTTAAGCAAGCTGCGCCATTTAGTTTGTGTTTGACAGCCATTGATAGCAAACTACCGCGGGATTCGAGGAAATATTGGAAAAAAGTGAATTTCGTGAACTCATTAAGCATAATTTTTATGCGGGAAAAATCATCACACAGGCCAAGGCTAAACTTGATAAGTACTACAGGAACTCTGTACCATGATTTGCAAGGGCAAAAAGATGGTTTACTGAATCTCGTTGCTTGTATGCCCAAGCACGAAAGATGTCGAACGTTCTGGACGTAGAGTTTAGATCTACACACCCGAAAGATTAAAAAAATGCATTATATGATGTTGGCCGATCTTAGATTGAAAGTACGAAAGATTGTGGAAGCCATAATCATATCACATGGCTCAGTTGTTTCAATTTTGAATGATCACCTGGGTGGGAGAAAGCTTTCCGCTAGATGGCAGTATTGTTTTTCGTTCTTCAACCACAATATGGGCGGGGTTTTACACCGTTTCGTAAGCGGGGGCAAAACGTGGATCCACCACAGTACACCAGAGACCAAACAGCAGTCAAAACAGTGGGTTGGTTTCTCGAGGCGAATCACCGCCACAGAAGGCTTAGTTGCGTTTGTCAGCCACTAAAGTCATAGCAGGGGTTTTTTTGGGATGCACGCGCTATAATCCACATTGACTATTTATTCCCGAGTGACTATTTCTTGTTTTCCAACCGGCAAAATGGCTCGGCCGAAAGAGATTTAATTTCATCTGACAAGGTTATGTATGTATGTCATACGACATACACTTAAGCCAGTGAAGGCTTGTTGTGCGCCCCCTTTAATTATCAAACACAAACTGCCAAAGTTCTGCGGCAGGATTCAAACCTGCGACCTTCGCACTACGAGTCTAGTACACTACCTACTAGTCTAAGAAGGCCAGTTTTTCATCTGACAAACAAATGCCTATTTTGATGACGTCGACAAATCATATTTTTTGGTAGGGATAAAAAATTGGAGAAACGCTAGGCAAAGTGTATAGTTATAGTGTTTCTTCAAAAAAGTTACGAACTTGTTGAGCCCCCGCCGTATATATACAACATTACTGAACAGTACGAAAAATTTCGTCCAGAACTATTGATTTTTTCCCCAACAAACTAGCCAACTGGCCGCTCGCAAGCACACGCCCCACATAACCATACATTGCAAAATAATCGAAAATTTCACAAAAAAATACTCGTATCGCAAAATTTTTTTGCTTCGAAAATATCGTTAAATGTAAGTAAAATTGTAATTTTAGAAACTATAATTATAATTTTCGTTTGGGCACTTTTTATTTTAAACTGAAAACCTTGAGCGTTTCTAGACTAAAGAAAATTAAATCGATTTCTTTCGATTAGAAGTGTATGCGGCATTTGTTCTGAATTTCGTCATAAATTTTTTTATTTTTTTTTTGTCTTGTTCCGTATTGTCGGCAGCAAAATAATATAAAATAATTGAATTGAATAATAGGGATGATGGTATTGGTGACAGACTGGCGTTTAGCATGATAGGAGTAATTTAAAAAACAAAAATTATCACAAAATAATCGTACTCTTATTTCACGTGAATAAAGCGTGATCACAGGCGCGCTCCGGCCTGTGTGCGTGTGTGTTTGTGTGTGTGTGGCTGTGTGTCTTTAACTATTTAAATTAATTTATTTGCAAAATGTATTACATATATTAAAATTTATTAATAACTTTTAATGGTGTCATTAGCAATTTTAGGTCATAAATCTGGGGCGATAAGATCGGCTGTCTGAAATTTTGGTGTAGTTGATTGGATTTCAAAGGCCATTCCTACTTTGATAAGATTATTATTATTATCATTTAATACATTGTATGTACTACGGTGTTGCACAAAAGTAATGTTATGTGAAGAAAACGACAATTAAATTTACGCTGCAGACTGAAAATTTTCCAAATAAGAAATAACAGTAAACCTACGTTCTAGACGTGTATATCGCTCCATTCCTGGTTGAAAACTAATTCTCTATACATATATCTACATAATAAATGTTAAAGCATAGTGACATTTGGCGTCATCTACAAAAATTTTAGCCAATTTAAATTATGACAATACTTTTGAGCCAGTCTGTGCTATTAGTGCGACATGAATTGAGCACTAAAATAAATTTGGAACGCTTTTTAAACTTATTCAAATATTATTACATTCAATTGTTACGATTTTATTGATACAAAGTTTTTATGTTGTGCCCTTAATCCGCTCTTAACACGTAACGTAACTACATATTTGTTGGCGCCGTTTATTTCAAATATCATGAGAATCTTTATCAGCACTCACTACCTTCATGAGATCGGAGATGTGTAACTGTTGCGTGACACCAGTGATGCCAAAAGTTACGATTTTGTATTATTTTGACGATTTCTCAGAGCTGATTTTAAGGTTAAGATCGCAAGAAAAAAATTTTTCTCCGAACCAAAATATAACATTCGCCAAATGTAAGCGTGATCTTGAAGTTATTTTATTTCTATTTCATCAAATCTATATTTATTAAATATTTCTTTCTGAACTAAACATACGAGGTGATCTGCCCTCGAACCACCTTACTGGCTAGAGAGACAGTCCTTAGCATGCATGTCGAATTAAAAAAGTGCAGTCGGTTTTTTAAAATCATTGAAACGACTTGAATGGTTTACGAAATGTTGAATTATTTCCAAAATAAATTTTCGTTACATTATTTCCTGCAGAATATTATTACAAAACATTTGACGATTTCTCTCGAAAATCTTGATAATTTCGACGATTTTTTTTTTAATAAAAAAATAGCCAGCAACACTAATGTGACACAACAAATCATTTCGCTGATTTGCGGTACATCTGTGCATGATTGTAGTGAGTGATTCGAACAGAATTTAATTGCAACATTGTACTCGTGAACTGAAGATGGGTGTGCCGTGTCGCAAAACCCCTTATATGTATTCGTTATCGGTTGTTCATTTTACACAAGTTAAACCAATATTTTTAAAACGTTTTTTTTTATAATCGTAACAATTTTGATTACATACTTTCCCTTTTACCCTTCTTCGGCAATCTAAGCAAACGATTTATCAGCCATTGGAATACGTTGCAATTAATTTAAGTGCTACTAAGCATTATATTTTTATTGCAAAAATAATATATAGCTTTTGCTTAGCAAATATTGGCTAATACGTAATTTATGTTATATACACCTAACCCTTGATTTGCACCATACTTTATGATACAAAAGCCAATTCATCAATAAAAAGCTTCTGTTTGATGGACATTTTAGGTCATCAGCGCCATTTCGAAAACGGTGCTGATTTAGCCTCATACCGCTCAACTTTTTCTTTTTAAGTTTTATTAGGTTTATTAAATGCCTTGAATAATTATAACACTAACCATCATTTAAATTCTCTGCGAAATTGCACAGTACCTTATAGCGTAGACAGACGACAGCGTTAATTTGCATTAGCAGTCTTAATTCAAATTAACTTGTGAATTATCCCCATCGCAATGTGTATTAGATTTGATATAAATGCACGAAATCGGACTGAATTTATACTGAATTTAGCTTTTTCAATATGGCAATGCTATTGCCACTCTCTTATCGAGTGGAATACAAAGCCTCATGTTGGTATCCAACCTCTCCATATTTTGAACTTTTTCACAAACTTTTTGGAAAGCCTTCCTGTTGAGGCGAAAGTTTTCCTTAAATCTGTTATCGTCCATCGTAAGCACGTCACACTCCCAAAAACTGGTTTTGTGGTCCTTTAAAAAAATGCCATATAAGAATTTTATCCTCCACGAAAATATTAAACCTACAAATTTCCACAATTGCCTTTCTCTTATTTCAGACTGTCCTCTTGCGATCCCAAGTTGTAGCACCACGTTCAGATTTATGGTTGCTAGTGCATGTACAATTCTTACATTATGGAGCAGTTTCAGCAAAAGTAGTTTCAACTTTCTTTCAAATATATAGTGAATTTTCACCAACAGCATAGCTGCTAATCGTACTTTTTGCCTTCTATCCATTTGATTTCGATGTAAATGCCAAAAAAAATTAGTTGACAAACAAACAGCTGTTTGCTAAATGCAGAAACTGTCGTCTGTCAGCGTTAAATTTTAATTCACATTAGTGAGCTTCTAATGCAAATTAACGCTGTCGTCTGTCTACGCTATTAAAAGGTTTTTATATTGTTGATGCGCTTTTTAGTCATATTATAAACGTAGGGTGCTTGTAGAGCGAATTCCTAAGCCTGACATTTCTAATTAGAATAGAAAAAAACTTTTACATTTAGCTAGTCCTTCGGACACGTGCAAAACATAATTTTTGTTTTCGGAAAAATTTGCATTCGAAATAAATTTTTTCCTAAATTTTGCTCGATCTCAATTAATTATATTTGATGCAAGGAACGAACTCAATGTCAAACGAACTCGAAAGGTAGTAGTAGTAAAATGTACTTCTCCTATCATTTCTAATCATGAATCACATTTAAAAAAGTAAATAAACATCATTCTCCAATAGAAGAAAGTTTTCTCAGAAGTGGGTGTAAAGGGGAAATATTGAGGACAAAAATGGTAGGAAAGAGGTTGCTTGGCAAGCTAAAAAATAAAATATTTAATTTCTTCAAAAGTAGTTGAAGAGTTCAAGGCACCGATTATGATCGGAGATAATTTCTTTTTCAAAAGCTCTACATGTTGTCCAAATACATGGGCATTACCGAGTATTCCAATTTGAAACGAAAAATTTATGATTTTGAACGATTTTTACTATTTATTAAAATTATCGTACTGTTTGACACGAAAGAACAGAAATTCTTTGTCCTTTATCAACAAATAAATTCCCTTTCGAACACGAGCGTCACTTTTGTTGGGAAATTTTTCGAAAGCTTTTTTATTAGTGGTAAATATAAACGGAAACAAAAATTTAAGCATTTATACATTTCAGGATAAATAAAACAACATAAAAAATAAATTCACACTTAGTACTATTGCTTCTTTTTCACTTGAAATTATTATCAACAAGAGCAGAGGAGCTCTTAATCTGAAAGTGCAACAAAGAAATAAAATAAATAATGACAAGTCAATCTGTTGGAAATTAAAAAGAAAAAATACTTTGCACTCGTATATACAGAATCAAGAAATGATTTTCAACAGGAATATAAACTTTGTTCTTCAAAAACACAATGCACATTTATTGACGTAAAAAATTAGCAAAATTAAAATGTTTTATATACGATATAAACCGGGGGCGTATCAAAAAGTTCTTTCATTTCTTCCATTTCTAAATAGCAGCTTTTTATGGAATATATGTACAAATATTTCTCTGAAAGTACCTTATCGCAAAAATACCATCGGAAAAATTATCTGCCTTGATTCTGTTTGCCTGATGACTCGGATGCCTGTTTGAAAAAATCCTCCTTTAAAAAACTACTTTATTAAAAAATTCTTTTCTTTTCTCTTTGAAAAAAAACAGAAGAACCTTTAATATAAACCCAACTTTCTAGGTGTCTTTTTAAGAAGGTATAATTTTATAAACATCGTTTTTGAAAAAAAGATTTTAAAAATTACCTTTTGAAGAAGCACTCTTTTACAAAAAAGTAAATTTAAATCCCTTTTTTAAAATATTACTTTATAGAGAGGTCCTTGAGGAAGTAACTCTCTGAAAGAGTACCCATTTAAAATAATACCTCCATGTTAAGCAACGATCAAGGTGAATGCCGAGGTGGTTGACTTCATTGTGTTGCGTTATTGATAGACCATTATTTTGGAATGGGGGAGGGGGGACATGATTGCCTTCGCAATGTAAAAATGATGTGAACACATTTCTGCTCGTTCACTTTTATTTTCCATGTTTTTAACAATTTTTCCAATATTAAAATGTATTTAAGCTACTTTGAGGGAAGCTTCTTGCGAGTTTTTATGGATGCTTAAAAAAGCTGTATCATTAGCAGACGTTGTGATATGTGAACATTACTGCTAATTGGCATGCCAGAGGCATATATGACATACAAGATAGGATCTAATATACCGCCTCTAGGAACTCCTGCTTCTATTGGCTTAAAAAGTTTCCTTCTCTAATAACAATAATTTTGCGACCAGTTAAAAGGTTGTGAATATTGGCTAGTAATTTCCGCTTCAATTTATTTATCAAGTCTTCCTGCCAAACTTTATCAAATGCCTTCGGAAAGGTCACTAAAAAGATCTGAATAATGTTTTTTTTTCTTCAAAAGCCGTTCTTAATACATTTACAAATCTGTGTGTTTGTTCGATGGTACTTTGCTGCTTCCTGAAACCAAATTGGTGATCCGGAATACACCCATAGCTGTTTAGTATTCGGGTCAGCCTATTCGCCAGTAGTTTCTCAAACAACTTTGACACACTTTTCCAATTGATGTCGTTAATCTTACACTTTGAAATGAAATTTTTATGAAAACACACCTCTTTTCTCAGTTCAGATTATGACATCACTTTGCGTCACCTGGTACTACGGCCGCAAAAAACAAAATTAAAAATAACAACAACAAACAAACAAAGAACATAAACAGACTTCTATGTTCACTCACTCAAGGAATGATATGCTTTCGTAGATGATTTATTTTTTATTATTTGATTTTTTTTAATGGGAACTTTTTGACGTCAAACACTTTTCTGTAATGTGATCATTATTGGGGGCCGCCCATTCACCACTCACCACAATTTGCCCGGTAACAGACAGATGTTGATTTATTTGTTTATATTTTTGTCGATATGTGTTTAAAAGCGAATTAATAATAATTGGCGTTGTGACTTTTATTCAATTTGGTAATTCCAATTTTTTTCCATTAAATCTATTTAAAAATTTTTATAGAAAAATTATTATGTATGTCGTAAAATTTTAATGGAATTGTTAAAAAAGCGCGGTTTGAAAAATAAAAACTAGAAAAACATGTTTGGAATTTTGCTAAAATATTTCTGAAAATTTTTTATATACATATTAAAAAGCTTAAATAAAAACCTGAAATTTACGACTTTCAGCAGCCATGTATAATATCATTTCTAGAATTGAATAGAAAAAGAATAGGAAAAGAGCCACAAATAGCATAACTTTATCCTTCTAATCAGTCCTAACTTTATTCTTCTGGCACATTCTGCAAATTATCAAGTACACTCGGAGATCATAAAAAACCCATTGTAATGCCCAAAGGACTATTACACATAGAAGAGCTTCTCAGATACAGCCTAGATCTCCGATTTCCTATATGTCTAAGTTCCTGCAGTGATCATTGCATGGGGATGCCAGACGTTCCGTCATGTGACCAGCCGTACATTGCTCTGTAATGCTGATCACCAACAGTACAAGTGAACTTTTGCCAAGTCTCAGGAGTTGCTTAATTCTATCTATTTTTAGTGATACCCAAAGAATTTTGAATATTTTACAATTACCAATTTTTAAATCCATTTGACAACTAAACCAAGGGAATAAACACATTGACAAGATGCTAGGGCGAGCTTATTCTTTCGCACCACTCAGACAGTTCATGCTCTGGAGGTCTTCATGTACAGGAGCCCACACTATCCCAACAATGTCTTTCAAGAGATTGAATACCGCACAGTTCGATTACTTTATCAAAAAAGTGGTGATTGTACTGGTATTTGAGGGGACCATCCTTTCCCCATTTATATACATATAGATTTAGATTTTTAATTAAAAAATAATAATAATATATCATATGAAATAGGAGACATTCATTTTATTGCGTTGAAAGATACGAGGGCAGCTTAATAATTCTGTAACTTTTTTGTATTTCTATCGCATGCCTCACTGCTGCCACTAACTGCTATTTATTACTGGACAACTGTCAAATTTTGAAGAAGATGCATTTATCAGTTTACTTTTGACAGCCATTGAAAGAAGACAACATCTTTGGTTTAATCAAAAAATGGGAAAAAAGTGAATTTCGTTTGCTGATTGAATATATTTTATGTGAACAAATCACATGACGCTTAATAAATACTATGGAACGCTACACCATCAACTTTAAAAGTTAAAAAGTGGTTTCTTAAGTTCTATTGTGGTCGTACCAGCATAAGTGACGCCAAACATTCATGTCACTCAAAAGAGGTTGTCAATTGGCAATGTTCAGGCGCAATCTAAAGGGGTTTTCGCACCGTTTTGTAATTGTGGGGAGGACATGGAGATCAAAGAATAATCAAAACAATGGGTTTCTTTGGGTGAACGCTCACCAAAACAGACTAAGGTGGGTCGCCTGGCTAACAAGGTCATGGCTATATCTTCTTGGGCTGCACGCGGTGTCATTTGCATCGATTACCTTGAAAGGGGTGAGCTTTTCTGAGCTTTTAAACAGATTCAATATTGAATTGAAACAAAAACTAATTCATTTGGTGAAGAAAAATGTGCTGTTCCATAAAGATAATGCACGCGTGCACACTATGGCAAACATCCATGAATTGGGGTATTAACTGCTATTCTATGCAACATACTCTCCGGATTGAAATCCTTGCGACTATTACCTGTTTCCAAATTTAAACAAATGGCTGAGTAGCAAGAAGTTCTAGTGAATCGGAGAGGTCATCATTAAAACAAATGACCATATTGAAGGTCTGGATAAATCTTATTATACAGAGGGCATAAAACAAATGGAAAAAACGCTAGACTAAATCTATCGAACTCATAAGTTTATATTGAGTAATACAATATAATTTATTATTCAAAAAGTCACGGAATTGTCAAACTCTTCTCGCACAAAAATGAAATCTTTTCCGCAGGAATTAATTTATACTAGAATTGCATGATGAAGTTTTTCATAAAATTTATTCCGTGAAATTGTTCATCAAAATACAAGTTTACTCGCAGTTTAAGACGTAGATATATTCATCTCGTATTTATAAACTTTGGGGCATTTTTTTAATTTTTTCGAACGGTGTAATAACCCACACGCGAATTTTCAAGGCCTCGCTAACATTAAAAATGCAGTAAAAACCGAATACGTCAAAAACAATAACAAAAAATTTATTGCATTTCCGATAAATTTTTTTGGGCTTATACGAGGGGTACTATTTATATTGCCATAGCGAAGAATAATTTCTTACTACTATGATTTTTCTCTTTCAGAAAACATGATAAAAAATTATTTTCTAACTTTACTAATGCAGCATAATAATAGCTGTCAAATAACAATTAGAAAGAAGTTCAGTTCGCAACAGCACCCTAGATTTAATTAAATTTGTTTTACATTATCGCTTTATATATCGCAGCTTTCACTTTCCCCTTAGACTGATTCGATTTGCCAAGTAATCGTATTGTCAAATAGATGCATACATGTATTATATTTCCTTTGCTTTTGCAAATGCAACAAAATTTACGTCATAGCTATTATTACAGCAAGCAGTGACCCTCGTATTCTTTTCAAAAAGCAATAAGACTGACGTCATATTCGTCTAAAATACGAAATAAAAGGATAGAAAAACACAAACACACTCATATCGATTATTGTGTACATTGAACACATTTATTTAAGTTTCAAACACAACGTATCCTCCACAGAAATACTCGCAGCGAGCAGCACACAAACGTGTTCCAGTAACCCCAGCAACAGTCAGTTATTTCGAAGCAACTTATAAATAGTGACCTTTAAAATTGAGAACGTACGTCACTTGTTATTGAATATGAAATACCTGCATACGGCGTACAAGGTTGCCTTGATGGTAATGAAGAATATCCTTTTAATGACATTAACTTTTACTATAAAAACTTTAAACTAGGAAAATTACAAGGTACTTATTTTTTGAATGTTTTCCAACTGCTTAAAGTTCACTGACGATTTGGTTTAGCGACCACTGAAATGTCGGCATATGAACAGCTAAAGCAAGTTATTTTCGTTCGTCATTAGAAGGTTAATGAATTTATATCCAGCTGAAGTTATTTTATGCTACGTTTTGCTTTGATAAATAAAATAAAAATAACTTTTATAGCCTAATCATTTTATTTATTAGTTTAAGGATAATACGAGTATTAACAACAACCTTGAATTATTTTTAGTGCAGCCTTTGGTGGAAATTGAAGCTCAAACACTCAAAATAACCGAAGAATTGAGATCTCTGTATCATTTTAAGTCCTGATTTTGTCCAATTCGTTTATGCAAAATATTTTTTTAAAGTCTTAATTTCATCAGAAAGTCCATTTAATGAAGAAGCTGTGGTAGTAGTAAAAATCAGCTCTAATAGACAA
The DNA here is from genome assembly GCA_963681545.1 of Germaria angustata. NCBI lineage: Eukaryota > Metazoa > Arthropoda > Insecta > Diptera > Tachinidae > Germaria > Germaria angustata. The sequence goes on along the minus strand of OY812999.1, from coordinate 18,554,521 downwards.
GAGCAAGTCCGTATAACTGCATGCCGTTGGACCTAACGCCAACTCATCTTATTTTTTGTTTTTAAATTTATCTAATCCAATATCTTTAAATTAGCGATCCTTATATATTTATATATTTATGTATATAGAATACATGCATATATGTAATTAGTATCTGGAAAATGATTCTAATGATTTCTATGAGATCCACTGTCTAGTGATTTTTGAGGATAAAAATCGATCCAACTTGGTCACGTTACCGTTTGCATTCGGTTTCCCCGATTCCGGTGTCTGGTTATTAAACAATTTTTTTTTAGAAAAAAGCTCAAATTTTAAAGAACAGACCTCGAAATAAAATGGAATCATTCTTGGTATAAAAAAATGGCGACCAAAATGGCCGGCAAAGAAAACACAGTTCAAAGCCATCTTTTCCTCCATCTTTTCATCAGCCGATTTTTCTTTTTTCTTTTAGAGTTTAGTCGTTATTGAGGATCTTTAGTGCAGAATGTATGCATTTGAAGCAAATATACGGTATTGATCTTCAGTTCAAATTGTTTAGAATTCAAACTCTTTCTAAAATCCTCAGTGCTTGAGAATATTTTGAGCAAAATTAGATAAACAAAAAAGAGTATCTAAAATCGCGAAGACATCCGGAAAATTACGAAAAATAGCAGAGGCCAACTTTGACTAAAACAATCTTAAATTGTAAAAAGTGGTCGAACTTTTGCCACTAGACAGCCATTAGTTGACATAAATCAAAAATCTGCTGCGATAGAATTCAATAAAACACATACATATAAACAAAAATAACTAGGATTAGTGACTGTAGTTAAACAGATTAAATTGGATAGAAAAAGTACATTCTTCAGAAATAGTAAAAATTGATTTTTACCACTGTGGAAAATATTCTTATAAAATCTATAACGAAAATTTTAAAGGAGGTACTTGCACAGATCTAACGCCGCGGAACGAACGGAAAATTCTTTGAATTTCCACAAATTCAGCCATTCCACCTCTTAAATCAATAATTCAGCTTGATTAAATTCGACGAAAACCCTCCATTAAATGCAACTCTCCGGTAACAGGTCCTTCAATTTACCATGAGATTTTAAGAAGTAATTTTTTCGGATAAAAAAATGTCTAACTTTGATGGCCTTGATGGCTAGAACTTCAACGATATGTGTAAAAGGGAAACACAGTAGACAGGCAGACGCTTTGGCATTATGGGTTGCAGTTTCATACTAAAAGCCTTAAAAAAAATTTCAATTTCAAAATACATTTTAAGAAATCATAAAAATCACATGATCAACCTTTAAATTGATTAGCCACTTACATAAGTGTTATTTGTAGTGTAAAATAGAGCTTAAATAAATATAAATGACATTTAAATACGAACGGCTAACTTTTGGTGAATGGGCACTGGCAAAGTTGAATGAAAATCCACTTTTCAGCAACGAAGCTCATTTCTGGTTGAATGGATACGTGAACAAGCAAAACTGCCTTATTTGGTGCCAGAAGTGTTGCATCCCGAAAAATGCACAGTTTAGAATGGTGGTATCATTGGACAGTAGTTTTTCAAAGGCGACGAATTCAGGAACGGTACTGTGAATGGCAACCGCTACCATGCGATGATTTAAAAAATTTTTTGCCCAAAATACAAGAGTTGGACTTGGCTGACATGTGGTTTCATCAACACGGTGCCACATGCCACACAGCACGCGAAACAATGGCCCAATTGAGAGGCGAATTCGGTCAACAGTTTATTTTGCGTTCGGGGCCTGTCAATTGGCTGTCTGGATCGTGCGATTTAACGCCTTTAGACTATTTTTTGTGGGGCTAATGTTAAGGCTCATGTCTATAGGGACAAGCCCGCAACGGTTGACGTACTGGAAGGCAATGGTGAAGAATTTCTTCATGAGATACCGGCCGATATGTTGGAGAGAGTATGCCAAAATTGGACCCAGCGTATGAAACATTTGAGGCGTAGCCGCGGTCGACATTTACATGAAATCATCTTTAAACCTTGTATCATATACATGGATCGTTCTATTGAATCAAATAAAGATTTTATACATTTCTCAAAATTTTATGTTTTTTTTTTCATCAAATCCGAAAGTTCTTAAAAAATTACGTTTTACTAGTTTATAATCTTACGAATCTCTTACATTTAATTAAAAACTTGTTGACTTGGATATTTTCGTCTGGGGGATCTACATTCCCTTTAAGGAAGGCAAAATTTATTCCAACAGCGAAATACAGTATATCATGAAAACTGAAGTGAAAGGAATGTTCAATTTCCTAGAATAAAGTTTCTAGACGGCTGCGTATGGAGTTTCAGGAAATAAAAAGTATGTATGTACATACATAAGTATGTACATATGTATGTATGTACATATATGTATATATAGTATGTATATACATATAAGTATATATACATACCCTGAAGGAAATGTCACTAGTGATTCACTAGTGATTCACTATTGACAAAGTCACCAGTACTAGTGACAACTTATACCCCAGCCAATGCTTTTTTCTGTTGACATTTAACATGCACTTGTCATTGAAAATCCACTACTGACGTTGGAACTAGTGACGAACTAGTTCCAATGGGACCATATGACGACCGTAGAACTAGTGCTTCCCTGTAGACATTGTCACCAGTATTATTGACATACTCTACACAATACTTCTTTCTATTGAAATTTAAGATGGACTTATCATTGAAAACCCACTACTGAAGAGGTCGTTCTAATGGGTCCATGTAAACAATTTTTGATATACGTATATCTCTACAGTTAAAAAATGAAGAGGCATAAGCGTGCTCTCAGAAATTTCTCTGCTCATCAAACAAAAACTTGTTGACAACTCCGTTGACGATGTCTACATACGACCAAAATAGTCGACAAAACTGGTGACTTGGGTACACTTGTCCCCATGTTTCCTTCAGGGTATGTACACACATTTGCACACATACATACATACATATTTATTTATGTATGCATGTATTCGAGTTACATTCGTTAATTAAAATTGTTTTTTTAATATTTTTAAATTTTTATTTTACATCGCCAACTTCTTTGTGTTGTAATTAGATTGGGAATGTGTGTATCTCATACCAAGTTTATTTGACGTAATAAATGCGCAGTACCCACATGAAAGCACCACTTAAACACACACCCCTCAAAAATTATAAACTTTGTTTTTTCTTTATACAAAATTTTATTCATTGATTAAAAACCAATATTCGAAATAAACACAGAAATAACGAAAACAAATCAGCTTGAAAGCAAAAACAACGTGTGAAAATAAAAAATATGTATGTATGTATGTATGTATGTAGATTCAAACAAATGTTCTATGAATTTATATAACACGCTAAAAAAACGTATCAAAAACTCACAGAAAGCAAAACAAAACCATATAACACGCACTACATGGCACGTCGTCATTTTCTATTAGATCGCTCTTTTAGCCCAGTATCTGAGCTCAACAAGCCACAACACACAGTCGTTAGAACTCGTACCAGACACTAAAAACCGACAAAAAGTTTGGAACTATTAGGTACCAGCGCCGCTAGACATTTCTTTTTTCAAAAATCCTCAAAACCGTCAATATTTTCGAACGAGAAAAAATGCTAATTTTTTGAAAACACAATAATTTTTTCTTTTTAATTACAATTTCTGACACTCGCATCTGACATAATATTCGTGATAATGACTTTAACTCGCCAGAGAGGTGTTATGTAAATCGAAATTACAAGACTCTTGGCGAGCTTAAATCGCACAATTACACTCAAATGAACTGGACCCAAATCACCACACTCGCGTTCGCATGAACTTTCGTGTCGAATAATATTCTGTTACCATTCGAATAACCTGATCTCGGAATTCGACATCGTTCGAATCGAAATTTGATTATGATTTTATACCTTAGCGACTTCCTGCCATGAAGCGAATCGAAATTAATGCTACGGGTACAAAAGAGAACGTAGGGACTAACAAAGCTGTAGATGCCATTCGCTAAATGTTTTGCATTGAAAAGTAATTTATTTATTTCGGTTTGTTTGATCTTTTTTATGATATTATCAATATTTCTTCAAGCATAAAGTCTTTTTCATAAAAATCATCATCTTGAATGCGGGAAATGGCAGCAGATTTATTTTTAATGTGGTTTTACATTGCACAATAAGTATTTATATCTATAAAAGAGCTACTATGTATGCAAAATGAAGAAAATCATACAGTGTAAACACTAAAAATATGTCATTATCATGCCTGTCACAGAAATTAATTTCGATCGAAAGTGGAATTGATTCCGTATTTTGCTTCTCGAGAAAACAAAAAACGAAATTTTTTTTTCGGAATGAAACCACTTTTAATTTCATGATCGAATTTGCATTTTTTGTATCTGATAGTACAAAAACAAATTTAAAACTTCCTTAATTGAATAAATAAAATAATAAAATAGGGAATCAATTCCACTTTCGATCGAAATTGATTTCTGTGACAGGCCTGTATAATACCAAATACGAGTAGGGACAAAAACGTGCGGCTAATATTTTCTAGACATTTTCTAAACCATTTCAGATAATAACTGGCTCATCATATCCGGCCTGTATTTTAAAGATTACATTGGCAGCATTGTAGGTAGTGGCAATTCTATATAATAATTACAAAAACAACATACAATTTTATTTTAGATTGCCTAGCTCAAGTCAAGGAAAGCTCTTTTCTGAAAAAAAAAATTTACATTTTTAATTTCAGTTTCCAAAAAATATTATTTTGATGTTCTAGTTTAGAAAGTTTAAGCCTGTTGCACGCTGGCACTTTCATTTACGGGGAAAAATATTGTCATAAAAATGGGGAACATGTTACCGACACAACATCTTCGCAATGTGATGCCTTTTTCAATGGCCTTTCTTGGACTATATCTTATGTGTTTAAGAATAGAACACAAACATGCAGAAGTGGTAAAATACTTATGTGTAACATTTTTGTCAGAAACGAAAATGCCATTGGTAAATTTACACTTAAGGTGAATTCACCCATTCGTTCTGAACGAAATTTTTGTTGTTGTTCCGCATTAAATTTACTCACTTTCTCAAAATAGAGACGTCAAACTACATATAGAAAAAAAGCGTTCGGAACGTTCAGAAAGAATGGGTGAATTCACCTTTACTGATGAACACTTAAATTCTTTTTCCTCCTTGAAAGGGTAGAAAAAATTACACATTTTTTTAGAAAACAAAATGCCATTACAGTAGAATCTCACAAATTAGAACCACTTTGTGCACCGAGCAGTTGGAATTTCTGAAAAGTTCGAATTTCTGGACATTTTTTTACAGAAAATGATGAAATTAGTACAATAAAACTAGTTACGTAAGCTTTATTTTAACACAAAACAGTCTTTATTTATTAACATTTAATTAATTGAATATATTAAATTCATAGAAAAACTTTTTAAAAGTTTTTTGATTATTATTTATTTAATTGGATTTTGACGTAAAATCGGTAATACTTGTTTGTTTGTTTCTTTTTTTTTATTTATTTAAACTGGATGCAACGATATCGATTTGTACAAGCATATCAAATTTCACACACATACTTACATACATATGACCGAATTGTACACATCAGGAATAACTCGGTGATTCCCCGTTTTATTATTACATACTTTAATGAGCGGAAAAAATAATTTGTAATGAACATACAAAAATAAAACTTCCACAAATTAGAACCCCTGTTCTCATTTTAGAGCGTGTAATTTGGTTTTTCAAATCAAAAAATCGCCAATAGCCACAATTTTTTATATGTACATATGTATGTATGTATACTACATGCATATGTACATAAGTACTTATGTACATACATACATATGTACATACATATACTTATGTACATACTTACATATGTAAGTATGTACAAATATAATTTCAGTTTTTAGTAAAGTTTTTGCCAATTTAATTCCTTGAGAAATCGAAAAGATGCCCCAATTAATATTTTGGAAGCAATAAAATGTCATGTCGTTCTATTTTTTTAAATGGGGCCGTTACACATTCCTAATAAAAAATCTTAATACAGCCAGCCCTGCCTGTCTCTGACTCTACTCTTAACGAATATATGTATGTATGTAAATACATCTGTATGCATGTATGTACATAAGTATGTACGAGTACTACGCCAACAATTGATTGAAACAACCCCAACAAAGAGAATCAGAGCCAGAGAGTGACTGCTAAGTTGACTACAAACATAAGTAGGTACACCCATATATGTATGTATGTATATGTATGTACATCCATGTATACATACACATTTAGTTGTTGACGTTTATGTTAGAATTTGTATTTTATGGCATAAATAATCTTTCACTGTTCACGTGAACATTAAGCCGATATCATGAGGTCAACGCGTGAACAGCAATTGCTATTGCCGCTGCTTGGCTGAGTAGCTTATTGTGAAAATAATACAATAACAAATGTATGCATGTATGGAAGTGTTCAAATTTCGCAGTACTGCTCGTATATAGTATGTATGCATGTGCATTACTCATACAACAACGTAAAATGTATATTTATATTATTTTGATTGCGTGTTTCCCGCATTACGAACGAACCAGTTTCACAAACTGACGATTTCTCTCTCGCCTTGTTTATGCCTGCCTCTCTTCTTTTCGGGTCTCTGTGCTATGGTTTAGTTTGTTTTTGGTATTTGTAGGAGATTCTTATTGAATTTAGTATTTTTCAAGTCAATTACCTTGACGTTTATTGGTCATATATAGTGTCGAGCCCCTTTTTTTTCTTTGAAGGAATATCTCTCTAAGCATTGCCAGATGGAAAGAGCTTAGATTGAGCAGAACACATGCAACAGGTTTTTTTTCAATTCCTTGGGTAGACGTACATACTTACATACATACATATGTACATATGTATGTACATACATACTTCCATACATTTGTACATTCTTACCCGCAATTGATAAGATTAGACATGAAGAGGAAAAATGGTGCTAACAGCTTTAAAAAGGCTCTTTTATGGCATATAAATAAACAAAGAGGCTTTGGCTAGCTAGATTAGAAATACTTATGTAGATATTTATGTACATGCAATACATGTGCAAACATACATACATACTTATGTATGTACATATGTATATACTTACACACATATACATACTTACATACAAATTCAGTATAAGTATGTATACGAAGTGAAAAAAGTGGAGGTCATTCTCAAGGAATGGCATTATCATTACTTCTAAAATATCAATTAGTACATTTTAGGATGTTAATTGACAAAAATCTTGATTTTGTACATCTGCATACGCATATATGTACATACATACATACAATCTCGTTCTAGTTTATAAAAAATACTCCATTACATTGTACTCCTAACATTATCCTTCCATTTTTAATTGAGACGATTCCATCCACATAATATGTTACTTTGACATAGTTTAATATGGAACTATTTTCATTACAAGAAAATGTTTAAAAATCAAGAGAAAATTATATGTAAATTTATAATAATTAATCGCTAAATATGTTGCCAAGCACAAAACTCAAGAAGGATTGACATAATTAGTTATATATAATTTAAATTCCTTAAAGTCCGAGAATGGTGCATATGCAGAGAAAATTTTTGAAAATTACCGGGAAAAACGTTAGAGCCCCATCTTTCTGTTTCCCATACAAATTAAAAATTTCAATCAAAAAATATTGACATCAAATACTTTCATCAATCAAATGTAAACTGTGCAATCGAGAATGGTACGATGACGTTTGGGATTTGACTTAAGTGTAAAGAATTAGCCTAGTACGTAGTTCTCCCCGAATTTAACGTTTGAATTTTTGCATTTTTTTTCTACACGGAAAAATAGTCTTATAGACATGTCTATCGCATTTTCTTTGCATACACACACCAATTCATTAATTTTTTTTTTTAAATAAGAACAAGAACATAAACTTTAATTACAAGGAATATTGAACATGAAATATCAAAAAATCTGCGAAAAAACAATCGTCCGGGCATTAAATTTTGTTTCAGTTGATTAAAAAAAGTCTCCTCTAATGCTTATGACGTCACTGTGATAGGAAATAAAATTTAAAAATTTTTTGTAATTTTCTTTTTTAAACTGAGCGAAAAATTGCTTATGAAATTTAGCAACTTGAATTTTTGTAATTTTTTTTTTTCTTCATGGGAACGTGAAATTCAGGCAGAGATCCGTTCTAGGCTTCACATTGAAAATAAAAAAGCTTAATTTTTGGATACTGCTATTGAATTTTACGTTTCCATAACAATTGATTTCTTTTGTAAAGAATCATAAATCTTTTATGTATTTCGAAACTTGCAGAAAAAATTCAAATTTCGATAGAACACGCAATTCTTAAAACTGAATACGATATTATTGTATTTAAAATCTGGCAATAATATTTTCTATAACAAAATCACGCTGTCTCCACATTATTGCCCACATCTACCATATTTTCGATTCTTCACATAAACGTAAACAAACTCTCTCTCTCTTATTAAAAAATATATAGTATACTCGTTCATACATACATACACATATATTTACTTATACAAAAATTTGCTAGGAAAACAAGTTGAAAATAGTTTTCAACAAAAAAATTAGAGCACATGTACAATATGTGTTTATAATTTTGCAAAACAAATGCCGAAAGAAACTTAGAAAGAAGAGAAAAGGAACAAGTACAAGTCAACCCCAATTTCCAATTACAAACATAAGTACACACAAGAAATTCTCAGCCAAAGTACAACACCATGTAAAAACCAGGCACATCTTCAACAGTACGAGCTGCAACATTTGTAAAAAAAAGGAAGAGAAATTACAAATAAATAGTATGTAATAAATGTTGCATTACCAGCAGCAATTACAATAACAAGAGTTGCTTGAAATGAATTAGTAATTTGCCGAAAAACTATATGATAAATTTGTACTCATGTGTGGTGAGGCGTTGAACACTTTTATGTCAAATTAAAGAATTTCAATTCTACATTTTTATTAGTTCTATATTTTACAAAAACAAATTTCGCACGCTTGTGGTTCGTGATTAGCTCCAGATATGTAAGTAAGTATACGCACAAAAAAAAATGGTGTCAATTAAATGCGCACTAAAAAATTAAGAATGTTTATGCTCTAAAAATATTTAAATAAAAATATTTACATACTTATAAGCCACCAAGCCAACAAATAGAAAATATGACATAAGCCCAGTTTAGAAATATCCCCAAATCATCGCTTAGAGGACATTTATCAAAGGCTTAAATTAAAACTTGTATTTTCTTCATACCATCCGTTCTATGCATATGCGTTATATGTATGTATGCGTTTCTGTGTATTCTAAGGGTTTCTAAATTCAAGTTACATACAATGGGTTTTAGGCGCCAAGTTATTTATATTGATCAGCTGTTGTATAATGTATTTTTATCAAATAGACATAATTTTCCACTACTGCCTACATACAATATTTTTTTTTAGAGCAGAACACAAAGATTCGCGTGTACGGGTGGGGCAAATTATGTATACGTCATTAATTTAAAAATATTATACATACATACATATGTATGTATGTATGTGCACATACATACATACATACATAGATAAATATACATACCTATACTTACTTCTACACAAAGAAATGGAAAATATATTTGACTACTGGATTGAAATTGAATTGCCAATGATATACATACATACATACATATGTACATACTTATATGGAGTTTTTCAATGCAATTTCTTAGGAAAGATTTGCTCGCCTTAAAGTATTATATAACTAATTTGTATTTCAATAATACAATAAAATTTTTAATGAATTAGGCGGCTAATATTTTAATTGTAATATTTAAATGAATATCTGTTTATATGCAATATCATTGATTTGTCTTCTTAAAATATCTTTCTATTTCTTTTAAAGCATTATCTGGCATTATCCAGACATTGAAACATATTCATATTCTGCATAAGAATTTTATTTTAGTCTTATTTCATTTTATTTTTGATGTTATCAGAGAGGCTTCAGCATCGAACTTTGTTCTAAAGATGGACGTCTCATTAGACCGAAACTTTTTTCCTTTAAGCTATTTAAATTTGGAAATAGTAAAATACTGCTGCAAGCCAAATCCGAAAAATAAGCTAGATTCGGTACTCAACTCAACTTCAGTATTTTTAGAGTTTTGATTTAGAATAGTTTTAGTTAAAAGATTTTAGGAAATTCTTGAATTTTTTTTTAGGTTTTTCAATTTTTTTTTACAAATTTTTTTAACTCGAAATTTAAAAACTAGATTTTCATATTCTAACAATCATATTTCGCTTAACATTTGGGATTGGGATTTGAATCATTGAGAAATCAAAACCACCAAAAACAAGTAATTATAGTGTCCTCGGTATTTAGCCTGGTTGGCTGGTGTTCATCACACCAAACGCAGTCATTGAATGGCGCTCTCAAAAAAACATGCAATTCCATTTGAACATTTTTGTGTACTTCTGTTAGCAACAATTCAACAGCAACCACTATATTATGTCTATTGTTTGATGCTTTGCGAGGGCCGTCAAAAATGTTGTTTAGAAGCAAAATACTTATATACATACATACATACATACATATTATGTATGTATGTATGCATATCATAAGGCAGCAATAGTATGGAAAAATAAATCATTTTGTGCAACAAGCAAGCAGAAAAGAATTTAAAGCAGATATTTCCTCACTTTCTAATACTACATTTACACCTACGCAAAATCTAATAGATTTCAGCTGAAATCTCGAAGAAAATCTCTGCCGTTTAGACCACTGCTTTTTGACGTATTATTGGATTTCATTTTCATAACAAACAGCTGACTAAAGATAAATAAAAAATTGTCTCCAAACTTTTATTTTATTTTGTTCAAAAAATGGAAGGGAAAAACAATATTTTAATATATTATACCTCTACATATAAAAAAATGCAAATGAAGCTGGTATTGCTACGTAAGAAAAAACAGAAGCATTTGTTACCGCAAATCTTTTGTTTCTATCGCGCTTTTTTTCCTTACAATTGTCAAAATTTTCTTATTCAGCGCTGTATATTTCAGTATAATACCAAAAAATACACAGTTGCATCATTCAGTATTTGAAGATTTTGTGAGATTTTGCTAAAATCTAGTTCGTAAGTAGATTTTGTTTTGTATGGGAAATCTGGTAGAAAAGAGCTAGATTTCCCTCAAAATCTCATAAGTACTAGATTTTGCGTAGGTGTAAATGTAGTATAAAGTGACAATAGATACAATTTTTAAGTAATTTATCATAATGCCCTCGTACGTACATATGTATGTACCTACATATGTATATATTTTTATGGCTTTTCTTTTACTTGTTGAATAATATAGCCTATATAAATACGTATGTATGTATGTATGTATGTACTTATGCACGTATTTATTTATATCTTTTTTAACACAATTGTTGGCTTTCACTGGCTGTAATGATTTTTTAAAATTCTTTTTTTATTTTCCTATTGGCCTCTTCTCTACGCAATAGTAAGCGATATTTGTTTCGTTCACTATTAATCTATGTATGTATATACATATCTACTTACAAATCATAATAAATATTTGCCCGTCTGACTGCCTACGTACTAGGTATATGTATGTATGTATATTATATGTACACATATGCATACATATGTACACGTGTACGTATCTTTATGTACATAGTGAATATCACGCTTTCTTGGCGTGGTTTGTTTTGAAATTCAAATCGGAATTTTTTAATGCTCTCAAGTACATACATACATATGTACATACATACGTACAGGCATTCAGACAGACATACACATACACACACTTTCAATTATTAAAAAAGACAAAAGGATGAGTTGATTTTACACTTTCTAAGTGATCAACCAATGACATCATCTGGAGTGGGTCGTTTGGTTTTTGTCGAAAGTAATATGGACCGCCATCAATATAAAAACATATTAGAGCAAAATTTTAAGTCGTGCGTTGAAAGCTTGGGTCTTGGAAATAAGTGGATTTTCCGTCAGGACAATGACCCCAAGCACACCGCAGACGTTGTTCGAGACTGGTTTATATACCACGCGCCAAGACAGCTGAATTCCCCACCCCAGTGACTGGACCTCAACCAAAACGAACACATCTGGGATGTTATGGAAAAACTGGTCCGTAAATATGACATATGTACATAACAATCCGAGAAACCCAAAAAAAAACTTCATTAATTCGTGCATGGGCTGAAACAACACCAGATATAACGAAGAACCTGGTTATGTCAATGCCCCGGCGACTTCAGGCTGTAATTGATGCCCAAGGTGGGCCTACTAAATATTGAAAAGCAGTTGTTTATTTTTTATATTTACAAAAAATTAGAAAATGTAAATAATTTACTTGCTGTATGTTGACTTATTTCCTATGCATTCTTTTATTTTTTGTTATTTTTGTCCTTGTAATTCTTACGAACTAAAATTTTATTTTATAAATAAAATTATTTTTTAATGCACTAAATAATTGCATAAATTTATTTTTAAATTCTTTCGTGAATTCTTTGAAGAGCGCAAATCAAGGGGTGTATGTAGAGTTTTTCCCTTAACTGTACGTGTAGAAGTAAATTTGGCATAAGGTGTATCGAGATTCAATGTTTCATTAACGACTCTGGAATCCCTCTATAACACACATACATACATACATACATACATATGTACGAATATGAAAACACTTATACATAAGTTTGTATACATATGTACATATGTATATGAATACACTTAGGAATATACAAGACATAAACAAGTTACAACCTTGTTCATCTCGTATTAATAATATTGACCTTAAATGAGTCAAATGTTCGTTAAAATTAAATTATATGAGAACAAGAAGCGTGCACTTGATTAAACAGACGTTTGTTTAACTGCATGAAACGTCGTTCAATAACTAATAAATAGTCATGCAATTTGTTGCACACAACTTGATCAATAGCAAGAGATTTAATTTGAGAAAAAAATCGTCTATACAATTAAGTAAATTTTTGGCCCCATCTACATATGTATATATGTATGTACATGCATACATACACACATGCATACATGCGACTACATACTTACATACATACATATGTATGTATTTATGTACTTACTTGACAATCAAGTTTCATTGGCTAATTTTAAATTCTTTATTTATTTTTGGAAATTTCAATAGTTAAAGTCGGTAATTCCCTTTAATTCATAAAATACTGAACAGAGCCCTGGAAAAAGATGGGGTCTATTTATGGGAGATAAAATTTACTATTCACGAAATGGATTTGAATTAACATTTTATGTATGTATATTTTTCATAGACAGCCACGACTACCCACATAAGATTTAAGAGTAATTTAATCACATACCTATGTATGTAAGTATGTATATGAAACACAAATCTTTGTATCAATTTGCTGACAGTAATACAGAGTTTTTAATTGTTTTTTTTTTATTCAGAAATTCCAAAGTGCATTTGTATTATTCCAATCACGAATTAAATACAAATAAATTTTAATTATCAGCAGCCACTCAAGCAGAATTTTTTTCTCTTAACATCGCTCCAGCAATGATCACCTGGATGAAAAATCAGCACTGATGACTATACGTGAATCATAAAAAAACAAAGAAAATAGAGTGAGCGGTGCCCATCACCATATAAATTTTCTAAAAGTAGAGGGTAGTCTGTTTAGTATGAAAAAAAAGTGGGGAAAACTTTATTTAAAAAAAATAGAAATGGTAAAAGTAATTGAAAATTAATGATATACTTGTGTATGCAATGATCAATAATATGCTAAAATGCACACGTACATACATATTTGGAGTTAGAAAAGCATGTACTACGGAATATTCTTTAAAATATTTAAAAAGAAATGTATATGTTGATGGTTAAGGTACGAGTCTATGTGTCAGCATTTTGATGGTGATAATATAAACTCATCAGTAGATCTTCAATGATCATACTTGAAAATCGTTTAACTTGTATGGTTGTATCAAAATTCTTAAAGAAAGAATGACATACATACATACGAGTTGTAGGCTAATGCAAATAATATAATAAATTCGAGTAACTTATAAGTTATCCTTATATAAACATATTTATCTTTATATAAACATATTAGGTTGAACGATATTATTAAATGGTGATTGCATGTCTACAGATGAGTTGGCATTAGCTTAAAATTATTAAAGTTTTTGGACGCATATAAATTCACTCAAATACATAATATTATTAACTTTTTCTTCTAAGTAATTGAAAAAGTAATGTAATTATGATCCATACAAAACGTATGAAGGGAGTTACAATGTACATACGTAACTGCATGCAAGAATTAAATTTAGTTTTTTTTTCAAGATACGCATGAAATTTGCTTATAGAAACATCCGCTGTCAACAAACCAACAACATGACAAGCTACCACGTTTCATTCTTGGAAAAGAAGACGATACATGGACTCGTTGTTCTTGACTAAAATTTTCAATTGCTCATTGTAAGGAAAATGTAAGAAATTAGTTGTTCATACAACACCCCAACACAGAGTCCGCAACTGTAGCAATATAAACTTTTATATAAAGTGGGTGAAAATGATTTAAAAGGTTTTTTAAAAAGACTTGTACGATGTTGAAATAGAAAATATAGGGATATAAAAAAATTATTTTAAGTATCACACGCTAGAGTCATTCGAGAGTTACAATTTTCACGTCCGGCTAAAATCGATAGTTTTGCTTAATTGGGGATTACTTGCAACCTCAAATAACCCCTTAGGAAAAACTGGCACGTTAATAAGGCACCTTGTCCCAATTCGTACAACCTTTGCACTTACTAACTCACTGTCCACACTTGCAATTTAGTTGCAGCAATTCTTGGTTATTTTAGGAGAGAGAGGTAAGAAGCTAGGGGAGGGGTACAGAGTTTCGTGTTCTCTGCAATTCTGTTTTGCTTTGCTATCCTCACTATTCAACTTGATGTTTGGTGTTGTTGTATTTGATGTTTTACATACGTTTTTATACAAGAATTGCAATACTAGATTTTTTCTAATGTGGACACTAAAGCAATTCTGCAGCAGAATTGCATGCAACAAAATTGCCAATGTAGACGGGGAGTAACACGCCACTCACTTTAATAACAAGGTTATCGTGTGACGCCATTATGGTTTGCCAGAATTCCTTGGATATAAAAAAATTTGTGAAATATGTAAGTATGTATGTATATGAATGCCAATGACTATCAATACTTGCGTGCCCTTTTGGCAAACCCTCTAGATACATTTATTGTGTGTTGTGTGAGGAGCACATATCCGTAGTGTACATAAAACGAGCCTTCTTTTATTGTTGTTGCTTTCAATGAGATTTGTTGCTTTTGCTGCTGTCTGCGTTGGCTGAGTTAAAGGCAGCTAAACGTAACTTAACTTGTTAAAAAGAATTTCAATAGTGTTTTCATTCGTTTGTTGAACGTTTAACAGAAAGGTTGTTGTAAAGCGCTATCAAGACGCTGATTTGGAAATAAAATATTTATTGTAGTATAAAGAATGAAATTAAATTGAAAAAGAAATTTATTTTTTTTTATTTAAAAATAAAAATCTGAAAGATATACATAAGAAGAATTTTTATAAAACAAACTAAAAAAAATAAACTAGAGAACAAATTCTAACCAACTTATTAAAAAGTGAAAAATTCACTAAATAAATTGTGTAGAACATATCTAAAAAAAAACCAAGGATTATTTTAAAAGCAAACAATTTCTTTAATTTTAAAATCAACAAACTTAAAAAAATGGATATAACGCTTTTACCCTCACCGCCAGCCACCCCACCTTTGTGTGGAAACAAAACTGAAAATGTAAGTTTGACAACTTTTCACATATTTTTTGTAACACGGAATTAATTGTGAAAAATAATTTCGATAATTTAAATACGTCTATATGTACATACATATGTATGTAGATATTTCCTATTGAATAAAAAAACCAAGCCCTCGTTTTGTGTTTCTTTATAACAGGATATGCCTGAGTATAGTATATTAAATGAAAAATATCAGGAATTAGAAATTCTTGAAAAAAATTTTTTTTAAGGAAATGAAAGTTTTATTCGAATATGTGAACCTGGAATAAGTTTAACGGAATAATATTTTTGTAAATCTAATTTTCATTTCATTTAAAAACGTGCATTCACACATTCAGAAGTATGTATGTATGTACATATCCATGTATGAACGAACGTATTATACATACTTATGCATCTGAATGTAAACATGCATAAATAAATTGAAGTTTTTGTTGGGGCATTTTCCTTAGAACATCTATTTTGTAAAATCACCTATGCATGTACTATAGTTTCTACATATGTACTTATTATATATATAGATAAATATACTTATGTATGTACATACATACATATGTACATTGAGTTTAGACGGATATGAAAGGATATGCACGATTACATACATACATATGTACATACATACTTATGTACATATGTATGTGTATAGTACACAAAAATATTAAAATTACATATTTTATCCAAATATGTAATTAGGAACATGCTTATGTATGTACATGTATGCATGTACATTGCATGTACATACATACTTATATAACTATACATATATGTATGTATGCATGACTGTACCAATCGAGATAAATATGTACATACATACATATGCGCACGTCTATGTACTATGTAAATTGGTACATAAATTCATATGAATGCAGCATGCATGTATTCACTTCAATATGGAAACCAAACAATCAAAGCAAATTATTGTTACATACGTATGTACATACATACATATGTATGTAAGTATGTAAATATACAATATATCATTAGCTTGAAATATACTCGTATTATATTTATCTAATAAATATGTATGCGTGTACATGTTGTGTGGATGTCAAAAAATTCATAGGTAGATAAGTATGTACATACATATGTATATACATATGTACATATGTATATACATACATACTTATGTACTTATATAGTATACGGACCATTTTTTCATTTTTAACTTCCTAAAATAATTGAAATTAATTATATTCAGTCAAATAAGTAGTATATTCATACACATAAAATTATGTTTGAGTGTATTCTTCGTATAAAATTTTGCACAGACACACCCCTTATTATTTTAATAAAGGCCCGTCACCATTTTTAAAGGCAGGTTAACCGCTTGAAACTAAAGAAAAGTAGTGATTTTCATCATTGTTTGCAATTATTTTTTCCTTATCTTCTTAAGGTTTCTTAAAATAAATTGATGTATTAAAAATAATTTTTAATATGTAGATCGATGATCGTTTCACAATCAATTAATTCAACCTATAATGTGAATGTGTGTGTACATACTTATACACTACAAAAATACTAAAAAAAGCTAAACCAATTTAAAAATGACGAATCTCACCTTAAGTGAATAAATATGTATGTATGTACATATGTATGTATGTACATATATGTATGTATGTAGATAGTCATACATACATACATACATATGTATGTATTTATATATATATATAAGTACATATGTACTTACATATGTACGTACATGTGGTATGTGTATAAAATCCCATTTAAATTAATTTATTATAAAATAAATAATGTACATTCATATTTATTCCTCTGGAAGAAAAATACATACATACATACATACATTCTTATGTATATAATTGTAGATATTTTTACCTTAAAAATATTGGCATCTTTATTCAACCTACAGAAACTTTGAAAACAAATATAACCTCTCTCTTTCCTACACACACTCGCATTTGATCACGCAGTCATCATTCTGGTATCAGCTGCTGTTCACGTGAACACTGAATGAACAGTCATGAAGTAGACGAGTGATTTTATGATACTGTTTATACATACACACACAGACTCACACATAAATCCATATACATATACATATGGACGTCTATTGCACGTACAACCAATAAGAAAAAAATGTGTGTTTATAGACGACCTAGGAAAAAAACCGTACATTGGACTCAAAGATAACAACAACAAAAATAAATGTATCTACAGAAGCAATGGCAAGTTGTTTTCACATGGACAATTGTAAGTGTGTATGCATGTATGTACATATGTACACACGATGAAGAGTTTGTAGTTGTAGTCCACATTTAATTGGGGGTATAGTATTTTGGCGGATATGACAATATCCCCATGAGAATGGTTGGAAAAAATTTAACTCTAAATTCAATAGTGCATACATACTTATGTATGTACATATGTATGTATGTATGCACAATAATGTATTCATACATACCTATGTATGTAAGTTTGTATTTATGTACATACATACATACATAAATAGTACATATGTATGTATGTATGTGTGTTTATGAACTTAATTTTGTAGTTATACCCCATTACAAAATCTGTATGCCTGTTAATTTCGTAAAAGAGGGAGTGTTTCGTTCTTGGTATTAAATTTGGCGCTATTTTTATTAATAAAAAAAGTTATGAACCAAGCCCGTTTATAACATTCCTCTGCGTCGTCAAGCTAAAATCTACATAAGTATGTATGTATGTATGTATGTATGTATGTACATAAGTACATACTTACATATGTATGGATGTATGAATGTACATGCAATACGTTTCTTTGTATGAACGTAGTACATATGTATGTATGTATTTTGTATGTATGCATGGAAATACTTATTTACATGCATGTTAAGTATGTATGCATGTACATATGTGTGGTATGTATGTATGTATGTCCCCCCATCATTATAGCTGCGCTCTTAAAATTTTATATTTTCCTTTCTATATTTACATATATACATACATTAATATATACATATGGACATGCACACATGCATACATAAGAACATAAATAGTTTAAAAATAAACACAATTTTTTAATATACAATGACGTACACCTTTCAAACAAGCCCAAGAAATCATGCAGTGAACGCGTGCTACATCAAAACACACACACCCAAGCATCAAATATACCAAAACAAGTTTTTGTTTGTTTTTGTATTTAACGGGGGCAATTGTGTTTTATTTACAAAAGAGCGTGACCACTATAAAAAATTGAGAGGAGACAGAGAGTACAAGACAAGCAAGGTTGAATGAAATTAAAAACAGAGAGCCAAGCAAACATTTTTTATACCACGAAAAACTATGAAGTGACTAAATTTTCTGTTAGCCTAGTAAAAACGTGCACTGTACGTATTATGGGTGTGATTTTTCCCAAAATACAAAACGGTGGTCGTCACTCACAATAATAAAAATAAATCAGCCAATAAATAAACTGAAATAAATGATAACATAAAAATCATTATAGTTAGTTATTTATTTATTTATTTCTTCGCAATGTAGTTTAATTATTTACATATATGTATGTATCTTGTAAATTCTTTTCAATAATGGACTAATTTTTTTATCATAATTTATTCTCATTTTAGTGCCATCAGCCAGTCTCTCAACAGTTGGATGAAAAATTATTAAAAGCTAAACTTCAGATGCAATTGGAGCACCAACAGTTAAAAAATAAAACCTCTTCTCCCACACAAAATGGTATCATTACGCCGCAGCCGTCAGATACAGAAGACGATGGTGTTGAGTGTTGTGTACAGCCAGTTAGTAAAAAACAAAAATTAGATACTTTGCCAGCATCAGTTGATGGTACACAGTATCATCATCAATCCTCCCCATATTGTCAGCAACAGCAGAGGGCCAGTGTTATAATGCATGTTAATAGTTCGGGCATATGCTCGACCCTAGATGAAAATTCATGCTCCTCAACAATATCGCAAACACTCTCAACCACATCGTCCTCATTGTCAGCGGCGTCAGTGTCGTCACCAATGCATAGTACAGATGATGACAGTTCGCAAACAAATGTTTGGCGTAGTTTAAAATTTAAAATGAATCGCAAAAGAACTGCCACGGAATTATCAGATTGTGAAACAACCTTAACAACATTAGAAAACATGAAAACGCCCAACAACACTCCAGTATTAGAAACCAAAGCTGATTGCCAAGTTAAAGAAGATGAGAAAGATAGAAATAGTAATGTACAAATATTGCAGGTGCCCCAGTTTCGTTTTACTTTACCCGCCAGTACTACCGCTAGCGCCAAAGTGACAACAGTTAGTGACTCCGCGACCAGCTGCAAGAAATATCAAGTTATAGCTCCAAAAGCTAGCTTTGTCACTGCTGAAACCAACGGATCTACAACAAATCTAATGCCTCCGCAATTTCTGCTGTTAAATCCTAACGTTTTACTGCAAAGTTTAACCACTACCCGCCCAGCCATTACAATAACTTCACCCACAAATCCTGCCAGTAACAACAATAACAGCGCTCAAAAAGCCGTTAATAACACAGCAGCACCAGCGGCCGAGCGCAAACGAATTTATGAATGTAATCATCCAGATTGTGGCAAAAATTACTTTAAATCTAGCCACTTGAAGGCCCACCAAAGAGTCCATACCGGCGAAAGGCCCTTCATTTGTAAATGGGAAAATTGTGACAAACGATTTTCACGATCCGATGAGCTGTCACGTCACAAACGAACTCATACGGGAGAGAAAAAATTTGTTTGCGGTGTTTGTGATAAGAAGTTTATGCGCAGTGATCACTTATCAAAGCATGTTAAGAGACATGCTTCTAAACGTCAAGACGTTGGAAGACAATTGACGTGCAACACAAACAACCAATTACCCACACTGGTTGAAGCACCTGCCACAATCAGCGGGCAAATAGTACAAAATTTAAGACCCATAGCCCCCGCCACCATTGAAACAACAGTACAAAATTCCTCAATAACACCAACACAAATATCTCAGCTGCAAGTACAAATTTGTAGTGCCACAGATTTATTAAGTCTACAACAGGTGGCTAGTTTTGCTAGCCTAGTACCACAACCTGCCGCCACAGTAACGCTGCAACAGCAATAAGTTTTTTTTTCTTTTTTTTTTAAATGCAGATCAATCTTTTTTCATAAAACAAAAAAAAAAACACTGGAGGAAAAAAAAATCAAACAGTACTAAAGGGTGTTGTTTACAAAGCTAGAATTTCTAATATAAAAATTGTCATTCCACTAAAAAAAATATGTATATAATAAGTCAAAACAATTACATTTTTTTTATTAAATCCAATCCTGATTCATTAAAAAAATTAAAGAAATTGAAATTTTCCTCACATTCAAATCCCAAACATATTATTATATATCAATGACTTTGCTTTAATATATGGAAAGAAAAAGGCTTTTCATATGACTATTCCTTAAGAGCCATTTTATCATTTTGTAGCTCATTAGTTGTTTCATTATTATAATTTTTAATAATCAAACAAATATATAAACTGTGATATTTAAGTTTTTTGTTTTCTATTTTCATTTTTAAGCTGCTTGTACTGTATTAAGAAATCTAAACTTAAAATCTTAAAAAGGAAACAAAAGCTCTTAATTTATTTTCTAACTACTTACATATATCTATCTATTATATAAAAATAAATATTGAAGTCTATTTTTCACTATGTAAACTATAAATTTTGTAAATGAAACACATAGGATATGAATAGAAAGAATTTAAGAAAAATATTCTTTAAAAATATGGAAACCAACTATAATAATAATTAAATTTTAAAGAAAAAATACTCGTCTGTTTCTCAATTTATTCAAATTAATCTTCTTAATTTCAACGGAAACATGTAAATGTACCTGATTTTATTCAACAAATGGAAATTTAATTTCAATTTATAGCATTTGGGCGAAACAATGTTACTAATTTCGAATGAACTGTCATTTTCACTTTGAAAGAATTTTATTATTTTTGAAATTCAGACTTGCGTGTACTTGTTATCGACAACAAGTGAGAGCTTCTAACTATTATCTATGGTATAGAAAATAGCAATTTGCCTCAAAGTAGTCACTTATCGTCTATAGCGGGTATACGAGACAATTTTATTGTTTTCAGCTTGATGTATCGTCCTCCCATTATACAATTTTAAAGTTAATTTGCTGCACATGTTCACAAACTTTAAGCTTTCAAAGTTGCTTCTAATACATGTACACGTATTACTCATGCGTGTAAGTTGAAAAATGTGCCTATTCCTTGCCTTGGAAGAGGGAAGAGAGTATTTTCAAATTCAGGTATATGCATCTAAGCACTTTCTTTTGATTTTGTATCGGAACTGATCCACAGCAAAGTGTAGCTAATTGTTACTATCCCATTTAGACCCCACAAGGATTACAGGGCGGGCCTTTGTCATAGACAGAGTCGAAAAACGAATTTTTTGAATAAACCAGTAATATTCTTAGTTGCTGTTTGGTTTTCTGTAATCTACGGGTAGGCAGAGTCTGCTAACGCGTCATATGGGTATTTCGAACCGATACGTTTGTTTGAACTCAGATATGCTACACCTATAATGAAGAACGAAGGCAGACTCAATCAGTATTCGCCCTTGTTCTATTTGTCGTTATCGACATCGACACCAATATTTCGCCAACTGTAGAATCGATGTCTACAACAATTATATATATTTATAACATATTACTATTACTAAGGCTTACAAAGTGGCAAATGGCCGTCAATAACACTCAATTCTTGTCATCAACGAGCACAGAACTGACATTTATTTTTACGTCGATGACGATGACGACAAATAGAATAAGGGAGATTATCTCTATTGTAACAGCCTTTAATGTCAGGTTTTGTAGCAAACAATCAAGCTCTAGTGCAATTGCGTTGTGGTCAAAGCGTCAAAAATGTTTATGTAATTAAATATGTAAAATTATATTTTCTGCTTTTTGGCGTTAATACCCTTCTACAACCATTCAAATCGTTTGTGGAACCTGAGGAATTGGTTCATAAGTATTTGAGTCCAAGAAGTTGCTACCTAATGCTAATAGTAGTTTATTAACCAAACTTAATTGCAATTATACGGAAAATTCAGCAATATCTCAGCAGTTGTGATACATAAAGATAAAAAATATTTTCTTCCACAAATTTAAATTAATATTTTTTATGGAGCATGCAAAGGAATTACACAAAAGACTTACCAGTATCCTGTATGCAATAAATAAATGGATTCTTGTGAATATTGATTGTTATGATAATTTTTAAATTTGTTGAGAACAATTAGATTTCTATAAAACAAAAGAATAAAAGTTTGAACATTTTGATAAAATACTATATATTTTAATGTTATACCTTTATAGTGGAATTTTTAAAGTGTAAGTCCTTAAAATTAAAAAAAAAGCTTGCGCCTGCCTTAATGATTTAAAATTGAAAAAATGACAATTTTGATATTATGTGGAATAAAATTACATGCCGAACAAAGCAGAGAACTCGCAAACAGGCTTCACGGCACTTGGTGAACAAGCCTGGCGGACAGACATTTCCCAAGTGTCTAACAAATGAGAAAGGGAATACAACTTGGGTAATTTGGCAATGCGAGACATTAGAGCATTCTCCACTGCTTTCAGAAAGGCTGTAGCAGAGTAGTCTTGTTCGATGAGAGAACATTCTGGAGATGCCCAGGGATAATCCTCTGTTACAAATGAAAATAATCACATTTAAGTCAAATCTATTTATAATTATGATTATTTACTTACCCGGAATATTAACACTAACTGGTGGTACACTTGGTAATTTTTTGTCATCTAAACAGCAGATCAATTTAATAGATTTTATATTATTTTGTGCTGTTGCGTCTAAAGTTACTTTGAATTTCTGATCTAATCGTGCTATCTCTCCTTGTAATACATGGGGTATTTCTATATCAGAACCAATCGCAGGCTTTTCAGATATGCGAGCTATTTTTGGTGGAGCAGGAGCCGAAATATCAGTTCCAAATAGTAATTCTAAGCTGGGTCTAAATGTTCTGTATAAAGTATGATTGGCAATGGGACTTTGAAGTGTTGTGTTAATAACTTCCATTAACGGATTTGAAGATTTCTGAAATAAAAAGGAAAAATTACACACAGGTGTCTATATTATTAAAGTTAATCAACTAACCCCAAATGTCTGTCCACAAAATGGAGAGATTTTCATATTCTCTAGCACTTTTTCACATTTCAGCAATGTCTCTAGTGGTACTCTTTGCATGGGATTACTTAGTATTTCTAACAATTTACTCATTTTCGTATATGATTCAGCATTATTACCATCATTGCGAAACTTGGCTACCATACGCTTTAACGTTTCTTTATATTTCGTTAGTTGTTTATATTTTTCCCTGTACAATTGATCTTCTTGGGGATTGAAGGGACTGTTTTGCGTGACCTGACCGGGAGTATTTAGAGGAGCACTTGGTGATTGACGCATTTGCTGCCTCTGATTGGGATTTTGCATTAATCCAGGCATTTGTGGGCTAGATGTAGGAACAAGGGCCGGGCTGGGTATCATTTGCGGATTCGGTATAGCCTGTGGCCCCTGAGGACCACCAGTTTGATTCGATTGTTGCAATTGTTGCTGTTGTTGACTATTTACCACCTGTTGCTGCAATTGCTGTTGTTGCTGTACATTTAAGGCGCCTCCTGGTGAAGAAACTGTGCTAGGCGACGGACTTTGACGTAAGAATTGTTGCTGTCCTACTACACCACGATTGACGTTAAACATTTGCTGGCCTTGAGCCATTGACATACTGGGATTTTTTTGCATACCAGGTGGCATATTTATCATTTGGTTCAGATTGCCTATAAATATAGAGTTTTCTTTGAGTATATTTTGAAATAAACGAAGAACTCGTCTGGTGCTAAAATAAATCATTTAAGGAAGTTGGCATTTTTAATTAAATGCATTTGCTCATCAAATAAAAAATTTGAAAATACTTTCAAATACTTTCTCTAAATATATTCATTTTCAAATATTGTTATTTGCTGTTGGTTTATTTATTTATATGTTGGTTAGCTGGTGCTAACCAACTCATTAGCATGCTTCAACCATCATTTTCGAAATACTTAACCCCGATAATGAGTTATTACCAACGAAAAGTCCGACATACAGATATGTAAATCACAACAGATAATATTTTTTTTAAAAATATCCCGAAAAATTCTACGAGAAGTTTCTACTATATAAAAAATGATTAATCGTCAGAATTACAAAATGTTAATAATTTTATTTAAATTCACTAAATTGATCTAAATTTAATGACAAATTATGCAGAATAAATGCGTACCTTGAGGTCCTGTGGCATTTGGCATACCACCTGGTTGTCCTTGAGATGCAGCATTTCCAACATTATTTTGGTGCATGGGGGCACTGCCACCCACAGTACCAACTTGATTCTGTTGCATATTAGGTGGTATAGCCTGCATACCTTGATTACCGCTGGTATTGGGACCACCTACATTCATAGAACCCACAGGGCCACCTTGATTTATTCGGGCATTCATCATTTGATTTAATTGAGGATGTTGCATTCCCATTTGCTGCATTTGTTGCTGTTGCATTTGACTAGGCAATTGTTGGACATTCATGGTATTCACGTTTACCACTGGTCCACCTTGAATTTGACCACCAGCATTTATCTGCATTTGATTGGGCCCATTAGGACCATTGGAGCCAGGACCCATGGGACCTCCAGAGTTAGGACCCATTTGATTCATTTGTCCTGGCATACCTTGAGGACCTCCAGGTCCTACACCAGGGCCACCGGAGGGACCAACCATTTGTTGTCCATTACCTACTATTTGTTGATTGGGACCGCCGCTTGGGCCACCCATCACATTCATTTGCAGTCCGCTGGGGCCACCCATTTGAGGTATCATTTGTTGTTGTCCTGGCCCGACAATATTCCCTTGCTGTTGTCCAGGGCCACCGCCACCCATTGCCATTTGTGGTCTAATGCCTTGCATTTGCTGCATTTGTTGTTGTCCTGGTCTTTGTTGATTTAAAGTTTGTAAAAGATTTGAAGCTGGTACAGGACCACCAGGCCCACCACCTTGTTGAACGTTGGGACCGCCCGGCATCGACATCATTTGAGGATTTCTATTGCCCTGACTAGCTAAATTTTGCAGAGCGTTTAAGGGATCCTGCATCATGTTTTGTTGACCCATTTCAGCATTGGGCTGAGGGGCTTGTTGTGGCCTTCCTGCACATAACATAGAATTAGTTTTACTTAACTAAAACATATTGCAAACTTACTTTGTGATAGATCTTTAAAATGCATAAATAACTTCGCCACCAATCCTAAGTACTCATCTTTGTTTTTAGATTTTTTAAATATGTGATTTTCCATGACACTGGCATTTTTTATGCCGTCTTGCCCAGTACTTTGTAGCATGTCATTGCTATTAATACAAAAATATATGAATAAATGATATTAAACTATGCAAATATATTAAAAAAAAAAAAACAAAATTTAGCCAGTCTGGAAGGACGCCATTTTTATTAAAAAAATATTTATTCGAACTCACATTTTTGCAATAACATTTTGCCGAAACTTTTGAGACTGCCACTCATCACTCATTTTGTTTGTTTATTTTTGCACAGCTAGTGGAATATTTTCAAAAGTTAATATACAAATATAACTCGTCCTGCGAAAAATTTCATTTCATAAAATTTGTCATACCAAATAATTATTAACAGCTGTTTGATTGTAGTGTTGCGCACCTAATGAGTACTCATAGCAAATACAGTTGCTACTAAACTGTAATACTGTAAAGGGGGATTTCTCTCTCGAGTTGCCAGATGAAAAAAAGAATGTTAAAGAAAATTAATAGTTAATATGAGAGTTTGGAACTAATAATTCTAATAACATCAATAACACATATAAATAATAATAATAATGGAAATAATAATGATTATAATAACAATCACAATAATAATAATAATAAAAATAATAATAATAATATATATAATAACATATAATATCAATAATAATTATAATAATATATGTATTGTTTGTTCCCTATATATATATATATATATATATATATATATATATATATATATATATATATATATATATATATATATATATATATATATATATATACATACATATATGTATATATTGTAAATACTTAATATTGAAATTTATTATTTGGGATATTCTCCCCAACTAATCGTTAAAAACAATTAGAGATTTTGCAAAATGCATTGTTTGTTGTGGCTTTAGCTCTTCATATGCCGACTTTTCATTTTGTATAATATGAAGCGCTGCTTCCATAAAATTCAATTAAGAGTCCGGTTACACTGGTGGTTTGTTCTCTCTTAATATAGACTTTTAAGTGTGGCAATATTTAAAATACAGGATTAAACGAGAGTCCGATTTCCTTTTCCTTATTTTGTGATCCGCTTATTAATGAAAAGTGAATAATTAATATGCATATATATATATATATATATATATATATATATATATATATATATATATATATATATATATATATATATATATATATAATTATACTAATTGATTTTTTTAACACTAAGGTCAGTATATACCAGGATTTTTATTTCCAATATTTCGTTATATCTTGTGTAACTCCTTCAGTTAATATAAATAATTTTATCTCATATTGTGTGAAGAGAAAAGTGTAATGAAATATTAAACATATATTAAAACTGACCTTAAAAATTCATTTAATATAATTACAGAAAAAAAAGGTCGAAAGAAAAATAGCGAAATATATTTATAACTTTTACATTATAAAACTTTATCGCTAAGGCTCATATATATATATATATATATATATATATATATATATGTATATATATATATATATATATATATATATATATATATATATATATATATATATATACTATATATATACATATATATATATATATATATATATATATATATATATATATATATATATATATATATATACTTATTTATGTATATAAGCTTGTTTGGATTGTGATATAAAGAAATTAAAAAGAAAATAATTTTCATTAATTTCTTAAAATCCTTTTTTAAAGAGAATAAATACAATATATAATAAGAGAAAGGCTAAGTTTTCTTTATTATTCTCTATTTCTCATTTGGTATTTTCTTTTATTGTGCTTTTTATTAAACTTAAACTTAAAAGCACACAACTTTGCGTTTTTGTGCTCATTCGCGTAACGCCTGTTGTTCAACGTGCATGTTGCTTTCCCGATCGAATTTAAACTCTTTTTTTTTATACAGAAATAAGTACAAGTTATAGAAAATAAATACAAACACATACGCGCGGGTTTTGTTTTTAAGTTTTTCCTTTAATTCTTTCATCTGTTTTCAATTTTTTTACTGTTATATATTACTATACAACATAGAATTTTACAAATACATACCCACATATGTACATACATACATACATAGAACGAAAACCTTTTTTTAACAATTTGTGTTATCGTTTCAAAACATATTAAAAGTGAAATAACTTTGTATAGAAAATTGAAAAAAAAATTGTATATTCAATAAAAAAAAGAATCATAATAATTTTAAGAGAGAGCATCGGATTACTAGTTGCGGTTTGTTTTAATAAACGTATAATGTCTCTTGTTTATTAAAATAACACAATTAATTCATATACATATGAGTGTATGTATGTGTGAGTGAGTGGCTGTTGTTTGGAGTAATGATATAAGTTTGTGTTTCAGTTTTTTTTAGCGCGCTTTGAGTGAGAAACGGAAAACGAAGTTTTAAAATGAAATGAAATATAAAATGCTGACGTTTTGTATACATACATATGTATATAGAGTATATACATATATTAAAATGTGCATATAAATAACTAAAAGTAAAACAAAAATCAAATACTTATGTATATAGAAAAGATAATTATTATATTTTGATAAAAAAAAGAAAAAGTGAAAAATAAAAATCCCCCATGCTTATATGCATATGTACATACATATCATTCATATGTGCACATTAAACTGTATATACGTGCATATGTATGTAAGTATGTATATGTATACATAAGGTATATACAAAGAAAGTGTCAACGTTTTTAAGCAACATACATACATCCATATACAAAAAGACTACAGTAACAACAACTTATTTTGAACACATATTACGCTGGAATGTAAGTACACACATATGTACATATATGTATGTATGTACATACATATGTATGTACATATATGTACATTTATTACTGTCGTAAGTTAATTTTATATACATTTGTTTTTGTTGGAATACAAGAAGTAGAAACAAAATAACGACAGAAAACCTTAAAAATCATGCAAAACACCTTGAAAGAAATTTTTATAGAAAAAGATCATCCATTTCATTGATTCTCTCCCCCCGTTAAACTCTTTCCTCTCTTAAACAACCGACCGTTATTTTCAGTACGATGAGCATATAGAAAACAAAACCCTCTAAAAATTTTGCTTTCATTTGTTTTCTTTTTGTTGCCAGTCTCTATTTAGGGTACAAGAAAAAAAAACAGCAATAACAGCAAAAATAATAATGAAAAAGAGAGTGTTTATGTGTGCATGTACTAGCACTTGCTTAAGAACAAATATACAGGAAAAATGCGTGATTTTATTTTTATTTACTAAACACTGAATAATTATTTATGGCACAATAAAAAAAAAACAATGAAAACATAAACAGACGACAAAAAGCAAAGCAGAAACAAGTGCAAGGTGCATGCTTAAGTTTAATGTGTATGACAATTTAAACTGAATGTGTGTTAGTGAGTGTGTTCATGCAGTTATTATTAACAAGTGCACACACACACAGTAACATAACTCCATGTCTAATGGATTTTTGCACTCGTGTTATATGAATAGTATGTACATACATATGTACATGGGATATACATACATATGTACATACATACTTATATAAATATACAAAACGATTTAAACTAATTTTTAGATTTAAATCAAATGGATTTTTTAAATTTCAAATTATTTTTATATTGTTTTTGAGGTAATTTTTTTTTAAATCATTTTATTACTGTTTTGTATTGCGCTGTTCATAAAAAACACATCAAAAACTGTCAATCATTAATGTAGTCATACTTTTTCCATTTGTATTATTTATAATCATCTTTCTGCCTTATTACGCCAACTAAGTGCACATCTAACAGTGTTGTTGCTATTGTTGCTTTTTTAAACAGATTATATAGCAACATATGTATGTACATATGTATATGTACATATACTTATATGTACGAGTATGTACATACATATGTACATACCATAAATACCTTGTGTGATACATACTTACATACATAAGTACATAAGTATATAATTTCAATTTCGTATTTTGTTTTACACAACGAAGGCAATGACATAATTGTCCAACGCAAACTAAATACATACTTGGAAAAAAACTAATTGGAACAAAATCCGTTTACACTGCCACCCTTGGCTGTTTTACTCCTTCTGGGGTTCGTTGAAACTTGACATTTTCTCCTCTTTTGGCCAAAAGTAAAAAAAGGATAATCTCTGCAATTGAGAATTTGTATGCTTAAGGCCTAAATATTCCATTCACAGCTTTTGTTTAGCATTAGTTGAACTATCATTTACAATTATATTTATTTTAAGATAAACAGTGGTTTAGCTAACGGTAAATAAAAAGTTTTGAGTGAAATAACATTTTCTAATCTATTGTAATTAGCGGAATAAAGATTACGAGTATGAATTTAGGCATTAGTGTATTAAAAATATAACAATATAAAAGTGTCTGTCTATTTAAACGTTTTTAGCAAATTTGCTTTATAATAAGCCGCAAAGTGATCGAGAGTATATTTCATATAAATGTTTTGATAAAATAATTTATAGTTTCTAGAATTTAAAAAGGCAAGAAAAAATTGATTGATATTGAGTTTTTTAATTTTAAATAAAATATCAGTAAAATATGATTAAATGAATTATTAAATGGATTTTTATTTATACTTGAAGAGAGATGTTTAAAATTGATAAATATAAAACTTTACTATCACACAAGGTTGGTTGAAGTCTACTGATGAGTTGCATTACCACCATGTCTTAACAAATAAACATTTTTTTGTATAGTTTTATGCATGAGTCTGATTCGTTTTTTTTCAATTCTATGGAAAATTTTTACCTCAAAACTTCATGTACATATACTTACTTTTTTTAACTTTCCGGTATTAAAAGATGACAAATTACTAATTTCACTATGATATTCGAAAAAATATAGCTTTAAGATCTCGACGATTTGTGGTCCTAGAAAGCAATACTGACTATTATCGCCTATGATGTATAGTACATAAGTATATTAATGTGAACGAACCTCTCATGATTTGTGAAGGGCTGGATTGGTCATTCTAAATACTTTCATCTCACCTTTATGAATATGAAACCACTTGACAGAGCATATTTTGAGATTTTTCGAAAACAAAACTATATTTTAGGTAAATTTTAAGTTTATAACCTAAAAAAACTCGTCAATGGATTTGAATCGATTGACTGCTTTGAGGCCTTGGGAAAAGTGTGTTTATTTTGTACTCCGAAAAATCTTCTCAAATTAATTTCATATGTTCGCCTATTTTTTTGGAAACTTAGAAAACTGCTTCGAATGTTGCAAATTCGTTAAAAGTCGAGGCTTATTATTTAAAAAGATATTGTTGCTGGAAATCAGAGCTGTTTTTAATATTGTGATTACTCCGAAAATCTTTTTTGTTTCTTACATTCGGTAAATTTTCTTGGACTTTTAAGACAGTGGTTCGAGATATATCGTTGTCGAAAAATTTCGAAAACAGTGTTAATTTTAAATACTTCAAAAATCCCAAATCGAGCTTAATATTAGCGGGAATCATGGTTAACCATTTTTTTGTATGTTCTTTAAATCAAATTTTCGAAAAGAAAAAGAAAGAAAATATAAAATCAAATTTGGAAAGAATTGGGACTGAGATAGAAAAATATGTATGCCAATATATATATATATATATATATATATATATATATATATATATATATATATATATATACATATATATATATATAATATATATATATATATATATGTATATATACATATATACATATATATATATATATATATATATATATATATATATATACATATATATATATAATATATATATATATATATATATATATATATATATATATATATATACATATATATATATATATATATATATATATATATATATATATATATATATATATATATATATATATATATATATATATATATATATGAATATATGTATGTAATTATGCAGATAAATAAGTGGAAATAAAATGTTTATACGTTTATTATCGTTGAAAAGTGTAAACGATTGTCATATGGGGTCTTTAATTTATATTTGTTATCATATAAATGTTCGTAAATTTATACACGCATATTTATTTATGTATATACTTTCATTTAATTTACATAAAGTGTAAAAGTTTTGTTGAACACACATGTAAGTATGTACATATGTATGTACATGAGGACGTACCTTCGTACTTATACACATACACATACACATATAGCATTTTAAAATCGTATAATGAAAATTGCTCTCGTGGCCTATTGTTGTTAAAGGTACTTTAATATTATTATTGTTATTGATGTAAGTACATATGCATATATGTACATAGGTACGTACATATGTATGTACTTTGTATGTATATATGTATGTAAATGGGTACATACATACGTATGAAAGTATATGGTTGATTATTTTCGTGCTTGTTACAAAAATATACAACAACAATATGTAAATATGTATGTACATACATATGTTGTATGTATGTATATGTTGTCAACCGTTGACGTTTTACTTATTTAAAGATATTTACTTGTTTGTACCAGCCTGTCTATCAATATACTTTTTTTTATGCCGCTTCTGCTTTTAAAGCAACTACAACAAAATAAAATAATAACAGCAAAAACAATATGAAAAAAACATTGATTACTTGCTGCTCCACTTTTTTCCATTATTGTTGCATTCTATATACATACATACATACGTATGTACATACATACATAAACATGCACACGAAGAAAGACATATACCTCTCCATAAATATGGGTTTGTATAAATGTTTGTTTATTTGTATGTACTTTTGTACATGGGTATTGGTTATATATGTACATTTTTTTCTTTTTAAAAGAGTATTTATTCTCTTTTTATTTACTTAATCTTTTTTGTTGCTTTTAACTACAAAGTAGCTTGTTGTTATTGTGTACAATATAGGTGGTGTATATACAAGGTATAGTAGTTATTGCAGTAGTATTTTTATAATCATATTTGTATATGTATCTACAGTTTGTCAGCTAAATGTTTGCAAAAAGAAAAATTAAATTTTCCAGTCAGCAAAAACAACAATAAATTGTCTATACATATAAATTTATATAACGAAAGTTACCAGCAGTTAAATTGTATTTAAATTGAATATATTGACCATATGATTTTGATGGTTTGTTTTTTGTTTGGCGACAAGCAAGTTTGCGGCCGTGGCATATCTTTTTACATTTCTCAAAAATGAACATTAATATACAATTTTATGGCAAATAAAAATATAAAATTTTTTTAAAATAATTTTTTAATGTTTATTTTATAAATTTAAATTAAAATATTATTTAAAGGTTAAACAATTTTATTTTTAAGTATCGATATTTCGATATTCATTGAGTATCATCTTCAGGATATTGAAACACAATATAATATATGAAATAATATTTTAATTGAAATTGTTATAAACCGTTCAAAAATATAGAGATGCTATTTTATAAATTTGATTCTGTCTTTTGCAATATTTCTATGCTTATATTAAACAGCTGTTTTTGGAAAACTATGGAATATTTTTTGAAAGCTTTGTAGTGCTGTCATATTTTCTTACCACTTAAATAAGCATTTCAATATAGGACTGATAGACTGAAACAGTATTTAAATATAAAATCAAATAAGAATTAGCTAAATATCTATTTAAATATGAATGTAAGAGCTGGGCACTGATATTGATGATTTTAAAATACGAACATAACCTAAACAAAACTTCAAAACGTAAATAATTTTTTTTATTAATTTATTATTTATTGTATCCTCAAAAATGAATAGAACTAACAATAAATATTAAAATCTTCACTCTAAGACTATTAATTATTTAATTACAGCTAATGCTAGATAAAAAATAAGTTTCTATGACAGTTGCCTGTCTTTCATACCTCAGCTGAGTATGGAATCTATAATTTAAAATGTTGGGACCCAGGAGGCTGGGATGATACTTATGTTTCTTAAATAAAAACTTTATAAAATTCCGTATCAGAATAATTGTTTCAGTTGACGGAAAAATCTCCATGCCATACGGACATCATCGCAAAAATAGCCAGACTGGTTTCCTAAGATCTCAAAATTTGATAAAAACTCCTGTTTTGAAAATCGAAGTGAAATCGATGGCTTTAAATTTTTTAGTAACGGGTAGCCAAAAGAAAAACATTGCAAATTTTTGTTTGTTTCATATTTGGCAAACATTTATTTGACAAACTGTATGTATTTGTGAATGTTTCTGATATCTTTCAGTTTTTTACAGTGGGTTGCATTTATAAAGAATAGGTTAAGAAATCTTCTTTTTTTAATAAAAGTATTTATTGTTTGTTGTTATTGATTAATTATTTGTTTTATTTATTTAACTTCTTACTGTTTGCTTGTTACCACACTCGTAGTTGTTGTATTTTTTTTTAGAAAAAAATCATGTTTAGTCGGAATTAAATTAACACTTTTTCTTGGGTTTTTAACCTTTTAATGAAATGCTAAGTAGCTGGTTTCTGTTGAAAATAAATTTGTATGGGATATTATATGGATTTTATAACAGAATTTTTAATGTAAATTATTTATTTATTAATGATTTTTTTTAGAAAAAAAGTTTAAATTTTACTTGCTTGAAATAAATTTAAAAAATATGGTTGGTGTTTTATGTATACAGATAGAAGAAAATTTCGATTTTAGTTTAAAATCAAAGTTTTTTTTCTTTATGGAACATTTATTTCTTAAGTTACAAAGTTTGTTCTTAAATTGCTTTTAAGGGCCTTGCCTATTTTATTGTAACTTTTTAAAATTAGAGAATGGGACTCTAAATGACAAATATAGTACTCGTACATACATATGTATGTACATATAAAATAAAATACGATATGATGCTTTTAAATTATTTTATAATGGAATGTAGGTGGTTTTTCATCTATCTATTGGTGTTCATACAAAAATGAGTATTATAATAAAATATGTATTATTAACACATTGATATATAATCTGTCTAGTTGTTGTGGAATGCCCCATAATTAGTTAATGATTAGATTTGGAAAGCTTTATTTGATTTTTGGTAAAACTTTATGCTAAATATAAATAATTTTACTAATTGCTAATTAAGATGTTTTTCCCATAAATTAATATCAATTTCCAATTTATGGGCTTATGGTTTTAAGATTTTTTTAATATTTATTATCAACTATTTGCAAATAGTTTTCTCTGTAAAATGTATATCTAAATTTTAGTAGTTTATTTCTAATGAAATTTTAAAATTCGAAATTATATTCGAAATTTCGATTTGATTGATTTGATTAATATTTTTGCATTTAGTAAGTAAATAACTTTATAAATTTTTGACTAAAAAAGGTATATCCAATTTTTCTTTATATCGAAATTAAAAATACATTTGAGAATGAAATTTGGGGACAAGTTTCCAATAAAAAAAAAAATCCAAAAGATCAAATTTGTTCTTAACAAATAAGACTTAATAAAAAAATTTCATTTTTTATAGAAAATTATAAAATATAATGAACTAGTTTCATATTATAGAAGATTTTCTTGTGCAGAAATAAAACTCATAATTACCAACAAGTTTCGAAAAATTACCTTAAATAAATTAATTAAAAAAATTAAAACTTCTTCGCTCGTACCCTTTAGTGACTTTATAGTTACACCCTAATTCAAAAATAAATGTTAAGTAATTTGCAATGTTGTCACCAAATATTTGTTTTTGTTTAGAACTATTACAAAAAAAAAAATATTAACTCTTAATCGGTGTAAAAATTTTAATAAAATTTATTTGAATTTTTCGAACTG
Organism: Germaria angustata; assembly: GCA_963681545.1. NCBI lineage: Eukaryota > Metazoa > Arthropoda > Insecta > Diptera > Tachinidae > Germaria > Germaria angustata. The sequence continues at coordinate 18,518,551 of OY812999.1, read as the reverse complement.
TTATAAAAAAATCAAATGACTTTGAACTAGACAAAACGGGGATAATATTTAAGAACCCTACTAACTGCCTCTCCATCGATATTATCACTTACAATCTGACGAACAGGAAAAGTTTCTCATGCATGGCTTTATTACTAATGGCTCATAATCATTTACGCTCACTTTAGTGCACAAAAATTTGTAGTGATTTCAGCAATTTATGATGAACTGAGGAAATAGCCAATTTATTTTTTATATTCGAAATGTTTTTTAAGGGAATTACATTCAGTAATACATACACGCTTCCCGTTTGTGCTTCAAAATGTATTAATTTTTTTCTTAATTTATAATAGTATGCGAATTTGAAATTTGCTTTATTTTAAAAATTAAATATTATATTTCTAAAACTTCCAATACTATATTTTATTGCTTATACTCTCTACTCTTATTTCACGATCAATCCTTCTGCAAAGACATATTACGAGTTTTTTACACCACAATTTTCTGAATGAATTATTAAGAAATTACATTTACACGTACCAAATATTATGTAAGCCCTTATTATCTTGTTATGATCACAATTTTACAATTAACACGACCTAGGCCAAGCCACCAAGATTACTAAAGTTATTTAATTATTTGCTTATTCTTATCTACTACATACATACTAAAATTGAAGTCATATACAGTAAATAATACATATTTTTTTTCAATCACACAATCTGTTGTATAATTGAGTATTTGATAAGTTAATTGTTTCTATTTGCCCTTGATAAAACAAATGCTTAAAGCTTTATTAAATATAGTATATTATTTTCTTTACTAAAAGAATTTTGTTTAATTTAGTTCGCAACTGGGTTAAAAATTTTTGGAAAACAAATAAATTATTTTGTCATTTGTCTCTGTGCCCTTACCTTCTAATTGTTAATAAAAAATAGCATGAAAACTTCATATAATTTCGATTTCATGTGAAGTACAGACAGAACCAAGGCGAATTCATGACAGGTAAACTCACTAGAACACCAAATACAACTCAAATGCGGTAGAGAGCACAGGCAAATATTCAAAAGTATTTAAAACAGATAAACAAATAATTAAAACAAATCAACAAATTTTGACATTCAGCAAAGAAAAAAAAATTAAATTATTAGTTCCGCTGTTAATTCCACCTGTCATGAATTCGGCTTATCCAAAACAGATCCATCAATGTTTTGTTATAAATTCAAGAAACTTACAGATATCACGGGTAATACAATACTTCCCTTCTTTAAGCAAATGGGAATTGTTAAAAGAAAAATAGTAAAAATTTTTTGACAGATGTCAACAAAAATTTCAATTTTTTTAACTTGCAACCAAGGTGTACTAAATTTACAAGATGGCCTTAGCTACAATACCAAAAACAAACATGGATTTTGGAATGTCAAAAACTATAAAAAAATTCTTGGGATACGCACGACAACACACATACGGCTACTAAATGAGATGTCAAAAGTATATCGATTTGTATGCCGGTTGATTTTGCTGCAGCAGTTGTTTGCCACCTTCAAATTTTAATACACCTTCTTTGTAACCAACTATATTTGAAATGCTTTACAAACACTCTGTTGAACCTTATAGCTCTTGGGGTACTGAGGATTATACATTAGCAAATATCGCTAACAACATAGAAGCATTGAAAATACAGACAAGGCTTGTCATTGCAATAATTTTTTTTTGTTGAAGAAGAATTTCATTTTCTATTCTAAATTACATATTTGGAATATTTTATGGAAATACTAAAAATGAAATAAAAGTAATAAATTTTTTCTGCTTCTTTCATCGGCTAACAATTTTGAAACTTATTTCACTTCCTGCAATTCTTTCCCAGTGCAAAAAAAAAAATTCATTCTCAAGGAATACATTTTTATTGCTTCCAAAAATCCATGAGCGTATTTTATTAACTTCAACTTTAAAAAATTTTTGATTAAAAATGTGAATTACTGCCACAAATCATTTTGTAAATATTTTTTTCATATGAAAAAGGTAGTAATTTCTTAAAATTTGTAATGATTTATAAAATTATTTTGACATAAGAAAAAACTTGTAAATATAGTACTGCAAAATTTGTACGCCTTGCATATGTGCAATTTGTTTCTAATGGTAGAGAACCAATCTTAATTTAATATATTTTTTTTAACATTAGAAGTTTACTTTTCTCAATATAATAAAGATAGCTTCTAAATCGTTGAATAGGAATCAAAAAGGAGAGCTTCTTCCAATGACAAAGTTATGTTAAAAATCATTCGAGATGATCCGTACTTGCACTGCTTACCGATATATATATATATATATATATATATATATATATATATATATATATATATATATATATATATATATATCTATATATATAAAAATAAGTCCGTATATGTACGTCGCCAAACTAATCATAAACGCGTCGAGCGATTTCAACCAAACTTATACACGTAGGCAGTGGCCCATATATGGTTTATATGAAGTTTGGTTAAAATCCGATAACGCATGTGTGTGCGGTGCGTACGTGAAGTGAGTGTGTTTTTGGGAACAAAACCAATTTTATTAAAAACAAGTGTGTTTCTTTTCTTATTTTGTTTTGCCGTACAAAGCAGGCAACGGGCCTCAAATGCTCAATAAAGAATTAAAAAAAATATATATATACTATATATATATATATATATATATATATATATATATATATATATATATATATATTTATATATATATGTATATATATATATATATATATATATATATATTTATATATATATGTATATATATATATATATATATATATATATATATATATATATATATATATATTTATATATATATATATATATATATATATATATATATATGTATATATATATATATTATATATATATATATATATATATATATATATATATATATATATATATATATATATATATATATATATATTATATATATATATATATATATATATATATATATATATATATATATATATATATATATATATATATATATATATATATATATATATATATATATATATACATATATATATATATATATATATATATATATATATATATATATATATATATATATATATATATATATATATATATATATATATCGTACTTATAAACATGTAAAAACGATAATGTTCAAAAATTTAAATTGGTAAAAATTTTGTATATAGAGCTTTTAGGATTTGACATACAAATTGATTGAACAAAATAAATTAAAATAAAAAAATAAATAATAATTTACAATAATAATAATAAAAATAATAATAATAATAATAATAATAATAATAATAATAATAATAAAAATAATAATAATAATAATAATAATAATAATAATAATAATAATAATAATAATAATAATAGTAATAAAATTGTTTGAAATATTGATATTTATTTATAGTTCCAGTTAGTATTTCTCGAAAGCTTCTATTTTCATTGAGAATTCTAAAGTATAGTAAAATGGTTTACTACGTTGTATTTAGTATAAAAATAAAGTCTGCACTATTTATTAATTTTTTGTGTAGAGATACATATACATGTATAGTACATACTCATATATTTATTATACATATATTTATTAATTTGGCCAACTGATAGTGGGTAATAAATGATTATTTATTATTTAATCCAGACGTCCCCAAACTCATTAATTATTTAAATAATTTGCTACATTTTTATTCTTATATTTATGTACATATATGATTTTGATTGTTATTACATAAAACGAAAGGTTCGGAAGCTACTTACTGGTCATTCCTCCCACACCACTTCTTACAAAGACCTTAATTATACCTGCTATCGCTCACGAAATGAATCAAATAGCGTCGTTTACGGCACGAAATCCATTGAACAAAATTTATTAACGATTAATTCATGTACTGGTTCGAACTTAAATTTTAATCAAACATTTTCCATGAAAGCTTATTCCGTAATTAATTCTAGTTTATCATTCTCGTCTTATACCAATTATGTTTAAGAAATCGAGGCTGAGTCAAAAATTTTGTACTTGATACGAGTAGTTTAGCGCTACGCTTACATATATTAGCACCAATTAATATAAAAGCTTACCAAAAGCACACTGTGCAAAACCATTTACCGTTAGCGTTACCAACGCTGTCATACACACAGATGATTAAATATACATACATACATACATATGTATATATGTACATATTTACATAAACACATAGAAACGTCGGTGGCATTTTTGCTTTTATGATCCACATTTGATTGTATTTGAAGTATTTTGTTAGGCTTCTTTTAGTTTTCTTGACGTTGTTAATGTTTATTAGTTTACAACTATTATCTTATGATTTAATGTGCTCACTCTATTGCTTTTCACATATCCCAGTGAAAAAAATTTTGACTCACTCTGCAGGAGTGACATTTTCATTGCTTCCAAACATCCAATCGCATATTGTATCAACTTCCGAGGAAGCCAAGTTGAAACAATTGTGCTGGAAAATAAGAATTTCTTCAACAAATCTCTGAAGCTCGAATTGGGAATACAGGGTTATCCATTTTTCGGCTTTAAAAGTAAACACATAAACCTATGATTTTGATGAAACTTTTATTTCTCTATAATGCTTAGACCAATTTCTTTACGTACGAAATATAATGTCCTTTAAATGACTGCCTCTAGATTGGTAGGAGCAGTGGAAAATTTTAAGGCAGTTCTCGATAATGCCCACCAAACATATAGTCCCATATGCGACAATTTTGCTTGTAGGCGTAACCATCCAGTGGGAAATGAGCTTCATGGCTGAAGAATTTTTTTTTTCGAAAAATCAGCATTGAAAACCCGTTGTGAATGGTCAGCCAGCTTTAATTGCTGCATAAGTCGGACTTTATATGGAAAATAAAAATAATGAGCCGTAAGATAGGCTGAATTGCAAAGAACGCCGTGGAATCGACAAATTCGGACTATCCGCCACAAATACGATACAGAAATTATAAAACGCTCGAACCAGCAACCTTCTATTTACTAGTTTATCACTTGCTGTTGGACTCTAGATAAGTGATGAAATTATTTTAAATAAAAGGGTAAACATGTGTTGATATCTTCCCCCCACATTCTAGATTTCCCCCTTCTGGTTTTGCATTTAGTAAATGTCGGCAACAAAAAAAAAAATAGAAACATTTTCCAAAAAAAATATTTATATACATTTGTATAGAGGGAAGTGTGACGTAAACAAGTTTTTTGCAACGTGTTTTATCGTATATGGAAAATATGTCATTATGTAAATGAAATATTTTCGTTGCTTTTATGACCACATTACGTTGTTAAAAAAAATTGAAAATAGGCAAAAGAGAACAATTTTCAAACCAAAAAAATATTGCTTTATTTATTTTTGACAAAATTTATACAATTAGTAGAAAAAACTCGTATTAAATTTGTTAAAAAGAAAATTCGTTTAAACATTGAAACGATTTTCATTGATACAATGAACTATGAAAAAACTTACGCAGAGCAGAGATTTAAAGATTTTATGTATGCAATGGAATTGTTTATTGTATTAATGAAACGTTTTATTAATACAATGCAGAATATTTAATGAAACCGTTTTATTGCCTGAAGGCATAATTTTTCTTTCAGTGTATCTTTAAAAAGTATTTCTTTTTATAAGGTAGTTATAGATATTGTAGATTATATTGTAGAAAATTATATAGATAGGTAGATTAGGTAGATAAAAATAAGGAAATATACCTAATGAAAAAGGACTTTCAAAGAAGTCAATAAGATCTACAAGTTGCGATCCGGAAGTTCTGAGAATACGGATCTTTTACAATGATTTTAACAAAGGCTTGTCATTTGCAAGATGTTCTCTTTTTTAATCCTGTTCATTAGATCTGAAGCCATCTTACATCGGGAAGTGTTACAAACATGCCAAGAGTCACAATTTCCGCTTCCTTAACTGAAAGTAATATCCTCAATTATCAATTGGGGAGGTAAAATATTAAAAATAAGTCCATCCCTGCATATAATCCCTAACTAATATTGGCTTAAGAAGAATTGTGGGAGTGATTGAAAAAGAAATGTGGTTGAGGTATTAAATTAAAGTTGAGGGTTAACTATAATCGTTATTATGTTAATGCCTTAACGTTAATAATTTTATTACGAAAGACCTGAGTTTGTCAAGACAGAAGAAATGGGTGGAAATTGTAATAAAACTGTTTTATTGATGTTAAACACGTTATGCCAAATACATGGCCAAATAGTTTCAATATAAAAAAAACTATGTGTTCAATATTTTCGTTAATTATATCTTCCAAAATAAGTAACAGATTTATATAAAACTTACGATAGTTGACGTAGTTAACAAAAATAAAATATTAAAAAACAATAGAAATTAGAAATCCTTTTCAGGAAATTTTCGATAATAATGTTGTCTTCCAAAACAATTATCCGAGTTAAATAGAATTCCGAATTTAGCACTTCGAATTATGATCCCTACCTGAACTATAGATGGCGGTGGTAGTTTGAAAAAAAAAATGATTTAAAAAATTAATTCTTTGGTGAAAAGTGCCAACCCTCTAAAACGTATTTGCGAGATTTGGTTCCTTTGAATTAAATATTTTCTATTAGAAAACTTGGAAAAATGGCTCGATGGTAAAATATTTGCCAACAATGAAGGGGTGGTGGCTGCGTTTGGTGGCTATTTGAAGGAGCTACACAGTTCTTACTCTAAGGGGGATATCGAATATCGCTACGAAATGTGTATCGAGCTAAAAGGAGATTATGTTGAGAAAAATAAAAAAAATTCCAAATTTGTTGTCTTTTAGGTCGTCTAATTTCGGGACCTGTGTGAGTGAAGCTAAGATTTTGGGATGAGGTAAGCTTTGTTGCGATAGGTGTAGCCGCCAAAAAGGCTCAGATGAATATACAAACACACACACATATATATATGTAGCCATTTTTCTGCAAAAAAAAAACAGGAAATATCCAAAATGCCGAAATCTTATGAAGAGCCAATTTAAAGAGAGAAATTTAAACTTCTAATCAAAGTTTTCTCAACCTGACAAATAAGTTGATTAAATGCATCTTTGGATATTTGGAAGAAATTAAAATGCAATAGTCTCATTGTATATTTTATTTTACTACTCGTACTTATGAATGTAAATATTCCACTGTACAAAATAGTCTGAATAGTCTGTTCTAAAGAAGGACTATTAAAGTGCTCAGTTTGTTTATATACATACTTATATTTTGTTCGAAATTCTTTTTGTTGAAAATCCTATAATTTTCAATTTTGGCTTAATTCAATTCGACTGTATAAAATTTGTATTAACGCCTGTTCTCAGGTATGTACATACGTGTACTCGTATTTGAGCATGTTCATACATTAGTATATACGCAGGTATATTTATATTTGGATATGTACGTACATATGTATGTACGTACGTACGTATGTATCAACACATGTGTTTATGTACATACATCGATGTATATACATACATATATGAGTTACTAAGTAGTTTTTCTTAAATGCGTGCTCATGTTTTATTTAATCGTATAAATATATACATATGTATGTACATGCATGTACATATGTATATGTATGTGATTACTATCCACTTACATATGTATATATGTAAGTATGACTATCTACTGTGTTGCATGTACGTACATATGTACATATATACATATATACGTACATACGTACATATGTATGTATGTACGATTATGTATGAAAATGTTGTTAAATTAAAAAATAAATTGTTATTGTATGATGACATTACCAAATGATATTATTGTGATGATAGTGCTGATTTTGTTGTTGCTATTTTATTTTTAAGATAGAGTTAAGCAAAAAACCAATATGTAAAACGAAATGAAATCGGGTTCAATAATTATTTTGAAACGCTTTTTTTTGCATAAGAATTGTTTCTATTTTTTGTCTATTTTCTAATGTATGCGCGTTTTTTGTTTTATTTTTTTGTTAAGTTTGTCAGTCTTGTTCGTTTTTTGTATTTCTGTGATATGATGATTCCGATTATTTTACGGTTTCTTTACATTTCACCTTTTTATTGAAATGCTGGCCATTATTTTTTCTTTTCTTTTTCTTGATTGTTATTTTTTTGCTGTTGTATTTTTTTATATCGACAAAATGCCAACAATAAAAGTTTAAATTTTGCATGTGTGTGCATGTTATCTAGAGTCGTTTTTATAGATACATATATACATACATACATATACATATGTATATGTATGTGTAATTACTTGTATATATATTTTTTAAATTGACAATTCTTTTTTGTGCTTTGATTCACATTTTTTTGTTTTATTTATTTTTTATTTGGCTTATATACATACATACATGTATACATATGTACATATATGTACACGTATGTACATTTATTGCAATTTAATTTTTTCTACTCATCATGCACAAGTTATAAAAGCTCATGCATAGATTTTTACTTTTCGCATATTCTTTTTACGTTATGGGTTATTAAATCGTTTTAATAGGTCTATTTTTTTGTTGTTGTAATTTTAGCTGTAAATAAAATTTAACTCTATACAAATTATGTTATTTAAAAATTTAATAAATTTTCATCTTTAATCAAAGTACCTTGTACTCTAAAATGTAGAATCTCTTTTATTCTCTGGCAATTCTCTTAATACGTGGTTGGTTCCTCTTATTTTGTGTTTCGAGAGGAAACGGATGTTCGTTTAATAGATGTACATTCTCTTTGTTCAATAAACTGCAGTGAATACTGTTCTATTTATATTAAGAAATGCTAAAGAGGGCCTTTTAAATTTTAAAACTTTATCAAATAGAAACGTACATACGAGTACATGAAATTTAATTGCTTACCACACTCGTTTTATGAAATGCAACGCCTTATTTTTAGGAAAATTTTGAAGTTGAAACGATTTTTCGATTTTTCTTCTTGTAGATTAAAGGTTATAAAATGAATGTGGTGGCAAGGTATGAAAAGGTTTTTGAATATTAAAGAAAAGTTATTTTCTACTGGAGCTGTGGAGGGACGTACGTGCTGAATTTGTCTGCAAAGTAACAATAAATTAATTACTTAAAAAATATATGTATTATAATTTTTCTAAATTTTCATTTATTGTGCAACTAAGCGATAAGATTTGCTTTATTTACAGTTATCATACAATTATTTATACGTTTTTGATGTTTATGCCATGAAATTTTGATTAAATGCAATATTTTTATACATATATTTATTACCTTTTCTCATTTATTTTGTTTATTATTTCATCAGACAGACTTTCTTATATAAGGAAATGCACACATCGTACTAGTACACAGTAGTAGACAAAGACAAGTCCGCTATATAGTGAAGTTCCCAGAATTTTTGCATTTCCTAAAGTTGAACCCGTTTCAATAAATTTTGGTGGCTATTGTGAAATTTAAAAGTTTCCCCTGGAATTATAGTTTCGAAGTTTTCAAATATTTTTTCCATATATTAGACATTTGCAGTCTACAATCTCAAGTCGTAGAATTTTATAAATATTATTCAATAAAGCTTATAGTTTTTTTTCTTATAAAAAATCTAATTAAAAAGGTGCCAGCAAGAAAATATACATTTTAGTTTTATTTCGTCCATAAAAAAATATAATTGTGATTCTTGGAAATGTTCGTATTTATTCAAACACAATTTTTTGCTTAAAAAGCTTTTCTTATAATATACTTTTAATTCTTTATATTATGCAAGTCTTTAAACTAATTCATTAAATTATCTTTTCTTATCTAAAAGTTCATAAAAATGCCATAGAGTTGCCAAATGTTTATATCAGAGACCTTTGAATTTATCTAAAAAATTTATTTTCCATTAAAAATTTATTTCACAAAGAAATGTAGTAAATTAAAGCACGAAATAATAAATCAAAATTTTAGTTTTTAAGAATTTCACTTGATTTTGGATGAAACATCTAAGGAGCAAAGAAAAAAAAAGAAACGAACACAAAACCTCCCACCATCTAATTTCTATTTGTACTTCTAATGAAATATAATTTATTTAAAAATGTTCAACTCATATACTAATAGTCTAAAATATGATTTCTGTAAATTTCTAATACTCGGCATTTTTCATAAGAAATTTTAGTTAGATCAAAATCCATTATTTTTTTCAAAACCTTAACCAGTGAAAAACATGTGTTATTCTTAGAGAAGTTCATTAATGTATATTTTATCTTCTTAGGTAGTCAAATTGTCGAAATAAATTTCGAAAAAAATCTAGATTATTTCGCCAAAACTGTGAAACTATGACAGTGACTGTGTTTGTTATTTTTTCGAAAATATTTTTTTGCAGAATTCAAAAAAGTGGTATTTGTTTAGTTAATGTTTGTACACGCATCTATCATTTGTGAACTTATTTTCAAAACTGTTTTTTGTTTGAAAAGGCATGCGGCGGTGATTTTAGCCCGCCCGAAATATTGACTAACCATAACTCAAACATTTCGTGGATTGATTTTGAAAATACTTTTTTTATTTGAAAACGTATGCTTGAAAATTTAAATGGGCGGGAAAAATGGCCTACGACATTTATGGACCGATTTCAAATTGTTGTTTTGTATTAGAAGATAAAACAATACAAAAATACAAAACAAGAAATTTAAGATATCAAATTTAAAACTCACCCATAATTGCGTCTGTAATCTCATCGATTGGCCATTTGCATTGAAAACGGGTTTTTTGCCACAATAGTTTCACTTATAAATACTTAAAATTATGTAAGAACATTATTTACTATTAATTAATAATTAAGATTATTACTTTTGCATAAGAAAAAACAAATCGTAACCATTGATTGGCAAGGTCTTATCATTTGCAAATATAAAGCCTATTTTCAGTAGTAAATAACGAATCGTGATATACGAATGCTATTAAACTATTTGCTTTTTTCAAAAATATTTCAGACAGCTGCTTAATCGGTGAATAAGCATCAAAAGGATCACATGCTAAAATCACAAACTTATATTAAAATCTTAGGAAATGATCGGAACCTGCATTACTTTGGGATCATAATATCAACATTTTCATGACCTTCTTTTTGCAAACGTTTACCGCTAAGACATAAACTTAGGGAATTTTTGTAATCGCTTTATAAATAAGCGAAACCCAAAATAAATAATTTTTGTCAAAGAGCGTAAACAAAACAAATGGCTTTTCACTCATCTGCTTGTTTTGATATATCATTACAATCGTACAATTCCGAGCAAAACAAAGTCGAAAACGCCTTTCGTTGAGTGATTGCTTTAGTTCCTGATTGATTTTTGTTGAGTACGAACAAAATGATATCCACAAAGACTCCTCCAAATGATGATATACCTCGAACTTTTACCTTATAAGCTTTATTTTAGTTTCACGCAAAACCGAAAGTCATATGTATATCGTTATAATACGTATTTTACTATAAGCAGAAAATCAAACGGCAAACGTTTGCGAAATGTTTTTTTTTCTTAAAACGTATCCATTTTGTTCCCATTGTTTTAATTTCTAATTGAATACGTTTAAATCGAATGTATAGTTTGGGATCATGAGCAAAAATAATACAAAACGGCACAATAGTTCTCAAAACGTTTCGTTTTGTTTATTTTTGTACCCTGCTTTCTCTTACTGCATTGATGAAATAAAAAATAAAAAATTCCATTAGTCTTCACATATGGCAATATTGGCACTAGTACTCTTCTTGGCTAATTCTCTTAAATGCACATTATACTCTTTCTTTTCATATAACAATCGATTCACAACCTCTCATACACATACGAGTACATATTGTATACATGTGTTGAAAATACCCTTTTCTCACTTTAAGGCATTCAAGGAAATCATGTTGAATGAACATTTGAATTTACTTAAGCAACCACCCACTCTCATTACCCCGGCAACCACTTGTTTTCTTAGAACAAACAACATGCTTTCAACTTGTTATCATTTTTGTTATTATTTTCTTCTTTTCTTCGACTATATTGTGTATGTCCTTTATATCGTGCTAGGATAGTTGTGTAAGTGTGCGTGCGTGTGTGTGTGTGTTTATAAAAAAGAGCTCAGAAAATACCTATACATACTTGTAAAAAATAAAAACATACGTTTACGTGCACTATACTCGTACATATGGAACCCAACATTCATCTATACATTTATATAAAGTGAACATTTTGGTGTCAAACAGCGCTGACGTTGTTTAAACAATATTGTTTCTTGTTTTCTTTTTTAATACATGTATATATTAAGATCTAGGTGTGTGTGTGTGTTTGTGTATGTGTATTGTTATTTAAGGCTGTACATGAATGTAAATACCCGTCGTCATGTAAATAAGCAAACGAACAAAAAAATAGTTTCGTGCTTGTAAATGACAAGAAGTAAACAGAAAATTGTGACATTTTGTTTGAAAAGTTTTATCAGTGTGTGCGTGAGTTTCTTTCTTTTAACACTCGAGTTGAGGAAGAAAAACTACGGAGCGTAAAATTACGAAAAATTAGCACAAGAAAAAACTATAATTTTAAATTAAAAATTTTCTAACTGCCGCGTTATTACTGTTAAATAATTGCGGTTTATAAAAACACATACATATACTAGTGCATGTGCATGTATGTACATGTTTTTTTTTTAAATAAAGTGAAAGTGCTTAAAGGAACATTAACTGGTAATTTTGCAAAGAAAACCATTAAAGGTCTACAAAAAACAAATCGGTTGCAATTGTTTTTACCGCCTGCATATCTGATTTAATAGGTTTGTGATTGTTATTATTATTTTTTGTTGTGTTATTATAATGTGTTAAATAATGTCCATTGCTTTAAATAATGAAGTTTAAAAAGGCTCATGAGTATGCAAACAATGTAGTGAATAAAAGTGAATCCCAATTTGAAAATGCAAAATAAATCTAAAATGAATTTTTAATGGAATTATGTGTCAATATGGATACAAGTATGTGTAGAAATGTGCTACCTGCTAACATATGGTTGATTGCAAAGTTATTTTTTTGCAATTTTATTGCGATATTTTAATTAATAAGAGTGTTCATTTATTTATGTATATTTAAGATGTATATAAACGTAACTATTGACATCTCAAAGTCAATTTTAGTATTTAAATTTTTTTATTATGTACATATGTAAGTATGTATTTATTGCAATGAGTATTTTATTAAATCCCAGGTTCCTTTTAAATTATTTTTAAAAATAAAAACTATTTTAAATTATTAAAAACATTTTTAAACATTTTGATATTGAACAATAACGTCTTGAAAACATACTTTTGCTTCCCTAAGAATTTTCAAACATATGGACAAATTTCCTTCGTAACTTATGTCTCTATACACATTTTCTTTAACAACTGAATTTATCTTGTACACCCACCTTAAAGGGCGAAGTACATACATATGTACATATTCCTGTTTGAACATTACATTCATACATATTATACATTATTCGTAATAAATAAGGGACTTTGGGGAGTGTAATTGTATTTTAATTTTTGTTGTTGTATCAAATGTTTATGTAGAATTACTTGTTCCTTTTAACTTCTACAACGAGCATAGAGAGCCGCGTATCAAATGTTTATTAAACATAAAATCTGATTAGTATGTTATTTAATAAATTAATTAGAACTTATTTGACATTATTCCGTTTGTGCAAAATATTTATGAACAGTAAAGTCTTCTACATAAAATAATACTAACGTACATATACTTATAATAAAACTGATCTGGTAGATGTGATGGAAAGTGTTCTGTCAGTCACTCTCTACCCTTAAGGATCTTTTTAAAAATCCAAATAACTAAAATTTTATTACGCCTTAAAATACCAACTTTTTGATTTTTGTTTACTGCGCCATCATTTTAAGTTCAATCGTGGCATATTGATTGTAATTTATATATGCATATGTATGTGTGTGCGCATGTATTTTTACAGACAAATGTATATGTATGTAAATATAAAAGTATACCCAGTGTAAATATGTATATGGAAGTTATTCTTGAAGAATGGCATTTTAATTGCTGCCAAAGTATCTGTTGGCGCATTTTCGACTTTTTAGGGACATCTTGATTAAACTAAAAATATATACACATGTATACATACATACATACTTATATATATATTTCCTTAAATTTTTTTTTTTTGGAAATAGTATTTTTCTGAAATTTTTACTGTCACATAAAAGAACATCAAGTTGCCACTTTTGGCAGGCTTTTTTCTTCTCTAGTAATAAATCGCTTTTTAATACGAAATAGTTTTCCTTAAAGAACTCTCTTAATATGTTGAGGATAGCTTAAAATTTTATTAAGGACACTAAAAAATAAAAGAATTTTATTATGCAATTCATTAACACTATTTTTTCGACCTTTTTTGTTTTAATATATATAATTTTTGTAATCAAGCGTTAGGTCTTTTTTTAAAAAATAATAATTTTATTCAATATTTCGACGCCTCTTTGGGCGTCTTCTTCAAAAAAAAGAAGAAGACGCCCAAAGAGGCGTCGAAATATTGAATAAAATTATTATTTTTTAAAAAAAGACCTAACGCTTGATTACAAAAATTATATATATTGAATTTTATTATGCCAAGAATATTTTAAAATCATTTGAAAATTATTTAAATTTGCATTCTTTTCTACATCCAAATCTCTGCATTATCTTGACATCTTTGGAAGCTCTTTTTAACTGTGTCTCTACCAAAATTTTTACTCTCACAGCTGCTCTCTGTATAAGTATATCAACTTAATGCCATAAGTGTTTTATATGTTCATGTCAATGTAGTGGCAAGAGCGTTGACTGTTAAACGAGTCACAATGAAATGATAATCCCAATTTCGAGTTCAAATTTAAAAAATTCAATAAGAGAAAAAATTATGTTTAGAAAAATTACTTAAAGTTTGCAACATATATCGCGGGCGGAATGGCAAAAAAATATTTTTCATAACATCTTCAACATGACTTCAGATCCAGTGAACAGGATCCAAAGTAGAGAACATCTTGACAAGTCTATTTTAAAATCTTTGAAAAAGATTAGAGTTTTCACTTCTTCCGGATCACAAGCTATGGATCTTAATAACTTCTTGGGAACTTCTTTGTATCTTTGTGTATTATTTCGAAAAATAACACTTTTCAAAATAACAAATTTCTTAATTTGTTGAGGTTTCATTAATAATTTCTTCTTGATTAGCCCTAATTCTGTTGTTGGGGCTGACAATATAGAGTACCAGAGAGCCTCCTATGCTGTTGGCCAATAAAGATATTAATTCATAAGTAGTTTCATCCGCCATCTAGAGGACAATAGGGTGACCTTGGCTCTATATTTGCTGTATACAAGTTGTTTTTGTGGTTGCCACTGCGCCGTCGGCTTGTCATTTGTGACCGTACCAGTTGACTCAAGTTCCGCTCACTAAAGAACCAGCTGCCATTCTTTAGATTAGATTTTTATCAACCCAGTACCCTTTATATTAAGCTAATATGACAAATGCTCCCGATTCGCCATGGGAGCGTACCGATGGAGGATCTAGCAAACCCCTCAACTATGGTAAATACTTTGTTTATACAAATATGGGTTTTCTTTTGATTTATTTTCGTTAACATATTGATTTTTATGTGAAAAGTTTATAAAAATTAATACATTTTAATATATGGACATTAAATATATTGAGCAATTATTTTTGTTCTATTGTGAGCTTAAGAAAGGGATCACATTTCGGGAGTGTCAGTACCATGTAAAATGTGGTTCTAATTTTTATGGAAATATTTTTTTAAAAATTATAACGCCATTAGTCGTTGTAATGTCAATTCGATATAAAAATTTCAAATAATAATTATGAGCCAATTTCGATTTTAGTTTTTTAAGCGTAATTATTACTAATTATTGTTATTTTTTAAATTGTTAATAATCGCTATGAGTATTAAATATAAATATTTCAAAACTTTTAAATATGGTTCAAAAACTTTTTAAGTGATTTTTAATTGTTATGGATAATAAATATTTATGCCCCAATTAACATTTCTATAGCCTATTTATAAAAAAAATTTTGTTTTTAAGCAGGAAATTTTATTTTGGTAAAAAAAAAATTAAGAAAATAAATTAGAATTTATTGGGTTATAAATAATCGTTTAATGGGATAAAAAACTACTCGGCAAAGAATGGTTTTATTTATTTACGTAAGATTTCAAACTTTATTAGTTTAACTGAAGTTTAAAAAAATAAAAATGGGTCGAATTTGAGTCCTAAATTTTTCAATTCTGTTTAAAATCTATTTACATTTTGTTTTCAAAAAAGATGTAATAATAAGATACTGGGATAACACAAGTTTTGAATAATTCTAGCCATCATCGCCTTCAATACAAAGATCCAATCGAACAGATCACAAAACGGACACAAGTATGAAAATCGTTCCATGAAGGGCGGAGTTATACGATAATCTATGTATCCATCCTATGTCTATTGGATCAAACGGCAAGCATTTAAAACTTTTAAATAAAAAAATATTTTTGAAAATCGGTTCGCAAATCATAGAAAAATCATAAAAAATACAAGCCTGTTAATAAATTGTTAAATGGAATTAAAAAAAAACAAAAGAAGAAAACTATTTTCAAACCTCATTTATTGAGCTTCTTGGATTATTTCAGATATCCCACTATTATATTCCATTTAAGCACTCCCTGGACCACCATCTCTATATAGTGTGTAGTACCAGCCCCTCTCCATTTTTCCAATATGACCACTTATCTTCTCAAGAAATTACATTATTTTAAACGAACTATATTGTTGCTCTAACATGTATTTACCCTTCCGTATTGTCACAGTTTCATTAAGAAACTCATGGAGCATATTGCCTGCTATATAGTTTTTTTTGGTCCTTGTTGTAGTTCATATGTTTCACCTTCTAAATGAACCTAGTCCAAGTTGGGAATTCTGTTATCTGGTTAACAGAGCTCTATTAACTGCGACAGAGCTCTGTCATTGCTAAAAATGTGGGTTTTGTCTGTACTAATTAAATTTAAATTTATCTTCCCACACATAAACATCACTTCCACATTTTGTGGCATCCTCAGGAACACGTAGAATAATTTTAAATTAGTTTTTTTTGTTGGCAGAAAGATCACTATATATGCATTAATCTAGTGACTGCGTGCTTGTTTTTTGATTTCCTCATCTTTTGTTCTTTTGTTTTTAAAGGTCTTTAGATTTTTTAAGACTGGTTATTTAAATGAATTTTTTCCATATTAAAATGTAATTTATTTTAGCAATTTTAGTACCATGTGAACGAGATCCTGACCAAAGCAACAATGGCCTTTAGCTTGGCTAATTTATTGAATTATTTGTTTAGTTTTAGGTCTTTTTAAACACAATGTGTTTATTTTTAATTATTAAAATTCAAACTATTTTACAAAATAATTAATATTGAAATTTATTATTTGGGATATTCTCCCCAACTAATCGTTAGAAACAATTAGAGCTTTTGCAAAATGTATTGAAAGATGAATAAAATAATAAATTTTTTTATTTTACAAAATTTTAAGCACAAATGGTAAAAATCTATTCATTTTTATTATATGTTTTTAAGAACCATTTTAAATAAAAACTTTCTTTTAAGTGAAATTTTTCAAGGAAAATTTTTAAAATCTTTCGTTAATACCAACTTTTTTTCATACCCTTTCAGCTGTTATCAATAAAATCTATTAATATTAAAATAATATTTGAGTTGTGCATCCTTGAAAAATATAAAGTCCACGCAAATTGACAAGAGATGAGGAAATGTAAAACTAAAAAAAAATATATATATATATATATATAAAACTGATTATTTATTTTAACTACATTTGATTTATCAAAAAATTTAGGGCAAAAAACAAGCTGAGGATCATCTGAATAAAAATTTCCTTGGCAAAAATTTTTCTTATATATCCTTGAAAGTTCTTATTTGAATATTTCGTAAAAAAAATAAAGTTTACTATACTTGCACACATATTAAAAATTTCTAGTTGTTTTTTATAAAAAAAATTTTTGTACATAAAAAATAATTTTGTGCCACGAAAAAAACTATTATAAATTTTTAACTAAAATAGATGGAATCATAAGATTTCGAGATCACATAGAGTTCACTTAAGGCTTCAGCATATAATTTTTAAAAGATTTTTTGATGAAAATTTTCAAGAATAAAAGTGCATATTTTTTTTATTCAGAGGAACTGAAGGAAATATTTTTGTAAATTTCTACAGGATTTTCCTTTTATTTGGCAGCAGCATTGCAAAAAAATATTACATTTTAATTAAAAAAATTTTTTAAATAAATAATCTTAAAAAATTTAAAGCCCTCCGTTAAAAAGGACAAAGGTGTGCAAATTAAAAGGCAATTACACAATTTGACTATCTTTCATCTCTAGATTAATGGGTGTATATTAGTTTTATTACCAAAAACTTCCGTCGCACAGTGTTATGTTATGGTTTAATAATATGTACTTACCAAGGTTAGGTTAGGTTAGGTTGATAGGAGGGGTGTTGATAGCCCATGTCATACGACATACACTTAAGCCAGTGAAGGCTTGTTGTGCGCTCCCTTTCAAACTGCCAGAGTTCTGCGGCAGGATTCGAACCTGGGACCTTCGCACTACGAGTCTAGTACACTACCTACTAGTCTACGAAGGTCAGTTGTACTTACCAAAGGTTTTATAAAATATTTCTAACACCATTTCCGTAGCAAAATTTATGAAATAAGCCTTTATAATTAAGCTCGCAAATATTATTTGCCCGCAAAAGAATAATAAAAGAAAATTAAACAGAATGAAATAAAATATAACAAAGTAGAATAATTTAAAGTAAAATAAAATAAAAGAAATTCAAATAAGTTGAAATAAAACGCAAAAAAATTGTATATGAAATCACGTTCAAATATCTGTAGTGTAGAACTTTCCCAGAAAATAATTCACAATTGACGAGAAAGTATCTGCATAACAAATATTTCGCTAATGGCTTATCAATACACTTCAAGAAATATTTGCATAAATTGAAAGTATATATAAATTGAAAGTATTCTATAATTTATTTACATCTAAACAGATACAAAACAATATAGTAAGAACTTTGCTAGCATCAATAGGAAGCTTGACAGTCTTTAGCTCAGAAATGAATTAATTACTGACAGACAATTTACATACACACTCAAACGTAAATGTAAATTGGGATGTCTGATTGCCAAAATGGCATACGATAACAGTTTATAAATAAAATTCAGCGTTACCAGAAATTTTTACAAAATATTTACTAACAGGACAACAAATCACACAGATTGATAATGTACCGCTGAAATAAATCGATCAAGCCTGATTTTTTGCTATTTCTTTTCTTTTTACTATTACTACGTTTATACGCACGTCTTATTTGCAAATAAAAAAGAAGAATGTTGCCGTATAACTTTTTTATTGTAACTTATTAACTCACTGAAACAAGTCGTGAATAACGACACTATTTGCAAACAAAAAGTAAGACGTTGCCACTTCATGAACGTTTTTTGTGTTTTACTTACCAAACAATCATATTTTCGTCACATGGCATCACTAATAATAACATAAATTCTGTATGCAATTTCCCGTATAAACAGTGAATTAGTTATTTGCAAATAGTTCTATTTGCAAATAAGACGTGCGTATAAACGTGGTATATGTTATGTTAATTCAATCAATTAAAGTTTTGATTAAAAAAAATATAATTAATTAAGCGATTTAATTGAGCAAAAAGTATAAATCATTTTTGTCTTGTAAATTTTGTCTTGCAGATATAAAATAATTTATTAAGTAAAATATAAACGATAAAAATTTGTGTAAATAAAAAAATAATTATATTGTTTTAATTATACACAATAAAAATAAATAGAAAATTACCATAATAATTATATATTAATAATTTTTTTTTTCTCTCTGTGTGGTTATCTGCTTCAGACAAAAATAATACATTTATAATACAGAACTAAGTACTTAGTTGAATATCCATTTTTTAAGGCTTAAATATAAGAAACGGCAAAAAAATTAATTACATAGTAAAAAGAATTATGACTTTAAAAATACCTTATAATAATCGATAACTTCAGATTTGTAGGATGTATTAAAATGTCTAAAAATTATCTACTAATCTATCCAATTAGGCAGACCTGCTCATTCAGAAAAATATTTTTTCACTGCTATACATCGGTTTTTATTTTATTAAACTAAACGGATTTCAAATTACCCATGAACTACAGCTGAGATCAATATACACATGTACATGCATTCATATATAAAAATTACACCCAATTTGAAGTAATTGCTCACGTTTTTTGCAACACTGATAAAATTACAATAAAATTTACATGCATGTGTAACCATTATACTCTCTGTCCACATAGACACACACACACACACATGCATACATATACAAGCAGATGTAAGTATTTACACCTATTTACTCTGGTAATTAATTCTAGACAACAACAATAATATTGTTTTTGAGCAAAACACAACAGAATAGAAGAGAAAAAGAAATTGTTAAATCGAAATGATAAGGCCGTGCTGTCAGCTAAAAAGCACTTAATGGAATTGGGTTAAAAAAAATTTCAATTAAATAAATTTTCCCTATTTTCTGCATTAATTAAATTTGAATACTTATAATATGTGTGTGTCTATGTAACGGCGGGCTTGAATGATAATAAATTCGAATTGAAAATAGAGTTTGAAGAACCAACTTGCCACATATAATACCTTAGACATTCAATAGAGGTAAAAGGGAAACATTATTTGATAATTTAATTAAGTTAAAACCCATTTAGAAATTATCTATTGCCAATAGAGTTGATTTATCAAACATTTTCGCTAAAAATAAATTGTACGTCAATATTGAAATGTGTGCGCGAAAAACTATAAATTTTTAGATAATATATCATAATTAATAGTAAAATGCTCTTGCTGTTCGTTGAATGGTCAATTTGTGTGTGATTGGCGATAGTGGGAATGAATAATGGTCGATTAAAATAATATGTATGTTCTAGTTTTTTCACCGTTTATTTTGAATTAATCAATTTAATTTATTTTTTAAGCTTAAGGTCTCCGCTATTTTATTTGTCGATATTTAGTTACTCTTTGGTAGTACCATCTTGGAGTTATTTGTTTATTTTATATAAATTTAAAAATTATCATTTACAAAATAATGAAACATTTTTGTCAAATGACAAAATATCGATATCGAAATAACAACGAGAAATATTTAGTTGAAACTTAAGGCAGTAATATAATTTGAAATAAAAATTTTTACGGTGGGATAGTGTTAGATAGATGTAAATTGCGGCAGGCACTGCGTAAATAATTTTAGAGACGGTTTTATTAAGTGACATCAGGATGTACATTTATTCTGCCACTCTCATTGATGATTGATAGACGTTGCATATGAATGGTTCTTACAAATCAAATACATAGAAAAATCATTCTTAAGGTGGGCTCCTTCCAGCATTAATTTTCACATCCCTGCATGTATTTATATTCATAATCGAATATCATCGTTTCATAAATGTAATTTTATATAACATATATAGCATGCCATATGCATATTTTATATGGGCATACGAGTACTTATTTAATCAAGTAATCGATTTTCTTTTATAATATATTTTTTAGTACTGCACCATGTGTTTGTTTACATCGAAATGTTTTCTTTTTATATATTGTCTCATCTAATATTATTTTTGTTATATTCAAACCGAGTTTTTGAATTTTTGATATAAAAGCCCAAATTGTCAATTCAGCATTAATTTCTCAAGGCATGTGCATGTACAAGTGTGTGTATATCCTAAGCCGTAGAATGCAATTTATTGTAGTAATCATGATATTTCTGTTACCAAAAGTTTACAAAAAAAGTTTGCAAAAATTTTACGTTCTGAAGTGGTCAACTTTGACCCACAGTTGGCATGACCTTTCAGCTATTGATGATTTAAGTTTCACGTAATACCTATGAGCACGTTGTAAATTACAGGGCCTGATGTCACTGTGTAATAGGACAGATGGCTGCGCCTGAACGCTGCTGTAGGAGTTGCATAAATGAGGATGATGACAAATTTTTTGTAGCACTTGCGATTGGGGCATCTTTCCATATTAAACATAATTTATTTTAAATATTGAACTACAAATTGAGAAATTTTAGCTTTCAAATGCGTGTTTCTTAGGACTTATTTTTCATATTATTATTTTTTTATTTTATTTTATTTTTCATAAAAGATTACGAGTTGAAACATTTTATTTGACTGAGTTGAAAGATCTTGAAACGTGCAACTCTACCGCTATGAATAGGTAAAATTTTCTGCTAAACTTAACAGCCATTTATTGTAACTAAAATTGAGCTCTGATGCTGGCCCACTGTAACATTCAAAACAAATGTTAAATTTATTGCCGAGACAACCTTTTTACGAGCATATATTCTAAGTGTTACCCAAATACAATTTGTGAAGCCATTTTTCGAAAAGGCGCAAATTTAAAGGGTTAATCTACAAGTTCGTTTATATTCAATTTAACTTTCCATTTACTCACACAACTGCAACAATTTTAAATGACCCCAAAAAATGAAAATAAAACAAAAATTAGCGCGAAAGGATGGCAGGTTACTACAGTTGGATTATTGTATTTAAAAGAGCAGATTGTTTATGTTCTCCAAACGACAGGAATATAAAGTAGACCAACTCAACAAGCGATGGGCTGATAATCACTTTGTATACCAAATACAAAAAAGTTTTCTAGGAAAATCACAAGTGAAACTAACAAACTGTCTGACATGTTTGTAAATTAATGTATGCATGTGTGTTGTATGTTTTAGTGTGTGCGTGCGCATGTTTGTGTGTGTGTGTGTGTAGTGACATGATGAGTTTGTATAGACTGTCTTCAAACTTATTAAAGTATGAATACAAATTCTAAAGAACTAATTGACATTTAATCTTTAATATTTAATCAGTATTTTTGTAGTAATTGAAGAAGTCCTTGTCTACCTTTCTATCGGTTTTTGTACTTTATATTTTTAATGTTGTTGTTTTCTTTGTATATATTTCATTCGTATTGTATGTAAAAGGGTCCTTTAAAAAGCCCACGCAAAGTGTGTATGTGTGTGTGTGTGTGTGTGTGTTGTATATCTATCTGTATTTAGTTCATAAAATCATGTTTTTATAATGTCACTCTTTATAAATTCTTTATTACTCGCTCATGCATTTTAGCTTACATTGACAAAGAGGTTATCATTATTATTATTTTTTTTGTTGTTCCGCATTTCATTCACTTTCATTCTATCGATACACTTATTTCACTTATTTCATTTTCATTTAATAATCTACCACCATGTTCTCCTTTAGCGGGCCAAATTGTTATTAATGTTATTATTTTTACAATTGTTTTTGTTGGTTATTAATGGGTCAGCCATTTGTGTTGTAAATTCCAAGTTGAGGACAGTCATTGGAAAAAAGCGCATTTTTTCAGAAAATTCAAAGTAAATTTATGATGAAATTGTTAATAAAAAAATTTTGTTTCTGTAAAAAGTTATAAAAGAAACATTTTATTTATTTATAAAAGAAAAGCGGGAATAATGAAATTTATTTTTTAATTTGTATTTTGTGGCTGGTTTATATAAAAAAAAACTATTCATATAAGTAAATAAAAATTTAATAAAATCTGCGAGAATATCCCAAATAATATTGAATTACTAAGAAAAGAAAAGCCTGAAATAAACCATACAATTTATAATATTTGACAAAATACCTTTATTATTTAAGAATATGTTTGCACCATAATTTTTTTTTTTTTTGGGAGTTCGCGTTTTAAGTGATTTTATATTCTAGTGATATTTTTGATTTTTTGTGATAGTTTCTTAAATTCTAAGCAACGTTAATAAGTGATATTGTACATAAATGTGTAAAAATTTTATTAATTTTATTTTCCTATAGTTTTTAATGAAAATGCTAATTTATGACGGAGTCAACAATTTTCATTTTAATGAAATCTAAATAATTTTTATAAAGCTGCCATTTGTTTTGTCAAAATTTCTTAACTTTCGGAAAATCCAGTTGTATATCTACGTTAGAAAATACGACAATATATAGCGTTTTCACCTTTTGTTATCGTTTTCCACTTATTTATTTACTTATTTACTTGTTTATTTACTTATTTATTGCCTCCTTGTACAACAAAAGTCCAATCTCTTATCATTAAAGTACAGGAATTCAAGTGCACAAAAATAGTGCCACAACAAATTAAATGTAAACATAAAATCAACTGAATTAAAATAAAAAGATTTTCAAGGAGTTTTGAAAATAATTTAACAGATATTGAACAATGTGCATTATAAAAATATGTAAGACTTTTTAAAATTCAATGCTTTACATTTTCGAAGAACTGTAACTGAGAAATAAGTTATCGAAATTTGGAGAATACGTGTATAAGCGATTACTTGACAAATCGAATTGGTACAATATTCCGAATAATTTGAAGAGATTTTGTAAATAATCGTTTTTATTTTTGTTTTGTGTTCTAAATATAGGGGGTTTCAAGTTCGAGTTTCTTTTTAAATGCGCATCCGTTGGCGGTTTTGTACATTTCCAGCTGCATTTTTCAAGGAAAGTAGCCCAATGACACCATTAGATCAAAATGCCAATTGCCAAACAGTGACACGAAAGGAATGTAAACGTTTCTCAACATATTGGAGTGAATTTTCTTATGCCCAAATTTTATGGCAATTGTATTTGTTTACGTACCCATTCAAATGGAAATGAGTTTCACCTGAGAAAATGAATTTTTCAGCAAAACCCTCTTCTTTTGGGATGAAATATATGAGTTGCAGACGCTGTTGATGGTTGTTTGACTTCATTTCTCGTACCAATTGAATCTTGTGAGGCTTAAGAGTAAAGTTTGCCATAAGGCGAACGACGATAGGGCCAATTGTTATAGACGCACCCCGATTGATAAATTTTGATCTCCTTCTATGCTTTCGCTTACATCGGCGATATTTTCATTTAAACGTCAGGGACGAAAGAAAAATTTTTATTTTCACCAATCAAATGCTTTGAATTAATAAATATTTTGTGTGAATATGAAGCCAGAGAGAATTTTGTAAATTCTGATAACAATTTTGTAAAAATTTGATTATATTTATTTTAGTAATTCTCAAATGGTTGCACACTGTTCGAACATGACGATTGAAGGTCCACCGATTAGTTGGCATTATCACCAATCAAATGTAGGCATATAGACTGGCTTAGCTCAAAATAAATAACATTTTTCACAAAGAATGTTTCTTAAAAGATTTTATTTTTGAATCATAATGAAGAGAGGACTAAGAGTCAGCATAGCCGCATTTTTCAAAATCATTTAAAGCCCAAAATGTTATGAAAAATGCTTTGGCTTTTGTAATCGTAATACTCGTACATACCTGTAATTTAATTTAATTTACATTCTAAATTTCTTAACTAATTTCAAAACATAACGTATATCTTGTTGCAGGTAAATTTTCTTACATCAAACCAGACAACAATTTTTCAAGCTGTATTAACATCTATGAATGGATGCATTAAATAAAACGCTACAGGCGGCAAAAGCGAGCGCATAAAAACAATAAAAAAATAAAAAGATTATAATGGATGCACCTAGTGAGGGGGTGACAGTACCAACATCGAACATTGTTACTACGTCAATACAAGAATCAACAAATAATTTCAATGTTAATCAGAGCAATAACAATGCACACTTACATGCAAATGCACACAGCGGCAATAATGGTTTAACGAATAAGACAGCAGGCAACGTTATCAGCAGCAGCATCAATATAAATATCGGCAGTAGTAGTCACAGCAGTAGCAGCAGCAGTAGCAGCAGTACCAGTAGCAATAGTAGCGGTTATGGTAGCTCTACAACAACACCCACCAATAATTATGATTTACAACAAACAACACCAACAAGTACACCAGTGCCAACAACACCCGCACACAACGCTGATCACATCATTCCTGTAGCGACTGTGGCAGCCGTAACACCTTTCTATAATGAATCAATAACTGCACACAACTTTGAAACACATCATGTGCAACAGCAGCACCACCACCATCACTCACAGCAACAACAACAACAACAACAACAGCAGCAGCAACATCAAATGTTGCAAACCACTCATCCTCAATATCCACAGAATCACTTACAAACAAATTTACAGCAACAGCATCAGCATCATCAATATTTACCAAGACAACAATATTATTCTCCGTACGATTACCAGCAAACGACACCAGGGCGTAATTTATCTGAAAGTACTGCAACGCCGGCTGTTGCACCTTATAATATGATAGTTCCAGGACCATATGAAATATCCTCCTCTGTTGCTGCTGCATCCTGTGGTGCAGGTCAATATAAATCTTCAAGTACAACACCTGCCTCCAACTACGAACGCAGCCCTCTGCTTAAAACAAACACGGAACCGGCAATTTATAACCTACAGCAGCAACATCAGCAACACCAACGTGAGCAACAACAGTCGAAGGCAATAAGTCCACAAACACAACATTTTACAGGATTATTGTCTTCTTCCAAACAAAGATCATCATCATTAATCAACAGTTCTAACAACACTAACACCTCTAAACCTCAAGCGGCAGCAACACCCTTTTACGCAAATCCTACGCCATTTTATGACAATTTTAAACATAAAATGCCACTAGAATACCATGACACTTACAGTAGTAATTCCTCGCATAGTACAGCGGCCTCATATCATCAGCAACAAAAATTTTATGCGGCTGCAAAATCGCAACTTAAGGAAAAATCTTACGTATCTCCGCCTGCTTTAAGTAGCAAATCCATATATGCCAATACTGGCAACTTCTATCCTACCTCTGGCGGTGGTCTAAACTTATCATCTGCCCCATACGACAAGTATATGTATTCTCATACCTCAGCAGCAGGTTATTCCGCACAGGGACATTTGGGCAATGAAACTCCCCCAGAACTTAGTAATTATTGCAAGCCGGTTGTGGGAAATACTATGAACTCATCTTCCTCCTGGCCTTGGGGTATTGATTATACTTCAGGAAATAGTCGTTCTATACCACCGCCAGCCGGCCATATTCCAACTGCAACTGTGGCCCCCACACATGCCACTCATCTGACGCAAAATTCAGTTTTAGCACGCGACCCCTACTATATGGGTCATGATAAGTACGCTGTAAAATATGACAAGTACTCCCCCACATCATACCAACAGACGTATGCTAGTGCGTCGCCCACTAATAGACATTTATGGTCGAACACGCCTCATGCCTCCAATTTAACATCAATAAATGAGAGACATATTTTGGGAACCGGACCACCAGCGTTGCCATCTCACGGCTTGCATTCGAGCCCCTATTTCCCCAACAGTTCCCCAACAAGCTTAAATAGTCGTCAATCTTGTTGCTCTCAAACCTATCAAACTCAAAATTGCTACTATCCTGCCTCGCATACAGTACCGCCCCGCCTGCCACATAATCAAGCGCCGACAGTGGCACAACCCAGTGGCGGCTATTTCACAGCACAACAAACTCTAGGGTATTCTCCTCATTTAAATGCACTGACTGCTAACTGTAAATATAGTGGAGTTTTGACCGATTGCGGAAATGGAAATAAAATCAAAAACTCCAATGATCTCTATTTAAACACTCATCACTATGACAACAACCCAGCATCGCACAATTTCGGCTATGGAGCTGCATACAGCAGTCAACCATTATACAATACCAATGCTCATCAATCTGCGGCTCATGGACCACCTGCGTCTGCATCCCTACATGGAAATGATCCGCTAAGTGTGAACCCAACGCCTTACACAAATGATCTCAATTTAACGACAAGCAATTTCGATAACTATCACTCACATCTTGACACTCACCCGAATCAACACACATTCACCGGAATACATAACCCGCAGCCGCCACCGCCCACCTATGGAGTGACGATAGAAAAACGTGCCTTATTGGATTATCGCAAACCCATACAACCTCAACCCCCACCTACAATAGCGGAAGACTGCTACGCCAATAATACGCCAAGGGATCATTACAATCAGCAGGAGCTTTTGAATACACCAGAGACAACAACAACATTCGGCGAATATGAGGCGCATCCAACTAATGCCAACGCCTTGACAACAGAAGTTCTTGTCGATACGGATAGAGACAGGGATGAGAGTAACAAAAATTTGAGCTTGCGTGATTTTATAGCCAATTGGAACGACGATGAAGATGAATACCAAAATAACGAGGAAATGAACTTTGATCAAGAGACCGTAATCGATGAGGTCTTACAAACAGCACCTGGTGAGGAGGAAGCAGCAATAGCTCTAACTGCAGAAGAGGTGAAAATTACTAAACCCCCCTCACTCGATACCAAAGATGATGAAATCCTCAAGGAGTCCATTACGATACCTGAAGATCTAGCTGCATCACTGAATGACCCAGAAGCTAATCAATGTGTTAACTTGCCCGATATTGTAATAGATATTGAAAAATCTAATAACAATATTAACAATTCCATAACAACTCCCACAACCTCGCCAACTCCGCCACCACTGCACGATATCAATAATACCTCCTCCATAAATCTTACCAACTTCGATGTTGAAAAAGAATTAGATGAGTTGAACCTTAAGAAGCCAGGGCAACAAGAAGCAACAAAAGATTTAAATGATATTAAAGAAACCAAAAGCGTAAGCACGCCCCAACTGAGTCCGTGCAAAAATCTAACCACACAAATCAGCTTCGAAGACTTAAACTTAGAACCAACTAACAAAACCGTCCTTAATGCAATAACAACACGCCTTACAGCAGAAAATCACAGCACGGATTTAAGTGATCAATATTTTAAAGATATTGAAGGTTACGAGAGTAGCAGTAGCCATTATTCGAATGAATCGGCTTTCGAAAAAGAATACGAAACTTTCATCAACAAAATAACTAGCGAATCAGGTGCAGGCGTAACTGCGAATGATGACGCTGAAAGGGAAGAGGATTTCGAGAGGAATGTTCATGACTTTTCGAAATTTCACAAACGCAAACGTAAAATGAAAGAAGATGAACTCAAGTCCACCGAGCAGGGCATTCAAAACAACAAGAAGTTAAAAACCACCGAAGCAACAAATATTCACAACTCAAATTTTCCCCAGGTCTACACGAAAAAATCTAGAAATAAACTGCTTAAAGCGAAGCCACACAGTTTAAATAAACGTAAGCCAGTGTCGCCTTATTACAAAATCATACATGCCATACGGCGCTTTGGTGTAAATCGTGGAAAACGAGTGCGGGAATATAGGGCCGAGCTGATGGAAAAGCATTTGCCTCTAATAAAAAGACAATCCATTAAGAATTACACCCACAATACAAACGAAAGCTTATTCAATGCCAAGTCATTGAAAGCGCTATGTGTCATGGCAATTAATACGGAAGACTTTCGCCAGAGCCTAATGTCAACTCCCCTGTCGAGGGGACAAGATATATGCTTAGAGTCAGAAGAGAAACATATTTGCACAGATCCAACATGTGAAACTTGTGAAGTGATCAAAAGTTTAATGGAGGCCGAAAGCTTCGAAACCGCTCTAATGCAACAAGCAACTGAAAATAATGATGAAAACGCTTCTATTGTCTCTGCAATGTATTGTGCCGAAGGTGACAGCGGAATCATAACAATCTTAGAAGCCACACGAAATGTTGACAATGATATCAATTGCCGCAATGAAGAGCGGCCTTTAATGATCTCATCTGAAATTAAAGAAATTCAGAACTTTCCTTTATTTGATACCAAAGATCTAGAGAAATATTCAATGAATTCATCATCATTAGCCATCAAATTTGCTGCACATGAAAGTGTAGACGTGAAAAATTGGAGTGAGAGTTCCCAAGCATCGGATCTTGAATCGCAAGTAAAAGGTCACTTTGGAAGTTCCTTACGTCATGCTAACGCAGAATCATGTTGCGCAAAAGTTGAAAATCATCAGCTCAAATCACCGGATTTTGAACGATTTTCCAACATTTTGGAACAATCACCACCTGCGACTGATAAACTTTCAGCAGAAAAAACGGAAAATCATTCTGCACCAAACTCTTCAATTCGTTGTGAGAATTTGGACGTTCCTCAAAACAGTTCACCCGCTGACCAGAAATCAAGTTTGTCCGTTGACAAAAAATTTGAAGATTGTGGAAACGCGGAGAGCACAATATCAGAGTTAAATAGTGAAACGGTTTCGCTTAACAATGATAAGTGTTCGGCTACTAAACAAAATGAAGAAAGTGGAAGCGAAGCTTCTGATTCGAGTGAATCAGATACTGATAGTAGTTCTTCTGATACGGAAGATAAGTCCATTGCGGATAGTACAGATTCACACCGAAAATCTAGTAGCAACAGTGAAAGTAGTGATTCGGACTCAGATGAAGATTCGGATAGTGACAATGAAACAGTTGATTCGGATCGATCGCAACACTCGGAAATGATCAAATCACCCAGGGGAGAGAAAAGAGACTCTGATGCTTTTCATAAGAACGATAATAAAAGGCGAAAACCGAATCCAAGTCCAGAAAATAATGAACGAGAAGCAGAAAATTTTAATCAAACCGATATGATTTCTGATGATAGCGCTGGTATTGGTGCTAGTAAAGATGAAAATACTCCAAGCAGTCCTCAACGTATTGTGATACGTATAACAAAATCATTTAGTAAAAATGACGAAGGCTTAAGAGTAGAAAATGTTTTTGGGAAATCCTTAAAGACACAATCTGGTCTTGTCAATGAAACAGAGACTGAACCTCAAGATGATTTCAGCATGAAAGACGGATCACATATGATTTCAAATACTTTAAAACTGCATTTAAGGCAAGATGATTGTGATCTACAAGTTGATAGCAAAGTGCAGGATGATGATAATGCAGAGAAGAAATCTATAATTGTAACAGCTCCTTTGAAATTAGTTCTTAGGCGAAGACAGGATTTCTCAAAAGAACAAGTTGGCAAAAAATCTGTTGAATTAGAAACTGAAGTTGAAAATAGTTTGGAAAGTGAACCTGAGGATGAAAGATTTTTGCAGAAAAAATCCTATGCCAATGAAGCAACTGTGAATTTGGATCGAAAGCAGGATGGGCAGTCCATGGAAGAGAAATCTTTTAGCCTCGAGAGAGAATGGAAAGGTATGGAAAAAACTGATCTTGACGAAATTTTTGAAAGTAAATCGAAAGATGAAAGCATTTCCAAAATAAGTGAAAAAACCTTAAATATGGAGACCAAAACTGATGATTTTAGTGAAAATAATTCTTTTAAGCCTAAAAGAAATGATGAAATTCCGATGGAAATAACAACGCCTCTGGAATTTTGTGCAGGAAATAAAGATCAAACCATTAAAAAATTTGTACAGCCAAAAGAAAAATATGATGAAATGCTTGAAATAGATTTAAAGTCAAGCACAAATGAAGAGATAATTTTTAGTGATGAGGTGTCTGAAAAAACTTTGGAATCATCAGCAGTAATTTCGTCAAGTTTGAAGTCAAGCTCAAATACAAAAGATTACGCTATAGAAGAATCTTTAGCGTCACGTAATGAACAAGATTTAGAAGACATAGACTCCGAAAATAAAGCGGAAATGAATTCGTTATCTGCTAAATTAAGTCCAAGTCCAAAAACAATTAAAGAAGATGAAGCTTTTAAAAAATCTATAAAATTACCTAAAAATAAAGAAATTGAATTAGAAGGAAATGATGATACAGTTGAAAAAATTTTTACATCTTTAAGACTTAAAACGATACAACAAACTGTCCAAGAGAATAATACCGAAAATGCATATAAAAATAAGATCGAAAGTAAAATTCGCTTTGATGATGTTGAAGATAATTTGGAGACCAAATTTTCGAAAGATCCAATCGATGAACATGGTTCCAAGACTAGCACAGACTTATCATGTGAATTAGAAAACAATGCAGAAGGTATAACAACAAAATATGGTTGCCCAACTCCAGAATTAAGTCCAAAGGATAATCACCAGAATAAAGATACAACTGATTGTGATGGCTTGCGGGAGCTGGAAGAGATTGAATCTGATTCAATTTCATCTTATGGATTGAATCAAATTGATAGCGAGATTGAAAAAGAAACTTTTTTTAAAGAATCTTCTTTAGAAGGTGTGGAAGTTTATAATCTCACCGATTGTGATTCCGGAGAAGAATCAGATAGTGCAATACGTTTCAAATATGATGTCGAAGAAATTAGAATGTCAGATTCCGAAAGTAGTTGTGGTTCAGAATATGCGAGTGATGAGAACGATGAAGTATTGGAAGCAATTGAAGAGTTGAACAATTCAATGCCCATAGTTGTGATATCTGATGACGAATCAATTAATACCTGCGACTCTAATAAGGAATTAATAACAAGAATTGAAAGTTTTAGCGAAACCTCAAAGGACTCATTTCAACAGATTCAAAGTTTTTCAGAAAAGTTTCAAAATGGGAAGCATTTGAAATTTATAAACAACGACTCGGACAATTCAAATAATCCATTAACAATAACTAAAGAACAAGTTAATGAAGTAAAAATTACAGAGGAAGCCAAAGATGAGAAAGATTTAGTTGTTAGACAACATTCGGGGCAAATTATCTCAGAACATATTAATTCCGCAGGTGATTCTGATGAGGAAACCGTTGGGCGAAAAACGAAAGGACGCAAAAACTCAGTAGAAGTATTTAATGAGGACAACGATGAACACTTTTCCGAAAGCGAATCAAGTAACAGTAACATTGTCTCAGAATACGCTGATGATGATAGTGATGAGGCATCTGGTGATGGAATGAGTGATCGCAAAACTCATGAGGAAAAGGAACAAGAGCTCTTATTATCGCGTCATTTTAATTATGATTATGAAAAAAGTGAAGATGATGAGTACTTAGAAAATTCTATAGTGCATAAACACACTACAGAATCACATTCACCAAAGAAAAACCAAAGTATTCTGGACCCATACATTGAGCGGGCTGGATCAGAAATATATTTAAATATGGAAACTGATTCTCCGAAAAAATCAGAAATAGTAATAACTCAAGTCGTAGATATAATTCAAGAAAATATTGACCAAAACGAGATTTCAATAGTTGGTCTTATTTCACCACAGGAAGAAGTAAATTGTACACCATCATTAGAAGACAAGAAAGCAAAAATTGGGACAGAAGTTGCAAATACTTCAAATTATATGGAATCTGAATCCTCTGGCCTTATAAATACAAACTCAAAAATCGCGGATGAGAATAAAAATCTTGATCAAAATATAGGAAATGATATCGTTCTAGATAATACCTGTAAGACAATGTCTGAATTTAAAGAAAATGTATCCAAAGACACCATTGAGTCCAACAAAAATAATGAAATAATTGCAGAATTACAGATTGACATTTCGACAGAAGCTGCGTGCAAATCATGCAAATTCCAAAGTAAAGACTTGGCAGAATCCCAAAAATCCAGAGATACTAATGCCAATACGAATGTATTGGAAAAACCCGAAACTTACAAAAATTGCATTCATCATGTAACAATGGAAAATCCGAAAAGACCCTCAAAATCTGATAAAATCATACCACAAGTTGATATTGAAGCAGAGTCTATCTCTAATAAAGAAGATCCAAGTTTGCTAGAATATACAACTTCAAACACCAAGGAAACAGTTGATGGCATTCAGACTGAAGAAAGAGAGGAAATCAATTTGATCGATGCAGAGGGAAGATATGAGCCTGCAGAAGTGTTAAAAGCTGCATTTAGTACAATTCCATGCAATTCAAAAAACCAACCTCTTCACAGTTTTGCAACTGGAGAATGTGAAGCTATTTCTGAATTCGAAAATAAAAATATAGAAATTTCCGATGATGCCAAAAATATTGAAGAGCCAATTGTTAAACAATTTATTGAAACTATAGAAAACTCATCGCAAATATTTTTTGAAACCTTAAAAACATCTACTGATATCAACGATGAACCTCAAAAGAATAACAGCGAGTTCGATCAAATGCTCCGCGAAACAAAATCTGTAGCAGAAACTAAAAGGTTAGATCATGCGGAGAAAGTGTGTAACAATAATTTTTTCCAAGAACTGTCTAATGAAAATGAAAATTCTATCGAGAATCAAGCAAAAGAATCTAAAGACACACAAATAGACAAATCTAGATGTAGTACACCTACAGATGGCGCTAGCGAAACTTCAGAAAATATTGAAATTCCGATCAGGAATCGAGCAAAACAATCAGAAATCACACAAATAGCAAAATCTATATGTAGTGGTCATACAGATGACGCTATTAAAGCTTCAGAAATTATTTCCAAAGGTGCAGCAGAAACATCAGAAACATCTGCGCCAACGATGTGCGAAAACCTAGACACTTTGAATAGTCAA
This sequence comes from Germaria angustata, assembly GCA_963681545.1. NCBI lineage: Eukaryota > Metazoa > Arthropoda > Insecta > Diptera > Tachinidae > Germaria > Germaria angustata. Next base: position 18,484,149 of record OY812999.1, on the reverse strand, counting down.
AAAATAGAAAATTCAGATATTATATCTAGTCAAGAGATCGTCATTGATGAACATGAATTCAAAGAATCTGTGTTTAAGCCGATATCTGATGATGTCAGAGAATCCGGAAGACACGATTTGATGAAAAGTTTCTCTGACATTGGAGCCATAACTGAAAAGTTGAAAGCGACAATAGAATCCAAGGTGGAAGATTCAGAAGAAAAATCAAGATCAACTGAAGAATTTAAATTAACCGCCAACGAAGAGAAAACCTCCGACAATATTATGGAGACGGGGAAACTTATGCAAAAGGATTGTATAAATGTGGGTGATAAAGACGACAAGGATTCAATATCAATAGGAACTCTAATAGTATCCAATCAAATTGAATCGCCTGCCAAGTCTCCAGAGGCACTGCTTGAAAAACAAACCAAAGATAGGGAACAATCTGGGCCTGAAGTGCCAAATCTATGCAGATCCGAAAGCTTGAATAGCTCAAAAGCACCCGAAGCAGGTAAAGAGGATTCTGTCTTAGATAAGGAAACTCTTTCACAAACTGAAGAAGCAAAAATATTAGACAACATTCCAATAACTGAAAGTAAAGAAGAAACTATAATAGAAAACGCCAATCAAACTCTATTTATAAATAATATTTTGGATTCTGCTAAGCCTCCAGAAGATAATAAATTTAGAAACGAACATCAAACAGAACATTCCAATCTCAGCGAAAATGCTCTACCAAACGACTGCAGTACTTTAGATGATTTGTCCAGAGACTTTTTTGGTTTCAAAAATCAATCTAGTTTTGAAGATGAGTCGGAGGGCTTTCATGGTTTCGAAGATTTGGAAGAAGTCGTAAGAATTCGCCAAGAAATTGAAAGTCTAAATGATGATTCCACCGCTAATGATGGTTTTGTAAGTAATCGAACACTAAATAGAGAAGCGCATAAATCCTCAATAGGTTCAGTGGCCGACAGCACGTCTTCGGAAATAAATGAAATGGAGGCTATAGAAAAAGAACTTTCTCAACATCAACCCGAAATGCAAGCGGAAGATGAGGATAAAGAGACTGAAAAGGATGTTCAAATCAACATTATTGAAATTGCCTCATCAAATGATATTGAGCACATCAAGCAAATGTTGGAGAGTGACGAAGAACAGCAAACCGATGGTGAGCATCATGCTGCAAAGCTGGCACATATACGTAAGAATAAATCTGTAGAAAGTAGTAATGATATTTCAAATGATATTTTAAGTCCTGTAAATTCTATAATACCAAAGTTAAGTGACCTTTGTAGGGCTGCCTTAAATAGTTCCTTGAATTCTAATAGTAGTAGAGCACAACAACAGACCGCAGCATCGGCCACAAATTTAGTGGATCATGAATTAAGCGTAGAAGACGCTTTGGCCGAAATGTACCGCCAGGCGGGTGTACTATTATCCGATCCAGAGGATTGTGATATAGATATGCCTTCCCCCGGACAAAGTGAAGCTCACGATGTTGTTTTGATTAATTTACAAGAAATTTTAAATAGTGATAATAATGATGTTTATGTCTTACAATGTGATATGAACGAAAATGTCCTGAACGTAGTGCAATCAACAGACGGCGATCATGAGGAACAGCGCCAAGACAATGACGTTGCACATACGGAAAGAGTAAATACAGTCCAAATTATCTTAGATACACAAAACTCTGAGTCACAAATACACATCATAAGCTCCGATTCCGAAAGTGAAGTTATCCTACTAAGCGATGACGAATGCGAATTACATTACGAGCCGCTTTCAGGACGCCAAGAGCGCGTTACTATACCATTTATCAATGATGACGATATCAGAGAGAGCGATAGTTTATTCGATATACCAACTATACATCATGAGGAAATAGTACCTGATAATTTACATAAATTCTTACAGGAAGAGTTTTATAAATATTTACACGAGAAATATGTACAAAGAAATATATCAAATTACTATCATGCCAATAGGGTTTTAAAAAAGTATAGGAAGAGATTCATTAGGACAAATAGGCGGTAAGAATAATGAAGTTAAGATCATTAGGCCTCTTTACGAAAAGTTTATTTTTAATAAAAAGTCCTTTTCTAAATATGTATGCATTATAAAACATACTTTTCAATATGTAAAATCCATATTTGAAAGAAATATTTTCAAGAAGTATCTAAAGGAGCTTTCTAAACTCATAAAAAAACATATTCGAAAAAAGGCTAAACTAAAGGTGAATTCACCGGTTCGTTCTGCAGGAAATTTTCGTTGAGAGACAATTTTAGTTTACTGAGAGTTTGCTCAAAGAAGATTCACCGGAGTCGAACAAATATTCTGTAGAAACAAAGCTACCATATGCAACAACTCTGTAAATGTTGTGTGTCACTTTTACAAGCCGGCAGCACAGTGGCAGTTGATTGCAATTTGCTTTGTTTTAAATTTAACAAACTTTTATAAAACTAAAATATAGAAATGAATGAAAGTCGAGTGCTTGTTCTAATAGCTATTTCGTTAAATAAATATAAAAAATTTACAAATATACTCTGTATATTATTATACATACATATGTACATATAATATGATGTGGCAGCTCAGTTCAATTTTGCATAAAAAATGTATATATCTGGCAGCACAGTTCAATTCGTTCGGGACGATAATTAAAATTAAACCAATTCAAGCAAAAATTGTTCCGCATTAAATTTACTCTCTTTCTCTCACTCTCTCAAAAATAGAGACGTCAAACTACATATAAAAAAAATCGTTCGGAACGTTCAGAACGAACCGGTGAATTCACCTTAAAGCACCCACAGGAATCTAAATGTAGAAATATTTTTATTTCAAATATATTGCTTCTGAACTGCTTTAAGATTATTTAAAGAAAATCTTGTTGAAAAAATTTTTCTTTTTAAGTATTTTTTCACAATAAAAGTTTAACAAAACCTTCACTGTTTAAGAAAAGTTGTTAAACAAAATGGTATTGTCTTAAGATGGTTATTATAAATAAAATACAAATTAATAAGTGGTTTAAAAAATTTTTGTTTCAAAAAAGTACCTCTTGATAAAAGTACCTTTGAAAAATATAACTTTAAAAAATATGTTCGTTTTAGAAAAAGTACTCTTCGAAAAGGTGTCTTTTGAAAAAAAATCCCTTTTAAGAAAAAAAGTACGTTTAAAACAGTACCTTTCACAAAAAGTGCCTTTTTCAAAAAGTACCTATTCAAAACTTAACTCTAAAACAGGTTAATTTTGAAACAGTTCTTTCAAAAAACCACAGTACCTATTAAAAAGGCTCCTTTTGAAACAGTACAATTAAAAAATTTGTATTTAAAGAGGAACCTTTAAAGAATTTACATTCAGAAAAGTACCTATTTAAGAAAGTTTTTTTTAGCAAAACCTCTCTAAAGGGAGTTTCGCTAGGAATCTTCAATTTTATAAGAAATTCTATTTTAAATAATACTTTACTAAAGTGATTTTTATCTTCACAATGAAAGCTTAATAAAAATAATTTAAAAAACTTATTAAACAATATGGTATTTATCAGATGATCATACTTTTTATAAAGCTACCATATAAAGAAGTAACACTTAGAAAAGGACTATTTACAAAACATAGCTTTTAAAAAGTGCCTTTTCGAGAAAGTACTTTTAAAAAAGTACATTCAAAAAAAGTACCTTTCGAAAAATGTACCTTTTAAGTGAATACTTCAAAGAAAGTTACACTTTAAAGCAAATCTTGGAAAAAAATTATTTTGAAAGATATGACTTAAAGCGTTCCTTTTTAGAAAAAGTACATATTTGATAGAAATTCAATAAAAGGAAAGTACCTCTTATTATATAATTATTAAAAGTAATTTTAAAAAATGTACCATATAATTGTTTTTAATTTTAGGTATTACTTAATCCAATTCCCCTTTTTGCTAACACGAATTAATATAAAAATCTACATTTTTAAAAAAGTAGAAAGTATTTGTTTCGAAAAGTCCTTTTTAGGGATGTACCTTTTTCAATACTGATTTGTAAAAGTAAACTTTTATTCAATGCCATTCCATTTGACAGGTGTACTCGTGATTAAGCTCATTGAAGTGAAAACGAATCTCTTAAGACTCTTCAACGTTTAGGATTTCTTCACAAAGTAAATATTTAATAATTGTTTGAATCTCTCTTTTTTTCCCAAAAAATAACATTCCAGAAGATCAGTAAAGCGTTAAAAATTAAATAAAGCCAATTTTTCAATTGCGACATATTGTGCGAGTGAAAGAATGTATTTTAATAGTTTTGTTTTGTAGTTTATTTGCTTTGCATTTATTTCGAAATAAAATCGTTTGATAAATGCTTTTTGATAAACTTGAATTTACGGCTTTATTTACTCTTTCCGTATTGAGAAACCAATCAAAAATAAATTTGAATGCAGATGCTTTAAAACAAAAATATTTTTTCTATGAAAAAAAAAATTTACTCAAAATTAAGCAAAAATATATGAAAATAAATATTTATTAACAATAACATTGCATGTTTCGGTATATTTAACTTTTGTTATTGCTGCTGCTGTTGTCATTGTGCATTAATAATTAGTTGTAAAACATTCAATGTTTTTTATGTTATTTCATATAGATTATTTTTGAAAAAAGGTTTTACACGTTAATTATCCGTTTAGAATTAGTATTTAAATTGAATTAAGTTGATATTTTTAGTAAAATAATTTAAAAAGTGTCTAAGCATGTCTATTAAATTAATTTTTTTATATTATTATTTTTCACTTTTAGTTAAGTTTATTTATTGCAGATATTTTTCCTATATACTTATGTAATATGTTGAAATTTAATCATTTTATTAAAAATTCATACTGTGTAACAGGCAGATAAGATGAGGTGTTATTTTTGTTGTTAAATCGAAAATCCAAAAGTGCATTGAATTTGGCAATTGTTGAAATTTTAGAATGAACGAAATATAATTTTGCCTCACATTAAAAAAATCACGGTTCGAATAAAAAAGATCTGATCTTAAAAACTGTTGCAAACGTAATACATTTATTGCATGTGAAATGGTAGCAATTTACTTTGATTAGAAAAATGTGACAATTCTGAACTGAATACAATTGTACTAGCCCAAGGAAGGGATGTTTAGAATTTTTGACAAAAGTTTGTATAAAAATTTCTAACACAACTTTCAAATTAATGAAAATATGAACAAGAAACTTATATAGAATAAGCAAAATCCGAAAAGGTGACATCCCAAGCCCATTAAAAAGGTTTATGCCAGCACCCAGCTGATGGTGAAGCTAAATGTAAAACTCTATATATAAAACTTTCTGATGGCTTAATGGCTCGATTCTATGCTCTGTTGTAATCAATTTGTCATGCATAGACCTAATAAATGGTTCTTGGGTTACAACGTATTGTAACTTGAGAGTAAAATCTTTTTAATACAAATGGAACATAAAAGTCAATTAAACAAGTCATCATTGCTGCAGAAACATGAAAATTTTACCATTGTGATTTGCTACCGTTTTACACACGCCCTAAATGATATACATATATCAATTGTTTTGTTTAATACTGAATAAAATATTGTGCAATAAACCATCAAAGCTTTAGCTTAACTTGGTTATATAGTAGCAAAAGCTTGCTAGAAACGAGTACAAGAGAAATTACTTCAAAGGAAGGCCAAACGGCTAAAGAACAATATATTTTTTTAATTGTCAATACATTTTTACTTATTGTAGAATATTGTACACGCAATTATTTGAATATTCGCAAATTTTTTATTTACATGTAGTTTTTATGCGGGCTGACAGTCATATTATGATCTCTACAACAATATTTTGTTGTGGAAAATAAATTATTGTTCCCACCTACATATTTCAAATATTACTTTAATTGCGATGAACCAGTTATTATTTATATATGGTCATCAAACAATATTTCAATGTGGATGAACCATAAACACAGAGAGTTATTTTTGTATTGTACAAAAATAAATTTATCAATTTGTAATTCAGAAAACTCCTTTATCACAACTTGTGTTAAATAGTACATTAGATATTAGTTCAAAGCCATAATTCTCTTTGAAAAATATAAAAAGTCTCTACTAGTTCTCGGTTCTATAGACTTTTACAATAATTTTATATTTATTTTCAATTGGTTGCATCGTTAGACTCATTGCAATCTATTACTATGAAGTTGTGGGTACATTTGCCACCAAAGACTCTGATATGCTGCATTAGAAATTTATGAAGATTTCTATTGCTATTGAGCTGCAATATAAATATAATATTATAAAAATTATGTTACATACCGTGAATAAAATACGAACATCTTTTCACTTTAATTATTTGCCATGAAAATAAATGGTGAAAATATGAACAAAGTAGTACACAAACACAAGAACAAGAACAACACACGCTAAAATTGGAGATCGAAATTTTGTAAATAATACTATATAAAATGTAATTACTCTAATCAAAATAAATTAATAAAAAGTATGAATTTCTTTTCTCGATAAATTGCTTACACCCTTTTAATAGATCAATTGATATTCAGCCTAGATTTCTAATATCAAAAATTTTACACATTTAAATTTAAAAGAAAAACCTTGTAAAAATAAATTAATAATTGTTATAATATTTTTAAATATACTATTTATACATAAATTGTAAATATTTATATACAGCAATGTACGTTATGAAACCAAGGAAAAAATTGGAAAAAAATCATACAAATATTTTTAGCTCAATTTTATAAAAAAAATAAATAATATATTTTAAAAAATATATACATACACACATATATACGTATTTATATAAGTAACAAAGAACACTGCTTTTTCTTGTCTTTAATTACACACCTGTTCTTATTGTTGTTGTTTATTTTAGTTTTAACACATTCCAAAGTTAAAAGGACCAAGATTTAGTTAAATAAATTTAGAAAAAAGACAACAAAAAAAAAATACTATAGATGTAAAAATGCAAATATTTTAAAAAAATATTATATACATACATATTTATTACGCTTATTTTTTGTAGTACAAAAAAATAATAAAAAAAAATTCAACAAAAAACATATTGTTACTATTTCAAAGATTATAAAAAAATTAAACATATTTGGACGTGCCTTGAATTAGCCAACCGGAACGACATTTCCTCAATGCAAAGATCTTTTAGAGGTGTTAACTTCAAATGCAAAAGTATAAATACAACGTCGTGGATACGTTATTCATTCTTTTCATCCTGAATATTTCACAAATAAATCCTCTCTTAAATAGAATTTATTTTAATATCACTTTCTCTAAAGCTCTTTAATTTCATAATGCTATAGAGAGAAACATACGTTCATTACAGGTATTCACGATGAGTATTAACTCTGCAATTAAAGCGAATACTATGGTACATATAAAAATACGTTTTTTTTCATGCAAATAACAACAAAATTTCCATGGGTAATTTAATAGTTTTTTTTTCACATTCACAATCTATGCATAAAACTAATACGACAAATTAAATTTTCTGTCGTTTTATTCAATATAGGAATATTAATAATTTATCAAATTTATTATAATTAAAACTACAATAAAATAAACAAGGAAAGGCACTATCAACTATCGGCATGCAAACAATTAATTTAATTTATTAAATATATTTTTAAAAAATCCACTACCTCAGCTGGTTAAATTTATTTCTTCTTTTTTAGAAAAATAATTCTTTTCGTTAGCCATGAGTTTCTATATAAAAAAAAAATAAAAAAATGAAATTTATTATTTGGGATATTCTCTGCGACTAATGGTTTAAACGATTAGAGTTTAAAAAATTTTATTGTTTGACGATTATGGTTTAGCGACTTATAAAATGTCGGCATATGAACAGCTGAAACAGCTTGGGAACAATGAAATTATATTCATTCGAATATGTGGAATGTATTTCTGATGAACTTGAGATCAAATATCATTAGACTCCATTAGAGATTGAGGTTTATTAAAAAAAAAGATAGGAAAAGTGAGGAACATTTGAAAAATTCAATATCTCGAGCCAACAATAAATTTCAGAAGGCCTATTTATAAAGTTCTATGCATCTCTACAACAAAAATTATTTATTAGCTTGTCGAACTGTCAAGTTCTATACATGAACAAATTCGTTTATATTTTTTCATATGGCTAATAGTGCAAGTGTGATCACCATATTAATAGGCCTTCTACATTTCCGAATTTCATATGTATAAGAAGTTTTTTTTTCAATTTCTATTTAATTAAAATTGCCATTATACTCGTATGTGGTTTATTGTAATTTTAAAAGTTAATAGTTCGATGGAAGCCCTCGACTAGTTGGGAGAGATAATCTCAAGCTCAATACCTGCCAAGGAGGCTGGGTGTTTCTGCATTCGAAACAAAGTGGCTTCCCTGTTTGGGTTTGCTAAAAAACAAAAAAATTATGCATTTAATATGTGGTTTCATTTTAAAAGCAATGATTTTGATATATTTATTCTAGTTTTTTTTAACTTTTTCATTAAAATTAACTTTATTATGTAACCTTAAGGTCTTTCACATCTAATATTATTGATATTAATTTTTTTATTCACATATAAGTACATAATAATAAATAAAGTTTATAGACGTTTTCGTTTCTAAAAATAAGTGCAACATTTTGCATCGATTTCCATGATATAGGCATGAGTTTTTCATTTCAATACATAGAATTGTAAGAAAATTATATGAAAACATGATTAAAAAAGTTTTGCGAAGTAACAGGAATAAGTCGTATCACTAAATTTAGAGTAAAAAAAGTTGTGGAGATTAAAAAAAAATTTAAGGCCTTGATTTTACTCTAAAAGCATTTAAAAATTTTATATACATATACATACAAGGTCTGTTTACACAGGTATCGCAGCTCTACAACAAACACAATTTATTATATAAAAATAATTTATTATAAAAAATTTATCAATTAGCTTGTGTAGACAAATTTAGTCTAGTGTCAAAAGCAGCTGTGTTGGAAATAAAGAAAAACTTTTAAGAAAAAACACAATTTCGCTTAAAATTTTTAACAAATAGAAAAAAAAACAGGAATGGCGGCCAAAAATATAAACAGAAGAAGAAGGAAAAATTAAACACACTTTGACACATAAAAATTGTAAACAAAAACTGTCACCTGAGATCTTGCTATGACCTGTATAAATAGACCTTGTACATAAGTATGTATGTATGTATAAACACTTGTACTTACGAGTATGTGCTCAGAAGGTATGCCATTGATAATTAAAAGAGAAAATGGGTGAGAGATATTTTATTTTAGTTTGTGTGATTTATTAATGTCTTACAAAAATTTTATAAAATGATATTTTTCATGTTATTAGAGTGGCAGTTAGTGGTGCCGTTAAAATAGAAATTTAATTAATTATTAAATGGATGTTGAAAAGCATTTATTTTAAATTCTTGTAAATATTTTGAATGTAAACGTTTATTATTTTCCTTATAATGTTGCTTCTCTTCAGAGGTGGATTATTTTTGGAATCGCTCTCGTATTGAACAAAAGAAAAATACTAATAAATAAATAAATAAAATAATGGTTGTTTATTTATTTAAATCAATTGACTGATAATAGGAAGGAAAAGTTTGTTTTTTATGCATATATTTTGTAAAAACAAGGCTTTATCACATAAAAAACTTTTGTAAAAAAAAACAAACTACAGCAAATAGTCGTTAATATATTTTATTAATAGCAACAAAAATAATAATAAGAAATTAATATATTTATACAAACATAAAAAGGTCATAATATATTGCAAATATTTTATATTTAGAAATATTTAATATACAAAATGGAAAGTAACATAAAATACAAAAAGTGTATCTGTTTTTATCATATTGCCTTTAACAGAAAAAAGAAAAAAAAAATTAAAGAAATTTTGTATTTATTGTATTAAAAAGTAGTTTTAATATCTTGAATATTTTATTACACCACTATTAAATAATAGATCATTATTATTATTATTAATAAGATAAAGACAAGGAATATTAATAATTTGAATGTATGTGTAACACTTAAAATTTAAAATAGGAAACTAATAGCAAAATGTTATAGAAAATTAAACAAACCATTTGTTGTTAATGTGAATGTTTGAAAATGCATTTGTGTAACAGTTTTTTCAATGTTGCATATTAAGATTTATTATTATGATAATTATAATTTTCTCATCTTATTTCGAAAATAAATGTGTTAAATGTATCAATGGTTCAAATTGACACGTGTTGTAAAGTCTTTTGTTGCAATTCATTTGATGTAGTTTCAAAGGTAAGTGTTAAGAAAAAAATTTAATATTCTAGTTATGGGGAATATACATACTTACATATGTATGTATCTTCTTATAATCCTCCAACTTTTCTTTTCTTTGTGTAACCTTCATAAAAGTGATAGATTTTTTAGTGTCTGATATTATTACTTAAAATAACAATAAATAATTAAAATTTTGTTTTGAATATTTTTTAATGTTCGAACGAAAATGTCCTTTTACTTTATAGAAACAGGCAGTTAATTTCCAAAATATTCTGTTAAACATATGCACACCAAATTCTGTTTTAACACGGAGTTTTTTGCACGATTTTGAAATAACAGGATTGATGCAAATAAACTTGCCCTGTCATGTTTTTTTTTTTTTTGCACGGATCAAATTATATTTATATTAGAGTACCTACAGCACCTTTATTATAGTATATAATTGTATAAAGGCGTAAAATGAAAAAACAAAAAGACGCAAGTCAATTATAATTGTTTGTTGTGTTGTGTCTGTACAAAAGCTTTCTAAAGCTATTATACTTTTGTCTTTTTTTGTTGATTACAAATATAAAAATATGATTGAGTTCTGTTTGAATTCTCATATATGTAGTATTTGTAGTCTGTGGCATAAGTATACGAGGTTGAATGCTTTTCAATCATGATTTGGCTAAAAGGGTACTGATGATTAGGTTAGCGCCAAAGAAATGCAGGCATATACCTAGCTAAGCCAACAACAAACAATAAAATATTAAAATAGTTATTTTGGAAAATATCTCGAAAAACAAATTTGTGAAATATTCTTATTTATTATTATTTTATTTATTTACTAGCGGACCAGGCGAACTTCGCCTCGCCCCACTTTTAAACCTTCAGACAAAGCCATTAAGGAATAATTTCAAACAAAATTTCATACAAAAACTCGATTTTCGACTTTTCCAATTTTCCGACTTTTCCGGAGGGATTTTCCAAAATTTTCTTCCAAAACCTTCCCCTCGAAAATACAAAACTGACAAAAAGTTTTACAGAAATCGGCCAAGCCGTTCTCATTTTATGAATTATTGGATTTTGCCACGCCCCTCCGCCCACAGACCGAAAATAAAAAATCAGACTTCACAGTGTCACCCGACGGAGTATTCTGAAGGTTCCCTGGGGGGTTACTCTCTATTGCGATACGTATGCGATGCGTAAGAAAAATGGTACATAATCGCATAATTGGTACCCTTTATTGAGTTTACGCGCATCTGATATTTTCACTTTCGCAAATCTGGCATCAATGCACTCTGTAATTGTCAAAATCGTTCGTTAAAACCAAATATCTAGCGCTAACAAAACATCAAACGCATCGAACTAGCTTACGCATCGCAATAGAGAGTAACCCCCCTGAAAATTTCGTCGAAATCGGCCCAGCCGTTTTGGAGCCATTACGTTGCATACATACATACACACATCCTATTTTATATATATGTATAAGAATAAGAATTTATTCATTTATATCAAAATCGTACATTTCATAAAAAGTTTTTTTCATGAATTATTTTTCATGATTTGTGCTTATTTCTTAAAAAATCATAAAATTAAATAGAGGCAGCCACGGCTTGAAGAAAAACGAAATTTTTCTGGTAATTATTTTTCCCATAATTATTGATTTTTTAGTTCTTTAAAGGTTATTGAATCGTCCTGTAAATATACACAAAACGATAGATGCGCTCTTCTGGGACGTATTATCGTATTAAAAAAAGGATTAAATGTACTTTATAGGGAAAATAAAAAATGTTAGATTGAAAATCGAAATCGGCTTATAATAAAGGTAAGAAGGAGGAAAATTATCTTTTAGGGAGCATGTCGTCCAATTCGACTAAAGTGTACTGATAATTTCGACAGTGCAAATAAAATACAGGCATAGTTCAAATAATAAGTATTTTAAATAAATTAATTGGGACAATATCCTGAATAATTTTTAATAAATAAATGAAATTTCAAAATATAAACTATAAATGGATGATATCGGATTTCGAACTCACCTTTAACTTCAATCGTTTTGTAATCTGTTCGATTGTATTGAATTTTTGTATTGAAATCGGTTTTATTTGCTAGAAATATATTTCTTGGTATGCAGAGCTTAGAAGACGCATTAGTTTGTGTTTGTTTTAAACAAAACAAGTCTTTCGAATTTATTTTAATTGCAATTTTTTGTATTAAAAAATGTTTATTATGTTAAACAATAATTCGTTTCTTTTATGCCTGTTCAATGTTTATTGCAATAAGCTGAAATAAATTGAAATTTTTATTCATATTTATTATAAATAAAATATATGTATGTATAAAACACATTTATGCATCAATATATTTTTATTTGTAAAAAAGAATTGACAAAATAATTTAATTATGAGTGTAGATAAAACCTTATTTATTTAATAAAAGTTTTTTATTCAAATTATATTATTTTTGTGAATAAGGTTTTAACGATAGATAATCTTTGGTATTTGGTAAAATTATGCGAGTGCTTTTACAACATAAACATGTTTCAAATTACAGCAAACAAAATATGATTAAAAATTTAATTAAACATAAGTCCAACCTCTAAAATGCGAGTACTCGTATTTCATTCTTTATTTATGAGTCAATAGGTCTGTTTGTTTACTTTTCCAGCAATATTTATCCAGCAGCTTCGTGATAGAGAAAATTACCAAATATACTCTCAATTGCTCTCAATTATAAAAGTTTGCAAAAAAGTTCGCGAACAGCATTTTGCAGGATTTTGTCAGTTATTTTGCTGAACAGCCGATGAAAAAGAATGTTCATGTGTACTTATGTTCATATGTGTTAAAAATGAAGTTTTCAATAAATAAATAAATATTTATAGCTTCAATTCAAGTTTTTGTGGTTTCTAGTGTGAATACATAAATACATACATACATATTTTGTCCAAAAACCCAATTTAAAGTTGGTTTCTTATTACTTTGAAAACTTTCAGCAAAATATTTCACAATTAAAACTTTTTTGTTTACTTTTTAATTGGTAAGAAGAAGCAGTCAAAACATCTGTTCTATCTTGCAAAATTTTACTGAACAAAATTTCTTCAGCAAGATTTTGCAAGTTGTCAGTTATTCAAATGTCAATTTTCTGACTCTCCTTCTCTCAATTTAAATAAATTTTCCTGCTGGAGAAAGTAAACGAACAACATCCAGCAAAATTTTGCATAATTTGTTACAAAATATCACGTAAACAAACAGACCTAATATAAATTTGAATAATAAAAAAGAATCTTATAAGTTTTTAAACTAATTTCAAGCCGTCTTTTGTGACTTATTTTCTTTTTCGTTTTTTAAATTTGTTGTGTTGACAAATACAGGCGAAGCGTCTTCCATTTGAATTTCTAATTCGGTGTTTATTCATATTTTTCAAAAAAGCGTTTCTTTAAATCAGGCGGATAAGTTACATAAATATAATGCTCATTGTGTCCAACTTCGTTTTGTATGATTTCATGGGATGAGGAGGAAGTGCGCAACGACTGCTGGGAACCACTAACGTATCGTTGGCGGGGCTCAAGTGGTCGCGGTATGGTGTTATAATGTTTCACACCCCCCACACCGGCCATTGATGAGCCGCCCAAGTGAGTGGCCGGCAGAGTGTTATCACAATCCATTTGTGCTGAATGATGACTGAGGGCTCCTGTCGAGCCGGAGTTTGGTCCGTACTTATTAATGCCACCTGCAACCATAGATGTTGCAATGGGTCTATTTATATAGTCGCGTCGGTCTAAAATGTCCTGTTGGTATGCCAGATTCGTCTGCTGATGACGCAGTGGAGTCTGCCCGCCACCGCTGTGGCCGCCACCGGTCATCGTAATCGTTGGTGTACCCGGCAGACGCTGATCGCCTATGTAGCGTCTTGGACTGTGGCGATAATCGTATTGAACTGGTTCTGGGTATATATCGTGTTGCATTCCTTGCTGGTGATGATGCAGATCGGCCTGTTGTTGATACTGGTGCTGTTGTTGTTTGTAATAATAAGAGGTGTTGGTCTGAGGCTCTACGTTGATCATACCATGATGTATGCCGGTGGTAGGGTAATCTTGAAAAAGATAATGATCTGGGTGTATAGTTTGATGCTGCTGCTGTTGCAAATGTTGTGGATGATAGTGCTGGTGGGCGGGTATATACAGATGATGATGATTTGTTGTGGCATTGATTGTCGTCTCCTCGGAGCTGTGACAAATAACTTGGGTTTAATCAACATTTTCTAGCGTTTGTGTTTAGAAAAAGTTGCGCTTGATGTCTACGAGGAAAGATGGATGAGTTTAACTTCATGCTTCGAAATAAGTATAATTATAAGATTTCTGTGTAATTTCGCCTTATCTGAATGCATGACGTATAGTTTTCAATAAATAAGAATATTTGACAAACAAAAATTTTTAAACGAAAATATAAACGAGAATTTTTAAAATGAAAAAACAATGCTTTGTAATTGTATTTTATTATTCCATGACATAAAATAAAGTAAAATTAAATTAAATATAATATTAAGTATTTTATATAAAATAAACTAAATAAAAGAAAATTAAAAAGAAAAGCTCTAATTGTTTTAAGGATTAGTTGGGGGAGAATATCCCGAATAATAAATTTCAATATTAAGTAAAAGAAAAAAATTGAATAAAACAATAAAAAATATTTAAATAAATCTTGTTTGAGAAATTAAGTAAAATAAAATAAATTATAATAAAATAAGAAAAGAAGAGAAAAGAGAAGAAAAGAAAATAATAAAGTCAAAATAAAACGTTAAGATAAAAATAAAAAAAAGAAACTAAAATAAAAACAACAAAATTACATAATATAATAAAACAACATTTTATTTCAGATAAAATAAATACACAAAATTAGAAGAAAAAAGAAGAAAATATAATAATGGCAAATAAAAAAAAACACAGATAATAAAAATAAAATTAAATAAATATATATAAAATGAAACAATGCAATATTTTATCTCAAAAAAATTAACTAAATGAAATAAAGTATAATATAATGAAATAAAATAAAACAAATAAAATCAAAAAAGAAAGGAAAATAATGTTGAATAAAAAAACAAACTGAAATAAACATTGACTGAATTAAATTGAATAATAATAAAAAGCAAAATAATATTTTATCTTAAACAAAATTAAATTAATTAATACTACTTCTTCGTTTATGTTTTAATACGTACATATGTTATTTAAATTTATTATATAATAAATTTGATTTGTTTCTACAAAAAGAGGCCTAAAGCTTGATTATAGAATAACATATACTCCTATATCAAAACTAATTAAATTAATTAAAAAAGAAATAGATATGGATAAAGTATTTATGTAATCTTACCTCATTGTTGAGATTAATGATTTTGCCTGCTCAATTTATAAAAAAAAATAAGAAATATATCGCTCTAATTAATAAAGTTGAATTCTCTTACTGGATTTCGCCTTCTTTCCTAATAATTTTTCTCTTTAAAGAACACGAAATTCCCTATTTTCTCTTTAAAAGGCGTAAAATTTCACATTAGTTTTCATAACTCTTCAATCTATCCTCGTAGAAATATCGGAGGGCTTTAAATTACTTACTCAAAAAGTATCCAAATTATATAATAACAAAAACAAACGCCGGTAGACAAAACAACAACTAAAATTATTACTAAACCCCAAGGAAAGGCACGTAGTTCTAAAGGACCATCTTCCCAATAACGTTCGCAAGTTAAATACCAACACACAGCTTTGTTCATTTCCTCTGCAAAGTAAAAAATTAAAGCTTTATTATAATTCTCGAACATTAAAATTAAGTTCCTCATTCAATACCTTCCATATCCTTGAACTGCTGATCGGTCAATGACAGTATAAGGCCTCCAATACAACTTCTGACCAAATACTCGCATTTGGCCTTAAGTTTACCCAATTCTTCGGTCTTGCAATTGGCTTTTATCTTCTGCATATTCGTTAGATGGACACTCGCAGTCTTATTGCTGTTATCTGCAGATGTGTTGGCACTATTTTTTGTTCTATCTCTATTGCCATCATCATCATCGTCATCGGGCGTTTGGTCGTAGTGAGATGGATTGGCATCTTCGCCGGATAATGTTTGATCATTTGGAGCATTTGCATGTTTCGTTGTTGTTTTTGTTGCCGGTGCTGAGGTATGCTTGTGTGCGTAAGATTTTGACAAATGCGACGACGAGGATGAACTGCTGTGATAAATGTTTGCTGCTGCCGAGGATGTTAAACTTTCAGCTGAAGCCTGTGCATGGGAAAATGATGAGCGCGAAGCACCATTATATTTGTACAAATTTTCATTAGAATTTTGATGTGAATCTGCAGAGGAGCAAATGAATACATATATTTTGCTATAGCAGAGCGAAATATTCGACTTACCAGTCTGTGGACATTTATTTTGGCCAATTTTATCCTGACACAATTGACGATTTTGTACTTTGGCTGCACGGGATGATGCACCAGTTGAGGAAGTTCTATCAAGTTAAATAACATTGTATGACCATTAAACAAATTATTATTAAGAGTTGTGCAACTACCTGATGGGTAATAAACTTAAATAAGCTACATTTGCTTTAGCCAGTGCTGAGTTTTGACCTAATGAATCGCCCCATACCTCAATGTCCGTAACAACACTTTGATCGCCCAGCTTTAAAGACGATGACTCTTCCGATTGGAATACCTCACAGCGCATTATATCGCAGTAATCTTCCAAGCAAACAGCATCTTCGGCCTAAATAGAAAATATTGTTAACGGGAACTGGTATTTTGATACTCGTATGTTCCGAAGGGTTTACCTCATTTATAACAGTTTTATGTCTAGTTTCGAAATGTAAATCCAAAAATTTCTCCTGATAGAAACTCTTACCACACAAGCGACATGTCCATTGTGTGGGCCTATCGCGTTTTTTGGCATCTTGTCGGGGTGCAAAAATTTCTCGAAATGGATGTAAAGGGCATTCGAGAGGAAGTTTGACCTGAATAATTTGTTATTGTTTGTGATACAATTGTAAAATGTTTGCCAGTTTAGCTTCTCACCTGATATTTATCTAATATCGGTGTCCATTTGGATCGTACGATCTTACGTACTAAACGACTGTTATCTTTGGAGCATAAACGTTTGATAACATGTGTATGAGGCCATGGTATTAGTAGAAAAAAGTAAATTAGGAAAATCTACAACAAAAATCATTTTTAAGAAAAGTTATTCTTCATAGAAATATTAAGCGGTTTTAATTTAAAAACTTTCAAATAATAATTTATGTATAATTCACCAAGATCTTTCAAAACAGTGCCAAGAATCATGTTAAGAGCATGATTTTGTTCAGAGAATTCAGACATCTTGGAAGGTAACGCATATATTAATATATTTCTCAAGCTTTTAAGAACCTATTTTTGAAGCCGGCTAAATTTTTTTAAAACGTTATTATGAACTTTTTAGAAACAATTTTTTAAATTGGTGTGAGAGGTACCCTCCCCTCCACACCTCGCACATATTGTTCTAAGCGCTGCCTCCTCTGCAGCATATCGATTTTGAGGACTCTCACTTTTTTAGCCAGCCAGACAAAAGAAATCTAAGTAAAACTTTTACGGGTTGTGCAATTTTGAACCCTCTGACTATTACTGTCGGCCTCATATACGATAATTCGGCATTACTTTGTATGAGAGTTAAAAATTTAATCTAAATTTGGCCAATGGTCAAAATTGTAATTATGTGTTTTGCTTAGAAACTATAGCAACAAACCGAGAAAACTGTGTATGAAACTGTTTAAGGCGAAAAATAAATGTTGAACAAGATTTTAATCCAAATTGTTGCTGAGCTCACCTCCATTGGTTGTACGAGTAGAGTAATCCATGCCCATTATGAGCACTCTCATTGTAAGTTAGGTACTAATTTGTATGGGAGGTACCTTTCTATTCTGCTATTATATGTTTTCTAAAAATTAGGACCACCTCTGGACCATATCGTTTTATATAAAAACGATTTATTCAAAATCGGTCCACAAATGACGATTATTTTCATTGGACCATTTCACGAGAAGGCAGTAAAAACTTGTAGGAGCACAAAGATTATAAATAACAAGAAAACACTAAAATTTATTGCAAGAACTGTTGTCAGTTATTAAAATTTTACTGCCAGGTTGACTTGAAAGGTCCGAATGCTATTCTAAAATTTAGCTTAGCGTTTGTCATGGATTACAAATCCTGTTGAAATTATTCTTAATAATTTTTCAATATCTTATAAAGTCAAAAAGTTCTTTAAAGTAAATTGTCAAACTAAGCTATCGACTGTCGTAGGATCCTTAAAAGACAGGCTATTTAATATGATATCTCCAGATTAGTTTTCTTTTCAAAAACTGAGCCTCTAACACGAAATTTCTCTTTAATTTCTCTCTTGAGTAAATTGTTTTTTCCTTTTCTGATTACAACAAACAGTTAATGATTAATTACAAGTGTAACACTGCCAACGGAAGTGTTTACGAAATGGTATAAAGGTCTAATTAAAGCACACCGGAAATGTCGACAAAACTTATCAGCAACCTTTACCACACGAACTTATCAGCAACCTTTACCACGAAAGGGGTAATCGTATGTACATATGTGTGTTCACAAATTTAAATAGCATTTTCTCACTGCTTCATTTTGGCCGAAAATGCTACAATATTCACAACAGAATATATGCAAATTCCAACATGTGACAGGAAATACATACAAATAAAAAAAATTACTTTTAAAAAAGGTTAGTCGCGAAACCATCGACAACTGAAAGAAAAAGTACAAATGTTGGGAAGAAAGTGTCAAATGGTAATTAGACGACACGCCACCTCGCAAAGGACAAAGCATTTAACTAACCTACTAACCAAAAAGCCTAATAAAATAAAAATATGCATAATAGAACATGTATTTGTGTTTGTACAACTAAACTCATTTAAGCTTCAGCTGTAAATAAAACTCCTATTAAATAAACAAAAGAGCTGTGAAAATGTACTCGTATTGGATAGAATTGTGGCCAAGGAGTGAGTGATTACATTCTGCTTGTTAAAAATTAATTTACTGGTAACGAAGCATAAAGTGTCCTTAAAACGCGCAGACATTTCCGTTTTGTTTACTTTAAGCGCCAAATGCCGCATACTGATACACAACAGCAAATGTACAACAAACGGCCATTAACACATGCACCGTTATTTTTAGGTCATGTGTTTAAATATTTCTTTAAAAGAAAACAACAAAAACAAACACAACCGCACGCGTAAAGCAAGAGTTATAAGAAAAGTTAATGGAATAAAAAGGACTAAGGAAAAAATAAACGAACAAACACACAAAAAACCAAAGAAATGAGAGCACATACATATGACAAGGCAAAAAAAAAAATCGATAGCACGCTTTGACAGGACTTGGAAGAAGAAAAATAAAACGAAACGGAAAAGGAATAGAGGTGGAAAATACTCTATATGGATGTTTGTTAAAATGTCGCACATTCATATCTATCTTGTATTGGTATATACATATATACATATGAAA
Source organism: Germaria angustata (assembly GCA_963681545.1). Classification (NCBI taxonomy): domain Eukaryota; kingdom Metazoa; phylum Arthropoda; class Insecta; order Diptera; family Tachinidae; genus Germaria; species Germaria angustata. Next base: position 18,464,365 of record OY812999.1, on the reverse strand, counting down.
ATTTTAATTTTTTATTGCTTTTCATAAAATATTAATTAAAATTATGGAATTTATACAAACTCACCTCTAAATTAATAATTTTGGAACCCATACATAATAGTTTTTTTTTATAAAATCTAATTGCAAAATATAATATTGCTTTAAGCTTATAAAATACTTTTCTTTCTTTGTAAAAAAAAAAATTATAGTGAATTGTTCTTAAATGTTTTAGTTAAAATGTCTCATTAACTTGTTCACAATATTTTTATTGCATTTTTTGGATGTAATTAATAATTCTAAAAATAACAATTATTTTTATAAAATATAATAGTACGTCTACACCTGTGAAAATATCTTAACTGTCTAAGAAATTCTTTTTATATACTTATTTCTTTTCCTATTATTCGATTACGTTTTTCAATTCGCGATGTAACAGTGGTGTCAACTCGGCGCTTTTGTTCTTAGTGCCTTTTAAAATTTTAGACATTTAGGGGTTATCTGTTTCGGTGACAACAAATCTTTATCCAAATTAATGGAAAACGATTGTGGAGGCATAACCAATATTTTTTGCAAATGTAAATTTAAGTTTGAAATCAGTTGAGGTTAATGAAAGTTTAAAGACACCTAAAGTTCTTTACCAACAGACACACAAGAAGCATATATGTACATATGTTTATATTTTAAAATTTTTCAGACCCGTGTGCCCTCGTCGATCAGCTCTTTTTCCCTTCGCCGCCTTCCTCATTCAAAACTATTACTTAGTTTTAAACAATTACTCTTCAAATCCTCCTGAAAATATGGTGCAGAAACAGGGTGACTGAAAGAAACTATGACGAAGAGAAACTAGAACATGTATATAATACATTCATATTGTTTTGTTCTTTCAGTTGTTGCTATTCACGCATTTGTACACCAATAACAATATATTGCATGCTCTAAAAAGAAGAAATATTTCTTCATTAAAAATTTACGTTGTAACAGTAAATACAATTGCAAAAAAGAAAATGAAAAATTGCATCAGCTAAAGTTGACATGTAAACTCGATCTTATTGGAAACAAATCCCGCACTTACAAATAACGCACTTTATATTAATTTCTAGCGAAAACATCTGGTAGCCTTAGCTACACCCAGCTGATTCGTCGTGATGCTAATAGCTTCAAGTGAATAATTTTATAAAGAAGCAGCATTGTCTGACCAATCAACGTAGACCACGAAACATAATTATATTTTTCAGCTGGATGCCGTGTACTTTTTTGGAAGTAAAACAATAAAATATGTGTTTTTAACAGAAAAATATTATAAATTATTGATTTAAATTATTAAAATAGTTAGCTGAAATAAATATAGAACAATGAAAGTAGCGGCTGTAGTTTTACTAATACAAGTAGCAGTATGTCTTATAAACTCATGTTTGGCTGGAAGGGACTTTTACAAAATTTTAAAAGTGTCGAGATCTGCCACGACAAATGAAATTAAAAAGGCTTATCGAAAGCTAGCTAAGGAATTGCATCCAGATAAGAACAAGGATGATCCTGATGCCTCGACGAAATTCCAAGATTTGGGTGCCGCTTATGAAGTCTTATCCGACGCAGATAAGCGTAAAACATACGACAGATGTGGTGAAGAGTGCTTGAAAAGAGATGGCATGATGGACCATGGGAATGATCCTTTTGCGAGTTTCTTTGGCGATTTTGGTTTTCATTTTGGTACCGGCGAATCTCATCATCACGACACTCCGAAAGGAGCAAATATTGTAATGAACATGTACGTGTCGTTGGAAGAATTATATTCGGGTAATTTCGTAGAAATAGTAAGGAATAAGCCAGTATTGAAGCCAGCTGCTGGTACGCGAAAATGTAATTGCCGGCAAGAAATGGTTACACGTAATTTGGGGCCCGGCCGTTTCCAAATGATACAACAAAATGTCTGTGACGAATGTCCCAATGTCAAATTAGTGAATGAAGAACGTACATTGGAAATTGAAGTTGAACAGGGAATGATTGATGGCCAGGAGACCAAGTTCGTTGCTGAAGGTGAACCTCATATAGACGGCGAAGCTGGTGATTTAATAATCAAAGTTTTGCAAACGCCCCACGAACGTTTCCAGCGGAAAGGCGACGATTTATATACAAACGTCACCATTAGTTTACAGGTAAGCTGTTGTGTATTTGTAAATAATGTGGTTCAAGTACACAGAGCACTACGCCCACTTTAAAAAAGCTAAACTGAGATTAAATTATTCTTTCACTCTTTGATCAATTATTATTAAACGAGCGAAAACTCGTAATCTTTATCGCATAGTTGATTATATTGACGGTAACAGCTTCAAATGCACTTAGAAATACTCTAAAAGTAAACATAGGCGACGTCACAGACAATCATAGGAAATATCCACTAATATAAAGTCCGATCTGGGAAGAATTATCGGACCAATTAAACACTATTTCCGAAAATTTTCCCAATTGTTTAAATTTATGACACCGATTCGACAAGAACAGTTCAAGTAATACCCGATCGTAAAAAGTATTTAAAAAAGATATTCACGAACGCGTTTAACACAAGGATGTAAAAAAATATTTGTATATTTAAAACTAAGTATATACAAAGATCTAAAAAATTAAAATTAAAATTTTATTCTGTTTATATTTTATATTGTTTTTTCTTTTAGGATGCTTTGGTTGGATTTACCATGGATATTTCACATTTAGATGGCCATAAAGTTTCAATAACTAGAGAAAAAATAACTTGGCCTGGAGCACGTATTCGCAAGAAGGGTGAGGGTATGCCGAATTATGAAAATAACAATCTACATGGCAATTTGTATATAACATTCGATGTAGAATTTCCTAAAAAAGACTTAAATGATACGGAAAAAGAAGGTAAGTTGACAACTTAAGATTATATATATATATATATTTCTCATTAACAATCATTTAAACTTATATCTTTATAGAAATAAAGAAAATTTTAGATCAAGCTTCAATTAATCGTGTTTACAATGGCCTGTGAGAGGCCGTTATTGATACTTGATAGTTGTAAAAACTTAATATTAAAAACAAGAAATTAGTTTTGTAATTTAGTTTGATATTAAATTAATCCTGTAAAAGAAATGTGAAGACATGTTTTAGTTTATATTCAGTATGTTTTTTATTTGAGATTTTCTAAAAGAGAAAATTTAAATATTGGGTCTAAATACATAATTTTTCCATATCTCTTTTTAAATAATTAAAAAAAAAATAAAGCAAATCATTTGTAAGAAAACAATATACAAAATTATTTAAAATAAAAAATATTAAAACTGGCCTCAAAGTTAACAACTTTACGTTATATTTAGATTTTGTAGACATCCTGTTTTTCAATTTTATCAACGTAAATGAAATACTGCTCTAAAAGCAACGCAGTGGCTATATTCTGTAGCCAGTGTTACTAAGAATTTAATTAGTATGGTTAATTGGCTATAATTTATATATAATATGTACAAAAATTATAAAACTTAATTTCGCTAAATTTAAATATTCTTCTGTACTAGGGAAGATTAATATCTCTTCCCACTATATTCTACGGAAAATCTGTCGTTTTCCATCACTTCAAATTATCTGTAGTGTTACCAGGAACTGAGGCAAAATATAAACGACATCGGCATAAGAGGTTTCAAGAAAAAATTAAGGACACAATGTACAGTGTCTATGTCAAACCAACTTCAATTATTCATTTATTAAATGGAAAAAATGTTCGGTACATTTTGGAAAACCTTAATACAGCAATGAAATGGTTATTTCACTAATAGAGGAAATAATTTAAGCAGAATGTTCATACTTGCGAACTATATTTGCTATTTGCATTCGCACTCGATAAAATTCATGCCAATAGTTGATATCCAAAAATCTTGTAACTTATTAAGATAACGAATGAACTACAGCTAAAAACAAAATAATGGATTATAAGAAGCATAAAATAGGAAGACATCGTTTCAGACGTAAATAAATATGTATATGAATGCACGATAATAAGTACCGCTACTATTATGACGTTTGATGCAAGTTCTTATTGTTATTAAAAGTAAAGGGTTTGCCTTATGACACAATATTTTTCGCTCAAGCCAATGAATGAGTGATAAATACTCATTTCGAAGTATATATACATATGTATATGGGCATCGCAAAATGAAACAAGTCCAAAATCAACTCACTAATACTCAAATAATCTGTACTATATTATTCAAATCTTAAAATTTTTTTATTATAAAGTTTAATTTGATTAGAACACATTTCTAGTTATGTACGTACATATGTATGTAAAAAACCTGTGCGTTAAAGATGTAATATTTCATTTGCATACAAATGACTTAAATATATTGTAAGTATTCGCATTCACTTTCGAAAAATTTTAAATTTATAACATATACTAAATACACATTTGCTACATGCCCTTCATATATATATTGGTTCAGTGTCAAAAATTAATCGAAAGTTATAATTAACCAGATGACACCAAGCTGGCAACGTTGATCAGCTGATTTTAATTCTTTCTATTGGTATTTCATTGAAAAATTAAATCATTTTTCATCCAAATTTCGGTGGCAGAAGTTGTGGACGAAGGCCTTCTTTTAAAAAAATTAGCTTTATTTTAATTTAAAAAAGTACGATTTTTATTAATTTTTGTTTAATAAAGTGTAATGAATATAACATAAAATCAAGAAACATTCATATTAAATATGTAAATATAAAATATTGATGCGAACAAATTAAGTGCCTAGTTAATTACGAATGAAATTCAATATTCTAAAAATTAAAGGAAAAGAGCATTTTATACAACAAGCCATTATATTATTTAGCTTGAATGAAAATGTATAAATTTTTTCGTTATGTGATCATTTTCATAAAAGTTTACTACGTTGTTTCTGTATTTATCAAATTCATAAATGTAAGTATTGAACTTGAAAATTTAATAGTTTATAAATCTTGCAAATAACACAAATATGTATGTATGTATGTATTTATATGTATGTATGTATGTAAGTACATGTGTACAACAGGTGAAGCAAAACTCGTACACCTAAAGAAAATTTTTTGACCTATTAAAAAAGAAACAATAAAAGTACTTTATGTGTACTCGTTTATATGTATGTACATATATACTATATATTTTTGCTTCTATCATGAGAAATTTACCATAACCGCCGAATTTACATTTTAAACTACATCAAATTTATATATATATATATATATATATATATATATATATATATATATATATATATATATATATATATATATATATATATATATATATATATATATATATATATATATATATATATATATATATATATATATATACAGGGCTGGGCAGTATTTGAAATACATGTATTTGAAATACGTATTTAAAATACAAATACGTATTTTGTATTTTAAATACATACAGATTTTTAAGTATTTTGTATTTTGTATTTTAAATACATATCCTGAAAGTATTTTGTATTTTGTATTTTAAATACATGATCAGCAAGTATTTTGTATTTTGTATTTTAAATACTGCAAACCTATATTTTATCCGATCCACTGTTGTAGGAAAATTTCAATTTCTTTAAACCGTTAAGAACAGACAATTCATCTATAAAAGGGATTAAGATAGACTGACTTCCAATATTGGAGCATGGTAGACCAGTGTCTCTAATTTGATCATTGGCATAAGTAGATGAAAAGAAATCTGCAAACAAGTTACTTATTTCAGCATCCTCATCTGATTCATTTTCACTTAAATTCATTGTAGGTGGAAAGAAGTAGATTTTCTTTTTAAATTTACAAAATTGTGAAACAATTCTTCTTAAGGTTGTTTTTAATTTTGACGATATAGCTGCTATAGCAATTCTGATTTTATTTGTTATATTCGGCACGAGCAACTGAGTATTTAGCAAAGTCTGATGCTGATCCAGATTTTTTATATTTTTTATAATATTTATTTTTGCTATTTTTAATTTTAGAAAGAGCCTTAGTATTCCATAGCAGTCTAAAGGAATCTGAACAGGTTTTTCTTGGAAAACATTGGTTCAAGATCAAATATATCCTTTGTAGAAACTCATAATAATATGATCGATGACATCAGCTTTGTTTTCAAAGTTAGAAATTGACAGTAAACTACTCCAGTCAGTATTATAAAGTAGCTCAGTTACCCCGCTATAATTCCCTTTTTTGAAGCATAAGCTATTGACTATCCATTTTTCCGCAGAATGAGATGTATATAATGAAAAACATGAACTTACTAAAATTATAGGATGATAGCGGTCTTCTGGCAAAGTGAATCAGTGCGAAGAACAGAGGTGTCAAAATAATCATTTACAAAAACCAGGTCTAAAAATTTAATATTATAGTTATTGACGGCATTCATCTGATAAAGATTCACATCTAGTAAGTAATCAATAAACTCAGTGTATTTCTCATTGGCGCCAGATTTATAGGGCGTGAATTAACCATTTTCAGTAGAACGGTTCCAGGAAATAATAGACATTTTAAAATCACCAACTGGAATGATAGTATCATTGTGATTAGACATTCGCACAACGGAGGAGATAGCGTCTGAGTGTTTCTGGTAAATTATTTCAGGTGAATTAGAAGGGATATACGAACACGCTACGAAAATTCTCTTATGTTGAATTTTGTCAAAACAGCCATAAATTCAATATCCAGAAAAAACGTAAACGATAAAGCTTTGGAAGTGAGCAGGCTAGAAACTGCTATCAAGACACCACCTTCCTTTATGTTATTGCTACGATACTTAGCAGCAAAAATTTCCGTCTTCAATATATGTATTATCATTAAGCCATGTTTCAGTAAATGCTATAGCATGATAGTCAAATGAGTAACTTTGAATAAATAACGCAGATAACTTCTTACTAATGCCACGAACATTTTGGTATATAAGAATAAATTTTCAATATATTTGTTTAGTTTTTTTCAATATTTGTTGCCGTTGAAGGCAATTGAACAGAATTCCTTTGTCTTGTTTTAAATATAAATTCGCGAACGTAAATACCATTAGGCCAGAAATTTGGAGAAATAACTATATTAAACAACTCATCCGGTACAGTGATCTTGAATAATGCCAAATTCTTGGTTCAGAGTAAGAAAATTTATACACTGAGATATCTAAGTTGGAACCGTGCTTTAAGTTTAAACTTCTTCAACAGTAGTATCTGATGCTAATTGGGAAACGAAGATTGTTTTGTTCGGAGGTATAACTCTAATCGGTCTAATAAGACCTGCAGTATTATTTTTGATTCCAGTTTGAGCAGGACTAGTACATCTATTAGATAGGTTATTAGTAGTTAATAAAGTATTAACAGGTGTTCTTTCGGCGACTGTAGACAATTGAGTGGGTTGACTCGTACGTTGAATAGAAGATACAGTACTGTCATTAACAATACATAAATACATATGTACATATACATGACGTGAAAGTATTTTGTATTTTGTATTTGAAATACGTGTAATAAATGGAAGTATTTTGTATTTTGTATTTTAAATACATACAGATTTTTAAGTATTTTGTATTTTGTATTTTAAATACATATCCTGAAAGTATTTTGTATTTTGTATTTTAAATACATGATCAGCAAGTATTTTGTATTTTGTATTTTAAATACCGCTAACCATGTATTTTGCCCAACACTATATATATATATATATATATATATATATATATATATATATATATATATATATATATATATATATATATATATATATATATATATATATATATATATATATATATATATATATATATATATATATATATATATATATATATATATATATATATATATATTTTTTTTTTTTTTTTTTTTTTTTTTTTTTTACGAGGAAAAAATCTTCAAAAGACTCCGTGCGGGACTTTAACCCGCTAAAACGACCTCGATACACAGCTCCCAGTCCCTGCGGAACCACCGTAAAAGTATTTCTTCACAGGGCGGAGAAGGTATAAACCTGCGCTATTCTGCCTAGATTCGCTTTCGAATCTCCTCAAGCCTACGAAGTTCCAATAGAACCAATTTTATGAAGCTACACACATACTCCCAGTTACGCAAGGATATCAACATTATACTTATTATGTTTTCAGGACAAATTCCACACCCTAACAACTGCTCTAGGTTCGCCCTCTCGTAACTAAAACGTGGACAATTGAAGAAAACATGTTCAGGGTCCTCGTTTATCTCGCCAATGCAATACGGACAGTACGGAGAAGTGTCATGTCCAAACCTGTACAGATATGCCCGATAGCAACCATGTCCGCTCAAAAACTGTGTCAGATAGTAATTTAAATAGCCATGTTCCCTTTGTACCCAAACACATACATTTGGTATTAAAGTATGAGTCCATCTACCTTTTGTAGATACTGACCATCTCGTTTGCCATTCGGCAATGCTGGCTGCTCTCGCATCATCACGGATACTTACACCCTCTGCTGCTCCTGCCGAAGACATTATGTGCAAAGACTCTCTAGCCATCAAGTCAATGGGTATCAAACCGGCAATGACAAATGCTGCTTCATCCGACACGGTCCTAAATGCGCAACTCACGCGGAGCGCTGCAAGCCTGTAAACGGAGGAAATCTTGCAAACATAAGTTTTAAACCTTGTGGATTCTGACCATATTGGAGCTGCATAGAGGATGATATTGCAAATAACTCCCGCAAGAATTTTCCGCCCAAGATATTTTGGACCCCTGGTATTTGGCATTATACGACATAGCCCTGCACATGTTTTCGCAGCCTTCATTTCAACGTATTCAATATGGCTCTTGAATGATAGACGATTATCTATCATCACTCCTAAATATTTAAGGTGCTCTCCAGTTCTTATTTCACAATCACCAATTTGTAGAGTAATGTATTCCTTAACTTTGCGGCTACTAATTAATACAGCTTCTGTCTTATGTTCAGCAAGAGATAAACCCATGGAATTTAGCCATGATTTAACGATGTATATGCTGGTATTACAAACAGTCTCTGCCTCATTTACATTTTTGGCTACAACAATCAGTGCAATATCATCCGCAAAGCCTACAATTTTAACACTGTCCGGAAGATTTAGTCTCAAAACTCCATCATACATCACGTTCCATAGCAAAGGTCCTAGCACAGAACCCTGTGGTACCCCACCTGTCACTCTGTATTTCTTCACTCCTTCATCGGTATCATAAATAAGAACTCTCTTCCGAAAATAGTCCTTGATTATAGCTACCAGATATAGCGGCGTATTGAGATGAGTTAGAGCATCAACAATATTTTCCCAATTAGCGGTGTTAAAAGCATTTTTTACATCCAGTGTTACCAGCACGCAATATTCCTTGGAACCATTCTTCCAACTTTTACCTTCAATTGCACTCCTTGCTGTATCAACTACCACTTTAATCGCATCTATAGTAGATCTACGTTTCCTGAATCCGTATTGATATTCAGACAAACCTTCAGCTGATTCTATACTCGCCTCTAATCTCTTGCAGACAATACTCTCCAACAACTTCCCGCAAGTGTCTATCATGCATAAGGGGCGATAGGAAGACGGATGATCTAGAGGTTTCCCATCCTTGGGTAGTAGCACAAGTTTTTGTCTTTTCCAAATTGATGGAAAAGATCCATGCTTTAGACAGGCATTGAATACTTGGATTAATTTTTCCGGGCGAAACTTGACAACCTCTTTTAATATAGCATTTGGAATGCCATCGGGTCCAGGGGCCTTACTATTTTGGAATCTAGAGACAGCCTGTAGTACCTCATCGGTATTTACTGGTGGGAAATCGTATTCTTCTCCAGCAGTGTTGTTTTCCCAGGTTGTCATATCCTGTTGTGGAAAAAGATGCTTCACGATTTTGTCGAGTACAACAGACTCTTTCGGTGCTGTCGTATGTAGGCATTTAAGTTTCCTTGTCACAAGTTTATAAGCCATTCCAAAGGGGTTTCTGTCGATGTTGTCGCATATGTCTAAGAAGCACATTCTTTTACTTCGACGTATTGCGAACTTCAGGGCCTTCTTCTTAGCTTTCAGTATCTGATGGTGTAGATCATTAATATCTCTACCTCGAGTTCTTACATATTTTCTTCTGGCTCGTATGCAATCTTTCCGCAGTTGAGCTATTTCTTCATTCCACCAGTACACAGATGCTTTATTCATTCCATGTTTTCTTTTCCTCATCGAAGCGTTGCATGCAAGGGTTATTTGGTTAATTAACTGCTCAGCCATGTTCTCCGCTGAACCATCTAAGCACATGTTCTCCATTTGTAAACTGAATATTTCCCTATCGAGAGTATTTATTTTCCAACCCACTAAATTTCGACTGTTCACGTTGGATGTCGTTGTTCTATCGGTTATATTCATGATGATAGCCCTATGGTCGCTGTGCGTATAGTTGTCACATATACACCAACTAATGCAACAAGAGATGTTAGCGCTGGCAAACGCAATATCTATCACCGAACCATTTCCATTTCGACTAAAAGTTTGTTCACTTCCAGAGTTCATTAGCACTAAATCAAGTGCAGCGAATGATTCCAAAAGAATCCTGCCTCTTGAATTTGTACTTGAACTTCCCCATTCAGTGGCCCATGCATTGAAACCTCCAGCTATTAGTACTGGGTTTTTGCCAATAGCGTCGGATGTTAAACTACTTATTATATCCTTGAAATCATCAATCCCATACCTCGGTGGGATGTAACAACTGTATATAGTTATTCCCAAAACCGTAGCACGAACAAAGCCGCCTTTCTCATTTGTCATTGTATCTTGAAGAAGTCGTCCACTTACCGACCAAATAGCAGATGTATTTGTGCTGTCATTCGACCAGTTTGGTGAATTTAAATTGCAGTACGGCTCACTAATAATAGCTATATCAATTCCTAACTCACGAACACTCTGTTTCAATAGCTCCTGGGCTGCTTCACAATGATTTAGATTTAGCTGGTAAAGTCTCATCTTTGTGATTTAAGTTGCCGTAGTGCCTTTATATAGTAAGGACAGACAACTGATCCAGTTACATGGTCACTTTTTCCAACCTTTTCATCACAAAGCAAACATTTTGGGTTTTTAGTGCACGTTCTTATCTTGTGCCCAACTTCTCCACAACGAAGACAACTACGTGAGTAGTCGTTTAAGCTCTTACACCTATCCGCCGTGTGCCCGTAATCTAAACATTTGTAGCATCTCACTGGTACGGTCTTTTCCCGTATTCGGCATATGACCCAACCAATCCGTATCTTCTCAGCCTCTATGAGTCGACTAGCTAAGATGGCATTTAATCCAATGGTGGCGATTTGTGTACCTCTGTAAGTTTTCCTCATAGATTTAACTACAGAAGGTTGTAGCGCTCTAACTTCGTCAAATCTGTTTGCGAGAGCCTCATAGACCTCTTCTTTGCTTGTAATTTCATCAATGTCCTTGATTTCAATAAGCACCTCCTGTGTCAGTGCACGCACTTCCGCAACTGTGCCCAGAACTTCCTCGACCGTGGTTCTAAATTCATATGTATTCTGGTGTGCAGGTTTATTGAGCTCTAGGAGCAGTTCACCTTTTTCCGTTTTCCTTATACTCTTAACGTTTTGGCCTAGAGCGTTTAGCTTGGGATCGTTCTTCACTTGTTTGAGGATGTCCGCATAAGATATATCTCCGCAAGTCTTAATAACTAGAGCATCTGGTCGGGCTGGCTTCTTCCTTCTTTTAACTCTGGGACGAACTTTTACCCAGTCAGGATTTGCAGCTTTCTCATCTGAACTTCCAGCCAATGGTACATATGTTACGTTGGTTTCAACAATATTTTGAACAGTCTCGTTTGTGGTGGTATTTTTCTTCTTCTTCGGTTTGTTCTCCTTGGGGCTCAGTATTGTGGGGTCTCTTTTCCGCTTTGTAGTTGCCAGTTGCACTAAGGCTGGCTTTATAACATCATCTGTCTGAGTTTCCCTGTTAATCAGTGTTTGTCTGCTGCTTTTACTCGTTAAACTATTTAGTTCCTCTGACATTTGCTTATAAACCGCTTGTATCTCACGCGACATCGAAACAATATCCTTGTGAACGTTAGAGCGTGTTTTAAGAAACTCCACCAGATTTGTTATCTTCTCACCAAGTTTGCTCACACTGATAATGCGAAGATTTTCACTGCTAACCAATTCGCTTTTACCAGTTGTTACAGGTGCTGATTTCGGGATCATTTGCTTCCCAACTAAAGGGTTCTCCGAACCCGCATCGTATATGTCACCTTCCTTCTCCTTGTTATACGTATGTTGTTTATCAGTATTCATTGCTACGTGGTCCCAACTCAAAGCCGCTATCTCCGTTTGATGTGCAGTCACGTTTAAAACCCCATGGTTATCTATGCATGCAGGGAGGCCATGCGAGGGTTGACATGATGTCCTTATGAGTCACCATGCCAGTGCCAGGTCCGTGTTAGTCGGGAAACTGCATCCGAGCCTGCACCACCAACCAAATGGTGACAAACATCGAGCGCGCTTTGAGACTTGCTAAGTTTTAATGAGACGGAGGCGGCTGTGACATTAGCCTAAGAGCCATTTCGGTGGAATTCCACTTCCACTTACTGAGGTCATAGAATATCACAGCCGTCGGCCCAGGGTGCATCAAAATCCAAAACAGTTGTTCCAGTAATACCATAATTAAGGCCGTACTGGTATTGACCTTAATGCCTTACGGCGGGGGCTCGTAATTCCGCGAGGTGTGTCTTCCGTGCTCCGATTCACAAATCGTCCAATAGGAAGCTATTTGGTACTGTCAGTCAAAGACACAAACCTATTTTGCGACTGAGGGAAACCACGGGGTCGTCACTCCCCCAACTACACCTCTCTTGAGGGCACCCATGTGGTTGGATGCCTAATTAGAGGGGCGACATCCACTCGCCCCTACACAGTACTTCACAGAGCACCTGTACCTTTTTAGTACGCTCTCCGCACCTGCCAAACTAGGGTCCGCGGGGTCGTTAATCCCGTTATTCTCAGTTGAGAGTACCCTTGCGGTAATATGATGAGCGCAGTAGGTAACGTATATTATTATTTTAGTATTGAAGTATATATATATATATATATATATATATATATATATATATATATATATATATATATATATATATATATATATATATATATATATATATATATATATATATATATATATATATATATATATATATATATATATATATATATATATATATATATATATATATATATATATATATATATATATATATATATATATATATATATATATATATATATATATATATATATATATATATATATATATATATATATATATATATATATATATATATATATATATATATATATATATATATATATATATATATATATATATATATATATATATATATATATATATATATATATATATATATATATATATATATATATATATATATATATATATATATATATATATATATATATATATATATATATATATATATATATATATATATATATATATATATATATATATATATATATATATATATATATATATATATATATATATATATATATATATATATATATATATATATATATATATATATATATATATATATATATATATATATATATATATATATATATATATATATATATATATATATATATATATATATATATATATATATATATATATATATATATATATATATATATATATATATATATATATATATATATATATATATATATATATATATATATATATATATATATATATATATATATATATATATATATATATATATATATATATATATATATATATATATATATATATATATATATATATATATATATATATATATATATATATATATATATATATATATATATATATATATATATATATATATATATATATATATATATATATATATATATATATATATATATATATATATATATATATATATATATATATATATATATATATATATATATATATATATATATATATATATATATATATATATATATATATATATATATATATATATATATATATATATATATATATATATATATATATATATATATATATATATATATATATATATATATATATATATATATATATATATATATATATATATATATATATATATATATATATATATATATATATATATATATATATATATATATATATATATATATATATATATATATATATATATATATATATATATATATATATATATATATATATATATATATATATATATATATATATATATATATATATATATATATATATATATATATATATATATATATATATATATATATATATATATATATATATATATATATATATATATATATATATATATATATATACTTCAATACTAAAATAATAATATACGTTACCTACTGCGCTCATCGAAAAATATGCCAAGAAAGATGTTAAAGGCAAGATATGATTAATAGCTTTCAGTCGTATTGGAACCAAAAGAAATAAAAAATAGACGTTATTAATTGGCCTCGGGTCTATTTATACAGACCTTGACTTTACCTATATATTAGAACTTAAATATAAATTTGACTACAGTAGAGTTTGGTCACAACGAATAGTAGTTTGTATGAAATTGTATGAATTTATTGGAACCAGAGAAATTATTCGTTGCAGAGGAAAATTCAGTATAACCGAACTACACTATAATAAAATTATTATGCATGTCACTGTTTTTGTTTTTCTCCTGCTTTTGCTTTTACGCAAAAGAGGTTATCAGAAATCTTAGAATAATTCTCGCGTTTTATAAAGCAAATCATGTATACTTTATCGCTAAAATAAAATGTTTATATACTTGACTACCAATCAAGTTAGGACGTAAATAATACGATATTTTTAAACTGCGTTTTTAAGCACAATTCCCGTTTAAGCGTTGCTTAAAAACGTTTTTTGTTTTGTTTTTGGAAAGAACATGCAATCCTGTATGACCATTTTTTTTGTAATTAAACTTTAATTAACCAATAAATATATATTAATAAATTGATTAACAGAATGTTATACCTACTTTTTTTCAGAAGAAAAAAACTATATTCATTTTCGTAGTTGAGAAATTGACAAAAAGATTTCCTAAAATATTTTTTGTTTGTTTGAAAGCTAAGACTCATATCTTTCAAAGAAAAAAGAAATTTAAAAAATTAAATGAAAATAGAGTACGAAAGTGAATCGTAATCAAATATGTAATAAATTCTATGAAGGTACCATAAAGAATAAAATAAAGACTAGCATAGCAGGACACAGTTCAGATCAAAAATAGTGACGTATATTCTTACTAAATATGGCTATGACATCACACTGTACAAGATTAAATCATTTTTACGATTTAAAAATGTACATGTCTAGATACAGTAAATAATTTTAAGACACGTTAAAAGTTAGAAATGTTAACAGATTGTTAGTATACCCTCAAGATTTCGAATTTTAAAATCAGATTCGGACAATGTTGCGCAGAACTACACACATTTAATTTACAGAAAAGAAAATTAATAAAAAATTGTGTTATTGTTTTATCTGCAATAATTTTTTCAATTTGATATTTTATTTTAAAAATTTGTTATAAAATTCGTTAATTAAATTTAAAAATTCCTCTTACGAAGCCACAAAAGGGATTGGCGAAATATCGGGTATAGTACTTATGATACAACTGACATAAAACTCATGCCTTAAAAAATTAAGAAAAGACTACACTACAGTTATTATTTTTGATGTTAAATAGCAGTTATTCAACTTATAAAATTTTTACCCATTACGTATTCTATCAAAACAAAAAGTCTACATGAAAGTCTTGTATATTGTTTCAGTTACTTTTGTATAATAGTATTATTTTTGTCACTTTTTATTTAGACTGAATAAAATAACCTTTCCTAGTGTTTTTAACAAATGTACATACAAACATACTTATATTTACTTACGTATATACATGTAAACGAGGCGTAATATCTCTAGTCCTAAAAATTAAAAATTTTTAAAACTTGAATCTGTCTACTTTAAAGACAAGTCCCGCATGGTTGAATGGTACAATACATTTACTTCAAACGCTTACAGATTTCAAGACAAGTGACAAATTTGAATGTTATGAAAAATATCTTTTATAAAAAAATTCTAAAAGATATTTTCTACAGCTAGATAAATTTTTTGGAAAAAATATTCAGGCAAAGTTTTCTTTAACATTTTCAGCTGTCAAATGCTAATTAAGCATTAATTATCCAATTAAATTGGATAAGTCGATAAAAAAATAAATAGGCATATGGTGATATTAAACAAAATGTTTAGGTTACTATCTCCCTACTATGAGAAAGAAATTTGCAAACAAATATACACACTGGCGTTTAAGATAATAGGATATTGTTTAATAGAAAGACAGTTTCTTAACTTAACAGCTTCTGCCGTAATTTGCAAGATATAATCCATGTCCCAAACAATAAACAGCAACGAATGTAATGTAATGTAATCATATCTGGTTGCGACAATAGATCCTGGTGGCAACAAGGTCTAACATAACTTTGATAAGGTTCGTCCAGTCTTACATAATCTGTCTTAATTCATCCTTATTGGAAGAATTTTATAAATTACTGATTCTATTGCTAAATATTCATTATGAAAAATACTGATTAAATAAACAGTAAATAGTCTGCCTACTTGACGGTGGCGGTATGAATTTCTGCTAGCGTCTCTAATCGTTTGCTTTTCAGAGATGCCGTATAAATTTACACAAATGCGGTTTTGTCACAAGTTTGTTGTTAACATGAATTACTGAACGAGCTTGATGCAAATCTAATGCCTAGTTATATACATAGATAATAGATATTCTTCCGCACCCACAGTCATTTCTTTATGCTCGCCCTATTATGTGTATCAAACGAACTACTTTGCTAAGTACAGTAACAATAAAAGCTTGCTTTTCGATGTTTTTAACTAAAAATATTTGTTTACATAAAATAACTTCAGCGTCTGTACTCAGCGTAATATGAAACTTGTTTGAAAATAAATGCAATATCAATAAAGTAAATCTCAATATTGCATACTACGAGTATATCGCTCTATACACAATAGGGGCGAATATGTTTATTGTGTTAATTTTTATTTATACTGAAAATGCTAATTCTGCGTTTTATAAGAATCTAAATATTTACGTTTCAACGAATGACTAATGGTATCATGTTTTTAAAGACTTAAACCTTAAATGAAAAAAAAAAAAATTCCTGTTTTAATCTTAGTATATTTTAAATAAATGTATTTAATACAACACAAACATATTTGCATATATATGAATCATTTTATAAATAATATGAAGTCAGTTTGTAAGAAGTGATAATTATTATATATTTCCCATTAATTTTTTTTTTTGTTTACTAACTTTTTGCTTTTAAATGTAAACCTTTGTCCATTAACTAACCCTTGCTCTATAAGTACTATTGCAATTCGAATTTGTTATCAACAGTAGTTCTAAGTAAGCACAACAATAAAATTACTGGATAAATTGCTTACATACATACATACATACACTACATCTATACTTGTAATCTTTTTTGTACTTGTTTATAAACTAGTGCGAGTACTCGTATATGGAATAATTGATTTTGAAATGTAAATTAAATGTGGACACAAACTCATGCAGACTTAAAACGCTTTATCTGTTTTTATAAAAATGTCACTTGCTTGTTATCGAATACGTTTCTGAATATTTATTTTTATATAAAAAATCAAAAGTTTGTTGTGGCTTTAGCTCTTCATATGCCGACATTTCATTGGTTGCTAAAACCAAATCGTCAGTGAAGTTTAAGCAGTTTGAAAACATTCAACCTCGGATGTTTATGCCACATAAATCAAATACAAAATGAGAATTTCAATATTGCATATGAATTACAACAAATACATAATCAATATTAGGTATTTAAAATAAAGATTTTATTTTTCATTTTTGCCCAACTGATACAATCATTAACGACCAACGGGCGTTTAATTGTATGGGTGTTGAGAGAAAAATAAAATAGACTCACGTTGAGTAAATTGTTTGTTGTGTTGGTTTGTATAGAAACATTCTAAACCTACTATGATTATGTATTTGTTGTAATTCATATGCAATATTGAAATTCTCATTTTGTATTTGATTTATGTGGCATAAACATCCGAGGTTGAATGTTTTCAAACTGCTTAAACTTCACTGACGATTTGGTTTTAGCAACCAATGAAATGTCGGCATATGAAGAGCTAAAGCCACAACAAACTTTTGATTTTTTCTATGCATTTTGCAAAACCTCTAATTGTTTGTAACGATTAGTTGAAGAGAATATCCCAATAATGAATTTCAATATTAGGTATTTATTTTTATTTTATTTTATTTTTTTTTTTTTACGAAAATTATGTTTCATTAAAAAATTTTTATTAAAGTTATTTATTTAAAGAAATATACTTTATAAATTAATTAATAAATTACATAAAGAAGAAAAGCGTAGTGTGACTAGACCATATTTAGGGCAAAAGTTCATCAAAATGATTTTTGAAAACATTTCATAGAATTGTTATATGCGCATGTATGTATGTATGTATATTGTTTTCTTTTTAGAATTTTTTTTTAAATATATTCTACAAAGTAACACAAAGGCCATCCAAACCAAAACATGTATTACAAAGCAATAAAAATCTGAAAAAATACAAATTTTTTGATAGAATTATCTACATAATACATACATACTTTGGACTAAAAATTTTTGCCACTTCCATTTCTAGAGAAATTTTTTTCAGTTTTTTTTTCATTCAATTGTTTATAATATATTTATCCAAAAATTATCTTAAAATTTTTTACCAAAATTTTTTTTATATAAATATTAATATCTTTGTTTTTTATATGCCATATAATATGCAAATATTAAGTTGTTCAATAGGGCTTAAAACAATCCAAATTAAGTTGTACGCCTAACCCAACTCAAGTGGACGCTTTGCCACAAACAAACGACATGCATAAGTACATATACACACACATACTTATATACATATGTATGTGTAATAAATAATTTTTCGAACAATTAGTTGAGATAATATCCTAAATGATTTTAATAAGTATAAATTATTTATTGTATAAATTCGAATGTTTAAAAGTTCTTAAATGATATTCTAAATCTATTTTGAATAAAATATTTTAAGAAGCAACTACAATAAATAAGTATACATACATATAAACAGAAGTCATTTAAATTTAAAAATTGTAATGTTGTATTTTTTATATAAATTAAGTTGTTTCTTTGTTTTACTTTATTAAAAAGTTTTTCTATGTTTGTATTGCTAGTGAAAAAAATTTTAAATAATATACTTTTGTATGTACATGTATATGTAAATTGTAACTAATGTATTGTGGTAATACATATTGGATATAATGTCATTAAATATTTTTCAACAATTTGATGTATTACAAGTTTTTTTTCGGCTTAATTTTTTTAAAATTTATTTGGTAATTTTTATAGAGAGCTAAAAAACGCTAAAAATTGAATATATGTATATGAAAAATTTTGATTTGAAACGAAAGATTATCTAATATATATATATATATATATATATATATATATATATATATATATATATATATATATATATATATATATATATATATATATTTTTTTTTTTTTTTTTCTCATTGATTTTGTAAGGAGCATAAGTCTGATACATATAGTATATAGATAATTATTTAAAATTAATAAAAAAATGAATAAAAGAAATTAATAAAAAATTTGCAGAATGGATTCAAAAATAACAGAGTCTATACCCATTTATATATTGAAAATATTATTGCTAAAAAAATACCCTAATCGGCTTACGTCATTCCGAGTTTCAAGCAATATGTTTGAAAAGCATTCAACCTCGTATACTTACATATACATATAAAAACTTTCAAATATAATATAATAGTTTTATAAATTCTATATTTGGAAAATACAACAAACAAAAATATTAGGCTTAGGTAACAAGACAACAATTTGTCTTCGATTAATAAGGTACCAGCAGTTCTACTACAAATAGAAATAAATAAAAACAAACATTTTGTTGGTATAAATATACTAGACTAGGTGTCTAAACTAGTATTGGAAAAGAAAATAAGGCGAGCAAAGATTTTTCTATATTATTTCAAATATTTTATCTCCACATAAAAAAAAACTCAATAGTCATTGGAAAAAATTCTGAAAAATGATAAGAACTTTGATAATTTGTGAAAATAAGTATGTAATTATTATATACTTGTATTATTATCAAGTTGAACACCAAGTTTGCTGGGGGGTTCCTCTCTATTGCGATGCGTAAGAAAAATTGTACCTAATCGGATAAGTGGTACCCTTTATTGCGTTTACGCATTCTTCAGTGCACTCTATAATACGAAAGCGCATGTCAAAATCGTTCGTTACAACAAAATATCTTGCATTAACAAAATATCAAACGCATCGAACTAGCTTACGCATCGTAGTTGAGAGTAGCCCCCTGAACTTTATTCCATATATTGGAATTATTTTTATACTTGAAAGCTTAAGGCCGTAATTTTGTATTTCAAATACATGTGCCGTTCCGTTTTTGTTTTTTTTTATTAAAATGATGCAAAGCTTCAACTTGGTGAAATACAAAACTAGGCCCTTAATTTTATTTTCTAGAAC
Source organism: Germaria angustata (assembly GCA_963681545.1). NCBI lineage: Eukaryota > Metazoa > Arthropoda > Insecta > Diptera > Tachinidae > Germaria > Germaria angustata. Next base: position 18,443,685 of record OY812999.1, on the reverse strand, counting down.
TGCTCAAAAGTGTCCTATAAAATTAAAATCCTTTACAAAAAATTTATTTTATCTCTCGTAAGATCATTATCTTCAATAAACTATCATCTGAGTGGGATCAAATGGAAAATTTCTTCTGTATACAGATAATTAGGCAAATTCTAGAAGTAGAAACATTATCAAAGCATTTCGTTCCAATATCTTATTTGTTTGCGTATTTTCGACCCAAATCTAAATTGGTGGGAAAACGTAGAGATCTTTCATTTGCTCTATAAATAAATGTAGATAATTTCAATTGTATTCGTATTATTGATTAATGGAATTGTTTAACAAATTGTTGTTGTTAAAACTAATCAGCTTATTGAAAGTATTTTAATCCTTGACATAGAGTTTCAAATACTACTTCATATTTAAGAGCAGGCCCAGAAAATTTCTTTTCTAAAAGCCATATTGGTAACTAAAACGATCGGTATTAGTGGTACCAATATAAGAACATAATATTTTTTTAATGGATACAGATACCCAATACATCTTTATATACAAGTAGCGAAACTCGCATATCGGATCACACTGATAAAATTTTATAAATCGAAGAGAAACTATATTTTCAAGCTTAAAATTAAAAAAAACACAATATTCAGCAAAAGAGTAATTAAAATCAGCAGTAAATACACATATTCGTATATATTAAATTTTTCTTGACATTTAAAAATGGTGTTCAGATAAAGAAACTGCGTATATTAAATATTTTGTTTATTTCGTGAATTAAACTTTTTATAGCAACACATTCCCTAATCAATATCGACCGTGGTTCGACATTGAAGTGAAAGATTTTGAGTTCACATACATATTTTGGTAATGGTATCACTATCAGAGGACATTTAAATGATAACAATCGTTGAGTTATATATGATATGCTATTTTTAAACCCTTTTTTAATATTATTGTTGTTAGACATTCATACGTATGTTTATATTTGAAAATCTATTTGATTAAACAAATTTATTTGTTAATAGCAGGAACTGGAAATAAGTAGATATATTAAATATTTTTATTTCATACATATAAATACGAGTACGTATGAATATACTTATAAATAAATATGAAGCAAAAATATTTACTATATCTACCTATTTCCGGTTCCTGCTATTAATCAAATGTCTATAAATCTGAGGTATCGTCCGTATCCGTTTTCTAATTCATTCTTTTATCTAGTGGTACCTTTGTAATCTAAAACGTTTCTTGCATATATCTACGTTTGTGATTATTTTCTATATTCAAAAGTTTTATGTTCCCAAAATCAGACTAATATTTTATACTTTAACAATGATTTGAATATGCTGTTTTCTATAAATATGTCACATCTCTAAACCTTCGATCAGATCTATTAGAACATTTCCAATTTCTTAACACTATCCGTTGTCTTTCTAATTAACATTCCCACTTTTAGTTCTTCATTTTGTAAACTTTTTGATTTGTGTATAAGTTTTATACTTCAATAATTAATTAATAATTTTTATTTTTGTTATCAATAAACTGTGTTTATTTTTGAGTTTTTTGTTTTTGTCAGTTAAATTTTCCCCTGAAGAACATATCCAAAGGGTACCGAAATGTTCGCATCATAATAAATATTTATAAACTTTATCAACGGCCTTAAGATCGAATAATAATTGAATGTTATAAATAATGTAAAAAGGTCGAAACATTTATATAAAGAATTTTTATCTTTTAACACTTCCGCAATAATTTGTGATAAATACGTTTTCAAATTTCTATTATTTTTATTCCATACTTTGGTCTGATCTTTTCAAGTGAGTGAGTGAGATTGACTTAATGATGGGGCTTTCAAAATCTATAGAAATTCAAAACTTTTGTTTTAAATTCGATAGATTTCCATCAAAACAACTGAATGTAGGTTTTAATGAACTCTTTATTATCTAAGATATATGTAAGGCAATTGTAGTTTTTCTAAAGGATTTTACCCTTGACAGTAATATAAAGCTAATCTAGGCCACACAGAAATACAATAACTAGCCTGCGATATATATATAATGCGATAAGTCAATGGAGTAAATTTAGAGTAAATTTAGATGGTTCACAACCTTTCGAATAGAATAGTATAACAAATGGTTAGAAATATTTCAACTCGTATAACAATAGAATTTACTAATAAACGATTAGATAGTTATGGATATGGTAGAAATAAGAAACTAGCAGAAAAACATTTATAAAAACGTATGCGATTATAAAATCGGAAACACATTTCTGTATACATATGTGGTATTAAAACGAGAAATTAAGGCGAAATTCGTTACTCAAATGAGACAGAAGTTTTACCGGCAGTGGTAAATGACAATAAAAGATTTTTCAAATAAAGAATTGTAGATCAAGGGAATAATAAAGTGCAGTATTCTAAATAAATAGTTTATTAAAATAGCATTGTTATGGCGAAGAAATTTCAGCGTTTATTATGTTGTAAGAACACTTATGCAGTTAAATTCGGTTAAACGAAAATGGTAAATTTCCGAGGTTGTTTTTCGTTTAAGCAGGAAATACGTTAAGCAGACAAGAGAAATTCGCTTCTATCAAGCGAACTGAGAACTCGAAACTTGTATCGATTGCATGTACATAATTTGATTAAAATAAGCCGGCACTGCTGCATAGTGTTTCGGCGCCAGTAAATAATAATTTTTTCCTTTTAAGCGATGTTTGTTTCATATACATATGTACTCGTAATCTTGCACTTTTACAAAAAAGCGTTTTTCGTTCAAGCGGACTTTCTTTTAAACGACGTAAAGTGCTTTAAAATTAGGCAAAAATAATACTTGAGAATTTTTGTTGATAAATAAAAGATTTTTTCTTTTAAATTACATTATTTTACGCGATTTCGACTGTCCTTGAATTTATCAACGATAGCGTTTGCTCTTATTATAGAGATTAGGGTCGATTAGAAATCGATTGATTAAGAAATACAACATATTCTTATCGTTGCATTTTCTTAAGTATATTAATACGTTCTTTTTTTCTTTTGTTTTCAAAAAGTGAATTCACGTACGAAGCTGGTCTAAAAAATATTCTCAGTGACGCCGTTGATTTCACCATATATTTTAGGAGTCCATTTATTTACCATAAAATACACAATCCGAATTTGCACAGGTTCTTCTTTAGATTTACATTTTCAATGACTTTTAAATAATGGTACGAATTATTTTTAAAGTGGCCGGTATAAAAATACTTGCGAATTTTAACGCTTATAACAAAAAAAAAAAAAAAAAAAAAAAAAAAAAAAAATAATAATAATAATAATAATAATAATAGAAATTTTTCGCTAATTTTCTAAACTTTGAAAATAATTATTTACAAATATTTGACAAGAAAATTTAAAATAATTGAAATTTGTAAATAGATATATAACATGCGTACTTTTGCATACTTTTCTTATAATGAAAATGTTTCTAATTTATTTCAGATGCTTGACTAGAGAACTGCAACGTTATCGCTAATAGGGCCAACAAATTTTGAATTCATTAAACGTATCCATATTTAGCAATAAAAACCACCTCGATTGACTACCAAAATGTGCTGCAATACTTGTAGCGTTAATCAGCGTAAAGCTTGGGTTTATGGTTTAAGTGCACTGTTTACCTTGTCGGGTATAATTATACTTTTTGTGTGGGCGAATTATGCTGAATCATTAGTGAAAGATGTAAGTATTTTTTGTCGAAATCATATTAATGCGTCCTAATGCGTTTTCTTATGTTTGCTTAAAGGATTTGATTTTGAAAAAGGGCAGTGTTTCTTACAATAATTGGGTTGAGGCTCCTATACCCATATATTTAATATTTTATATGTTCAATTGGACGAATCCTGAACAGGTGCGGAATCCTCATATTAAACCCCATTTTGTCGAAATGGGTCCATATGTTTTCTTGGAGAAACGTTTGAAAGAAAACATAACATTCTTCAACAATGATACAGTCTTTTATTATCAGCGTAAAACATGGTTCTTTCAGCCTCAACTTTCAAATGGTTCATTAGATGATATGGTAACGTCAGGACATGCTATAACAGCGGTAAGTTGCGATGTACTTTCCCGCTAGAAGAATTTCGGAAGAGGGAAATAAAATGATAAATTATAGAGTTGATCGATCGAGCTACCAGCACGGGAAATTTGAAATCTTCCTGAAAGGATATTTCTTACAGCGAAAATCGCTTTATTACTCCTTAAGATTAATGCATGTAGCTCACTGTTTTCCGATTTCTATTTTTTTCTTTCCAAAGAATCACTTTCTTGGCATAAGACAATTTTTCTTCATCCATTGTAGCACAAAGGGTCCTGACAGACCAAAATGAGAAGTTTTTTTTTTTCAAATTTGGCACCCTGTGCAACCTTAATATATCGTATGGCTATTTTAACTTTAAAGCAATGAGCTTCATGTTCGATATTTTTCTCAATTTCATAAAATGTCAGGATGATGTGCTTATCAACCAAAATTAATACTCATTCACTTAATAGTGACATTAAGTCATTCAGTCCGACACGAAATAATAATAATAAATTTAGAATACTCTTTAGTTAATACGATTATAAAATAATTAATTTAATAAACACACATCTTTGTAGACAGTAGCCGATGAAATGCGCCATTCCAACAGTTTTTTAAAAAAGATCATAAATTTCATCCTCAATTACGAAGGTGGTAAACTTTATGTCACTAAACGTGTAGGTGATTGGATTTTTAATGGATTTCAAGATGATTTGTTGGACTTTTTGAATCACTTCAATGTAACCAAAATAAAAATTCCATACAAAAAATTTGGTTGGTTAGTGGATCGTAATGCTTCCCTCACATACGATGGCTCCTTTACAGTTTATACGGGTGCAAAAGATATTACGAAATTGGGAATGCTAACACATTGGAATAGTAAAAATGAATCTGGATATTTTCCAGCACCATGTGGTGCAGTTAATGGTACAACTGGCGACATTTTCCCTCCACATTTGGATCCGGAGGATGAAATGACAATATTTGCCACAGATGCTTGCCGTTTTGTAAACTTGCAACCGTATGGTGCAATGGAGAAATATGGTTTAAAGGCCCGATTATGGGTGGGCACTAATGAAACATTAGATTCAGGCGAGAATTTTCCCAATCAAAAGTGTTTTTGTAATCCCAAAATGGAATTGTGTCCCAAAACGGGTGTAGTCGAATGTAAAAAATGTCGCAATAATGCTCCCATATTTGCATCGTTTCCACATTTTTATTTGGCCGATGTCTCATACCAAAATGCTGTGGAAGGTCTGATGCCAAACCCTGAGAAACACAAATTTATACTAGCTGTTGAACCAATCACTGGGATTCCAGTGGAAATTCATGCACGTTTACAAATCAATATGAATATGGTTGCTGACAAAGATTTTGAGTATATAATATATAATAAAGTTGATCGAAAATATTGGATATATAAATTTTTATTTTACAGTATATTTCGTGGCATAAATGAATTCTTAATGCCTTTGTTTTGGTTTGATCAAGCAGCTCATCTAAGTCCTGAGTTGGCCAAAAGAGCCAAGGTAAGTGTTTCATCAGTTTATCCTGTTACTTTAATGAAAATATAAAAAAATTATTTTAGTTGGCTATTAATTTGGAAGATTACGGTCGTTACTCTGCCATTGCTTTAATTTGTTTGGGTTGTGCCTTCTTTGCTGTCGGTATTGTTTTAACATTAACTAAGAGATGGAAACGAACACTCGAAGATGATGAAGAAGTCTTGACGAACTAATTTATTTAAAGTGCATTAAGTTTGGTTCACAATACAAATAACCGTTTTAGTCTTGCCTCTATTCATTTATTGTGCCAAATTTATTTCTTTTTAAAGTATTCCTCATTTCTTATCATAATATGGAAGTTTTTATTTTATATTTATCTTAAATTGCAATACTGATTTGCCACTTTTGTATTTAAATGAAAACGAAGTCACTCCACATTGAATTTATTTTCAATTTTAGTTTGTAAGATTTAGTATTTCATAACTGATAAGTTAATGCTTTTCTTTCGTCTTTTGCTTTAGATTGTAAATAAAGAAAAATATTTTTTAGAGAAATAAATGAAGTTTAAAATGAAAAGCAACCACACAAATAATTTATCTTGACATGTCAACTGTTGTTTAGGATAGAAGCTTAATTCTTAAATTATAAGTAGTGCGTCCCACTGCATAATCTTAGGAGTTATTTATTTAAGAAAGTGCGCTGTTAGTTAACATTACTTTTTAAGTTATTACAGAAACATTTACAGTGCTTTACAATAAGGCTATTTATTGTAAATCAAAGTTGCTAAATATCGATTTAAAATTATGCCCGCTTTTTATAAATAAAGAAGTGGGATTAGCAAAATTTTACGCGAAAATTGTTCCCCTTTATAAGTAAGATCTATTCAGTTCATTAAATTTGATGCAATCAATCATTTTAAAGAACATTTAAGCTATTTAGTAAAATATAGTGCTGTTGGTTGAATTGGTTGGCGTGTTGTGACTACAAAGCAATTTATGATTCATAACCCGAGTTTCGATCCCTCTTCTGGTCAGGTTTTTTCTCATCAACATCATGGGTTTTTATGATGTGCATTTTAGTGTGGCGTTTTGTGTTAATATAGGATTTTCGTCAACTTGCTAATAAATTTCACGCAATTGTTTTTAATAAACTATTCGTTCGTAAATGCTCCATTAAGCAAAATATTTAAGACCACTAAAATTTCCGAATAAATAATAAAGTTTTATTTTTGTAAAACACCAGGCCAACAGAAGCTGGGTAGCAGTTGGAATAAGGGAAAAGGTTTTGTTCAAAGCGCTATAACTCCCGAATGGCTGTAGCTATTTAAATGATTTTACCATATGAGAGAGATTGAGAGGTGGGCTACACGATGGTCCACCTATGGTCCCCATAGTGGACTGTTCTCGATAGTAAAAAAGTTCAATTTCTGGCCATAACCTTTATATCATCCAAATTAATGTACGTATAAAACTGAAACAAAGTCTAAACAAATCTCAATTACAAAATTTATCATATAACGCAAGTCTTTTTGAATCGTTGGGAATTCTTATTAACTCCTATTTTATGGTGAAAGAATCATTTAAATAGCTGCAGCCATTAGTGAGTTATATATAGCTTTTTGAAAAAAAAACCTTTTTCCGTAATCCACATGCGACAAAACAAAAAAACATATTTTGTCCCAATACCTAAAAAAATCTAGAGTTTGAGAAAGAATAGTAGGTAGTTAGTGTTAGAGAGGAACAACGTGATTGAGAAAAAAATATTTTATGCTTCTTCTTTTATTTAATATTTATTATTGAGAGAGGCGTTTGTTTAAACTTTTACAGCACAGTTAGTTTTGCAGCGACGTCAATCAATGTCAATTCTCTGCTGCTGCGCTGTCGATATTACACTTTTTAACTTACTTATTTTTTTTATTCTCCTCCTATCATCTTGCTCCAATCAGTGGACTTTTTTATATTATAATCACAACTCCCCCCCTTTCGCATATTTAACCCTAACAACAACCAACAACACCACACAGTTCCAAATCCAAATTACAACCACCACACACACAACACTGTTAATTAATATCCATGATACACACATAACTGACGACGACCTAACTAAACACACCACCCTAAGTACCTGACCGCATTATTTGCCTTTGCTAATTATTTTACATCAGAAAAACCACGATGTCGACAGAAAAAACTTGACCCAGATCGGGGATCGAACTCATGTTGTTCTCAACCGTATATTACATTGTAGTTACAAAGACGTTAACTACGTGAGCCAACGGCACCTTTGGATTTCCTTGTTTTTTAAGATAATTAAATTGTACGCAAAATTTCATCATTTAAAAAACAACCAACAACAACAACTACTAACACCAATAGTACCTCAACTAATGTAAGACAGAAACAGAAAAATTCATGATGATGATTTATTTTTTTATTATTGATTGAGTCTCTTTGTTTGTCCTGAACAGGGTTCGAACTCATGTTCTCAATCGTAAGTTACATTGTAATCACAACTTGTTAACTACTTCAGCCAACAACGCTTTCAGATTTGTTGGGGGTTCGACATTTTTCATTTTTCTTTATATTTAGCTGAGATGTTCTTTAAGAGAAATCATTTCATGAAATTTAGCGTATTTTTTAAACCGATATATACATACATATATATAGTGTTCTACTGATTTTTACTCAAAGAAATCCAATTTGTGGTGAAGCCGAGATGGTAATCCCTCGTCTACAAGACGAGAAAAATATTTACAATAAAAATGTGACTTTCTTGCATTTTCAGCTTGGTAAGTCTGTAATACAAGCAATACATTAATTGCATATAATCATTTTATTTTGAACGGCTTGGCAAACACCAATGAGAGATTCTATTCCATCTCGATGTGAATTCGAAATTTATATAATGGAAAAAGTGTGGGTGTTATCGGGTTACACTTTTTCATTTTGCTTATTCACTGCTTGCCATAAATATGGTCCAAATTCTAGAAACAGTAATAAAATAATAGTTTAATAGAAATTCAAATCTAGCTTAAGCCATAATTGTCTACGTTTAAAGGAATCCAATTTATGACACAATAAATTTTAATAATCCCTCTTATGGTTGTCGACGTCGACGTCACACCAAGTCGACATCAATATATTGGCAACTGTGGGATCGTTATCGAGAACTATTAAATATTATTGATAGGATATTACTACTACTATGGCTTATAAAATTACAATTGGCCATCAATATTAGTTAATTATTGCCTACAAAAAGTTCAGGAACTGCTGTCTTTTTACTGTCGACTTGATGTGACGTCGACGTCGACAATCATAATAAGGGGGAATATATTTTTTAATGTCATGAACGTGTAATGAATAGATTTTTAATTAACTTTTCATCCATATAAATAAAAGCCATTGTTTTATTTTACAATTTATTTTATTTGAAATTTTATATAAAAATACTTATTACTACAAACGGTTTTGTATTGAAAAATACATTATTTTTGATACCTTTCGTTTTGAGGTAAAAAATCATGCCAATTACACATAATTTTTTTAAGAATGACAAAATTAAATTGTATTAAATGCTAAATTTCCATTTATAAAAACATTGTTTCAATTTCAGCATAAGAATTTAAAACAAAATTAAAAAACATACAAATTACTAAACCACGTTAAAATTTTTCTTTAAATAAATTTGTGACTTATTGCTAAAAGAAAATTAAGATTTCTTTTTAAAATTTTTATTTTCCTTTTTCTCTAATTATTACTTTTTAATATACTTTTTTTTACTTTAAACATAAAATATTCAATGGGAATGTTGTTTTCTTGTCAAATAGTAATTTTTATTATTATAACTTTTTTTAACAATAACATTTATTTGTTTATGGTTAGAAAAAATATTTATGTAGCTTATCGTATACAATTTTAAAAACTCTTTTCTTAATTTCTTTCTATTATGGATTTATAGTCATTAAAGATTTTTCCTTTTTGTTTACTTTATATGTATAGTATAAATGCAACATCAATGTTTTGCTTATTTTTTTATAAAAATAAATAGAAAAATATGGCAATTTTTATGTTTTTGAACACATTTTAAAATTTAGCCATAGATTTTCTTATATAAAATCTATGCAAATTTATGTGTTTTTATGTTTTTCTATTAATTCAGTTTTAATAAATTTTGCTGTCTTTGTTTAATTAAAATGTTGCTAGTATTTTTTTTCTCTAAATATATAAATTTTATACGTTCTAATTGTTGCGTTATTGTTTTTTTTTATAATTTTTATTATTTTTCATACATTTAATGTATTTTAGTTTACGGTGGGGCAAGTTGTTTGCAATTTTATTTTTATAATAAATTTTTTAAAAATAATATAAATATTCTTTCTGAAAAGACATATTCGTTTTCAATATAAATTTTCTTAAAGAAAAAATCTTCTAATTTTAAAGTTTTTTTATGGGTTTTAAACGAAATTATTTGTGTATCTAAAATTTTACAGTGAACGACACAATATTGTTTTTTTTTTTTTTTTTTTTTTTTTTTTTTTAATAGGGAATGTTAAACATTTCGAAAAAAGTTTATCAATTATTTTGAACATTCTATTATTAAAATATTAAAGAAAATGTTAGAATTCTAAACCAGGTTTTGAAATTTATATATGAAGAAACCTTCAATCAATAATATTCACAAATCTATTTTTAGCGAAACACTAAGATTATAAATTATTCCAATAGACTTTTTAAGGAACTAGTTCTTTGGTACTGTTTATTTAATTGTTTTTTCTTTTAACTTATACTAATTTATTTGAATTATAAATTAAAGAAACGCTTTTAATTAGATGCAGAATATTCAAAATAAGGAGAATAAACACACAAAAATCATTGTTTATAGAACTGGATCCATGATCACTGTAGAATACAATTGCTGACTATTAGTTTTCCATAGAACTAGTTCCATATGTAATAGATTTGCACAGAAAAACATTAGCAAAATATTAAATATTTAATTGGTTTTATTTTAACGAAAAATAAATCATTTTCAAATTAATTTCAAGAGTTTAATTGACTTTTTTCCAGGCGAAACATTTATTCTAAACATTTTCTATAAATACTGCAGCATTCATCTGTCTGTTTTTATAAACTTAAACGAATATTCCGTTTAAATATTATTATTTAAAAAAAAAGCAAATCAGTACTTGTTGTTTCCAATACAAATGTACGAACGAAAATTTTGTTAAAATTTATAAAATCAAACAGAAAGTGCTCATAAAACGATGGTTTAAATTTTAATAAGCAATCATTTAGAATAATAAAAATGTTCCTTTATTCCTAATAATTATTCCCGTTGACTGTAAAAATCTAAACATTTTTTTTTGAATTAAAAAAAGACGAGTATTTTGTTAGAGTAAGTTTGTTTTTGTTAAAACTAAGGGCTTTAAGATAAAAATAATTTATTATTAATTGAAAAATATTAAAACATTAATATTTTATATAAAAAATAAATCAATCACAGTTGTTTTGGGCGGAATTATAAAGATGTTTTAAGTAAAAAAAAAACGAGCGAATAAAATAAAAAACAATGGAAATTTACAAAAACAATTTAAACAGGGAGGGACTGCAAAAAACCAAAACAAAGCATGAGCTTCGTTTCGCAACATTTATTTAAAGCATCAGCCTAAAACTATGCTGTGCAATTAAATGTAGCTTTAACACATTTGTTCCCCGTTTTTCAACATGAATTTGTAAATTTGCCATGAAAATATTTTTTAAATAAAAATAATAAAGGAAATGAATGTTAAATATAGCACTTGTTAAAGAAAAACTTATGTATAACATAAGTTTTCCTTTTTTTAAAATTATAACAAAGATAAAAATGAGTTTTAAATTATTTGAAACAATCCGTATTTTATACTTGAGTATTAATTATTGCGGTATTAGTTTGTTTTTGTTTTTTTTTTTCATTTATATTTTTTCGTTTCTTCCTAAAAGTGACTAGATTTTGTTAGTTCTGTATTGATGTTTAAATAATTATTCGGCTTTTATTTGAGGTTAAAGTTGCTCACTTTTCTTAAGCAAGTGTTTTTTATAGTTTAACTTATAGCTTTTTTTAGTATTTTACATGAGATTTTAATTGTTTATAGCAAATAAATATGTTTGTATTTGTCACATTGCAGGTTGCACGGATTCTTTTTTTTAAGCAAAGTTTTTCTTTGCTGTTATAGTGTGCGAGAGAAGTCAGTTAATAAAGTTTTGAAAACTTTTTTTGAGATTAATATATGAAGTTTGAGTTTAGACATTTTCCATATGCTGTTTTTATCCAAATAAAAATTCTCAACGAAAATGCGAGTTGAAAACTATCACATATAAATTATTAACATACATATTTCGCTTGCGAATTAAGTTATGTATAGTGCTAAAAAAAACTAGATTTCAAAACTGGATTTTATTGGTAGCGACTCATTATTATTATAATATTCTTGCAGGACTTCGTAAATCGGTAATATAAAAATTTAATGGAATTTTTTTGAATCCAATATTATAAACAAGAAAGTTTGTGTGCTTAAATATTTGTTACTCAATAACATATGAATAGTTAAAAGGATCTGGATGGCATTTAGCAAAATGAAAAATCATGAGAAGAACAAATTCCTGATAATTTTTTCCTGATGAATATTTAATTAAAATTAAGAACAAATTTCTTTTGAAGTCTGGCCTTATTCATAACAACTAACCAAAGATTTATAAAAAAAAACTCTTCCATAAAATCGTTTTTTCCCCAAACTTTATATACACCTTTCATATGCAGAAATAATATATCAATAATTTTTAAAAGGTGCTCTCTGTACGTGTATATAATTTTTTTTTAATTTTTTGTCTCCTATAATTATTATAAAAAAATTATGTTTTTTTATTTCCACGAGTCTAAACTAGCCCTAATATGACTCATCTACTCACGCTTAAAGCGGCTTTGATTGATTTGACTTCTGTACAAGCTTTCAGAACAAAGATGAAGAGGAGACTATCGAGCAACTCCTTTGCCTTGCCCTCTGCGAGAAAAGAGTAGACCGAAAGAGCAAAATCTAAATTGCGGTATCAAGTAGGTAAACTCAAATAGGCCTTTGAGCAATATTAAAGATTGTATTTATGTATGTAAAATACAAATTCAACAGATAAAAGTCATTTCACCTATCCAACAGAAACATTAAACTTTAAATATATTATTAAGCTCTGTTGCCAATTTCCGCCAGTTTAAATCAAAGGCATTGCTTCCAAAATAGCAAGGCCCCTTAATAAGGTATATGCAACAGTCCAGGTGACAGATAAGATGATTATTTTCAAACTCTATATATAGAAATGTACAAAAACTTTTCCGTCAACTTTTTTATATGGAGTTTAACAATTGCATTCTCGCTTTGCATACACCTTATAAATGCGCCTTGTGAAACAGCACATATTGATCAGGTGCGTTTCCATCTTAAGATTTTGGGAAGGAAAATCTTGAAAGTTTTCTTTTACCAAATACAAGATTTTATCGATGTTTCTATTACTTTTCTCGCCACACACTCCTGGTATTCAATCTTATCGTGAATAAGACTTGTCGTGACATCTATACTCAATCGCAAAGTTTAGACCGGAAATTGTTTAATTATTAATGTGTTTGTATACCATTTTGTCCAACTTGTTCCATCTTTTTTATTGCTGTGGAATTATTCACGATGCACGATAAAGGTGATTGTCTATTCGTTCCCTCAACTTCAAATAAGTCTCTCAAAAACGTTTTATATCAACTGACTTACTCTGAATTTATGTATGTATATGTTTGAATAAAAAAAGGCAATTTCGTAAAATTCTTTTCGAATAAAGTTAGTAAAACATCTTGATAATTTCCACCACAAAGAAAAGGTGAGAGTATGAGTTTGAAAATGTTTCGAATCAAAATAAATTATTTAAAATTCATCAATGTTAACGGAAAACAAAAACTTACTTTGAAATACTGTCTTCATTTTTGCTCGTTTGTTTCGTTTTGCGAGAGAGGGAGAGAGGGAGGGCGAGTTTAGGAGACGATTTTTCCTTTATATTTACTGTTAACGAAAACGAATACCTTTCAATATTTATATGTTATTTTTAGTGATTATTGTGCGAAAATTGCTTCAGATGCCACCGTTCTTCGCTCTCAGAGCTTGAAGTCTACTTTCACCTTCATATACTATATGCAAATGCAAATACATATGTACTTATGTATTTATATTTTATGTATGAGAGTTGTAACTCTTATGGTGTTTCAATATTGCTGGATCCATAACATAGTTGTTTGCTTCGGCCAATTGCATGGGCAAAGGTGGCAATTTGTCATTGGGATGTCTATGACTTGTAGTAGACGATTTGCGCGGTTTTGCCACTGTCGGGGCAAGTAGTTTGCTGGTGGATGTTGCTGTTGCCGCTACTGCTGTTGCTGTGGCGGCACTTGAATTGCTTGTAGATGTGGATGATCCATTATTGTGAGTTAGGCTCGCCAATTGTAACTTATTAAGTGTGATGGCAGCATTTTCTGCTATTGAACTGGAAGTGGTCGATAGTGTGGGACTGATTGAAGTGTTATCAGCTATAGTTGTATTGCTTAGTCCTTGTCTAGGACTTTTTGGATTAACCAGAACCTTTGTTTGCTTCAGTAGCGAACGATCATTGCAAAGAGCCGATATTAAGGGCAAATCTAAATGTTTACTCTTCTCTCTTAGAAGAGCGATATCGAATTCATTGGGTATTTGGCTGTTAGTAGCGGAAGAGGAACCATTTGCGGAATTTAATTGATGCTGTTTAGCGGTTGCTGCAGAGGCTTGCAACTGAGCCAATATATTAGTGTTTTGCCCACCACGTCCCAGTAACATATCTGGTTTTGGACGTTCTCCTGCCCACTGTGCTCCACTTGAAGTTTTTGTCATATGAATGGCACCATTTCGTGGAACACTTAACGTTATGGGTTTACGTGGTGGTAGTTGGTTGCGCGTTACTGCTGCTGAGACAACTGGTTCATTTGGAATGTTTAGTGTTCCGCTATTCGCCATTGGTTTGGAAGGAACTGCAAAAAGTAATAGAAATAAAGAGTCTATTGTAAAAGCAATTTTTATTGTCATTTCAATAAAAAATATAAGGACATCACGTTCAAAACGGAAGAATAGTTAGCTTCCTTTGATCTTAAAATGCCAAGATCTGATAAAACTAGATTTTCGGAATTTGTGGACAAAGTCGGCAGATTCCATTTTTTGACAGCGGAAAGTTAAAAATTGAGTAAAAGCACTTATTGGTATTTATAAATAGGAAAGTACCAATTTCATTAATTAACTTACTTGGCGGTGGTTTTTCCGTTGGCGTTGGCATCGGAGGCTTCTTCAGCCGTCTATCCACGTACGGTGGCGGGGGAGGCGGTGGCAGACGTTTCACTTTCGGCAGTGAGTCAAGCGTATTCAGAATGTTATCGTCAGAACGTGATCGTGCGAACAGTGGTGCTGATGTAGAATTTACCGATGGTGCAGCTGCATGTAAATGTGCCGGATGTAGAGGTGGCGGCGGTGGTGGTTCAAAAGAGGAACAAATACTAGCCATTGATGGGCTGTACATGGGTGAATAGGCACTCGGTAATTGGACGTAGGAGTCTGAAAGATTTTGCGTGGAGGCGTAGCGCGAATGGGTGGATAGAGCCAACGGCAAATAAGGAGTGCTACGATAGATGGCGTGACCTTTACAGGCTTCCCAGGCTTGAGAAGCAGCTGCATGATGATATGCTGCCAAATAGGGATGATGATGGTGATGGGCATGTGGTGGCGGTGGAGTTTGGGCCATAGCTGCTAGTATAGAGCCCTGTTTAGCATCGAGATATTCTTGCTGGCTGACAGCAGGATCCTGCAAGGGGTAGATGACATAGTCTACATCACTATACAGCTGTTGTTGATATAACTCCAACTGCTTGCGTGCCAAAGGGCTGGTGTATAGACCTGCCAAGTGCGTAGGAGGAGGGGGAGGTGATTGTCTTGGTAGACTTGGAGGTGGCGGTGGCAAAAACTGTCGAGGTTTTATGACTGGCAACAGAACACAAGTTCTAGGTGCCGTTTGCTTAAGTTCTGAGGGATAGGGTGGCGGAGGCGGAGGAGGTTGCTGTTGCTGATGCAGAGAAGACATACTTTTATGACCTCCATGTATGCTATAAGATACCATAGGTATGGCCATTGGGTTTGGAATTACTCCAGCTGTTGCTACATGATGGTGGCTGGTCAAGTTTGGATGTGGAATGCTGGATGATTGGGTGATTGTTGTTGTTTGAGGATGATGCAGATTTAAGGAAGCTTGTGAACCCGATACATAATTGGAATTTGGCACCGAATGTTGCGATAAATGACTGGGAATATGATGACTACATACTGAACCCGTGGAGGAGGCCGCTGAAGAGCAATTTGTTGGAGCTGCATAGCTCGGTTTGGTATTTTCATTTACCATGAAAGTGTGAGCTTTAAGAATGTTTATCTGCGGCCTGGTGGTAATAAAACGAGCTGTTATTTCTTCAGATTTAAGGGATGTCATTGAACCCCCAACATTTGCGAATACATTTGTGCCCGATTGGTTAAGCGAAGATGTGGAAGAAGCAACTGATGTCAATGACGTTGGCCTGGGTTTTGAAGTTGCTGGATATGGGGGAGGATCTCTTCGTTTTATAACAGGCGGCTGAATGGGTGGCGTGTGGGGTTTCGCTATACCGAAAGGTTTGGCTAACGCTTTTGTATCTGTTAACGATAATGGCACATGATTTGGAGTAGATGTTTTAATAACGGGTAAGGCAATTGGTGTTGGAGCTAGAGTTGTAGTATTACTAATCAAAGTAGAGCGTATGGGTGGACCACAAAGCCCAGTTTTGTGGTGTCGGGCGTTATAGGGTGGCGGTGAGCGTGTTCTTATATTAGATAGATTGGATTTATTACTATCAACTCTTATTGGTGGTGCTGGTGGATCTGTAGGCAAGAGGTCACTTATTAAATCTTCCACATGATCTTCTGTGGGTGCTGTATCTTGATGCCCCTGTATGTAAGATTCTCCGGTCATTGATAAGGGTAGAGTAACATAATCGCAATCCGAGTCCAATGTGCTTGAAACGGTCTTTCGATTGGGATATGAGCCTCGACCCACTATCAAATCGGTTAGTTCTTCAGCAGACAGTAAAGTATGTTTCATATCAGCCGGATCGCTGCCATCTCCACGAAAAGAGTCCGTCGTGCTTATATTGGAATCGGATCTTAGACGAAATTCTATATTCTTCATGCGTTTGCCATGGAAATTGCCACCATCTACTGAGTCCTGTAATTTATTGTGCTCCAAGCGCAAGTGCTCCTCACTGATATTACTTTGTGAGGGCTGAAATATGCCATAATGGGAGCTCTTTTCCGATTCTGCTATTTCTGAAGATTGACCGGTCATTTCACTGCTGTGCATAGTATAGACACCAGAGGTCTCAGTAGGTGCAACCGCATGTACCAAAGTATAAACTCCCGAAACACTTTCAGTTTCGTCTCTCGTTGATGATATGAAATCGTGATCTATACAAGATGATTCGGGCTCACTGAGTGTCGAATTTTGGGCAGTATGACTGAAACCCAACTCTAAACTGGAAGATGTTGAACTTTTCCTTTGGTGATTCGATTCGCTTGTATTTAGACCTGTTCGAACCGCCAAAGTATCCAGAGAAGTGTTATTGTCATTTGTGGAAGAGGCAACTACCACTGTGCTACAGGTTGAAGAGCATTGCGAGCCTATATTGTGTTGTGACGAGGGAGACTCTGTGGATGAGTCTGTATTATTACGCTGACCCTTTGAGGTCGGTATGGAAGAACCACTGGTTGATGTGGAGTTCCCCGTCGACGAGGTATTACTCAATTCTGTGGGGGAGTTCCGTTGACTTTGTTGTTGCTGTCTCACGGTGAGGGCAGCCAATTGCTCTTCCAAGTCCTTAAGGGATACTTGGCCCACCGATGATGCCTGCCTGCTTACACTGGGTCTATCCAACAAATGGGCCAAAGCTAAACTCTCTGTGGAGGGCGCAGCTATGGGAGCTGGTGGTGAATTAATCATGATTTCTAACTCATCTTCTGAATGCACACGATCACTTACTATGCCCGAAGTAGTATTTGAACTCGTACTCGATATAACCGATATTCTTTGATCGCTTTTGTTCTTATAGGTTGGCAAATGCAAGCTGCGGGAATAAACATAGCAAGCATGCAAACAATTGCTTTCCTCCTCCTCTCGTTTAATGACCTCCTTCAAACGGGCTGCAATTTTCATACTGAATTGATGCGTTTCTTTGCATAGAGTCAAAAGCATTTTGTTTTTCTCATCCGATGTGGCGTAGAGAGTTATCTTGCTATCTCCTGATCTTATTTCAAACTTTTTCCTTTCAAACGACAACTTGGTGATGTTGGGCCACAGAAACGTTATCTGCTGCTGCTGCTGGCCATCGGGCGTCGTTCCAGCTCCAAATATTTTAATACCCTTAGAGTAGACCACAAACCAAGAATTACCGGGACCTATTTCACTCTTGCTCATGCGCATGCGAAAGGTATGGGCATTTATGCACTCGTGCACCAAACATGCTTGCTGTATATAATGCAACTCTGCATCGGATTGCGTAAGGCCATGGTTTTCGCGATGGCACGCTCTTAAAGCACTGGCTGTCCAGGCAGTTCTTAAATGTTCTGGCAGATAGTCTTCCAAGCGAAAGTATTCATTACTAGAGCTCGCATTTGTGGATACCGAAGCGTTGGTGGAAGCGTTACTGGGTCCACGGCTAATCGACGAAGTGGATGAAGATTGGGAGAGCGGTGTTTTAGCTGCTGCTCCCAGAACACGCTTAAGGCCATCCATACCCATAACATTTTCCCGCGTAGAGGCCATATAACTAGATAAACGTAAAACTCTCTCATTTACCATGTTAGCTCGTTTACTAATCTTTGGTAAGGTTGTAGTTGCCGCCGATGGTGTTTTACTAACTGTTTGCCCGCCAGCCGAACAATCCAACTTACTTTCGTTCAAATCACTCCCAACTGCTTTTGTCTCCAACACATTTGAACCATTATTGCCACCACTAATAATGCCACTGACACTGCCACCGCTGCTGTTACTATTATTACTGCCACCACATGGTGCATCTCCTAAGTCTGCTTGCAACGCCAAGCCAGCTAATAAAATCATTGATTGTTCGGCATATTCATGGGGAATGTCTCTCTGTAGGGCGTTGTATTTTAATTGTAGGTAATAATTGTGACGCGTGGTTTCATCTTTCAACATAAATGGGCTTTCGATGTAGAATTGTACCCGAAAATGTAACTCTAATAGCGGTCGCCCATTGGCATCTAGACCCTGCAAATATTATTTTTTTATGAATTTCATTTATTTTCAATTTTTTTCTAATAAGCGATTTGTTTAATAATTACATGAGTGTGTGAGGAGCGCCAACTTTTTGGACCATATTTGGATAGTTTGCTTTCGGGATCGGCAAACATGTATTCGCCATCTGGAAGAGATGTTAAAAATGTGAATTTAAATTAAAATTTTACGCAGTATAATAAACAATTATGTAATTTAATTCCGCTAAGATCTTCTTTCCAAAGCTATGTTTATAGCATCGGCTGGTTGTTGCATATTACCCTGATGGGTGCATATTTTGATAGTAAATGCATCTTTTCGATTTTTGGGCATATTTATACAATTAATAATCTAAATTCTTCAAGGTTTTATTTTTATTAAAACATATTAAAAAATTTATATAAATCATTTTGATTTTAGTGTGGTCTTTATATATTATTCAGTTTCTGTTGATCTACTAATTTATTGGCTTAAAAAATCTATTTTCCATAATTTAGTAAATAATATGCTTGATGAAATTATGTCATAGACAAGAATTTTTTATTTTCGTAAAGTTCATAAAATTTTACATACTTTAAAGTCTAGCATGATTGTCTGCAATTCGAGTTCATACAGTTCCTAGATTTAAAAAAATCTAAAATCTATTTCCCAGTTTACGCCTCACTGGATTCCATAAAAGTTTCCACAAATGCTTTACTCTTTCAAAAGAATATTTGAGCTTAAAACTTGCACATCATCTCCATTTCACTTCAAGTCAATAATTTCATTTATTGTATAGAATGCCTCGATATTTAAATGGTTCAATGATAAAAAAATAAAATTTACACCATTTGAAAAAACGTTAAGCATATTTGTCTTCTGTTAAAAAAGCAGTAGTGCAAAAAAGAACATGTTCTCTTCTAAATATGTGGTAAATGTTACATGTTTTGAACTCAACTTTATTTCAAAGTTATATACTACCATTTTTTCAACTGTGTTAATTAATTTGTTTATACAAATAGGGCTTTCGTATTATTTTCGTTTAGATACTTGTTTTTTGTGAAAAGTTTAATTTTAATATGTTGACACTATTTTATTTCAAGCATTTATTTTAGTTCTATTGTGAGTTTGAGGGCATAGATAACAAGTAAAAAGTTTTATCAATTCAACTGAATTGTCTCCTTCTATGTACTTAAATGAGTCCCATCTCTGAGAATGTGTAATTTTTAGAGTGAAGGAAAAAATTTTATAATTTAAAACCTTTAACCATCAAGGTCATTTCGTATATTCAATCGTCATACTCTCCTCCTCTCTCTCTCTCTTACTCTACTTTTCGTTTCAAATAGGAATTTAAAGATCGTTTAAGCAGATGAAGTCAAACATTTTTTCAGGCTCCAGCAATCTATGTACGATATGTTTTTGTATGATCCAAACCAGACAGAAAACTAATCAGACTTTTAAATTAAAACATTTTTCGGGGTATAATTTGATGGCATGAAATTTCCGGCCAAGAAAATCAAATAAAAATCATACAACAAGAATAAATGAAAGAATGGAAATACAAAAAATAAAAAATAACAATCATTCCAAACTACAACACCTTATGTCATTTTGACAGAATGACAGACTAACACATAGTATATACATACATACATATATACATTCACAGGCACACACATACACCATATGTATTCAGTTTGAAAGACATTCGTATAGAAGTGATCTGTTGGATCAAGGAATATTAAAACAATGCTACAATAACAACAACAAAACAAGCAACAGCAACAACAATAAGCAAGAAAAAAGTGACATAAGCCTTATGTCAGAGCCAGGCTCTTCAATCTCTTAAGATTGAATTTTTTCTGAATTTTATTTTTGTTACTTCTCTGTTACAGAATACAAGGTGGGTTTTGTTTAAATGTCAATTTGAAATAATATGAAAATAAAATTTTAATATATTTTTTGTTAACGAATATTTTTTAAACATAAACATGTATACAGTAAAACCTCGCTTAATGCAACACTCGATCAGTGCAAGTCCTTTATTATTGCAAACACATAAATTGTTCACTTTCTTGACTGTCTTTATTAGTTTTTTTTTTTTTATTGCAGGTTTTTTAAGAAATTGTAATCTCAAAATTCCATTGACTGATCTAATATTGTCAACAATAATATGGTCTTAAACAATCTTATGGAAGAAATATATTTCATATATTAAAATACGGTTAAAAATTTTAATTTTTTACTATTTAGTACAAAACTTATATGCATAAATTTACATTAGGGTGTATATTTTTTTAATCTCTTATTTCAATTAGAATTTGTGTTGTTGCAAATTATCAATTTTTAATTTTTAATGCCTACACTTGCTGTTCTATTGTGAGTTTGGATTTCATGTAAAATGCGTTCTACATTTTTATGGCAATTTTTTTTTTCAGAAGGATCGCAATATCGCAAATCGGTTTTTGTAACTGGCTAAATTTCTATTTGTTGCATTAAGCGAGGCTACACTGTATATGTATGTATGTATTTATAAACATATGTACATGTACATATAAAACCACTTACACTGAAAGTTTTACACAGCCTGTGTACGTGTTGTTAGTGCTGATTCTTATACAACAAATTGAATATGTTGTCCAAAAACATGATCAATTCCATAAACAAAAACAAATCCTATAGATAAAAAATAAAACGTTAACAATAAAAGATAAAAATCTCAAGGGCATGACCGTTAATGTTTGATCTTTTAAAGTCGAGCCACAGCAACAACATTTTCAAAAATCAGGCATAAACAACAAATGCCTCTTTCCTGCTGATGTGGTTGAAGTTTTCCAATTTTTTTTTTAAATTTTTAATATTTAGAATTTTTTTATATTTAGAAAAGGTTTTGCTCGCACAAAATAATTTTAAATATTAAAATACAAATTTATAACAAGACATAAATATACATATGGAGTACATGTATGTATGTATGCCTGCATATTAAAATATTTTGTTAAATTAATATGTGTATGTGTTTATGTATGTATATCGTCAACTTGGTGAGGCAAACGTGCTGACATTTTTAGTTTTTCAGAATAAGCAAAGAATTTTTAACTTTTATTGTATTTTTCATCATATTTGCATACCTTAACGCACACTAATACGTTAGAAACGACATAACAAAATTCTTATTTTGTAAACTATTTACAGTGCAACCTCGCTAAACGAAACACTCGAACAACAACGCATCTCTTGGATAATTGCAACTCACAAAGTGTTCATATTGTTCGATCTCTTAGTACAACTTTTCCTTAAAAAAATCCCAGTTATCGCAAATGTGCTTCTAAAATTTTAAAGTCTTCATTAGTTTCTTTTTTAATTTAACATTTTGAAATTTCAGGATGCTACATATATTTGTTATTTATATAAAAATTAATGAATTAATTTTAAAAATACACCGTCTAATTTATAAAAAGAAAAATAATATAGATCTAAAGTACAATTTAGTTATTGAATACTATAAAGGTGGATTCACCCACTTTTGTTCCGAAACAGTTTTAGTTTTTTGAGATTTTGTTGTGAAACGATTCACCATCCATTTTGAACAATTGTCCTGGAAAAAAAAGCTGCCATATGAAACAACTGTGTAAATGAGGCGTGTTATTTTTGCCAGCAGGCAGAATATTCTATTAATAAACACTACACATTCTATCGGGTTCACAAGACAATTTGTAAATTGTAATGTATAATAACGATTCCAATTTAAATCGAGTGGTCAAATATGTAAAAAAAATATTTGTTATTTTGATATAAAATGAATTATTTTCAAAAATTATGAGTTTCTACCATGGCAGTAGGGCATATAGTACATATGGATGTAAAATATAATGAATAATGGACAACGTTTAATGTCTCTAAATAATGAACAACGTATTATGCAATTTCGGGAGAAGTCCCACGGTCACTAATAATATTAAAACAAATTTAGTTTTAGTGATCTTCAGCAGTATTTTTTTTTGTTAGTGATTCAAAGTATTTACTTTGTAGATAATGCATACCATACTATCTGACTAGATTATTTCCAAATACTACCTTTTTCCAAAAAAAGCCTTTTATAAAAAACAAGCTGTCTAACAATATCTAAGATTTTTATTTTGATGCAGAAACAGCTCTGATTAAATCCTTTTCTTTCGAAAACCAGCCTTCAATTTTTGAAAACACGTTGCATAATTCCAAATAATGACATTTGAGTTCTAAATGCCTTCCAAATGATAACCGAAAGCTAATACTGTTGCACAATATTTCTTCTACGGTTTACCGTGTTCGAAAAATATATGTGTTTGATCACATTTTCGGGAATTTTCTGTCAGATGCCTAAGGACTCAAAATTAGATGATTTAAGTTGATTTTTTCAAGATTTTTTTTTTCACCAAGAATAAAAGTGACATGTTTCGAGTGAGTTGTTATATGTACACATATGAATGTATTCATATAATGTTTTATTTTCTTAATTGAGCTTCAAACCTTTTCAGGCTTGTAGTTAAGGACGAATTATTTCAAATTCGATCAAATTGCTTTTGATTAGTTCATATTACTGAGAGTTCACTGTACATATATAAAAAATACATACAGAAGAACATCTGTATAACATCATTCTCTTATTAAGTCGGGAAAGAAATAGTGGTAGCCATTTGCAATTATTAACAAATTTTTTGCCAGTTATTTCTAAACATTTATTTAAAAGAATGTCTTAATTGATATAGTGACATTTTAAAATCGACTTTGGCTGAAGTTATCACATTGAGATTTCTTTCTACAAAAATTCAAAAACGTTTGCATTTTAGGCAAACGAGTGGTTATTAAAAAAGCATCAACATTAATAATAAAAATATTTATGAAAATTCGTGCAACAGCCTCCAAAAAATGTAGCATCAAAAAAGCACTTAAAATTAAAGCAGCTGCAACTACATTGAATACCTGGACTGGTTGGCATGCTAAGAGAGTCATCTTCAATGCCTTTTTTAATTTAAAAAAAAAGAAGAAAAAAACTACCTAAGACAACCATCAACACGATGTCCAAAAACCAAAACAGGTTGGAGCAGAAAAAAACATTTTTTTTAAATCCATGTGGAATGTAGATTTCTTGTATAAAAAATGCACAAGCCAAAGTTTTTATGATATCAGACCTGAAATTTTAATTTTCACTGAGTGATTTTATATTATACATACATACATATGTATGTATAAGTATGTACTTATATTTTATAAATTTAAGAAAACAAATATTTTTGATGCCTTCCAGCATCCAAATTGTTTGTTAAAGTAAGCAGGTGTGAGGGTTTTTTTTGTCTTGGAAATATTTAGCCCTATTGGCTTATAATTGCTTTAAACGTTTTATGACTTTACTATTAATTTTAAGGCCACTTCCTTTTCATTTACTTGTATGAAAGACAGAACGAAAATGTCCAGAATTAACAAAAAAAAAAAAAAAAAAATAATAAATAAATTGTGACTAGTCACTGATGGCCTGCTAAGGCCGGTGAGATTTCTTTCAAATACTGTAGGTGTAATAAGTTGTTATTATATATTTTTATTCACTATTTTAGGAGAAAAATAGAGAAAAATATATTCTATGTTATAGGAATATACCTAAAAATCACGCAATAATGTTGAGCTGCGAATGAACAACAACGCACAACAACATTAATAAATCCAAGAAGAATATTTCAAGAATCTTTAAGGTTAAAAAACGAAATACAAATCAGAGAAAAGAAGTCGTTGAAAAAAATTAAGCATCTGCTGGATATTCCTTCTTTCAAATACACTTCCCTATACACATTAAGCCGAAGAAAGATACTTCTTGCAATGGAATTTTAAGTTTGTTTTCACGAAAATTGTTAATAAAACAAAATAACAGCCAAATAACGATCATTATCATTGTTTTTGTAATACACACATACATACTCGTGTGTTTGTACGTACATACGTATGTATATAAATACAAATTATAATGCTGCCATAATTTTTACCAACAGTAGGGC
Organism: Germaria angustata; assembly: GCA_963681545.1. Lineage (NCBI taxonomy): Eukaryota > Metazoa > Arthropoda > Insecta > Diptera > Tachinidae > Germaria > Germaria angustata. Next base: position 18,418,750 of record OY812999.1, on the reverse strand, counting down.
ACAGTGGGGTAGAAAGGAAAAAAATTAAAAAAACAACATTCTTTGTTAAGCATTCGGACCTACACGTAAGATGTGATTTCTTAAATGATATATGTACTGTTGCTATTTAGTTTAGATTCGTAACGCGTTTTTACCAAATTAATTATTCAGTAAATTATTAAAATTACTAGTTTTCATTATGGATATTGCGAATGTTTAGATGAGTATCCAATATCCTTGTGGCAAGTTTTTGATTTTCGGTAATATTAAATTTTTGCCCAGCTTTTCCACCAGTTAGTAGTTAACTACACTTTTCCTGTCATTTCTAATCATGAAACACATAAACTTCATTTGCCTAATAAAGTCTGAACCGATTTGAACTCGCACTCCCAAAAGGAAACTTATGTTTATTTGGTTAATTTTATTTGAGAATTTCCCGCGATTTTTCAACTAATATTTGTTTTGTTTGCGATTTCTTTTTAAATATTTCGATTTAAAGCTATTTTATTTTAAAGTTTTTTGTTGTTTGTTTTTAAATTTCGTTAGATATTTTATACTAACGGCCTTTTGGGAAAAACTATTTTACCTTAACTTTAAAGTTTAAATTATCGAGCCTTTTTCTAATTGTTTTGATTGTGTACACATCATTAACACTTATTATTATATTTTTACTTTTCCTTTGATATTTTTATAAATTTTGATTTGTTTCTATAATTTCCATTATATGTTAAAAATAATAAGCTTCCACTACTGGCTGCAAAGACTTGAAGCTTTAAGTCTAGAGGGATTATGAGTCAATATTAATAAAACTATTAAAGGTATAAAATAATTTTTTATTTTAAATATTAAATTACCATATTTTTGTAACACAGCTTTAGTTAAAAATGTATTCTACAGCTCGTTTAAATTTATTTAATACGGTTGTAAATCAATTCTTTCTACCATTTTCATTTTCAGTATTATTCCCACTGTGCAGCCTTAGCAATAAATGCAACATCATCATTATTGTTGTACGAGTAATCAAGAATCAGTAACACAGAAGCTAAATAACAAGATTTTTTAAAACTTTTTTTTATTTATTTGTAAGTTTTCATACCCTTCACCTCGGATTCAAAAAAGGTGTGTATTTAAGTTTGTCATTCAGTTTGAACTTTTATATACTTTTGGGTCTTAATTCGTTTGTTCATCCGTGTTTGAAATGTTTTTTCCGAAGATCCTATTAATTAAAAATAAGTAAAATTACTGAAAGCATCTGAAATTGACGAGTAATTATAGTCGTAATAAAGTTATATTTATAACTGAAAAACCACAAGATATTTTAAAATTATTTTAATTAGAATCAGTTCATAAGCGATAGAGTCATATAAGCAAAATAAATATTCGTCTATGTATTTTCCTTTCAGATCTCTTTATGTTTTTATATTGATGATTCTTTATATCCTTCCTTAATAACAATTCAAATATAATCGTCCCATAATCGAAAATTTTCAATATAAAATGCTGTAGCTGTTCACTGAGGAAGGAATTGGTTTAGTGACCAATGAAATGTCGGCATATGAACAGCTAAAGCCACAACAAACAAACTCTAATTGTTTTAACAATTAGTTGGGGAGAACATCCCGAAATAATAAATTTCAATATTAAATATAAAGTGATTTTTTTAATAACTCGAAAAATTCATGTCGACTTCTTGTTTTTTGAAACTTCAAATTTTAATAAAATCCATTTATTTGTGGAAGAGATATCGCTGTCAAAAATTTTTAACAGCAGCAATGTTTTTTATTTTCTTTATCTCCGATAATTTTTATCAAATGGGTGTTTCAAAACTGTCGCTTTTTGAAAATTTAAAACTTTTAAGCAAATGTTGGCAATTTTGTCTACATCAGTGAATTCATTCTACACTATATATTTTTATTTTTATAGTATATATTTTTATTTATAGTGCTGATCTCATCTAGACTATGCAAAAATGCAACCACCTTTCAAAAAACCAAAACAAATACGATTATCGGTGAATACATATATAGAGAAAATAAGTACAGATGAACATCTGTCTAACATCTTTCTTTTAGAAAAAGTCAGTCAAAATTAGCATTAGCCAGCTGTAATTAATTATTAAGGAATATTTTAAATCATGGATTTCTTGCCACTTATTTCTAAACATTAATTTAAAATAATGTCTTAATTGATGTAGTGACATCTTACAGTCGATTTTGGCTAAAGTTATAACATTGAGATTTTTTTTAATTCTAAAATGTCTGCATTTTAAGGGTAGTTATTAAAAAATCAACAACAATAATAATAACAACATAAAATGTTTATGAATATTCCTGCAACAGCCACCAAAATATGTAGCATTTAATAAAAGCAGCTGCAGCTGCAAATATGATGTATGTATATGTGGACTGGTTGGCATATCACGACAGTCATCTTTAATGCTTTTTACTCGTACTTTAGAAAAATAAACCACCAAAAGCCACTTTGTTAGATAGATAGTTTTCGAAAAGTTTCGAAATCAAAATTTGTGTTTTTCTCATGTCGATATTCAAAATGTTCAAAAAAATTCAAGTATTTTGAGCGTGATATTAGCAGGAAGTTTCAAGGATGTCCTGCAGAATCATCAAAATGTTTTGTCTTGTCGTTGCGCTATTTTCTTTTCGCCATTGTGGCATAAAATTTGCTAATAAGCTGTAAGAATATATACGTTTCTTAAAAAAAATTAACCAAAGCAGATATTAAGAGTCGTTACATTAACATTTTTACTTTAAAAAGTTAAAAATTCAGAAAAAATTAGGAAATCAATTCTCAATAAATGTACGAGTATTTATATAATGGCTGTTTCGTTTCTGAAAAATTTAATTATTTTGTTGATAAATTTATAATACAATTATGTATTTTTCGCTGTAATTTGAATCATTTAACTTCCTTAGTTTACACTCATTAAAGAACAATAAATTCCTTTTTTCTCTTTGAAAGAGCAAGAATGTTACACTTTTATATAAAAGAAAATGAAAATTTTTCATAAAAATAAAACTTTCCCAAATATCTGACATTCATGAAAAAAACAGATATTTTAAAAAATCTTTTACTAAAAATAAGAGAAGCATGAAAACATATTCAAACATATTAAATTTTATCTGAATTTACTTACTCAGCAAAATCTCTCCGCTTAACAAAAAATTCTAACGTTGGCGAAAAAAAAGCTTGTAACTGAAATTTTGAAATCCGAATCAAATTCAAGGGGAAGCAAGCAAATTGGAATAAAGTTTCATAATTGGCTAAGAAACGTCAAACTCTAAAGAGTTACACAACCCAAAATGTAAGAAATAAAATCGAAAGTACGTTACCAAAATCATAGTAATTTTCAATTCAACCAAAAATAAAATATATAAATAAAATTTATATTATATATTAATAAAAAAATATATAAAATATATTAATAAAAATCAAGCCACAAAAATTACTTAAACTTAAGTAAATTTACAAAAATCATTAGCATATTAAAAAAAATCGAGAACTCGAGAAGACATAAATATTGGGGTAAAAAACCCCATTACACTATGGGAAAATTTGCCAAAGACCATTACAAGTGTTTTTCAGCACAAAACTATTTTGCACTACAAGTTAAAGTGAAGGGCAATTTAGATTCAATGCAGCCGAATATAGATCTTCTTCTTCTTGCGTGTGTTAACTTAATTTGTTTTTTTATAAAGCCAAAAAAAAAACATGCAAGTATTCACAGTAAATAACTATAAGAGCAAGACAACAACACTAAATTTTTTGTAGTTGTTGTGTTATTTTTAATATAAATGATAGCGTTGCCATTTTTTAAACCAAAATTAATTATTTATTTTGGTGATTTTTTCCAATGAAACCTATAAATTGTTTATTAGAGTTATTTTATTAATTGAAATGTTACAAACAGAATAATTATAATTTATTTTATAATTAGACGACCGACCTTCTCTCGTTTGTGCTGAAGAGGGTCAAAATTTCGAAAGATAAATACAAAATTTTTAAAATAAATAACTTAGTTTAGTTCATTTGAGTTTTTTAAATAGAAAAAAAAAATATATCGCCACAATTTTTACTGAATTTCCAAGAAAAATTCTTTAAATCGAAAAAAATTCAAGAGTGGCTAAAAGTTAAAAGTGTGAAAACAAAGTAAGTCTTAAATATTACAAAAAAAGTAGAAAAAAAAACAATTATAAAAAGTCGTATTATTACTTTGATACACAATAAAAACATTCAAACTAAATTTGCGTTTTGAAATACAAAAACGGAAGTCGCCGAAATTTCTTTGAAAAAGGGGAAAATTCCGTAAGCAAGTTTAATCGATTATTTTGCACTTCAACTACTCGTAAGTCAGTTTGTACTAGATTAAACAAATACAGTAAATTTTTTCTTAATGTGGTACAAAATGTCGGGCGAAATTTACTAACCTTCTCGATAAGACGCTATAAGTTGCAGATACCAAAAGAAGCTCAACCATGGCAAAACCCAACATTATTGAAAAAATGTTCTGCACGAATATTAGAAACATTTGTCAAGATATATTTCTTTGTTTTTATGATTTTATAAACTAATTTTGCAGTATTAATCAAAATTAACTGTGAAATAGATATTTTAGTTTTTCGCAAAAATAATATAAAAAATTTTAATTTGCTTGCAAACATTGATAAAATTGGCTAAAAAAAGTTTTCGTCCTGGCAACACTGACAGTCAAGAGCAGACGGAGCAGGAGGGCCTCGCATGTTATGCAGAATCAACAGATGACGATAATGTTGGTGATGTTGTTGGCATTGTTAGCTCTTTTTTACTCGTTTAGCCCATGATGATCATGAAAATTATGAAGATGACGCGATCTTGCTGATTACAAGCAGTTGTTGTCGTTGTAGAGGAGGAAATGGGGGAGAAGGAGATGTGGGGCATACAGCTTAAGAGGCGCGTGTTGCTTTGGTGAAAACCTGCCACTTTTAGTAACAACAGAATACAGCAAGGAGTAGTACCAGTAGCTAAAGGTTTCATTAAAAATAGCTTTGGTTATTACTTTTCTTAAAATATGTTACACAAATACACATGCACATATGTATGTACATACATGCATGCGAGTATATTTATTTATGAGCATACAGTGGTAAGCAAAAAAATTTTTTTTTGAAACAATAACTTGAAATTAATTTCAAAACGAAGGAACACACAATTTAAAAAAAATTTTGTATTTGTAAGTGTTGTTTACTTTTTCTTGCTTACTGTATAGTAAAATCTTCACACAAAAAAAAAGATAATTATCACTTTGGTTTCACTTGTTTCTTTTTTCAATTTAATTTATGAGCAGAGTCTGCACATCGCACCGTTTTTTATTATTAAGAAAAGTCGACTGAAAAATTATTTTATTAAGATTTAAAACTGTAAGATTTCTTAAAGTAGTTCTTCAGCAAAATTGATGACAGGGTAATTTTCTTTTCCATTAATTTTATTAATATGCAATTTTGTTAGTTATTTGGGGTATTGTTTTAAATTTCTAAATATTTCAAAATTTTTTTCTATAATAATTTAAAATTTTTCCTAAAAATTATTTGAAATAATTTCGGGTCATTGATACATTTACAAGAAATTTGGTTGCGTTGAGAAAAAAAAAAGGATTTTCAAATGACATCCTTCGTAAGACGAAATATTTCGAAATGTTTGCAATTTGAATAGAAAAATAGCAATATCTAATGAATTTCCAATATTTTTCAAACGTTTAGAAACGTTTTTCTGCTTGTTTTACAAATTAAAATCCTTAGTGAGAATTTTATTACAGAATTGTGGGAATAAATACTACAAAAAAAATTTGGAATTCGAATCAATTTGCTGTTTAGTATTAGGAAGCCATTAATTCCCTCTTTTTCTGATTCTTGATTAGAATGGATCTAGCGTCTCTGCCAAATTCGAATCATAAGCCAATTAAAAACTTATATTCACCAAAATGGCTGTAATTAATTAAAAATGGCCTACTAATTAGTGTTTTTCATTAAAAAAAGGAACCAAAAATGCTCGAAAACTTAAATTAATTACAGTTCTGAGATTCTATCTTATATATTTGATCTTGAACTGGTTTTACCGAAAATACTTCCACAGAAGTAATGAAAATTTCTCTATACATTCACATATCGACCACATGGATTGTAAATAATTGTAGAATGTTAAGATTTATACAGGAAACTAGTGTTATATAGAAAATTAGAATGTTAAATATTTCACTCTATTCCACATCTAATTAGAAAGTGTTGAAATAAATTAAAAAAAAAACTATTCCATTTTTGTTGCACTTTTTCATGGTACAGCTCCTAACTTATGCAACAGGAGTAGAGGAAAAGAAAACACTTTTTCGAAAGCACTATTCGAAATGTATTTTGTTACATTTGTGCATGATGAAAAGTAATAATGATGATGATAACGAAACGAACAGAAAAACAAAATCCCAAGGAAAAAAATATACAAATAAAAACAGCAACAACAACAACAACAACAACAACTCAACTGGTATGCAGTTTAATAAACCTAAAAATACAAGCAAACTAACAAACAGACGGGTAGACAAGACAAACTTCTTTCTTACCAAAATCGTTCTTTTTTTCCATACTTCTTTAGAACAAGTCTTTACATAAGGCATACCTTTGGAAAGAAATGTTGTGTGTGTGTGTGTGTGTGAATGTATGTAAAGTTTGATGAAGAGGGCGCAGTAGAAAAGCAAAGATTTTTTTCATGAACTCTTAACTGCCAGATTCTAAAATTTACGTTCCTTAACATATTAGTTGTTGATGTTATTGTTGCTGCAGTTGTTGCTGTTGCTGTTGCTGTAGCTGTAGCTATAGCTGATGTAGCAAAAGCATAAAACGGCACGCTTGCTTGCGGTTGTATTAAAGCAATGCACAACAGCTACCTGAATTACTGAACACGCGTCTTATGTTTAGGTATGTAAGAGTATGACTTGTTTAAATGTCCGTCCAATCATGTTTTTTTTTATTCTCTCCTTTTTTTGGTTGCTCATACCACATACTCGTATACCACAGCATCCAGTACCACCAATTGTCTGTCTTTTATTCCAAGTCTGTCCCGGTTTATTTCCCTCTTTCTGCTTTTTAGTTTTTGAAATGTTTAAACGTTCTTTGGTCTTTTTTTTTGTATATTCGTTTGGTTGTAATGTATTAAAGTACATTTTTCGTTGTGTGTACGTATGTTGTTCATAATGTTTTAAATGGCCTTTGCATGCATGCAACATGCTGCATCATCTTTTTTTGTGCAAAAAAAAAAAAAAACAACATACAATAAAAGTGGATGAAAAATACAAATAAGCAATACAAAGCAGCCTCTCCAAAAAGAAACCAGTATAAAACTAAATTTTTTCTTTTTCAAGCCTCCATCCAAACCAGCCAGCACCTTTTTTAAACCAACAGAAATTCTATGTATGTTAATACAGGTTTGTGTATGAAAGTTGCTGGTGTTGTTGCTGCTGCTGCTGCTGCTGTTGCTGTTGGAGCTGTATTTTGGGATACGCCAGTTTAAGCATCAGCAGAAGATATACGAGTATATAAAAAACAATTTTCATTAAATGTGAACTTTTTCCTGATATGTTTGGAATAATTTTTCGTTGAAACTCTAACTATACAGTATGCGAGTATTTTGTTTTTTTTTTGGGTTCTTTATTTTTTCAAGCATCATATAATTTTATAAATAGTTTTTGCAGCATTTCTGCCAAAACCACAAATAAACGAAAACAAATTTTTGTGTTGGTTGGTAGTAATCAAATAAAAAAGAAATAAATGTTAAGTTAAAAGCCAAATTTGTTAAAAAAAAAGCGGTTGAAGCACATGTTTCTTTTGAACATACACACACATATACACACGTACACAATGCAAACGTAAGCTAAACGTAAGACTGAAGACACAAACTTGTGTTGTTAAGCGAAAAAGTGCTAAATGGCTGATTGAATTCAGCACAAACATTTTTTCACTCTTCCTAATTCAAACTTCAACAAATTAAATAATCAATAACTATGAGCAAGAATTTCTTTCTATTAAAAATCGAATAAGTTTTGGGCAGTAGATACACGGTTGGCTGCTTCTTTCATCTGATATCAAAAGACTTAAGACACATACTTGAAGTTTTTCAGCTGTAAACACTGTAGACTTTGAAAATGATTTGCTCTTGAAAGACAATTTATTATTGCATTTATGTGGGGAAACTTGAAAAATCTTGGACCCAATTTATTTAGGTTATATTGGGTAAGAAAGGCAATCAGAATTCCATTGGACTTGTTCAGACATTTTGGTCTATTGTGATGCCATGGAAAAACTTTGGTTACGGGCAGCATCCACCATTGAACCAGGCGCAACTTATAATCAAGGACAGCACATTATTATAATATTTTTTCTTTTTAAAAACAATTTCTCTGCTTTAGTGAAAATAATTTCTCATTTTTTGGGGGAATCTTTTCTTTTGAAAAAAATGCCATTAACAATCAGGTTGGAGCAACTTATGAAAAATAATGGTTACAAAAGTTGATTTTTGTGATATTCTTCCGACGGGGTTTGTTTGAATTTGGAACGATTTTCCGTCATCCCACGTCAAATTTGTTCTCGAGAACACTGAAGATGGCACAAAGCCGAAACCGGTCTGTTCATAAACCAAATTTGACGTGGGATGACGGAAAATCGTTCCAAGTTACAAAAGTTCTTTTGAAAAGAATATTTTTGAATCAATCAATCTTTTGAAAAACACTTTATGAAAAAAGTAGTTTTAACGTAGTAGTAGTCCCTTGCAACAAAGTACAAATTCAAAGATTTATCCTTTAAAATTAATATTTTTCAAAATAAATACCTTTTGATACAATTGTCTTTTGAATAACTGTCTTTGTGAAATGTTTTTTTAAAGTACTTTTTGGAAGAAGTACCTTTTAAAAAAAATATTTTTGAGTATAGCTTTTAAAAAAAATTTTTTTTTGTAAAATTTGTCTCTTAAATGAAGAACAAAGAATTTTTCTCAAAAGCACCTATGGACATTCTGGATAAAGAGCTTTTTCAAAAACTAGTCATATTGAAAAATACATGTCGAAAAAATTACCTTTTGAAAAGCATCTTTCGAAAGAGTGTCTTGTGCAGAAGTACATTTTGAAAAAAAAAAACTTCATGACAAAGGTTCCTTTTGATAAAAATACTTTTAAAGAAAAAGTACCTTTGGAAAAATAGCTTTTGATAAAAGTACATTTTGATACAAGTGACTTTAGAAAAAGCACCTATTGAAAAGAATATCTTTTTGAAAAAAGGGTACCTTCTGAAAAAGTATCTTTTGGTAAGACCCTTTTGGGGAAAGAACAGTTTGGAAAAGTACTTTTTGATAAAAGTATCTTCAGAAAAAGTACGTTTTTATAAAAAAGTATTTTTAGTAAAACTACCTTCTGAGAATTACCTTTTGATAAAAGTACATTTTGTTGCCAGTATCTTTAAGAAAATACCTTTTAAAAAAGTTCCTTCTGAAAAAGTATATTTTGGTAAGAGCCTTTTGGGGAAACAGTTTGAAAAAGTACCTTTTAATAAAAGCATTTTTAGAAAAACTACCTTCTGAAAATTACCTTTCGATAAAAGTACATTTTGTTTCAAGTATCTTTAAGAAAATACCTTTAAAAAAGTACGTTTTTAAAAAGTATCTTTGATAGGTGTCTTATTTTAAAGACGGTACATTTTGAAAACAAAGTGCATTATGAAAAAAAAATACCTCTTACGAATTTGGTAACATTTAAAAGGACGTTTAGTAAGAGATCCTTTTAAAAAACAGGGGAAAGGAGTCTACGAAAAACAATTTTTTTAAACAGATTATTTATTTTCATAATTTTTCTTTCAGCTGCAGTATTTTTTTTTTTTTTTAATAAATAATAATTTTATTTTCTATATTTTACTAAGTTTTGATTAGTATCAGTAGGCAATATAAATTTTGTGACAGATGTTATAATTGTAATTATTATTAAATATAAATAGTTTACATAAATTATTATGTTACTATTATTTTATATATTTAATTTTGAAATTAATAGGGATTGCAACCAAACTACTTTAAGCTCACTGAGGATTTGGTTTAGCGACCAATGAACTGTCGGCATATGAACAGCTAAACTTGCAAAAAAATTGTTATAAAATATTACTATAATTATAACATCTGTCACAATATTTATATTTTCTGGCGATGTTAATTAAAGGTTAGAGAAATAAAATTAGTAATTATTTAAAAAAAGGCCTAAAGCTCAAAGAATAATCATAAAAATTTTAATTAAAAGATCATTTAATTACAAAGTTAAAAATACGTAAAAATAATTATGTTAAAGATGCGTTTAAAAATCCAGTAGCAAAAGACCTGTCCAATTAATAAAAATTTTAAAGAAAAGAGAAAAAAATTTCGAAAAACTTATGCTATTAATCGTATATCTGCGGCAAGTCGACTTAAGCTCAAAACGTGTTAATGCCACTATTGTGATTTGCTACTACCCCTCAGTAAAATTTCACTAATTTTACCCAACTTTTCAGGAAGTTACAGTGTAACGAACTTACGTTTGTAATTTTCTTTCGGCGTACAATTTTATTTGAAACAATAACTCATGAAATTCCGTATGATAGTTTGTGAATTGTGGAATAATTTATTGACACTACAGAACGTTTATAATAATACCCTGCGTTAAAAGTCGAATTCTCTATGTAAAACTACAAAATCAGAATTATCCTTATCGGCATATAAATATATTTTAAATCTGTATATTCATTATAAAATGACGAATAATAACGTAATATCTGTCTTTTTGCTATGAATGATGTATTTTTAATGAATCGAAAAATTAATTTAAAAAAAAAAATGTAGACTTAACACTTTAGCAACTGAATAATATAGGGATATAATATTAAGGTAAAATTTAAATGAACTATTAAAATTTAGAGCATATCGAGCCTTTTAAGGTTATATTACGAAATTATTCGCCATGTCGTTTTTTTTTTTGTTCTGTAAAAGTTTCATAAAAATATTTTGTATTCTCAGCTCTTGAAAAAAGAACCAAATTTTCTTTTACCATTAAGTTGTATGTAAATTCAAAACTTTAAACACAATTTCTGCAAAACAACCTTTTTTGAATTACTACGTTAATGCAGCAAAGGCTTGATATGTTTTAAAAAGTTATATCAAAATATTGTAAAGTACCTCACGAAAGAATCCTTGAGAAAATATTTTTAAGCGGCATAAAATTAAATTTAAAAAAGAAAACATGAAATTTATAGACTTAATATTAATGCAATCTCTGTTTCAATTAACATTTGAAATTATGTATATATATCATTCTCTTACTGCAACAATTGAGAGGAAAAATACTATTAAATTTTTCCATTAACTTGTGCGTAAATTGCAAACCTTAACAACAACAAAATTTAAAATTTAATTATTCAAATAACTTTTTGGGCGCAATTCCCATTAATTTCCATCTTTAAGCTTGATTCCTGTAAAGTTAGTTTTTATTTTTCAGTTATAACGTTGTTGAAGTAAATGAACGATATATAAGCTCAAGGTGGGGAGATATAAGCCTTATTTGATTAAATTTCTTTTGGCAAATAAAATAAAAAAATCACTTACCTATCAGCACCGCCAAGCCGAAAAGCTCGGTATCGAGCATGCCCTGTGTGGCAAAATGAAGACATGTTTGTGTATACACTTCTCTCACTCGACTCTTTGCATCGACTAGGAAGTATAAAGTTTTGGGTTGTTGATTGCCTAATAGCCTGCAAAAGTGTTAAAACGCAACAAAGAAATATTTAATGCAATAGAAATTAAAATTATTATTATTATTTTTTTTTTTAATATAAAACTTTACCTTAGAGCTAAAAAACGTGAGCCTGGTGATAGCTGTTCGGCCGAGGACGCGCATACTTCTAATGGCGCGCTGACAGTACAAAACGCTCGCATGCTGCATCATTATTTGAATGCAACAAAGTCGTTGGAAATATTTCTCTAAAAATATTTTTGGAAAAAAAATGGAAGAGAAAAAAAATTAATTATTATGGCGATAAAAAAAAGACATTAACATAAATTATAAATTTAACCAAAAAGGTTGTCATTAATCTAAAAAATTATTTGAAGATAACAAAAGCTTAAATTTCAAGCAAAAAGTAAATTAAGAAGATTAACATTCCTCTTTTAATAATACCACTCGTACAAATTAATATGAAATAGTTTTACGAGTTTAATATATTGTTTAAAAAACTATAAAAAATATTTAGATGCACACACATATACACGAATGTGTGTGTGTGTGTGTGTATGTATGCGGATAAAAAAATTTCACCTAACCAAAAAGAAAAATATCTAATAAACTTGCAACTCAAAACTTACAGACAAGTTTCTAATAAAAAAATAAAAATTATACGTATGTACAGTAGTGAACAAAACATGTGGAACTCCAAAGAAGTACGTGGTTGTCATTGATTGATTTTTCATTTTTTTTAGCTTTAGATAGAAATTCTTTTTTGGTTCAGCAAAAATTTTATAATTTAAGTGTTCAAAACATTCACAATTCTAATTTATTTTTCTATAAATAAAACAAGAAAATGATTCTCTAGACATATAAATTTAGCATAGGAATAATGACCAGTTCATAATTAATAATATAAATGGTAACCTGAACGAGAATATAAGCACATGGCTGAAATGATCATCATATTATGATTGACCTGCTTGGTCATAGTAAAGTCATGGTACTAGCAAAATCAAGGCACTACTTATACTATCACTTTATAACTTAATAATATTTTATCGTAAAACTATAATATCATTACAAAATAATAAAAAATGTCACACATGATCATAATATGGTGCAAAATTATCTAATGATATATAGCCATTGGAAATCACACATAAACACTAAGTTGATGCAAATGAAATTGAAATTGACTTATTGGCAATACAGATTGCAAACGTCTTCTATAAACTCGATCCTAAACCGATTAATGGTGTTATGGAATTCATTTATGGGGCACCTCCTCGGTATCTAGCATTAAAACAAAAATTCTATACCGACAAAATAAAATCCTTCATACAATTACTGCAGCTCCCTAAAGCTCCCAACTACTGCAAAAAATTCGCAAATTCATAAAGACCTTGTCGTTCTATTGGTCAAAACTGTAATTTCAAAATACGTGACAACACATAAAGAAACTTGAGTACCATGCCAATCCACTAGCCTGCAACATTATATTACATTGTCATTCTATATAGGCCACACTCGGTTACGAATGAGGGACACTATTGCTCTTAGTCAAACACAGCAGATGTTCAATCACAGAAGAAGCTATAGAAACGGATTTTTTTTTTTCATTTGACACTGGCTGGACTTAAATAATGGACAATTTTGTATTTATAATTTGAATACTTGTTGTTATTTTAATTTACTTACATAGAAAAGTCAATAAATACTAATAATAAATGACATGAATAATAATAAGCAAATGAATGAAAAAATATAACATTGTTTACGTTGCAACTACGCATTATTTAAAAATGTCACTGATTTTACAGGATGGCGCAATCGTAATATCACAATTTGATAATGTAAAAACAACAGACTGAAAATTTTATTAAATAAGCCATAATAATAATTGCACTTCCCTGAGGTGTCGATCGCTCTATGGCTTGTTGACAACTAATGTTCTATACATCTACATCACAAATGTCAAAGCAGAGTGACATTTGGCGCCATCTACAAAAATGGCAGCCAATTCAAATTATGACATTACCTTTGCGACAGTCTGTACCTCAGAAAATACACACTCGGCCTGATGAAAATAGTTTTCGATTAACTGTAGCAAGTTCTACTCTTAAGGGAATTGTTTTTATTGTCGAACTTTGATTGCAAACTTTGACTTAAACTTTTTCAAATAAAAAATTGTTTTGCTTATAGTGCAATTTATCATGATCTTAATAATTCCATGATCAAATCTAAACATGGCTGTTTTTATGTTTGAAATATTAAAAACGAACCAAAATTGTTTGCCACAACAATATGTAGATGCAAAGATCATAATAGTATTGCAAGGATCATAGTATTGTTGCTGCTATCATGCACTGCCAATTATGATCTACATGTGTAATGGCGTGTGCAAAATTTTGTCTATCAGTTTATTTCAAAAACGTCGTACAGTTGCAATTACGATTCTTAATATAGAATAAGAACTGTTTAGGCTTGGCTGGACGAAAACCAAACGGTATTTCGAATTTGCAGCGAACTCTGATTAATATTCGAACACAATACCGATCATAAATATTGCAAAACGAAGATAAATGGTTTGGAAGAGAAGCGACTATGGCTATTTAATAAAATTACGCTAAGAGTTAGTTTTGAGTGAGATTGAGTGAGAGAGAGAGAGAGAGAAGGAGGCGTCACTTGGACCCGCCAAATCACATATCATCCTATTTAGTTCCTTGTTGTGTCCACTAAGATTACACGGCCTCAAGTGGTTTCGAGTTTTCTAAATTAAAATTTTTTAATTTTTCTAGATTTAGCTACAGACTGTTTGCCTGTTCCTTTCAGCCAATATGTTTTGGGGAATCATGAAACGTTGTGCGATATTATGGTTTAGTTGAAATTTGCAACAACAAAATATAATAATTCTATTTTATTTATATAAATTATAAATTATAGATTGATGAATACACATTCAATTCCATTACATGTTTTGTCTGCCACTGTATGAATATGCTTTTGATATTTTTTGAATTATACACCAAACCGAATAAAGAAAGTTTATTTTACATTAGAAAAAAAAATATCATAGATTTATGCATAAACTAAATTCAAAGACAATATAAGATGCATTTGCCTCAAAGAAGAAAATGCTACTGTAGCAAATGGTTAGGCGGAAAGACAAATAGACAATTTACTACACATAATATAAGAAATTATTCACACACACAATATTTTTATTTTTCTCCTTAAAACTCAACTAAAAAAAATTAACTCTTGATAAGAATTCTTTTGTGTGCCATTGTTTTCCATCTATCAAAATCGTCTCCAGTGAAAATATTTGTTTTTTATAATTCATGTCTAATTTTATGCTTCAAGTATACGACTATATTGGTTGGAATTTTTTATTAAAAAATCAGTAGAAATACATATATTTTATTCTTTCATAATCAATCAGCATCAGACAGACATAAATTATGTTTAATCCGCACAAAAGAAAACCCAATTAAAGTTTTAGACATCATTCAGACAATTTTACTTTAAAATGTTTTTTCTTTTCCTAATTTATTCCAATAGACGAAATGCTTTTGTTTACAATTTTTTTTTTTACTTTCTGAATAGTTTTAATGCTTTTTGTTAATACAACTATATAATTATTCATATTAATATGAACATTCGATTAGTATTGTTCATTGGTAACCTTAATGCTTCTAGCGAAAGAACTGACATTTTATGTGGCATGTCTCACATATTTTATTTTTGTTTAAATTGATTTTGAAATTCGAATCCAATAAGTAATTATCTGACTAGATCTGCGACTTAAAAAACCCACGTGAGATTATCATGCCCTCACATCGCTCGCGCATAATATACAATGTGGCACGAGTTGTGTGGGATGTAACGCCGACCAGCTAAAACCTCATGTCATTGGTGCTCATATCATTCAAGTTTTGGACTTTTAAAACTGCGTCAAATATCATCTAAATCGGTAAATTGGGTCGAGAGACATCATTATCGATAATATTCTAAGTATATAATTGTTTTGTTGCACCGAAATTTCTTCTCAAATCGAGTTGGGTAATAGGAACAATTCGAGGAATGGCCTATAAAGTCAACTGTATGTTTTCTAGTTGTTGTAATTAATAACTTTTTTAACAAACACGATATGAAGTCATTTCGGCTTCATTACAGAAAAACACAGCTACGTACCCACAACGTTGTCGGCACCCTACAGATAAAAATTCAAATATGTAAGTTTAAGGTCTAAATTAAAATTTGTTAGTTAAAAGCTATGTAAATAAAATACAACTAGATCGTATTTACACACTACATATTTATTAAAATTGCTTGCATGCAACTTTTTTTATCCATTGATGGGAAGGATACTAAAACTATAGCA
Source organism: Germaria angustata (assembly GCA_963681545.1). NCBI lineage: Eukaryota > Metazoa > Arthropoda > Insecta > Diptera > Tachinidae > Germaria > Germaria angustata. The sequence continues at coordinate 18,402,620 of OY812999.1, read as the reverse complement.
CTAGAAATTTAGTACGACTTTTTAAAATTTGTTTTTACTTCAACTATTTCAATACAATTTATGTGTATATTGGATGGAAAATAAGTTTCATGTAATAAATTTCATAAAAATATTCCTAGTGTGAATTCTATGTCTTAATGAAGAGCATTTAAAGTCTATTTAAGTAACTAAAGTCTATTTAGGTAAGCAAGTTTTCTTGCTCAAGTTTAAATTCAGCTCGGAGAAAGAAAGAAAAATGAATACATACCCAACCTATCTTTCTCCCAGCTAAATTGAAACTTGAGCAAGAAAACTTGATGTGTATGAAACAGGCAGTAAATACATTGACCATATGATAATTGGTGATTTTTGTTTTGTTAGGCAGACCAACAAGTGCACTGTCATTGACATATGTAAGTATCTTTCAACATGTCGCAAAAGTTAATTTTATTTAATATGTAAGTTTTATGACAAATAATACATTAAATGTGTTTTATTCAAGCTTTTTGAGTTTCTTGCATATTTATTTTATAAATTTTATTCTGTACCTAAATTACAATCGTCTTCTGCAATATTTCTTTGTTTATATTAAACAGCTGTTTTTGGAAAACGATAAAAGTGTAGTGCTGCCATACCACTTCAATTTTTTGTTTTAATTTATGGCTGATAAACTGAAACTGTAATTATGTAAATACAATTTAAATTTAAATAACAACTAACCGTATATACTTACGTATTTAAATACAAAGTCATAAACTGGTCATTAGTTAACCATTTAAGGGTTTATATATTGTTGTTAGAAATTTAAACGGACATTATTAAATGTTTACGATTCAAGCTCATTATACACATTATTAGGGGTGGTACATTTACAAAAATAAAATAAAAATTAAATTAAGCAAAAACAGAATAAACAAAAGCAATTTCAATTTGCATAAGTTTACATAAATAAAGATTTATTTTTTGTTTGAGTCAAACATTACAACACCTACCTCAACTCAATAAAATAAAACCTCCGTTTTGGCCAAATAAAATATCTCATTTGTTGTTGTTATTGTGTATTTTGTTAAAAACAATTAACAGCCGTTTTGGAAATTTTATTGCAAACTGTTAACAAAAAAAAAAAAAAACAGAAATTCAAATTCTCAAAATTGTATTTAAACAAACATTTATACCATCCAAAGCCGTAGGAGAAAAAATTCAAAGACAATAAAGAAACTGTAAGGAAAAGAGCAAATAAAAAACTCACAAAACAAACAACAAACAAACTTTTACTGACCTTATTCCGTTTTTAGGCACAATATTTGTTTTTGTACACCGACAGTGACACTACACAAAATAAATAAATGTGCACACGAAATAGTTTTAAGCAAATAATAAAAATGTATTTATTTATAACAAATAATATTTAATAAAGAAAATAACACTAATGAATAACTTACTCAAACACACGCACACACACAGCAACAAGAGAATGATGGCTTAGACCCTGATGCAGCAACAAGAAATACAAATTTATCTATAAAATATTTGATTTTCGCAGACTTGTAATTAAATTTTCACCGATTCTGAATTGCATAAGTTTAGTGTAAAAATAGTTTTCCAATTATAGAAAAGTTCTCACACGCACACACACAGTAACAAGAGAATGATGGCTTAGACCCTGATGCAGCAACAAGAAATACAAATTTATCTATAAAATATTTGATTTTCGCAGACTTGCAATTAAATTTTCACCAATTCTGAATTGCATAAGTTTAGTGTAAAAATAGTTTTCCAATTATAGAAAAGTTCTCACCAATGAAAGATAATAATAAGAAATAAAAACAATGATATACGCATAATTCAAAAATCATGCTGTTGGTCGTGAAAATGGAACATTTTCATTAAGAGGGAGAACAATTTTCTAACGACAGGACTATAAGGGGCTAAAATGTTGCACAGAAATATTTTTATTTATTTATTCCGGAGCCACAAAAAAAGTTTACAGAGATGAAAAGATTTTTGTTCCAACAATTTCGAGTTCGAATCGTACAATTTTTCTAAATTGCTGTTCATTACTTTCTTTGCGAGTATAACCGTTTCAAATAAAAACAAATTTCTCATTGCATTTTCTTTTCAATTTCTGCATCGACAAGATCTTATTGGAAAGTTCCTTATTAGTAAAATATTGCTGCAAGTTTTGCGATTTTTCAAATATTTCTGCTTTACTAAAAACAATATACCATTTCCTTTCAATTTGTTTCTGATAAAAAATGTTGCACATATTTTTCCTGTTCTGCATCTTTGTATTCATTTCTAAAAAAATAAGCGGTACACAGAAAAGAACATGTTCTTTTCTGTACAAATTGCACATAAAATATTTAACATATTCTGCACTCAACTTTATTTCTCTTTTTAAACCGTGTTAACTACTTCGTTTATGCAAATTAGGGTTTTATTCTATTGTTCTATTTTCATTTACAATATTTGTTTTTGTTAGAAAAGTTTGTAAGAAACTTATGCATTTTCAGGTAATTGTTTTTGTTCTATTGTGAGCTTAAAAAAGACATAACTTTGCAAGGATGTCGGTAACATATAAAACATGTTTCGCGCCAATATATTTTTTCAGAAACCCCATCGCCATTACTTTTAAAGGTGTTAATAGAAGGGAAAATTCAAATCAACTACTCGAATATGCGACCATTAGTTTTGTGTACAAATGAATGCCTTAAATCTGATATTCTGTACAAGAATTTTTATGAAATGATGTCAAAATTCATATGCAAATATTTATTATGAGATATTTATGGTATAATATTGTCAAAGTTTTACTGTGTTTATGTTGGGGAAAAGAGACGAATTGTATTCTGCAAAATTTTTTAAAACTAAGGAATAGCACTTATTTTAAAAGTTATAAAAAACGGAAAAAAATTATACTAAGAGCGTGTGCTTGAGTATTTTACAGTCCTGAGGTGAATAAAATATCACTAGCCGTGAGTAGTAAGTACGAAGCGTAGCTGGCAGGCAAAATGGTTATAAAGCACAAAGTTGCCATACAAAAAAATTTTATAAAATCGTTTAATTTTATGAAGTAGAAACAACGAGACACTATTTGCTGTTTAGTTCAATAAGTTTTCATACAGAAATATAAGAACTGGGAATTCACTTTAAGCCATTTTTGACAATGAAATTTATTACTTCGGAGATTTACTTTCATATGTATGGATATAAAAAAATCATCAAATTATCAATAGACTATTTCGTATCGAATCGTTGCATCTGGAAGCAAAATATTATGCTGTCAAAAAAGTTATCACTTGGCAAACTGACCCTCGTAGACTGGTAGGTAGTGTACTAGACTCGTAGTGCGAAGGCCCCAGGTTCGTATCCTGCCGCAGAACTCTAGCCGTTTGTGTTTGATAATTAAAGGGAGTGCACAACAAGCCTTCACTGGCTTAAGTGTATGTCGTATGACATGGGCTATCACACCCCTCCAATCAACCTAACCTAACCTAACTTATCACTTGGCATAGCAGAAACATAAAATATTTCCACCACAGACACTTGTTTGCATGTCAACTAACTTTTTCAAATGAAGCAATAAATGTTGCACGATATTTTTCACAAATTCGAACGTGTTGCCAGGCCCTAAACATGGAATTATGTTAATAATGTGTACGTGGCTCTCTGTCTATGTTGTGAAAATCAAATGAAATAGATATATCCGCCAACATTTATGAAATATATTTTCAAATCGTAAGATATGGCGTCTTTTTTATAAAAAAAGTTTAGCTTTTTCTGCCTTTTCAAAGAAAAGAAATTCAGTGTTTTTGATCAATCGCAAATTTATTAGGAATGTTCATACAATCCTTTACTACCGTAAAATTTTTTAAAGTAGAGTGATAAAAGGTTTTTTTTTTTCACAAAAGAATACGTCAATAGTATGAATGACGCCAGGCTTTGGTTAAGAGTAAAGAAATTAAATTTTGAGAATTAGAAAGTTTGAGATGATAAGTTCTTCACTTTTTTTAAATTATGCACAAATTTGAATACAAAATATTTAATAAAAAATGCGCATATTTTTGCATTATTTTATTATCTTTATTTAGCTTGATTAGATTTTTTAGATAAATTTAATAACACATTTCTTTATCATGGACATTGTGCACATATATGTATGTGCATACATATACATATACATATATACATACATACAAACTCGTACTTATATTTCTAATTAAGTATAAAGATCATGTAAATATTTAAAGTTTGATTATTGTGGTTTCAAATAATTACTTATACTCACTCGTACACCACGACAACAACTTCCCATACAAGTACGTAAGTACGAAAATATTGCTGACTCTTACCAGCCAGTGTTTTATGAATAAAAAATTTCAAATTATAAAAATATATCGCGCCATATAAATACCATTCTTGTGAGATCATAAGAAACAAGTGGAAAATGAAATAAAAAAATATTTTTATAAAAGACAATGAATAAAAAATTTTAATAATTCAAAAACAATTTATGCATATATCATACAGGTATATACATATGTATGTATGTATGTATGTATGTATATAAGATTAGAAAAAATGTGTATTTAACACGTTAACACACATAACTCTATACTCTACTCTTATTTACATACACACATACCGATGAAATATATTTAAACGGTTTGAAACGAAAAACGAGTCAGTGGCAGGTATTAAGACAAAATCGATTTCATTCTATTTAATTTATTAAAATAACACAGGGCAACAAAATGGGTTTTTTATTATTATTATTTTTTTTTAAATAAAAATAGATGATTCTTACATATTTTCATATACCGATTACTAATACATCATTAGTTTTTGTTTTTTCTTTTCTAGCGGCATTAACTTTAAAGGCATAGTGTTATTTAATATTTGCAAAACGTGCAACATTTTTTCTACTCTTCGCGCACGGTGCTCCAAATTATGAAAATACCTTAGAGATTATCACTATAAAAAAGTTTCTTGTATTTGAGCAGAGTCACATTGGTGAGTACGAGTATATCAGGATATTTTAATGTCATTGCAAGGATGTTAAACATTGTGTGTTTTTGGTTTAGTCCTTCAAAACTTTTTTATCACTAGTTGTCGGCAAATAAACAAAAATGGTGAACATTTTGCTCACCTATAAATCAAATTTACTGACCTTCGTAGACTAGTAGGTAGTGTACTAGATTCGTAGTGCGAAGGTCCCAGGTTCGAATCCTGCCGCAGAACTCTGGCAGTTTGTGTCTGATAATTATAAAGGGAGCGCACAACAAGCCTTCACTGGCTTAAGTGTATGTCGTATGACATGGGCTATCACACCCCTCCAATCAACCTAACCTAACCTAACCATAAATCAAATTTCCTGAGCTAGATGCATGAACTATAAAAGCAGATGTTTTCAAGACGCTTGATCAATGATATAAGAGTCGTGGGATCCATAAGAGAAGATGGAGAAGAGAACATGGAAAGTTTTCGAATTAGTAATCCAAAATGATCTTAGCATTTAAATATAAATACAACTACTACATGACATGTTATGAGAGGATATCCTGGCTGTAACATGTTCATTATTTACATTCTCATTTGAATTGATTTCATAAAAATCTTTAAGACTTTAGTAAAGGATTCCACCAAGATATACGGCGAATGGAAGAAAAAAAAAAGAAGATATGACAATCATATGATGGCAGATCGTTATTGAAATCTTTGTGGGGATTTTAAGCAGACTTTAAAAGAAAACTATAAAATAAAGTTTATATAAATATTTTATTTTTATGAGATCAGAAACATTTTTGGTACTATTTTAAATACATAGAAAATTAGTTGAAATGTGATGTTCTTTTATAAATATTTCAGGATCCTTTCAATGCATTCCATTATCTTTTTTTCAAATAATAGTTCATTTGAATGTCTAGTTGATGCATACCTTGAAAATGTCAAAAAAGAGAGACTTTAAAGTTTTAAGGACTAAACTAAGAAAAGTTTTAATCGCTATAACTGTAAACCCAGAGCAGAACCTAAACCTAATTATTATGATGGCAATCGGCACTTCTAATTCACCCAAAAACTATGAACAAAAGTATGAAAAAATGTTCAGTGTTCGCCTGTGTAATTATTAAACAGAAAAATAAAACGATATTAAATTGAACACGAAAATAATTTACTTACAAGTATAAAGGGTGATTTTTTACACGTTCACAGTCTATGAACCGGCAACGCTGTATTGTTTGATAACCGATTCAACAGCTGACGGCTGATTTGTGCTTAATTTGGTTTGCCATTTTATGATGAATAGACTAACTTAATTAATTTATGATGAAAAAAAGTTTTTTTTTTGAGTAACGAGTACTTTTACGTAATTGTCCTGTTTATTGGCTAAGAAGATTATGAGATTTAACCACATTGAATTGTTTTTCTTGGAAATAATTCAAACCACTGGCCGACACCAACAAACTATGGACGTTCAGTTTTTGGCGAAATACGGCCACAATTGCAGCGAGAAGTATTCGAAAATTTCACATCCAATTTTTGTCATCTGTGCACCAGATGTGGCGACCACATCAAATAATTAATATTCAAGATATTTTTTTGTTTTTTAATTTGAAATTGTGAGTTTTCAAAAAACCACCCTTTACTTTATAAAACTAAATAGTTTCAATTATATAGATCTAAATCTAAAATTACGACATCAAATTCTTTTGAAAAACGATTCATAAACATACTCACATGCGTATGTATTGGTAAAGGTAGGGTCAAATGTGAAAAATATTTGATGAAATAAGCAAACAAAAAAAAAACACCCTGGAAGAGATATGCCAGATGAATTTCGGAGAAGATATTTATTTATTTTTTATCAGAATATTACATAATAGAAAAAATTGTTTTCCTCACTTTTCAAAAATCTACAAAATATATCATTTCTAAACGATTTTTTCCTCGTTTAAATCAGTATCCGACTCACATACTCGCATACTGTACTATGCTGAGCTTGTGTTGGTTTTTTAGTTTTGGAACACTTTCCTGCCTTCATGCACTAAACAGAATTTGTTTGCACTTTTTTCCTGTTTATTTAAAAGTCATAAATAAACAAAATATAATATGTCAGTACTATAAGTGCAATAAATGAATATGTTTAGTTACTTAAATATGAAATTAATTTATAATTATAAAAAAGAAACAAAAATAAAAAAAAACACGTTTTCATTCTACATATATAATTTCTTTCAGTGTTATTTGGTACCCAACCATCTCATATTAGAGACCTGCACAGTATATGTTGATGGCGTATTTAAGATATTTGTTTTTTTTTTAAATAATTCATTGCACCATTGAATAAATATTTTTATTGAGCTTGTGCGAAAAGGTTTTTACACGTTGAAAAAGTATTTTTTCCACTACGCCGTCTAGTATATAGAATCGTTGCAACATTATTGTAGCAAAAGCATACGATAGACTTAATGTTTTGAATTACTTTCTTATTATATATTTATGTTCTTCATTGGTAAGATATCAAAAACTTGTGTGAGCTATTTTGTCTGTGTCTCTTCTAAATAGACTTGTTGAAAGATCTATCAACATTGTTAGGACGAATGTATTCAAAATACGGTTGCTAAATTCTGACTAACGAGCTGCTAAATATCTGCTAATAAGACATGTATTTTTTTTTTATATTGACCGCCGACTTTTCCACAAAACTTCTCATATGTTTATACGAGTAAAACATAGTTGGCACCTAAGACCACGGAAAAAAAATAACACATGGAAATGCAAAAATGTAATCATTTATTACTTTTTTTTTGATTTATAAAATAAATTTTTTATGAAAAGAATTTTTATTTAATTTGAGTCTGACAATTTTTAGGACAAAATGTTTAGCAGCGCTGGTTACCAAACAAAAAATTCAAACCGTGTGGAAAAAATGATTTCAAACCTTCGACTTTGATACTTTAATTGCTCACTTATTTATTTATTTTCCTCTAATCTTTATAGCAATTTAATGTGGTTGCTATTTACTTTGGTTGTTGTATTAATTATTCTTTAATTAAGTAATTAAATTTCAATTAAATGTTTACATTCGTACATATGTCTACGTAATTGTTTAAGAATGTTAAATGATTTTTTACACTTTAGTTTTCTTTGAAAAAAGTCAAGTTTTTTTTTTAAGAAACTCGTTAAATACTGAATTGAAACATGAAGACAACCCAGCGAAATATTTAGATGGAATTTTATTGAAATTCAATCTATTTTAAAACCATATACATAAATGATCAAATTCGTAATGTAAATACTGAAATGGGAAGTCTTCCCCTACGAAAAGCCATTATTCTTTACATATGTAAATAATGCCATACGGCCCTATCGGTCAAAGAAATACAACTTTAGAACGATTTTCAAAGCAAGATTTGCAAAGAGAACAAAACATCATTTCATCTAATTCAAACTTTTTGTAGGCATATGCTCATTTACAAATTATAAAAACCAAAACCTCTTCCCTGAGTTGGTGACAATTTCTAATAATAAAATTTTGCTGGGTTATTTTTTTATATATGTAACACATTTGCTTACTTAAGTTGAACAATTTGTTTTTATACTATAAACTTATATAAAATATTTGTACATATTCGCATATTTTGTGGTTGGGCATGTTTCAAAAGTTAAGGAGAAATTATCTTTTGTTATAATTATTTTTAATGAATGTTTCATTTGAATGAATTTTATTTGAATAAAATATTTATTGCAAATACACAGAATGTTGATTTACAGGGTTTATTTTGCACTTTGCATGGGAACTATTTAGAGTTTTTTTCTGGTGATTTATTATTTTTTACAATAGAATTCGAGGCATGTAGAAATTTGTGTAAATTTTAAATATATAGACAATATGAAATTTAGTATTACTTTAATGAATAAAGTTTTATAACAAAAACGGTTTGTTTATAATTATTAATTTTTGTTCATAATAATTTATAATTTTCGATTTTCGCTTTTTCATTGCAATCGATAATTGACTATCATTATAATTAATTGTGAAAAATGTTTACCCTTTAAAATTGGAATTAGAAACTGATAGCAAAATCAAATTTACAGTAGCCCTACAACTTAGTGCTACAAAGGCAGTTAATAAAACAAGCTTCTCGGGTAAAACTACATCTTTGCCACTTACGTTTTTTCGCGTTTAAGACTCGACAAGTTCATATATGAATATGCCATCAGTGTACTTTAATTAATGACAGGGACGACACATGATTCACATATTGTCATTCACTGATACTACGTGCGTGCCATTGTGCAAAGTCGCAGCATCATGGATACACGTACATACATACGTTCCTTTTAAATAAAAAGAAGGAATTTGAATATTTACTATCTAAAACATACTCCTACATTTTGTTTTATGCTATTTTAGCACCGATTTATTGTAAAACCCGTTATATGGATTCAAATGGCTTTTGCTTAATGTATTTTTATTTCATTTTATTCGATTTTCTTTGTATAATTTCTATTATTCTCCGGCATTCATTTATTCTTGTTTCTGCGCTCTTAACAAAAACAGTGTTTTATAAATTTATTTTATTTATAATTAATACGTTTGAGTCTCGCTTAGGAATTCGGATAATTTGGTTGACATACAATAAGGTAACAATTATCACAGGAAATATGCACGCAAGCAAGTCTGTAATAGGAATGATAACAAAAATATTCCAACACCATCTTTTACATACGCAGGTCAAATCAATTCAATTTACCTGTTTGCGTTTTAAGGGTCATATTTTTTACAAAAAGATGGGACTTTAAAAATTGCATTTTTTAAATTTATTTGCAAGAATAACTGGAGTAATTTTAGTACAATTTTAGCAAATTATAACTGAGAATGTGGGTTCGACCACTGTGCAGTGCAAGCCATCAACATCATAAAGTTTTCTGTTGTGCATCCGTGTGGCATTATGTCAGTTGTTGTTGTACTGTTAAAAGTGATGAAGGCAAAGCACTGGTCACTGAACAGTACTGGCAGCGATTGATACTCTTCTATGCTAATGTACACATGTACATCATATTGCGCTCTCCTTCATTGCTCTTGTTAGCAGAATCGTCCGCGGAGTAAAACAATTAATGAGAAAGCTACAACAACATATACAGCTTAAGAAAGTTAATGCGTCTCTACCAGTGGCACTGCAACATCACTATAAACAATTAAAAAAAAAACGCGCAATAGCAGAGTTGTATAAGAATTAAGCTCTCTCTCATTTCCACCGCCTGTACCCTCTCTACACCGAGCCCTTTCGCAAAAAAGTAACACTTTTAGCAGTAGGTATCAACTGCCTGAATGTTAGTTACTGCTCTTTAAGAAAAAATTAATTGTTTTAAATATTTTTGTATGTACATTATTATTTGTTGTTACAGAAGATCGTTTAGAAATGTGAGAATTTTTAAAGGAACAATTGGGAATTTTAGCAATGATCTAGAAATAAATTCTAGCTTTTTCGATGAGATGCCTTCTCATGTATAACAAATTGCATAATGTCATCGCTGAATTGTGCCAGTATAAATTAAGAAAAAATATCACCAACAACCAAAGCAATTCATTTTGACAGAAGTGTACCATATAATGGAGCCACCACTATACTTTCGTCGAAAGCAGGCAGGCCCCAAGTAGAGAGTCGCATACGGACGACATTTTTTTTTGTCTTTCTGTTTATTGAGTAATTAACGAAATTTGCATTACATTTTAAAATTGAAACAGTGGCTGTCGGATCCACGATTGCGGCAGCCCTGATTTTCAAACACTAAACAAATTTAAAACACAAAATTCAACAAAAGAAATGGGGAAGAATTATCACTTTTTTCTTTTGTAAGTTATTATCACAAGAAAAAACTCAATAAATCACACAAGATTTACATTTTCTTTGAACCAAACAATATTTAAATTTCCACATTTGAAAAATGTGCTGCTACATACTCGTATAATGATAACAAATATGTTTGTATTTTTATGGAGGTAAAAATTTACATTTTTCTTTAATAAATAATTATTATTTTTGTATCTTAATTTTTGTTTTTAGTTTCTAAACTTTTTTCCTTCTTTGTCATTTATTCAGGTCAATTGATAGTGTAAAAATGATTTTAAAATAATGTGAGTGCGTTAGATTATGCGTCATTAAGTAATCATTGAAAATTTCAAATTGTGCATGTGTTGATGGCTTTTTTTCCAATTAAATAAATACTATTAAGTTTAAAACTCGTAATACCCCACATGACATACAATAAATTATCCGTCATGAGAAAGAAAAAATTGCAAAAAAATCTGCATCAAGTCCAAGCACAACGTATCAATTAAAACATTTCAAGTGAATTAAACAAAAATAATTTTTTTTGTCAGATTCAAGTAAATTTTATTACCACAAGACAATTAATTACTAGATAGTTTTTTTTTTTTTTAAAACATATAAATGGACCTGTATTTTAAAAATATGGACGGACATTTAAATGTCTTGGACGAAGGAAAAACTGCAAAATATTCTCATAGTTCAAATACTACGAAATACAAATAATTTTGTAACAAAATCTTTAACAGAAATAAATATGTTTGTTGTTGGCAACATACATATCAGACCCCAACTAGTGCGCAACATCAGCAGCAATCAATAACCACCAGAAACAGCAACAACACCAGCAACACTGCCTGCCAGCACCATTAGATGGGAATAGAGAACAACATGCATACAGTGATACATGTAGATATAGTTAGATAAATAGCTAAAACCACTTATCGTAAACACTTGTAGTAATTTATTTATTTCATTTCTGCTTAATATTTTCTTTTTTTTTATTATTTTACGAATTCTTAAAAATCCCGTTTTACCACTTTCAAATGCATTAAAACAAAAGAAAACACATAGGAAAAGCAAAAAAGAAGAGAATACAATAAATATCTTCCATTCTATCCATGCCATACTTCATCATGAATATCGCATACAATCAACGCCGAAAAATATGCCACTATTTCCAATACCAATAATGAATCGAACAAAGTCATGATCCGGAAGTATTCCTAATGCGTATCGTTTTCATAGGTTCGTCATTGCAGTATGTTCTCTTCTTTCAAAGCTTATTCATCGAATTAGAAGCGAATGTTTTTGCCATGCCTGGAAAAACACATTTTGAACAATTTTTGCAAAGAAAATAATTTTGTACTAAATGGCGATAAGCTAGTTGCCACTGTGATTAGACCTTAAACTAATGAAAAGGTACTACAAATTTCATTTGAAGAATTTATTGCTGTCTAATGATGTGGCTATCACCAATAAAATGCAGGTATGCAAGTATATACCCAGCTAAGCCAAAAACACACAATAAATTTTTTAAATAATTTTTTTTTTAATATCTCGAATAATGAATTTAATAAAAAAATATTTCTTATGTGAAAGCAACAGTTGTAATTATAAAATTCACGAAAATAATATACAATTAAATTGTATACGTTTTTTTTATTAATAAATTTGTTTTTTATTTTTTTATTAATAAATTTAGTAAATTAGTTCCACAACATGAAAAGAGTTTTAAAGGCTTGAAGAGTAAATGGAATGTTTAATAGAGAAAAAAAATTGACACATCAATGCTAATAATGAGTAGTAGAGATCATCAGAAACAGTAATTCATCGTTCTGCTAGAGAAATTGTATCTTCTCCTTACATCCTCAACGAAAATAATGGAAAATCTATGGGGAGCTGAAGCCAAATTAATTAACCATATGTTCTGAAAACGTAATCGATGAAATTGCTGAATGGAGGGTTCTGAACGAGCACTCATTCTCAGATCATCGTTATATTATGTTTAGAATTGCAAGGCAACCGCCAGAACCTATAACCTTTCGAAACAGGGCTAAAACTGATTGGGCAAAATTCGAAAGGTCACTTGATTCTCATTTAGGGCAGGTTTCTTTCAACCGCCTAGAAAGAGAGGACATAGACAGTAAAGTCAAAATCATTACGGACGCTTTAGTTGAGTCGTTTGAAGAGAGTTGCCCACTTCGGGAAAGAAAATCCCCATACGAAAAACCCTGGATGACAGGGGAGATTCGGGCAATGGGGAGGGAAGTCCGCCGACTCTATAATAGAGCGAAACGTAAAAGATTACCAGTATATTGGGAGGATTATCGTGATAAACTCCGAAATTACAACAAGAGAATAAGAACAGCTAAACGTACATCCTGGAGGCTTTTCTGCGAACAGGTGGACAGTGTAAGCGATGTTTCTAAAATAAAAAAATTTTTGTCAAAAGCCCACATCCAGGCTGAATCATTAGTGGATGAAACGGGCAAGAAAATTGAAAATGTGGAGGAAACCATTAAACTCCTCATGGATACACATTTTCCATGCAGCCCGGCCGAACCTTCGGCTATGCTGGACGATGAGAGAAATGGTGTACATGAGGTGCCTATTATCAGCGATAGGATGGTTATGGAAGCGATAAAAAGCTTTTCTCCATTTAAGGCTGCGGGTCCGGATGGTATCTTTCCGGCGCTCCTGCAGAAAGGGATGAATTTAGTTTCGACACATCTTGCAGGAATTTATAATGCATGCCTAACACACGCATATATTCCAGTAGGCTGGCAGGAAGCGAGGGTAGTGTTTATCCCCAAACCTGGCAAGCCAAATTATTCTTCACCAAAGGCTTATAGACCAATAAGCCTAACTTCCTTCTTGCTGAAAACCATGGAGAGGATAATCGACGACATGGTTAAAGGCAGGATCGCAGGCCATATGCTGAGGTTCAAGCAACACGCATACGTCAAAGGTAGATCAGTGGACACTGCATTGCATAATGTGGTGTACTTTATAGAAAGGTCTCTTAATGAAAAAATGTACACTCTCGCGGTTTGCATTGACATTGAGGGGGCTTTCAACAACGTGCATACCGACACACTTATCCATTCTCTGGACCAGTTTAATGTCAACCGGGCGATACGCGACTGGATTGGCAGTATGCTAAGGAACAGATGGATTAATTGTGAGGCGCACAATATAAGTATAAGAAAAAGGGTGCAATGTGGAACTCCACAAGGGGGGATTTTATCACCCCTTCTATGGACCACAACAATATATACCCTTATTAGGACTCTGACCGATGAGGGATTCGAGACAGTCTGCTATGCAGATGACGTCATGATACTTCTGAAGGGAAGGGATCCAAATCATTTGTGCAGGAAGGCCGAGGAGGCATTAACCCTGGCACACAACTGGGCTCAACCAAGAGGGTTGAACGTTAACCCAGGAAAAACTGAAATTGGCCTATTTACAAGAAAGACGAAGATAGCTCCATATGATGAGCCGCGCTTTCTTGAAAGGACAATAAATATTTCCGACAGGGTGAAGTATCTAGGAGTCATTCTCGATCGGAAATTAAAATGGAAAGACCACATAAACGAAAGAGTCAAAAAGGCTCATATATGTTGGTCAATCTGTAAACGGGCCATAGGCACAAGATGGGGGCTGAATCCAGAGATGACACACTGGCTTTATAGTAGCGTTATCAGGCCGATTATGACCTATGCTTCTATAGTGTGGTGGACGTCGATGGAATATAAATGCAACATCAAAACAATACAGAAAGTTCAGAGAACCTGCTGTCTTGGTATAAGTGGGGCCTTCCGAACGACATCAACAGGGGCGATGGAAACAATATTATCTATCCAGCCAATCGAAATTCGTATAAAATACGAAGCGGCTCTTGCAGCAAAACGACTAAAGGTGATGGGTGAGTGGATCGATCAGGAACACGAAGCGCATCATCAACGAATCTTTACGGCCATAGGAGAGTCTATACCGGAAAATGTCGCAAATGACCGCATACCGGAGACTAGACTAGAGGCCAACTGCGGAACATTGATCCCCGACATCCATTCCTGGTTGACCGACCCTTGGAACCAGATCCCCATGGGGCTTCATTGCTACACGGATGGATCAAGGTCGAGAGGGAAAACGGGACTTGGTGTTTATATAGAAAACACCACAGAACTGTTTTTCCGCCTGCCGGATTATTGCACAGTTTTGCAGGCGGAAGTTCGGGCGATAACGGAGTGTATCAGGGAACTCAACGTAATGGGGAGGTCAGGACTTGTGAATATATTCACAGATAGTCAGATGGCCATTAGAGCAATCTCAAAGGAACGCACTAAATCACGTACAGTTTGGGATTGCAAAAACGCTATTAACAGTTACTCGACACATGGTGAAGAGCACATCATATGGGTGCCAGGGCACGCGGGAATAACTGGAAATGAGAGGGCAAACTCACTTGCTTCTAGGGCAATAGAGTTAGGTAATATAAGCTTGGAATGCGCGAAACCCTTCGATGCAGTTAAATCCGAGCTAAAGACTTGGGCACATAGGGCCCATTCAACTCTCTGGAATAACGGAACCATGGGAATCAATACAAAAATTCTATGGGGAGATCCAGACGAGAGAAGAACGAGGGAGCTGCTAAAACTTAGTAAGCTCGAACTAAGTAGAATAATGGGAGTTGTCACAGGGCACTCTCAACTACTGGCACATCTTAAACGCATAGGAATAGCGGGAGGAGATGAATGTAGAGCATGTGGGGAGGAGAGCGAAACGTTGGAACACTATTTGTGCCAATGCCCCGCCTTCTCACAAATAAGATCCCGATATCTTGGGGGTGACATCTTACCGGACATAAGCCGATTACGGGGAATATGCTGGAGGAAATTAAGGAACTTTGTGAGTGACACGGAGTTTCTCTAGACCTTTGGGTCAATGTGTTATGGTTAAAATCAAAGGAGCGCACAACAAGCCTTCACTGGCTTAGGTGTATGTCGTATGACATGGGCTGACAATACCCCTCCAATCAACCTAACCTAACCTAACCTAACCTAACTTTATATTTTTAATCAAAATTGATTTCCTAAGAAGTGGAAAAATTACACCTAATAGATATTTTGGAAGCATGCTTTGAAGCTTTAAAAAATGCTCTCCACTAATTTGCATTGACTGGAAATGATTTAAGCTTTAAAAATTTGTCCTGAAATATTAAACTTGTCTGAGTAAATTTAAGAATAGTTTGTTAACGGAAAATTTTGAATTTATTTTAAATTGAAAAACGTATATATTCCTCCTCATATTTATATGCAAGTAGCAAAAAACGTGAATAAATTTTAAGGAAAAAGGAATCTTATTTAATTTTTTTTTCAATGGAAAAATTAAATGATGGCCCGACACGGAGATGAATTATAGGACGTCCATGGTACATCAGCCCTAGAGGTCAGAATAATCTAGAATTGGTTAACTGGATTTAGGTTAGGTTAGGTTAGGTTGATTGGAGGGGTGTGATAGCCCATGTCACACGACATACACTTAAGCCAGTGAAGGCTTGTTGTGCGCTCACACAAACTGCCAGAGTTCTGCGGCAGGATATGAACCTGGGACCTTCGCACTACGAGTCTAGTACACTACCTACTAGTCTACGAAGGTCAGTTAACTGAATTTAAGTATGGCAAAGATTTTCGAATATAATATATAAATGTAAAAGATTTGTGGTAAAAATCGATCTGCATTTTTAAAGTTTTTCCGATTTTGAATATTTTGTAAAATTTTGAGAATATCCTGCATCTCAAAACGTGAGGGGGATCTAATGATCGCACTAGAGCATTTACAGCTTTAGGTATAGTAAACTTACTTGTTGTAATGGGTTTTATTATTATAACATCAACCAGATTTTTCCAGCCTAGTTTTTCTTTTTTTTCTTGTCGTTGAGTGTATATTTTTATGCAGAAACAACATTAACAACATTAGGAGATTTTGCTGGTATTAACAATTTGTTTAAAAAGATATTTTGTTGGTTTTCAACTCTTACAAAACAAATTCATAGAACATAAACAATTTATGGCTTGCGAACACAGAGTGCCTGTATATCCGTCCGTCCATCCATCCATCTGTCTGTCTGTCTTTCTGTTTGTCTTGTAGTAAATATTCGTATGTATGTATGTATGTTTATTTGTAATGTTTAATGGTTCAACATTCTTTTACATTTTTTCTATTGCATTCCAAACATCTAATGCGGGTTTAACGCTTATGAGAAATTGATATTGAAGAGACTTTAATTGGAATATTTTTGATTATTTAAAAGAAAAAGAAAGATTTCTCCGGTGTTTGATTTTAAAAATAAATTTCGATCAATTTATTTATTGCATGATCAATATTATAGGAATTAATAAGTATTCATATTTTAAAACTTAATCAATTAATTTCATATTATTAATTTTTCTTCCATCCTGTTAAAACTATTTTTTTCTTCTTGTATTCTTACTTCTTAAAGGAATGAGGCCACTATAATTAAAGTTGTCAATTAGGGACTAGCACGGGTGCCTGTTTGACGATTTCGCATAATGTCGACGATTTTTTAGAGACAATTATCCAAAATGACTATCGACGATTTTGTAATGTGTGTGAAAGATAAATGTGCGCATTTAAATATATATTTTTTAATATCGCATGCTTTACTTTTACTGTGCTACACGTATTGCAAGCATTTCGTAGTGAGTTTTAGACTTTATCGCAAGTACGATTACTGTAACTAAAGTGACCTTCGCCAATGAATCAGACCTAGTGGAATATGAAGACACTAGACGGTATATTTATGTAAATTTCTATAAACTTTTGAAAATGCAGTATAAACTCGGTAATCGTAACCCTCGATATACGCAATTCCTCGATTTTTGCAACACTATAACCTGTAACCTTTCTAAGTGCAACTACCCAAAAAGTTGACCTCTATAACTGCAACTTTACACTTAAATATGTTTTGAAAAAGGGAAATTGAAAATGAACGCGCAATTCTTGCATCAATGCTCCAAGAACTTGCACCAAATGACTCCTTCACAAAATGAAGAGCTTAATAAATGGATGCACGAAAGTGATGCTTATCAAGAAGTGGAGAAAGATGATGATGAAGATGATAGCGAAGCGGATGTTATTGCACCTCCTAAAATAAAAGGATCAATTGCTATGCAATCTGACGCTTTTACGCGTTCGAGTATTTCAAGGCGCGTTCGTAGTTTATAATTCCGAAAACTTTGTTTTAGATCCTTAAAATCTTAAGACCGAATTTATATGTAGATGTTATTACTTTAAGGCACAAAGAAAATGAGAGAAAATTAACTCTTCCTTTAAAGTCCTTAACATAGAATTACTGCCAGAGAGATCACCTCCTAAATGAAGTAGAAAAAATGCATCCGGCTTGTAAAATGAGTCAACATTATTTTTATAATGTTTGTTAACGAAACACTTATTTGAAAATATTTTATAAATATTTGACATTCCAAACATACATATGTACATATGTATGTATAGTGTTAAGTTTTGTTTCTTCTCATTTCTATTTCGCTTTGAATTTTTATGACTGGAAAAAGGTGTGTTGCTAGAATTTCAACTAAAATAATGTTGAAAAACCATTCGTTATTGTGTATTTATTCATTTGGTTAATTTTGCTTTTTAGCGATGTATCTAACTCATTATTAGCATAGTTGGCCAGGAGTTGTTTGTTGATTGCGAAAAAAATATGGAAAAAATTACTTAAAGCGCCGGCTGAATTTATAAAAAAAGAACCGCAAATTTAATTGGAAAAACAATAAATCATAACAAATTGTGAATACAAAAACGAGCAAATATGTACATTCCAATGAGTAGCAAGTGTTGGACTATAGAGTTTTTCAAAAAAAGCTAGTTGATGTTGACAATCTATGGCGGAAATGTTAATTTGTCCGAGTCTCCCTTTGTTATTATGATAAGTTATATGGCCAAGCAGCACTTGAAATTTTAAAACTTTCTACTCAAAAATGAGTATTCATTGGAGAGGCCAACCCCCTATTAATGGCGAGGGCTATAGGAGAATGATGATAAAATTCTTTCTATTCGAATTAAACCAACTAGACCTGGACGAGGTGTCCATTTCATAATGTTTTAGAAAAACAACACTACACGGTACCACACCATAACAGCCACTAAGGACATACTTTATAAACATTTTGTAAATACATATTACTCGTATGATGACTCGACTGGATCATACATATCCAGCAACGCTATCAAACGATTCCTTCGAACTAGATTCGAGCTCTAGTATCCGTTGTAAGTGTACTTAGTTGGATTTACGCGTCATAGGGGCTACATACTACCTTGTAGACTTTCCAAACATGTAATTTTCCACACATGAATGAATGGAAAGAAAAAAAACATCCTTAAGGTGACTATGGTGATTGAATTATATGTTCAGGTCATGTTTTAGAAATCAAAGCCACTGTATGAATCATGACATAGTTAAACGGTATGATAATTATTATAGCGATCATTAAACCATATAACATTGTCAATTTTGAACACAATATGGTAAAAAATTATTCCATTATGATCAATAATAATATTAAGAAAAATTTATGCCATTTACTTATTTAAATGTTATAATTACAACTAGAAATTATGTTATACTATTGGTCTGACGAATATAGTACAAGAAAGTCTCTCATTCTTTTTGAGTTGAGCAGACCAGTGTGTAAGATAGTAGTCGAACCAAAAACCTTCGCATTTGAAGATATAAAATATTAAAAGGGAACATACATATGTAAATGTTCTAAATTTTGGTTTTATAAAAACCCTTAACATACTGTGGCTAAGCCCAAAATACCTATTAACTAAACGAGAATTCGATTAAACTTTAGTACGCAGACTATATGCAGCACACTTTATTAGTTTTAGTTTAGGTGCAAATGTATGCATGATAAATGCTTATTTGGCTGATCTATCCCGAGCATATTGTAAAATTTTAAAGGTGATAATAGTGCAACAGAAACATGAACTTCATTTCTGTAACTAAAGTTATAGTTGAAGAAAGTTATAGTGTAAGAAAATGAGTTATTTTGATTATCACAATATAATTGTCCCCACTATGTCTTTTTTGTGTTTCTCCTTTTCAAATGAAAATAATCTCTTATTTAACAACTCACAGATCAAATGTTTGTCTAGGCCAAAGTTATATTTTAAATAAGTAGCAACAACTATAATATATTTGGCGTTAGAATATATTTTTGCAGGGATCATAATATATTACCAACTATGTTTTTTTTCTATAAGGTTTTTCATTTCCTATAAAAGAACCGCCTCAATAACTCACCGAAACTAGTTTCATTCTATATCAGCTTCGCCCCGCCTTAATTGGAAAACCCTATCTATAATTTTGTCATTTGAAATTAAAATTTCATACGACAACATACCGGCCAAATAAATACTTGTATATTTATGCAAATAGTTTTCTGAATTATTGGAAAAATTATTACAAATCCTTCACTGATATTGCTACGTGTATATTTAAACGATTCATTTATTTATTTTTTACATTTTTATTTAAATAATTATTGAAAAAAGACCATTCAAAAGTATTTTTATTATATAAATATTGATATAAAATTCGTGACGGCATTTTTATGTCTTTGAAACAATAATTGTCATTTATAATGACCCTATTTAGTGGAAATTAAGCGAAAGCGGCGGCAAATGAATGAAATGCGGGGGCCACACATAAGTCCCCTGACACCACAAGTGTAATGAGTGTACGAGTATTGTGAAAGATTCGATTGCAAGTGTCGTCGTTTCCTGTTTCATTATGTCATCTATTCAGCAACATTTTATGCATTCCAAATTGATAGACACTTGTTAACCGTTTAAGGGAGTATAAGCAGAATATGAATTAATTTTTAAGATCGAAAATTACATCAGCTTTTTATTTCAAGATAAAATACACAACGGCTGATCTACAGAGTTTAGCGCCAACTTGACTAAGAAAGGTGGGGCAGCTGGGATGCAACAACAAGCAAATTTTAATTATTGAGCAACTTTGTAATGAATTTTTGCTTGCTGAGAAAAATTTAATCGAAGGCAATTTTATTTATATAAAAATCTAAATAAATTATATATAAACATCTGAAAGCATATCCTGTTGTTAGTTTTTAAAACCTGGATATGTTGCAAAGCGGAGATAATGGGTTGGGTAGCACCCCCAGTCTGCTTCAAAATTTGAAATTGGAAACCAAACACGCGATATTTGAAGCAAATTTCTAAACTGATGACACGATGGTGCACAAGATTTGGAGTAACTTTTCTTGGAGGAGTAACGTAATGGTTATGATTTATATTCAAATCGCTTTGCTTAGGAGAAGTTGCTGAGTAACATATATATTTGCAAATGGAATTATGTGTGACCTATTTTCATAGGCTAATAGTTAGTGTAATGGACTAAAAGTCTGAGAGCCGCCGGTTCGATCCATGATTTGGGTTTTTCTGCAAACAAGACAAATATGGCTTCTTAGTTTGTGTTTGTTGATAAAAATAAGAAAATATGATGGAAAAATTATCAAGTGTGTCAAAAGGACCTCCAGAGATATGTATGTTTTCCTAGTGATGCTTTATGTTACTACATCCATGTGTATATGTAGATCTACTGCCAATGCCTCGGCTTGAGAGATGATCGTTAATGGTCAGCCATGAACCAGGGTCAAAAATGGTACCACGGGTATCATATCACCCGGAATCCTCCTAGACTATTTATTGTTGAAATCACTTTGAATAGTATTAAATTTTGAGGTGAATTCAAGCTCTTTACATTTAACAGGCCATTGCAATATAAAATCAACAGATCCCTTTCATAAAAAGTGAAATACAAAGAATTAGAAACATTGGACTTGAACCTGACTAATAACTCACTGAATTATAATTAAAAATATATATTTCGATTACAATAACAAAAGTAGCGATTAAAAGAATATATAAAAATAAATCAAAAATTTTGTTTTTCTTCAATCATGAAGCTTTCACTCATACAAGCTTAATAACTCCAAATTTTTTAATAATCATATTCAGCTTCATCTGGAGTAAAAGGCGAGCGAGCACATTTTTTAAGTGAATTATTTCCCATGAACAAAAAACAATGGAAAAAACCTCACAAAATAGTAGATGCACAAAAACAAAAAAATTTCACGGGAAATTTTATTCACAAAAAGAGCGATTATTGCACGCTCAAATGATTTAAGGTAAAATTTACTCACGATTATAAGTGATTCACTTTAATCACGTGAGAGCTTTTCTTTCTCCCTTTTTAATTATTTTATGTATTTTATGAAATCCATTTGGAAGGCATTCCATTATAAATTCTATTTAAATACTATTCAAATGCATTAAAATTTCTTTTCTTTGCGTTTAAAATAATTTAGTGTTTTTTAAACATAAATTTCTTAATCACTTAATGCTCTGAAGAATTCACGTTGTTTCTACAAATGAATGTCAATGTCAAGGTTAGAGTAATTAAAATTGTATCTGTCAAAAAAAAAACACACACACACAAAAAGAAAACTCACGCACACATACACACAGAAACGCACACAAGATAAAGATTAAAAACTTTGTAATAAAACACACTGTGCAGAGACAATAAAATTGTTGCTGAGTCTGTCTGTCTGTATCGCTGCAAAGAAAAATTTTGAACTATACAATTAATTAAAAGTAAAAAGAATGACACTTAAACAAATAAGGCTTTTTCATGAAAACATTTAAAAACAAATAAAGTAGGTACGTAATTGTTTTTTTTTTAACTTTTATTAATTTAATTAGATGTTTTGCGTATTATTATTATATAATATACTGTACATACATACATATATTTCTAAATTTCTTTTCAAAAGATCATTAATAAAGAGCAATTTGTTTAAATAAATGGATACGAAAACAGAATATTAATTTTAAAATATATGAATAAAAAAATATTCGAACCCAAGGATGCAGATAAAATGAAAAAAGGTGACTACTTACACTATATTTTTATTATTCTAAATATAATGAAAATATGCATTTAAGTATACAACTTACACAAATTTGAGAAATTGAATCTGAGTTTCAATACATTTTAAAGAAGGTACCATGCCAGCAGCCGTTTAATTATAATTCGTTACCACATCTTTCGATATGGTTTTTCGACAGCAGTTCCATTTGCGATTGGAATGCAGTGCCCGCACACTTTACATTTCAGAAGTATTCTCTAAGATTTTGTATTTTGTATTTTTTTTTAAAGCACGGTTTATCACGAATAAAAAGCGAATAAAAATTTCATGTGAATTATTTCCTAAAAATGGTGAAAAATTCAACAATAATCGATATTTTGGGAACAGAGTTCAGAAAATGTGTGTGAAACACAAGTTTCAAAATTTATAGACCTTGAGACAAAACCAGTTGTTATTACAGGGTTCTATAAGAGGAAAACAAAGAGCACAAAGAACACATTCCAATTTCGGTTATATTGAAGACCAAGTGGATAAAAAATTTACTACACGTTTCGCCTGTTACATATTTTTAAAATATAAACACTTAATTGAAAATCATAATAAAAGAAATTGAAATTGGTGTGTTTTCAATAAAAATAATTGAAAAAAAACGAATTCAAAATTCATTTTTTAAAAACAAAAAAAAAATAATTTAAATAAATCGCTTTATTTACGTAAACAACAGCATTACGTACTTCAGAGTAAAGCATGAATTGTGCTTAAAAGCAATAGAAACGAGAAAAGTGCTAAAAACCACCGAAAATGATTTTGAATACATGTCGCATGTTAATTTTTCCAAATGAAATAATAAATATTGCGCAATATTTTTCACAAATTGAAACAGAGTATCATCAGGTTTTACAGAACTCCGACCAAAGTATTTACATATATATTTTTTATTATATTTTTTTTTAAATTTTATGAATTTTTGGAATTCAGCGGTTTTTTTTTTATTATGTTTCTTTCGCCTTATGACAGTCCTTACACTTTCTTGTAGAGATATTAAACAGCAAATTTTTTTTGATTGACTTTAGCAATAAAGTATTTAGTATTTCGATATTCATATTACACTAGCTCAAGTTATATATATGTATATACAATTTTTTATATATTTTGTAGCACAGTGTTGTTTGAAGCTCTTTTCCAATTCTGTGTAATGTGTTTTATGTAGAATAATTTTTTCCAAAAAATAAAAACAAAAATAATAATAATTACTTTTTTATGACTTGAATTAAATAAACAAATTGCTTTATATTAAAAAAGGCAGACAAGTTTAAATTAACAGAGATTGTCATATAATTGCACTTACTCAGGCATGACATGTCAATCTAAATTTATATCATCTACTCGCACATTAACAAACAAAAAATGCAACAACAAACAGCAACAAAATACAACAAATAAAATTAAACTTAACTGAACTGTCTTTCTAACTAATTTGTATCATATTCCTTTCTTCATCTTTAAATTTTCCTTCTGTTTACTTTATATTTTATCGCCCAGCCAACCGAGGCACAGTGGTTTAGAAAAAAACTTATTTCCGAAATAGTTCAGTATTAAAAGGTTTCTAAGCAGCCTTCAACTCGCATGTTGATTACAAAACACATCAGATCTATGCGCAATTTAATTGAAATTACTTTAATGTTTCACGAGGTACCGAATTCATTCAAAAATGACATGTTTTGAAACCACTGTGCGAGGGTTGAGGCGGTGTATTATGAATGTGTGACGAACTAGCAGAAGCGAACGAGTGAATGACTTACTGACTGTATGAATACATACTTATATGATAGATGGTTGTCATCACATCAAACAATAAAATAAAATTGAACAAACAACAAAGAAACTAAATTTTTATACGACCTCTTGATTAAACGTGTAGGAATTTCAAGATCATTCAATTTAACATGTTGAATTATTTGCTAAAATAGTTTAATGACAATAAAAAATGAAATAATAATAATGAAAAACAAAACAAACAAAAATATTTACAAATGCAAAGCAACGAACAACTGAAAATTATGATGCAAAGGTCAAGGGTATATTTGCAAGTTGCATTAGTTTTTTTTATATTAAAGATTGTATTTCAGTATGTTACGAGGGCGGGTCAAAAAATCCGCGAATTTCCCGCCAATGTTATTGTTAACAGGCAAATGTTAGTTAAATCCCGTTAAACCTGAACAGTCTAAATCATTTAGTTTATGTTAGGCAACCATTAATACAGACTACACGAGTGATTTGAGGAGAAAATTGGGAGAAGTGAATTTCCTCTGTTCACTAAGCATTATTTTTTACGGAAAAAATCATCACTACAGCCCGGGCTAAGTTTGATAAATGCTATAGAAACTCTGTACCATCATTTAGAATAGTAAAAAAATTGTCTACTGAATTTCGTTGTGGCCGTACAAGCACGGAGGATGCCGGACATTCTGGGCGTCCAGTCGAGATCTCTACACCCGAAACAATAGAAAATTACACCATATGGTGTTGGCCGATCGGAGATTGGAAGTTTTAGAGATTGTAGAGAGCCATACGAATATCATATGGCTCAGTAGTTTCAAATTCGAATTATCACTTGGGTATGAGAAAGCTTTTGCTCACAATCGACTACAAACACAATCGTGCGAAAACTTCGCAGGAGTGTTTGGTGTTGTTCAACCGCAATATGGACGAGTTTTTGCACAAAACAAGGGATTTCTCGGGGTGAATCGGCGGCAAAGAAAGCCAAGTTGCATTGGTCAGCCAATAAAATCATGTGGAGCGTTTTTCGGTATGCACGCAATATAATCCACTTTGACTATCTTCAGAAGAGTAAAACAATAGCATGCCAACTTATTGATTGATCGATTTAACGAGGATTTGAAAAAACAAACTCATTTGGCCACAAGGACGATGCAATTAGGCTACGAATTGCTCCCTTAGTCGCCATGTTCTGCTCATCAAGCCCCTAGTGACTGTTTCCCTTTTCCAAACATGACGAAATAGGTTTGCGGAAAGAGATTTGACTTCAACGATGACCTATTTTGATGACCTCGACATATATTATTTTTTTGGAATTTAAGCAACGTTGGACAAATTGTATAGAGCTCAAAGAAGACTAAATTGAAAAATAAAATAATTTTTTCAAACTAAAAATCTGTAACAGCAAATAGATTACCTCTTCAGATGGTAACAAGAAGATCAATCTGCTTTTATACAATCAAAGGAAAAACCAAGTCATCCGTACTTAAATTAAGCCAAAGCGGCGTCAAAAGTACGGTAAATACTTAGTTTCTTGCACCAAAAAACAGAACGCTAGACTCCAGAATGTCTTAGAAATTGGTTTGAAGCAAAAACAATAAATTTTGACTAGATTTATGGCAGAAATGCTCTTGGACTAGATTTTTTACTGATAATCCAAGCGATACCGTGCATTGTGATTTTTTGTTATTTCAAGCAATTAAAAGTTGTTAATACTCAAATATTCATCCGTATTTTTTCATTTATGTTTAAATTTATTTTCAACTCATAAATATCATTTTTGTCAAAGATGTCGTTATCGTCTACAAGATTTGAACAGCTCCGAGGCATTTCATAGCCGTAGCAACAACTACAGGATCTTTTCAATCCGAACCTATAAAAATATTATATTATTAATATATGCAGTATGATAATTTTTAAGCAATGTTCAATTTATTAATGAACTTGAAGTTTGTGTCTTATTTTAGACTCAACAAGATTAATTTGGCTGAAACCCCTCTCTACATTCCCTCTATGCATTCGACCATGAAGGAGATATCAGCTTTAATACAAAATTAGAAATTTACTGAATCTTTTATTTCCCCAGTCATCGCATGTTTACAAGCAAAAGCCTTTATTGCCTCCAATACCTCCACAATATACAAATTATAGAACAGAGACCTTTCGTACTTGATTCAAGAGTTCCGGGACAAATATAGTGTTATTCAAAGAACGATTTTTATTAAAGTAAGAAGAAAAATCTGAAATTTAAAACTAGTTTTTTCTTTCTGTGTAGGTTTTTGAGAACACAATTTTAGCAATTCTTTGTGTTTTCTTTGCTAAGCCAGCAACTATATGCACACCCCTCGCATGATACGTCATCGCGTTTGCTGTAATTTTAAAAATTATATGAATTGCATTCTTTTGATCTCCGTCTACTTCAAAACATCAAATGCCATGTTTATTATTCGTGTTTAAAGTTGTTTAAAATTAAAAAAAAAATTACGAGCATATAAAATTAATACTTTGACACTAATTGGAATTGATTAAAATGATTTGCATTTTCTGCATCTCTGCTTTAAATCTCAAGCGGGTGGGGCAAATTTTATCAAACAATTTAAAACATTTAAATCGTTTAAATATTAAATGCATGGCCATAAAAGAAATAAACTTCAAATAAATCTAATTTGCACATTCAAATTATTTTTTGCCATAAATTTTTGCAAAATACCAGCGCACCATCAACACCTACTCTGAAATTCAAATTTCAAACGTTTTATAAGAAAAGTGAATAAATAAAATAAATACAACAAAATTCTTCAATGTACGTACGTGTGTATGTACTTATGTATTTAAATAAGTATGTCGTTGAAAGCTATTTATTTACTTGTTAATTGTTAAAATAATCGCACAAAAGTGACAATTTGTGACATAAAAAGCACTTATTATTTATTTATTTATTTATTTGTTACAATAGAAAAAGATTTATACACCGCAGGGTCTTTGGCAAATTTTGCAAAAAAATAAACAACGCCTGATAATTAAACTTAAAAGAATTTAAAAAAATTAGGTACACTTTAACAAAAATTTCCTAAACAACTGCGAACGTCTGGTGATAGAGAAAAAAATGTAAAGCCCCCATTTAAAGCCCAACTATGAAAAATATATGAAGCCAGTCAGAAATGCCAGTTGAGAAATTTCAATTCTTTTATAATTTTTATGATTAATAATAAAAAATATCCTAAACAAACGTACATACATACATACTTATATAAATTAAAAGCACCATAACGAAATTCTTAGAACTCATTAATTAGTTTCATATCAATAGCTCAAAAAAAAAAATAAATTTCAAAAGAAAGCCATCGAAGATCTATTATTTCATTAATTTGAAAACTAGTAGAGATTATTGCGTATTAGAGAAAATGAAAGTTATTGATAAATTAAAAAAACATCAAACAAAAATACGTATGTATGTATACGTATAAATTTATTTATACTTAATGGCGTTTTTTTTTTCTAAAAAAAAGTGTAATATTTTTTGCCCTTTTAAAGCCTAAAAAGGAAAAATTGTCCTTTAACAAGTGCAAATATGTCAGGTAAGACAACGCCATCCTTTAAGGACGCTAAATTTTGTAAACTAGAGCAATAAATAGTAAATCTATTAACAAAATGTTACACTTTTTTCAGAAAAGAAAACGGTAACGCTTAATGATATTGATTATTTTACCCTTCATTCAATTGTTATCCGTTTTCTTTAAAAAAATGTTGAGCAACAATTTTTGTAATTGTTAGTTTTCTTATAAAAAAAAATTTTAATTTTAATAAAATATGAGACCAAAATATTATGAATATAAATTCGATTTGTATTTTGGATATTCTCCCCTAGTCGTCGTTTAAACAAAAAAAATTTTTTAAACTCTAATTGTATAAATTTGTTTTGTTAAACAAAAAAATATTTTCTACAAAACGTTCTAAAAGAGAGTTTTCGTAAACAAAACTTTTGTAACGAATACTTTTCTAAAAGCAGTGTTGGTGGATCAAATTATCCTAAACAAATATTTCTCTTAAGAAAATATTGCTATAGAAAAATTGTATAAAGAAAATTTTTCCAAAGAAAATTGTTCTTAAGAAAACCTTTCAATAAAATTTCTATGCACTAAATTTTTGTGAAGAAACTTATGCTTATTCGTTTAAAACTTCACCTGAATATTTTACAAATGGTGGAAGAGGACGAAATAATGCTCAACCATGTTCCTATGTCAGACGAAACTGATTTCAATGTAAATCATGGAGTACCTCTAACCCAGAGAGTATTTCTATCATCTGGAATCACAATGTGTTGTGTTCAATTTCATCAAGCTGCATAATCGGTGCATATTTTTTGAAGTACACAATCGTACTGTAACAGTCATTGAAGATCGTTATTTAAAATATTAGATAAAGTTTTCTTTCCTGGACTGTGCCTTTCTTTAAGCTCCGTGTGCTTTCAATAAAATGGCACGAGTTCACGCATATCCAGGCCCGTTATGCCAGAGTTACACTGAAAATTTTCAAATTTAATTCTTTTAAGAAACTTAACTTTCTGCTGGCCTATTAAATGAAACAAAAATAAATAATTTACGTAAATTACAACAACAGCAAAATGATTTCAGTTTCTTCAAACAATTTCTTTGATTAACATTCTAATTTCGAAACCATCTGCTTTGGTCTATGAATTTGATAAGTTTCTCTAGAGTAGCAGAGCCCAGATGTGTCAAGAGTGGTTTGTTCTTGGTATTAAAAAGATTTGTCCTTTAAATTGTAAGACAATTTTTCCTGAAGTTTATCGGACAAGCAAAATATGCATTGGTGTAGATAGACTTGATTGATCTTCGCCAAAAACTAATTCAGATAATATTTTTTCTGTTATTAAAAAACGTTAAATTGAATGCGAAAAACGCTTGATTGTCATTCTAGTTGTTGAGACTTCCTTTTGGTTCCTTTTTTTTCAATTTCGTTGTTTATATACACAAAAGTTGTTAGCTGTTCATCGTAAAAGATTTGTGGTCATTTAAGCGTAAAATTTTTCAGAAAATATGTTCAAACAATTTTTTTGAATTTTTATGCGTTTACAGACACGTTTACACATAAATATTAAAAACATATATAAACAAATATATATATAAGCTGTTAGTAAATGGTATGAAAAGAGATTATATATAGATATAAATTGCCAAGATTTTTTTTTAATATTTACTATTGTTAAAAAGAGCTCATGTGCGAAATGGATACGAAAATAAAAATATTTTTTTCGATTTGTTGTAAATATTTTAGTATGGAAGGTAAGTATTGAATAAAAAAAACGTACATACATTTAAATTATTGGGCGGTGGTGCAGTAAGGCACACCTTATTTGTGACAAAAAAAAAAAAAAAAAAAAAAATATATATATATATATATATATATATATATATATATATATATATATATATATATATATATATATATATGTATATATATATATATATATATATATATATATATATATATATATATATATATATATATATATATATATATATATATATATATATATATATATATATATATATATATATATATATATATATATATATATATATATATAAACGATACCTACTAAAACGGTATTAAGCAGCCAAGAGGTAAGACTATGGCATTGAATGTGACTGTTGACAAAATTATAAATATAAAAATAAAATAAAATAAAATTATTGCTTGACATACGAAAGAAACCAGCACAGACATAAAATACGTAAAAATATGTACGTACGTAACAATGCTTTCGTACTTAAATATTTGTGTACGTTTTAAACGTTTTTATACGTTAAGATTCAAACATTTCAGCTATTTAGTTCAACAAGTTATATAAACAAATTATACACATATGTATGCATAACCTTTTAAATAAAATTAAACAAAAAAAAAACATGAAAAATGTTGGACTTTTAAAATAAATAGAAGCAATAGGGGGATTTTTTTTAGTGGTGAGTCTTTAGCTATTAAAATTTCGTTAGTCAAAAGCAATGTGTAAGGCCATATATTAATCATATTCACTTTAAGCTCCGCTTTGCGCAATAATTCTGAATCAGGTTGACTACATAATACCACCACGAGAACGATTTTCTCTTGAAAATCAACTACTCTTTTGTAAATAGATTTGGTTCGTAATTTTCTTCGGAAATAGTTAGTAAAAAAGTTATTTTTGGAATATTAACTGCACCACACACGTTACAACCGTTGATAGAACTCGACTGAAGATCCAGTTAACACTTTCATGTACAAACAGTACAACTTCGTGTACAATCTCTTCATGAATAGTGATGTCATGGTATGTTATTGTGAATATTTTCATAATTATAAAGCTATTAATTTTTAATTTTATTAATAAAATATTTTTATGAATAACAACTTATTGAAATCAACAAGTATTTAGTAAATTATTGCAACTACACTAAGGAATTATAGCTTTAATGATTCCATAAAATGCCGCATTTGTGTCGAGTCTTAAATCTATATATACATACATATATTTATATTTTCACGCACAATGATTCTTGATCTAAGGTCAACACAAAAAAAAAACAATAAAATGGAATAATCTTGTGCATTATTTGCACAAACGTTGCAATCACTTTATACAGCAAACCAAGAAATCAAAACTTTTTCATCTGTCTTACAATCAAGACACAACTTTCTTCATGCAAACAGTCATCTAAACGATACAACCCTATGATCAGTTTGTACGTCAGGTTGCAACATTCATGGCTTGTTTTAAAGGTGACTTATGAACCTACATGTGTACATAAATTGCTAAAGAACACAACAACTCTATTTAAACGCCCTCTATAATTTTAAATTTTGTCTACCAAAAGACCGAAAATTTTACAATAAATTTAGAAAATTTTCAAAGAATTGAATTTCATAAGGAAAATTTCACAAGAACAGAAAAATTTAATATCCATATCAGAATTTACCCCAAATATAAAAAAATTGTATTTACACGATGCATTTTTCATGAAAAGCTTTTGCATGCTGCAAGTTCTTTTATTTGCTGTTAGGAGTGATATTGAAGTAAACGGAATAGCAAAAATGGCAGCCCATGAAATTTCATTAGATTTTTTGCAACATTTTCTATTCCAACTGTATAACTCTTCCTTAGTATTGGCAAATACTAATACATAATGTTTGATGCAACAAATTTCATGAAAATGTGTAAATACAGTTTTACTTAAATATAGGGAATACAATTTACAATTACAACTTGGGTTCAACGAACATAGTAACAGACTCCTTTATTTGTTATGTGGCGAAGACGAACAGATTCTTAGGTGAGAATCGAACCCACAACCTCCGCACTGTTAGACTAGTACACTAGCCATTAGCCTACCGACGCACTCGAATAAACAAATATTTTTTCGTTTTCATAAGAATTCGAAATTTCGCCACAAAAAAAAATTAAAACATACATATATAGATCGATATCTACTTACGTCTTAATTGCTTAGAGGAAAATACGGGGATCTTATGTATAAAATATATTTTACTATAGCATAGAATATAAAAGTACTTTCTGCATGTGAAATTAAATGTAACAGATATATATATTTTTTAATAAAAATTATTCCCCGCAGGACCCAACTTACACGATGACTTTTTTGTAATATTTAACCTTATAATCATATCAACTGATTTTACGAGGACAATGGCGATTTTTATATACTTCTTCCAACCAAAAAAACCATTAAAGCTTTCATAAATAGTATTTTAACTGCCTGTTTCACGATGTCGAACGTCATCGTTCTTTCGCATAAATACATTAAAACCAAAAACAACATTTTAAAATTTGTTGCTGTTTCAAACGTATTTATGCGAACGAACGATGTCGTTCGACATCGTGAAACAGGCAGTAAATTTAATTTCCTAAGCGACTAGAAGCTAATTAACGCGATATTTCTATTACTTTTACTACAATTTGATATGCTTAATTGTGAGATTTTTTGCATTACAAGGCTCCATGAAAAATATTATCTTAGTTTGATCTGTAAAGATTATAGAAAAAGTAAAACAACTCATCACATTAATTGCGAAAGTGTGAATTTTCGTTTCGCAACATTCATTTTTCACATCACACAACAAATGCAAACGAAAGCCGATTTTTCTCCTTAAAAACTATTTATTCAATTTCTGTAAATGTGTGCTCTTTATTAAGCCACTTGTATCGAGTACAAAACGCTGAATGTTTTTGTTTTGAAAATAAAAAAATACACCAACTACTTCTTGATTTTTCTTCTGTTAAAAAAGCAGAAAAAAAGCAAAGAAAAAACATCCAACGACATGGTATGCATCTTAAATAAACGTGCGAACCAAAACTATTCATGCCACTCCATACTTTAAATGTTGTGTAAAAATATGCGAAATGGCCTAAAAACACACCAGCGTACAATAACAAATGGTTTATTTTATTTCTAAAGGCATTTCGTACGATACAAACGAATTCGTAATAAAAATAATCAAATGTTTTGGAAAAAATATGAAAGACAGAGGCTTAAAACGAGTATATCTTTTTTAAATTTTACTACTCGTACTACAATTTTTGGGTAGTTATTTCGGGGAAAGCATTTAAACGAATACGCTTAAATACTCTCAATGAATCAATTATGCGAAAGTAAAAGTAAAACTCAATATAAATATTTGCAGGGTTGTAAGCAGTGAGTAATTTGTGTAACTAAATGAAGGAGATTTAAGGTAAAGTTTATATTCTCTATGAAATATTTGAAGTACGAGTAATTAGCCGAATTTTGTAGGTAATTAAGCGAAAGTTTAGCTAATCGTTGATAAATATAAGATTTATCGGTGGTTAAAGGTATGTAGTTCTAACAAAAAATTTAAATAAATAGATAATTTTTTTATATATATAAAAAATCGCTTTTTATAAATGGTGTATAAGAAATTTCATGGAAGTAATCAATCAAAATGATATATGATATATTTTTTATAATTAAGTCTAAGTTTTTGGAATAAAAATCTTTGATTTCAATGATTTTTTTTACAGAAAAAATTTAACGGCGATTATTTTACGATTTTATTTTTCTTTCGTAAAACGTTTACCACGAAATTATTGAAAAAGTTTTTCGTTATCAATAAATTTTTTATAGAAAATATATGCTATTCTTAAATATTACTAAAAATTATATATAAAAATTTTATATAGAAAAACTTTCCAATATGTTAGATTGAAAAATCTTCGGTATCGATAAATACTAAATAGAAAATTGTCGCTATCGGTTATGTTTTTCAACAAATTTTTTGCTATTGATAACATATTAGATTAACGGAGCAGGGCTAATGGGACATCTGAAATAATCTTTCAAGTTTAATAAAAGCGCGTAATACCAGTCTTCAATTTGGCACTAATCTTCTCAAGAAATTACATTTTTTTTAACGAACTACATATATTGCTGCTCTAACATGTACTTTGCCTTCCGCATTGTAACAATTTCGTTAAGAAACTCCTGGAGCATATTTCCTGCAATATAGTTTTTTTGTCCTTGTCCTAGTTCCTATATTTCGCCTTTTAAATGAACCTAGTCCATTTAGGGATTTCTGTTAACTGGTTAACAGAGCTCTGCTAACTGCGAAATTGTCATTACTAAAAAATATGGTTTTTGTCTGTACTAGTTAAATTAAAATTTACCTTCACACACATACTACCTACTGATAAATTTTTTAAATGAAATTTTCGCAATTCCTAATATTTCTACATAAGAGTTCTTTCATTAAATAAAAAAATGAAATATCATAGATACAACTTTTGTATCGTTTCAGAGAAAATATGCACAATTCCTCCACACACTTTTTTCCACTATTTTTCTAAAGAAAACTTTTGCAACTTTCTTTGCAGACGAATAGCTTTTGTCATAGAAATTATATAAACTATAAAATATTTTCACAATCGATTTATTTTAAATTTTCTGTCGCAATATGTTAAATTAAAAACGTTTGTTATCCACAAATATTCTATTCAAAAATTGTTTCCATCCATAAGATTTTAACAGAAAAAAATTTTACCTTCTGTTGACGATAAATTTTGTATAGGAAATTTTTGCTATCGATAAACTTTCTGGACAAATCATTAAATCATTTCTAGAAAATTATTATTATGGGCAAAATGCCTATTGCCTTAGATCAATTTTTCATTTTTTCGCTTTTAGTAAGAGATATTTTTTTTTTGTTTAGTCAAGTTTTCTAAGAATTTCTTCTATTATCAAAAATAAATGCAGGAAGTTTGAGCTATCGATAAGTTTTCTTTTGAAAATAATTTTTATAATCGGCATGTGTGAAATGGCCATGAAAAATTTTGTTAAATAAATGCATATACTACAGTATAATATTTAATAAATATTAATACTGTCAATAAAATCGTTTAACTAATTGAAATGATTATTTTCATGTTGATAAGCATTTATTTATTTGAAATATTTTTATGATGGCCATAAATAAATCCAAGTATGAAATATTTAAGTATTTATTTATGTAAAGACTTACCTTACGCAGTGCTAAAATTAGCACTCGTTTACATTAATTTAAACAAACATGTCGTTGGTAAAATAAACATAATCCACAGAGCAAATAATTTTTTTTGGAACCACGCACACACACACACAAAGATGAAATTAACGTAGAAGTTATAAAAAATTTTCGTTTAAATTTTATAAATTATCTATAAAAAATTTTACACTTTGTAGGGAAGGAATACATATTTTTTAATGCGTTAAATTATTTTTTCGTCGTTAAGGATTTTTTACATGCACTGAAATGAAAATAAAATAAAAATAAATTAGTAATCGACTTTAAAGACAATTTGAGAGATATAATAGTAAAGTAAAAGAAAAAAATAATATATATATATATATATATATATATATATATATATATATATATATATATATATATATATATATATATATATATATATAGTTTGATAAAACTATAAAATCCAGTTGTAAATGTTTTGGTGCTTTATGTAGTGACCACCACTTCATTTAATTAAATAAAAAACATTATAAGAGCAATTGCAATAATTGAATGGTTTTAATGGCCTTATTTTAAATGAGATAACAGCCCAAATATTTATAATAAAAAATCAACCAAAAATTTTATTTAATTTTTCGATTAGAGTAAAGTTTCTCCTCTACGGTAAATCCAAAATTGGCTTCGGCTTTCAAAGTATGTCAGGGTTGTTGGCATTGGGCCGGAGACAAGTATTTTCTCCTCTATGGTATGGTATGGTATTTTCTCCTCTATGGTATGGCTTCCTTTACCTAAACATTTCTGCGAAGCCGACTTTACATATACTACGGGAGAAAGTTCATGCGCTCGGCCAAAGGCAGGCAATGCAGAAATGCTTTAGAGAGCGAAGCCAATTCTTAACGTATGAGGAGAAAATCCTTGCGAAGGCCGAAAACGCAGATATGCTTTAGAAACCGAAGACGATTCTAGACATATCATAGAGGAGAAAATTTATGCGCCAGACCGAAATCCGGCAACGCATAAATACTTTCGAAAGATAAGGCGGTTTCTGTTGTTTCAATGTTTTAAATGTATATTGGGGGCGTATGTTATTTCTAAAATTGGATTTTTTTCATATATGATAATTTCCTAATAATAATGGAGTATAAGTCCATTGGATTTATTTCATAACAAATATTCACATGAAATAATGCCCCAGTTCTTATAGACTAACTTAATTGTATTCTTTTTGAAACTTATTTCTTGGGGAGTTATTTCATGCCGCTATTTTCAACCCAAAAAAATATTAAACCCAAAAATACACATATGTATTTATTTACAAAAGTATTTTATATAAGAAGCAAATAAATCCAAATACTTTTTTTAAAGTTGTATCTTATCAAATCTCGCTAACAACCTCCTTCCTCCTCCCCCTGAACATAACATTGCGCTTACTCTCCAAAGCATATCAACAATCATTCTCCTTGGTCATAGATAGAACAATTACACACACAAAACAAACACTGTGTTAATTTCAAAAATATGCACTTCAAGCTCAATAATAACAGCAGCAACAACAAAACGTCATAGATATATGCATTTTACGGATGTAGATATTTACTCGTACATGTATGTACATAAACACTTATGTATCTACGATATGTAAGAGAAGAGAGCGAATATGAATGTACGTTCATGTAAAATAAATAAAAAATATTTTTTTTAAATATACGAGTAATTTGTACATGCACACATACATATTTATTTTATTTATATATTTTTTTGTAGAAGAATTTGTTGACGCAAAACTTAATACGAGTACTATAATATAGAATACAAAAGCTAAAAGAAGTGAAAGAAGGCAAGACATTGGAATAAATATTAATAAATGTATAAATTTTTTAATTAATAATGGTGCACCACCCCCCCCCCCTCCCCCAAACAATCATGATTATGTGCATGCATATGTGTACGTACATGTGAATGTATGTATATATGTATGTATATAAAACCATGAGAAGAAAAAAAAAGCAACAACGACAAAAAATGTCAAATCAGCACACACAAAAATTAATGCAATAGAATCAACAAGTTGTTGTTTAAAAAAAAGTTTTAAAAAATGCCAAAGAAATCCGCGTCTTTTAAAAAAAATGTTGCTTGAGCATGACACTGTTGACAAACTGATCGAGAATTTCGAGCAATTTTCAAAAACCTATGTTTCCATTATGGATGGCAACCGAATTTC
Organism: Germaria angustata; assembly: GCA_963681545.1. NCBI lineage: Eukaryota > Metazoa > Arthropoda > Insecta > Diptera > Tachinidae > Germaria > Germaria angustata. The sequence goes on along the minus strand of OY812999.1, from coordinate 18,365,256 downwards.
AGTTGGGTTGCTATTCGGCAATCACAATTTTTTTGTTGTTGCCAAAAGCCCTTTGCACTATTAATTTGTATGGCCTGCATTATGATTTTGTGCTATGCACTATCATTTTTAGGAGGGACGTTAGCAGAGACATACATGTTTTGCACTTGCAACCGAACTGAAATTCAATTGCCATCCATAATCAAACCTGCGTGATAAAATTAAATTTAAGCAAAGAAAAACATGCATGATTCGAATTTAACTAGCAGGGACGCAAACCATAATTTTTAGCCAGGCCAATTTTGCAGCTAAATATCTGATATAAAAGTCTTACAAATGATACAAATCTACCGATAAGTTATTCCTCTTTCTTATTATCAATATATCTAAATGTGGAAGATTATAGCTAAATTCCTTTTTAATTATAAATTTAATATTTGGGTGGAAAGTGTTAAATATCCTCAACATGTATCAAGAAATTCCTCCACAACTATATCAGCTATAATCGAATATATTAGAGACCACGCAGGAATATATTTTATTATAAATATCGAAAATATCTACAATCATCTATGACGAATTTCACATTTTGTAAAAATAAGTATCTATAGGTATACTAGGGAGTAAAAAAATTACATCTAAATAAATCATTTTCTCTTCGTTGTTTATCTCAGTTTGTCCATTTTTATTTTTATGGCTCGATTATGGATATCAACCGAACTTCAATTGGGTTGTTATTCGGTAACCACAAATTTGTAGTTGCAAGAAGTAGTCAGCATTACCATTTTGAAGACTGTTCTAGCAAATTTTCATGTCCTGCATTATCATTTTGTTCTTTTCATTATCATTTTTAGTAGAGCCATAAGCGTTCGGAAACTGGCAACTAACAACCGAACTGTAGTTCGGTTTCCTTCATAATCGAGCCATAAATTGTAATGAGTCCTTTACATTCCATTTGGAATTTTCAGTTATTCTTCTAAGAATCTCTGCTATATGTCTACTAATTCCGTAAGAAGGAGAATTGATACATGAGCAAATCGGTCTTAATGGAAATGATTAACTTGGGACTCCGTATAATTTTGGTGAGGTAGTTATTGATCTTTCCTTCCTTTCAAAATATGTTAGTATTTCAATTTCGAAAAGTTTCTACACAATGTCACTATTTGTTTTTTGTAATGCTCGTAGAATCCTTCGTCAATACCTGAAATGTGCAGTTATCACTAAGAATATTATACGTCCTTGAAATATAGTTCTGTCTACTTATAACTACAGTAATATAATCTTTATCCGAATTAAGAATCAATATGACCTTGATAATTTTCAAAAAAAAAATCAATTTTCTTAGCTTCATTAAAAATAATTATATTCTTCTTTTCTCTTAATAGTCTGAAGAAAGTCTTCTCCAACTGCTTATCAACTTATAGAAAGAAGTGGAAGTTGTCTTTTTGTAGTTGGTAATGAAGGTTTATAAACTAATAAAAGCGTCCATTGTTTATCTATTAGAATATATGTATCTGATTTGTGTAATTCAATTAAACTTTGCTTTATGTACATCCTTCACTTTTAAAGCTAATCAATCCGCATGTCTTAAAAAACTATTTTAATTTTTCTCCATTCTATCTAAATTGTTTTTGTTTAATATTTAAATTAAATCAAAATATATATAATATATGAGATCCTTGAAGACGATGCTAAGAAATGGGCTAAAACAAGATATAAAGTCCTTGTGTCTTTTAGAATTTTTTAGAAAAGGTTCAAATTGTCCGAAAATCTCTTATTTAATAGAGCACAACTCCTTCCTGTCAAAACACGTCAAAAAAATCTTACAATCCTTTTGTATTCCGAACTCTCCCCCACACACCATTACGCCATTGTACATGCATATCCGCCCATAAAAACGACATGTTACAAAATATTAAAATATATTATATCTTTCATAACTTTTTTCTTCTTCTCATTAGTAGATTTTTACATTTTCTACCAACTGCTAAGAAAAAAGCCGCATATCAAAATTCCAATCCAATCAAAAGTTATGGATTTTTAAACGCCTTCTCGTAAAATGGTCCACTGTGCACCCTTTGCAAGGATCTCTGCGGATAACGCATATATCAATATTTTAGTTATTTCACACTTTTCAGAGCTTATTTTTTAAGGCGTTTAAATTTTTTGTTAAACAGTTTTTATATTAAACTTTTTAGGAATAATTTTTGTGGTGGCTACAGAAGGTATTATTCCTCCTCCTGCTTCAACGTCTAGAGTATTCATATAAAAAAGTTTGCGAAATTGGTTTGCAAATGACGAAAATTACAAAAAAATTAGAAATCTCGTTTATGAGAAATTATTAAAAAATACTTTTAATCTTATTGTTATAATAATTATTATTTGTTATTTTCTATTATTATTTATTACTTATTATTATGACAGATATACATATGTTTTTTATATTTTCTAAATATGTGAAATATTTAGGTTTATTTTTTCTCACACATTTTAATTTAATTTTCTTTTTTGTGATTGTATTTGAAATAAAATCTATTAAAAATATATTTTTTCTGAATATTTCTTTCTAAATAATTATTAATTTTTATTAGTAAAACTAATTGGTTATTGCTTCAACTTAAATTTTTGCAAATACTGAATTTTAATATCCATTTAAATATTCTTTATTTATTATGTTTACTTTCATTATGTTTCATTAAATGTTAATTTTTATACATGTTCACGTGTACATTTATTATTCTTTATTTCAAATATCACAAAGTATTTAGTGGGTAAAAACTGCTTCCTAAATTTAATGTCCTATAGACTTATTCAAGGAACTGCACATACCGACACAACTGAAGAAAAATAAAAACAAGCTTAAAATTTGATAGGGAAAAGGCAAAACGCTGAAACCGGCACAAACCAAATTTGACGTGAAATGGCGGAAAATCATTCCAAATGTTTGGAATTAATTTTTCCTTTAATGCACCATAGTCATGTCTCAAATAAATCGAACTTGGTTAAATGCGACAAGAAGTTTTTTGAAAATTTAGTTTCCATATACATAGTATGTACTTATTTTGGTTTATCTTCACATATTATACATACATATGTACATATGTACATACTTATACTATACAATTATGAATGTTTTGTACATGTAGAGGTTAAAAATAATAATAATAAGTTAAAAATTTTGAGGTATGACTCTTCCACAATACAATAGAATTCTGTTAAGGTAATTCGGGCTATTGCCCGAATCGTTTATAGTACAATATTAAACCGACTTCGAATAAGTTAAGACTATTTCGCTTGAACAAACTATATTTTGATTTCTAAAGTTTTGTATATTCATATGTATGTAAGTGCATGTAAGTATGCATTACTTATATGTAAGTACATACATATATACATACTTAAGTACATATGTATGTACATACATACATATAGTATACTTAAATACATATATGTACTTACATACATACTTATAAATTTTTGGTCTTAATAATTAAAAAATAATTGTAAAAAAAAAGAATTCAGATATGTAAGTATGTATGCAAGTATATTTTTTTTAATAACTATTAAGCTTTAATACATGTAAAAAATAAAAATATTTATAGATTTCGGTGTCAGATGCCTAAAATATAATAATGAAAAAACTGGCTCCAGAACGGTGGTAAAATTCAAGTGATATGGCCATAATACTACCAAAGAAATTAGTCCGAATGTATCAGTAGTACAGTTTTTATTGAACAATTTAACGTTGGAATTTTTTTATACATACTTATGTATGTAAGTATGTATGTACATACATATGTACATATGTATTTAGATTATTAAAAAATCCACTTAAAAAATATTTTTATTCATTAACCATCCATTTTTTTAACCTGTTGTATTGTAATAGATATCCACCTAAGTACATACATACTTACAAACATACATACATATGTACATATGAACTTATGTATTTATGTATGTATGTACGTGAATTTATTACATGGAAAATAAATATTTTGAAAAAATTATAACTTTCAACATATTTTTATTGATTTTTAACGACTTATTATTTTTATTATTATTATTTTTATTGGAATTGTATATTTTTTGTATTAAATACGCACTGAGAAAAATTATTTTTGTTTTAAAAAATCACTGTGGAATTTTAGCAAAATTATAAAAAAGGGGCCCCTGATTAATAGCATTTAAGGGGTTCTTGTTTCTTTTCCTATTGGTTTCATTTTATTAGTTTATTCGTTTTAAGGCAATAACCTGATGTGTTTCGTTTGATTTTGATTTTTTTATATGTACATACATATGTAAGTATATAAAATTTTTTCTTTCGTGTATTCGTTGTTGCTGTATATTTAACGTCCCCAAAGTTGATATTTGTATTATTGTTGCTGTTGTTGTTGGGGAAAGGAATGTCATGCATTTTGTTGTTGCCGTTCGTTTAAATTTTGTTGGGTTGTTGTTTTTGTTTTCTACCGTAGAAAAAAGATCTTGTTTTTGGTTTAAATATTCACACACACACATACTCACAGCACTTAAGGTTACACGAATACATGGGGACACTCTCCCAACGCGAAAGAGCGAGAGAGAGCCAAACAATTTATTTATCAAACATAATTATTTTATATGTATAAATACATGTGTATGTATTTGTAGTAGTAGTTATTAGCAAAAGTAGTAGCAACAAAATAAAAGGGGAGTCAAAATCAAATTTCAATAAAACGTTTAAAATTTCTTTCATAAAAATATGTTTTACTTAAATAATTTCATTTTATTTTATAGATATAAATTTTTTCTTAATTACTAAGAATGTAGTACTTATATTCATTTTAAATCACCTTTTTTTGAGCTGGAATTTTCAAACGTGTTTTAGTCAAACCACTCACTCTTGAACTTCATGTTAAATATTTTATTTTTGGTTATTTTATAAATTTTACACATTTTTAAGATAATTGTTGCGAGTTACATTCAATTTACATACATTCACAATTAATACTTTTTATTAAAAAATTAATAAATCTGATTATTTAAACAAGCTCTTTTAATTTTTCTTAATAAAATTCTTGTCCACTTTAAAAATGTTTTCAATTTTCTCTTTTTTTATTTGCTTAAGAATCTTTTCAAAAAATATTTCCCAACCGCTTCAGTCAGCACCGTAAACTAAACTGAACTGCTTGGCTCCAGCAACGTTTGTTTTTTCCTCGCACACACAAAAATTTCATCAGAGATTCATTCCAACAATGTTTTATTCGTTTTTTATGTATTTTACTTTGTACACTTTGCAATCTGTATTTGTGTATCTTAAAGATACTCGCGGGTTTTTTTCTGTTGTTATTGTATGGGTAAAATGTTTGGTTTTACTTACAAGTTACTGTTGCAGTTGCGGCCGTTGTAGTTTTTGTCCTCTTACGAGTAGTACCTGATGTTAGTGTTGCCAATGCAACATACACTTAAAACTAGATGAATTTACATAAGTATATATAACGATTTTTTGTTTTCAAGCTATTTTACTCAACTATTTGTGCTTTTCAGAGATCTGGCTTTTCTTGCTGGAGCAAATAATGGAGATTTTGTATGCAACAAATGCTTTTTGAATATGATACATCTCGTGCCTTAACCGCCAAAAAAAAGCTTGAGTAGCAAACGCAAAAGTTTACGGGAGAAGCCTTCGCACCGCAATATTTTGATTTTGCTCTAAATTTATGATGCAACTTCTAACGATTATAAAACTTTATGATTTTTTATTATCGATTGCAATGGAAAAGTTAATATCAAAAATAATATTACTTAAGCTTTTTCCGCGGTAAAACCACGATATGTATGGTATGCAAGTATATGCAAAGAAAAGAATGTGGTTGAACAATCACAATCGCAAACTCTAATTATATTATAAGGAAGATGTTATTATGTTCATCATTTCTATCTAAAATGCCTTCACAAACATATTATGAAATTTTTTAGAACTATGCTACTCTGTTCATTACAACAGTATAAAGAACACACAATTTTCTGTTTCTGCATGTATGTGCACACTTTTATCCATAAACTGTGCACAGTACTTTTATATGTTCTTTATTTGTTTCTTTATTAGTTTTTCTTTATTTAACATTTTCAATTTAAAAATTATTTTAGGTTAGGTTAGGTTAGGTTGATTGGAGGGGTGTGATAGCCCATGTCATACGACATACACTTAATTAAGCCAGTGAAGGCTTGTTGTGCGCTCCTTTTAATTATCAAACACAAACTGCCAGAGTTCTGCGGCAGGATTCGAACCTGGGACCTTCGCTATTTTTATTTATAATTATTTTTATTTATTATTATTTTATATATTTTTATTATTTATTTTACTATATTTTTTTACATTCAAACGTAAGTAAAACTAATGTGCGGTTTACGTAACACATAGAGTCGGCTCGTCTCACGTTACGTTACTATAGCAAAAACGTAATTGCTTTGCAATATTGTAATAGCAATCACATTGAATAATTTGGTGATAACGATCATATACTCGTAATTGTATAAAATTATACTTTAAAATGCTCAGGATGAAAATTAATAATAAAACTCTATTTTAATCGGAATTATTTTAATTCCTCAATTATAGATGGCAGAAATGAATACAAAATGGCCGCAATGATCATATTCAACCATTTTTTTTCTTCGAGGAATGTTTATCATAAATGGTTTTGAAACACTAATGTTGCGATGAGCATATCGTCACTTAAAATGCAAAAGGAAGCAAGAAATATTTTTTCTTTTTACAAGAGGAATTAAAGCTTTAAAGACATGAAAACTACTGGCGGAAATATCGTTTTTTTAAGAACAACTTCTAAAAATTAAATTTTTTTCGAAAGTTCACCACAAAAATTAATATTAAAGAAAAATTGAGATTTCACATTTCGAACTAAAAAAACACAGTTCTAATTTTATCACAAACCTGAGTTCATTCCAACAACTTGCCATTTACATATGTAAATCAATATCAATTTTGGTGAACGCTGTTTTCGAAATTTTTTCGCAACGATGACTCTCGAACCAATGAAACGATTAAAAAACATTTTTTAAAGTCCAAAAAACTGACTGGAGTTAGAAAACCGATCTGATATGAACTTTCAGAGTTATATTTTTGCAAGTTTCAGAAACGTATCTCTCTAATAAATGATGCGTAAACTCTTCTTAAATGGAACTTGATTTTAACGATGATGTTCCAGGGATGGCCTAAAAGGTCAACCATATATGTATATATCTGCATTAGAGTAATCTGCACCATCTTTTCTATTCCTTTTTTATAAACGCGATAACAGTTAAGTTGGCATCATTAATTACTATTAAAGCAATTATAGTTTTGTGAATGTATAGGTTTTGTATGTATGTAACTCTTCGTATATTGAGTACTTTTTTCACTGATTTCTCGTTTGTATTTCACTCTCTTTTAACTATAATTGTAAATTGTCTTTTGTAGTATTTTTTGTTTGTTTGTTTGTTCATTTTCTTGGATTGCCCAGTTACCGATCTCTAAGTAATGCTCCTTCAAGTTCGTAGTGAACAAAATATTTGTGTTAAGCATTGCCAAATTGAAATTTGCCCAAGTTCGTGTGAATGTGTATTAGTTTTTGTACAAAAATGAAGAAGGGAAAAAATCTAATTGGCAAAGAATTTGAAGAACAATTTTATTTCTCCAAATCACCATAATTTCTTGCAAGGTCAGTTTGTTTATCATCATTGGATAAACAAATGTTCCTGCTATAAATCTAAAGGAAGCCAACAAAAATGCAAAAAATGTTTAACGGCAGGAATAGCATGAGGATGTGGTAAAATGGTCTTAAATGGGGTTTTGAATAGTTCGATGTAAGGATTTCAAGTTTGAGTTCGCTAAAACGAAGTTGATATTATTTAATTTTCTGATTATTATTTAATTTTCTAATTGATACCTACACGTTCATAATGTTTGAAATATTAATAAAAATCTTCATAGGAATAAATATTTAGGTATTAAGTGATTCACAGTAAAACTTAAAACAACTTTCTAAAAAAATTTAGATTTGCTATGTTAAAAATATATTCCAGAAGTTGGCATTATGCATAATAACTTTGCGAGAAAACATGAAATTTGTTCCTAATGAATGACATTTGGATAGCTTCCAAGGTATCCGTTTGTTCATTTTTTCCTAGGATGTTAAGTTGCGAGAATCTTCATTTAAGTTTAAAAGTACTTATTTCTTTAGATTTGCACAAAAACAGAATTTTTCTGGAATTTTTAACTGAAACCATTACTTTCTCATATAAAAAAACACTGAGCCGATAGCCCTGGCAGCTAGCGCTCCTTAAACCTTTAGTCTTAGAATTAATTTGTAAGACCAAGTAAAAAAAATTGATAAATAATAAACAAAACAAATTGTGACCTTTGCAAGTTTTTATCCTTTTAAGGCTTCAATTGCTCTAGTAGTAAATAAGTTATTCGTTATTTATTAAGAAATTATTATTTTTGGATCACATACAATGCCAACGTCAATGGCTATAAGTCGGTGATTACTAACTTCTTTTGAACAGGATTGATTGGGCACCAACAGGTCGGCGCTACGTGCCACACAACTCATATTACATTGGATATTGTGTACGAAACATTGCAATGCAAGGTCATCTCACGTGCAAGTAGTGTGAATTGTGCACCGACATCGAAGAGTATCCATTGGTGTCATTGAATTTTGTGCTGAACAAATGTTGTTCACTTGATGTTCTTAACCCCTAAACACACTATCGATTTTGTGCCGTCTTCAATTTTTCTATCTCAAAAACTACATTAGATAGGGCAAAGTACTATTTATTTCCCCATAGAAGAATAAATCTAGATTCCAACACATTACAAAATATGACTTGGTGCATAACTAAACTTAATTTTTATTGATAATTAATTCAAATTAATTAGTGCCGCCTTCCAATAGTATTCTTTGAAAATTTCTGGTGTAAAACTTTGATTACCGACAAACATTTTCATTAAGTTTTAGATTGCGGGAAAAGTTTTTTGTTCCTTTTTTAAGTAAAGGACCAATAAATTTTATTTACAAAAAATACTATAATGTGCAAAACAAAAATTTAAAAACTGATTTTAAAAAGTAATAAAATTTACAAAAAAATATCATAATATGCTCATTAATATATTCCCAGCTCTTGATGAAAAAATGGATTCTGATTGCAAAATATTCGCCTTTAAAACTAATCAATCTTTAAGTTTGATTTTACTTGAAGATAAAATTTATTCATTAAAGTGTATTTTATAAAAAAAAAATTGTGAATGATTTAATGCAATTAGAAATTAAAATTCAGTGATCATCAGTTTTTATTACTCGAACGCTCTTTAGCCATCTAAAATTCTATGGAAAGTTCTTAATCTTGTTTAAGTCACATAATCCACATTCTTTGGCGTAAATAGCCATTGGCTGTCAGTTTCAAACATTTAACAACGTGAATATTCAATCCATGTCCCAAACCAGCAGCATTCAATATTCACTCATCACCTTCATCATCATTGTCATTATTATAATTATGATTAAAAACAAATTTAAACGTTTTCATAATATCTATCTTTTCTTTTAGATCAGTGAGGATACTCGTATTTTACGATTTTTTCTTTCGATTTGTTCAGTTTTTTTTGCTTAATTTTGCAATATTTTGTATTCAAATGGTATCAACAGAATGTGGGTTTGTAAAACTAACAAGAAATTCAACCAATCGACCGACCATCAAATTGACCAAAAATATATATGTAAGTATATATTTTTTTTAAATCAGTCTCTGTCCGAAAAAATTAAGCAAAAAAAGTCAGAATGATTTCTTTTGATTTTGATTCTTTTGTCGGCTTTAAGGCGACATACTAAGCGGTTTACTTTTGATGTGTGATAATAAAATAATTGCGATAAACTATCTATTCTCTTCTTTATACGAGTGCAACTTGAACTTGTACGTACGTAAGGGTCTTCTTTATTTTTTTATTATTATTATTTATAAATATTTTTTGCAAAAACCCCATACAACCTCCAAAAAAAAAAAAAAAAACTAACCAAAGAAGGATTTAAAAAAAGACAAAAGCGATTCTTGAAGCAAAAAACAAAACGCAAAGACAACATTTTTAAAATAATAATAATAAACAATCGTATGAAAAGAAGTTGCATAGTTTAGGAGACAGCGAGGGTACCGCCGGCCAAGCGAGAGTATTTAGAGCCAACAACAAACAAACCAACCTGCAAACTGACAACATATTTTCTAAAGACTACAACGATCTACTAACAACGATAAGACAGTGGGACAAAATCAAAGAGGATTCTTATAAGAAACAAGAAAATATTATCTTTAGTCTACTTCACATACGACATCTTATAAACGAGTATCTTGTTATCAATACCCGTAAGGGAGTAATTCACTTCCTTTCGGTTCAAACTCACGATGACCTTACCATGAGGTAAACGCACATCTCCCTCTATATTTCTCATTTGGTATACACTTGTTTTCGTGAATGCAAAGCCAATAAAAATTTTGGACTCCCTGCACCCTAAAGAATTTGTAACATCAGTGCAGGCTAGTATATAATGACATCAAGCTGCAGGAATCTCTCATAGAGCAACGTGCTCTCGTGAAAGATAATTTGAAGAGTGCTTAAGATCAGCGAGAGTACCTTCCATTCACTAAGTGAGCACCAAGCCAAAGAGCTGGAGCTCTTATACCTCCACTAAAGTACAAGATTCTTCACTAATCAGAACAACCTACAGGTAATTACCAGCCTCCATAACATTTATTCAACCATTTTCGCGACATTCGCAAGTTATACCACTCACAAATTCACTGAATTATTTTACAAGAAAACATTAATTAACGAATAAAAAACAGTAATAACTTTGGAACTCATCACAATATCAATTTTAAATTTTGGACAAATAAGGATATTTTTTATAAAAACAACAAAGAAAAACATAACGAACATTAAAAAATCCTTTTTTGAGAATACAGGCATTTTTTCCATTTTAGAAGTCCTTGCAATAAAAATAAGAAGTCTAATATTATGTTCATGCATGTACCTTACTTCCGCAATTAGGACATTTTCGCAATTAAGGCCTTAATTGAGCTCAATTTAGCGCACAAGAGCTCAATTGATAAGTTGAGCAATTAGTATTTAATTCCATCACAAATTAAGTCAAATTACCCATGCCACCCTTATGAAATAAGTATATTCAATGAAAAAACATAATTCTGCACCAAAGCGAATTGACTTACCAGGTGACAGCACGAAAGGTGAATTAATTATACCAGGTGGCAAGGAGCATTAATGCAAGGTGGTGTCATTCGTGCATTTAATTCGCCTTAATGTGTTGTTGGTGAGAGGCCGAAGGATGCATTATAAACTAGTGACAAAATAAAACCGTCAGCGAATTTCAGCACCTGGTCAGGTGGCGTTAATAGAACAGTTGACTATGTTTTGCGAAATTCGCCGTATAACTTGAAAAAGCTTTTTAAAAACTTGTAATTTATCGCTGTGTTCTGATCATAAATATAGATATATGTATTAATTATTTGTAAATAAGGACGTATAGGAGGCAGGAATGTCCTTGAACTGAAAAAATTAAATTCGAAGCTGAGCTACATATCATAATTTTGAACATAGTTTCAAGTTTTAGTCTTATTCTGGTAGGTTAAATTGAGCTGTTGTTATTAAGGGGAGTACGCATGTCCTTGCGCGAATTTACTCGAAAATTAATTTTTTTGTTGTTAATTTTGATGTTCCAGTTTGACTTTTCAAATTTCAGACTTTTTTTTAATATTTTTCCGTTTTAAATCGCGTTTTTTAGTTCAACTTTTTTAGATCATAAGTTAGGTCTACCTTATATGACATGTTTTTTTATAATTCCGACAAAAAAACCGATCTCAATACAAAGACCCAATCGGACAGATTACAAAGCCGGAACAACTATGAGTTCTTTTAAAACGTGATATAATCCATTTCCAAGAAATTTTTAAAAACCTTCTTAAGAAGCTGCAAGCTACACTTTCAAATAAAAAAGTTTCCTATTTTCAAAATCGGTCCATAAATGAGAGAGTTAAGTGATAATAAACATTTCGGGGGAGCGAATCGCCTGTCCGATTTTCGGAAAAAAGTCATGGAACCAAACTACAATTAGACCCTTTCAAACAAAAAATAAATTTGAAAATCGGTTCATAAATTTATATTAATATCCTTTTTTTGAAGTCGGTTAAAAAAATAGCTAAGCACCTTAATATCGTTTGAGTTACAGTGCAACGACTAACAATGCGCGACGTTTAATTCAGCAGAGTTTGTAATAAAAGAAATACTGTAAAATGAACAAGCAGAGCGAAACACAATTCCAACGAGTCGTTCGACTAACAACTAGATGAGAATCCCAGTAGCACATACATGTCGAACAAACACACTTATACAAATATAAATTCAACATTTTCGAAAGCCCCAAAGAAAAGAAGAGAAAGAGGGCAGGTATGCCTTGCATTCCATTAAGATTTCTCATGATTGTATGGGTGAAGCAGTTGCTGTAGCAACAGCGCCAATTCATACCAGCAACATATTCATTCTGAAGCGAAAAAATTGAATGAGCAAAAAGAAACAATTGTGAAGAACAAAAATAATAAAATAAATAAACCAAAAGTTAAACAGCACCAAACAACACTTTACTACAGAACACTACTCTACTCCCATCGAACCATCCATCCATGGCGATAAAAAGAAACAACTCTCTTCCAGATACAACGACTTTGCGTAGTACGAGTACATCAAGCAACCCAAGAAATCGGCAGGCCATCCATACGGAGCATATTTAACGAATGGAGCAAATAAACGCCTTTTATATACTCGTATGTATGATCGTCGTTCTCTTTTTCCTTTTTATCAATTTTATTTTATTTATTTCATTTTTTTCTTACGAACTGCTACGATATCGTCACTTGAGCGCATTCCACAGCATAATGTGAGCTTGATTTGCTGGATTCTTTTGAGCGTTATTTTTTTTTTTTCGATTTCATAAAACTTTTATTCGTTTAATTCTGTGTTACTTCTTATATCTGGCAGTTCGTAGTAGATTTTTTTTCTTTCTGCATGCTTTGTTGTTCTGTTGCTGGTTGGGCAGAGGCAGCCAAGCGACAGGCCGCACTACCAACTTATATTGAACATTATTGCTGGATTAGGGTTTTATACCGAGTTGGTTTTGACTTTCTATGTACAATATTGCTAGTTTGTATATGGCAAACAAAAAATGTCCCAAGGAGGCTCGTTTGTCGTGGTTGTAGTCATTCGTAATCGTGGCTATTTCTTCATTTCATTGTATTTTGTAGCTTATAGTTGGTATTTCTCTCTTTTTTTTTTTTTTGAGTAGCATAAGGAGACTGGACTGGTTTCATTTTATTCAAATTCACTGTTCAAAATTTCAATGTCTGTTTGCCTGGTCCAAGCTTTAACTTAACAACAACACAAGCTGCAGGCTGGTTGGCATTCAGATCGATCGGCCGCAACTATTTGGCTTTCGTTGTATTAATAAACCTGAAGTGCTGTAGTTGTTGTTGCTTTATGCCAGGCATATCGGTTATTAACCCATGGTAAGATGACAGTATCGCAAAACTATTTTCAAAAATCTTACGCCTATTACAATAAGCTACAAAAAAAAAACACTTTTTGTGGCATGCAATAAAATTTTTTATAAAGTTAAAAACAATACATTTCATTTTACGAAACTTAGGAATCAAAGCAGCCACCCTTTTCGTTATTGATTTTTATTAAATCTTTAAAAGCAAAAAGTGTTTAACATACTTTAGAGGGCTGGAGTTCAGATCTAATCAGACATCATTAGATAACATTGTCTTTATTTTTTAATGTTTTTCATGATTAGAAAATAAAAATATAGTTTTATGATGGAGTCTGATGTGATCTGAACTCGAAGCAAACAAAAAATTGTTCATTTGTTTGCCAACACAGTTCATTTGAAATACAGTTTTTTGCTTTTCTGGCCAAAACTTTCGGGCTGATGACAAATTTATAGAGGGTGAATCATACACATTTTTATTATTAATTATGTTGTATATCATGCAATACCATCATGCTGATGATTCTCGAGTTATGAACATTTTGTTGAAGCAATTTCTTCACTTCACACAGAACGGTATATCTGGAATGTCACATACTACGTTTATACGCACGTCTTATTTGCAAATAAAAACGAAGAATGTTGCCGTATAACTTTTTTATTGTAACTTATTAACTCACTTAAACAAGTCGTGAATAACGACACTATTTGCAAATAAAAAGTAAGACGTTGCCACTTCATGAACGTTTTTTGTGTTTTACTTACCAAACAATCATATTTTCGTCACATGGCATCACTAATAATAACATAAGTTCTGTATGCAATTTCCCGTATAAACAGTGAATTAGTAATTTGCAAGTAGTTCTATTTGCAAATAAGACGTGCGTATAAACGTGGTAACAGTCAATTAACAAAAGTATTTTCTATTCAATGAATCTTCTTAACATATGTATGTACTCGTATGTAAATTGGGTAAGAAATCCCATGCCTCAAAATAAGTGTTCCTCTCTGTTATCTACTACCGTCGTCTAAAACTGGCACTACAAATGCAACATCACCTGTTTTAATTACTATTAATCAGTTACAATACAATAACTTGTCAATTGATAAAATCCATTTTTTATAAATTTATACTTTTTCCTAAAGTAAAGATATACAAAGAGTATCGAAACATGATACTGTAAAAAAAAATAATAAAAAAAGTCATAATATTGAAATTTATTATTTGGGATATTCTCCCCAGCTAATCGTTAAAACAATTAGAGCTTTTTCAAAATGCTCTGGATTTAGCTCTTCATATGCCGATATTTCATTGGCAGTTTGAAAGCATTCAACCGCGGATGTTTATGCCATACGAATCAAATACAATATGAGAATTCAATATTGTATCTGAATCATAACAAAATACATAGCCATAGTAGGCTTAGAATGCTTTAATACAAACAATTACACTGTGTGTAATTTTTTAAGTCGTGGCAAAATAACCATATACGAACACCACTACGTGATAAAAGACTAAAAAAAAGACCCGTGTCTCCCAATTTTTCCCAAAGTCATGCACTTTTTTTTTATGGGCCGCCAAAGATTTGGGGCCTCGGTATCATTTTCGCAAAAAAGTGATCATTTTCTCGGGCTCATATCTTGCAAACCGTTCCGAATTTCGATTTACTCTCTGAGGCAAACTTGTAGCTCTTGTCATAAAGAACAAAAATTGCGAACACATAAAATCAAAAAAACTTCACCTTCCAGATAAAAATCGCAAAAAACTTAAAAAAATTCGATTTTTTTTACCTTTTTCTCTTGTTCAGGTCCATAGGTAGCAAACCGTTCAAAATTCAAGGAAACAATCAACTACAAAAATTTACCTAAGATCTCAATAAACAAATTTCTACAACATATAAACTTCCTGGGAATAATTCTGAACACCGTTTAGGTAGCGCGTCACTTTTTTCACTTTTGCGGCTACCTAACCTTTCTTGACAATTTTAATATAAAGAATTAATTATTCATTAACTAATTTTTTTCGCAATTCCAATATAGTCCATACTGCAAAATATGATAGTAAGAGTATATAGAACATTATCGCCTTCGGGCAAGTTAATTTAAGGATTCAGTGAAAAGCATGATGATAATTTAAAGCATGTCTTTTGGAACTGTCCGTCTCTAATGTCTTATAAAATCGAACTCCTTGGAGGGCTGGAAGAGTTTAGGGCGCATTGGAGTATTCAAAGCAATTAACATCGAGATAATATGGATTATGAGCGTTAATTTCTAATACTTCATATCCTGTTCACTAACAAAACTTTTCAACATACGGGCACTTTCCGCTGGTGATAGAAAAATTTAATAAATGTCTATCATGTGTTCTTCGACATTCAAATGCGTGTCCAAATATTAATTTGTAATTTCCATAATTTTTTATTTACTCTAGAATCTGACTTAAGGCTCAACAATAGATGTTTGCTTATTAAAATTTAAAAAGGTCGAATAAGTAATATTAGAGAATTTGAAGAAAATATATCGTTATAGTATTTGAAATAAAGCATATAATAAAATAAAATAAAGCGGTATAGAGCTTTAAGTTTGCAATACTACTTGACATGTGCATCATTTGGACAATTGTCACTTGCTTTGTGTTTAGTTTGGTGTGCAACTTCATTACGAAAAGACCGAGACCTTGAACAATGCCTGCAAATTGTGTAGATCTTTTACGATACTCTTGTTGAAACATCATTGCATCCTGAAAAAGTCAGAGTTCGGTATGCTTTGTATACCGGTGAAATCATTGGTCCGTTTCAATTAATGGTCCATGATAACCGGATTTTTTGTACCAGAATTGAATTCCCATAATGTGTGAGGAACTGTGGTTTCGACAACACGGTGCAACATGCCACACATCGCGTTCGATAAACGATTAATTGAAAGAAAGGTTAGACAAATAAATACTTTCGCCTAATGTATACGTAAGTTGTCTTCCAAGATCGAGCAATTTAACACCGCTGGATTATTTTTTGTAAAACTCTGTCACGTCTCTTGTCTACGTCAATAAGCCACAGACGATTAACGCACTGGAAGACAACATTTGTTGCAAAAGGTGATCAAAAATTAGATTTCCTCCGAGCGAGCTGAGCTGGCCATATGGCAAAAATCATATTCAAAAGAAAATGGCAAAAGAATTATGTTTCCAATAAAGACGAATTAATGGCAATTAACACCATTTTATTTCAATTTAAAGTTCTAAAGGACACATTTTATATATATTTTCGGCTGACTACGATAATCCACGTTTTTCCCGCATCCGATTATAAGACTTTAAAATTTACAGTGATTGATCCTGACTGCGTCCGCAGTCTTCTTCACACTACACTGTTGCATACGCTGGACACACGGCGATACAAATAAAACCTATGCTTGGCAGTGTAATCCTCTTCCCCACAAGAGAAGAATGGTGCGCAAACCCAGGATGGCTAAGAGATGGATCGCAAATGTGGTACACGGACGGCTCAAAAACGCTCCAAGGAGTTGGGGCGGGAATAGTGGGGCCTAGAGCACACAGGTCTATAACGTTGAGCAAGGATACGACAATTTTCCAAGCGGAACTTTACGCGATACTGGAAACTGTGGAGATCCTATCCGAGAGAGGACACAGAGGAATACGGGTTAAGATATTCTTGGACAGCCAATCGGTTCTTAAGGCCCTGAGAGGCTGTACGTACATGTCCAGATAATTACTGGAATGCCAAAACAGGCTAATGACCTGGCGACTCATAATCAGATTACTCTGATATGGGTACCATGGCATCAGGGGCATGCCGGGAATGAGATGGCGGACATCTGTGCAAGAAGAGGGGCTGAGCGGAACTTCATTGGACCCACCCCTTCTTTTGGGTTCAACAAAAGTCTACTTAAAGGAGAGATTTTGAAATGGACATCGTCCAGGATTACACAACATTGGAATGACATCAATGGATTATGTCACTCCAAGAATATCCTACGCTTTGACGCTGGGAGGGCGGATCTGGCTCTAAGACTGGACAGGAAAAGCCTACGGACGCTGGTAGGGGCGCTCACAGGCCATTACAACTGCAAAGCCCACCTATACAGAATGGGCTTATCTGACACGGACATCTGCAGATTTTGCGGTGAAGATGAGGAGTCGATGGAACACTTGATAGCAAATTGTGGGGCATTGTGCCACAGGAGACAGAGGACTCTACATGCATATACGCTGAGTGAAGAGGATCTGCTTATGCTCCCACTGAAGGAGCTGATCCTATTTGCGAACGTATTAAACTGCTAGGTACAGGGGAAGCACAATAGATCAACAATGGTCGCAGTGCAAAGGGCCATCCTGGGCCAAACCCCCATTACATTACTTACTTACATACTTGGCAGTGTAATAGTCTTCATTGCACTTTGCAACAGAAGTTGAGGAAACTTTAAAGTATGAAATATGTGTAGCTGCCAAGCGGGCGGCTTATTTCATTAAAAACATATGGATCTCCTACACCTTTACAATGGGTTAAAGATTGGTCTCCTCTCGTTTATTATTTTCTACAGCATCTGCTAGGACTGCGACTGTAGCAGCAAGCCAATCATATACGAATTGAAGAAAGCACGAAGTTAAATAAGCGAAAAGTTAAGCAGGCAGATATTCAAACAGCCAGTCAAACAACCAAGTCAGGCAATCATATATAAATATTTCAGGAGACTTTACCGACATCATACGTGTCTCTCTCCCCTCCTTCAACTTCAGCATCAAAGTTGTCAGTGTTACTAGTTTCTCCCTGGTTCAAACTTCTAAATGTGGAATATGGGGGAAAATAACAACAAAAACAAAAAAATCCTTCAGCATCTTTTAAAAATTTTACCTTTTTTTTATGAAAACGTAAAATTTTAGTTGGTGGATGCGGCTGTTGCTAAAAATGCAGCTGCCGCCGCTTATGCTCGTATTATTGTTATTGTTGTTATTATTATTCTTTTGGTGCTATTCATATACATAATCGTTTATATTATTTTGGCATTCTTGAGAGGTCCCTTCTTGGCATCTTTATTTTTAAAAATGTTGCTCGGCTTTAGGTTTTTGCTTCAACTGATGTTGCAATAATTGTTGTATTTATGTTTTTCTCCCTGTTGCTTAGCGTGGCCTGGCATATGTGGTTTTTCTTTTTGTATGCGTGAAATTGGCGCGCATTTTTTAAATTTTAAACATTTTTATTTTTTATTGTATTTTAAGTTATTTCTGCTGTTGCTGTTTTACTCGTACTCGTAAGTATGTACTTATATGTGATCGTATGTATTAATCGTGGCTATTCTTTAAAAATCTTTTTTTTTATATTTACTGCACCTAGTTTTTGTATTGTTATAAATTTAAAAAAAATTTGGTTCTCTGTTATCGTTCAATATTGTTGAATTTGCCAAACGAAATTTGATATTTGATTTAGTAAAATATTTTATGAAGAAAAAAATTAATCAAGTCAATCAAATTTTGTTAAAAGAATAAGTTAATTTGGCATATTGTTACATACGAATATGTATGTATGCAAAAATCCGTTTTTGTTTTTTATTAACTTTGTATTACGATCGTGTCAATTAAATATTAAAATTAAATTAGAGAAACCACAACGGCAACCTTGACCAAGAAGAGAATCGTTCCGAAACGTTAATTAATAGGAGACGTTTTCACATACTCTAGTATTTATGAGTTTAAAATATAAATATGATGTTGCAAATAGAACTATTAGGTTGGATGTTAAAATATTTTTATGTTTTCTCTAAAAATTAAAGTGAAAAAATATAAGAAAAATATTGTTTTGATTTTCACCAGCAAATAAATTATTTGTAGCAATTAAACTTTTGGAATAAAAGTAAATGAATATTGATAACAAAAAATCTATATGGTAGATTAAATTTACACTTTTTTTTATTAGTTCTTCTTACAAATTCAATACAAAAATTTTGTCACAATAATTAATTCATTGAATGAATGTTAAACGCATCAATTAAATGTTATAAAGGTACTAAAAAAGCCACACCAGCAATTTTGGCCTTTCAGAACATCAATTAATAGTACTTAGATGTTTTCATTTGCTCTGGTATTTATGAGTGTAAAAATAAATATATCATGTTGTAAATATGCACTGTTAAGTTGTGCTAAGTTATCTGGTTACAATTTTCATTTCCAACAAAAATAGCACACATATTTTGCCCCTACTAAATATTTCTGTTCTGCTTTATAAAAAAAGAAAAAAACAGTGGTGCATAAAAGAACAAGGTCAATTCTAAATATGTTGTTATATATTAATAAATTTTAATAAATGGACCAAAGTGAATTGATTATAAGTTGGCCTTAATGCAACAACAAATACAGCAATGTGGTTATTTAGTTCGCCTAGTTCAAATCGGTTTTTATTTATAAATAATTAGAATATTTAATTTATGCACCACTTCTTTAACTTTTAGAATTTTGTACTATTTTTATAAATTTTTCAACTATTTTTAGAAGTAAATATAATGAGAATTTTGTTTAATTTAAATAACAAAATTTTAGCACGAGCGAAAAAAGTAACCCAGCTGTGTTGTTAATACCACCTTATAAATGAATTCGCCTCGATATGGACATTAAATACTTCAAGCAAATATTTTTGTTCTATTGTGAGCTTGAAAAAAGACATCACATTGCGAGGGTATCCACAACATGTAAGACGTGTTACCCATTTTTATAGCAATATTTTTTTAGAAGTAAAATCCCCAAAAATATTCTCATTAAAAGGAAAATACGCAAAAAATTGATGTCAATTAAAAATTCTTTAAACTCCCATCAGTTAGTAAATTGGTAGGATATATTAAACCATAAAGTTTATGAAAATGAAAAACTCGGACTGTCGTTCGATGTCGACTTAGTAAGCTTTATATGCTCTTTAGATGCATTGAATTTTTAAGTCGTCAGAAAATGAATGTCAATGAATAACCGTCTCGTGACATCGCTGGTCTACTTTGTGTATTAAACTACTGAAATTAAATAATTTAAATTTTTTGCAATCACAAATCTTTTTCAGAAACTTAATTTAAGCAATTTGAAATTTAGTAGAAAAATTGGCATTTTATCATATTCCACCACCAGATGACGACAGAAAGTCTATGAAAAATATAAAAAAAATTAAGTTAAAATAATAATTTCAGCATTAACTTGATAGCAATTAGATAAAATTGCAAAAGAAATTAATAACAATTTTTGAAAGTTCTGAAAACATAAATTCATTTGGATCATTTTATATTTCAAAAAATTTTGCCCAAACACCATTCAAACATTAATTTTTCTTATTTTAATAATTCAACATCAGCAAGAACTTTAAACTTCAAGTTAATTAGCAAAGACAAAAACCATTTTTTCTTAGCAATGCCAATTCCTTAGTGCTAGTCAATTAACATGGAACTTAAATTAACTATTAAAAGGAAAAAACGCTTCGAAATTTTTTTAGTGATAATATAATAAAGAAAAACATTGCAAAAATCATTTAAAAAATATAACTTTCTTCCAATACTGTTGGACTGATGGCCCAAGGAGGTAGTTAATGAGAATATAATAGTGGAAGAGTAATTAACTTAAACAATGAGGGTAGAACAAATACTTTTTTTTAAATCCTTAAATAGATTTACAAAATAATACACAAATACGTCAACAGCATAAAAGTTCTGATCGAAATTTCGCACAACTGAAATATAATGTGGAATTTTATTCACGATAAGAGTTATTGTCTATACCGAATGGCTCAGATCTTCTTACATACTCTTAATAACACTGGCATTTTTCTTAGACGAGTAGGCGCTCGACTTATCGATTTTTTACCAAACCAGCCATATCAATGTTTGGTCAGAAAATGTTGAATGGCCACTAAGATGTGTATCTCAGTCGTGTAATTCGCATGGTGATTTGGTATCAGTGATTGAATAATAAAAACAGCTTTGAATGCCGTAGTCAAAAATAAAAAACAAACACATGACAGCCAGATGATGCCAACATCCAACGCATCCTTATATAGAAATCTTTTTTTTATAGAACAGCGATAGTCTTTTAATTGAGTCGAATAACAAGCATTTTTCGTGGTTTTTTAGGACTAGTTTTAGAGGAAACTTCCTTAGTTAAATTTCATTAAAATCAAATGCAAAATGCGTGCTGGGTTTTATAAAAATCGTCCCCTTTACACAAAAATGTTTCCAAATTCTCTTTCAAATATAAGGTAAAATGTTTGCTGGGTTTTATGAATATCTCCATATATATACGAAAAATTTTACAAGGCCTCTTTCAAATCGAATGACAAGGTTTCGCTGGGCTTTTGTGAAATTCTTTTCCCTTTTACACGAAAAACTCTCAGAAATTCTTTGTTGGCTTATTTATAATCGAATATACATAAATATTTCAAATATTTATTTTAAGCTTAACATTTTAAATCTGACAATTTTCTTTTACGTTTTTTAATGGCATTTTCAAACGAACTATAATGTGGCTTGAAGTGATTGGTTGGCAATGGCGACGTCAGAATGTGGACGTTGCAGCAGCATGTGGTTAAACATGTGACAAACATTCTCAGTAAAAGTCATAAAATATGAAGTAAATAACCCAAATAAGCAAAATCTTTGACAGTTAAATCCAAAGAGGTTTCTTAGTTCGAATTGCTTTGTCTTTCATTCATTTTGAAATGAGTTGCACCGAAAACACTTTCAAGTATCGATTTGTTGTTAAGGATACAATAGACTCGATTTAAATTTGACATGAAACAAATTTCTAAATTTATGTGAAAGGAGTAGTAAAACTGTAAATAATTATGTAATAATGATAAAAATGCCAATGAAAAGAGTATGATATGAAAATCAGTTATACGAGGTAGGTTCAAAAAGTAAGGTAACTTTTAGAATTTAAAAAATGGAACTAAATGCTCAATAAACACTTGAAATGTTGGCAATGACATGAGCTTCACTCAGCTACGATTTTCTCAAATGACTAAAGCAAACGGATCATGAGTTTATGGTTATGATATCGAAACCAAAGCCCAATTGTTCCAATAGAGGAGGCTAGAAGACCCATGTTATAGAAAAAATCCCTACAAGCTCGATTAGATGTCAAGATTTCACTCACTGGCTTTTAAAAATACCATGGCGCAGAGTATCAGGAATTTCGCATCACTATTATGAACCTACCCAGTACCTGTTGATTGTGAATGATTTTTGACTAATCACACCAGAACCTCTATATTCATTAGATTTTGATTTTCCCAAAACTGAAGAAACCCATTAAGGAATGGCGCACAGTGCTTTCACGTCGAACAAACTGGGATGAAAATGTAAAAAAAGTCAGGTTGAAAAATATTCATATAGTTATGAAAAAAAAAATTAAAATTATTAAAAGTCTGGATAAGAAGATTGTTATTTGCGTATGAAATTTTGTTTAAGTCCACTCAAGGACCTTTTTTGAAAATTTTCGATTTATGCTAGACTAAGCAACAAAGAATGAAAAGAATTGAAATGTTGCGAAATATAAATTGTAATCTGGGTACGAATTTTTTTGGAATCATCAAGGATATGGGCACCAGCCATATATACGTTTCTGAAAATTTTTGATTTAAAAAAGATTTAAACAAACAAACAAAGAATAAAAAAATGTTCAAAGTTCGCAAAACATAGAATTTAATCTGCATACCATTTTTTAGTCCGCTCAAGGACATGGGTACCTCCCATATATCCTTTTTTTAAATGGGCTTTAAGCTAAACTAAGGAACGCAGAATAGCAAACAATTGTCAAAAGTCGCAAAACAGATTTAAATTTACATACAAAAGAATATGATAACCTCAAGGATGTATATCCTTTTTTGAAAAATTGCGATTTAAACTAAACTAAGCAACAAAGAATAACAAAATTTTGATTCCCTTTTGATTCCCAATAGTAGTGTCCTTGGCTGGGTACAAAATCAAAACGAGAAGTTTTAATCAATATATATTTATTTCTGCACTCTACCAAACTTAAAAAAAAACTCTTTTGGTACAAATAAATATAAAGTCATTTTTAAAAGACTTTTGATAATATTTCTGGGACAGACATAAAAAAACACAACTCCATATAATGTTCCGCATTCTCAGTTGTCAAACAAAAAAGATCAATTGGATCAATTCCTTAAAATTTTAATTTTCAGAAATTATTTCATTTAAGCCAATATATAAAATTCTTTTCATGTGAATATTATTAAAAAAAATTTCACTGGTTAAATGAATTCATTATAGAAACGGTTAAACGTTTTTTTTTTTATAAACATCGGAAGAAATTTTTTTTCCATTGTGCAAATGGAATTATTTATTTAAATTTTATGAAATACAAATTAAATTATAACTCCGGTTTTAAGGAACACAGTAACAAAGAACTTCATTCGTTTGTCGTGAAGTAGACCACGGTCTTAGGTGGGAATCGAACCCACAACTAGCCCACCAAGGCACTGTATTAATGAATATGTAAATATTTTTTAATAATAATTCTGGCAAAGAAAACCGACTTCAGTACAAAGAGCCAATGGAACGGATTACAAAGTCAAAGCAACTATCTATGTAATGGTTTAAAGCCCGTTGTAATCGATTTCAAGTTCATGTGTTACTCCAAACGCTTTCTTAAAGAAAATTATTTAAATAGGTCCATAAATGGCCGAGCTATTCTATAACCATTATTTCGGCCGTCCACCTAGTCCGTCCGGTTTCTGCTTAAAATTGTCTGAAACCTACACTTTCATTAAAGTTTTTTTTTTTTAAATCAGTCGACATATGGGGGAGTTATGCGATAATCAATTATCGGGGGAGGGGCAAATTGCCCGTTCGATTTTCGAAGAAAAAATTATACGACCAACCTGCAAGTAAACCCTTTCAAAACAAAAAATTTTGAAAGTAAGTTCACAAATGATAAAGTTATGCGTGTATAAGTATTAAAAATAAATAAATAAATACACACGAATTGGTAACCTCCTCCTTTTTTCAAGACGGTTAAAAACAAAAAGTTAGCTTTCTCTTGGGACACGTTTTGTAAATCCGTGGTAAGTTTCGAGAAATATTTTCTGTCGAAATTTATCGGAAATTCTGGAAATTTTTCTTAAGTACAGCTTGATATTGGACTATCACGTCGACCATATTTTTTTTTTTATTTCATATTTATTATTGGGTATTTGAAGTTGTTTTTGGTTTGAAGGGAATTAGAGAGAATTTGTCAATGGATAAAAGCCGAAGAAAAAAAGTTTTGTTTGTTCTGATCCCAATAAAATTTATGTTTATAAGTTTAAAAAAAGTCCTTAAATTCATTATATTTAATAAATGTCACATAGAATTCGAAAAAATACACTATTACATATTCCATAAGATTTTATTTTCGATCAACAACTTCGCAATGTGTTGGAAAAGCGAAATAGCCGAGTAAGAGGACAATTACAAGTATGAATTCCAGCAGCAAATATGTTGGTTGGATTGTTTGTTTGTTTGTTAGTTGACGGTCGATCAATCGTTTGGACACTCCACATACATATAATTTTCCAATAAATATTTAATAAATTTTTTTATTTTTGAACTCACAAATATGTATGTTTGTTTTTGTTTGTATGGGCTGGTTATCAAACGTGTCTTATCGGTATTTGTGCAACACAAAATACAATTGCAGCGTTAGACGACAAACTACCTTTTGCAGCTTTATTGCTAAAACTATTGAAATTTATGTTTTGTGGCTCAACTTGTGTAAATCGTAATCCTTTTAAATTTTTATTAGTAGTATATTTGATTGTAAGCAGTGGGCAAGCGCTCGCAAGCTTTATCGCTTAAACTTTTTATTCGCTTGTTATTTTAACTTCTCGTAAGGTATTCACTTGGGTGCGGCGGTATTTCAACTTTACCATATATTGTATTTTTTTTTTTTTTTTAGTTTTTGTCTTGTTTATTTTATTCAGCCAACCAGCCAAACATTCAAGTGTGTACTCACAGATACTATTGTGTAGACTCTCGTACTATTACATTCTATTTATAATGTTTTTTTATTCCTTTTGAAATATTTTTGCGAAATGTATGAAGCAAAGTTAAGTTTATTATAGTAAATTGTCTTTAAAGTTATATATATATGTATATTTTTTATTTCTTTGCTAATGTTTTTGCGATTGCTATATTTTTTTTTTTTTTTGTAGAATATTGTAATATTAAATTTCAAGAGCGTTACGACGTTCCGTCTTGTTTATGAGCGTGGGTAAACATTGCAGCTTATTGGCACAAAAATTTTTAACAAAAAAAATCGAAGTGGAAAAGCAGATTAAAAAAAAACTAAATTGGATAAAATTGTTGCAACAAAAATCGAAGAAAAAATAATAATGAAACAAACTATGAATATTATGGCAATTAGCATGCCTCATGATGACAGTAACAATGTCAATATTATTGTATACATAAGTACATATGTGCATATCAACCCGTGCATACATATCGTATACATAAGTATGTATATATTTCTTGCTTATTATATTTTATTAGTTTAAAAATGGCATGCACAATTTTTGAAATGATTATGATAAAAACCACTGAGAGATCTTAAGGAGTGATCAATAGAAAAAATACTATAAAGTCTGATAATAATGAAAACTGAATGAGAATTGTCTTTAAGGGCAGCAACATCATAGATTCTTTATATTCATTACACACGAGTATTTAATACAGTTTTATGTTTAAGATATCTATAAAAAATATACATGTTGCCAGTAACAACTGTTATGGACTTATATCTAGTCTTCTTAGGGTAGACACCAGATCGCACTACTCCTTACAATCAGAGTTCAGCACAAATTATATTATTCTATTTCTTATATGCATACAATACTTGCAATTTAATTTATATTTTCAAATAAAAGCACTAAGTTCGCTGAAAAAAAAATTATTTACTGGTATGTTCCTCCTACATTTAGAAGAAAATTTAAGTCTTTCAATCAAAAAAAAAAAAAAAAAAATTATGAACTAAAATATAGGAAAATATAGGTACTTTACTTGAGTTCAAAATGGTTGCCTCCCTTCTAAATAGTTAAAGCATTTCAAACTAATCCTAGAACTTTTTATTTGGTTTTAGTAATTATTTGTTTTTTTGAAGCCCTATGCCTTTTATACGAGCCAAAGGAAACAAAAATATATGTATATTAGTAAAATTTTCACTGAATTCTTGGAAATTATTTTTTGAAAATATTAAAAATTTTTTTAACTTTTTTTATTACGGCCATATAACCACATTTAGCACATTGTCCTTAATTCTAATTCATGAATTTCCTTAATGTTCTTTGAACATTTCTTGTTTTTACTAGTCCTCCTCCAAATCCACAATATGATGTAGAGTTGTATTCGAATTTCTTTGTTACGACGACGTGTACTCAAATTTTGTAATTTTCCTAAATTATAATTCATAAATTTCGTTCATTTTTCCAGCTGAATTATTTTTTCGTTGGAAAATAATGATAGTATCAGTAACGTTTTTCATTAATTTTTCAAATCCATAATACAATGACAATTTCAAAACAATTTTTTTAACTCAACCCGTAATGGGCTCGGACCAGCAATCTTCTATTTAATAGTTCAGCATTCTACCCATTTCCCGGTCTTGGTAAGCAATGAAATGATCTATTTTAAACAAAATAGTGAATATTCCTTTAGAAGAGTAAAAAATTAGTGTTTCGAATTTTTCTCCAAGTCCAGCAAGTCATGAACTAAAAATTGTGGAAAAGTTTTACTAAAGTTCGAGAAAGTATGAATTAACATTTAGGACAAACATTTACAACTGTTAAGTATGTATTATGAACTAGTAAATCACATCGTAAACCAAATTTCTTTTCCTTGAGTAACAACTTCTTATTTTTATGACATCAATTCCTCAAGTTTCATAAAAATATGTATATACTAAAATTTACAAAATATATTTTTAAATTCAATTCAAGTTCAATTTTTATTGCATTTAAATATATTTTTTATACTTTTATGGAAATTTTTATTAAATCAAGGAACAATTAATAGAGAATTATTTAATCAAAGCGGAAGACCATGTCCAATTTTTGGTTGGAGAAAATATCAAATAAACTTTAGAATGGAACTTTTTTGCACATACTCTTTCTTATGCTTCGTTATTCTATAAGAAGAGAACTGGGGATATTATACTGCAGCCAACGGAGGTTGGCAAACGTGCGGACCAGGATGCAAGTACTCCTTTTGATCTCATTGTATGTGGCTATACCTTAGCTACATCGTGGTACCAACCGCGAGCCTCCATTCGCATCCATCTGGTGGCGAAAGGCCCATGGACATTACATTATGCTTCGTCTGCAGGGATTAAATTATTTGGACTTCCAGAACTTCACCTTTTGCTGATAACCCTGGTATAACGAACAGGCAGACGGGCATGTATATAAGAACTCCAGAGGTAATAATAGGTTTATGCCTACTTTACCGGGAAAGAGGGTCTACTAAAATTTACCTCAGGTTGCAGAAAGCCTAAAATTGGGAAGGTAAGTTCCCCAATTAATATTTGAAGTCAAACAAAGACGTATCTGGGGCATCACAGATGCCAGTAGACTCCATGACGTGTCCCGGACTAATTGTTGTTGTGACAGCAGGTGAAACCCGACTCACGGGAAGAAATTTGTTGGTCGAGAGTTTGGGTCAGTATTAGTGGCAGGCTTCTTAGCTCTACTGTTATCAAGAGTTCAGACTTTTAAATGTTGTTGCTAACCAGGAGTAGTTGTATGGCAATAGTTCAGATGATAATGTTGCGGTGGAGGTTAGATAGTACCATCTCCTGAGCAGGGGCGTTATGCACATAGTACTTTGGAGTTGCGTCCGACATGTAGGAGCGGTGTCGAGAGCAAAGCGGAGTCAGAATTCAAAGACATGTATCCATATGAGTCTTGAACAAATCTACGACCAACAAAGTAATCAATTCCCTTACTAGGCTTTCGCATAACTAAATATTGAAAGCTTTACTACACGCCTATATTTTTCCAATCCTTATGTCAAAGTAAATGTTTAATTTTTCTTCAAATAGTCTTTGAATCGTAAATAGATGTACAGTGGCACAGAAAAAAGTCATGTTACCTATAAAAGTACTTTTTTCTAAATACGTGTACATATAAATAATTTTTCTGTGAACTCAACCATTCAAAGGATTTTTCGTATCTATCTTAATTCTTAAGAAGTAGTTACAGATTCTTGTACCACTAACAGCCAGATCGCAGACTTTCTCTATTAAAGTTTTAGAATATTAAATACAAAAAAATTGAAAACCAAATCTTACGAGTATTTTTCTTTTTCTGATTTCAATGAAAAGATTGCAGTGGAAAACACACTTAATTATCTGCTTACAACGAAAATTCAATTCAGTCCTTTTAATCTTAGGAAACCATCAATATTGTGCAAATTTTTTGCAGCAAAATAAATTTTTACAAAAATTCCAAATCCATGGCGATGACATTTTTTTTTTGTAACTCAAGAAAAACGCAGATTCTTTTTGTGAATATTTAGCAGCTTCTTTGCAAAAAATAAACCAATTTTGAATATTCTGATGCTTTTTAATCACAAAAATATTTACACAATCATTACAAAACAACAAAACTAGAAAATTATTCCCGGTAATCATAAAAATTCTTATTAAATTACTAAAATGAGCGAAATGAGAAAAAAGCAACAACGGTTGCAACTGCAACACCACCAACAACAGCAATAGCAGCGAAAACCCAGGCCAAGAAAAGAAATTCCAAAGAACTTACAAATTTTATTTATTGTTTACTGTCGTCATTATATAGTGGTAGAATTGGTTGGTTAGTTGGACGGCCGTTTGTTTGTTGGTTGGTTGGTTGGTTGGTTACACTCCATGGAGTGGAATATTCGAAACTAGTAACACCAACAACAATTGCATTCATTATAAGAATTAAATATGCAACAATAATAACAGCAGAATCCAATAAAAATTTTGCATTCTTTGAAAGAAGAAAAAAAAAACAATAAATAGCAAAAGTTTGAAGATACCTTTTGGCACTTTTTTGTCTTTTTAAAATATATAGTTAAAGCTAACAACAATAGCAATGCGAGGGTTGTCTTCTATATAATTTTTAAAATACGGGTATGTGTTATTCAATAGAAGAGAATGATACCAAACCGAATTTTTCTTTTCACCCAATAAAAATTACGAATTCCGAAGCAAAGGAATATTTCCATGTTTGTGATTGTTTTCTTTTACTTTTATAAAAAAGATATGTTCAAAATAGACAATTTTTACAAATTCCTATTATTGTAACGTCCTAACAAAAAAAAAAAGAGTGGTTAGTGTCTTTGCTCCGATTTCCGATAAATACCCAGTGAAACAAGAAAATTGTTCTTGAGGAATGACATTTTCATTGCTTCCAAACTATCCTTTAGAGAATTTTATCGACTTCTTAGGATGTTGAACTGAGAAAATCCTGATTGAATTAAAAAAAACGTCTTAATTCCTTAAATTTTTAAAAAAACGATATTTTTCCAGTTTTTAACTAAAACTATTACTTTTACATAAGAAAAACAAATTTAACTATTGTTTTTATACTTTCAAAACTTCTATTTGTAGCAGCAAAAAACTATTATTTATTGTTTAATATGAAATTGTTTTCTTAAAAATAAATACTATCTGCGGTATTCATAAAAATTATTGTATGTTTATTAAGGGCTTATTTGACAAATTTCTATGGGATATTTGTCAAATAAACCTTTAATAAATAAACATACAATATTTTTTATGAATAAGGCCGTATATCTTCACATATTATTATGCTGAAAATAGCTTATAACTCTTAAAAAAGAGAATTTTGTAATATCAAGCATTTGACATCTTTTCTTAATCAAAATCCTTGCATTTTCATGACTTCTTAGGAAGCTCTTTTTTACAGTGTCTCTTCGCAAACATTTATTCTCACTTCCATTCGCTGTATATGTCAATTTAGTGCCGTTACTATCTTGTATGCTCATATGGCTGAGGTGACTGTTAAATATTCCTAAGCTCGAGCTCAAGTCTAGTCGATAAATATATCAATTAAAAAATGTTATGTTAACAAAAATTTCATTTATACGTTCTAATTTTTAACCGTTTTATTTTAATTAATAAGGTCTCTTAATTCTTTTTAAGTTTAATCGATATTTTGGTACTCACCGAGTACAAATATCCTGAAGATGGTACTCGATGAGTACCGAAATATCGATAGAAATTAAAAAAAAAATAAAAAATTAAGAGACCTTAAGCTTAAAAATAAATTAAGTTTATTAATTAAAAATTTCATTTGTAATAAGAATGATTTTCATAAACGCTAAAATGTTAGATTTACTAAGGGACGAATAGCATTCGAAGTGCTTCCGAAAAAATCGTTTGGTCATAATATCTTAAACATGACTTCAGATGCAATGAACAGGAGGCCAAAAGAGAGCATCTTACAATGATGATCTTATATTGGAAAATATCAATATTTTCATAACTTTCAAATTTATTTTATTTATTTTATTTTATTTATTTTATCTCTTGGCAAATTTGGACCAAGTTAAATTCTCTCTGTATGTCCTTTTTTTACTCGATACTTTCCGCTAGATCTTGGCGTTTTAAGCCCTATGAAACTATGGTGGACGTACAGCTCTATGTATGTGTGCGCGTTTATATGTATGTAAGCCTCTCATAGCTTGTGAACAGAGGCACCGATCAGGTTTGCGGCATTCGAAAAGAAAAAAATGGCGGCCGCCTGGTACATTTCAAAGGTTTTCAAAAATAAATTTGTCTAAATTTCGAATATTCTTGTCAAACCGGGTTTTAGTGTCGAATTCTACAGCTCATAACTATTGGAAAACTATTTAACTTGATGCATTATTCGGGAAACGATTTTCTAAATACGTCACAGCTGGTCGAAGCTAGAGTTTCTCAAGAAGGCAGCCCTTGGGTCCTATTAATGAAAATGAAAATATCATTCCTTAAAGATGACTTTTAATTATTTCTCTAAGAAAAACTCATTAAACAACTCATTCATAAATTTTATCATATAATTTTGCATGGGAATTTGTTCTTAAACCTTTCATAATTTTATAAATATTTTTGGTCTTGTCATCAAAACAATTTATTTAGGGTTTATATAAGGATTTTGAAACTAATTTCCATTCAAAATTTGTTTCGCAAATGTTTTATAAATCAAAAATAATTATTACGAATAAGGCACACAAAAAGTTAATATAATTTTTTAATTAAATAAATATGTAATTGTCTTAAATGAAATTTTAATTAATTCTCAATTTGGAAACAACTTATTAGTATTATGCCTATGAGCGGGAGGATTGAACTGTTTGGATAGCAAGACCATTGAATGAAAGGTTTTCTAAGTCCCAAAAAAGAACCAAACATGGAAAAAATTTCCAAAATAATAAACTTTCAACATTCTCTATTAAACTTTTGTTGTCGATCAGTGATTTTGGTTTTAAGTAAACTGCATTTTTGTGATTCTTTTTGCATTATTAAATAAAAGCAACAAGAAGCAGCAAATAGCAAATATTATAAAAATCAAACCAAAACAAAAATTTCAAAATAAAAAATGTGAATGTAGTGCAGTTCAGGGCAAAGCATTTTTATGCTGTTGCCTGGCGAGTTTGAAGTAGATGTTGCTGGCTGTGATTGCAATAGTATCGGAATGAGCGTCAGAGACTGTTGCTGCTGCTGATGATTGTTTACTTAGTGCGCTAATCTGCGTACCCTACTTTCACTCCATACCAAACAAATGAAAATTAAAAGAAAACACAAAATAAAAAATCTTTAAAAGCATACCAGCCACAGCAAGCGAACTTACCCCAAAACTAAAAACATCGAAAAACCCAACAAACTAAGTATGAGGAGCAATCAGCAGCAAATAAGCAGGCAGGCAGGCAGACAGGCAGCAAGCAAGGCAGTCAAATCTGGCACAAGAAAGATGCATAAATACTCGTACAACAAATTCGTACAGCCATGCAGTCGGCCAGGCAGCCAAGTGAGCTTTGCTTGGTAGCATGTACTACGTCTGTATGAATGTCTACTCGTAAATGTTTCCTTGTTCGCTTGAATGTAAGTGCTATGCCATGCCAAATATTGGCAACATACCATAAGCTTCCACTCAAAACATATTTATGTGCGAGTTGTATGTTTGTTGGTTCACCATGCCATGCAACCAACCAACACAAACCAAAAAAGCCACAACTAATCATGCAGTAACCAGTATTTGTTGTCTTCTGGCACTGTTGAATTGAACTCCACTTTTGGTATCTGCTTTTTTCTTAATTGTTGTTGTTGTGCTTGTTGCATTTTTTTTTAATATTTTTTTTAGTTTTTGATACCGATTAGTGACGAAAACCCTCAAAAAATACGCAAAAAAATTCGACAAAACACCAGTCAACCAGCATCGCCACTACAAACAAATAGAAAAATATTTGCATGCTCACAGACATTGTTGCAGAGTTTAAATGCATAATTTATAAAACAAGGCACAGTGGGACAGCTGGTAAAATAAAATGATGTCCATGGAATGTAATGATATTGCGATCATTTAACAATCATCATATTTTCTAATTCAATACTATTTATGACACATAATTTTTGAAAAATCACTATGAGATCGATAACTTTCCAGTCTTTTGAGAAACCTACAAGTACTAAGGTCGTGTTCTAGGTAGGTTTTTAGTAAAAGTTAAAATTTGTATCCATCCGTCTGCCTTTCATTAAATGAACCAACACCGCTCGCTATAATCGGACTAAATATTCCTTCTTTTTTTCAATAAATAAAATTAAGGAATACACAGTGCAACAGTATGTTTATTTAGCCTTTTACTTCTTGGTGAACTTTAAAGGGTTTGTAAGCATTCAACTAAACAGGAACAAAAAGCTAATTATTCTAATGATCAGTTGGGATAAATCCCGATATATAAAATTTCAGTATTAAGGATATGTTTTTTTTGTCTTTTAATTGGCGTTTTATTTTCTCCCCCTCCCATATGGAGCATTTAGCAGCAACATGTAACTTAAAACTATTCATTTATGACTTATGGCTTAAGTTTGTGAGTTATTTGTGAATAGAGACTTTATAAAGTTTTTAAATCTTGTATTGTCGAACGCAATCTTCCTCGTTCGGGGCCATGAAAGTCCTATTGCTGATAGTTCTGCTACCACTGACCATCGCCATGTAATACGTAGGAGTTCTCTGTTTCTACTACCCTGTGGGTTTTTGGCTATGTCGCTGTTGTAATTCCGCAAAGTATGTCCAATTCCATTGTCCTTGTAGTAGCTCGGCATGTACTTGAGTCGGATTACATATTTAAAGTAGTTCTGAGTTGCTGATGCATAGTAGCCAGAAAATCCTGAGAATACGTTTCATTCATTTATTTATTAAAACCTAAGGTGTGCTCGATATTGTGTGGGTTACCTGCAATCAGATATTCTCATCTTGTGTTTTATGGCTGCTTGGACGAGCCACACTCGTCCAAGGGAAGCATGCTCGTGACGCGCCTTATTGATGCGATTAGTTACATCGTCATCTGCACCATTGCTAATTATGCTACGTAAGTAAATGAATCTATCCAAACTTTCAATGGTGTTTCCGTCGTTATCCGTATGACTTTTGTCTAACTGAGATTTATTCTTATTTATGGTATTTATAAATTTCAATTATTTCCTTGTATTATTGATCGTTTTGTCAAATACAATAACTTTAAAGGTTTAAGAAAATAGCAGACAATTTTCGCTAGTTTTTTAATTTTTTTTATTTTCTTTACAAACATAAAAATTAATAAGCATTTTTGTATTGTGGATTGAAAAAAGACTTCGCCTTAACGGAAGTTCTTTGTACAAAACTGTTGGGACCGGAGACGATTTTCGTTATATACAATAATTCGGTATAACCGGCGTATTTTATAATTTAATTGAATTGTATAACCAAAAAGAAAATATTTCCTTCTTAAAAATTGTTCAATAAATAAATTTTTTTTAATTATATAAGAAATCCGATTTTTTTTAATTTTTGTATTAGAAAACCAATTTGCACAAAATATCCTTTTTATAGCAACACCCATTGTACACTCATGACTCTGAGCGTTTTACACTGTACATTGTAACAAACAGACATACGAACACATTCATATAACATCTTATTAGCATTTTATTTTTGTTGGAAAATTACAAACATTATTGTATTCTGCTTTTTTTTCAAACTTATTTCTTTCCTTTTGTCTTCAATCTTCATCTACTCCTTGTGCTTTATTTAATAACAAAATGTGCATCGAAACTTGCAACTTGCATTCATGCTGTTGTTTTCTTGTCTCTTCTGGATGCTAAGGAACTTTTCAAGTTTTTAAGGCAGGAATTCCTTATTTAGTATTTTCCTTTAAATGCCTCAGAGGGCTACATGATCAGCAGCAGCTGAAGCTGCAGCGACTATACCATTCAACTGTTGCAATAACAACAAGCTCAACAGCATCCTTCCAGAGGTTTTACCTCTTACTCGTACTTTTTTAAGCCAAAAGAAAAAAGTATATATTATAATAAAGCCAGTCTTGTTCATCAGTTGTTGCTGCAATCGCTTGAACGTTCAATTTAAAATCGAAAAAAAATTGCTTTGCTCGCAGTAACAGAACAGTGTGGAACTGACTGACAGACAGACGGACGGACAGACAGTCAAAAATCTGAAAGTATTTAAAGCAGTTGAAATTCTGTTCTAAATAAATTCCTAAGAAATGCATAACATATACACACATACTCTATATGCACACAAACATACAAAATCATACACGTTTATATTGCTCGCGTGCATATGAGGAAGGTTTGCGTGCATGTGTGCGTTCAGTGATCGTACTTTTTTATTGTGGCCTGCTATTTTATATTCCTGGAGAATGTTTCACTGATGAGCGGGTTTATTGCGATTTAAATTACCATTTGAAGATTTATCCATGTACATATACATTTAAGCTATAGACGAATAGTTTTGATTACAAATATATTCGTATCAAACAAAACTTTGTTCAAATTTGGCTTGATCAACAATCTTTATGAAAAATTTAAAAAATATCATATAATAATGGAAAGAAAATTGTCGGGTAGGTTCTACATTCTACCATGAAATAAGAGTGAAAACTTTTTGCTTCTGTTATTTGAAACGATGGAAACTTTTTTCGCGACGATTTCTATATAGTTTTTTAAAAATATTTCAATCAGCTTCGGGAAAATATAGTATAAGATTCATGTTTTTCTTGTTTAAAGCTTTTTCTAACTTATAGAAAGAAAAAATATTTTTTGAGTTAAAAATACAGCCATGACTGGATTTACACTATGTATTTTTCATGAAATTTTTTGCATGCAACTGCTTTAATTCGCTGATTGGAGGGATATTGAAGCACATGATATTTCAAACGAATTCATACAAATTTTTTTATCCTATTCCACTCTATCTTATATTGGCAAATAGATAGAGTTTTATGAAAAAAGTTTCATGAAAAAATGTTCACGGTAAATACAGTATGAATTAAAATTTAAAAAAAAAATATCACAAAATGTTGTTGTTCAATTTATAAAAAAAATCTATTCATCACTCTAATTTCAATTTTCATTCCAGGATTGTGTACTTCTAATACGTTTGCGCTTGTTAAAGCGCATTAGATTCCATTTTTTCTCATTAGAAAAGCAAAAAAAATTACGCCTTTTAGAAAAGAAAGCGCCATAAATTAAACTTCAACATTTCCTTTATTTTCGGTTTTCTGCTTCTTTCTAGAAATGAGAAAAATCGATTGAAATTGAAAGAAATCACTGTTGAAAAATAGTTTTCACATCGAAAAATAATTTTTTTTAATCTCTAATTTTGAAGAAAAAGATTTAATCGAAAATAAGTAAATATCATTAAAAATATCTAATTGTTTTGCTATTAAAGCAACAAGTTGAAATTTTGCAGTGACGAAACTGCAAAATTTCGTTATTTTGCTCGACAAGTGATTTAGTCTCTTTTCACATTTTTAAAATTCTTAATTAATTTAGACCCTTTTTCCAATTTTTATTTTTAACTTTCGCAATTTTTTTTTTTATTTATTTGTTATTATTTTATTTAATATTTGGAGTTTCGGCAATTTTTGCAAACTGCTTGCTTAGCCCGAAATAGCATCTATTAGCAAAAATAGTTCTTCGTTTTATTTCGAAACTGATGTTATTTGTTTGGCTTATGGCGCTACCGAGATAGATAAAGTTGTTCACTACCTCGAAGTTATAATCACCAAAGTTCACATATTGGCCCAGTCTTGTTGCTTCTTTGTTCGTTGATATCATTAACTTTGTTTTATCTTCATTTACTACCAGACCCACTTTCGCCTACTCATTTTCGCTACTAGAGAATGTTGCAGTTACCTCTTGCACAGTCCGTCCCATGATATCAATATCATCGGCATAAGCGAGTAGCATATGATTTTTGTTGTAAATTTTGCCTGCTCTATTAACTGCAGCATCATGCAGGATTTTTTTTTTCAACAAAATGTTGAATAGATGACAGGATGGACTATCACATTGTATAAAACCTCGTTTGGTATTAAACGTCTCGGATAGATCTTTTCCAATTCTAACCAATGATCTTGTATCAATTAACTTCATTCTGCATAAGCGTATTAACTTTGCAGGTATACCAAACTCAGACATGGATTTAAATACCTTTGCTCGTATCGGGCTGTCAGCTTTTTAGGTGTCGATTTGTTCTTCTTGGGTCTTCTTCAGGATCTGTCATAATTTAAATATCTGGTCGGTGGCCGATCTAAAGCCACTTTGGTAGGGTCCTATTATTTCGCTGGCTTTAGGTTTTAATCGTTCACATAGTAATGTAAAACCAACAGTAGTTGAAAAAAAAATTAACAACAAAAATTGAATTCGTGGCATTTAAAGCAGTTTTTAAGTTTCGAAAAATTATAGAATCTATAAAAAGCGATTTGATAAGAATTTTCGGTGTAATTAAAAAAAAAAAAACTTTTTTTCGGAAATTTTTTACTACTATGTCTATCAAACAAATAAATCAATTTTTATTAAGTTTTGAGGCATTTAAAGCATTTTTCCTAGTGTACAGACTCATGATAAGAATTTTCAAATTAAATTTTTCGACAACATTATCCCGCAAAGAAATCAATTTGTTTTAATGCCGGCAATTGACATTGTTTTTTAAAATATAAAAGCTGATTAGATTTGGAGTGCCATCGCAGCGTTACAAAATAAAACTTTTAATTAAACCATATCGAATCGTCTCATACGACATCTGTGTGAAGTAAAAAATATTCAGAATGATGTAAGTTTTGTTTCGACTGCTTAAAAAATTTTCAGAGGTTTAAAAACACGTGTACACGCACATACATATGTATGTACATACATGTATACAGCCATACGGTCATTAAAAAATAGCCAGAAAATCTTCCTAATACCTCAAGACGCCGAGATGTGATGAAAACTTAAATTTCGAAAGCCGGGCTGAAACTAATAGCTTCCCATTGTTTTAAATAGCGTGAAGTTTAAAATCAGTTCGATATATACTTTTATTTCTTATACCTACATACATATATATTTGTAAAAGTTTTGAAAGTCTGATTTTCAATGTATTTTCGAAAATCCAGTGAATTCAAATAATTCGCACAAATGCCAAAATGTTGAATGTATTTTTTCTTTTGATTCCAAAATTTAAATATTCTTAATTTTTTTTTCTTCAATTTTCCACATAAATAAGATAAATAATCTTCCATTTCTTTTCGTTAAAAAAAAATTAATTATAGAAAGCGAAAAGCGTTAACTTTTCCATTTTTTTCTATATCTTAGTATTAGTATAAGATGCGGTTAATAACTTCTCAACCCCGATAAATAAGACGTTGGTAGTGTAATGATATATAAATATAATATTGTTATACATGATCATAATATGGTTCCGAGTTAATCTCTTTTCATCAAATTTTAATCAAAACAAAAACATCAAGTACACAGTGTCTACAATACATACATATTGTTCATACATACATAAGTATATACACGCATATGTATGTATGTATATCCTATAAATGATACATAAATTTGACTACGTAGTAAAATTTTTAAGAAAAAACCCAAACAGCAAGAAGCAACAAGAAAATAAGTTCAAATAAACGTATCGTTTGCATTGCAAGGTATTCGCGCGTGCGCATACAATATTTGCGCCATAAGCGGCAATAACTTAGATGATGTGTTTTCTTTCTCTCTATATTGCTGCAACAATCTGTACATGTAGCGTTCAAAACCCCAACAATTCCTTCGGCTCCTTATGTATGTATGCACGTGTGTGTTTAATGGAGGTTTTTGTGGAAGATCTGTATGACTTTGCCTACATACACACACACATACATTCTGTCCTTGCAAATATTTGTGTTTATATATGTGTGTAGATATGTGTCAGCAGATGTATTTATTTGTATGTCAATCTCCTTCATCTTTTCATATATTTTTTAATTCAGAATGAAGACAAGGCAACAATATAAAACGAACACCGTCAACTGAGTTTGTTTTTAATATTAGCGAGTACATTTTGAGGTTTTCTCTACCAACATGGTTTTCTTCTCCGGCTTTGTTATTGATTCTTTTTAAGTCTCACTCCACAATATTTGAAAAGTAAAAAAGTTAAACCTGAGCAATATCAGCAAAAAACGACAATTTCAAAATGCATATTTTCAACATTTAAACTGTGAAGAGCAAAATTAGATAAACAGATAATGAATAAATAAAAATAAATGAAAACTAAGTGATGTTTATTTATTAAACTCATTATTTGAAATATTCTGCAAAATATTTATTTTTAAAATATATTATTGTTTATTGGCTTAGCCGGAAGCTTTTCAAACAAGATTCGGCGCCAATGAAATGCAGGCATATACACAGCTAAGCCCACAACAAACTAATTTTTATAAAGATTAACAAAAATCTAAAGGGAAATAGAATCTCAAGGGAAAAATTCTCAATCTTTGACAGCTGATAGTGGTCATATTGTTGAAGCTACATCTATCAAATCGGCTGTTATTTATTTACATAGATGTTTTGCCAAATCACAGTGGACGGACATAGCGTTCAACAACACATGCGAATGATAAAATTGTTTTATCAAAATGGGTATTGTATTCGGGCAACATTCCGCACGCTTTACCCACTTTACGGTCGCCATAATCGTCCTCCATTTCTAGATAAATGAGTACGTCAACAAACAAAATTGTAGAATTTAGGACAATACAAATTCACATGAGATCCAAGAGCGTCCAATGCATCCCGAAAAAGTGACGGATTGATGTATATTTTGAGCTGGCGGCGTCATCGATCCATATTTCTTTGAGAACGGCGAGCGTTATATGTCGGTGATTACCAACTTATTTTTATCTGAATTATATGATATAGACACGAACGACAAATGGTTTCAAAAGGAGTGCGCTACGTGCCACGCAGCTCATGCCACATTCTGCACAAGCGATTTTAGAGCATCGTCATCTCACGTGGAGGTGATGTGAATTGGTCGCTATGGTCATGCGATTTGACTCAGTTAGACTTTTTCTTGTGAGGTTTTCTTAAATCTTAGATCTGTGCGAATAAGCAACAAGCTATAGCGGCCCTCAAAGCCAACATAACCCATGCCATCGATCAAATTCAGCCTGAACATTTAAGATGCGCGCCACTCACCAAAACCGCGGCGGATATTTCATACATAATGGCATTAAGCCTTTCAAATAATTGAAAATATTTAATGATATCTTACACACACTTATAAAACTAAGCTTGAAGATAAAAGCTCTTAATGAAAACCCTGTTACATACATATCAAATTTTTTTCTATTTAACGATAATTTTCGCCCCTTAGTGTACTAAATGGAAGATAAAAAAAAAACATTAAAAAAGAATAACAGCATCAAACACATAGAATTAAAATTAAAAACACAAAAATAAAAAGTAAAAAATAAAAAATGAGATAAAAATATAAAAAAAATAATTTTTGCACAGTAGCAGTTTTTTGGTGTTTAATGTGAGTTTGATTTTTAGAGTGAAAACAGCAGCAACTACGTATAAAGAAACCAAAAATAGCAACAACATATATCAACAACAATAGCAAGATCATGATTCAAGCCAAGACAGGCCAGCAAGAAACATTAAGCCACGCTGTCACTCGCAATAATGGAGGTGCAACGACGATGTACGAGTTGAAGAAGTAGTTGGTTGTAACATGCTCCAAAACCATAACAACCGTTGTTAGTGGTAGGCTCATAAACTACAACGAAAACAGCAACAACATAAACAACAACAACGGCAATAACATCAACAACTCTTACTACCAGAAGCATAAACAGCAGCGGCAGCAGTAGCAGCGGCAACAGCAACATAAAAAAGTCTTTCCTACTCGTAAATGAATGAAGTAAGAAATAAGAAAATTTCGCTTAAAAAACATTTTTTGTTCAACATGCAGCAGCATTCCTCGTGTCATTGCAATGTCTTGCAATTGCCTTAAAAAATCTATATATTTACGAGCAACCAACAGCAGCAACAACAAAACTGTATGCTCAAGCTGAAAAATATGAAGGAGCAAATGGACGAATGCACAGACCAACAGACAGACAGACAGACAGACGAGAGAGCAAATGAACTGGCAGGCCAATATACAAAGAGGGTGTACAACCGAACATACGAGTTACTTACTGCAATGTTGCTATCGCTAGGAAGAACAGAAGCACTGTAAGCAGTTCAAAAACGCATAAAACGCGCCAAAAAACGAGAAAAATTAAAAAGCACCAAATCAAATGTTTGAATAAAATAGAAAATAATTCAAATTTTTTTTTCTTGTAATTTAACTAATTAAAATTTTAAAAAAGTAATCGATGATGACAATAGATATCGAAAAAAATTTTAGAAGTATACTTTGAAATTACTCGACCGAGTACAAGAGACGGGTCAAGAAACTCATCGGTGACAGTAGTGTAACCAAATCTGTTGGCTCACTGGAGCAATATATCGTGGTTCAGGAGAATATGGGATAAGAAAAAATACGAATCAAAAAACGAAATTTGGGGGGATTTTTGAAAAAAAATCTTTGTTTTTTCAAACTTTCAGTAATATATTTCACCAGGGATGGCAATGTTGGTACACATGTACAGATTTTGGTGACATTGAAATATCAAAAGGGAATTTGGCGAGTTTTAAGATTTTAAAAATAAAACTGTACACTGGCTAATCAAGTTTTATCCAAAATATATTATAAGTATATATAAACAATATTCTCCACAGAACAATGAATTTTCGTAT
Source organism: Germaria angustata (assembly GCA_963681545.1). NCBI lineage: Eukaryota > Metazoa > Arthropoda > Insecta > Diptera > Tachinidae > Germaria > Germaria angustata. The sequence continues at coordinate 18,323,325 of OY812999.1, read as the reverse complement.
TTTAAAATTACATAAACGAGTAGATGGCAGTGCTTCCTTCAGGACCTCTCTATAGATATATCGAAAATTCTACAATAAAGGACGTAGCTCGATATAGTTAGTTGAAGAAACGACTAAAACTTGCGAGAGCAAAAACAACGAGCAATAAGCACATACTTAGGGGGTTACTCTGTAATTCGATTTGAAAAGGAAACTGTTGGAATTGATATATTATTAACATTGAGATTCGAAAACAATTTCTCTCCTTTCGAATTTCAGAGCAGCCACCCTGATCGAACTTGCGAACTAACTACGATTACGCAACAGTTGTTTCACATCTCTCGGTGCTGTGATATTTCAATTAATTCAATTCTAAGAGTAGAAATATATGGCCCACAGTCTTTCAATGAGCCTTTTCTGTAGTAGAATTTTAAAATTCAAATGTCCATCGATTTTTCCAAAAATAATATAAAAGCATAAGAAAAAGGCATGAAGAAAAAGTCGTAATGTGGGGTTTCGTAGGAACTCTAAAAGAAAATGTTGAAAAAGTCATCATATGAAAAAGGACTTAAATAAATTCATGAAACTCTGTCATTTTATAACTCAGCATTTCAGTAACATAGAATAATTAAAACACAACTAAAAAAGTCTCGAAAATGCCAAGTTCATAATCCGGAAGTAGTACAAATTCGCATAATTTCCAATGGCATTGACATAAGCTTGTCATTGCGGTAGGCTCTTCCACAATTTTTGATGCTTTTTCACCGGTTTGGAAGCTGTCTTCAATATGTTGGAAAATGTATTTTTTCTTTTATTTTCCTTATGTGAAAGTAATAGTATCAATTATACATTTTATATACATACATTTAAAAATGTGAATTTTTTTGTAATAAAAAAAAATTTTCCAAATAGAGAACACAATTTCTCAAATTTGTAAAAGTAATTCATATTTTTAATCAAAATTTTTGTCAACTTGACTTACTAGAAAGTTAAATAATTGATTTAATAGATTTTTGGAAGCAACTAAAATGCCGTTCCTTAAGAATGATTTCCATTTTTGTACACTGTGTACGTATAACAATAAATGGAATTTCTGAAAGGAATCATTGAAAAAAATTAACACCTTCTTTCTGTGTTTTTCAATTTAATTCATAAATATTGATTTTAAATATCACACGTGGCAGAATAGTCAGCTCTAAAATTTCTCCGTTCTATTACTGGCTTATTTTGGAGTGTTTCGACTCATCTATTAGAAGCTATCTGTACGAAACCAGGGGGGTTACTCTCTATTGCGATGCGTAAGAAAAATGGTACCTAATCGGATAATTGCTACCCTTTATTGCATTTACGCATTTTCCTCCCGCATCCAATTTTTTCACTTTCGCAAATCTGGCATCAGTGCACTGTAAAACGAAAGAGTATGTCAAAATCGTTCGTTACAGCAAAATATCTTGCATTAACAAAATATCAAACGCATCGAACTAACTTACGCATCGCAATAGAGAGTAACCCCTTGATTTGCTGCAAGAATGATAAAACACAGATTGCGCATTGCGCATGTTTTTCAAATGTAAACAAAAATGAGCTTTTAATGTGTGACGTCACATCAGCTTAAAAATTTTCTTGGCGCGAATAGTTTAAAGGAAAATATTTGAATAAAAGGAGCTTAAAACTGGAAAAAAGATAAGTGATTTTAATATAAAATAACAAAATAAAACATAATAATATATAAAGGAAAACAAGAGTTGAAAAAGAAGTGAGCTGTAGGTAATTGCAATAGTACTAACAATTCCAAGGCTTTTGAAATTATTTTTTTCCTATTTCCAAGTAATGCTAAAATTCAGAAGCAAGGGGTGAAATTTTGTGGACCAGGAAATACCAAAAACTTCTTATGTGTGCATGTTGCATTTTTGTCCTGATGACATCGAAAAAACCTTGCAGTATGAAATGGGTACGTATGTACATAAAATGAACTTTAAAATATGTTTATAAAAATCTGTGTTGTTCCAAGGATTCGCTAAAAAGAGAGTTTCAAAACGTGGATCAGTTCCAACAATAACACCAGCTTCATATGATGAGGGCATATGATGGTTTAGAAAACTTGGCTGGCTACATATGCCACAGATTAAAAGATGAAGAGCCAAATATTTCTGTACCAAGAAATGAGATGAACGTTCAACCTTACACATGGGTCGACCATCTCAGTAAAGGGGCTTATCAAAACCAACAGAAGACATGATGTGCAAAATGCAAGCACTTCACACAAATTTTCAAAAAAACAATAAAGAAGTCTTGCTTATCACAGGAGATATTTTGAGAAAAAAAAAACACTTGCAATGGGCCCAAAATATAGAGTACAGCAATGAATTAAAAAAATCTTCTTTCGAGCTCGTATGTATTTTTGAATTAGAGTTATAAAAATCGAAATTGACGAGTTTTCTAAACAAAGAAAACGAAAAATTAATAAAACAATCCACTGATTATTATTTATTGTGATACTACATACTTACATATGTATATATATGTACACAAAAATAAAAAAAATTTATTTAGATTTTTAAATAAATGTATATTTAATAAATATAAAAACACTGATTGCTTTTATTTTTAAAATTTTCTTACTTGTCTTTCATTTGTGTATATAAATCTGACTGTTTGTTTTTGCTTTTGTTAAACGATTGGCTGATGTGACGTAGATGCGCAGAACGAAAAAATTTTTACACTCTGAATGCGCAATCTGTATTTTATCATTCTTGGGTTTGCTGGAGACCTGGCCATGGCGAAGAGAGATTAGTAAGAAACCGAATGAATTATTCAGGTGGAAGTGCGTTAATCCCCTTATAAACCCACAGCCTTTCTGTTAAAAGGCACTAAGATTATTACCGCAATAGCAGTCGTGGCTTTTATCGTTGGACTTTATGGAAAAAGTTTGGGAAATCCTAGTTCTTGCCTACGAGGAGAAATACGGGAAATTCCAGAATGAATTTTGATCTTCTTCGATTGCTAATTTAAGAATAAATATACTTATGGTCCTTTTATCTGCGTATTATATAATGGATAAGCTAGTATGATATCTCACACAAGGTTCAGAAGTTATAGCCCTCCTAAGTTTAACATATCGCACATTTTTTGGTAAAACATTTTTGAAAATTTTGGAATGCCTCATCAGATCCAAATAAAATTAATATCATTGGAAAACGTTAGACTTTCTCTTTTAAAATTGCTAATTTAAGCAATATACCTTCTAATTGCAATGACCTCTGAAATTGGAAATTGTCCTTGAATCCGAAATATCCTGAAAAAGGTTTTCTTGATTTTTTTATTATATTTTCTTACAGAAATTACATAACTATGGAAACTTCTTTGGTTTATAGAAAACAAAGTAAAATAATTTATTATTTAAAATTCAAAATTCTGGGATGGGCTATGAGCCTCCTAGAATGGCCGTTATACTTCAATACCCATTTTTATTGAAAGACGTGAAATTTTAAATTTCAAAAAATTTTTGCTAAACCTTTTGTATTGATACATCGACGTTCTTTTTAATATTTTAATTTTAATATTTTAATTTATACTTAATATTGAAATTTATTATTTGGGACATTCTCCCCAACCAATCGTTAGAAACAATTAGAGTTTTTGCAAAATGCATAGAAAAAAATCAAAAAATGTTTGTTGTATTTCATATGCAATATTGAAATTCTCATATTGTATTTGATTGAGGTTGAATGTTTTCAAACTGCTTAAACTTCACTGACGATTTGGTTTTAGCAACCAATGAAATGTCGGCATATGAAAAGCTAAAGCCACAACAAACTTTTGATATTTTAATTTGTTTTATAAAGAACTAATTTAAGATTTTTTGTAAATAATAATATAAAGTTTTTTAAAAACTACTTTTTGTGTATCGCCATCTAAGATTGACAACTTTTTAGTTTAGGAGAAGCAAAAAAATATTATGAATTTAAGAATACATATTTGACTCTTGATGGCTTTTGCTTTTCGTTAATCAAATCAGTTTAAATTTACATACACGAATACAATTTTGTGGGTTCAATGAAGATTTTAGACTTTTTGGTTAGTTACGGCTTAGATGACGTTATATACATATAAATAAAATCATTTGAATTTTTAATTACTAAATTAATTAGTTTAATTAATGACTTTATCAAATTATTTGCTTCAATCAAAAACCTGTTGCGCTTTAATGCTTTTTTTTGTCAATCATTGACTTAATAAGTCTCAAAGTAAGAAAAATAACGAATTCAATTCCTTCTTGTTAAATAAATAAATAATGAAAAAAATGAGAAAAAATGCATTGAAATAGAATATAATTAGGGACAGTATTTTTTGTGTCTCAATCATTCTACATTTTTGTTTATTGTAATTCAAGAATTGCAAATAACTTCCAAAGTTCTAACCCAAATTATGACGTTTGTCAAATTGATTGCAAAGTTTTTTTATTTAGTTTGTTTTGTTTTTATTTTTTAACTCCAATGATTTCCACATCGCACCCATTTAATTCATTATTATTGTTGTTTGTCCTCAATTCATTTAAAACTGTTTCATGTATTGTGCACCGAGCGAGTGCTTTGCAGTTTCACATTTTCTCCAATTGCAAAAAAAAAATGCAAAAAAATATATTAAAATGACAAAGTGTCCAATTGTTGCATGAAATTAATTGAGTAATAGAATATAAACTTTAATACGGGTACACATGATTGCAAAAATAAAAGTCCAAATATTTGCAGCGTGGAAATATTTATATCAATTTATTATTAAAAAAAATATTCTATTTTGCAATCGATTTTGCTGAGATTACGAAGAAATTTTTTAAATAAAATTATTGACATAAACAATAATCGTTAAATTAGGAAACTTATAATATACGAGCCAAGAATAATATATTACCAAATATATATCAAGTTCAAAACACTCCAAGTTTTTTTGAATTGTTGGAATAATTAAAAATTATTTTAAAGTACTTAATATTGAAATTTATTATTTGGGATATTCTCCCCAACTAATCGTTACAAACAATTATGTAGAGATTTTGCAAAATGTATTGAAAAAATAAAAAAAATGTTTGTTGTGGCTTTAGCTATTCATATGCCGACATTTCATTGGTTGCTAAAACCAAATCGTCAGTGAAGTTTAAGCAGTTTCAAAACATTTAACCTCAGATTTGTATGCCACATAAATCAAATACAATATGAGAATTTCAATATTGCATATGAATATGGGCGTTGAGCGAAAAATAAAATAGACTCAAGTTGAGTGTTGTTTGTATAGAAACATTCTAAGCCTACTATGATTATGTATTTGTTGTAATTCATATGCAAATATTGAAATTCTCATATTGTATTTGTTTTATGTGGCATAAACATACGAGGTTGAATGTTATCAAACTGCTTAAACTTCACTGACGATTTGGTTTTAGTAACCAATGAAATGACGGCATATGAAGAGCTAAAGCTGCAACAAACATTTTTTCATAATTTTAAAGTTTTCAAAAACGATATCACTGAAATCATTTAACCGATTTTAATGTCGAAACTCTGCGACAAAGATATCGTCCGACCCATATCAAGAGTGCCAAAAATTTAACTCAATTGAACTCAATGAACAAGGCTTTCCAAAATTATTTTAAAATTAACTCGCATTTTCCAATATTACCAATATTGACATCTCTCAATAATAACTCTATGGTATATATTTAAGCTTTCTTAATAATCATAAATAAAATTTTATTAAAGCACAATAACTTCTTATTATAATTATCGATGTTTCGATATTTTTTCAGTATCATCTTCAGGAAGTTGTTTTTGATTTATCTAGAGTATCGTAATATCTTGTGCTTAAATAATATTTTTATTAGAATTGACATTTCTCGAACGAATACCCGATTTGCAGCGAAAACTTAAAAACACTATATATGTAGATGTTTAAGCAAATTTTAAAAAATCTGAAAATTGTATCGTTTAAATTTCCGCTATCAAAAAATTAGAAGTTTCGGATTTAACTTAGGTTTTCCAAAATCGTATTTTCATCAAATACTGGCATTTTTAAGGTCCTATGAAGCTGTTCTGACTATTATTGCTATTACGAGAATGTATGTGTATTACACGGCTTCACCGATTGAAATATTCGGAAAATTTCGGAGTTAATTGCGCCTTCCACTTCGACGATTTCTACCAGATTTAATTAAAAAAAAAACGGGCATTGTCTTTAACTTGGTATAACGTATCAAAATGGAAGTTGAGAATCGACAGTCGCAATAAGGCAAGTTGGTTTCACTTAGAAGTCGTATATACTTATATGAATATGAAGTACATTTAGATTTTTTTTATTATATTCTTTGATAAAATATATTTTTAAAACAAATTTTGATCGAACAAAAATCAAATAAGTTTTTAGAAAATAAGAAACATTATCAAATTCCAATAATTTCATTAAAATCTGTTTCTTTATTGAATGGTGTCCATGTCGAAAAATTAAAATAAAAAAAAAACTCCAAATCAATTTTCTATATCCAGAAAATTTTTTGAAACTTCAAAATTCACAATCGATTTATTCACTCGAGAGATATCGCTGTCGAAAAGCTCCGAAAACAGTTAATTTTCTTCAATAACTCCGAAAATTCTTATCGGATTGATTTTCTTAATTAGCTCACTTTTTTGGTAACTTGGAAAACTGCTTCGAATAGCAAAAAATTTATCAGAATCGGTTCATAATGTTATCTAAAATTTTCGAACTTAACTAAACAACTCCGAACAACTCTATATCGAAGTTAGGTAACCTTTCTGGAAAGCCGCCGAATGCCTTAATGGTTCGGAAGATATCACTATTGTTTTTCCTTCTTTAACTACTCCAAAAAAGTTTTTAAGTCGAGATTAATATTAGCAGAAAATTTTAGGGATTGACTGCAAAGTAAACTATATTTTTTGCGAAAATTTCTTTTTTTATCGAAATCCCAACCATTCGGAGTTTCCTTGGGATTCGAAATTTCAAGGTATCTTTTAAATGAATCTTATCTTTAGAAATTAAAAAGAATTAAACACATCCACTACAAAATGATTATGACTATAATTTAAAAAAGCTGTAAAACGAAATTAAAAATAGAACTGACTTTTGAATTAATGTTATGCAGAATCAAAAAACTTTTTAATTTTCACATCACAATGTTAAATTCCAAACAGCTTGTTTTGCTTTTTTTTTTGTAAGAAATATTATTCTATTATCTCAAATAAGCATAAAACGTTTGGTTAATTTTTATGATAGAACTTAATTTGAAAATAAAATGTTACCTTTTAATGCTGATTAACTGATTGGAAATATCACGTTTTTGTAAAATTATAATTTTGATGTACAATTTATATAAAGGATTTTCCAATAGGGCAGATGGTGAAAGATATTTGGTTTTTTTCTTAATCTGTTGCCTACTATTCAGCCACAGATGTTATTTTAATATGTCAAATTAAACGTTTAAGCACAGTGGAGCAATGAAACTCCATTATTACTATAAACATTACATTTGTTACGTCCATTTTAGGATGGAGGCAGCGACCCGTGAGTAACAATAAGCTACAGCAACATCAGATGTGGAAATAAGATCGTCGCTGTCCATGGGAGTTTGTAAGAGGATAGGGGACATTCGATTCTTTATCATGTTAAAGAAATCACACTTTCGCAGGCTTGAGCTTGACGAATTTCGCATTCGTAATTCTTCGAAAACAAACATCGTCAATACTATAGAATCAATTCAATACAATTTCTTCTGTGCCGAGTTGAACTAAGAATATAATATAAAAAAAAAGATTCACAAATTAAGCGTGACTTTATACCATAGATCATTTATTCATACTGAAACAATTATCCACATCTTGGCAACACTGATACAAAGACTAAGATCCAATCCACTTCTCTCACATTTACTCAAATGTCTTTTCATTTTAAAATATTAGGCGATCATCGAAAGAAAATTTCATAGCCACATTTAAAAATAATAATGGATTAAATATGCCTCTGTCATCCAAAAGAAAATTCAGCACGAGAAAATGGAGCCAAAAAATTCATTCAAATTAATAAATTCAAATGCTGGTTTGTAACATTTTAACGCGTAATTATACAATATTTCATTACTTCGGTTGGAGTAAATGGTTCTTATTTTCAATGCCTTAAAATTTTGCTTTAAAAATTACTGTGCTACTTTATTAACCATCACTGTGTACTCTGTGAAATTTGGTATTTGCATAGTCAAAAAATTGTCAACTTTACAAAATGATTAACTGTGTGATAAAGTTTTGATTTCGGGTTAAACGAAATAAAATTAACATTAAAATGTTCAGCTACACATGTTTATCAGCACACATGTGCTATAAATTTTGTTGCATTGTATTCGTATTTGTTTATGAATTTCATGAATCTTCTCATAATTTCGTATTCAGCAACGTTTGAACAATGATGGGAGACACTAAAATTATTGTCACCTTCTGCACACATACACTCACTCCATCGATGTTTTTATTGGGAAAAAAATCAAACATTTAGGGATGCCAAGTGGAACAAAAGAGCTTCGTCTATCGGTAATTGAGATTTTAAACTTATATAAAAATATTAATTTTATAAAATTTTCCTGAGGCGGATGGAAACTTTTCGTAATTTTCAAAATTCTTCTTTCTAATTGATGACAATTAATTACATTCCAGTGCAACGCTATTTAACAGTATGGGAGGTGGTTGATTTTTTAATTTCGTACAGACCCCTAATTATAATATAAAAATAGTATGCACTTTTTCATGAAATTTGTTGCTTGCAACTTCTTTTATTCGCTGATAGAAGGGCTATTGAAGGAAACGTGAAAATAAGCATGAAATTTCATACGATTTTATACAACATTTTGTTTGTAGTAAAAGTTTCATGCAATAAATTTCATGAAAAAAAAATGCATTGCATAGTGCTTTAATAATAATTTCATAAATTTAAAACTATATATATATATTTGATATCCCTATTTTTTACTAAGTTTTAAAGGAAAAAATTACTAAATAATCTTGAAAATAATAATTAATTAAGTAAATTCAGATATGACTACTTCTTCACTGAAATGAATAAGTATTAAGAACTGAATTATTACAAAAAAAATTTTATTGTAAATATGGTCATCTACAACGAAATCAATGCAACAGCCTTGAATAAAAATTAATTAACAAATTATTAAAACTTTTAACAAAAAAATTTTTAAACTGTGAAAATGTTCAACAAACAAATTTTTAAAATTAATCCAAGAAATCAGTACAAATTAAAAAAAATAAGTAATTAAATATATCAACTCTCCTGGCAACTCTATACGATGTTGTTTGCTTATGTGTGCCTTGAAAAATTTATGTTATGACGAGCGGGCCGAAAGCACAAACATGCGGCTGAGACAACAATCAAATGGACTAACAGATAAAATAACTTCATAATCAGTTAATTGTTGTTTCATACGTATGTGTGTGTGTGTTTCCGTGTGTGTGTTTGCAACTAATAAATATTTATTTGTTTATATATTTGCTCATTATTTAAATTTTTTTTTTTTTTGCATATTTCTATGATGAGTTCACTTCAAATGCTAATGCCAAAAGGCACTCAAGATCAACATGGTAAATCTATGGGTTAGTGGCCAAACTTCCATAGATATTTAAAAATTCTTTGAATTATTTTAAGTCAATTATAGTGTTAACTTTCTTAATTGCCACTTAAAGAAAAAATAATGACCTAAAATTTAGCAGAATTTTAAAAGTTTTTGTTCAAAATGATTATTGTATGGCGGCAAAGTCCTCTTTTGCTGGGATTTAGTAAAAATTTCCTCGCTGCTGGAAAAAAATAACATCTAGTGTTAAGAAAATGGTTCATTTCCCAAAAAAAATTTACTTGATTTAAAAAAATAACAATGAATTCTTATAACAATTTAAAAAAATTTTACATTACTTTGCCAGAATTCACTATATAAAATTTCTTTTTTGGAAATTTTTCCGAAATGTAAATTTTTATAATTAACCTTTTGTTGAAGAAAACATGCAGTAGATTTAATTCTGTAAGGGCCGCTTTTTATTAGTTTCACTATTTAGTTAACTAATCTGAAAATTAATTTATTAATCGTTTTAACTGAGTTTGACTTTTTTATGGTAGCAGCCTGGTAATATAACCTTACAAAGTGGCAACACTAGGGCTACAAGTGCAACAATACAACAAAAACAAAATTTTTGTGTAAAATGTATAGTACCGTCAAAAAACAATTAAAAATATAGCAAAACTCATACAAACAGTAGTAGAAAACTTCACAAGTACACACCAATACATAGGTTTTTGACGGCTAAGTGAAGTGAAAGGAGCCAAAAGAAAAAAATAATCACCTGGCGCAGTGATGCCACCTTGTGGTAGCAAGGTCTATTTATACAGGTCATCGCAAGAAGTCTGTGTGAAAGTTCATTTACTTTTTTCTTCTTCCGTTTACATTTTTCACCGTCATTCCTATTTTCTTTTGTATTTGTTTAGATTTTTAAGCGAAATTGTGTTTTTTTTTTCTTGAACGCTGCTCTTTATATTCAACACAGCTGCTTTTTTGACAGTAGAAAATTTTATTGCACTAAAGAATTTTTTTTATATTTTGTTTGTTGTAGAACTGTGAAGGTCTGTATAAATAGATATTGGCTGGTAGCTTCAACCTTCTAGTATTACCATGCTAAAAGACCAAAGATGTCAAGATTTCTTGCAATGCTAAATGTGATATCGAAGCAAGTTTGTTTTTTTAAGAGATGAAGAAGAGAAAGCTGGCATTTTGTATTGTGTATAAAGTGAATTTTTCATTTTAGCAACATTGCAGGTATCAACTAAAATCTTCTTCATCACTAGAGTAACCATTTCATATTTCATTTCCTTAAAATTATTTTTTATTTATATTATTTGAACAGCTGCAACAGTTTGGATTTAAATTTAAACCATCAACAATGGCTTTCAGATTCGGAACGATTTTCCGACATCACACGTTCTTTTACACATTGACCGCTTTAACTGGCAAATAGTAGTAAATAAACGACAACTCAAAAAGTAAACATGTACGTGGATTAAAGTTAATTTAATTTTTTATCTCAAACCCAAAAACTGACCCTAAGTCCACAATACGTGTACGGGAAATATAATTACAAATTTATTATTTTTGTGAAACTGAGCCCCAAATCCTTCTGTTTACTAGTTAATAGCACCTGCAACCACTTGCCTCTCGGGGCATGCTACATATATAAAAAAAATTATTAATTTATTATAACGACAAAGGAAATACATTTTAGAAAATTCAATCCAATTGAATGGAACCACTTATTTACATTTTTTAAGCATGTACAATTTAATAAACTTTTTCGAGTAAATCCTTTCTTAAGCTCAATTTCTTTTAATAAAATAAATACTTACTATTTTTGACATAATTTCCAACAGTTTATTGAAGATTTATGAAGTTCTAGAAAATAATTTAAAAATTAATAATTTTTTCGTTAAATGTAAGAAATGCGTTAAAATATTTTTTAATTTGTTGACACATTATTAAATTCAAAATGGGAAGTTACCGAATTTACCTAGAGTTTCAAAACTAGATTATGTGGTATGTAAGATGTAGAGTGAATATGAATCAATTCCATTCGATTGATTTTGAGATATTTCAAAATAATTTTTTTATGTATGTATATGCATTTTCAACATTAAGCTCCCGTTTCCTTCCATTGAACCCCATATGTAAGCAGCTTTCAACCTAAAAAAACTGCGTAAATTTCTTAAAACCAATTGATTAAATCGAAAATATCATTTTCGAAAAGTTTCGAAGCTTAGAAATCAGAATGGTTTCGCAGCCACAGTCTTTTTCTAATTATTTTTGTCAATTCGATTTTCATATTTCGGCCACTTTTCTGGAGTTTTTGAGTGCAACAAAATGTATTCAACCAAATGTAACCATTGGACTTAGTTAAGCCTTTCAAAAATGTGTGTTTTATGGAATTTTTAATAAATGACATGAAATAATAATAATTACTTTACATCTTGTTTTTAAATGCCCTCGTAAAATTTATTCGATTATTTTCTTATTAATCAATCACTTTTTCATTTTGTTTGACTTGCTTCGTTTCCAATGGCAACCAAAATTCGACAGTTCACCGAAAGACAAAGGAAAAAGTCAAATACATTGGCAACAGGACGAGTTACTTTCAACACTTAGTACATATTGGGAAAAATAATAAAAATATAAAAAACAAGAAAAGAAATGACGTAAATGAAAAACCAATTTCAATAAATTAATTTCTCAGAAGCATAACAAATTGAAAATAGTGTTGAAACTAAAATAAATTAGTTTGGAAAAAAAGAAAGAATTGCGACACAACCCATGAAATAACATTGGCTGCAAAAAGACAAAGAAAACCTAAGAAACCCAAAAAGAATTTAAGCCAAAAAAGCTTATAAAAAATTTTTTGGAAAAGGCAAAAACAAAACTCAACAGTATTTAAAGAGGAGAAGAACCAGAAATCGCGCAAACATCCGGTCTTGAAATTCCACAAGAACCACAAACACAAAACAATAACATTAATATCAAACGTAGCAGGCAACAACAATTTATCTTAACTCTTTCAAGAACAACAATAACAGCAACAACAACAATTACCACTGCAAGCAATAATAATAAAATACTACACATAAAATAAATAAAGGACGTCAAAGTGGAGGAAAAAATTTAGCCAAACATTTCTGATACACTGGCGAAAATTAAGGAAAAACTAATTTCAAAACGCGTATACTCTTACAGGGTTTGTAAAAAAAAATAACTGTAACTCAATTCTAAAACCAAAAATTCATGTTTTATTACCATCTCATTTAATTTTTATAGTATTCAATTATAAAATATTTTTAATATAAATAAATACGTGTACACTGACATTCACTTGAATGTAACCCATACATACTCGTAAAGGACTTCTGGCAATGAAAGTTTTACTAAGAAATAGCAAAAGAAATTCATTCATTAAACGTTATTTAATTATGATATTCTGAAATTTATACGATTTCAGTGCGTATTTTTTTCTTAAACATGCGTTTTATTAAATATGAAAAATCAAAATTTAATTCATCTAAATACGACACACAGCATTCATTTGAAAAAGTTTTCATATACAATATTAATTTTTTTTATTTATATTTTTGCCGACTTTCATGAGTAGGCCACGAAGTGGGAAATTTCATTTTAGACATTGGTGTAACCAGGCCTGGCTGCGAATCTAACTCACCCACATAACAAATTTATCTCACCCGCTCAGAATTTGTTTAGTCTTATGCAATTTCCCTCTTCGTGAAGAAGTGTAATTAAAGTTCATTTCAGAAATATTTTCTAGTTACTTAACTAGAACTTAATAACTCTGAAAGTATTTTTTGTAGTAGGAGCTTTTGCCAGAGGTTTTTGCTTCTAAAGAATTCATAAAAATGCAGTGATCTCTAACGTGAAAATCATAGTCCCATTTATCAATTGAGAGAAAATTACTGTTTCTTTTCATGTAAATTTACAAAAATACACCTATTCCTCGCTTTACACGGATAATATCTTCTACACAAAATCGTGCAACTAATTTTTATAAAAAAAACTCACGTTAAATAAAAATGACTAAATAAGATAAGCTTTTTTTTATTACTTATTAGTATCAATTGGAATCCGTTTTTGATGTGTTGATCTTCTGGCCATTTCATTAAAGCCTTTTTCTAATTTTTTATTCATAAACTTAAACATTATAGTTGCTACACTTTTTCTAATTGAACCGCCACATGGTTTTTATATATATTGTTATACTCGTAGTCCCATATATTTATTTATAATTAGTATTATTGAAAATAACCGAATGAATGGTTTTGTATTTATAAAATAAAGTACATAAGTATATATACAAAGGTATACATATGCGTCATATGAATTTAGTAAATAATACTAAAAATATTTTATCAAGCAGTGTTTTCAAGCGATTTTTGGTGATATTTTTCTGTTGAAAATGCCCAAACAAAATTTTGTTGGCGACTGTTGGCGATTTTCGATTGGTATTTCTGCCAATGGAGTTAAAAAAAATCTGACAACCCAGCGTAGAATGTGTATCATTGATTTTATCATTACTACAATGGAATGTTCTCCAGTGAAATAAAGGGCTTCTTCCCACAATCCGCTCTTACCTATAAACGAGTCGTTACGTTTATGGTCAAATATTAGTACCAGCGAAATGGTGCAAAAGTAATGACATAAAATATTACAAATGAAAAAAGAGCTCTGCTTTCATAGAAAGTTTATTCTTGAGGTGTGTATCGCTCCATGGCCTGTTGGCAACTAACTCTCTACATATCTAAATCGTCAAATGCAAAAATCGCAGCCAGTTCAAATTATGAAATTACTTTTGCGCCTTTCTGTAGTAATCTGTAATTGTGAATTTTGCGATACACATATTTAAAAACAAATGTACACAAGCACATATTAAAAATAAAATAAAAAAACTATTTAGCGCACAGTAATTTGAATGCATTCAGACTATTTTTATGATTATATTTAATTAAAAATAAAATTTTGAAAAAAAAATTTTTTTTGAAAAATTTAAATATTTTTTTGGGTGCAATACCGACAAATTTCAATATTTCAAAATTTTATATGTTGTAGAAATTTGTTTATTGAGATCTTAGGTAAATTTTTGTAGTTGATTGTTTCCTTGAATTTTGAACGGTTTGCTACCTATGGACCTGAACAAGAGAAAAAGGTAAAAAAAATCGAATTTTTTTAAGTTTTTTGCGATTTTTATCTGGAAGGTGAAGTTTTTTTGATTTTATATATTCGCAATTTTTGTTCCTTATGACAAGAGCTACAAGTTTACTTCAGAGAGTAAATGGAAATTCGGAACGGTTTGCAAGATATGAGCCCGAGAAAATGATCACTTTTTTGCGAAAATGATACCGAGGCCCCAAATCTTTGGCGGCCCATAAAAAAAAGTGCATGACTTTGGGAAAAATTGGGAGAAACGGGTCTTTTTCTTTTTAGTCTTTTATCACGTAGTGGTGTCCGTATATGGTTATTTTGCCACGACTTAAAAAATTACACACAGTGTAAACAGAGCGCGCTTAACTGAAATCGACTGTAAATTTATTATGCAGCGAAAGACAAACACTATTTTTTCTTCAAATGTATTTCAGGCAAAAACCTCTTCTTATCAAAACGAACTGAAGGACGGGCAAAAGGACGCCAAAAAACGAAAATCAAAAAGAGGAAAAAAAGAAAAAGGAACAGCACACAATTATGATGGCTACTGCTACACAACATCAGCAACAACATTCCAAAGAACTTAAAACAAATGTTATGAATAATGATGATAATAATATTGTTGATGCAGCAAGAACAGCAACAACATCAACAACATCAACAACAACGACAACGTCTACTACTTTAGCCGATATTTCTGGTATGCTCTCAACCACTTCAGCTTCTATAGAAAAATCTTTGGCGACCATGGAATTGCAATATTTTAAGGCTGTCTCGCTATATCGACGTCGAAATTATGAAAAATGTGTTGAGGTGTGCAATGCAATGTTGCAAGCAGGTCACGAAAATAATGTCCAAATGTTTAATACACCACCGGATGAAGAAGACGAGGAAAATCGCAATGCGGCCACAATTGGCGGCGGTGGCAGTGAGGAGATGCTATTGAACAATAACTATGGCAGTAGTGGTGGCAATGCCGGTATAAGTAACAACAGTAGCGTTCAAAGATACAGTAGCAATTTGCAACGCATGGCCGTCAGGCAGGGTGGACGCCAACGTGGCATTTATGGCAACAATGTATCATCTGTAGCATCTGTCAATGCTACTGCTGCAACAACGGCTGCTATCAACTCGACAGCAAATTTTCCTTCGTCATCTGCTGGTTTTAGCATCATGCCCACGTGGATGATGGAAGGCGTTTGGCAATTAAAAATGCGCGCACTTACGCAACGCATTTATATTGATGACTTGGAAACCAATGATGCAGATGATGCCGGTAAGTGAACTTCGATTTTATTATGACTGAATGTACGAGTATGTATGTATGTATGCATGTAAAGAACTTTTTATGTATGCAAAGTGTGGCCTTAAGATATTTTAAAGTGTTTTCACCAAAGGTAGCAAGGAGTTTTTATTAGAAATAAAAAAAAACAAAAACTTTTCAGATTAGAAGAAGGCATGTACTATTGAGCAAAATATTTTTTGAGGAAATTTATTGTATTTTATTTAATTGATAGGGATTGTGAGATTGTGTATATATAATAAATAAATAAATAAATAAATAATATATATATATATATATATATATATATATATATATATATATATATATATATATATATATATATATATATATATATATATATATATATATATATATGAATAAAAGCTTTTGTTTAACATATTTCTTGGCACCGGCTTCCTAAGATCTCAGTACTCAGAAAAAATTATTGCCAAAACAATTTCAAACAAACATTTTGTCCAAAGTAAATTTTATTTTCAGTCGAAATTTTTTATTGCCACTATTAATTGTTAGTCGAATTTTTAGAATACAATTAAACATAATATACTGTACCTTAAATTAAGTAAAACCGGTTTTTATGGCAAGTTTCTTAATTGGTTGATGTCCTATTTGTCGAATGGAAAATACACTGTTGTTTTAGAAAATTTTGTGTCCTGTTTCACAGGGTAGTATATTAGGCCCGTTATTGTTTGTAATTTTTATTAATGACATTGCTAATTATTGTGCTAGTTCACAATTTTTATTGTATGCTGATGACCTGAAACTTTATAAAGAAATTACTTCTGACAATGATGTCATCGCTCTTCAGCTTTGCATCGATGAAATATTCTATTGGTGCAGTATTAATAATTTACCTTTGAATGTGGATAAATGTTTTCAAATGAGCTTTCATAGGTCTAATATTCGTAAAGTTGTTAACCAAGTGCTAGATCTTGGCATTGTTTTGGATTGTGAACTTAACTTTAATGCACATCTTGATTATATTATACCTAGAGCTTATTCTGCTTGTGCATTTATAAGAAGAAACAGTCGGAAATTTCGGGATCCCATTACATTAAAAATTTTATACACTGCTTTTGTTCGCTCGAAGTTAGAATATTGTTCTTTTTTTTGGAACCCTTTTTATAATGTACATACTGATAGAATTGAAAGGATTCAAAAGAAATTTGTTAAATTTGCACTTCGTAATGATCTTACAATGTTGGTCCCGACTACATATAATGCTCGTTGTTTTCTTTTGGGCTTAAAGCCACTTTATGTACGACGTACTATTCATTCCGTTAGGATTGTCTATAATTTGATTAATGGTTTTATCGATTGTGAATACCTATTAAGTTTGATTAAATTTTTTGTACCTTTTAAACACCTTAGATCCAATAACCAATTTTATGTATCTACTCATGTTACTAATTATGGAATGCGTGAACCTTTGTTACGAGTTTTGAATATTATAAATAAGATTTCTAATATTATTGTCTTATACTTTTCATTGTCTGCTAATGATTTTAATTTGTTATTAGAAAATAAGGATTTATTTAATGTTTTATGTAATTAGTATATTTGTTAGCCTGTAAGGATTATTTTCCATAGGTGAATTTAAATTAAATGAATAAATAAATATTTCTTTTCAGTTAAATTTTTTTTAATTTGTTATCAGAACTTAGAAAATTCTCTAATTCAAAGAATTTGGTTACTGAAAACAAAGTTTACTTTTTCTATGTATGTAACACACATGTACATATGTATGTATATATTAATGTTTTATTTATTTTAAACTTTTTAGACGCTTATTTCTAGAGTTTATTTTTTAAGCCGGTGTGGAAGGTACCCTTCTATTTTCATATATTGGTGAAAGTGGCACCACCTCTACAACATACTAATATTGAAGACTGTCATGATTATAGTCAGCCAGATATACGAAAATTGGATATTTATGTGTATGGTGGGTACCATTCCCCTTGCTCCTTCCAATTAATTTTTCTTAAGACTGCGTGCATGTCCCGCACAGTAACCCCTGGCAATTTTGAACAGTTTTACTATTATAGTATATTAATCAAGACATAAGATTATTATATAGTACTTTCGTTCTGCCCCTGTCACATAATGGACAACATGTGGAACATAAAAAAATTATTTTTATAACCGGTCCACAAATGACGAAAATCGCTGTACATACAAAGAAACATATTGAAGAATATGTATCGTTCATTTGCTCAAACAACGTCATAATTCGACAAAAAAAAACTGCTTTTACAGAAAATGAAGTCAATCTTTTAATTTACAAACAACTCAATTTGAAAATAATAATCTTCTGTCAAGAGGGGAATTGACAAAAAATTAATATGAGTTTTTTACACGGGATAAATTACGATATGACGATTAATTCTGTACTATTAACTGACAATTATAAATTTTATTTTTGAGTTATGACGTTATATCAGCGACATGTGTTATTCCAAAACTGATCGACACAGTCTACATTTTAATATCCTCCGAATTTTTAAATAATATTCTTCTGAAAATACTCGTATGTTTATTTTAGCAGCAGGTCCCTTTAATTAAAAGAAATATTTTTTAATAAAAATAAAATTTTCCTGACGATGCCAGTCGTAGTCCTGGCGAAAATTAAAAAAAAATAAATTCAAAATATTTATTTTAATTAAAGAGATCTGCAACTAGAATAAACACACGAGTATTTTCATAAAGAAAAATGATCGAAGGAAATTTAAATATATAAATAAAATTCTCCGCCTAATTGCGCATTATATGATGCATAGACCAGTACAATTATTCAAATAGTTGGATATTAGTTGTTGTATTTAAATATCATAGTCGATTTTCTGTAAGAACATTTAAAATATCTAGAAATTCTTTTTCAGGATATTTTAGAATAAAGGTCATTTTCGAATTTTAAAGGTCTTGCCACAAAGATTTTGATCAATTAAATTTAAGTAGAGAAAGTCTAATGCTTCCCAACGATACTAGTTTTATTTGAATCCGATAAAGTGTTCCAAGGATATGAAGTGTTCAATGTTACTATTTTTCCACAAAAATGCCAGATATGGACCACTTTGGCGAACTATAACTTCGAAACTATTTGGTTTAAGTATATTATATATATATATATATATATATATATATATATATATATATATATATATATATATATATATATATGCATTCAATATATTTCCTGTAGCTGAGATAATTCATTTAATCCTCGTATTGTGGCATTTGCAAATAAAAATAGAAACTTCTCATATTTAGTTCATGCATTCGCGAAATTATTGTATATATAGTTCATTCATTAAATTAAATGCCAATAACATTGAAGATCAGAAATTGCCAATAAAGTATAGTCATCATAACTTATATTTTTTTCCTTTAAAGCATTAAGGAAAAATCATTTTCCATTTATACAAATCATAAACCAAATGATATTAAATTATTGCCAAGTTGTTTCACTTCAAACAATAAAATCTGAAACTAATGTGAAATTATTGCCATCAGTAACATCATATCACCATCCAACTTAACACAACTTAAAACAAACTAAATAATACAATTTTATGGCATAAAAGCGACATCTTTATTGCAAAAAGTAAAAATAAATAAATAAATAAAATATCCACTCAAGAATGGTCAAAGCGCATCAAATAACAAATCTAAGAAGTCATTGTATTGTGAACGGAGTGGAGGGGAGAAGAGAAATAAAAACAGATATTTTCAATACATTTTCCTTTGGAAGACAAACCACAAAGTGCGAGTTATAGAATCTCTACAATGTTGTATGCAACAAAATCATTTAGAGAAAGAAAAAAAACAACAAAAAGCATTCATACAAGCCAAATGCACACCAACATCAATCGGCCAGCCATGCAACTATTTACGAGGGAAGTAGTCGAAGGCGTAGATCTGCTTGAAACACTTATACTTAATTATGATGATAAATACATAAACCTTAACCTCAAGAAGAATTTAATCCAACAATATGACCGACATTCCATGTAATAATATGCAGCATGGAAGAGCAAACTAAAGTGAGCAATGCTAGAAACAACAAAAAAAATACAAAAAGAATTTTTTTTTAAGAAAAAAAAACTGATTTGGGCTCTTACGTTTATTTCTTTGTTTGAGTGTGTGTCCACAAGAAATCGGCCAGAAGTGACGATTTTACGTCATTTTAACGATTTTTCTTAATGTATGAGTGCATTTATAGAGATTTTGACTTACTGTACAAGTTTTTTTTATAAATTCTCTTTTGAATTTGCTTTTACGTTTACACCGGTCAAGCTTACTTGCGCAATTTTTATTTTATTTTACTTGTATGAAGAAACTATAAGATTTTTCATTTATTTATCTGAATGTATTTACTTACTTGTAAATTTTTTAAGCTTACACACGATATAACTACTTGCGCAAGTTTTATTTTCTTTTAATTTTATTGGTTTTCATTTACTTTTATTTATTGGAAGAAAAAATACTTAGTACGGTTATAACGAAGGTTGTCCTGAGCTAAATGAATTGCGTTTACACATGTCAAGATCACTTGCGCACGTTTTATTTTTGTTTCATTTCCATTCTTTTCCCTATTTTCTATGATATCAAAACCTGCGCAAGAAAACTTGCTGTGTGCAATTTTCCAATATGCAGCTTGACGATGTAAATCGTAATTTACTTTTTACTTTTGCTTGCATTCTTAGTGACTTTGATATTTGAATTACGTTAATGATGATCCTGATTTGCTCAAAAGTTTTATAACTGATGACGAATAACGTGTATATGGTTGTGACGTCAAAACCATTGTGATGCAGTATTTAGTGAAAGATCTAAAGGCTATAGCAAAAATGCTCATCAGGCGAGGATTATCTTGAAAGGGACAATGTGAATATAGATGAATAAATAGATAAAAACTTGCGTTTAAAAGTAATAAAAGGGGAAAATATTATACTAAATAGTCAAATGGATATTATGTGCTGCACGTCAAATTTTGTAACTGAAATAGTACATTTTTAATGTTGACAATTTCATATAAATTTTAATAGAACACTAGGCTATAAATAAAATGTCATCTCACTTTTTGGGCACAGATCGTTTTAAAAGAATACCATTTTAAAGGAATATTAACAAGCTTTTTGGTGATTAAAAAATAAATAAGCTATCGCATATGGTAAAATTTTGAGGTCTGTACTCGATCTCTATAAGGAGTTCTACGCCTGCATGTCGATCAAAAAACACATCAGGTTTCTCTGGTAAAGTTTCACAGGAACTACTTAAATAGTTCAGGAAAGACTGATTTTTTACAAAAACAAGTTTTTAGACCAATTTGACTTGCTTGAAAAAAAATTGTTTTTTTTTCTGATAAAAAAACTATTGCTTGTTTTACAAAAAAAAGTTGTTATACTTCTCGTAATGATTTTTAACGCATGCTCTCTAATATCAAACGCTTTTCACAATTTTATGTCTAAAATTTGGCGATTTTTAGAAAGAAAATGTCCAGCAGCACTGGTTCGCAAAATATTTTTCTGTTTATTCTTTCATTGCAACAAACGCTGCTTCTTGGATTTGTTCACTTGTATGCAGCTTTGTTTGGTTGCTACGTCTTCTTAACCACATTACAACAACCGCCGTCTTGCTTGATATTGGTGGACGTCGTTGTATAAAACTGAAAATGGACTATGGGGTTGCATGCCCAAGCTGATGCACAGTGGCATTAGATTTTGCAAAATGTTTACAAAAAATATTACAAAATATATATGTATTGACAACTGATGAATGTTGAGATTACGCCAACCAGTTCCAGTAGTTAATGAAGTTGCACATAACAATTGCAATTAATTGAGGAAGCAACCAGGCACAATTTTGAGTCTCCGAACACAAGCTAGTATCAGTCTTATAACCAGATCCATTCCCCTTCAATGTGAAATTAATAGTCTCCATTGTAAGTTGGATGAGGGTGATCAACCCTAATCGTGAGTAAAAGGCGAACAAAATTTTCACATGAATTATTTATAATGAACAAAAAATTGTGAAAAATTCATCAATACAAACAAATTCTTTAAAATTGCCGATCTAATTTTTGGAATAAGGGTCAGTGGTTTCACATACATTTAAAGAAATAAATAATTAATTTTTTATATAAAAAGGTATTACTAAAGTTTAAAATGTTTAATCATGATATTGTCAACTTGACTTCCTGAGAAGTTGAAAAAAAATTTTATTTTTTAAGAATGATTAAAATTTTTACTGGAAGTTATCATCAAGAATAGATATAGGGAAAACTCTTTCAAGAGGCATATCCTTTTGCAACATTCGATATGCCTCTTGCATAAATTTCTAACCATCAAGCAGCGAATAACGAGGCATAAAAAATCTTTTCATACGTTAAAGTACATGATCGCGAATGAAAGTTTACTTGCGATCTTGTGTCTAATCTCGTTTACTAGCAGCATTTATCTAACATCAAATGTTAATCACTCTTGGGGACAACTTACAACATTTGATAACAATCAAAATAGACTTCATATGGATATTTTCATCGATGTGGAATACCGTAATTTGCCCTCCGATCGCATATAAGTGATGCTGATTTGTAAATTAAACTCTTTATTTTGGGTTCTTGAATTAGTATGCCAAATCCAATAAATAATTGTAATTTCAGTAATTTCAATGAATAAATAAACTATGGCCCATGGTGCCATGTTGTAAAAGCACTGATGGCATGATGATCATCATCATGTTGTAAAAAAGATGAAAAATATATTGAAAAAATACACACACACAATGAATGTAAAAAATAAAGGTTTAAGACACGCATCCAAAACTATGTACATATTTAAGCTCATAGTATCTTGTTTAGCACTGCCCACATTCCATTGTGTTCAATCACCTTGAATGCATGAGTATCTTAAAGGTTTTTACAAAAACAAAACAAAAAACAAACAAATCAACAATAAAAAGTTTGGATTTTTTTTATAAATGTAAAAATACGTAAGAATAAGAAATATGTTGCTTGTTGCAAATAGGATTTGGAAATAAAATATCTAAAGATGTGCTGTTGATGGTGTCGATCCTCGTGGTATTTTCTACTGTGGATTTGTTTTGTTTCTTTTATCTAAATTCTAGTAAATGAGGAAGTGGAATTCGAGCGTATTGCGACAACAGCAAGACCGGGAACTTCAATAAGTACCGCATTTGTGCCCAGGCCTAGTACGAGTAATTTAAGAGGTTCTACATCATCCAGTTTGCACTTACGTAAAACTGCAGGAACAGCTGAGAGTGTAAAACAGAGAATTTCAACTTCTGGCATGTCGCGTCCTACTTCAGCCATGGTGAATTTTCAACTAAATTCAATGAAAATTTGTATTTTCATTATTTCGCAATTTTTCAGGCTCGTCCCGGTACTAGTGGTTTAAGTCGCCCTGGTTCCTCTTTAGGCAGCCGGCCAGCTTCACGCTGTGGTACTGCTTCACGTGTTAGAGCAACTTCAGCAGCTGCTTACAATATAGGAGATTCGACGGCACCCTTATATCAGGCATCACGTTTAAATCCTACCATTTATGCCGAGCGCAAGGTCTTAGTTAAAGCTCTCTTTCAGTTCCTTTACTATCATGAAGCTGACGTTTTGAAAGCGTTTTCCTTGTGTGAAGCGGTCATGGAAGTTCAGAAACAGAAGCGGAGTTCCTCAGCCTCTCGACATTCGCTGGCTAATTGTGATGAATGGTGGTGGCAACAGCAAATGGGTCGCTGCCTTTTAGCTTTAAAATATCCAAGAAAAGCTGAAGTACATTTACATCATTCCTTAAATGCTTTCCCTCATCCCGATACTTATATTTTACTTTCGCGTTTATATCAGCGCTTAGAGCAACCAGAGAAGGCAATGGCCTTAATACAAACGGCCGTTGACAAACATCCATTTGATGTTACTTTCCGTATCGAACAGGGCCGGCTTTTGGACGCTATGGCGAAGACGGCGGATGCTATGCAAATGTATCGCTTAATAGCGAAATTAAACCCCATAAATGTTGAGGCATTGGCATGCATATCGTTGAACTATTTTTACGATAATAATCCGGAAATGGCTTTAATGTATTACAGGTAAATTAAAAGACGCAATAATTTAATAAATTTTACTCGTTAATGATATATTGTCTATTGGTGGCAGTCCAAGAAAAACGCTTTGAGAGTTTGGAACACCACGCGAAAGAGTAACACGTTTTCACTGTGGCAAAACTTTTCAAAAACAAGTTGATTACGTGAAGTTCGCAAAAAACTAAGGAAGAAATATTGACAAAACCTCGCCAGCTGCAAAGAGAGTAATTACAAATTTCAGGGAAACAGGATCCATTTTTCCATTAGGGGATGAACACTACTCATTCAATGCATTGTGCTATAACTAACACTAGGCTATGGGGATTGGCATAGAGGGATATTCCACATTGAAAATTACAGTAAAGACCTCTGTAGGGGTTTTATTTCACATACGATTTGTTTGGCTAAAGAACAAATTCTCTCTGCAACAATCGGCAACAAATAGATGTGCTCTTAATAAAGAACTAGTTGTTCGTAAGATAAAGCGGATTTCGATAACAAGTTCCCTGGTTTCATTAGAGCAGATTAGATTGTAGTAAAGATGAAAGAGTGAGACATACCCCACACTGCATTGATGCTGCAGTGAGTCAATAGAGTTGGTTATGTTACTGTCGCCGACGTGCTCCTTATTCGCCCTCTCCTAAAAGCGGTCGATTAACTTCAAAATAGACTTTGTAGTACCGACCCATACATGACAGTTGTATTCCATTTTCAGTTGGATATGTTTTTTAAATAATAGAAAGATTCCTTTAAGTGAAATATCTCTTTCACTGTCTTAAGAAATCTGACCAATTCAATGTTTCCTTAGTGACATTAAAAATTACTCGTATGCCCATCCATTGAACATCATGCTGTCTTTACAAGCCATGAACATCAGAAGCTTTTGATTCCTCAAAATTTATATCACCCATAATTACACACTAAGTAACGTGTGCGTGGGAATTTTTTCTTCCTTTACTTATTCTGTTTGGGAAGATACCGTTGGCAAAGGCATCTACTACCTTAGGGATTCCATTATAGTGCCTATTGGCTTACGTAGTGTATGACCTACTCACTTCTATTTTCTTCGGCTTAACTCCATACCTACTCATTTGTGGCATTAACTTTGGGCAGAATGCGAAGACGTTTATTTATATATTTTTGGAGCTTATGGGAAATTGCCGTTGACATTTGCCAAGTTTCGCTACCGTATAAGAAAATGAATTTAGCACAGGATTTAAATATATTCGTTCTGGTCTTCAAGTTGATCTGAGGCAACGCTTTGCAAATTATATTTGCAACATCTTCAGCTGCTCCTCTATCACTTGTCATAATGCAGCCCAGGTAGTAAAAAGTAGGCATACAACACCAGATTCTACGAGAACTAATATCGACCCTACTCGAATGACCCCATTCAGCGATTATTATAAGATCGTGTTGATGTTAATTCATGACCCTAATCTCATACAGGCTTGATATATTGCAGAATCAGTATGAATGGCAAATGCTACGTTCATCTGCGAAAGAGTAGATAGGATATTATAAAAAATGGAGAATAGGGTAGGAGAAGGTGGGAAGCCTTATGATAATAAGATCAATCTATTGAAATGCGTATAAATTAATACCTGAGGAAGCTCAACATAAATCAATAAAAAAGCAATAATTTTTAACACAACTGCACCATGCCACACTTTATCAAATATCTAAGAAATATCCAGAGCCACCATTTTACGTTCCTCATCTCCTCATCCTACATTTTTAATCATTATGTCCATGGTATTTACGATGGAGATCCTAAATACGCCTGACATTCAAAAACAATCTGCTCACACTAATGCATCGAAACAGTGTATGAGAGTTTTGAAAGCCCAGTGTCAACTTTGTATTTTTGTAATTCTCATTTGTTTTGTAAAAGTTTTTACATAAGAGAAATTGCTTTTCAAATATGATGATGGAAGTGCTACCAATGAAGTGGTAAATATTTTCATAATTAAGACTTATACACAAGAAATAACAAACAGTGTCTATTTGAAAGTTTTTTCAGTTACCAGAGGTCGATTACCAGTGCATTGGTACTCTTTTACCACTGAGTGGTAAAAAGCTTATCGTAATTTAATATAAATTTTGTTTCTTTGAAAAATGTGATATAAGAAATCTACTTTTCTCAACAAATATTTGAAGTCAGTCATGAAAAATGACAGGCTTATATTAAAATTATTGAAAACTATCCACTTCTGGATTACAGTATCTGCACTTTCATGGCTTCTTTTTAAGGCTTTGCCAAAAACTTTTACAGTGTAGTTATTGGTATTCATTCAATCTTCATGTTATTTGCCACAGAATAGAAATTCATTTTATATCTTTAATTTCCTGAAAAAGGTTTCGTCAAATTTTCAGTAGATTTCATTTTTGCTATACGAGTACTATTTTGTAGTTGGTTTAAACATCCATACAATTAAGCCCAACTTAATGAATACATTCATATTCGCATATTTTCTTTTCAAACAATACAATAGACGTATTCTGTCCTTGGGCATCCATTCGGCTGAGCTTTATTGCAACATTGCTTTGTGTTGTCTCTATGGTGGGCAAATCGATCTTGTTTTACCGTGTTTTCAGCGGGCGTTAGCAGCTGCAAAATCTTCAGAACAGAAAGCAGATATCTGGTATAATATTAGTTTTGTCGCTATAGTAAGTTAATGATAGATTAATGCGTTATTGAATTAAATAGAACTAAAGTAATTCTTATCCATTTCAGACAACAGGAGATTTTAATTTAGCAAAGCGCTGCCTACAACTCTGCCTTACATTCGATGCCCGAAATGGTGCCGCTCTTAATAATTTGGCAGTTTTAGCTGCTTGTACTGGGGATGTTTTGAAAGCTAAATCGTACCTGAATGCAGCGAAAGACGTTCTAGATGATTCAATGGAAATTGAAAGTAATTTAAAATATATGCATGAACATTATAAACTATAACGAGATAGAATTTTTGGATCTACACACGAGTAGGTCAATGGATAATTCGAAAAGTTTATTATTGTTTTTCTAATAAAGATGTTTGTTGTGGACTATTTATTCTAATTTGTTAATTAGATGATGGGGTGATTAGCCTTAAGCATTAAGATTCTGGTGTTGGGGCTGCCAACATAGCCTACTAGACAGGCTCCTTTGCCGTTGACCAACAAAGGTATTGGTTCCGCCGTTGACCATATACCATAAATATGTTCCTCAGCCATCTAGAGGACAAAAGGGTGTATTCGCTGTACACACACCGTTTTCGTGGTTGCCTCTACGCCGTCTACTTTTAATTTGTGATCGGGAAGGGTTCCGATGGAGAATCAAGTCCCACGCGGGTAGTTTTATAAAACTTTGTAATTTCGTAATTAAAAAAACATTTTGGTTTAGATCATTTATCAGAAATTCTACTATAAAAAGAGCAGAATAAAATTGAAAACCTAGATTTACTCGAAATTCAAAAATACGATACATAGATTCATGGAAAGTATTTTGATACAAATGACTTAAAAGGTAGACAAAAGTTTTAGTGAGTGAGAATTTTTTTTTTTTTGGAAGAGCTAAAGCAAAGTGTACGATCTAGCCAAAAGCAGCTACGTTGGCATCACTGGATCCTGAAATGGATCCATTTTGCATGGGGTTGTCATTACATGTTTTACATGAATTACGATAAGCTACATATGTATTAACCACTGGAAATCGACGTCTGGAAAAAGTAAAAACTTTAAAACAATAGCCAGAATTTGGTTTTTTAAATGTAAAGGAAAAGTCTCAATTTTAAATGAAAAGAAAATAATGTTTTCATCTAATTAGAAACCTTTTTTTAATCAAAAATTTATTTTATAAAGCTGGAGCATTCGACATTGATCGAAGTTTGAAAACAATTCAAATTCAATTTTTTTTTTAATTACGATTGATATCGAATGCCATAATTTGCCCCCTAGAATGAAATTGCATAGGTTTATAAAAGTAAAAAAAATGTAATCACGTTTTCATCAACATGACTTCCTAAGAAGTCAAAAAAGTGGAAGCAATGAAAATATCACTGCTTAAGAATGACTTCCAATTCGTTTTTTTTCTCTGGGTTATTTTGTGGTACAAAAATCTAATTTCACAAATTAATTTATTTTAGATAATTATTTAACTAATTACAATTAAAAGAAATTCTCATTTAAAGTACTTTTAACCAATTATATTATTTCAATTGGAAAAAATTATTCACGGTATCTTTAGCCAATCGTAAATTTCATTTAATCCTTTTTTACTAACAGGACTGACTTCTACAATGGTGACCTGTTGTTTTATTTCCTTTTCCAATTTGGACATTTGCAACATCAGCAATGCCTCGTTGCGCATCTGACGATAAGCGTAATCCATTTTGGAAAGCACTAACAAAATACGCACCTTCTGTATGCGTGGCTCAGACAAAATGGAATAAAATAGAACTCCTGCAAATTCAAATCACAATCTTTGTGCTTTAAGAAACCCTTTTATTAACCTATAGAAATTTACCTGCTGCTGATATTTGACACAGATTAGACGTATCCACGACATATATTAATTTCTTGACATCATTAAAATATTTGCGCCATATTGGAGCCATACTTCCACCGATTTCTAAAATACGTATAGACCTTAGCGGCGGCAAGGACTTCTTCTTTCGCGTATTTGTACTGCCATCCTCTTTCTTATCGCTATCGCTAGAGGGAGGAAGCTGACGACTCGCTGTTTCACCAGTGCTAGTATTAGTTGGAAGCTCTATATTGTATATGCTGGTGCCATTGGTTGGAGTTGAATATGAATTCTCATCAATTGAGTCATTATCTTGAAGAGCCTTTAATAAATGGGTTTTACCGGACCTCTTAGGACCCAAACAAATACACGATATCATTTGATTGCACGGAACAAAACTTTTTTCTTGCCCAGTATATTTTTTTTAATTATGAAATGTAAATATATTTTTTAGTTGCTTGGTTACCGTCAAATATTTCAGATTCTCGTTCACAGTTGAATGAAAATTATAGATTTTTGGGAAAAATCATGCGATTAGTATAAAACGCGCATAATTAATTGCGTGTTCATTTTTCCTCCAATCATTTGAACATGCATTTAGGCGTGAATATAAAATGGGTGCCTACGATTCGACTTATTTTCTGCGGGTTTTTCTAATTTCTGTCAACACAAATTTTATAAATATGCAAACCTTTCATAATAGATAATAAAAATGTTGGGATATTTACAGTAGATGATTCACAAATTCGTTTGTGGCACTAGTATTAAAAAATGGAAGTTTTTCTTAAGGAATGACATTTTCACTGCTTCCAAGGTATCCATTAGTGCATTTTTACAGTGTTAAATAAATAAAACTTTGGTTAGATTTACATGAACACAGTATTATCCTTAAAATTTCAAACCTTTTTTCGAAACATCTTGAACATCTTGCAATGACAAGCCTATATTAAAATCATTGCAATATATCAAAATTTTCACTACTTCCATATCGCAATTTTTGAATCGTATTGACTTCTTTTTTTACTGGATACAATATTCTTTTCTCTAATGTATATACTATTTAAGGACTACATATTATTGAATAAAATAGAATTGTATTTCTGTATTATAATTTTACGAAATTTTTGAAAAACCATTATGTCGATTAAGATCATTTTTTTCTCTGGATTGAATGAATTTCATTAAAAAAAATAAATAAGAAGAAAAATTAATGAAACCAACAGAATTTTGCCAGCGAATAACCGAGTCTTTTTTAAGAAACGATGCTTTAAGAAAGTCAAAAATTCGAGCAATTTATGAGTTGCAATAATCGAAGAGTTTCGTTGATGGGAAGTTATGTCAGCGATGTTGTAACAAGATTTATTAAAATTAAAATTAAAATATATAACAAATAAATGGCAAAAACAGGGATATAATTGTTATAACCATTATTTGAAAAAATCCTAAAATGGGAGTTGCAAAATAAAAATATTTTTGTCCGATTTTGATAACAATTTCTATATTTTCAATATTTATTTGTAATATACTTATTTCAATATTTATTTATTGGTCTTCCATAACTACTGCAAAAAATTTAAATTATTATAATTTTTTTTTTACTCTTGTATAACCCTTATCAAAGATTTTTATTTATAATTTCTTTTTATTCTATAGGCACTACAAAAAGTTTTTCGAATTTTCTATAACCATAAGAAAATATTTTTAATTAATGTTATTAATTTTTTTACGCGTCGTAAAAATATTTTTATCTTATTTTATTGCACTTTGACTTTATTTTACTTTTATTTATATTTTGTTTTTCTATAATTTGTTAATATTTTGTAGCCACTAAAAGAGATTTTTATTTTTTAACTCATTACAAGTAATTAAATCTTTAATAATAGGACAGAAAGAAATAATTTCTATTGGTTATCAAAGACCAAATAATAATTTACTAATTATAATGACCTACAAATTAAAATATTTTATAATAGTTATTTATGGCGAGACCAAGAATTTTTAAGTTATTAGAGGATCGAATTTTATTTTATTTTGGCAATTTGATATTTAAAAACGAAATAGTACTAAGGATGTACATACATACATATATATGTATGTATATCAGGAGCCTTGTAAAATAATTTTTAAATAAGCTTAATTAAAACAGAAAAAAAGAAATTTTACATATGTATGTATGTATGTAAGTATGTATACAGTTAAGAATGAAATATAAGTATATGTACATACATATGTACATACGTGCATAAATATGTACATATGTATGAAGTATATGTATGTATGCATTTTTACGCTTTAGAAAAATTTATATGCATTCTTATTTCATACATATATGTATGTACATACATACATACATATGTATGTATGCAATTGTGATACGAAACAAAACGGTTGAACTCTGATGTAGAAAATATCGCTTGCAAACGAAAACACATTACTTCTGTTCCACATGCATAACGAAACAGTCCGAACTAGCCCAAAGTTACCCAAAACCGTTCCACATAACAATTGAGAGAGAAATTGAGAGAGTAATTTTTTTAATTTCCTGTACAAATTTGCACGAACTTTTTCTTTGGGTAAGTTCGGACAAGAATTTAACAATCAGCTGTTTTTTGTTTACATATGAAACATAGATTATCAGAAAATTTGCAAGCAAAAGAAAAAGTTTAGTTTTTATAAATAAATATATTAAAAAGCAAAATGGAGAGTTTAAATGAAAAAATTAAAGTGGTAAATACGTTAGTGCATAAACATTTTCTTTTTTATTTAATATTTAAAATGTTTTTATAGCTACATATGTGAAGAATTTTTTTGTTTTACAGCTGTTGACAATGATGCAAATGTTTTGTTTTTATAATTTGAAGACTTTTAAGCGTCTAAAAGCACTTAAATAGGTTTTAGTTTAAAAAGTAAGCAGCATTAGTATTTCAGAAACTACAAAAATGTTTTTTTTGCGTTTCAGCTATTTTGGGTAACTTTGGCAAATTTAGAGAGTATTTTTCATTTTGCTCTCAATAGTCCGAACTTGTCCGAGATCTTGTGCAACAAACCTATTGGCCTATTGGCCAAAAAATTCATTCGGAATAGGCGACTATGCCGCAGCTACAAGTTGTCGGCCCCGTGCTACCTCTTTGTAGTGTAAGCACGCCTTTATGGGGAATTGGAAGGTGGCATCGCCACGTTTGCTGATTATGTTTTTCTTTACCAAAGGGCCATACATACATATGTACATAAATGAGTTTTGTTACTTTCTTTATTTTACGCCACGTTTTTTGAAGCAAACCCTCTGGCACAAGTCCCAAATTACAAAAACCTCATGGTTTTGTTGTGTTTATTACTTTAGCATTGCCACCTTGCATAAATACCTTGAAAAATATAGTATTCACATTCATTCCTATCTGGCAACATGACAGAAAGAATCATCAAAACAAAAAGTTCATTTGTGGACCGCCAAATAATTAGATAAATTTTATGTTTTTCAATTAAAATGAGTGAAAAAATAAGTGAAAACAGTGAGGTTTATAATCATTATCTCGAAATGAGTGTATGTTTCTGTCTATATTTAAAACATTTGATAAAAAGAAAAGTAACTTGTTAATTTTTTAGAAACCCACGGAAGAAGATTTTAAAAGAGTTTTCACCGAAGGAGAGCTAAAAGAATTATGTTTAAAACATAAATGTAGGGTCGACATGTGGAGATGGAATATAGTTAATGACTATCGCATTTTATTCACAGAAAGCGGTCGTTACCAAAGATGGTCTCCGCGTGGCCGTCTCCGTATGTTGGCCAAGGCAGTAAACAAAATGAAGCCATCCGTGTTGTATGACGAGGAAGAAATAAAGAAAGCAAGAACAGAGGAATGGGGACTGCAATTAAAAGAGAATATTTTGTCTTTGAATTTTTGGAAGTATGAACGGACTCGCAAACAGCCATTGGTAGTGTCAGAATCAGATGGTATTGATCGCCAAACACAATACGATCTCAATACTGAATCTATGAATATGGTTGAACTGCAGATACAGTCTGAAAGTCAGCAATCTGAAGCGGAGGATAACTCAACACTAGACAAATCTGTATCTAGCGAAGAATGTCAAGTCGATACAGATTCCGTTGATGCAGCCGGTTTATTATTAAAGAAACCTAATCTAGATTATATGATAATCTGTGAAGAAGTATACATACAAAATCAATCTCCTGCAGAAGAAATATATAGTGAAAATGAGAATGGTTTTTTAGCTGAAGGACATGACTCTGAAGATTCGATTAAGACGGTACTGCTTAATGAAAATAAGCGAAATGTTGTGACGGAAATATTACATTCAGAAGAAGTTGCTCCCGAAATTGCAGACATTTATGAAGTAAATACAATGTCTATGACCATAGATTCGGAAATGTCCACACAATCACAAAACATACCACTTTCTCAATCGCAAGATGTGGTTCCACCAAGTTATGACTTTTTTAAGAATATACCCTTGACTTCAACCCAATCACAACATCAGCAATCGGAAGAGATAGTGATATGATAGGAAAAGGTTTTTTATATATTTTTTTTTAGTTTTTGTGAAATTAAAGTTTGTTTTTGTATTGTTAATAAAAATTAATTTATGTTTAAAGTATATTTTTTAGAGAGAAAATAAGTTCGTGATTGTGTATCTAAATTACAAGGCTTTGTATCGTGTATGATTATCGAAAAAAATTCAGACGAACAATCAAAGGATATACATGTCGTGTGGAAACCTGAGTTCAATTTTTATGAAAACTGATATTTTAATGTTGTAAAACAAAATCATCATATGTAATTTGTATAAGAAAAATAATATAAAAAAACCTTTGTTAATGCAGAATAAAAATAAGTATTTATCTCATTTATACACTAAACTAAGGATGTTTCCATTTTTATTTTTTAATCCAAGAATGATTCTGTCGATTTATTGATCATGCAACTTCTTAATCTTGCAATACGACCTGCAGTCATATTGTAAGCAATAGCGAAATACACATACACAGAATAACTTAAAATCCACAATAATAAATTTTGAAGTTGGGAGATTATTCCAAAAATATTTTTCTTGATACACAATAAAATGGACTCAAACCTGTGGAAAATCGTTTTATTTCTCAATGGCATTCGATATTTAAAAATATATCCAAATAACAAAAATTCTCTTTACAAGTTTTTATTGGAAAGTAAACAAACAGACCTTATAATTGTTTATAAAAAGCAGTTAGTGATTTGGCTTAATACTTTTTAGTTAGTAAAGTAAGGTAGAAACCAAATTAACACCATTTATATAACACAGTTTTATAATAAAGAAGATGTAGATTTTGTTGAAATTTAGCTGCAAAAATCGTCAATAGGACAATAAAGTCGGTACCCGTAGTCCCGATTTTATTGTCATATTGCATGTCGTAGACTTTTTTGGAAAACTACTAATAAATTTCCTGAGCTACCAGGACCCAAGGGACAGTTAGTTTTTGTTCCGACTGGCCGCTTGTACAACTTGAGTATAAAGTTGAGACATACTGTCGGTTTTATGCACATATGGATCCTGAATAATGGGCCGAATGCAATTTGCTTCTATGATATGGGGATATACACCATATTATTTTTAAGCAAAGTATTTATTGATATTTGTACGTTGTATTTATGTATTATTTTATGGGTGGACTGGTGTCCGCGTCAGTCTCATGTCATTTATGTCTTAGCCCTGGACTATGATGTTATATGGGCTTCATTTATTTCAGAAATTGAAGTAAATTTGCTGTACTTCGTTTGGAGTATCGCATTTTTCGCAAAACTTGTATGATGTTTCATTCATAAATAAAACAAGTGAATACTTTGGGAGTTGTACTTACCGCCAAAAACGAGTTTCCGAAATCTTCTAGGTACCAAATATTAGAAAAGACACTTCTTAAATTAAATTATGTTTTATAAACATGTACATTTTCCAATACACTTTTATCACTTTTTTTACAATTGTTTATATTTTAAATACTTTTAACTTTTAACAATTACAACAGAAATTTAACTACATTCTTAACAAATTTATTTGTGGACACTATGATTGAGTTGCCAGAAAAAAATATAGTACGAAGAATAACGAAGTTTTCTGAACGATATTGCCAGGTGAAACTTTTGAAAGATAAATATTAAGCGATGCTGCCAGGATTAGTAAAAACAGTTACATTTCAGGGTTTATAATAAAAAGAAAATTATTATAATACTATCGTATCTGTTCTGTAAATCACGTGATGATTTCAAATCATACGATTTTGAGAAAAATAATTTGTTGTCCTATGTATCGCAGAATGTAGTTCTGTCAAAATTAGCTCGCATATTTTCAACGCAAAAGAGTTAGAAAATGTATTAATAATGGTGAATAAGTTACTTGCAACTAAATTTGTGTTATTAAATCGCACGATTTGAAGTCGCGTGATTTACAAAACAGGGTTATATATGTATATACGAGTGCATACATTGTATAACATAAATAAGGGCACCGAAATATCAGATTGTAAACAATAAATTCCAACTGAATATAATTTAAATACACAATTAAATGGAAGATTCAGTGGGAAAAGCAGTAGTTTATAAATGAACTCGTATATTAAGAAATTTTAGCAACTAAACTGCATACAATATACATTTAAACCATTTAAAAATGCACAATGAGGAAAGCAGATAATTTTTAGAACTTTCATACGTTAATTAGCTTTCTTCGACCTTTGGATAAGTAAATCTTAACACTTTATTTCTTTCAGAAAAATTAGATATGAATATAAAACTTTTACTTTAAGATTTTAATGTGTATTATAACATTTATATGTGCTATGAAATTATATATTAAGGATCTTCATAAATTGCTTAAATTCCGCGCAAACTTTGCAAGTTTCCACTCTCGTAAATTAACTGTTAAAAATTTGAAAATTCATTTCCCCAACTGTTGAAAGTTTGCGGGAACATTTGGGTCTGTAATCTTGCACAGCTTAATTGTGCATTTATTCAATTAGCTTTTTCATACTGTTAAAAAAAAACAAAATAGTGGTATAAAAATTTAATGATGACTCCATTAAACAAATTTTAATTTATGTTTGAGATTATATTTAAAATAAATATATATTTTGTATATAAATTGACATTGACCATTAAAAAAAAGCGCAACAGTTTGAAAATGGGTTTCATGAAAAAAAAACATCCCAAATTTTACACAATTGCACAAATGCCAACTTTAAGCAGTTTCATTAAAAAATTTATTACAAATATATAAAATTTAACATTTTTAAACATTAATATCTCTATATTGTTTACCTTTTTATAACAATATTAATCAAAATTAATTAAATATTTATTTTTCTATGTATCTTTTTTATTAAACGACTTTAGGTGTTTTTATCAAAAACAAAATAAATTTATATTTTATGAATAGGCCCAAAGTTCGTTTAATATAAAAATAAAATAAAATAAATTAAAAAAAAAACAAAATAAATTTGTTTTTTATAAAAAGACCTAAAGCCAGTTTAATAAAAAATATATATTAAAACAAAAAGATAAGAAAAGTAGTATTATTTATTTAGTTTTCATATAAGATTTTATGAAAATGGTTATTTCGAATTCGGATAAACAAAAAAAGGAAAATTTTAGCAAGTCTAGTTCGTTTGTGAAAGATTTTTCATTCAAACGGACTTTGTAACAGCTACGAATTTTTAATATAAAAATAATAATATAAAAATAAAA
Organism: Germaria angustata; assembly: GCA_963681545.1. Taxonomy (NCBI): domain Eukaryota; kingdom Metazoa; phylum Arthropoda; class Insecta; order Diptera; family Tachinidae; genus Germaria; species Germaria angustata. Next base: position 18,286,912 of record OY812999.1, on the reverse strand, counting down.
TAAAATAAATTTGTTTTTTATAAAGACTTAAAGCTCGTTTAATAAAAAACTATTAAAACAAAAAGATAGGAAAAATAGTATTGTTTATTTAGTTTTCATATAAGATTTTATGAAATGGTTATCTCGAATTCGGATAAACAAAAAGGAAAAATTTTAGCAAGTGTATTTCGTTTGGGAAAGATTTTCATTCAAACGGACTCCAGTTTTTAGGTTTTTTAACCGTAGTTAAGAAAAACGCATGCTACTCTTGAATACAGATTTATTTTATAAGCCGAGATTTCATTATATAACTTTGTAATAGCTACGAATTTTTATTTTCAATTAAGCTCATTTTTGTTCAACACAGTGTTCGCTCATCTGAATTTGACTGTACAAATAATGGAACCCAATTAGCATATATAATCATTATCGGTTGTGAACAGGCAAAACAACCCGAATATTATTTTCCGTTTATTTTAATGAAACAAGTTTAGTGACATTGTAATTAACGTATTTATTTTAATCCTCAATTTCACCTAAATATAAAGTTTTGTCACTAGACCCTGATAGTATCAATGGTTCTTTGCCACTAAAATCTACATCATTGACACTGCCATTGTGCCCTGGCAACTTATACAATATTTTACGACTTGTAGTATCCCAGATGTAAACATAACGGTCGGCGGAACCAGCGGATATTTTACTACCATCTGGTGACCAAGCACAACGTAAAAGATTTTTTTCAAAATTATGCTGATGACCTTGAAAAATTTTTACACATCTTTCACCCGGCACGTAGGGACGTATATCCCAAATTCGCAATGTATTATCCATTGAGTTCGACAATATGTAGGAGCCATCCGGTGATAAAGAAATCCCCGTTATGGTATCCGTGTGGCCTTTTAAGCAATGCAAAACATGCTGCTTACGTATATCCCATACCTTCAATTCATTGTCAATGCCTCCAGATATAACTTGTTCGGCCGTGTCATTAAATGTCACTGCGGTCACTTGATAGGGGGCCTCTAAAGTGTGCACAGAGTGCTTCTTACGAGCATCCCATATGCGTATCGTACGATCATCTGAACCGGAACAGAGCATTTGTACGCCTCTGCGGGTACCATGGACAGAATTAACAAAGTTCGTATGTCCCTTTAGACGTCGAATACGGTCGCCTGTTACTATATCCCATATTGCTAAAGTCTTGTCCGTGGAACAGGTGAAAATTTGAGAACCTTCTGTATTGAAATGAGCCTCCAGTACAGCACCTGTGTGACCTGACATTGCCATTATATTTTCACATTCTCCATACACATTCCAAATATCTAAAAAAAAAATTAATTTAACTAATAAATTTCTTCATTAGACATTTTACTTACATATTTGCCGGTCAAATCCAGATGACAATAACATTTCGCCTTCGGGATGAAATTCGGCACAAAAAACTTCACCTTGGTGACCTTCCAATAGCATTATAGGAGCCAACAAGTTGGAGGTCCTTCTTACGCCCTGGAATTAAAGAATCATATTTTGATTTCTTCAGTACTATTTTTTTAATTACCGCTTCCATAAGGGCCTTGTCCCTATTTGTGTAAGCCACCAAGTCATGTTTCGACTTTTTAGGATCCTGCGCTAAAACTAAACTACTATTAGGTCTTTTTGACATTTTTTTTTTATAAAAATTTCTTCAAATTAATATTTCAATAAAACAAAACATGAAATTGAACGCGTTGTCATACACCAGGCGATATAACAACAAATAACACAGTTACCTCCGTAACAAAGTATACAAATGTGACGTTTACAGAGTGCTTCAAATATTATTTATTATCAACATTTGAGAATTCTGTAGAGTGGTTGCGTATGGAATATATTCATAATGGTATAATTAAGAGGGTTGCATTTTAGATCCTTTGACCGAATTTTTTCTTTAACGTGTAAATAAGTATATTTTTCTAGTTTGCCCACTTTTTGCCAAAAAAAAGTAAAAATGTTTTTTTAATATATTTTACCAATGTGTAAATGCCTTCCACAAAAAATTTGCATCAAAATCAAGGCATACAAACTTAAAAGGGGTGATATTATGCTCATTGTTAATTTTTTTTTTTTTTTGGAAACCGCTAATTACGATTTTGGTAATTGCGTCCAAAACAAAGTATCAAAATACTTCGTTCAATTATCTCGAGCTCTTTAGCGACCATTGGAGATATTGAAAGCTACATAGGAAAAGCATATAATAAAACAATCCAGACACTCAACTTCTAAGCCCAGAGCTTTGACTCCCGACTCAAGTTTATTAAACATTGGCTTAATTCTCCCGCGTTTTGCAAACGTGCATTTTTGTTGGGAAGTTTGTTAAGGTGTATGCTGATGTTCTTATTGAAAGTCATCTCCGTACCATTTAAAACTAGTTCCTGGAGAGCCATGCTTAAGAACTTCCCAAAGGCTCAACATTAAAAGCTATAACTTATCTTATCTAAGGGAATTATAGGAATAATGTTAGACTGGACAAACTAACTTTATAACTTTAATTTAAAAAATGCATTTCGCGTACAGATATGCGCGCTCGTTGGTAATAATTTTGCTGCTATTAAAAAAACTATAAATTAATTTTCTCTTTTTGGAAGGGTAAAAAATGTAAAATTTTTTAGAAACGAAAGCGTCTAGTCTTTGCTATAAATGAACTAACACTCTATATAGATCATGCACGACTTAATAATAGTTATTTCATACAATAATTTCCCGGTCTGATTATATTCTTGCAACAGTTTTGTTTACAAAGATTTTGTGTCAATATAGAAAGCACATTTATTTATTTTTTTTGATATGTATTTTTAATAAATGTACCTTGTTGATATAGAAAGTTTTAAAAAATACCATTCTATTTGGAAAAAAAATATAGTACATACTTATGTACGTATGTTTATGTATTTGAAATATATTAAAAAACTACAAATATTCGTCTTTGAGCACTATTTACAATATTTAAGATAAATATTAATGAAATAAATATACTTATTTGTTTGTAGATTTTATAGCGGTACCAACGACTTTATACCGGCAAAGCACTAGATCCAGATGAACTTACACTGCTCTTGAATAAGGAACCAAATAGTTTGATACCCGACGACCCGCCGGGTATTGTGCTTATGACCATAAAACCCAGAGCAATCATTTGTGCCAAGGCGAACAAAACAGTTAACGCAGTACTTTGAGCCCACAAAGCACAGTACAAAGTAGCAAATAAACAACTGAAATAGGCTGTTGACACCAAGGCACGTTGCTTGGTAAACAAAGTTCTAAAGAAAGCCATAAAGCCGGAAAGGAAGCAAAAGCTCAAAATGAAAAATAAACTGCCCATAGTGTATAGCAATGAAAATTTTCGAGTTTTTAACAGCAATACTGGTATGTAGAACATAGAGATGGTCATGCATAGAGTACCCAATCCTAGACAGGCCACAAAGCCAACAATGCGTTGAAGACGAGACTAAAAATTTAAAAAAATCAAATCGTATAATTAAGTGACAAGTTAACTACAAACAGGTGTTTACCAATTTTGGACAGCAAGAATCTTGAGTTTCTTTTAGCCAACTATTTGCTTCAGGTTCACTGTTTCTGCTGAAAATGTTTCCAAATTCTGGTACCTTCATTTGTGGCACCTTTACATTGAACTTTTTCTTTTGATCACTTTGTAGTAACAAATATTGATCTAAATCATCTTTAAGATTTGCCATTTTATATCTTTTTCATTAACTAATCTTTTTTAACAATTGCCACGAAATTGTTTATTTTTTGTTCTTTGTGTTTATCGTTGCTTAATGAATTTTTGTTGCTTCTCTATGTTCTGTCTAAAATTCAGAGATGCCAGCTCAATGGATTTTTTCCCTACATATATTTAAGCTTATATATCATATAACTGATTAAGGATAACTGCTATGTAAGTAATAATATGTTCCATTAAAATTTTTATGAAATTAAAACATGATTGTTTTTTTGTTATTTAGAGAATAAAATCAAGAATAATTTTCAATAGCTAAAAATTAGTTTTGGCAAATGATACAGCTGGCATCTCTAGCTGTTATAAATGAGTGTGAAGATAACAATAAAAATTAAAATTTTTAATTTACAATGTTCTTATGTGTAGTTTAAAATATCCAAATAACAATTGGATCTGACATGTCAGCTAATCACGTGTGAGTTAATATATCATGTTCAAATCCATATAAAACGATGTTTGGAGTTTATTTGACAGTAAGCCAAGCTAACGATTTTTGTTGTAGAAATGCTTAGACCTCTATTAATAGACCTTTGTATGTAGTCAGATCAAGAATTTAGTTATGTAGCCTAAGTATTTTCTAAAAACTCTCAAAAGATAAACTTCTATTGACATTAATAACATAATTGACAAAAACTATTGCAAAGGATGTAAATAAAGGAAAAATAATAACAATATGTATGCAAAAGAGAGTAATAGTTAGTAACTATTGAATCAAACCGTCATATGCATTTTAACCATTAGAAGTCTGATTTAAATATAAAGTAGCATGAGCAACAATATAGTCAATAAATGTATCGCCAATTCAGGTTTTAGTCATTAATATATGTGGTGCACATGTGTTCATTGCATTTATAATTTCTGAAATATTCATCTACGACCCAAACAGTACCATCATTAACAAATTTTTCTTTCAAAATTTTAAAATACATATATACAAGTATTTGTCTGAGCCGCAGTTTTATTGAGATCTTTCTTTTCTTATTTTTATTTATACTGTTTCATTTATTTACTAGTACTTAAAATATTTTTTCATATTCAATTTAATTACAATTTCACATATTCCATAATGCAACATTGCTTGCAAAAAATTTTACACAATTTTTTCTATATATAAAGTCATTTCTTTCTGTTTTTATGTTATATGACATATTATTATGTAGTTATTATGTAATTTCAATGCCTTGTAAGTTAACGATTGTTGCATTGGTTTCATTTGTAGGGTTTCATAATAAATTTTACTTCAGAAAATCTTAAATATATAAATTAAGTTTTTAAATTGCTTAAACATATGCATATTTCAATAACACGTTAATGCAAAACTTGCGACTTGAGGGGAGTGTAATATAATCTGGAGTAGGCTAAGTACCCAGATGGGACCATTTACACGTACGCTAAGATCAATATTACACACTTTTCGATAATATTCGTACGCCAGTTTGTTTTTGCTGTTCTAACTGTTGCCATAGCAATGTCATCCTGCCTTTTGCATCAACTACTTTTTAATTAAACAAGAATTATCAATGTAGCTCGTACTAAACAAACCATATCTTGCCTTAGTTGAAATTACTAATTTCGATGCAATCGAAGGAAAGCGGCAACGCCAATAGCGCCAGAGAGAGAACTTGATTTGCTCTCATTATCTCACTCTCTAAGAAAATGCGGATTATTTTTTTACCCAAATGCGCTCTCCGCTCTCTTGAATGCGACAGATACAATTTTTGAATTTTGAATTTAGTCACTGAGTAAATCGCGATGAATGTGCATCGTTAAGGACGGTTACGTACGCGTTTTTCCTTATAAATAAAAATAAGCAACAACAACTTAACAATTAGAGGTTTGTGTATGTAGTTATCTATCTATAATACTACAAACACATAGATACAACAACAAATAATCATCATCAACAACTAAAAAAGAAGAATGTATAAATAAAACAATTTCAACAATATAACAACAACAAAAAAAGCAAATTGAAAAAAAAAATAAAAACAAATTATTACAAATCGTATGAAAGGCAAAGAAAATTTCATTAATATTTAAATTGAAGAAATAGAGAAACAGAAAATTTAAATAATAAATTAAGTAAATTTAAAGCAAAATTAAGTAGAAAGTAAAAAAGGAAAAAAAGAGAAAAAGAGTAAAAAAATATTTGAAAATTAAATAAAATTAATAATTATATGTTAGTGGAAATGCAAATGAGCAGAAAAATAAACGATTTTCAGAAATAAAAAATAATAATATGAATGAGTGAATGGTTAAGGAAAATTTAATGAAAGAAATAAGAAATATAAATACCACACAGAGAGAAAAAATCTGCATAATATTAAAGGAAAAGAAGCAATTAAAAGAATACATGTATAAGTATATTAAAAAGAGAAGTGAAAATGTAAATAAATAATAAAGCTTATAAATAATTGAATAAAAATAATTTTTATTTTGTTTAATTTTTATATGTTTTTTACTCAATATTTTATTTTTGCGTAAAAAAATATTTAAATTTCTTAAGTTTTGGTGATTAAAATTTTCTATCCAGTGAATGAGATTCGCTAAAATAAAATATATTTGATGAAATAAAAATTAATAAATAAAAATGCTAACAAAAATACATAGTTGATTTGGATAAAAGATAATCGCTTTTTTATGAAGAAAAAATATATTCTGAAAGAAAAACTACCGTGTCTGAATAACAAGACATTTTTAGCATTCTGGTCTGTTGGAGGTTTTGTTTAACTGAGGATTATATAAAACAGTTCAAAACCAGGACACTAAAAATTTCGTCTTTTGTTTGCAGCTTCGAAACAGGATAACGAAAAAAGGTAAATATGTATAACACAAATACCTATAATCGGTATTAAAACATTCAAAATTTATATAAGATATGGCGATTACATATACATACATATGTATATGAATAATATGTATAAACATACTCATGTACACATATACTATGTACTAAATCCAAGCGAAAGATGGAGTAAAAATTTTTATATTTTACTTTACGGAATAGTTATATAGTTGTAAAATATACATAAATATTTTATCTCTGTTTTTGCTGGCTGTAATAAGTTTCTAACGCCATGATTCTTAGATTTTAAGTAGATTCTAAAAAAGATTATCAATCAATTACTACCGCATTCAAATAATATCTTAAGAGAAACGCCAGACTAATTCAATACTACAAATATTTGCTGGAAAATATTACGATTACTCCTAGAATTTTATATTATTTTGCTTTTCAAATCTATTTTGTAGAGCCATAATTATCAAAGAAAGCTAATGCTCGAATTTGGCGCAAACATTGATAGTCCAATTACACTCGACTGTTACAGCTTACAGACTTGCCGCTAATTTCATTCTAATTTTCAATATCAAGTTTTCATTAGATCATGACGTTTTGAGGTGCTAGAAAGTTATTCTTACTATTTTTGCTATGATGTCCGTGTGCATGAACCTCTCATTGCAATCGATTATGCCGGTAGCCACAAAATTGGAGTCATATTGAAGATTTTGAGATTTTTCGAAAATATTTTCCATACAATTAATGTATATTTTTGATTAAAATAGACATTTAAGCTGCCGCTTCCATCGAACTCAAAACGTTATCAGTTTTTAATCTAAAAAAGTCCATTGCCAAAACTTTTATTTAAATTTTCGTTTGAGAGATATTGTTGTCAAAGAATTACCAAAAATTTGTTTCTTTAACACCTAACTCTAAAAATTTAATAAATAAAATAAAAAAATTATATTTGGTATTAGCAAAATTCGTGAAATCGCACACGTGGTCTGCAATTTTAGCTATGTATGTAAAATTTTTTCTATAAAGTCAAACTTTCAGATAGGTTATGTTTGAGAAAGATAAATAAAACTAGAATTTCCGAGGGACTCTTCACAAAAAGTTTTATAGGAAACATTTTCCATAATTGTGTTTTGGAAAAATTAGAGGAAATTTTAATTAAAATAAATAAATGTATTTAATTAAAGTACATAATTAATTTTTTTTAAGAAGTCGTAGAATTTACCACTACTTTAACAGCAAAAGCTAATAACTTCTAAACAAAATAAAAAAGAAACCTTTAGAATATACATAACTAGACTTACGAGTATATTAGAAATCATTCCTACCAATTTTATTTTGGATCTAAAATTTCCAACACAGCAATTGATTTATCTCGAATTATATATCGAATTTAGATATAACACTGCAACCGATGCAATTCTAAACATCCAAACAGTTATCTGGGTTAGAAAACCAGTTTAAACAGAACTATAATAGTTATTAAAAAAATATTGAAGGATTTTGATTCAACTGAGTTGAATGCCGTATATCAAACGTTGTCTCATTTAAGCTAAGAATTTATTATTTTTTCTTTTCGATTCAAATGGTAGCTTAAAATTTTGATGTAAAAATATATATTCGAAAAATTTGTTTTTTAAAATATGTAGTTTAAGTTTTACACGTCAAATCCATTCAAATTTTTTTTATCAATCGGTTAAATCGTGCAAAAGTTGTGAGTGCTTTCAGCCATACGAACATTATCGAAAAATACTCAGAAAAGCTCCGTAGGACCTCAAACCGTGCAGAATTGATGAAAAGACGATTTACGAAAATCGGCTTATAAACAATAACTTTAAATAAAAATCCAAAAAAAGAGAGTGGATTGTAAAAATATGCAACCATAGATATGTACATCATTATGAATATCTATGTACATATATAAATATGTACATCATACACTTTTATGTATATATGTTGTATGTACATATGTACATACATATATACAACATATTCACAATATTTTTCCCAACTTTTGCTTCTGATTTCTGTAAGATGTTTATTATTAAAAAATTTTATTTCTGCATAATATCGCTCCCAATAAACTAAATTCCATTTTCTTCTCTTTCAGCTTTAAAACTACCAAAAAACCCCTCATCTAAATCACAATAGATAAAAGAGAGAAAATAAAACGGTCGCGTTTGATGACGGTCTGTTAAATAAACCTTCTAAGGCGGTAACGGTCGGTTCGAACGAGTTATTATTAAAAATGTCCTACAAAATTTCTTTTTGAAAAAAAAAATTGCAAACGAAATATTAAGGTTGAAAAAGTTCATACCTTATTCACAAACAAATTTTAAAAAATGTAAGTATGTATACAAAGTAGCGATTGTTGCAAATTGCCAATCTTTATTTTTAAAAATCAATACGTACTTATATGTATGTATGTGCACACTTATCTAAGTACATAAGTATATTAACAAAAATTAATGGTATAACAGTGGAAAAAACCGAAGACCTAGAAAAAGCTACCCGTGCTGATGCTAAAAAACAACTAAATGGATCTCAATATTAAATCCTCTATTAAAAAATAAAACAAAATAAATAAATAAAAGAAAAACGTCAGTTAACGACAAACAACAGCGAGCGAATAAAGAATCGTCAAAAATGGCACAATCAAGAAAGCGACAATTTCATACGAAATCCACACACAAATATGCACTAAAACTCACAGATACCATGTACATATTCATATGTACATACATACACACATATGTACATATCCATATATGTGTGTGTTTGTACGTTAAGCTACAACAAATGCCACTTTTGCTGTGGTAGAGCTAATCTGGGCTACAAAGAAAGCTACATGAATTTTAGTAGCTGCGCTTGTTTGTGTTTGTGTGTATCAATGTAAAAAATTGTGTGTATTGTATAATTTATGTTTGTAGTAAGTTAAAGGTGTACGATGAACGAACAAAAAAAAAAAACAAAGATCAAAAACCATTTTATGAAATGTACACAAAAAGACCCTAAAAGCTCCAACATACACAAAAATATTTAAAAAAAATTTAAGCGTATGTATCTACAACAACAAACTATGACATCTCCCCCATAGCATACATGTGTTGGAAACCAAACTGGTAAAAATAACAATAATAACAACAACAACGACAAACAGGGAATATTTAATGATTTCCCTGAACGCACACATAAACAAAAATACTACAAAAAATCCACACACATCTCTTCACTCATCAAACAAAAAATAAAAGAAAACCAAAAGAAAAAAACATTAACTGCATTAAACAAACACAACTCTCCCAACGTTCATACACGCATACACCCAGCCATACTTACTCAATCACTAATTCACTCACTCACTTAATGTGATAGAGGTAAAATTGAAAAACTACTTTGTGTTATTTTTTTTTTTGTGCACGAAAACGAAAGAGTCGGACTTATGGGCTCTCTTAATGATAAAAAGAGAAAGAACAATAATAGAGTAGTGTATTCAATACATAAACCAACTACATAAATAAAAGTAGGATGTATGCGAATGTGTGCGTGTTTTTTCAGTATCTGTGAGTTATTATAGTTTATAACAGAAAGACTAGAAACAACTAAAATATACTTATGAACTCAGCAATAATCATGAAATAATATCAAACAGAAGAAAAAAACTTGACAAACTACTTGCCAAAGTAGTCGAGCGTCTTTGTTGTAGCTGTAGACATTTATTTCATATATATTTTTTGTAATTCTCTTGTTTTTTTTTAAAGTCGAGCTACACAACTGCAGAATTAAATGTTTATAAAGTAGGTAGGTGAGTACATACTTACATATGTACATGCATACAAATATACATACTTATGTATGTACATATGTAGGTACACAGATAATCTGTTAAATAAAAAGCTGTGTTATAAACACTGGGGTTAAGGCAAAATTAATTTGAAAAAATCTTTGTAGTTCATATATGTGTGTACTACTAAAGATTCATGTATTAGACACGGGAACAAAACATGTGAGTGAGAAAGTACGACTTGGTGCTTGATTGATTGACACTTGCATAAAGGACAGAAATTTAGGAAAAATGGATTTATAGTCTTCCAAGACTAATAAAAGCAAATGAATGTCACTTTTCGCCAAAAGAAATAATTTAAAACCCCCTAAATTGAACGTAAATAGATGCAGTGCGCCCTCGCCTCTTGCAACCCGCAATTACACCAATTAATCACTAATTGCAACTGCCACATTTTTTATATTATATGTAGACTCTGTCAACGCATCGCTCAAAAATTTTTTGATTCAGTTATCGCAACTCCATTTTTGCTCTTCGATCATCTTCAGTTTATGCAACATAAGATCAAATAGCATTAAAAGGTAGATAATAGGATGTATAGTGCTTTCCTAAGTCAAATTCAAATAAGGTTATTCATTCTTCAAACAATTGTATTCATTTAAAAGATATTTTAGTTTTTCACGAACATCGTCAATCTGTATTTCACATCTTGTTATTACAAGATGTCTTATTAGACACATTCAAAAATATTTAATTCCATTTATATCTATGATTTATCTAGTTTTTCTATGGCGTACATTCGAATGTGTATTTTTTGCTATTCTTTTATGTTTCTTATTATGAACTTTGAATACAACATAATAAAATAAAATAAAAAACAATATTTTGTTTGAATTTCGAGAATACATAAAATTTTTTTACTGGTTTTTGCAATAGACCAAGTCGAGGTTGTACTGTATATTATTTTTCAATCCCCTTAAATGAAAAAGTCTACATAACAATTTTATTTTAAATAGACTCAGCACTCAAAAAATTTTTCTTTGAAACGAAAACATGATACATACTGAAAATTATATAGATGTATTCCGATTTTGTTTCGTTTGTATGCAATATAATAATTTATGGTATTTTGTTCGTTCGTTCGTTTATAGGAATTCGACTGTGCTCTATTACACAGTCCCAACAGAAGCCATTAAGCCATTAAGAATTTATGAAATTATAGCGAGTGGAAAAAAATCATGAATCCTCCAACACGAATGGTATAAAATATAAAATTGTTTTCCGAAAAATCCTTAAAAGTGTGACGTCTGGAATGCAAGTGATAAAAATTGTAGTGAGAAAAACTAAAATTTTAATACAGTGGAGTCCGTTAATAACGATCAATCCGAATTTATTATAACAGATGTAAATACTTTTCGCCTAAGAACAAAAGGAAGTACATACCTCTCAGGTATCTTGTAAACTAACCTGGCATTGCTGTAGTCATAGCTATATAGTCAGGGTCAAATGACTTCTTTATATTTTAACAAGATAATGACTCGAAACATACAGCTTTTTATTTGCAGGGAATGGCATTTACGTCACACAAAAATAACTTAACACTCCTCACTCATCCGATTCTACACAATAGAGCGCCATTTGGTATCATCTTGCTCACTAAACAAACAAAAAGTGCCCTACTAAATACAGCTTTATTTCATGTTTTAAAAGATTTAAATGCAGTTTAAACTTTCAAAACAAGGAGAGCCTGGGATATAATCTTTTGTGAGGAATAGCGGCTGGTTTTCACTTTGAATTCCTTCAGAACATTAATTCATGGCTGTTCCTAATATAGGCTTCGCTGACGCTCCCTGGTATTCTGTATACCATGTTCAATTAATATACCTATCACTTATCTCTTTTTCCCAGGTATCACAAAGGGATCATAGCACTGGACACAAGTGAGCTGAGCAATTTCCCCTATCTATCAGGGATTAACATAACCTAATTGAACTTTGTAAATTAATAAGTCAGAATATATATGTATTTATAATGAAATCATTAATGTCAACATAAAGTAGTTATTTCTGTTCTATTATGAACTTAAACAAATAAAATAATAAAAAACCAATAATAAAATTAATATTAGTAATTTAAAATTTATACTTGGAAAAATTTTTTCTTGTGTCAGAGTAAGGAACGCCATTAAATTTATCTTCAGGCAAATCCCAAATATACACTTGCAGAAATATTATGTTGTTTGGTTTTTATTATCACTTAAATAAAGATTTGGTGCACCGGTAAAAAATAATTCACTAAAAATAAGAATCCCTTAGTGTATCATATACTACGTTTATACGCACGTCTTATTTGCAAATAGAACTATTTGCAAATAACTAATTCACTGTTTATACGGGAAATTGCATACAGAACTTATGTTATTATTAGTGATGCCATGTGACGAAAATATGATTGTTTGGTAAGTAAAACACAAAAAACGTTCATGAAGTGGCAACGTCTTACGTTTTATTTGCAAATAGTGTCGTTATTCACGACTTGTTTAAGTGAGTTAATAAGTTAGAATAAAAAAGTTATACGGCAACATTCTTCTTTTTTATTTGCAAATAAGACGTGCGTATAAACGTAGTAATAGTTACTCTATGTTTTTAGTGCAATGAAACTTAGAATTTTTATTTACATACATATATATTTTTTCGCCCTGACTTTCCCTTTTTTGGCTTGTATTTTTTATATTTTATCGAACTTTTTTAATAGCATGTATATTTATTTTTTATACATATGTATGTATGTGAAAAACTGTTGCAGAAAATAATGTTTAAATTTGAATTTAGATAATTAACACTGTATTTTCGAATATTTGTGTTTTAATATACATAGTATGTACATATGTATCTCTATTTTCATGCACGAGCTTGTCTTGTAAAAATAAAAATTTTTGATTTTGTTCAATATTTCGACGCCTCTTTAGGTGTCTTCTTCAGGAAAAGCTTTTAATAAAAAAATATTAAATATTTTCCTGAAGACGACGGCCAAAAGAAGCGTCGCAATATTGAATAAAATAAATTTGTTTGTTTTTATAAAAAGACCTACGCATCGGTGATCAAATAAGAAATATAAAAAAATAAGAAAATGTTTTTGTTTTTGTTAAAAAAATATGTCTCCTCTGCTTTTTGAAAATTAACTCTGACTATCGTGATTTCCATTCTCTCAGCGGGAGTTACTTCGGTCTTATTAAACCTATTTAGTGACTTTTAGAAAGCAAATAATTTTACAATATAATTTTTTACAATGTACGAAATTTTGCAATATGTACGTACATATCTATGCATGTTTGTTTATGAATTTTAAATTTTTTTTACTGATTGCTAGAATTTTTGCACTTAAATACACACAAATTACTTCCAGTTTTTAGTTCCACCGGATTTCAATTAAATAGTTTAAGGTTAGTATATAATAAACGATTCGGTCAAAAGTTTGTTGTTCTAGAGTTCAATCTAAAGTCATTGTTAACATATATACATACATATATATGTAAGTATATCAACTGATTTCGTATAAAGATGGGCAGCTCTCCATTTTTAATTTTGTACACACATAATACCATCAATTAAGTTAGATACATAAATGGCACATGTGGATGTGTATATGTCCGATAGAAATATGCTGCACCTACAATGCGGACTTATATATCTAGTATATACATATGTAAATGAATTCAATGTTTTTTTGTGCGAAGAAGCCATCATCTTGCTTATCAATTCGAAAATTTACTTATTGCATATACATACATATGGACATTTATACATATGTATGCACATATTTTCAGAACTAATATTTTAAGTCACTTATACCCATGCAAAAGGAAGTAAGAAAACGATGCATTTTATGGAATACATTATGGCGTATGTATATACATATATGTATGTACATACATATGTACGTACCATATTTACCTTTTTCACTTTAAAACACTGTGCATGACCCGTTTGTCGTCATACCGACCAAGTAAGTGTGTTTGGATGTGTGGCTTTAGTTGGGCACCCGTTGTTGTTGGTTAACAGAAAACGTTTGCGAATGCATATGTGTGTATCTATGTACCTCTCTATCAGTCGGTCACGTATACATTATCACTCTTAATGGAAAAAAGAAGTTTTTTCTGTAAAAAAAAAATTTTGTAGCTTTGTAGCAGTTTGAAATCAACCAACTTTGTGTTTGTCTATTGCTTAGTTTGCACTACAATACTACACAACTTTATTTCACTGCAGCCGACTATTGTATCTCTTTTTACTTACAAAAATATCTTTGGCGAAACATACTCCCTTCAGTTTTGTATACACACAGTCAAACCGCCAGTCCGTCAATCAGCCGACCAGCCATGTATATACATACATATATCTTCATAAATACATACATATACATATGTGTATGTACTTATTTCCATTTAAACAATATGTATTTTTACTTTTTTCTCTAGTAATTTGTTTATAATTGAAGTACATAAGTATGTACATCCATACTTACATAGTTGCCGCTTATCTCACTTACCAATTCTGGTAAACTCACATCAACTATGAAAAAGTATTTAAAGAAAAAGAGCAGACAACGAAAAGGAACAAATGTTCGCAATACCATTATGTAGAAATTAAGCCATAAATTGTTGAAAAAAAAAATATATAAAAAAACTAAAGATAAGTATGTACGTGTAGGTACACTATGATGAAGATGAATTAGTAAAAGTCGTTACCAAAATGTGTAGAAGCTTAAAATAAAAAAAATAAAATAAATGTTCTAGCGCTTTTATTTGGTATAACTTTATAGCACGATCCAAAACCATTCAAGCATATACAACAAACCGAGCTCTCGACCGACCATTTGTATTTAATTCTTCTTTATTATATTCTGATCCTCGTTTTATATACTATTCATATATGGGATCTTCGCACATTCACCGAAGGCATTCTTTTTTCAATTACATACAGATTTGTGAAAATTTTCAAATATATGTATGTATGTATCTGAATCTAGGTACATAGTATAGTATATACATATGTAAGTATTCATGCCGAAAATTGTTATGTACTTATGTACATGTATATACACATACTCGTATTCTTATACCTAAGTATGTATGTATGCACATAAAAATGTATGTACATATGCCTATATACAAAAATGTACAGTTGTATATGCACATACATATGTATGTATGTATGTCAATTTAATGAATCCCTACAATAATAAGGTTCATTTATTTTCACACGCCAGAAAGACAGCAACTCAGAACCCTGAAGATCTTAACAGCAACAATGCGTTGCTGTAGCAATAACAGTTGCTACCACCAACAACAAAGGAAAGGAAAATTGTGCATATACACATGTATATTTATACATACATATATA
Organism: Germaria angustata; assembly: GCA_963681545.1. Lineage (NCBI taxonomy): Eukaryota > Metazoa > Arthropoda > Insecta > Diptera > Tachinidae > Germaria > Germaria angustata. Next base: position 18,271,178 of record OY812999.1, on the reverse strand, counting down.
TGTATACATACATATATATTTATAAAATTTTCGAAAATGTAAAATCCCTAAATGGGGCTGGGTAAGTTCTCCTGCCCATCAAAATGGCAGTCATATTTCTAGTTTGTATGTATTTGTATATACATAACCATATGTATGTATGTACATATTCTCTTTGTACAAGTTTTTATGTACAGCGCGTGGATTTTCCAAGGAATTCCAAGAATGTTTTTAATAGAATCTGCCAAACATGATGTATTACATGTATGTGCTCGCACATGTATGTATGTACTACATACCTTTATACATAAGAAAAAAAATTTAGAAAGTATATACGAGCACTTTTTCATATACACATACAACATATACATACATAGGCATACATAGGCATAGGCATGCATACAAAATATTAATTGTTTTGTGATAAATAATAAAGTGTAATATTAAATGTAGTGTACGAATTTAGCTTTGGCGTCGAAATGTGTTTATTTTATGTTAAAGTTTGTTGAAAAAACTTAGTTGAATTAAATATTTAAGTTTTACATTTATGTTAAATAACTCATGAAATGAACTAATAAAAATTAAAATTTTTATTTTTTTTAACTGTATTTTATTTGATTTTTTTAAGAGGTTAACAACATTTTCTTTAAGTGTACGACTTTCGGTTTGATGTACTGTATGTATACAGCTCCGATAAGAAAAAGGAACAAAAAAATTGGGGACTTCGCAGTCCAAACCTGGAACTTCCTGCTAACAACCAAATTGATTTCTGGAGAACTTTCTTAGTAATGGAAAAACTATGTTTTCGAAATTTTTCAATAACAATATCTTTCGAAACAATGTACGAGTATGTATGTATGTAGATAAAATTATGACATTCGTAATAACCTTAAATTTAAAAAAAAAGATGTAGATGTTATAAATAAGCACATGTGTGTGAAGATAAATTCGAATAATAACTATATTATGTTTTATAATTTTTAGCGGAGCCGATTTTGCTGTTAACAGATCACGGTTAATCAGTTAACAGTAGTCGCAAATTGGGGAAAATGGTAAAATATAAAGAATTTAGATACGGAACATAAAAAATGGACAAAGAGACAACTGATAATGTTCTACTTTTTAATATAGGAATGACGATTAAGATAAAACAAATTTCTTGAGAAGATAGGTGACCATTTTGCACACATATGCAATAGCACACGTAGTACAGTATATAGGCATACAACTTTATTAATCATAGACATACATATATGAAATAGTTTTAGGAATTGAGGAAATTGATTTAGAAAAAAGTGCAACTTCTTTCCATTCCTTCAAATATTCACCATTTGAAGGAATGGAGAAAAATATACTTGGAATAGAAAAAAACTTTGTAGAATCTCTCGCATAGCGCTTTGAATAAATTATTAATCAGAAAGATTACCCAACAATGTATTTCAAATAACCAATTTAGCTTTTCTATCTTATGTATGTATGTACTGTGTTTCTCTATATTATCTATTATGACATACATAAGTTTTCTTCTATGTTGCTTAATATCCACTTTTTTGCAAAATATTATGAAATTTTATTGTTTTTTTACGTATTTCTTATAGTTTTAAACAAGGTGGTATTAAACGGGTATTAGCTATAAATCGATACATTTAGGCCTGTCACAGAAATCAATTTCGATCGAAAGTGGAATTGATTCCGTATTTTATTAATTTATTTATTCAATCAAGAAAGTTTTAAATTTGTTTTTGTACTATCAGATACAAAAAATGCAAATTCGATCATGAAATTAAAAGTGGTTTCATTCCGAAAAACAATTTCGTTTTTTGTTTTCTGGGGAAGCAAAATACGGAATTAATTCCACTTTCGATCGAAATTGATTTCTGTGACAGGCCTGATTATTTATTATTTTAAACAAACACAAACTTTAAAACCATTTATCTTGTGTGCAGAAACACTTCGAGTCTTCAGAATGAATTGAACCTGCAAACTTCCGACTACTAGTCTAGTGCAGTCGTCAATGGCGTAAAAGACCGATAACATAGGCAAAGGCAAAAAAGCTCAGACCCTTATTTCCTCTTTTCGTCCATAAATTTTCATTTTTCTTTTTATATTTGTGGGCTATTAATGAACTTTAATACAGGATATATGGTATGCTTCAATATAATTGGTTAAGTATCTTCGGGCTTATGAGCTTTAGAAGAATATATTCGGGGCTGATTCCCAAAATAGTGGTTATCTTGCTTAGGTCTTTTAAATAAAATGTTAGAAAAACATCATCAACATCGGTCACTGATCATGAAAACATATACAGTAGAGGCTCGAAAAAGTTAAGTAGTTTGTTATAGGGGTGCTTAACTTTTCCGAATTCTTAACTTTTCCGTGATATGAAAAATGCATATGTTTATACGCGTATTTATACATTGTATATATTATTAATGTGTATTTAATACACATGTATATATGTATGTATGCAAATGTATTAATTTTTAGCTTTTAAAATAGGATCACTTAGTGGACAGTTTCTTTCACGTTGATATATGTAAGAACCATTTGTACAGCTGCTTCTCCAAATTCACGAATTCTGCCTTATGTATAGTCTTTCTCTTAATTTCGTCACATGTACCTGACACTGCAACATAAATGTTTGCTTTATTTCTTTTAAATTTAGAATTGAAGATTCAGAATCGTGAAAATCCATGGCCAATCGATTAGCCAAAAACGCCTTCATCTAATTTTTTTTTAATCTTGCATTTTTCGGCAACTGATAACCTTTTTTGCTTACGTGCTGCTGATATTGTTACGATCAAAAGAAAACTAATAACTGATGCAAAAAAAGTATGAAACATTACGTACGAATGTAAAGAATTTTATAACGGTAAATGACGAATGTGTTGAATTTTTTTATGATACCCATGTACTTATATAGTACTACATATATTAATGCGACAATCGACATATGTATGTATAAGAATTCAAAATGATGTTAAAAATATAAAAATTAAATAAAAACAAAAATTACTCAAAAAAGTTAAGAAGCACTTAACTTTTTAGAGTTCCGTATGGTGACAGAAAGCTGCTTAACTTTTCCGTATTCTTAACTTTTGCGCGTCTTAACTTTTATGAGCCTCCACTGTATATATATATATATATATATATATATATATATATATATATATATATATATATATATATATAAGTACACATATATATATATATATATATATATATATATATATATATATATATATATATATATATATATATATATATATATAAGTACATATATATATATATATATATATATATATATATATATATATATATATATATAAGTACATATATATATATATATATATATATATATATATATATATATATATATATATATATATAAGTACATATATATATATATATATATATATATATATATATATATCCCTTATTCTAATGGTCGTCATCGTCATCACATCAAGTCGACGTTAAAATAAATGTCAGTTCTGTGCTCGTTGATGACAAGAATTGAGTGTTATAGACGGCCATTGCCATTTTGTAAGCCGTAGTAATAGTAACAGGTTGTAAATATATATAGATAATTGTTGTCGACATCGATTCTACAATTGCCGAAATATTGGTGTCGACTTCGTGTGACGTTAACGACAAATAGAATAAGGGTATATATATATATATATATATATATATATATATATATATATATATATATATATATATATATATATATATATATATATATATATATATATATATATATATATATATATATATATATATATATATATATATATATATATATATATATATATATATATATATATATATATATATATATATATATATATATATATATATATATATATATATATATATATATATATATTTATATAAACTAAAAGTTCACTCTTATTTTAGTATCTGCTCGTACAGTGTAAATCTCTAACATTTTATAAATTAAAAATGTTTAATTTTCAGTAGACATTGAGGGAGTTTGCTTTTCTGAAAAAAAGTGTAACAATTCGTCGTCCAATTTATAAAAAATTTGCCTATTTATGGCTGTAATTAAAAAAAATTAACTCCCGTACAGAATTGCGTGGCATTCCCTAATAACACAAAACTTAGTTGTATCTTATTGAAAGGACAAAAGTGTTCCATTTTTAGAATAGTAAACGCCATTCCATAATTAATTAAATAAAATCTTAGATTCTCAAAAGAAAAGAAGCAAAAAAGCACAACTCCCCAGTCACAAAGGAATAGTTGTTGTCAGCTTGTAAACAGCACTCGTACGACTGAACACAAATTTTCGCTTGAAGTGCAAAGAAACCTTTTAATGTTAATTGTGGCGATAACAGCAGACAAAAAAATCAATTTACAAAGGCAGACTCCCCCAGATGACGTTGCTGTAGATAACTGAAAATACAAATTAAATTATAAAGAAAAAAAGAAATTAAGACGCACCTAGGCTTTTAAAAAATATATGTACTCACACATGGGCATACATACATAGAAACATGCATACAAACTACAAGATACAAAATTTGTAGCTTGTATTACCAAGAACTACAATATATACATATGTACATACATACATAAGTACATATATTGCATGTACTATGTAGCTTATGCCCATAAAAATTCGAAAACAAACACTTTTGGTAACACACACAGAGATTGTACTTTAATGCAGTAATAACAATATTCATGCACATGCATACATACATACATCCATAGTACATATTTTGTAAACACAATGAAAAAAGCGAATGGTTTTTGGCTGAGGGAGAGAAAGAGCGTGAGAGAGGCCACTCTTTTATACTTACATGGAGTGATAGTGTGTTTGTTGGCAAGAGTATGCGCATTGCGAAAACTACATAAACATTTGTGTTTAACTTGAAAAAGATACAATTTATGTTGTTGTTGTTGTGGTTATTATTGCAGCACTCTTATTATCGACTTTCATCAAAGTAAAGCTACAATTTTTCTTGCAATACTAGTAATGTTTATACATTCAATGCATGTAAGTATATGTATGTATGTGTGCATCTACCTACTTTGTATGTATGAATGTGTGTAGCGTTGTATTTGTTTTTTTGTGAATATAATTTTATATAACGTAACGTCACTTTGTTGTACCTACTTATTCTGTTTTTATTTTTTGACTGCCAGCCTAAACGTGTTAACTGCCATTCGAATCGATAATTTTATTTTCTCGTCCAGGTTTTAGGATTTTTGGAGGCAAATAAATCCATACATACTTACATACATACATATGAATTACAGAGCTAGACAAAATTATTCACGCAGGCATTTCACATGTGCATATGTTTGTATGTATCGATGTGAATTTGACGCAATTGCTTTTATGGTATTGTCATATGTACATAAGTATATCCATACATATGTACATACATATGTATGTATGTAAATATGTAACTTCTTTATAAATTAAAAAAAATGGATATAACAAATTCACACTCTTTTATCCAAGTCTAATTATTAAAATAGAGGTTTCGTTGATGTAATCTTTACAGATTTTTTCTTTTCTAACTTATTTATTATGTAGCATGCAATTACTAATACTGTATAATATTTTATTCTTTGTCGACAACGTCCCACAATTGCCAAAATATTGTTGTTGACTTTGTTTGACGTCGACAAATAAAATAACGGGGACACAGTTGTGATATATCATAGCTACATAGATGATATCTATCCAATATTAAATCCAAAAATTATACTTTCTAGAAGCTTAATACTCGTACACCTACATATTTAGTGCTTGTGGGATAATTGCGAAAAAAACTTTTGCGTAGCCAAATGATTTACAACAAACTCAATTCCAGCAAATATCGTTTGAATACACAAAAAAGTACCCACCCATAGGTTGGTAGCTACATATGTATGTACATACATACATATGTATGTATGTATGTATGTACATAATTAGGTGCATAGTACACATATAAGTAAACATAGTACATAACTATTTTGAAAAAAAAAATACTTCACTTACGCTTCACACTGTAAGTGGAAATTCTCGTTCTGTTACATATTAGGTTTAGGTTTCCTCTTAAAATAAAAATTACTTTTTCCATTTTTTGGTGAAAAATGCAATTATATACTACATTCATACATGCATATGTACATACATATGTACATACATACATACATATGTAGGTATGCCTGCCAATTGTTTTTGGTTATATGTAGCTTAAATCTGAAAGGTTTCGGAGACATGTATGTATATATGTATGTGTGTGTGTACATAAGTATGTACATACATATGTATGTATATATGTATATTCCTACATACATACATATGTATGTACATACATATATTTAACTTAAACAGGGAAGCATTTGCTGCACAAGTTTTCAGTATCCTGTAAAACTTATTTAAAAAATCAAAATATTCAAACCAAGATATTTTCTATGTTAAATAATTAAATACATACTTATGTATGCATGTATGTACATAGTTATGTACTTAGGTAACTCACCTCTACCTCGTATGCTAAGTACATAAGTATATACTTATGTATGTACATATTTATATACATCCATATGTAGATATGTACATGCATACGTATGTATGTACATACATAATACAGCAAAACAGAAAAATATCCTATTTTTGCTTTATTTACAAAACATGGAAGTATGTAGGTAGTTTCTTTTTAAAATATCTTATTGTCTTTTTTACTTACATATGTACATATGTACATACGTAGATACATACATACCTACATCCATATGTATGCCCGAATAGGGTACAACATACATATGCACTTATAAGTATATGTACATGTGCATATATGTATCTATACATATACATAAGCATGTATGTATGTAAGTATGTATGTACATAGATATGTATAAGTATGTACTGGTATGTATGGATATACTAACAAAAATCTCAAATTTATAATATGTATTTTATGGCTAGGTATTCAAAAATACATACATACATACATACATATGTATGTACATATGTATGTACATAGTATGTAAGTATGTATGTATGGATTTATTAATGTATGTATTTATGAATGTATGTATATTTGCATTTACATACATATGTATATAACATACACATATTTACATCAAAACTATACATGATTGCATTTATATATGTATGTACATACATACATACTTACATACATACATACACATACTTATCTTTATAAAAGAAACTTCAACAATACCCTCTTAACAAAACATCGCTGTAGCATTTGTAGTCGTCGTCGTCTTATCGCCATCGCCATCGTAGTCGTCAACAATAATACTGAGATACGTAGATACATACATACACACATACATACATATGTTTGCATGTACAAACTATACTACATAAGGATGGCCAAACTTTAATAACAACTTACCATATTTGTTCTCTTTTTCTCCAATACTAATAAAAAAAATTTATTTTAAATCTTCTCCTTCTCTCTTACACAACACAACACAAATTATAAACATTAACAACACACGCACACACACCCCTATTCAGATATGCCAGTCATACTGTAAACGAAGAAGAAGCAGTGTAAAAAAAAGCAGCAATTATTATAAAAACAGCAAATTAGCAACGTTGTCGAACTTCACAACGAAAACACAAACAAAACAAGAAAAACCAAATGGAAAAAAAGACAACAAAAAGGTCGTCACAAAAAAGAGAGGCATTTGTGAGGAAAAATAAATAAAGCGACGTTGTCACATTTCATATTACGTTTTTAAGAAGAATTTATATTTGTATGAATATGAATGTTGGGTTATTTGTGTGTGTATCTATGTGAATGTACATACAGTAGCCAGCAAAACTAAGGACACACCAGTATTTTTTAATTTAATTTCGTTAAAACTTTGTGTTTAAAAATGAAACACAAATTGAAATGGTTAAAAATAAAAAAGTATATTATTATACTTCAAGCTTATAAAAAAAATTAGGAACTTCATGTTATTAAATAAGAAAAATTAAGAAATTAATTGCGTTTCCTCACAATTCGACACAGCAAAAGTAAGGACACACCTGTAAAAACCACTTAAATTTATTATAAAATCTAACAAAATTTACCAAAATTTAACAATTTTAACATTTTGTTTGGTAGCCTTTACATTTCCACACAGCTTCTAAACGTTTTTTCAATGAGCTGACCAGTTTTTTTGTGATTTCAGAACGTAGGTTCTTCCATTCTTCTAAAAGCACCTCTTTGAGTTGCTGTTTATTTCGAATTTCAAGTTTTCGTGAATTTTTTATAATAGAGAAATTGGAAAAATAGTATGTCATATTCGTTTTACGGTAAAAAAAGTAGTTCAACGAAAAATAAAAGAAAACCGAGTAGAAAATAAGCTTGCAAGTGGTCGACAATCGGCTGGGCGAAAATGATAAATGGTACATTAAACGCATAGTTGAAAAAAATCCCACTACCAGTGCTCTAAAAATAGCTGCAGAGATTGAAAAATATGAAAATATAAAAGTTTCACCCCATACTATGCGGCGGTGTTTAAAAAGTCAAGGTCTTTTATCATGTGTTCCAAGAAAGAAGCCACCCATAAAAAAAATCAACAGACAAAAGCACAATGACTTCACAAAAACTTTTATTAGTAAGCCTCAAGACTTTTGGGACAAAGTAAGTCAAAATATAACATATTTGGCTCTGATGGGCGTTATAAAGTTTGGCGCAGTGAAGGCTATGCTTTAAATCCTAAGAATATAATAAAGACCGTAAAATATGGAGGTGGAGGTGTTATGATATGGGGCTCTATGTCCTATGCGGGTGTTGGAAATTTGGTTTTTATTGAAAATGCAATGAATCACTAGGATATTTTAAAAAATAATCTCCAAGATTGTGTGTCAAAAATGGATCTATCTGATAACTATTACTTCCAGCAAGATAACGACCCGAAGCATACGGCTCACAATGCGAAAATGTGGCTTCTGTACAACATTCCACATATGCTTGTAACACCTCCACAATGTCGGGACCTCGACCCAATTGAGCACATATGGGAAATATTAAAGAAAAATTTACGAAAACTCGAAATTCGAAATAAACAGCAACTCAAAGAGGTGCTTTTAGAAGAATGCAAGAACCTACGTTCTGAAATCACAAAAAAAATGGTCAGCTCATTGAAAAAACGTTTAGAAGCTGTGTGGAAATGTAAAGGCTACCAAACAAAATGTTAAAATTGTTAAATTTTGTTAGATTTTATAATAAATTTAAGTGGTTTTTACAGGTGTGTCCTTACTTTTGCTGTGTCGAATTGTGAGGAAACGCAATTAATTTCTTAATTTTTCTTATTCAATAACATGAAGTTCCTAATTTTTTTTATAAGCTTGAAGTATAATAATATACTTTTTTATTTTTAACCATTTCAATTTGTTTTTCATTTTTAAACACAAAGTTTTAACGAAATTAAATTAAAAAATACTGGTGTGTCCTTAGTTTTGCTGGCTACTGTACATACATATGTATGAGTTTGGGACAACAGCTATAGCCGCTTTAGCAGAGGTTACCAACCAGTGATACCAGATGAAGGGAAGTTTCTATTTTGAAAAATTTTTTTTAATAAAAGCATTGTTTGTGTCTTTAGCTCTACATATGCCGACATTTCATTGGTTGCTAAAACCAAATCGTCAGTGAAGTTTAAGCAGTTTGAAAACATTTATGTTTGAAAACATGGCTGTTTATGCCACAGAAATCAAATACAATATGAGAATTCAATATTGTATGTACATATATGAATTATAACAAATAAGTACATAATCATAGTAGGCTTAGAATGATTTTATACAAACAACACAACAAATAATTATACAATGCATTTTGCAAGAGCTCTAATTGTTTTCAACGATTAGTTGGGGATAATATCCCAAATAACTTTAAATGTTAAGTATTTTTTTTTTAATCTTCGAGAATTTTGCACTTGGGAGAATTTTCTATTAAACCTAGAATTAAGATTATATAACACCACGATAATACTAACGATACGTTAATTTTACCTACTTTTGAAATTTGTTTCTACAAACTCTTGTTAATGGTGTAAGATTTGTTATATTTAGTCATGTGTCTGTTTTTCGCCAAGAATAAAGTTTAGTATAATGTTAATAATTAAGTTTTACGTACATAAGTACATACATACTTATGTATGTATGTATCTTTAAATATTTTCGGCGAAGTTCATTAACTGCTATTTTTGGGGTGAGATTTGGTTTTATGTAAAATTAACCAATATTCTATACAAAACGAATGGTAACAACTTAATGAATACAATTAATACTATTAATAATAATGATACATGAATTTTCAGATTTTTTATTTACACACCTTTTCTATTTTCATAAGTAATATTCATAAAATATTTAAAATGTCGGATCTACATCCATACGTAGAGTGGCCCACTCCAAAATTTGCACAATTTAATGTTAAAAGTTTGCTAGGCATTTTAAATAATATTAGTTAACATAAATACATATGCATGTATGTACATACATACATATATTCTTACAATATAACTATAAACATTCTTACATTATGTTTGTAGTTGCCTAAGATAGATAACAAAACTGTGTAGAAATGAAGTAGAATATACATTTTACAGTGGTGTTTTAAAAGCATGTTGCAAAAAATTAAAATAATGACATTTACTTCTAAATTGTTTTGATCACCGCTTTTTAGTTTCGCCTTAAGCGAACATCATATGTATGTACATATGTATGTAGTGCAGGAGACAGAAAGAGACAATTTTCATTTCTTTTAGAAAATGCAGCCTTAAGTTAAACAATCAGCCATACAAAAGAACGTATAACAGCTTTTTAAAACTACCTTGAAGGAAATCCCTAGTAGAAAATTAAAAAAAAAATTAATAAGAAATTTATGTAGCACGAAGGATACAAAATGTATGGTTCCCAATCTTGAAAAAAATTTAATTATCTTTGCTCAAAATCTTATAAAAAAGGTAATAAGTTATTGTTTGGAGAAAATTAATATTTTTCTGTTTGCGAACTACAAAACATTCATACCTTGAAACAAACTTCTGTTGCGAGCGTTTTTACAACTCGACTGATAGATAATTCAGTCGAGCCTTTTGTCCGCTAATTATACATCATTGAAAGTCATATTGAGTGAAGATGTAAAACTGTGAATAATCAATTGCGCAAATATCCCGAATAATATTTAAAACCATTTAAACTTATGTATGTACATATGTATGTATTTCCTTTCTTACATGGTTTCGGAGTGCGTGTATAAAATTCAATAAAATCAAACATTTAATAGTATTAAATTCCTTATTTATTAATTTTGCTCAAAATAAAATTCGCTCGAAGGGTTTCTAGCAGCGCGATCACTACGAGAGTAAAGCATAAAATAATCTTTTGCATATATGTAAGTATGTAGTACATACATACATACATATGTATGTACTTATATTTACGGAAACCTTGAAAAGCGAAAAATTAAAACTTTTCGATCTTTTCTCGTCATATCACCTCAAGTACGGCATGCTCAAGTTGTACGCGAGATTTTAATGTGTCTGCTGTGATTATGGTCTAATGAAATGTTGCAAAAAGCAATTTTGAATGTATTCAGCATTAAAGAAATATTTATATGTATGTATGTATGTAGGGACTTTTAAAAATTTTTCTTTCTGGCATCACTGCCATTGAGTAATATTTTGTGGTCCGTGTTGTTGTAGTTTGGCTGACTAAATGTTTGCTTATTTGTAGCGTATGCATGTTTATTTTTGGCGTTGTTGAGAAAGAAACATGTCGTTTCTGTTTTGTTCGTCTACTGAGTAGACTCTACTCTGTTTTTTTTTCTTGCATTTTATTGTATTATTTTTGTTGTTGCTTATATTAAACCATAAATGTGTAGTTTGAACTCAAATAGTTTTAATACTACTAAGTATAAAAGTATGTATGCAAGTATGTATGTAAGTATGTATGAGCGTACTTGCTGCTACTGCTGTTGATGGTAATGATTTCGTATTATTATTGCTATAGTAGTTGTGTGCGTTTGTGTGGGATAGTTTTTTGTTAGTACCACCACCATCATCAGCCACCACTGAAAAGAGCTCACAGCAGCAGTAGGTAGTAGAAAAAGCATGGTTCGTTTAAGTTATTATTTTTTTCTTTGAAATAAGCAACCATTCATGCCTTAAGAAATCCAGCAATAACATTGCAGAATGTGCTATGTACATAAGTACATATGTACTTATGTATGTACGTACATATGTATGTACATCCTAAAGTTGGTTTAACTGGTGGTGGTTGACAATAATGGCAAATAAAAATATGTAGGTATTGCAGCCCAAATAAAGATAAAGTAGCAAGAAATTTCAAATTTTCAGATTCCATACATATGTACATACATATGTATGTACATATATGTATGAATACATGGATAAATAATATATGTATATGTACATAAGTACATACATACATACATTCTTATGTACATATGTATGTACGTATAAACATACTTAGCTGGAGAAGAACATATTCCTATACACCTAGTCCTGGTTTTACACAAACTCTTTAGACGATTTAAACCGCATTTCTTTTATTATATCGGAGAGGCAAATACTTATGTACATACATGTACATATGTACGTTCGGTGAAAATTAAAGCCAATTCTTATGAACCTTATCCGTCAAATCCTGTTTATTTTCAGATACTATAAAATATACACAGATCCTGTAAAGAAACCCGCAAACCACACAATATTATTGTGTATTTTATTACTTTTTTTTTTTGAAAGCCGTTGTCATGTTTTTCAAAACGAGATATCAAACTCTTAAATCGGTTATGTAGTTCCAAAGATATTTACAAAAAACCTAAGTATGTTAATAATGATTCAATATCAAAATTTTAAAACTTACGAAATGTTGCATTAAAAAATCCGAGTTTTCGGTTTATTTACAAAATATTTACATCATTCGATAACACAAGATATTCCGCGCTTACTAAGGTGCAACATTGTACAATAAGTTAAAGATTTATACTATATATATATATATATATATATATATATATATATATATATATATATATATATATATATATATATATATATATATATATATATATATATATATATATATATATATATATATGTAGCGTATGGACTCCAAAACTTTATGATATGTATTCCATGGATTTTTATTTAAAGGTCGTAAATTTCGTTAAACGCTCAATTTAAATCGTATGGTAATATAACTTTTGAGCTGTTTGCTTAGGGCCAGCAACGCGGACTGGGTCAGCTTATATGTACATAAAAATTACGTGTGTGTTCGTGATCGCTACACTCAAAAACTACTGGACCGATTATATGCATGCTTTATGGGCCGTGAGGAGTGTTTCTGTGTAGTTTGTAGTTCGTCGGACAGATGACACAATATATTGTTTTTTGTGTTTTGCCCAATAGAGATTAGCGCGATAAGCCTATGCTGCGTTTTGTTGAAGGCGTGGGGTCCTAAATCAGCGTGTAGTGGGGTTAATTAGCCCGATACCGGTATTTGAACAATAATTGCTACATATGTCGATTTAGTGCAAATTTGAAGGCAAAACAACGTTTGCCCGGGTCAGCTAGTTTCAAATAAAATTGTTTAACCAATAAATAAGACCTCAAACTTGAATAATCTTTTAACCAAATTGTTATAAAAAGGTCAAAAAATATAAAGGTATTATTAAAGTTAATTTTTCATAACATACATACATATATGTATGTACATACTTACATAAAAACTTAATCAAATTTAAAAATTTGACATTAATTAATTAAGAATGATACAAAGCTGCCTTCTATTTTGATTGCAAATCATTATTGTACAATAATGTCAACACATTACGAAATATATAGTATGTACATAAGTATGTACATATGTATGTATCTACTTTGCGCAATATAAATTAAAAGACTTTACTTTGTTCAAATACATTGTGCTACCTTTTAATGCGCATATTACATGTACTTATATACAAACAATTTTATTGTACAATACAAATTATTGAACCATAATATTGCCAATTTATTATTTGTTATATACGATCAAAATCCATTATGGCTATTTTATTTTGAAACCTTAATTTCACAAATGCTTGGGATGATTTTGTCGTGTACAAATTCGCACCTTAACTACATTTAATATTTAAGGACCGCAGGCAGTGCTCCCATAACTGGGATAGTTTTGATGTCCCAAGCTTTTCATCAGTTTTTCTTAAAAAAAATGCATGTCGATAAAGGAAAGCTACAATAAACGGCAGCGAAACTTTAATTTTTTTTATAAATTTTTAATAAAATAACTCATAATCGGACAAAAGTTATTAAAAGCACAAGCATGATCGCGTAGTTATGACCACTTTGTTGCCAAGTCATCTTGCAAAAAAAAATTTAAATCCATATTTTCTCTTTTTTTTACAAATTCTGATTCATATCTGAGTTATAATCGGAGACTCTTGGGATAAAGCTTTAGTTATAAAAAACGTTCTCCTGTAATGTGGGATTTTAAGGAGTTAGTTATAGGCTTCCACGTTTTCTTCCAAAGATGATAATCGACTGGAAATATAAAGAAGCCTTCGGTCAGTTAAATATCCTTTGAGGAGTTTATAAAAGTCGGTACAAGTGTCTACGCATGAAGATCACAGTATTCAAAAATGGAAATTAAGAGCCTAAAGACGAGCAATACCCCATTCAATAACTCCGTGTAATGATGCATTGTAAGAAAATTTATTACTTGAGAATTTTTTTAAATCAAAATCTCGTAAATTGCATATGTATATGTATATACACACATACATATACACATGTAGATATGTATATATGTTGCCTTAATCATAATAACTATAAAATATTTGCAAAACATAATTTGTATGATAATCCTTTGAAGAGTATTATGAAGAATTAAAAAATATTATTTAAATAAATCTCTTCTTCTCTTTCCAGATAATCGCGGTTATCTATAAAATATATATGTGTATAATTATTGATCCATATTGAAATTAATCAATGTAAAATATATATGTATATATATAAAAATATATATAAATAGCCGAACCGATGAAACTATTCATTGAAAATAATATTGTGAGGATGAGAAAACAAAATATCGTGTATTGACGATTTTTGTTTTCACACAAAAATTTTTTGAATGGGTTTTGGAGTGCGCCCATTTAAAAAAAAATAATTCGCCTCCATGAAGTTTTATAAACAAAAATGGTACGAGAGACCAACAACGTCTGTTTTGGACAAATAGCCCAAGAAACACAAGTTGTTGTACGTGAGGATAATAAAAGGGATCATTTGAAACGGTAAGTTTTTTTTTTGAATTTTTTATTAAGCTTAGAAATATTTCAGATCTCTTATTATTTTAATATCTCAAAATTTCGTATTTTAAATAAATCTTATGCACTTTACAAGGCATACATATAAATATGAATACTATATACCAACATAGTGTATTTTTAATAATGCTTTAGAACAGCGAGTGGGATTTAGCATTTGACTGCATTTAAGAAGTCTTCCATTGTGGCAGAAATTAATTCCTTTGAGCTACATATATGACAAATTAATAATTTACATTTATTTCAAAATATTAGGTACGTACGTATGATGTAATGAATGGCAATTTTTTTTAGATATTCGCGAATACGAATGTCTGAGGCAAAATTCAAGGATGCGAATCTTTTCACTTTTCCACTCAGCCTCTAATGTTTTGAAGCGATCGTTGCGATTTGAAAGCTGTTTTGCGGAAACCCTATCCTTGAATAGCTCAAGATGATCGATAAAATCCTCTATAGAAATTCTTTATAGAATTATCCTTCTCTCAAAATAAAGTTCCGCCATAAATTTTGACAAATGGTTCCGCTCTATTTGCTAAAAATCATGCCCACACTGTCAGGTTACCTTATCGATACTTAAATTTTCTACTTGCTTCAAACATTTCATTTAAATAAATTAATTAACGCATAATAAAACAAAACTCAATATAACGAACCCATGGCCATCGGTAAAATTTAGGCTGATTTATTTGCCAGAGCCATTTGTCTGTAATTTTTTTAAATCGTTCTACGTTGCACTATCGTGCCCGTGCTCCATTACAATTTCATTAGAAGTGGCAAAGATATTTTCTCTATTTGATATGTTGCATTTGTTTTGCATGCTCTGTATTTGTAAATTTCCAATATTTTTAGTTTTTTAATAAGTAAGATAATGCTGCAATATAAAACTTGCATTTTTAAGAAAGTTAATAAATCGTTAACTGGCCTTCGTAGACTAATAGGTAGTGTACTAGACTCGTAGTGCGAAGGTCGCAGGTTCGAATCCTGCCGCAGAACTCTGGAAGTTTGTGTTTGATAATTAAAGGGAGCGCACAACAAGCCTTCACTGGCTTAAGGTTTGTCGTATGACATGGGCTATCACACCCCTCCAATCAACCTAACTTAACCTAACCTAATAAATCGTTTATGGAATTTGTTGAGTTTGTTTTGGACGACACTGTATACAAAAAAATAGAATTTTATCTGAAGTTATACCAAAACGTGTCGATATATATGTACATACATGCATATAAAAAAATATTATTACTTTGTATATAAGTATGTATATATGTACATATGTTACCTTCCACAACTTTGTTGGTATTATAAATTTTTTATTTCCATAATTGTAGTGGTGATTTGATATTGATTTATTTTTCTAACATGATCGTTAAGATGATGAGAGCAGATGGCTTCTTTAGACTCGTTTGCCATAAATTTTTTTTCTAATAAACTGGTCTAAAATATTTTTTTACCTCCTTTTGTAGAAATTATTGATTTGAAAGAGTTATAATTTCATATGTACCAGTAAGTATGTACATACGTATAAAAAGAGTTGTTGATTTCTAAATTAAAATGAATGGAAGATTTTCTAGACTAATTGTTGGTTTTCAAGATTTTTGTTATTAAACATACAAAATGGAGTTTTATTTAAAAAAAAAAATATTAAAATAAATAAAACATAAAATTAATGAAATAATAATAATAATAATAACAATTGTGTGTGAGTACCAGAATTAGTTTTAAAAGAATATAGATTATATTTGAATTAAGATTTTACAAGTTTCTTTCAATTCTAACGAATATTTTATTAGGCGCTACCCGTCTTTAAATTTAAATATACCCAAGAGTGTGTGAAATATTGAAACTTTTGACTCCTTTGAAATGTCTTTATGTATGAAAGTGTCTTTATGTATGGAATATAACATTGCGCAAATGTGCTCCGCAACTTTGCTGGGTCACACGCATCCGAAATGTCCATGATCATGGACAATGGACCACATGTCGTTGGTGTCTATATCATAAAATTCAGGCAAATTGATGTCCTGGCCAATGGTGTTCTCAAAGATATAAGGAACTGTGGCTTTTCAATGATACATTAGATATTCTTGGATTTCATGCTCTCTGCGGCCGATTAGTCTCTAAATGGAACCAAAATAGTAGTTACTCAGTGAAAAACTTTAAATAAATCTTAAGGAACAACGTTTTCATTGCTTCCAAAAATCTATGAGTGTATTTTTAATCTTCTTAGGAAATTAAGTTGATAAAACTTTGATCGTGTTGGTAAAAAAAATATTTTTATAAGAAAAAGAAAGAATGTTCTTAAATATAATTGAGTCGGTTATTCTCCTTTGAACGATATCGTATACAATTAATTTCGGATAGGGAAATATAGTTTGTATCTTTCCCAGTAATAAATTACCAGCCGTAATTTAATATAAAAATTATTTTCCTGATAATCGTATTGAACGAAAGTTTCCCAATAAAAAAAAAAAAGAATATTCACATTGAGAAGAAGCCCACGTTAAAATCACTGGAAATCCAATTCATAATCTTAGCATTATTTTCATGACTTTTTGGAAGCTCTTTTTCAATTCGATGTAGTACTTAACTGATAATTTAACCTCGTCTTAAAATATATTGATAGTGAATTTTCATTGTTCTGTTTCCATACACACTAAAAAAAAAAAATAATGAGATAATGGCTTGATTTTACAAATAACATGAAAAGTTCTTTCCTTTAATTTATTTGTAATGAAAATAAAAAAGTTGAAATATTTATTTTTTACAAATATAAAGACAAATAACCGAAACGAATTTCATTTCATTTTGTATAATGTGACATTGAAATTTCAAAAAAGTTACTCAATTTGTGTGAAAAATTGTTTTCGTATGACAAAAAAAAACCCCGTTTTATATATTTATAAAAAATGCTTAATTTTTCTTATAATTGTACTTAAATTTAGTGAAAGTTCTACCGAATTCTTTTGAACAATTCTGCCAATTTTCAGCCTTTCTAAGCCCAGTACGAAATTTCACCCGTAACTCGCACTTAGAATTTATCATTTATTAGAAAGTATGGAGTTCTATCTGTAACTCACGTTTAGAATTTTGCATTTATAAAAAAGTATGGAGTTCTATCTGTAACTTACGTTTAGAATTTTGCATTTATAATTCTAGTTGGGAGTTCCACGTGTAAGTCGCATTTGGAATTTTGTATTTATAAGAATTATTATTCTTGCATGAATTATTATTATTATTAGTATTTATTAGTATTTATAATACTTTAAAAAATCTCGTCTACATTATTAAAACATTTCAACTATTATGTTTTAAAAAATTTACACATTTTCTTTTAAATACAATATAATTTTGCTCTGTTTTAATATCATTTGTAAGTGTGTTAAATAATTGAAGTCCTTTATAAAATAGTGATTTCTGCATTGCTGTTGTTGTTGCTTTCCTTAGCCTGAAGTTTTCCGCATTTCGTAGTTGATATGGTTGTATTTCATTCACATATTTGATTTGGTCGCATAGATATTCTGGAGCATTACCATGTTTAATTTTATGTATAAAACTAAGAGTATTTAATTTAAGTCGTTGTTCGATATTTAGCCATTTAAGTGTATCGAGCATAGTTCGTATTGATGTATATCTGTTGCATTTTAAAATAGTCCGCATTGCTTTATTTTGTAACTTTTGTAATCTTTCCAATTGTGATTCATTGCTGCATGTATAAATTATTGTTGACCCGAATTCAAAGTGAGGTTTTATTATCGTATTGTATATATTTATTGCTGTCATTATTGATACTTTATTTCTAATTCTTTTGAAAAACCCAATTTTTTTACCAATCTTTTTGCATACGTATTCTATATGATCTTTAAATTTCATTTCTTGATCTATTACAAATCCAAGATATTTTATATTTTTAACTTTCTCTATAACTTCTTCGTTTATTTTGAATGTTGTTTCACTATTCATATTTATTTCTATGATTTTTGTCTTATTTTCATTTAATTTTAATTTGTTCATTTTTAACCATTTGTTAACATTATTTATGTCATTTGTCATATTTTCTCGACATTCTTCACCTGTGGACCCTTCTGTGTATATGAGTGTATCGTCTGCATATAATACAACTTCACATTTATTTAGTATATTTGGCATATCATTAATATATATGATAAACAGTAAGGCACCCAATATTGACCCTTGTGGGACACCGAAATCATTAATAATTATATCAGATTTTATTCCATTAACTTTAGTCATTTGTTTTCTATTTTTCATGTATGATTCAAACCATTTAAGCTCTTTGCCTTGGATGCCATACATATATAGTTTCTGAATTAATATTTTTCTGTCTATAGTTTCAAATGCTCTCTTAAAATCTAAAAATATCGCCATGATTTTCCTACTCTTTTCAATGTTTTTCCACCGATTTATAACAAAATTTACAGCCGTTTCACATGAGAATTTTTTTCTAAAACCCGATTGATACTTTGAAAATAAATTATTATCTTCCATATATTTTTCCAACTGTTCTTTTACTATTTTTTCTAATATTTTTTCACATGTCTTTAATGTATTTATGGGACGATATTCTTCGCATTTTTTTGTCTTTGCCACTTTCTCAACTGGGGTTATCATAGTTATTTTCCAATTCTCTGGGAACTGTCCTGTTTCCAATGATTTATTCACAAATTCGAGTAAAGTTTTTCCTATTATATGCCAATTATCAAGAATAATTTTTGTAGAAATTTTACAGTAATCCGGTTTGTTTTTTAATTTCTTTACTATATTTTTAAGGTCTGAAATTGTTATTGCACAAAATTTGAATCTTTGGGTAATCATACTCATTTGATTAGTATATTGCACATCTTCAATTGAGTCCGTTATTAACTTAATACTATCTACAAAATATTTGTTGAAATTATTAGCTATTTCAATGTTTTCCTTACACTCCACGTTGTTAAATATCACAGATTTAATCACACTTTGGTTTTTCTTTATCACTAAGTCTTTAATTTCTCTCCACATTTGTTTTTGGTCCTTTGCATTGTTTATTTGATTGTTAATGTATTTGCATTTTTCACTTTCAATTCTAACCTTGTACAAATTTCTAACTTTTTTGTAATTTGCCCACGCTTCGGTAGTGTTTTCAAATTTAGCAATTTGGTATTTTGTTATTTTTTCTGTTTTTATACGACGCAGTTCATCATTAAACCATTTATTAACTTTATTTTGATTATTAATTGTTTTTTTTAAAGTAAACTTTTGTACTATCCCCTCTAGGCATTCATCAAACATTAGTACATTTTGATTAATGTTTATATTTTCTTGAAAGCATATTTTTCCATTTAGTTCCCTTGTAAATTGATTTTTGTTGTATTTAAAAAAGTATAAAGTGTTATTCTCCTTTTCGATGTGTGTGGCTTTATCCTTTATTAGTATTTTAATTATTTCATGATCTGATATCTTATTTTTATCACAATTCTGTACTGTTATGTTGAAATTGTTTGTAATAACATAATCAATTATAGTTTTGGATGTATTTGTTACGCGAGTGTATTCGTTTACTATTTGTTTAACACCATTATCTTTTAATAAAGTGTCGATTTTATTTTTGTAAAAATTATTTGTTGACCAATCTATGTTAAAATCTCCTGTTATAATTATATCATTAGTTTCCTCACATAAATCTTCTAATGTTTCCTGAAAAATTTCACAGAATTCTGATTCATAACCACTGGGCGATCTATAAACTGCTACAATTATAAGTTTCATATTTTTACGAATTGCTGTGCAAGCTATAATCCAATATTTAGAGTTTACGTTTTTTTCGAATTTTTTTGTTACTCTCCATTCTTTTTTGTAGTATATGATTACTCCTCCAGTTCTTGAAGAATTTGAAAATGCTATTAGCTGATTATAATCTTGCATAGTTATTTCATCTTCGGCGATATTTTCTGTCATATGTGTTTCCGATAATATAAAAAAATCTGGTTTTTCCATTGCAGCTATTATTTCTACTTGATTAAAATTAGAGTATAGAGTTCTATACGTCCAACCCGAACAGAATTTTTATTAATAAGCCATACATACATATAAAATAATTCGAAGCTATATTTTATTTTGCCTAATTTTAAAAATAATTGGGCATGAAATTAAAGCAAATGGTAATAGAGGGTTGTTGCGCACAGTGACAGCGAAATGTGGCCATTTCTTATCATGCTTATCAAAATCAAGGTATTTGCGGCCCAACTTTAAAAATTTAAATATATAATAGAAAAGTAAAAGGAACAAATGTAATATCAGTTTATTTAAAATCACATCGAAAAACTCAAAAACTTGTCATTTGCAAAACAAGAACAAATCACATTTGTGATTTCCAAGTGGCGTGAGTGAGATTTGAAGTCACATGATTTGCAGAACAAAGGCCTGATATTTCATATCAAATTGTCAAATTGTCGGCTCATTAATGTTTATTTCGATTTTTCATAAACAACAACAGATTAAAAACATTTAACCAGACTCATTCATACGAGTATTAGACTTCAATGGTGTCTCTTTCTGTGCAACTTTAAATAAATTTATGAATTTGACATTTAAAATGAGAAAAGCAATTTGACTTATATTCATATTATTATAAAAAAGAAACGAAAATTCTTGTACTTACACCCGCAAATAAGTATAAGAGATGGATGACATTTAAAAAATAAAAACCTTTTAACGTTAAATTTCTTGTTGTTGAAAATGAAATAATTAATTTGTAAGATGTGCCATAAATTATTGTAGTTTGTAAATTTGTTTCTATTTTTATTTTTAATGCCGCGAAATATACATAATTAGACAAGAAAATACCTTCACGTTTCAAATGCTTTTTTTGTTGCATATATTCTGTTTCAAATACGATTATGATTTGTTTTTGTGGAATTTAATGAGTTTTTACTAGTCTATGTTTGTGAGTGTGTGTGTTTTTTTAAAATTAAATACACAATAAAAACAGAATTTTATTTCAAAATCACACACAAATAATGTTCAGATTATAAACGATGACCTTCGATTATCAGAACTAGAACAAATATAAATTTATGTATTTTATTTCTTTTTTTACAAACTTATTGGAATGACAACATTTGAACAAAATGAACAAAATTAAATAATAATAATAAAAACATTAGGAATTGTGAAAAACGTGATAGAACAAAATTGTAATTAAAAACAAACAAAATTTACAAAATGTTTTGTTTTTAAAACAAACAAAATTTACAAAATTTTTTGTTTGTTTTTAATGTTTCTCAATAATTTATTAAATTAAATTTAATAAAGGTTTCATTAAAAATACTTGCTATACAGCTGTTAGGAGTTTCGACATTCATTTGCTGATACGTGTAATTAAATTTCTAGTGCTATTTTTGACTTTTTGGAGCAATGGAGTTTGCTGGATCCAAGCTTTAAAATTTCCAGATATAATGGAGTTTGTCCAGCGTAAAATTACACGATATTCCATTATACAATAAATTCAAAATATCTTTACCAGCAATTATGGAAATTCTCGCATTATCTTAAACTGCGACACAAGTTGTGAAATAGTGGAAATTGTTGCTGCAAACCATGAAGAAACAATTATATCCTGTCTCAGAATACTAAAAAATGATCAGGAGCAGCCTCGTCATGACTAAACAGAGATCATGGAACTCCCAGCAGCAGCTTTTAGCAGGAAATATTCTTAGAAAAAAAAAATAAATTACTCAAATCCAGTGTATGTATATCAATCACTAGGCCAGATGGATGCTTAAAGCCATTTATTCTATAAAATTTTTTCTTCTAATTAGGGAATTCGCAATAACTGAGGTCATTGTGTAGGGCACGTGGTTTTATTAAAGTTAATACATAAAGCCATGGTTTACTGTGAATAAAACTAGTCCACTGAATGATATTTTAATATTGAATTCTTTTTTTTTAATATACAGGCATGTTCTGAAAATCACAAATGTGATTTTGTGGTGTTCTGAAAATCACAAGAAATTTAACTTTTCGGTGTGATTTTACTTTTTCGAAAACACAAGAAAACGGCTGATGTTTTGCTGATTTGATGACAATTTTTTATGTATTGAAAATTAATAAAGGTTTAGTCAAAATAATAAGTGAACGTAAACTAAAATTATTTTTTAAAATAAAAATTAAACACAAGTTGATATGCCTTGGGCTTTATTGTTGTCAGTAATAGATTTGAAAAGATATTTATTAATTTAACAAAAGAAAGAAGTTGCAAGAATGCGCACCGAAGTTGCCACCACACATATAGTTAGTCATCTGTGGTTGCCACTGTCATTAATATATAATTATTGTTGCCATTCGCTACTACTTTATGCGTAATTATTTTTAAAATTAGGCAAACAATTGATAGTTAATAAATATTTTAAATATAACTTAACAAAAATAATTATGTTTTTAATTGGAAATAGCTTGGTTAGTTAAAAGAATTAAATATATTTCTCGTCGAAACAAATATTTACCCACTCTGGCAAGCATCGGTGTATTTTCGAAGAAGAAAAACAGCTGACAACTAAAAAGTAAATGCAAATCACGAAAATAAAATGTCAAATCACAAAAGCAAATAACAACATTTGTTACAATAGAAAGCGTTTGCGATTTTTTTATATTTTAGCTAAATTTTTGGTACAAAATCATCAGTTTTACTCTTAAAATAAATTAAAAACAAATAAATGTGTTCAATTAATGAGTTTTTATTGAGTTAAATATAAAAAGCCGTCCAAAATGAAGAAAGTGATTTCAGATCGCCAGCCACATACATAACTGACCGGTTTCATATCACAACAGTTCAAAAAGTTTTGTGCACCAGAACACCTTTTTTGTGATTTCAAATCAATTTCTCAAAAAGTGATTTGCAGAACATGCCGGATAATGGAAGATGCTATAGTTGCAGGCGCTTGTTTACAAAAATTATTAAATCATATTTTTTATTTGGAGTAAAAAAGTGTATATGTACGACGTTGTCACTACATTTTTAAAAAAATTATTTAAACATTCTGAAAAAGATAATTTTTTGCTCGCAGAGAAGTTGTAATAATTAAAAATTGTTAAAGTTCATTTTATCTCACACTTAAACTGAAGTTATTTTTAAGGGTGTTGGCGTGGAGTAGTGGTTAAAGTGTTTGCCTACAAAACCACATACCACAGGTTCGTTGCATGGCATAGGACAAAATGTTCACCATGTTTTTTAAAGTTTTAAAATGAAGTGGCTTCAAACCTCCCAAAAAAACCTCCAAGAAGCCCCCTGACCTCCCCTCCCCATGGAAAAGAGGATAACATCATGACAATGATCAGAGGGCGTTATTTCTAGACAATGGCAGCCCCATGATCCTAGGACTTGCTACCCGAAGACCAGTTATCTACTTAGATACAACAACAACCGATTAACGAAACTGACACACAAAATAACAATAGATGCTTTGTGAGAAAAAAACTTTAAGTAAAATCTACTATACCACAAAGTTGTAATAAAGGCCCTAGGTAGTAGGCATTAATTGCCTGAGTTTACTTCTCTTTATAAAAAAAAAACGAAAAAAAGAATTATTGAAAAATTGAGAGGGTGGTGTTAATCAATAGTACGGAAATTGAAGACCTCGAAGATGACGATTTAACTGAGAAAAAACATTTACTACTTACTCTATGATGAACTGAATAACTTTGGAACTGGCTTTACTCTGAAGAAATGAAGGGAAATATTTACTTCATTAAATGTTATGAAAGATTATGATGAAAGGGGAGTCAAATTGATGGAATGGCATTGATCAAAAATGATAGAAAGAAATACCCGAGGAAATATACACCAAGAAAACCATTTGTTTTCTTGCAAATAAATAAATATATGCATCAATTGAGAATTTTAATATATATACAGGCAAAAAACTTAAAGTTTAGATGGAGACATACATACATATATCGCGAGTAAAAATTTTACTGGAAAATTGTGTTCAATAACTGCCTTTGCACTATTTTGTTTTTTTTACTGGGAAATTCATTTCACTCTAAATTTGTAATGCCAGTTCTAATGATTATTATAAAATTGTAAAAATTGATTTTAGTGACCGTAAATTACCGATTTGGCACGATATCATATAAGTATAAGAAGGATTGTCAGATTTTTGTTTGCTTCCAGCGCCAAAAAGGCAAGCGAAAATCGCCAAATCTCACAGAAAAATTGGTAATGTTTTGCAGGAGAAAAAGTTTTTCAAAAATCGCCAGGCCAGAAGAGATATATGTATGTATATATATCTACATATCTGTTAAGTTGAACGTGATCCATTGGTTGTCTATGTTTCCATACCATTTAAATGTGAAGGTTTAAAAGATTTTGATGGAAAATTTATTATTGAAGAGGATAATTATTCGTGCATGTTTCCCACGTTCGTGTGATCAGACAGGAAGGAACTCCAGGCTTAAGTGATGCATTTTGTTTATTTCGAAAAGATATTCCCCCTTATCGTGTTTGGCGATTTTCGACTGAAAATTCGACAGTTTGTAATAGACTAAAAATACCGATCAACATTTTTCTTTAATATAGTACAAACTGTCGAATTTGCAGTCGAAAATCGCCAAACACGATAAGGGTGATTAATTCATGTAACATTTTTTTAAATATGTTTTTGGTTTTCTGTAAATTATTAAATGTAAATCCTTAACAGGATGTATTTTTCTATTTGGACATACAAAATTATTTTCACAAGGTATATTTTGTATTTTCTTTAACTGTAGTCCGGACGATTCAGAAATCTGATCAAATGCTAAAAATATATCTGTGCGGATTTACGAGGTTCTACTGTATATTTATCTGTATTGACGAGTATATAGTATGGGCAAATACATACATACATACATACATATAACTTTTTGTATGTGTGCAAAAGTACGCATAATTCATTCATACGTACACACATAGATACATACATCCATATACAAGTACTTATATACATAAATGTATATGTATCTCTGCCTTTGGTGCTATTATTATCTTCCATTTTACGTCGTTTTAACCAGTTGTTATAATTCTTTTACTATGGCGTATAGTTTGTGTTACTGCGTTGTTTATTCTCTATAAAAACATTGGGGGCAAAAAATTAAGACAACCAAGTATTGTTAATGTTTTTTTTTTTACTTGGCATTATTTTGATGGCTCTTAAAGCGCGCAAATTGTATGCGGCAAATGAGTCATACTTTTTCTTTTAAATACAAACAAACTTAGTCACATCAATTGCGTGCGTGAGTGAGTGAGTGGTACTGAAAATGTTCAATATACCTACATACATACAGAAATACATACAGAAATACATACAATTTACAAAGAAATTCTCTTTAATATCATCATGTTTAAAGTCATTATCTACGTACAGTAGAAAAAAAATGTCAACTTTTTCAAATTTTGAAGCGTGGAATAAGGAGTCTGACGGACTTTGTATATTGAAAAATCTTGTTTAAAACAATTTTTTTACAACAAAAATTCATAAAATAGTTTTTGTTTAAAATATGTAAGTATGTACATACTTATGTATATCCCAAATGTTATATATGTATGTACTTATGTACATATGTATGTACTTATGTAAGTACATGGTCTATTACTACATTTATACGCACGTCTTATTTGCAAATAAAAAAGAAGAATGTTGCCGTATAACTTTTTTATTGTAACTTATTAACTCACTTAAACAAGTCGTGAATAACGACACTATTTGCAAATAAAAAGGAAGACGTTGCCACTTCACGAACGTTTTTTGTGTTTTACTTACCAAACAATCATATTTTCGTCACA
The DNA here is from genome assembly GCA_963681545.1 of Germaria angustata. Taxonomy (NCBI): domain Eukaryota; kingdom Metazoa; phylum Arthropoda; class Insecta; order Diptera; family Tachinidae; genus Germaria; species Germaria angustata. The sequence goes on along the minus strand of OY812999.1, from coordinate 18,244,031 downwards.
TGGCATCACTAATAATAACATAAGTTCTGTATGCAATTTCCCGTATAAACAGTGAATTAGTTATTTGCAAATATGTAGTTCTATTTGTAAATAAGACGTGCGTATAAACGTGGTATATGTGAAATTAATCTATTGAGAATGGTCATAACGCAGGTACACATGTGCACATACAGTGGCTCAAAGCTATACTGGAACAGCTGGAATGTTTCAATTTAGACCTTGATAAGTAAATTAACAACAATTTTTAGCAACCGAGTTTTTTGTTTTAAGAAGATTATTTGATTTACATTTATTATTAAAAAAAAGAAAATTGTAAAATACCTACATACATATTTACATGAAGTAATAAATTTTACTAAAGTTTAACAAAACGCGGCATTTCAACCTCAAAGTTATAATGGAACGAACACCTTGTGGAATTCATAAAAAGTTTTCGGCCAAAGTTAAATTATTTTATATATGTACATACAATACTTAGTTGAGAGGCCTTTTTGTTTTATTATTGCTTTCAAACGATTTGGCATCAATTCAACCAATTTATGACAGAAGAAAACTGGTCTTTTGTTCCACTCTTCTCTTAGATCTACCACTAATTCTGCTCTGTTATTTATGCGTTGTTTTGTTAATTTTTGCTCCAAGTAATTCCTTTGCCCTATGTTTCATTGCATGCTCGATAGCATTCAGAACGGATGAAATGGGGTGGAGTATAGAGTAACTAACTACGCACTACCTGAGCATTGTACTTTGGATCATTGTCCTGATCAAAAATAAAACTGCTTTTGAACGCTCTCCTTTACATTTGATTTTAAGAAGTTTTATACAATAATACATTTTGTCCATATTTCTCTCGATGACATGTAAATTATCAGTTCCAGCAGATGATATTGGCCCTATAACGTTACCGAATCAGGACCGTGCTTTACTGTAGGACGGATGTTGGTTTTATTTAACTCTTCATTAGCTCTGAGCCACATGTATGATTTTCCAGTAAATAAAACTTATTTCCATATTAAAAGATCTTAGTAATCCTGTTTCTCGTAAATTCCAAACGCTTTTGTCGATTTACATTTCCAAAAAAAATTTATTTTTCCAGGTACATATATGTCCATATTGTTGATGGTTTCTAAGTACATTCCGAAATGTTTCAGGGTGGGCTCTTTTTCAAAGATACTCTCCCCTGTTTCGGGTGTTAGTTTTGGACCACTGGTACGAGGGTTTTTCTTGATTGCTTGCAGGAACCATCAACCGATGTCTGTTTAGCTCTTGGTGCTATTGTTCTCCCTTATTCTAATTGTCGTCATCGTCGTCACATCAATTCTACATTAAAGAAACGTTTAGTTCTGTGCTCGTTGCAGACAGTCATTGAGTATTATTGACGGCCATTTGGCAATTTATGTATAAGCCTTAGTAGTGGCAATAGCTTATAAGTAATATATACATAATTGCGTTCGAAAACGATCCTACAGTTGTCAAAATATTGCAGTCGACTTCGGGTGACATCGACGCACAGTGGCTGAAAAACGTTTTTCATTGGCCAAAATTCTGTAACTTTTGAACCGATCAAAATATTGAAGTAATTCTTTTTTTAATGGATAGATATTTAATTCAGCTTGACTCAGTTTTAATTACATTGAAATTGATTGAGTACTTCTTAAGGACTTCTAGGTCAAAGTTGAACTTTTGATTTTTTTTTAACTTTTGGAGTGAAATATGGGTTTATTTTTTTTATTTGCATATTAAAAGATTTTATATTTTGATCTTAATAATAATTATAATTATTTTTTGTGATAATGGAATTTTTTTAATGTTACACTCAAAAAAATTTTTTACACTGAAAAAAATTTTTTACACTCAAAAAAAATTTTTACACTCAAAAAAAATTTTAAAATTAACTGGAAACAAGGTTTAAATCCACTCCTGTTCTTTCAGATGCTGTTTCTGGATCTGAAAAGAATCTTCGTGCGGTATTGCCATCATTTGTATTGCCTGACCCTTGTTTTGGCTGATCTATAATCAATCCAATTTTGCGATATTCATCTTGAACATGTTTCTTTTTTGAACTTCTTAACTCTTTGTTGGTTTTATTGTTTCTTATGGATCCTGAAGACCCGAAATATAAATCATAATTGATTTTTAGTATATGTTCCATAAGTCGTATTCTTGCATGTAGTGGTGATAATCTAAATTCATATGCATCGGTATTATCTAATGATTTTGTCGGAACTTGGTTTAATTGGGTTTATGCTGCTTGGCATATAATGCAGCTGGATGCAGCCTTCGTGTTAGTCAAAGCCTGACCTACATTTCCATTTATCATTGTAAGGACTAATTGGTAGCTTACTTCAATTTGCTGCCCATCTAACTGTAATTGTAATGGCTAATGGTAGTGTTGCAATTTGGGCCTTGATATCACTAATTTCTTTGTTAATGGCATCACGAGTTTCTTCTTTGAATTCAAATTTGATTGGCCTGCAGTATTTCGTAGAAGATGGTGTCTCATTTTTCCAAATATCCATTGTTTGCATTGTACTAGTCGAAGGCTCTGAATCTTCCAAAATCTTTTTCAATCGCAATGGTACAATTGATACCATGAACATATCCGAGTCCGAAATATTTTCACATACAACTTGTTTGTATTGGTTATGTCCCGAAGAACCATCACATCCCCATTTGCAAAAAAGAATTAGCTTTGTGTTTCCATATTTCTTTAACGCATTTCCTGGTATTGATTGTAGCAAGCGTTCGGCTGTGTGATCAAGTAGAGATTGTAGTTGTACGTCTGCCGAAATTGGTGTGTTTGGTTAGTATCCTTTGATGGAAAACAGTCCATTTTAGTAGCAGTTATGTGATGATATGCTGGATAGATATTTGAGCCATTTCAATCGCACGCAATCCGAGCTTTATATATTGCTGTTTTGTTAATTTCAAATCCAGAAATAAGGCTAATGCCTCCTCATTTGTGCACTGTTTTGCATCGCTCGGAGTTGGTATACTTTTAAGAATTCGTTTTGTTCTCACTGGACTAGCTTTAATAACTTTTTCAATGATATCCACTTTTGTTAATTGGTTCTGTGATCGTAATTGATGTAGGAAAGATTCTTTTATATTTGTACAACCAATTGCATCGTTAACATCTTTAAGTTTCCGCCTCTTAGATTTATCGCTGCAGTTGTCCAATGATTTGCGTGGTCTTCCAACCTTATCTTGCTTTGCTGTTTCTGCAGCGACCACTTCTAAACACTTTTCACTTTTTATATAAAACTTTTGTTTACTGTAGCTAACTTCTTTGTAGCGTTTTTTTTAGTACTTTTACAAAATTAGATAATTGCTCTTGTATTTCGGTGCTACACGAATTTAAGCTTAATTTTATTTTAACGTAACTAAGAACATCTTCCTGGTTTTTATTTCTAAAATACTCTTCGGCCAGTTCTTTATAACCGAAGGTCTCCATATTTTTCTGAATATTTTTATATGAGTCTGTTATGATTTATCACTTGCAAATATACGTACGTACACGTAAAGGATTAACTTATTGTGTAATCCCTTATTGAATCCGTAGTTTTATATATTTTTAGATACATGTTATTCACACATTGATCTTCAATTTCATAGCAGGTAGTACTTAAATTGAACAAAACTGCACGTGTTATCCAGACCTTAATATCAGGTAAAACTAATTAGTATCTCGCCAATATGGGGTTCTTTCTATCTTTAGTCGTTTAATGTCGCGATTATTATTATAAAATTGTTTATGACTTTGGCTGACCCTAACAGTTATATTAGAAAGAGATCATATGTTTACTGTAGAACCTATTGTGATATTTTTATTACTGATTTTTTGCTGATCAAAACAAAGCCATAAAACCCTTTCGCAGGTATTATATTTAATTATTTTAGTTTTAGGTAGTCTAAAGTAAAAAACATAAACCTTCAGGCAAAAAAGTGAAAATTTAATACACCATTGTATACGAGTAATTATAGGGCTGTTTATATTAGAGTAATTTGATTTTTTTTGGAGTAATTTCATTAAAATTAAAAAAGTGTTCTACCGGCGGGTCGTGGCGGGTGCAAAAGTATATATGGGGTGAAAGAAGACACCTTCGCCTTTCTTCGGGTGGTATACGTTTCTTGTTCCCTTTTGTTCCCTAGAAGTTCTATTCCACTAAAGTTTAAATTTTAGAAAAATATAGTAGTTTCATAAATATTTCATAACACCTCTAATATTAAACGCTAGAGTGGTAACCACTTACAACAACTAAAGACTATAATCCTACCAATATTATAAAAAAGACCGCAGGCCATTATCGATGATAGCTTGCGAGTAGTGACCATTTATTTTTGACAAAAAACTGATAAAAAACACCTTTTACTGAAATAACAAAAAACAGTTGAGTTTGACAGCATGCCACGCCCACAATTATCAATAGTTTAACCTAATTTTTTGGCTACCTTAATATGGATATATTAGCTCCAAAATGGCGTAAAAATTTTAAAAATCGGTGACAAAAAAAAATTTGACTTTTGGCCAATGAAAAACGATTTTCAGCCACTGTGCGACGGCGACAAATGGAATAAGGGCGAATATCTTACAAATCGTGTTTTTTTTTTTTGGAAGATAAACAAAATCTAAAGGAAAAAAATTGATAATCAAATAAAGTTGGACGTGGTTTTAATAATGGAAGTTGCATTATTTTGCAAAAGTATTCCATTATTATTTTGAGGATAACACAGGTGTATTTTTATTTACTTTTACTTTATTTTTGTTATTGTTGCAAATGAAGCTAGTTTTATTCTTAAAATCTTCCTTCCGAAAAGTTTTCTGGTTCATTTGCATATTACATTATACACCACAAACTCAGTCATAAGATAACTACATATACTGATGTACATATGTATGTATGTATGTATGTATATCATATGATGTGAAGCACAATTCTCGAACTTTTTTCAAAGCCAGGACGAGGTTTGAATGTAACATTTCAATTCAAGTTGATATGAATTTGAACAGAAAGGTTTGATAATTTGTTTCAAGTGTTATTCATCAATATTAAAAAAATATGGCGATCAAAGTCAATTGTTACTTACTAAAGGAGAACTTTATTTTTTTCTGTTTGTCAAATACTACGTTTATACGCACGTTCTATTTGCAAATATAACTATTTGCAAATAACTAATTCACTGTTTATACGGGAAATTGCATACAGAACTTATGTTATTATTAGTGATGCCATGTGACGAAAATATGATTGTTTGGTAAGTAAAACACAAAAAACGTTCATGAAGTGGCAACGTCTTACTTTTTATTTACAAATAGTGTCGTTATTCACGACTTGTTAAGTGAGTTAATAAGTTACAATAAAAAAGTTATACGGCAACATTCTTCTTTGTTATTTGCAAATAAGACGTGCGTATAAACGTAGTAAAAGAAAAAAAAATCATATGTGTACATAGTATGTGAATAAAATAAATTAATAAAAAAATTATGAGTATGTATGTATGTATGTATATCATTTACATATGTATGTATGTATGTATGTATGTATGTTCCACATAACATTGGAATCCATATTGAAAAATATTTCAAAATAACATTTGATGGCAAATTAAGAAAAAATATGGAGTAAAACGTACTATTTTTCAAGTTATCATCAAATCATTTTCACACGTTGATCATGTTAGAAACTGCAAATCATTATCAATTTGAAATTAACCCTCGGTATTTCACTGCGTAAATACATAGTAAGTACATACATACTTAAATTCAATATTTTTTTACCTTACACCGAGTGTGCTATGTGGAATATCATATTCCATATAAATTTCTATCAGCCCAAATTCCCCGGGAAATTTCTCCCTTTTTTTATTCCTCCTATTATGAAAAAATATTCCTCAGTAATTTTTTTCCCTTTTTTTATTCCTCCTACTCTAAACACTTCCAAAAAAAAAGGGAAAAATTACTCTGGGAAAAAAGTACCTATTACGAAAATTAAAGAAAGGGAAAAATTGTTAACAGTTTATTCAAGTTTTTCCCCCATAAATTTTATAGGGAGCTAATGTAAAAATGTAAGTTTATATGAAAAAATATAAGAAAATTAAATTTAAATAAAATACATATATAACTGTAATGAAGCTCTCTTGTTTTTTAGCACTCCGTTTGTTCGTTCAATAATATTACGCAACTTTGAATGCACTTCATTGAATCACCTATAATAAAAGATAAAATTGTAAAAGTTTACTTCTACCTTAAGACAAAACTTTACCTAAGAGCCAAAAATTGGTTTCACTTCTCAAGTATTCCCGTTCCAAATGAGTCCTAACATCACTGGTAGTCCAAATGAAGGAATCATGGCAAGCTCTAGGGTGTGTTGCATCAAAATACCTAATTCTAAGGTCATGATCGCAAATCTAAAAATATAAATTAAGAATTTATTACCACTATCCTAAGCTATTATTAGATCACTTGCGAAGAAACGCAAACATACATTTTGTAATGCAATTAACAGCAGATACATTTTTTTTACCGGTTGCGAGTGTGAAGTGAGTACATCTAAAAGGTAAACAAAAGCATTTTTGTTTACCCGGTAATATTTTTGAAACCTAAACCAAGAACAGCGTTAATACAAAATAAAGTAGTTAACTTTGTACTTACAATGACTGTGGTAACTCCAGCGGATTAGATGCATCACGCATATCTCTCCGTGCAACCCTTTGATCACTATTTTTCCACCGTTCATCATCACTTATTTCTTCCGCAAGCAAATGAAAAGCCACCCTAACCATTTTAATTGTTTTAATTTAATTTAAATGAATACAAAACAGTAAAAAACTTATTTAATTTATTAATCAATTTTTCGTTACTATAAAACAAAATGTAAACAGAAAACAGCTGACTCTATCTCCCTTGTTTTTTCTTTCTCCCTTATTTTCATATTCCCTCAGTTTATAGAATAGGAGGATTTTTTTCCCGGTAATAAACGATTGGAAAGGGAAAAAATTCCCTGCGGAATTTCATAATTGGGATGTATATGTACTTATGTATGTACATACATAAGTATGTATGTATGCGCGTCGTGAAATCCCATTAAAACCCTTATTGGAGATATTCATTCTGTATATGAAGGTTTTTGTATAGTGCATGAATTTTGGTCAAAGCGTACTGATGAATTTCATGCATATACTTACATAAGTATTACACGAATAACAAAATTTTTTGTGTTGTAAATTATAACATTTACATACATATGTATGTAAGTATGTAAATACATACATACATATGTATGTATATAAAATTTAATTCTAACAATCATTTAACTCATTCTCTAGCGCAATTGATTTGAAAAATAAACAAATTGAATTGATAAAAAAGAATTACTAAAAAAATAATTAAAAGAAAACAAACAACATGTTTTGATTAAATGAGGTGTAGATTAGATTTGAGTAGAATTATGTAAATTGATTAAAATATAGTATATATGTAAGTACATACATACAAACATAATATAAGAATGTATGTACATATGTACATATATTAGAATATAACAGATTTATCTATGTATGTATGTATGTATGTATGTATGTATACATATGTGCGTAAAACGATAAATTGTTACCAAACACAAGGCAAATACATATGTATGTAAGTATATACATAAGTACATACATAAATAGTTACGTACGTAGATACGTAGATGTTCATATAATGCAGACTATACGTAAGTATGTGTACGTATGTACTTATGTAATCTTGTACCTATTTTAACGATTAGTCATTTCCCATATCGGTCTATTTGCAGGCATTTTCTTTTAGTTTTATTACTATATACAGGGTACTCGCGAAAACGTAAATACCGGGAAAAATTAACGACTCAGTAACGTGAACGCTTTTATTATTGGATTCGTTCTTCTTTTATTATTTTATTTATTTATTTTTAGCAATAATTTTTATTTAATTGCTAACAATTACAGAAACTGTAATTATTTCCGCTTTTTATGCATGTAATAAATACAATTTTAAAAATCTCATTTGTTTGAACTTTTTATGTACGTTATATTGGTAAAGTGAACAAATGTAAACATTTCCAACTTTTATCCAGTTAATATCTGGGAGTAAACCGTGTTTTTTTTTTGGTTCTAAAATTTTGACTATCGAAAACATGAATAAATTTGAAAACATGAACACCCTTGGAAAAAATTAGTTTATGTTTTCGCGAGTTCACTGTATTAAATATGTATCTATGAATGTAAGTATGTATTATTTTCGGAAGTTTTCAAACTGCAAACTGATTCTATAATGGGTCTGTCTCTCTTTACAATTGTGTATTTGAAACCGTCGCACAGTGGCTGAAAATCGTTTTTCATTGGCCAAAATTCTGTAACTTTTGAACCGATCAAAATATTGAAGTAATTCTCTTTTTAATGGATAGATATTTAATTCAGCTTGACTCAGTTTTAATTACATTGAAATTGATTGAGTACTTCTTAAGGACTTCTAGGTCAAAGTTGAACTTTTGATTTTTTTGGATTTCTTTGGAGTGAAATATGGGTTTATTTTTTTTATTTGCATATTAAAAAATTTTATATTTTGATCTTAATAATAATTATAATTATTTTTTGTGATAATGGAATTTTTTTAATGTTACACTCAAAAAAATTTTTTACACTGAAAAAAATTTTTTACACTCAAAAAAATTTTTACACTCAAAAAAAATTTTAAAATTAACTGGAAACAAGGTTTAAATCCACTCCTGTTCTTTCAGATGCTGTTTCTGGATCTGAAAAGAATCTTCGTGCGGTATTGCCATCATTTGTATTGCCTGACCCTTGTTTTGGCTGATCTATAATCAATCCAATTTTGCGATATTCATCTTGAACATGTTTCTTTTTTGAACTTCTTAACTCTTTGTTGGTTTTATTGTTTCTTATGGATCCTGAAGACCCGAAATATAAATCATAATTGATTTTTAGTATATGTTCCATAAGTCGTATTCTTGCATGTAGTGGTGATAATCTAAATTCATATGCATCGGTATTATCTAATGATTTTGTCGGAACTTGGTTTAATTGGGTTTATGCTGCTTGGCATATAATGCAGCTGGATGCAGCCTTCGTGTTAGTCAAAGCCTGACCTACATTTCCATTTATCATTGTAAGGACTAATTGGTAGCTTACTTCAATTTGCTGCCCATCTAACTGTAATTGTAATGGCTAATGGTAGTGTTGCAATTTGGGCCTTGATATCACTAATTACTTTGTTAATAGCATCACGAGTTTCTTCTTTGAATTCAAATTTAGATTGTGTCTCATTTTTCCAAATATCCATTGTTTGCGTTGTACTAGTCGAAGGCTCTGAATCTTCCAAAATCTTTTTCAATCGCAATGGTACAATTGATACCATGAACATATCCGAGTCCGAAATATTTTCACATACAACTTGTTTGTATTGGTTATGTCCCGAAGAACCATCACATCCCCACTTGCAAAAAAGAATTAGCTTTGTGTTTCCATATTTCTTTAACGCATTTCCTGGTATTGATTGTAGCAAGCGTTCGGCTGTGTGATCAAGTAGAGATTGTAGTTGTACCTCTGCCGTAATTGGTGCGTTTGGTTAGTATCCTTTGATGGAAAACAGTCCATTATAGCAGCAGTTATGTGATGATATGCTGGATAGATATTTGAGCCCTTTTCAATCGCACGCAATCTGAGCTTAATATATTGCTGTTTTGTTAATTTCAAATCCAGAAATAAGGCTAATGCCTCCTCATTTGTGCACTGTTTTGCATCGCTCGGAGTTGGTATACTTTTAAGAATCCGTTTTGTTCTCACTGGACTAGCTTTAATAACTTTTTCAATGATATCCACTTTTGTTAATTGGTTCTGTGATCGTAATTGATGTAGGAAAGATTCTTTTATATTTGTACAACCAATTGCATCGTTAACATCTTTAAGTTTCCGCCTTTTAGATTTTTCGCTGCAGTTGTCCAATGATTTGCGTGGTCTTCCAACCTTATCTTGCTTTGCTGTTTCTGCAGCGACCACTTCTAAACACTTTTCACTTTTTATATAAAACTTTTGTTTACTGTAGCTAACTTCTTTGTAGCGTTTTTTTTAGTACTTTTACAAAATTAGATAATTGCTCTTGTATTTCGGTGCTACACGAATTTAAGCTTAATTTTATTTTAACGTAAGTAAGAACATCTTCCTGGTTTTTATTTCTAAAATACTGTTCGGCCAGTTCTTTATAACCGAAGCTCTCCATATTTTTCTGAATATTTTTATTTGAGTCTGTTATGATTTATCACTTGCAAATATACGTACGTACACGTAAAGGATTAACTTATTGTGTAATCCCTTATTGAATCCGTAGTTTTATATATTTTTAGATACATGTTATTCACACATTGATCTTCAATTTCATAGCAGGTAGTACTTAAATTGAACAAAACTGCACGTGTTATCCAGACCTTAATATCAGGTAAAACTAATTAGTATCTCGCCAATATGGGGTTCTTTCTATCTTTAGTCGTTTAATGTCGCGATTATTATTATAAAATTGTTTATGACTTTGGCTGACCCTAACAGTTATATTAGAAAGAGATCATATGTTTACTGTAGAACCTATTGTGATATTTTTATTACTGATTTTTTGCTGATCAAAACAAAGCCATAAAACCCTTTCGCAGGTATTATATTTAATTATTTTAGTTTTAGGTAGTCTAAAGTAAAAAACATAAACCTTCAGGCAAAAAAGTGAAAATTTAATACACCATTGTATACGAGTAATTATAGGGCTGTTTATATTAGAGTAATTTGATTTTTTTTGGAGTAATTTCATTAAAATTAAAAAAGTGTTCTACCGGCGGGTCGTGGCGGGTGCAAAAGTATATATGGGGTGAAAGAAGACACCTTCGCCTTTCTTCGGGTGGTATACGTTTCTTGTTCCCTTTTGTTCCCTAGAAGTTCTATTCCACTAAAGTTTAAATTTTAGAAAAATATAGTAGTTTCATAAATATTTCATAACACCTCTAATATTAAACGCTAGAGTGGTAACCACTTACAACAACTAAAGACTATAATCCTACCAATATTATAAAAAAGACCGCAGGCCATTATCGATGATAGCTTGCGAGTAGTGACCATTTATTTTTGACAAAAAACTGATAAAAAAAACACCTTTTACTGAAATAACAAAAAACAGTTGAGTTTGACAGCATGCCACGCCCACAATTATCAATAGTTTAACCTAATTTTTTGGCTACCTTAATATGGATATATTAGCTCCAAAATGGCGTAAAAATTTTAAAAATCGGTGACAAAAAAAAATTTGACTTTTGGCCAATGAAAAACGATTTTCAGCCACTGTGCGTCGTCGTGACACCAATTCAAATCAGAACTGATTTGCAATTCCGATAAATGAATAATTCTCACTTGGATAATAACTTTTAGTAATTAAATACGATAAGAATATTTGAATTATTTTCCCATCTAATACAAATCTCATTATAAAATTTCCATTGTTAAATGCCAACACGTTTCTCTAGTATATTTCATTAAAAAAAATTCGTCTATTTACGAAATTGCAAAAAAAAAAACAACACACACACACATAAAAAGCTTTATTAGGAAAAAAATTTATAAATAAATGTGTTTTAAATGTTGTTTAAATATCAAATTATTTATATAAATACATACATATGTAAGTATATGCTCTTATACTTACTTACATACACATACATACATATAGAGTTTTTTTCTTCTTAAAAGCAATAGAAAACAGATATTGAAACCCAGCCATTTTAACGTTAACTACATTTAAGCAAAAACAATACGTATTCATATAAAATATTGAGTAATAAATGCCCTGTTCATATTAAAAGTTTTCAAGTAATGTAAGTTGTATTCGTGTGCGTATTTCGGAATATTCCCCAGTTTCATGACATTTCTCGTCGTAAACGTATGTAATCGCAAAATTCAAGGGAATAATTTCGTAGAAAAACATTAGCCTTGTCTAAACCTAAAAAAAACGTAAATAAAGGGCCTGTCCCTCCCCAATGGGTTTCTATCTTTAAATTTAAATAGATTAAAGTGAGATATCACTGAAATTTATGAATGAAATGGAACACTGTGCAAATGGCCGCCAAGTCTTCGTTGGCTGGCGCGAAAATATAATGTCCAATTGTCTATAGCTCTGGCGCATAAATCAGGCTGAATTTGACCGATGGCATATTTTATGTGGTGGTGTGGTGTAGTGGTTAAAGAGCATGTCTACAAAACCAGGTACTCCAGGATACTTTCCTGACAGAGGACAAACATTTTTCACCATTGTTTTTCGAGTTTTAAAATTAAGCGGCTTCAACACCCACAAATTAACAATGCGAAAATAACTGCAACAACTCCTGTAAGATGAAGATAAGAAGCTTTGTCGAAGCCATATGCTCCCAAGAGGGCTAATGGAGAAAAAATAGGTTTATGTTGGCTTTGAAGACCACTGTACTTTGTGACTTATTCGTGTAGCCGTGTGACTTAGGAAAACCCCCCAAGAAAAAGTCTAACGAGTTCAAATCGCACGATCTTGGTAATGGCCTGGACATCTTAATCGTTATTTTTTCTATTAGTCTAACTAATGGAGATTTCCCTTATGAATAAAGTGCAACATTTTGTTGATTAATTTGTAAGAAAGTCTATTTATTTATCTAATTAAAAAAAATTTAATACAGCATATCGTGCTCTTTCCAAAAAAAATAGAAATTTGTGCTTATTAACAAAAATTAAATTCACTTTTTTCTCTGAAAGTGCAAAAAACACCATAAATTTTACCTACAAAATAATTTAATTTATACATACATATATACATACTTAATGTGTGAAGACAAATTCGAGTTAGCAGGGACGCAAACCATAATTTTTAGCAGAGCAAATTTTACAGTTACCTGTGCACTGTTAACCAGTTAACAGTAGTCGCAAATTGAATAAAAGGGTAAAATTAAATTTAGATACAGAACCTTAAAAAATGGATGAAGACTTCCAAGAGGCAATTGATAATGTAACAAGAACATGATATGAGAAAGACGTTTGCAAGAATAAGAAAAAAAAATTTTTTAAACAAAAAATTCTTCACTAGTGACCATTTAGTTAGATATGGAATTGCAACAGTACTACACTATGTAGGTACGTAAGCCCAAAGGGTCTGAAATACGACCCTATTGGTCATATATCTGAAATAATTTTTGGAAATTTAGAAAATCGTTTAAAAATTTTCAAAAATTAAATATATATGCAGATCCCCAAGCATTTTATGAAATTTTTCCTGATGTTCGAGTCATCTTTGTCTAATGCATATGAAATTAATATGTAATAAGAAATGCCCTCATGTTGTTATCGATGGAAAACTTTAAAGGACGGCTCCCTTAAGAGAGTCTTTTATTAGCACATTTTTTGCCTCACTTTCGCGTCATTAATAATTCGTATTTGTAATACAAATTGGCATATAACCAAGAAAATGTATGTCTTTTATAAGCGTCTGTCGACAGAGTAGACCAGCCGTCTCTCACTTCCAAATCTGCTTAAAGCGAAGTAATAGTTGCTGCTGGGCATATACCTTCGATTTACCGTAAAATTCATCACGGGAATAATGCTTTTATTATTATTTTTTTTTTTGTAATTTCCTAATACGATGAGAAATTTTGAATATTGTTATTTTAATTTTTAAATTAAATCGTGATGGTCTCGAGATTTGCGCTGCGTTAAAACAACAGACTGAAAATTTGTCACATTAGGAGTAACAATAGTTTCTCGTTCTTGAGGTGTGTATGGAGCCATGGCTTACTTTCAACTAATTCAATAAATATCTAAATTATAAACGTAAAGTACAGTGACATTTGGCGCCATCTGCGAAAATGGCAGCCAATGCAAATTATGACAATACTTTGCGCCACCTTGTGTATGTAAATATATATCGTAAAAATGGAAAAAGCAAATCATACATTGGCTTACAGCCTCTTCATTGTTAATTCATTCATAATATTTTAATTTTGAGATGTTATTTTCTGTTAAATAAAGTTTGAACATTTTTGAGATGTTATTTATTTCACAGTTCTGTGATAATAGCAGCATTAGATCTCTAAACTGTCGCTTACGAAAATGGATATTGGCCGCGTCAAGCGTTGTCTAGCTGTCAAAACCTTTCATGCTCTTGCAAAATGTCTGAAGCAAACTCAAATTTGGAGCCATTAACGTTTTGCAATTAGAAAATTCGATTATGACAAAGCGTTTGGTAGGTAGTGAAGTTGGCTGCTGATAAAAAAAGTAATTGTTCATATTTTGCTTTTGTTGTTTTAAGGTCAATATAGCGATTTTATTCAAAATTTTATTTCTATTTAGTGCAGTTTGTAGGACAATATAAGTTCAGTGATGCAACGTTGACGGTCTTATTTAAGTATGTCAAATCAGCATTAAGGCTAGGCGCTATACAACGCTGAACTTGACGCACTAATTCAGGTTGATCTGTGAATTGGCGATATCGCCTTCACATAAACTTGTGTATTTTATTTTTGACAAATTATAAGGAAGTTACATCTTTTGTGAATATATTTTTGTAATTTTTTCCAGAAAAAGATACGCCAAAGACATGAATACCTAATTTTCACTAATTAATGCAAATTTTTTTGTTTGTATGTTTTATGCATGTGATTTGTTTTAAGGAAGTAACATGCTTATGTACTTACGTACATGCACACATGCGAGTACATAAGTATGTACATCACACTGCTTCAGTGGTCACTTTTTGTAGAGGATTGAAAAACGATTCCAGAACATGACTAAAATGCTTTATTTAGAATAGTGTGTATTACAATAAGTGATAATAACCACAACAAATAAATGAATATGTATCTAAACACAAGTCAATCCCCATTTGTTTAGGTTCATATTAGTATTTTATGCAAACACAGAAAGCTTATTCAAGACACATGATTGGAATCCGAGGCCAAGCTCTCCAGGCAGTCTAGTACACATACATACACATACTTACATACACACACATTTAACATATTGAAATAAGCTAAACGTTGTATAAGCTAAACGTTTTGAAATGGAATAGTTTAGAAGTTTAAGCCCACAATAAATAACAAAAAAATTGTAAATAGTTAAAAACTAAATCGAATAAAAATGCAACAAAAAAAATTATAAATAAACAAATTGTAATGAACAAAGAGAGCTTTGAATAGTTCCTACGATTTAAAAATATATTTTCCCAGGCATAATTTAGAAAAAAGCATTTGGAGTTAAAACTGAAATATAAATGAAAATGTCTACTGGTATTGTAACCATTAATTTTTTTTATTACTATGTTTGTTTAAAAAAAAAATATACAAAAACCAATAAGATTCCTTGAATGCAAAATTAACCTGCGCAAGTTTCGACACTAAACTGTCTAGTATATTTGCAAGGAGTGTGTATTTTATTTATTTATTTTTTTATTTATTGATTTATTTGTATAGTTCCTTACACAAGACCTTATGACTTATATTGCATTGTGGAACTGAGTGATAAGTTGAATTTTCAATTTTTTTGACACTTCATTAGCGAGAGTGAAAACTTGCACAGTGTGCAAAGACGCTTATTGATAAATTTTTAAAATAGTTATTTTGGAGCATATTCCGCATAATAATTTAAATAATTAATCTGTGCTTGAATTTTACTTTTTTGCAATAAAATGGGCTGGACGCTAAATGTGATGATGCTAAATATTCTAACAATTTTTAAAGGTTAGCGCTAATTTCCGAGTTGTTTGTGAAGATAAATTTCAATTTAACTAGCAGCGACAAAAACAATATTTTTAAACAGTGTCAATTTCGCAGTTGACAGGGCCCTGTTAAGCAGTAACAGAAATTTATAAGGATCAGATACAAAAACAATTATAAAAAGGGCAATTCGCCCCCAATGTTTTCTTAATGAAATTGTAACAATGTGGAAGGCTAAATATATAATAAAGCAATCAAAAAATTGTTTTAGAAAAATATAATTGCTTGAGATGTTATGTGGCCATATTGGGGTAACGAAAAAGGACTAATGGGATATCTGAAATAGTCGTGGAAGATTAAGAACTTCGATTTGAAGAAAAGTTTTTTTTGTTAAAAATTTGGCCACTGCTCCATATAGTGTGTAATTTCCTCTCCGTTTCTCCAATATTGGCCCTAATCTTTTCTAGAAATTTTTCTAAAGGAATTTTATTGTTGCTTTAATTTAGCCTTTCGCATTGTTATAATTTCATAAAGAAACTTTTGGAGCATAATTCCCGCTTTATAATTTTTTTTGTACCTGGTCCTAGTTCTTCATATATTTCGCCTTCTAAATTAACCTATTTAACTAAGCTCGGTTGGCATTGCTAAATTGGTTTTTGTCTCTGCTAGTTAAACTTAAGTTTCTGTTCAAACACATGCTTTCGGGTCTCAGTTCACTTCATTAAATATAGATAATCATTAACAATTTTATTATTAAAAATAAATAATTGTGAATAAAATGTAAAGAGTAAAGATTTAGTTTCTTAATGTATGTACATATGTATGTATCTGCATACATATGTACATACATACATACCATATGTTTGTTTATATGTATGATGTTCTATAAGAATTTATATAAGAAACACTTTCGATTTTAAGTTACATACTCTTTACGAGCGTCATGACTAATAGAACGTTTTTTATAACAAACTATAAAATTAATTAATATGTGTGTGCTTATATATAGATATGAAAATTACTACCAATTATTGTTGATTGTTAATTTTATGTTTTCGTCGTTACTCATAGAGATGGAATTGCAAAATGTAATATTTGAACTTAATTATTTAAACTTATTTTTTAAAGGTCTCAAATAACTGAAATCTGTATGTAGACACAAATAATAAGTCAAATGTGAAGTTGAAATCGTAAGTACTTATCTTTCACCATTTGAACCTCCACGAATAAGAAAAAATTTACTCTATGGATCACATTCTTTTAAAAGAAAAATTAAACACGATCACAAACCTCTCTAATGCTAACGAGATACTCACGAAATAAATTAGACAAGTTAACCATGTTGTTTCTATATTTCTCCAATGACTCTGTATGATACGAGAATATAAAATTTCTGTTTATATGAAGTCTCATTGAAAACCGAAATTACTTATAAGCATTTGTAGTCAGATGTCATTCACGCCAATCACGTGTGTGTGTTGCCCATCTCTAGTCAAAACAGAGTATTTGTTTATTTTAGAATTGTTTTCAAATTAAACAATGAATTAAATGAAAACTAGATTAATTAATAATGAAATATGTATAAACGTATGTATATAGACGTACTAAAAAAACTTGGCAAAATGCGATTAAAATGTTTAAAGTTTAAGTTTTAGCTTCCACCTCGAAACTTTTTGCTACAGTTTTGATTTAGTTTCATATATACAATTCTAGTTTTTTTTTCATTTATATAAAGATGATATTGATTACCTTCCCCTGGCTAATTTAAAGAGTCGAGTGCTCGAAATTTAAACCTCTGACAACCGGCCGCAAGTCCAATAGCTAAATCTCTTCGAAAAACTTATAACTGAGTTAAACGGTGCTGCTCAGAACTTTTTTTCACTATTTAACCGACGACATAATATATAAGAATTTGTAATGGCCATCTTTGTCCAAATACTGCATTTCCAGTTTGAATATCTATTACACTTTCAGCAGTAATGTGCTTAATTACGCAATTCGGATCTCCAATCTCATCATCGATATCAAAATTTCATATTTCTTCAGCAGTATACAAGAAGTCCAGGACTGTTCTTCTGATAATATATGATGATAATATACGTTCTAGTTTTTTGACCGTTTTATATTAATTAATAAATTTAATTTATTTTTAAAGCTTAAGGTCTTTTTAATTTTTATTTAAATTCTTATCGATATTTCGGTATTCATCGAGTACATCTTCAGGATATGTGTTTATTTTATACAAATTGAAAAATATTACATTTGAAAAATAATGAACATTTTTTGTCATTTTTGATATAATCTCATATTCAGAAAATATTTAAAGTAATTATATCAATACATATAATGTACATACATTTGTACATTAAATAACAACAAACAAACTCATGTATGCAACAAAACATATATGCAAGTATTTCCATACCAATAAATAAATAAATAAATTAATTAATTAATTATGATGATAACATATATTCCAAACTTTTAGTAGATCATATACCATTCAATACCAGTTCGTATGCAAATTAAAATATTTTTAAACTACTACTTACTAAAAAGTTTTCAAAAAATATGCTGTAATTCGAAATATTATTTTCTCCTCCAAAAATTATTTTGATTTTTTCTCAAACAATTTTCTCTTACAATTCCCATGTGCTGATCTGTTGTCATAAAATATTTACACAAACTAAAAAACTCATAAGATTGCATTCAAATTAATTAAAATATGCTCAATCTAAGGGCCATATCGATTATATCTGGTATAACTTCCGTTTAGCTTCAGATATGTTTCTGATTTTTTCCCCTACGTTTAAAGGGAATATTGGGGATTAATTTTTCATCCATAATTGAACGACAATTTCGATTTTTATATACTTATGTACGTCGTTGTTAAATGAAAGGAACGATATGTACATATATGCGTATGTGTTTACTTATGTTTTGAGTTACTCATCCATATTGGAATTGTCGGAGCCTGTTTTTATTAAAAATATATATTGAAAGTATTGTGTCGTTTAGTTTTATTAAACCTTACGCTAATTGCTCTACAGTTAAACAGCAAATTATTGTCTTGTTATTAAGAAAAATGGAAAATTTATGAAATTATTAAAGATTTGAGTCACCATTGTTGTTAAGTAAACATTTGGGATTTGCTTTTTAATTTAAGTATTTTTTTTTTTTTTTGCTTCTAATATTGCTATTTTTGAATCAATTTTCAATATTTCGGCTAAGAATTCATATCTATCAAAAAAGGAATAGGACTGCAGGAGATCTGCAGTACTAGAGGGGTTATTTCGGTAACAACGGCGCACTCTTGTTTCGGGTTTTGACTGGACATGGCTATATAGGGGTCCATGCCAGGAGATTGGTTCTCCCTTACAATGATTTTTGTAGCAACTGCCGGAACGAAGAGCAGGAGGAGAGTGTTAAACACATATTCTCTCATTTCCTTGCTCTCTCATATGGGTAGCCTGTTTCTGCAGAATCTTGCAGAGACATCGGCTTGCGATATTAGACGGGTAAACGCTGTGGCTTAATAATAGTCCCATTAAGAGGATATAGGTTAGGAATATCTGCCTTATTGACCATGTCCTGTGCCCAGGTAATACAGAGCCACCTGTGAGTACCCAAGTGTACCATTTATGTCTTCTACAACCTAGACTAACATAAGCTATCAAAAGATACATAAACATGCTCTATATATAAATAAAAAAATTAAGAATACAAAATTTTACTTTTCATAAATTTAATTACGTCAGTGAGTTTAGTATTATTATTATTATTAAATGATACAATTCTCCTTTGTCAGATTTTTTTTTTTTTTTGTTGATTTTATACCATTTGCTTTTATTTTTTGCAAACCCCAATAACAGCCAGGCCATTAAATTGGCCTAATGGTTATTTTCGTTTTTAAATTGAATTAATACTTAAGCTTCTTATAAAGAAAACCAGATCAATTATATTTAATTCTATTATTATTGTATTAATTTGTAGCTTTTAAAAATTTCAAGTAATTCAAATTTTATTTCTATGAACATCTACAATTTTCTTGAATAACTCGTATAACTACATGCTACAATATGCATGTAGTCACACGCATATCGTCACATAAAATCCGCAATGCTGTATTAATATTGTTGCATTTTACAGTCAATAGTAAAAAAAATTAAATAAAAAATTAAAAAAAAAATTATATAAAAATTATATATAATAATAGATCGCTTGAGAAAGGACGTAACAAATTTCAAAAAAGTAGAAAAATAACAACACCCACTGTTGGAAGGAAATTTCGTTGTTTTATGCGCGATAATAGAGGACTAGTGTGTTCCCTTATTGCACGTTATTTCGTTTTCCAGAAATATTTTTATCTCTTAGAGTCGCAATTTCTAAAAGGCGTAAAAAACTCGTTCCAAATCAAAAAAAAATTTTTATACGGGACAATAGAGGACCATCTTGAGCTTTACTTCTGCTCGCGCACATATTGACTCTTAAAAAAATGCTCATCTCTCAGAGAATTCAAATTTCGTTTCAAAATTGCCATATTTTTTCGTTCCGAAAGTTGGCATTTTTTTCTTTTGCGGGAACTATCGAAAAAATACAAAGTTTATGTTACTAGTTCTTTATATTTCATTTTAGAAAATTACATAATAGGATATAATAGAAAAAATCCTAAGATCTTCTGCCTTGATGGTTACAGGCACGTTACGCACCACAACCTCGAAATCATTAATTACTATGCTACACTGATTACCGGCTGATCTCATGGTCAAGCGATTGGCGATACAATTTGCGATCAGATTGGAGGAAGACCACTGTCATGTGCCCCTTCCCGATAAAAGATTTGCGGTAGAGATAACCGGTGTGTTCACCATGCTGGACGCTCAGGATCGACATGGTGACATGCCATACTTATATATCCCACACTTTCAAAGGGGGATTAAGGTTCCGCTACGGTACCAAAACAATGTGCTGCAGACTAAGATATCGGTCATTAGAACGGCAGCTAGATGGTTGAGGTACCATATTATATACGGTGGAATATCTGTATCTGCTCTATCTGTATCTGCTCTATCTGGTGCCTACATGACATCCGATCTGTTGCGTGTTTCTGAATGAGGCAGCGAGACATTCAAACGGAGCTAGTCTGGACGCAATGGTACAGAGGAGTGCCCGGGAACAGTTTAGCAGACGAACAGGCCAGGGTTGGACCCCGATTGAGTGATTTACATACAGATCAACATGAAGGCGTCCCGCTCGTATACTCCAGAGAGATAACTTGGCAGGGACTGTACGGTATCTTACAGATTACAGACAAGAATTTCTGTCGAAACGATGAGAAGGAGGAAGAGGATCTGGCAGAGACATCGGGCCGCGGTATTAGGGGATAAAGTCTTTTGTACGTGCATTATTTTGGTTTATTAGCATATCTCTTCAGAGGACATAAGCTGTCCTTTGCCATGGCAACACAAAGGGATGTACTAGATACCAAGTGGGCCAGCTATGACTTGCACTAACTGGCGGCCCGTACAAGCTAATCTAACCTAATCAAAATGTCCACAATTTGAAAATCTCGTTTACTTTCCGTGGCTGCGGTTCTAGTTATATAAGTGAGTTATTGGAAGCAATGTTGCATTCTACTTGGTTCCCGGGACTGCGGACAAAAATTCGCGAGAAGTGTAAAATAGCAATATTTCCTAATGTTTCCCAGGAAGCCTAACGTTAATATAGGAGAACCTTCTCCCCTAATAATTACTTTTACTATTTTCCGGCCACTTTGGCTCTAAAACGTAAAAATTTTAATTTCAAATGACAACCCCCACTCGTGCAATACATTGCGTTGGAACTAGAAAAATACATAAGACGGAAAATAAATCACTTCGGGATAAAAAGGAGGAAAATTATCCATTAAGGTTCAACAAATTGTTTAATAAATTTTTAAAATTAGTCATATAATTAAGCGATAAAAGAGTTAAAATATATATGTGTACCGGAACGCTTAGAGAAGGTTGAAAACTAAGAAAAAAAATAGTTTAGGCCGAAAATCAAGGATCTAAAAGAAATATAGATATTGGGGAAATAATTTACTAATAAAAATAGTTAATTTGTAATTTCTATTATATGGCCTTTTGAGTTTTAGGTGACGATACGATGACTTATTTTTTTGCATAATAAATTTGATTCAACTTTATAATAGAGCATTAATAGATTAATTTCAATGTCAATACAAAAAAAATAGTTCACACAAGATAATCTAATGCATATGTATATATCTATAATAAAATTTTCAAATTCAAAAATGTGCATACAACTGAAATATATAATAAATTTTTTTTTATAAAATTATTATTTAAAAAATGCATGCAAAAGTGACATCATACTTTTTAATTCAATATGGCAGCATTCAAATGCTCTAACTCTTGGCTGCGCCAGTCTATGTCGAATGGTAAATGAGACGAGAAAAAACTCACCAAATATTGGAGACTCATTTCTAAATTTTCCCGAATTTCTAATAGTTTCACAAGTATTCCAACTTAACCAAGAGATTCATGATCCGCTACTGCAGAACATCTTTCAGTATGCTTATTGTTGTATTATTTAATCCAAACGAATTTACACTAAATTATTCAATGTGATTTTTCATCGAGCACACGCAGAAGGAATATTTTATATAGCGAACTTTGGTAATTTACAACAAGTAACAACAAGTACTTGGCAAACGTTCCATGCAATCCACATATTATGATAGATGGCGCTTAGTGCTTTTTTTCGCCATAAGTTCATTGTTGAAATTAGAGAAAATCACGTAGAGGAATGCAACCCTTTATGGAAATATAATGTAGCGATGCTAACCTCTTTGTATGACCCTACGCTCCCTTTATTTCATTCAGTAGAAGGATCCTTGTATTCCAATATGTATTAAAATTTCGCTATATTTACACTCATAAGACAACGAATATTGTCAAGAAATTCTTGCACTGCGGACAATTTCTTCTCATTCGCTAGAAGGATATGCTACTCCAAAAACTAACTTTTGGCTATATATGTGATCAACATCCCTAAAGTATTGTCAAACGTTTCTCAAGAGTTGCTGTTAGAGATCTCGGTGTAAGGACTTTTATGATTTATGATCAGCATTTATGATCAGCATATCGCAAAAATTTGCAAATACAAAAAAAAAATTATGCTTTTAAGCTCTATCATAGATATCGTTTCATTCGGTGTAAGGTCATGCATCATACTTCCCATATATTTTTAATTACAAAAATTTAATTTTAGTAAAATTTATAATCAGCGTGGATCAACAATTGGCAAATGTTTCTAATGTTTTTATGGTCATGCCTTACAGAATAAAAAATTTAAATTTTTTTTAAAAAAGTGGAGAAAACTTGAATGTTAAATGATTTTCCGTTATACCACGTCAAACTTGGTTTGTAAACAGAGAGGTTTCGGTTTATGGGCCATCTTTAGTGTTTTCTTTCTTACTAAATCCAAATCACTACAGATTCACGCAAACTTCCTCGGAAGACCAACACAACTCTGGGAAAAACTGCGTCCAGCTTTAGCACCGCATTGCTCCAAAATTCAATTTACTTTCATCCAGTCACTCTGACATTTTGGGAAAAAGGATCATATATTTAATTTTCTCTGTTATAAAAAGGAGAAAAAAAATATTGTAAATACTCTGCAATAAAAATTTTGAAAGAAGGTTTTAAAACCTTCCATGTCACAAGAGAATTTTTTACTTAGAGTTAATTTTGATTTTTTCCAACACGTTTGTTAATCTTTTTTTTGACTCGTAATAACGATAATTTACTCTGTACACCGATCATATCGCAAAAGTTCCAAAATATTTCTTACAAATTTTTACGGCTATAACGAACTACGGTCATAGGAAACTTTCTATTGCAACGAACTATTTTTAACCGACCTCAAAAAAAAGGAGGATGCTATCAATTCGTGTGTAATTTATTCTTCCTCTTTATCGATTCGCGTGTAATTTTTCTTCCTTTTTTAATGTTTGTACACGCATAACTGTATCCTTTGTGACCCGTTTTGCTTGGACGGGCAATTTAGTTAGCACATAATTCCCCCATTAATGGACAGATTTTAAGAAAAAAAAAATTCTTTAATATGAAAGTTTAGCCTGATTTTCTTAAAGGTATTTAAATCTTTCTAGAGAGTAAAATATAAATATCAGGCTTAAACTAACATGTGTGTGAAGATAAATTTAAATTTAAGTAGCAGAGACAAGAACCGATTTCTCTAACAGAGCTCATTTTTCGGTTAACAGAGCGCTGTTAGCCACTTAACAGTAGTGGGTAATTTCAAGAAATGTGGATAATCTAGGAACTGGGGCCGGAACCGTACAAGACAACACATGGAACAGGTGCTCCAGAGTATTCGTGTTGGACGCAAGATAAAAGGACATGCAAAAAACGTTCAAAACAATCCAAAAAAGCAATTATAAAAAAAGACATTTTCCCGGAGAGATAATGGGTCTTTACGGAAAAATAGGGACTTATAGGTATATCCCACTATATAGAAATGGTGCTCCAGACGGTCCTCTAAGGAGGCGATTAGGTGGTATTTCTGAAATAATTTTGAGATTTCAGAAAAATGAATTTGAAAAAAAGTCATATTTTTGAAGAATTTCTTGAGAAGATTCGTGACCATTTTGGAAAAATGGGGACTTATAGGTATATCCCACTATATAGAAATGGTGCTCCAGACGGTCCTCTAAGGAGCAGATTAGGTGGTATTTCTGAAATAATTTTGAGATTTCAGACAAATGAATTTGAAAAAAGTCATATTTTTGAAGAATTTCTTGAGAAGATTCGTGACCATTTAGGAAAAATGGGGACTTATAGGTATATCCCACTATATAGAAATGGTGCTCCAGACGGTCCTCTAAGGAGCAGATTAAGTGGTATTTCTGAAATAATTTTGAGATTTCAGAAAAATGAATTTGACTTGATTTGAATAAATATGACTTTTTTCAAATTCATTTTTCTGAAATCTCAAAATTATTTCAGAAATACCACTTAATCTGCTCCTTAGAGGACCGTCTGGAGCACTCTGACAAACTCTGACAGTTTGTGTTTGATAATTAAAAGGAGCGCACAAAAAGCCTTCACTGGCTTAAGTGTATGTCGTATGACATGGGCTACCACTCCCCTCCAATCAACCTTACCTAACATATGTATGTATGTACATAAGTATATCTATGAATATGTGTAATATATATATATATATATATATATACATATGCTGTATTGTTTTTCTATAATGTAAAAATAATAATAACAAAGTGAACAGCTACAAGTAATAAAACATTTGTCTGACGATGCATTTATTTATTTTTCAATTGTTTTGCATAAATCTAGATACAAGTATAAAACAGCGGTTTTTTTACTTACAATGACGCATAGTGAATATACACCCATGCAGAAAATGTGCATGTATTTATATAGTATCTAGATACTGTATACATACGTACACACATACATACATGTTTATATAAATAATCATATGTGTATAAGTATATACGTTCTCGTATACTTATAATCAAGTGGATGCAAGTAAATACAATACATTCCTACGCCAAAATAAAGTCTGCTGATTTTTAGAAACAAAGTCTACTTTACTTTGCCACATTCTTTTTTTTTTTTGGTTGCATTTTATAAAACAAAAATTATTTGCATAATTTAACATTATTGTATGCAACCGTTCGTTAGTTCGTTAATTCGTTGGCTGCATTGTTGTAATAAATGAGCGTAACAACAACAATAACAAAAGCAAAAAAGGCGAATTTTTCAATTAGATATTTGTTTAGGTGATTGTTAGCAAAATATTATTTTATTTACGCGAATAAAGTAGGTTAACTGCAGTTTACCTGAACGTTTTAATATTGTAAATGGATGTACTTACATGTATTTCATTTTTATTCATTTATTTATTTATTTATTTATTTTTTTTTTTGCTTTCAAAAGTTTCCCTTAAATTTCAAACAAGAAATAATTTTTCAAAAAATTTTAATTACTATTTAATAAATTCATGAAGTTTACCAAAGCATTTGGGGAATTGAAAAAAAAAATTGGCAATAAAAAAGTTTCTTAACAAATTGCCTTGGCCGATTTCAATAAAATTTATTACAGCCATAGTTTAAGTTTTAAATTTCCAAAGAGATCGCCGGCTCAACGGGATCTCAAAGTATGCATTTTCGTGTAATTAAAACAGTTTAAATAGATATTAATTTTCTTTTGTCTATTTGATTTTAAAAATTATACTACGATCCAACAAAAAACTTGGTCAATCCATTGTCTTTCTCCTATAGTTTAAGAGATATTATATTTAAAAAAATAAAACTTAATTTGTTTTTACATACACTAATTAATTTTTTTTTTTTGTTAAAAGCAATTTTTGATTTTTTTTTTGCTTAATTGTATTTGAAACATAATTTTAAGTGTCCAGAAGAAATTTTGAAAATTCGCTATCAAAACTTATTCCCGGTTAAAGTAAACAAACCTTTAAACATCGATCAACGTTTTTCATTTGTATAAAGTAAGTTCTTTTAATTATTAATATATGTATATAATAAAATACAAATATTATGAATACATAATTTTTTTAAAGGCAACCTGGGTTGCGTTCGTAAATGCGGTACTGCATTGCAACAGTAAATTAAAATGTTCTTAACTGCAACAGTGAAGCAGATGGTATCCAAAAATATATTAAATACGAGAGATATACAAGAGCTCCATAATACAAGAGCATCATTTGATTTTTATCGGTATAGCAAAGAAAGTTTGCTTGTCTTTTGCAGCGCAGTACTGCCTTCCAGAACGTGTCACTAACAAAATATGTTACTAAAGAAAGATTAATTAAGTGAATGAAGATAAGTATGCCGAATTAAATATCCTTCTACGTAACGCTTTACGTCATTAAATATTTATAAATATCTTTTTAGTATTAGTGACATATTACCAAATACTTTTTCATGTTTGCGTCTTCCTACTTGGGGAATATAAATATGTATTCGTATTTGGAACAAATTTGTGGGCAAATAATGAATAAAATTTTATATACATTTTTTTGGTGCACATTCCCGTAATAAATAATAGTTTTTGCATAATGAAAAATCCCAAAAAAAAAGTTCAAATAAATTTTTTGATAGACCAAAGTATTTTTGGTAAAAAGTCTTAACAAATAAAAGATTTAGGATGAATTGCCTTTAAAGTGAAATATGAAAAATACAAATATTTAATGAGGTAAAGCGTTACGTCGAAATATATTTATTTCGGCATATTTATCTTCACTCAGATTAATTTTGAAGTCGTGTTACTGAGGAGATCAGAGTCCTACACATTGGTATCTATTTTATATGCAAATATTCGTTTTGAAACAAACCTTCTCCAAGCGCATGGCGGGACTGACAAGATGAGAATTATTTTTAATCGGCAACAATTTTGCACCCCCTAAATAAAGTATGGCAATTAGCAAAATAGCAATACAACCCAAAATCTCCATTTTCGAGATTTTGTGAAAAAAGTGGAAATTGATAGGAGTATTTTATTTTTATTGCAATGGAATATAACTGAAATGGACGTTCTTATATTACATCGTTGAAAGCTTTCTTTAACTTTTCCAAAACTTCTGAAATGTACGTATGTTCCAATGACAAGTACTTTTTTAAAAATCAGATGGGTTGTGATGACATGGTGATGAGCCATATTGCTGGAACCAAAGATTATCCATTTCATGCCATAAAAGGCCTGTTTGTCGTTTCCGAAATGTCGTTTCCAGCAGCATTTAAAAAAAATTGTGCCAGTGATGCTACCATCTCAAAATGCATCTGTGAGCGCCTTGGCCTCTCGACATAGAAGAGATCTCCAGATGCGGCAATTTCGTTTCTTGTCGCAGTCGCCGAGATAAAAATTATTTTTTGGCCGAATTTGATGTGCGATTGTTTTGATTGTAAAGCGGCTTATTTACGTACGTGGATAAGTGTTAACGACTGATAGTCAATATTTCAGACAGAAAAGATCTGTCAATCTTAAAATAATATATGACTCCAAAATCTACTTTCATTTGGACTACTCGGTAGATGCACATCTTGATTGCCGCCCTAAATGGAATCGCAGTATAAAAAATGACATCTCGTTAAAAAATTTTTTAAACTTTCAAATGGTTTCTTAAAAAATAAATAACAGCTGTTTAAAGTATTTGTAGTGGTTTGCAAAAGTCTACATATGATACGCAAGTTTTTCATTTCTAAAAACCTAAAAACATAATGAAAAAGAAGTATTTAAAGAGGAAATTTGTTTAATTTCAGTTTAAAATGGCTGCCGTTTTTTACTGGTATTGAGTAAAAATTTTCTTACTACTAATAAAAAAGTTTATCCCACTGCATTAAGAAATTTATAGATTTTTTTTGTTGAAAATTGTACTTAATTTAATAATAAAAGGAAGTTATTACTAAATTCATGAAATACATAATTCTAAAATTTTTCAAACAAAGTAAATTTTCTTAAATTTTGGCTAACGAATGACCTTAATTTCCCCAATTTTGTCTTGATAAAAAATAAAAAGCGGCAATAATGTTGTTATTAATTTTGTAACTCCACAATATGAGAAGAGCAGAAGTTACAAACTTATTCTTTTGTTATTATTATTATTGCAATTTTAAAGACGAACCATAATATATTTTTTATTTAAAAAGCTTCAGCAGGAATGCTTTCGTCTATTGTAAAATGTTTTTGAAATATTATGATACACTAGTACTCTTTCTTTGAAGGACTTTACAATGTCTTGAGACTATAGATTGGGACATGCCTCGTTTTAAATCGGATTCATTACGTATTCATGAATAGAAAAAGAAAAATAAAAAAAATTGTGTAATCTTTTGTCCGCCACTGTGTGTTTGTACTTGTATGTTGAAAATAAGTTGGAATTGTTATTGAAATTTCTTTTATACCTGCAACATATTTTATAATCATTCTTTTACATCAAATGCCTTAAAACAGCTTATGAAATTCCTTTTCATTCAGATCCTTTAAAAACACTGCTATTTCTGTTATTAATATGTATGCATAAACAGTATAATACATATACATATATGTACATGTATGTATATGGTATATATGTACACACATACGTGCAGATATATGTAGATATGTATTTTACATTTTTATCTTGTGTCTAGCTTTTACAATACAGCTGTATTAACAAAAGCTAAAACTTGACATTCAGAAAGTATTCTATTCTCTGGATTTTTTGTCTTTGTTCCTTTTATCCCTTTATGGATAATGGATTCATGCTGTTTTTTATTACGTTTTTATTTTATTTTTTCTTTTAATGGGGAATTCTAAACTTCGTCTTTTTCTTCCTCTCTTTGGTTCTCCATCTCTTCCGTATATACATACATACAAAAAAAAAACTATGTACATACATATATTTTCATAAGTGTCATAAAAGGGAGAAATGTATAAAATAGCGCATTAATAAAAATAAAAGATAAATAAGAAGCGAAAAAACATTAAATACTCTTCAATGAGAAGTACAGAACATGTAAAACGGAAATCCGCCTTAGCGTTGATGTTTTAAGTATCAACGTATTGCAGTGTGTGTGTGCGTATGTGTATATGTGTGTGCGCAATACGTTCGTTTAAACAAATAATGTTATTGTATGTACATCCTGTGATGTCTATTCTTTAGTTTAATGCTTTCCAAGATTTCAATTAAAGAGTTCAACAATAAAAAAGAGTGACAAGCATATGTTAGTTTGTGGAGTTGTCCGTCCATCATGATATTGTCATCAATTCCATGCTGGATAGATCCGTAGCAATTATCATGAAGACATAAAATTATAGCACTTCCCTCTACAATAAAACAAATTCTAGACAGTGGGGTGATCGAATACACAAAAAAATCGATCCTTTCATAAAAATTATTTATAGAAAGAAGGCTTATTAAACTAATTTCCATACAAAATTCACAAACCAAAAATATTTTTTGATTAATGAAGCAGAATATATACACATATCGGCGTTTTGAAAGTCTACATATGGCCTTAACATTAGGCGGAATTGTAGTATATAAGGCGAGTTCAGGGTATATCACATTTATTTCTTATTAATTTATTTTACTTCCATTGTAATTGAATAAAAAAAAAGTATAATTATTCTTAAAATTTAAATACTTGAACATAAAGTGTTCTTTTGGAACTATCCACTGGTTTCCAAGTGAACTTCACCGTGCTAAATCGGAGAAGTGACCAAAGTTTAACCGAAGAAAAAAAAATTGGTAAAAATGCTAAATGTAGAGAAGTTATAAAGTCGGTGTAAATTTACTAAAAATCATTTAAATGTCGTAAATGCTTATGTTTAGTTATAAAAAATTAAAATGCAGTAGAGCTCGCTTAAAATATATACCGGTTATAAGAAGAACTTCTCCGATTCCAACAGTTTTGGAAAAAAAATTCACAGAAACGCTTATGACGAACTCTAGTTATTCGTTATAACAAACTATTATTTAAGCACAAAATACAACGACATTTTTAAATTTTTACGCTTATAACGAAATTTTTTCGCTAATTTTCTGGACCGGTAATATAATTAAAAAAAAAAAAAACATGAACGAAAATTGCGAAAATATGTAGTACATGTCTTGGTTAAAGTGCTTACCTGCAAAACCAAGTACCCAAAGGTTCGTTCCCTTGCAGAGGGCAAAAAATTTTCACCATAATTTTTCGATTTCTAAAATAAAGTGGCAACGACAGATGGGCAGCCTATCCTAGGACCTGCTACAGTAGACCAATCATCTAATTACCTGGAACAACAGCCGATTAACGAAACTGATACAAGGCAAAATATAACAATGCGAAAGAAACTGCAACAACTCGTGTAAGATGAAGATGCTTTGTGGAAGCCAAATGCTATCAAGAGGAGTAATGGAGAAAAAAATCCGTGTCTTGTAAATATAATTTAATATATGTATGTATGTATTTCAATATTGTTACTCCTATTTATATGACTATTTACTTTGGTTATCACGAACTTCGTCTATAACAAACTAAATTCCTCTAATTTTTTTCTTCAAAATCGCAATAATTGATTTGGTTTTAATTAATTCATGTTAATAGTATTAATTAAAAAAGGCTATTGTTAGGGAATATTTGTTTAAAATAATTATTTTCAATGATGTTAACAACATATTTTAGAACATTTTTTATAAAACACGCTCATCAACAACGATGAGAAATCAGTCATAAATATTTTTCGGTTCAGTAAATAATATTTTTATTTTTTTCCCTCGTTGAAAAATTCATTAATTTTTTTTTTTAATAAAACAGATCAATCTAAATAACTGCAGTTCGAAACCCCTGCATTAAACCCATTGAAGAAACCTTTGCTGAACACCCTTATTGACCGACAGGCAGCTGTTCAACAACAAAAAGTAGCAGTTGGATGCATATCTTTGCAATGTAAAGTTTTACATCAATACCCACACATATGAATATTAATTTTACATGAATATCACTCTTTCTATGTAACTAGACGTGAAAGGGATGAATGAAAGAAATATATATCTTTATCTTTATATTTTGTTTTTCTTGGAATTTGAATTTTTGTTGTTTCTGTTTCCAGAATTTTATTTGAAATTTTCTCTTCAATAATTAAAGTCAATAACCAGTATTATTCACTCATTGATTCTTTGAAAAATATAATAGAAATTGTAAAATTTTCGAAATAAATAATTTCTAAAAATTTATTTTTAAATGTGTTTCCATTTTGGAAATCAGATATTTGGTGTTGTTGTTTTTTTTTATTATTGAAAATTAATATCTTTAAATTTCATATTTGTGGGGAAATTTTTCAAAATTAAAAAAAACGCAGTGATAGATTGTAAGAGTTTTCATAAGTCAAGTATTGGCATTTTATTGAATAGATCAATATTAAAAAAAATTTACATCCTGTTATATAAAGGGTGTTTGACAACCGAATTGTTTCATGGTTAATTCGGTTTGCAGCGAATAAATTTACGCCAGAGAGAAAATTTTTATTAATTTATCAAACATACATATGATGATTCTGTCAAGTCGCTTGCCTATGCCGATGAACAAACAACCTTTGAAAACTTCATAACAATACTCGTCGTGATATTGGCGAAATACGTTAGCAATTATTGCGAAAATTAGTTATCTGGATTGCTTCGCCTACGCATTAACCTCGACAGTTGTCACATGGGCGATGCCGATGCCATATTCAAATATTAATGGCATAATATTATATATCCAGCAAAGTCAGTGTTTGTTTCATTGATATTAAAAATAGTTTTGAGACCCTTTTAAAAAAACACCCTTTATGTGTACCAACAATGTAATCAAAAAAGAGTAAAAATTTTTATTCATTATTTTGAAGTCAATTAAATTTCTTTATTACACTTCATTATTGAATAGGGAATTCAATTAACTTAGACCTTAAAAATAATGCTGCGTAAGGGTCGCAAGTGCTACCCATTCTTAGCTTTTTCTAATGAGTTTTCCATGATTTTTTCAAGACTTTCCGAGCTGTCGCTTAATATCTTCTCCAAGATAATTTTTTAGTTGGGGTATGCTCTGTGGACTCTTCACGTACAAACGTTCTTTTAAAATGAAAAAAATCGGGATCGGTTAAATCCGAAGAAAGCGGTGGCCAATTCAATAGCTGCCCCATGAAACAAGCTAAAATCTTGAAGCTATAGACCATTTAAACCCCCTCGTTTCTTTTATTACAATATAATAATAATGCCATAGTCTTAATAACAAAAGAAAATTATTTTCTCCACTTCTTCCAAAAAGCATCTTCATCTCACAAGATTTTTTTTGCCTTGGTCTACTGCAGGAGGACCTAGGAAAATGGGGCTGCATTTGTCGTTGCCTAGAAACAACGCCCCCTGTGTATTTGGTGTAGTGGTGAAGAACCTTGCTAATCTTTGATTCCTACCTTTTTTCCCAGGGGGTGGTGGCTGACCTTTGTTATGATGTTATCCTCTTTTTTATGGAGACGCGAGGCTAGGAGCTTCCTGGATCGATTTTATTTAGGCGGGGTTTGAAATTTAATCTTAAAACTCGAAAAATTATAATGAAAATTTTTTTCCTCTGCCAGGGAATGAACCTAATGTACTTGGTTTTGTAGGCAAGCACTTTTAACCACTACAACACGCCCCACCACCAACAAAATAATATAGATCACAAAAAAATCTCTTTCAATGCCCAAAATATAACTAATAACCCGAACATATTCCTCAATTCTTAAAAATGTGATGTTTTTAATAAATGTCCTGATCTGGCAATACTGGTCGTTCCTCTATGACTTAATTTTATGTTAATAAAACACCCACTGTAATGAGTCTTATTTGTTTGTAGTTTTCTGTCCCTCCATTTAACGATAATTAAGATTTATTGTATAGTACGAGTATTGAATATGGTGCTGGGGTTCGGTTGCGGTTATTGGAGTTGTTGCTGATATTTTGTATCATTTTACATTATTTTTGTAAGAAACACTTAAGTTATGTCTTTGAGCATACGAATACAACTAAAAAAGTCAACAAATGGCAACGTTTTCAATATTAAACGTGGTGTACGTGTGTAGTTGTTTAGTTTGGCATCTACTTGTACTACTAAATATGGCGCGCATGCGCAAGCAAAAAAAAAAAATGATTATTTTTCCTACATACGCTTACGGGTATAGTTAGTGTGGGCATTTTTTCAATATTATTTTAATATTATTTTTATTTTCTGTAGAAGCTTTGTGTGAGTTTAAAAAAAAAGCAATTGAGGTTCGTTTATAAAGTTTGTGGTTAAACAAACAAGGACAACCTATAAAACCTTATGATTTATTTAAATGGTTTACTTTCTTCCATATTGATGCAGACTGGCTAGAAAGAAATGTTTTGTACGGTATAAAGATGCAATATTTCACATAAATCATCGGCTTTAATAAATCCATCAAGCGTTAAACAGGGCAACCAAAAGTATGTTGGAAAAAATTTATGCTCTTTATAGGCACTAAAAAATTTTTCTTAAAATTAAACGTTTTTAGTCTTGACGGAAGGATTACTGATTCGTTTTAATTTTTAAAATTTACGATATTTCAAAGCATTTAATGTGCAAAAACACGAAATAAAACAATGATCGAATTCCCTTGATAAAAACCCCGCTTCGGATAAACAAGAGAATAACATTGTAAAATGAAATCCTTATGAAATAAGAGTAAAAAAATACTTCAATCGATTGCAAGAATTACAAATGTAATGCATTCAACTAAGGTGAATGTTATACAGTGAACTCTCTTTAATATGAACTAATGAAAGTCAAGACTATTCAATTTATCGAATTTGCTTATAGTTTCGGTTGTAAATTTTTTTAATGAAAAACTATGTATGTTTTCTTTTTTCAACCGCAAAACATGCAGGCATGTACTTACATGTATAGTAAAAAACGTTAAAGATGTTCAACCCATTAACATATGTACTCAGTATATTGCCCACAATGTAGATATTTTGAATCAGAAAAGGCAAGTAACACTGATTTGCATCGTTGATGGGGATCGGGATAATGCGGCAAAAATCTAGTAACTTTTTCATTTCGTTTCGAACTTATTGATTTTCTTTTATTTTTGCTAAATTGGATCCCCTTTTGTTAAGTAAATTTTGTTGGTTTTCATGTTATTGTTGTTTCATTATGCTGTGGTTTCATTATTTAGTTTCATATTTATTGGTTAGATCGGTGTAGTGGAAGTTTAGATTACAGCAAGTTCACTGTAAAACCAAAATTAAATTATGTTTAACCGCCTTTAGAAAAGGAGGAGGTTAACAATGTTTGTTTTACATTTTTATTTCTCTACACACATAACTTTACCATTTCAATATTTATTTTGTTTGGAAGGGTCTGCTTGCAGATGGGTGCCATAATTTTGTTTTCGAGAATCGGACGGGCAATTTGGCTGCCCGTAAATTTGACTATCGCATGCATAACTTCTGCACTTATGGACCGATTTTCAAAATTATTTTTAGTTTGAAAGGGTTTGCTTGCAGTTAATCGAAAAAAAAATTATTTGCAAGTGTTGCTTCCAATTTTTAGCAATCTTCCCTGAAAGAAAAATATAAGTTAAAAATATAAAATTATATCAAGTTTTAAACTAACCCGTAGTTGCTACGGTTTTGTAATGTGTTCGATTGGCTCTTGGTATAGAAGTCGTTTGTTATTGGCAGAATTTTTTTATATAAATTAAAATAATTATTTACCATATATGATTTTTATAATCAAGCGTTAGGTCTTTCTTATATAAAAAATAATTTATTCAATATTTCATATATATTAAAATAAAAAAAGGTCGAAAAAATAGTGTTAATTAATAATTATTTACCAGTATTTTGACAAAAATATGAAATAACTAAAATTTATTAATAAGTATATTTGTGTAATAAACATATTTAATAAGAAGTAAGCAATTTAATCTATTTCAATTCTGCTTAATTTTATGTATTGCAAAAAATGCAAATATTTATTCCAGTTATAACCAACTAAATAGCCTGATGCCATTTTCATAGTTGGTTATAACCGAACTCCACTGTAATTATAAAACAGACTGGCCGTCTTTTATAATACACCAGATAAAAACAAAATTAGATGAGCTCCGCAATCAACTTTTAGTATTGTAGACTTGATATGTTTGTGAAAAAAATGGTATAACATATTTTTGGTGACCCTGTCAACAACTGAATATTCATAAACTAATGTGATTGATCTCAGTCGCTGCAGGTACATACATACATACATATAAGTAATTGTACTTGACTAACTATTTGGCTTAAGTATTCATTCGATTGCTCGTTCATATTGCTTCTTCAATCCGTATGAATGATATCAAATTTTATTATTTCAATATTGCACGAGTACGGCATTCTCAAGAACGGCACAATAAGCAGTTCATGAACTAGTGTTTGAAATAATTACATTCCCAGTCGAATAGCCAGCCAGTCGGGGCAATCATCTACTCAGTTAGTGAGTGATTCAGTCAGTCAGTCAGTCAATAAAACGGCCATATGTTGCAAAAATCTCTTAACGAATATTCAAAACAGCTGTTCATCTCTGTTCGTTTCTTAATATTAAATGGCTTCTGTGGTTAATTATTGTAAATAGTAAAAAAAATTATTTTCATTATTACATATTATTGCTCATTATTTTTTTATTTTTATTATTAGTTGCGTTGGGGTTAACAAAATTTTACATAAAATGTTTTCTATGCATGAGTACGAGTAGAAAATATTTATTTATACGTAAACAATCATAAGTTTTTTAATTGAAAATTTCAACAGCAAATACCCCAAACAAGGTCAATGCAATAAAATTAGTTTTATGCTTTTTTGTTAGTCGGATACAGGTTTTTTTTTTTGTTGAGATTTTTGTTTTTCTTAACGTACAGAAATTATAGGGAATGAAAATAAAGGTGAAACTAAAAATGTTTGCCAAGGTACTCTATTCAAGCAAAGAAGAAGTGTAATGGAGAAAGGCCTTTGCAGTCATAAAGTCTTATTTACTTTTAAGTCATGATTTGCAAGTTTGGGCCGAATTTAGAGATAAAAGAAGTTAAAAAGACCGTCCAGCTAAATTAGGTTAGATTAGGTTGTACAGACTGCCAGTGAGCACAAGACATAGCTGGTCCACTTGTGTTGCCTGGGCCGAAGACAGCCTATGTACTCTCAATATATACGATATTAAACCAAAATGATGGCCAGATAAAAGAGTTTACACCCTAATACCGCAGGCCGATGTCTCGGCCAGATTCGGCAGAAGCGGGCTGCTCATGTAAATCGCTATTTCTAGCGTGATAGCAAGGGAATGACAGAGGACGTGTTCAAAATTCTATTTATTCCTCCTCCTCCTCCACCCTAAAGGAAGAACTAGTCTCCCAACAAAACCGCAACAATTGTACGCAATTATATATATGTTCCCATCGATCCTATAAGGAGTATAGGGCCTCAATGAATTGGTTGAACATATGCCAACGCTCTCACTTCGCCCCAGGTTTTACCCATTCCAGCCACTTCTACGTCGATTTGCCTTCTCCACGTATGAGCTGGACGTCCTCTTCTTCAGCTTCTCTGCGCCTTCCAGTCTATGGCATTTCTTGCGATGTCGTTCGTTGATCTTCTTAAAGTGTGGCCAATCCAGCGCCATTTACGTCTTTTTATTTCTGTGGCTGTGAGTTGTTGTTTGGATTGTTCCCAAAGCCTGCTGTTAGACACCACTCTAGTCCAGAATATTCTCAATATCCTGCGAAGGCAATGATTCACAAATACCTGGATCTTCTGTTTATCTCGAGGGGCAGCATTCCATGTCTCGCAACCATAGAGTAGAGTGGTCCTGACATTTGTGTTAAAGATTTTTAACTTTTGTACGCAATTGGTCCAGAGAAAACCTCTCTGGGATTGCAGATCTTCCGCAGTCATATCAACACTTAAAGAAAAATTGTGATTGATAAATGATCATTGCGGTCATTTTATTGCTCATTCGTACAATATATGATTAAGGCAATCAAACTATTCAATAATATAAATAAGAAATTAAATTTCTGTAACATTTCTGAGGTCTATTCTCATTCATTTTATTCTGCTTACCAATACCATTAATGCTGTTTTTAAATTATTTATGTTTCAATGTAATTTTACTTGTGTTTGAGTCGTATGTTGCACAAACCCAATGATTTTTCTGAAAATCTCTTCCCCTTTTTGTCGCGTAAGCCTACGCAAAATTCAATGAATTAGTACAAAAACAAAAGGAATGGCGGCCTAACAAACATTGTATTAATGTCAGAAAAAAAACCCTAAATAACTGTAGTACACGCTAATCTTCTCGGAAGGAGGTACTAGTCACGAGTGCTATAAAAATCTTACCCAGAATATGGAAAATGTATTAATTTGCGAAAATTATATAAATTTACTTTTTTAACGAATAAAATTAAAATTCACATAATATTTCATTTATTTCACAAAAAGATAAAACGAAAAAATAATGACAGAACAAGATGTCTCTTACTTAAATTTAGTAGGAGAAATTGGGCATTGTGTACTGAAATGAAATGGAAACTGTTCCAAAAACTACTTCAAAATGACAAATTTAAACTTGTAGGAGCACTTTCTCTTGTTTTCGTACACATCTATTTCTTTATTCAATGCATTAGATAAAGATGCACTATCTGTTGTCAAGCAGATAAAGAATAATTTTTTGCATATGAGATTTTTGCATTCTGTATACACAGTGAAAGCTTACATGATGGACATCTGCCACAACCGGAAAAATCTTGACGAGTTTTTCTATATAAAATGCATTCCCATACTCAGACGCTTAAAATATCACTACAGTGAAAGCTCTCATAAGCGGACACTCAACGGCGCGTTGTTATTGTCCGTTTATGAGAGCTTTCACTGTATATATACAAATGTATATATTTAGACAATTTTTATTTTTATTTAGCATTAATGTCGACCATTTTAAGCCGATATTCTTAAGTTACCAACTTTATATTATATTTTTTGTTGTTGTTGTTGTATATCAAATTTCTTGTAATCATTTTTATGACAAAATTTTGATGCTAATTTTTATCGTTTTATAATGTGTGTATCATAATACAAATTTTTCATAAAAGAGACAATGATAATGAATTTCAGTACATTTTTTTTGCCCGAACGTCTTGGATATACAACACCGTGTTAACTTGGCAATATGTACTAAATATGAAAATCAAATTTTAAGTTTATTCTACAAAATACTAATATTTATGCCAACAAGCTGATTTGCAAATAAGGATTTATAATGGATTCTATAACTTGACTATGTGTTCTTTTTTATTCTTAAAACAAGGGTTTATCAATTTTGATATAAAATTGAAAGACTTGAATATGAATTTTACAAATTTACAACATTTTAAGGTATGAGAACATACTGAAATTGTATTAAAATTAATAAATCACATGATAGGCTTATTGCAACCTGCCTTTAAAACAAAATATATTTCTCTTAAATTGTGCCAATAAATATACTTTTGGTTCATTTCTTAAGTACTTTTTCTTAGTACTTTTGGTTTAAAACGAAGAAATTTTTATTGATGTCGACACTTAGCGAAGACATTGTAATTGTGGCAACTTCTTCGAATGACTAAATCTGTCGATAAAAGTTAAATTTAATATGAACTTGTCTTATCACTCACCTTTCGCTTACATTAGAGCTGTAATAATGAAAAGCTGTTTATAGATCCAATCAAAACCCACCTTTAAATAACGACAAGCTATAATAACGGCCCTAAATCTAATTAAAATAATATTATGCTTAACAAAGCTAGTCCATAATTCTCTAAAAACAAATTTCTTTTATTTAACGAAATAGAAAATTTAAATAAATTCATTAACTAGAATTCAGGGAAAATTGGCGAATTTGAGTAGAAGTTGTTGTAGCCAAATCTCTTGATTCGAAAAAAATTTAAAAATTGTATGTAAAATTAAGTAATTTGTTGTTGTGGCTTTAGGTGTTCATATGCCGACATTTCATTGGTCGCTAAACCAAATCGTCAGTGAACTTCAAGCAGTTTGAAAACGTTCAATCTCGTATGTTTATGCCATACAAATCAAATACAATATGAGAATTCAATATTGTATATAATAATTACAAAATACATAATCATAATATGTTTAGAATGTTTTTATACAAACAACACAACAAACAATTATACTAAACATGACTCTTAATCCAAGAACGTCGACTCACCATCGGTCTCAACAAATATGGCTTTTCACGCTCCAGCACGAAGGGAATGTTGCACAAAGATCTCGAATTATTTGTTTACAAGGTTCAATTGACTAGCGATTGAAGGCAAACGGCCATCCACTTCATTAAGGCTTTTCAGTTTCGGCCTTAGAGAAGCTACAATCGGACATGGAATTTTACCGCAAATCATTTCTGACGAGGCGCATTCCCATCTCCGCGGCCGCATCCGTAGACCTTCATGTATTTATCAGAAAACCAGTGCATCAGGATGGCACACCATGTCGCACAACTGATGAGTTCGATCTTTTCCGCACTAAGTTTGGTAATCACATTATCAGCCGTCTTATCGATAAACAATTGGCCGCCTCGGAGCTGCAATTCTACCCCTTAGAACTTTTTGATTCACATTCTTAAGGCTAATATCATCCGAGCCATTCGTGAGATGAACCCAGATAAAGACAGTCTTTAAAAATTTAACTGAAAGGATAAGCTAATGCGAAGCCAGCCGCATCAGTCGCATTAATGAAATTGTATTCCATAAATAATGGAAATATTTGTTGATTGTAATAAAGCCATAATATACCAAAAGAAACTAAGTTGAGTTCATTTTAAATAGTTGTATTTGCAACATCCGGTATATTTAGGTTTCTATAATTTTAGATAATTTTAGTCCACATGTTTTAATTTTAACGTGAGATATTTTGATAATTTCAAATAAAAATAAAAACGTATTTAATAACAAATATATTTCTAACTTATCTTTATCATTTATTTATTATAACTAATAAGATTTAATATGTTCAATAAATTTATGGAATTAGAAAAGCAAATCAGGTTTCAATGTATATTAACAATTTTTTTTATTATTTTTTTATTGCAGGTAATTAAAAATTTTACTCAACAAAATTTGCCATATGCATTAGAAACAGAAGCAACAAATTGGTAACTATAATTTTTATAAGCAGAAATATAATGTTTGTATTAGAAGGAAACTATTTCCAAAAAATATGCACCCTATACGACGTATAATTGTGACTGTAATTATATACAGTAGAGTTCGGTTACAATGAACTAAATAGGACCGGACGATTTGGTGCGTTATAGATGAACTCCGTTATAATCGGATTAGATGTACATATGTACACTGTTTTTGGCAGCTCAGTTGTTTTCGTGTAACATGTTACTGTTATACATGTTCAGTTTGGTCTATAATTTAACCATGAATCGGCCTACAAACGAACAACGCTTTATTATCAAAAATCATACTCGGTTAAAAAGGTGCATCGTTCACTTTTTTATCCGAAAATTGTGTTCAGCGACGGAGTTCATTTCGGGTTGAATGGGGTACGTGAACAATGTCAATTACGCAGTTAACAGAGCTCTGTTAATAAGTTAACAGAAATCCCGAATTGGACTAGGTTCATTTAGAAGGGGAAACATGAGAACTACAACTAGTTACAAAAAAGTTATAAAATGGAAAAGTTTTCTTAATGAAATTATAACAATGCAGAAAGCTAAATATATGATAAAGCAACAAAAAATTGGTTTAGAAAAATATAATTGCTTGAGAAGATTAGTGCCCATACTAGATTAACGGAGAAGAGCTAATGGGATATCCGAAATAATCTTGGAAGAATAATAAAAGCGAGTAATACCAGTCCCATGTAACCAGTCCAATATAACATACACACAGGCGATATTATTGCACAATTTTGTTGCAAGTTTATGTATGGGCTGCTTAAGATGTTTAACAGTTCGAGCGAGTATGAAGTGATTTAGAAGATTTGTTGTAGCTTTGTAAAGTAAATGGATAAAGGAAATACATGCTCACTTCCCTTTAATTGTCTTTTACCATTAAAAATATGTTTTTCGTAATGCTATATTTTTGATATTATTTTCATTGTTTACTCTTAATGACCTCTCAGGGGAGTGGTAAACTATTAAACATAATGTTGAGGGGGCTCAGTTGCATGAAATGTTTGTTTTTCTTTTAAAATCTAAAAATATTTTCAAAAATTGCTGAAAATTTTCTTGAAAGATTTGAGAAGTTGCAAAAAAAATTTTATAAATATTTGGAATTGTTACAAGAATTCATTAAAAAAATTACTACAAATATATAATATTCGGTAGAAAATTTATTAAAATTATATAATTATTTTCACTAGCAGAGGAAATATTTTAGACTGAAATCTAAAATATCCCTTTTGTGTTGTCTGGCCACTGGAAGCTTTAAATCTTTTAATAACATGCTGGAATTCATCTTCAAAAGAAATTCCAACTTTGCAAAATCAGCAAAATTTATTTTTCTTACTAATAAAAAATCCAACCGTTGATTTTTCTGACCTCTGCGGAGGACAAGGGCACACTAAATCTTTAAATAAGATACATTCTTACCCATCGATTTTTCCATTTTCCTGGAATTCTTAATAATCTTTTGAATAATTTTTAAAATTTTTTTTGTAGATTTTAAACTAAATTTTAGATGTGAAGAAATGAAGCCTTCGTTTTGTGTTTCGATTAAGTGTCCGTTTTTTAACCGTGGAATGAGCACCAAACCTTTTATATTTTTAGTCCACTTGGTCCAACAATATAAACGTTGTCTTATCCTGTTAACAAAACTTTGTAATGACAATAGGTTTGCGGGTGGGATTATAAATACCGCAATTTATCTTTGCACACGCAGACATTTTATCGCTATCGACTTACACCGGCAAATATTTTTATTTTGTACTGCGTAAATATATGTAAATATATACCGCAGCTGGCGACCTAAAATTCTCCAGCTGCCACCCACCGATTACTTTTCTTCGCCTTGTCTCTCTGGGATACTTATATATAGCAAAACAGAGCGATTAGAGTTTAATTTTTTATATTTTATCCTTTATGACTTATATTCGGATCAGCAGTTACACCATTTCACTATATACGAGTAGTATACTTACAATTATTGGCAATTACTACTCTTATTTTTGCGAGCGGACCCACTGTATGGCATCATTTATGCAATATGAATTTGAAATCATATAGAAGGACATAAAAGCAACACACATAAAAGTTGGGAAATAAACTTTAATATACTTACATTCATATGTATGTAATTTATTTTTAAAATTAAAAAAGAAAATCTTTTACAAGATTTTCATTTTGTTACATTTGCAACCAAAATACACGTATGTATGTAAGTATGTATGTATGTGAGTGTGTGTTTCACCTCTCAATGACCTTGAATCATTGAGAAAAGTACACTTTGCAGGTTTATAACGAAGACCGCTAGGGAAAGTGTGTAACAGGGTGGGACAAGGTGGAACATTATACTTTGCAATTAATTCTATAGTAGTTAATATTGAAATTAAAAAAAAAACAAATGTATATAAGTATATTATATTACACAATTAAAAATATGCATATAAGTATGTATGTATGTTTTTCCAATTAAATAAAACATGTCATTGTTTTATTAATTTTTTTTCAGATGAGAATCATTTACATTGTTAAATAGCCAACTTTATGTAACTCTAAGTGCACAACTAACTATAGTAATTTTATATACTGTATAAATACGAGGGTAATTTGATAATTTCGTAGCAGACTCCTTTACCTCCCCTCTTGGCTAGCAATAAATACGTTACGATATATTTCATACGTCAAAATGATGTTCTCTCCAAGAAAACGTTCAAATTTGATTGTCAACTATATTTGATATTTCAATAAAAAGACATCATATAAAAAAAGTATATCGTAAGAAGAATATTCGAAGCTTGTTCTATAAAAAGACGCCAAATTAAAATAAAATAGTTTTTCAATAGAAAATTATTTGAAATATTGCACAGAACTTCGTTAGTTTGCTTCAAACCTTCTAGTCTTGTAGTAGTGTTTTCATACCTTTAACATATGCATAACAATATTGTTCTGTTATTCCGACGGCGTTATTGCTTTATTGGTAGTGAAGTCTAGGATACTTTATTCCGGCGTCTATGAATATTTTGGTTTTTTTTTATTCCCTCAATACCCTCAAAATAGAGTTTAATTTCTTTTACTATCCAGCCATTTCTTTCACTTTGGA
This sequence comes from Germaria angustata, assembly GCA_963681545.1. Taxonomy (NCBI): domain Eukaryota; kingdom Metazoa; phylum Arthropoda; class Insecta; order Diptera; family Tachinidae; genus Germaria; species Germaria angustata. Next base: position 18,200,428 of record OY812999.1, on the reverse strand, counting down.
AACAGGAAATAGCCACAAAATCTGCAGAGTATGCTGGAAGGTGTCTGTATTTGTAGCCAAATTCATGGATGTTTGCCACAGTGACTACACACGTGACCTCCCGTTCATTATTTTGATGGAACAGCGTTTTTATTTTCGCTAGATGAGATAACCTTTGCATCAAATCAATATTGAATCTGTCCAAAAGCTCTCAGTAATATTGCCCCGTAATCGTTTTACCAGTTTCAACGTAATCTATGTGAATAATACCGACAGACTCATCCTTAGCCTCCTCTGATGTACGTTTTCCCGAAAAAACCTACTGTTTTGATATTTCTTTGGTATCCTGCGTGTTGTGATGGATCCACAGTTACAAAATGTCTCACAAACAAATAATATTCTCACAAAATGTAACGCACCCGTTCGATTAAGATTCCTACAGCCTCACGCACTTCACACGCCCAATATCATTCTATGGATTTTATCGACTAAAGACCTCTCTCTCTCTCTTTGGCAACCTGAATATTCGGAATCATTTGTACTGGTACGGCCACAATGGAGCTCAGTAAATCCCACAGTATTTTTCAAACCTTTCTTTGGATTCGGTGATGTTTTCTTTTACGTAAAAACTAATATTTAATCAGCACACGAAATTCATTTACATTTCCATTTTCGTTTAAATTAATTCAGTATTAAACAAAATTGTTAATAATTTTAAAATAGTCTAGTACTAGATAACATTTAATGGGAGCTTTGTTGCACTGCAAATACCAAAACTGATGGAATTATCAAACTACCCTCGTGTATAATATTAACATGACCAATTATATTTAATTAAACAATATTTTTACATGAGATTAACAAAAATTCTAATACATAAAAATAATATAATAACTATTATTTATATTATCTTTTTGTTAAATTAAAGTAATTAAACAACTTAACCATAATGAGGATTTTTTGCTCATAAAGTTTAATAAAATTTTAAAAATATAATATAAAATTACTTTTTTTTAATGCAACGCCCCAAGAGTGCGACAGTTCAAAGCTGCTGCAGTAACGAAAAATTATATATTGTGTAAAAAATGGCTTACAAAATATTTTAAAAACTTTCATAATTCAAAGAAAACTAACTCTCCTGCTAGGAAATCTATACTTAATTTAAAAAATAATAATGGGTGTGTGTGTGTGTATAAATAATATCAAATAATCTTAATAACTGCGGTTTGAAAAAATTGTTTTTCTTAATTCCTTGAGAAGTCTAGTGGCCACATATTTCCAAACTGCATTTATTAAGCTTCCAAGATTATTTCAGTTATCCCAAAGGAATTTTGGAAATAATTTTCTCACGAATAGTTCATAAAATTGTACATAATCAAAAGTGGTAAATGACTATCTCTAAGTTCATACTTCACCTTAATGTTATAAAACTTTCCTAGAATCATAAAAATATTGTTTCATAAAAGGTATTTATTAGTTTATATACCAGTAATTTAGAAAACGTTTACAAAAATCAGAAGTGGAAAGTGTCAAGTCCATATTGACTTTGCTATTGATAATTTAAATGTTGCTACTGTTGTTGGCTTATAAACATGCGATTAATTTGGTATTTTTGGGTTCCAGACAATCACCAATAGAAAATAAAAATAGGTATAAAACGTGAATTCACAATATAAACTAATAAAAGAATGAAGGTAAAAATTTAAGTAAAAAAATATTAAAATAAGACTTTCAAGATTTGAAAAAGACTAAATAAGACTCCGGGTAGCGCTTGGATTATAAGCCAAAAAATCTTAGTTCAAGAATGGCAGACTTCATTTTAAAATTTCAATTCATCGCTAACTTGAGTTAAAAAGTGTGTTTTTGCTGGGAAGTGCCTTAATCAGGTGCAGTATATATAATTTCTTTTTTACACACATGCACGATTGAGTAAAAAGAAAAAAATATTTTAAATATTTATTTAAGATTAAAATGCTAAATTGGTATTACTATTATGAAAATCTATTTTGCAGTTTCCTCTATTTATTTCATCAATCTCTCTGACAATACAATAAAATAATATACATATGTACTTGTACATACAGTGGTGGACATCAGGTTAGCACATTTCGTATATATTGAATTCAAAAGCATTTCATATTTTATATTTATCAAAATTAGATAAAGTATTTATCCATAGCTGTTGCCTGTGGCGTGATCAATATGTACCGTTATTTTTTTAGTTATTTTTTTGTGGTTTTTGTTTTTATGTTTGATAATTGCAAACAGTAAGTAATCTGAGCTGGACACTAATTAAGCACACTTTACAATTTTTATGTTATTCATAATTTTTCGTGCTTAAACTATTAAATTGGTAAGTTGTATAGTTGTTTTATTGTGAAAGTTTAAATTAAGACGCCAAAAAATTATTAGACATGGCTAAGAGTAAATGGTGCACAGAAGCCCAGCGTGAGCTTATTCATCAAATGAACTCGAAAGGAAGAACAGTTGGTAATATTGCATCTATTATGAACTGCTCCAGGAAAATGGTGTACAACGCGTTAAATCATATTCAAACCTATGGGACGTACAAAAATGTTGCACAGAATACTAGACCTAGAAAAACAAGTCGTAGAGAAGACTCCTATATTTATAGAACTTCAGTTTCAGACCCATTTAAAACCTCAACTGAAATTCAAAAAGAGTTTACGACAAAATTTGGCTTTGACATTTCCTCACGAACAATTAGAAGAAGATTAAATGAAAGAAATTTGCGCGGATGTATTGTGCAACATAAGCCACTTGTATCAAAGAAAAACTTGAAGTCTAGAATTATATTTGCCCGTACGCATTTACATAAGCCAATGATTTTTTGGAAAAATGTCCTCTGGAGTGACGAATCAAAATTTTGTCGATTTGCATCAGACGGAAAGCGATATGTATGGCGTCCTCCAAACATGCAACACAATCCGAAGTATACATCAAAGACGGTAAAGCACGGCGGTGGACATGTGATGGTGTGGGCCGCATTTTCTGCGTACGGCGTTGGTCCCATCCATAAAATTGATACACGAATGGATCAGCACATTTACAAAGATATACTAGTAAATACAATGATTCCATATGCAGAGGAAAGCTTGCCACTTAGATGGTGTTTTATGCACGATAATGATCCAAAACACACTTCACGCATAGTGAAGTCTTGCTTGGAGTATAATAATGTCGACGTATTAGATTGGCCAGCTCAATCACCGGATCTCAATCCTATAGAAAATCTATGGAATGATGTAGAGAAACTCATTACTGTTGTCAAATCCAAGAATTTAAACGATTTGTGGACGGAAATCCAAAAGGCGTGGTACGCAATACCAAAGGATCGTTGCATGGCTCTTGTTAACAGTATGCCCAGAAGATGCGCAGCTGTAATTAAAAACAAAGGGTTTCCTACCAAATACTAAGTTTTAAATTAAATTAATTTTTATTTTTATTTGTTTTTTCTCTGTGGAAATAAATTTGTTTAATTTGTGCTAAATTGATGACCACTTAGTTTTTGGATGGTATTACATTTAAAAAGAAAATAAAAATATTGCAACAAATAATATTGAGGCAAAATAATGTCACGTGTATTTTGGGCAACACGTGACACATTAAGGCATAAAAATGCTGGAAGAAATAAATATATAAGAAATTGTTTGGTTAAGATGATGGCACACAGATAATGTGCTAACCTAATGTCCACCACTGTATGTATATATATATATAGATATCGGTTATAATATGCTGTACAAGGGCAGACAATATTACTATCTCAAAATTTATGAGGAAAAATATTTAGCGTGTCTTGTTTCTGTTTTCGCTGTCGCTGTTGTTATTTGATAGCAATATTAGTAACGATAGATAAGGAAAAAATCACATAAAGTTAAAACAACACACACAGTTATAAGTTGTTGTATATACATAAGTTATTCGTCAATAATATACTTATATAAAGCTCCTGCGAAAAACATCATTATTCAGCAGCAATATATGTGGTTTGTGGTAGAAAAAAAATATTGAAGCTTGTGCCAGACTAAGTCACTATTACCCATCAATATTAATTTTTATATGCTTTTTTTCAAATGTAAAGACATAAAGATTTGTTAAAAATTTTAATTTGTCTAATAAAATGTCATATGGCATAGTTTTTATACTCTATTCGCTATGCTATTATAAAATTTCTTTGTTCCATTATTTAGCTCAAAATTGTTCGATGCTCGCTTGACATTCACACAAATAAAATTAATATTGGCGATAACATTAACATACTACATCAAATTGCTTCAATATATGGTGTAAAATCAGAAGCATTTTGATATTCTTCCATATTAAAGACAACGTATACACAGACAACGCATACAATCACATTAATTAAAGCTAAATATTGATGTGTCTGGCAGCCACTTAAAAGTAATTTTATTGATTTTATGACATGACGAAATGCTTGTGAAGAATTTACGAATACCGTTTTCTAGCAACCCAATAGAAGTAATCACCCTTCTTAAATAAGTTTTTGTCGGAATCACGTCAAAGCGACACCGAATAATTTAGTACCAATTACTCGGAAAACTGTTTTTTTTCAATAAAAAAAAACCCACTATTGGGTATTCTGATTACCGGAGATCATGAGGGATCAATCAGTCTTTAAATAACATAGATTGTTATCCGCCCATTTTTACTTTTTCTGGAAATTCATCTTCTGGAGAAATTCCAGGTTTGAAAAACTAGGAAAACTGATTTTTTAATTAAAAAAAACGCACTGTTGGGTTGGGTATTGTGACTACTGGGGATTATGGGGTAGTACTAAATTTTCAAATAAGATAAATTGTTATACATCCATTTTTCCAGTTTCCTGAAATTCAGCTTCTAGAGAAATTCTGAATTTGGAAATTCAAAAAGACTGAATTTTTTTTTCAAATACAAAACGCTATAAATTCTTAAATAACATCAATTTTTATCCGCCCGCTTTTATCCATTTTTCTGGAATCCATTTATATAATCCTTTGAAGAATTCTAAAATTTTTATATAGGCAGCATGCGTGGTCGAACAATATAACCATATTCCCACTTGGAATATGTATTCCTAGATTTTTCATTTATTTTTAACAGCGCTAAGTTACCCGCTTAACAGAACCTTGTAATGACAACCGTTTTTTGTCTGGGGTTATAGATTTCCAAATTTATCTTCACATATGCAAAAATATTTAAAATAATCAAAAAAATAAATGAATAAATATTAATAAAAAATCATGATAAAAAAATTTTTTAAAAATTATAATAAAAAAATACAGTAATTTCCGCTTAATTGATTTTCTGAAAATGCGCTGTTTGTGGTGCAATTAAACGGAAAAATCATTTACCCGATACTCTGTTAATTGATCCACCAACGCAATTAAAAAAACCAGAACTGGGACTAAAATCTGCATTCATTTCTATAGCAAACTTCGTTGCTTTCTCTAAAATCATGTTGCGGGAAATTATGCCACCGGATTCCCGCATTTGGTTGAACCACAATGAAAGGGCTTTCTCCACGTTTGCGCAGACGCCACTACTGTTTCGTTTGGTTGACCACTTAAGCGTTTTTGAGTTTTGCACAATGGAATCTTTGTTTTTTAAAATTCTGTTAACGGTGGCCTTAGAGCACTTATATTTTGCGCAAAGTTCATCTTTGGCAAGTTTGCCAGCATCATTAATAAGGCTTAATTTTTGTTTAATGTTTAAACTTGTATGTTTTCTTGCACTCATTTTTCACCAGAATTTTTAACATCTGTTTATAAGTCGTTTAATCATGCATTGAAAAAAGTAAATAAAAAACATCCTTTTATTTAGTTTTACCAATTATGTATGTACCATTTGTGAAAATTTCAACTGACAATTAACAGGCACTTTTGTTCTGGATTTCTAGAAAAGGGATTTTATTTTATAATCAATTAAAAGGGTAACGCAATTAAAAGGAACTCATTTAAACGGGAATTTTTCCATGTGCATTATAAGGAACATTTTCATTCAATATTTTTTAGAGTAATTAACCGGGTAAATCAATTATGCGGGAAGCAATTAAGCGGAAACTACTGTATGATAAAAAATAATAAAATAAGTAATACAAAAAATTATAAAAAATAATACACAAAGTAAAAATCACGCTTTTGGCGAAAATTTTTTTATTATTTATTTTTTTAATTCCATATTTAAATGTTTCTTCCTTCAAATTGTAAGTTAGCAGCACTTACATGTTTGCAATAGTGCTGCCAAAAGGTTTTAAACTTCATTTTTCTATGTTTTACCTAAAAAACCTCTTAAACTTTAAGACTTAAAGTTATAAAAAATAAGTGAATATATAAATACATATGGATGTTTGTACATAGATATGTACATACATACATATATACCCGTATTGCTTTTTTTCTTCCAAAATTAATGTTTCTTCTTTTTATCCACATTCAAGAAACATTTTCTTGTTTCAAGAAGAAAATAAGAAATAAGAGAAGCAAAAGCACACCAGACACCTAATTTCGGACAAAAATGTACCTGCTGTTAAATTAACAACATTAATTTTTCATAATAAACAAACACAATTGAGGCAAAATTCAGACTGAAATCAAAATAAAAAACCTGTTGTTAAATAAAACCAATGTTTCAATGTAGTTGTCGCCTTAAATATCAAGTTACCAACATTTGGTTAAAGGAGCTGTTTGTTGTCTCCTCGGCTTCAGCAGTAGCGACTAATCTGGTTTTCATAATTTGTTTTAGTTTGAGCGCAGTATACATCCATACATACTCGTGCATATGAAGAAAAAACAGATTCAATCTTTAAAATAATAAAACTTTATTGCAAGAACACGAATGTAGTATAAGAGTATTTGCCAGTGTTGCCCACAATGGAGGTATTAAGAAAAAGACTACAGCGGCTCAAACACTTGGGTCGACTTAAGTTTATTTAGGAAATTTTTTATTTTAATTGCATTTTATAACTTTGCAATTATTATTGAAAATATATAATCCATATACATACATTTGTATTTATCTGCCAGTGTACAGATGTTTGTGCATATATTTGTTTTATAACAATGGATAAACAATATTTTAGTTTAAAGGACCTTCGGAGAAGAGGTCAGACCTTTTAAAATTGTTTTTTTTTTCAATTGTTATGGAAAAATTATACATACAGAAGACTGAAATGGTACATACGCTGGGTCCAATTTTGGCATACTCTCTGCAATATATCGGCCGGTACCTCACGAATAAATTCCTCAATATTGGCTTCCAGACATAAGCATGAGTTTTGATAATAAAATTCTATAATCTGCAGGCGTTGTTCGTTTATAAAGTTATGTACAGACGGTTGTAAGATCTGACAATATTGTCAGTAAAATATGCCTTACAATGTCTTGCAACTGTGTGAACTGCCAATTTTCGTCTTACAACGTTGGTAGAAAAAGCATTGTCAGCCTATTGTAAGCCAATAATATTGTTAGATATCTGCCAATCGTGAGAACACTCTTCTTTGCTATTGCAAGGTAATTGTCAGACGTTGTAAGTTCATTTTTTATTGGTAGGTGTGCTTAAAGTATAATGCACCTGACAATGGAATCATTGTCAGACAAATATTTCTACTGGCAACACTGCGCGCGCAAAAACGTAAATTTAATGTTTTAAATTTTCTGGCAATGCCGAAAAACAAATTTGTTGTACAATAATCTAACAACCGTGTGAACTGACAATTTTTATTGGTAGGTAAATATATTGCCAGACAGTTGTCTGACAATGAAATTGTAAGCTTTTCTTACAATCGTCTGAACTAACAATGTACCTTTTTGTAGCCATATTGAATTGTCGGAGCATTGCCAGCACGTTGGTAAATCAAACGACATTGTCAGATCTTACAACCGTCTGTACATAGCTTAAGCTTTGTACACACGGTTGTCAGATCTTACAATATTGTAAGACCTGGCAACATACTAACAATGTAGTGACAATGAAAAATTGTCACCCAGAAGTAAATTGTGTGTTCAGACGATCGTAAGAAAATCTTACAATTTCATTGTCAGTTAATTGTCTGACAATGAATTTATGTGCCAACAAAAATTGTCAGTTCACACGATTGTCATATTATTGGATGACAAAAATTGTTAGGCATTGTCAGAAAATTCAAAGCATATGTCAGAAAATATTATCTGAATTTATGTATACATAACACAAAAAAAGTTAAATTATTAAAGTGTGATACATTATGGAAAAGAATATCAGCTCGGCGGCAATATATTCGCCGCACGCCGTGCATGGGTCCTTTGGTTGAGCGTCGGCGGATCGCAATGACTGGAGTGCCTCTAAAGCCATCTCCTTTAGACCACCATTGCTTGCTGGTGTAGACGATGATGAGGTGTTTTTTCGGCTGCGTTTTTGTGCTGATGGACATGGCGAAATCGACGCCAACTCCTCATCGAACCCTAATCCAACAAGCATCGATTCATCTGTGGTTGCAGATTTCTGTAGGAATAAAAAATTTTAAATCACATAGTACATACATTATTTTTTACACTTTATTTCTAAATATGTATGTCAACACTTACCAGTTGCATGGAAGAAACGGATTGTGTGGCTTGGCGTACTTTTGTTGTTTCCAAAAACAGCATTGGTTTAAAGTAGCGCCAAGCAATTTGAAAATTGTCATCAGTGCCCTGGCCTGATTTTTTTACGAATCTTTTCGAGATTGCAATTGAAAGAGGTACGCAGATTTGCCCATTTCGCTTTGCAATCATTTACACTAACAGATATGGTATCTGCCACTTCCTGCCACAAAACATATTTGGGAAGTTTATATTCGGCGCAACCGGCGTCCCATAAACTTTGCCGTACCTCAACTTCTGAGATCAACTTTAGCTGATCTTCATGAGACCAAACGGTTCCACCTTTTTTTCGATAGGATTTTTGTTTCGGCCTTGTTTTCTGGGCTCCATCAGACTCCGTTTGTGGCTGAACTGAACATGGCAGTTCAATTGGCTGGAAACTGCTGACAATCATGTCTGTGCTATCATCAGAAGCCATATTCATTTTTATTTTTGGTATTTTATTTTTTTAGCTTTTTTAATTTTTATTTCTATAGAAATATTTTTCTGACAATGGTGTTATTGTCAGGTGCATAAATTTTCGACATCTGCCAATAAAAAATTACCTTACAATGTCTGCCAATTATCTGACAATGCCTGCGATAGGTGTTCTCACGGTTGTCAGATGCCTGACAATATTGTCGTCTTACAATGGACTGACAATGGTTTTTCTGACAACGTTGTAAGTAAAAAATTGGCAGTTCACACGATTGTAATACATTTTCAGACAATTTTACTGGCAATATTGTAAGATCTGCCAACCGTGTGTACGTAGCTTTAAGTTACATGTTACACGAAAACAACTGAGATGCCAAAAACACTGTTTCCAAAAAGAAAGTTGCTAAAAAATATAACCCTTTACTACATATTTGTGCATGCAGTTTAACATTTCATACGAAACGATCAGAAATTAATCAGCTGTCGTTGTTCGCCTTGTGTATACGCTGGACATTTCATATCTAATTGCACAGTCAGCTCAACCCTTTTAACTTTTTCTTGGTTTATTTAAAAATCTTTGATGTGTGATGCTTAAAGCTTTGAAAATATATGTAATACAGTTAATGCCAACATTTTTAGTTGATAACTTTGTTTTCTTTTACCAAAAAAAAAATGCATTTGATTTAAAATCCAAGTCCAAACGGTTAGCAATTCGCATTTGTGTTTTCAACTGAAATTTTATCGGTTGTGACTAATACAACTGAAATGAGTCGGCATGGGTTTGTTGTGCGTTGGCGATAAATGAATGTTTTTTTTTTCTTCTTTTTATTAAGCGATGTTTGCTTCGTTTAATCTTGTACTTTTACAAACAAAAATTAAGCGAAAATTAATCTAAAACAATATTTTGAAATTAATCAAAAACAATATTTAAAAAGTTTTGCATTCAATGAAAAAAATTTCATATAAAAAGTGTTCGCTTCTCCGAATTCACCTGTATTAGTTTTCAATTCCTGAAATTAAAAAAAAAAATATCGGTTCCAAATGGTGACACTCAAACGATGGGCTCTCATAGCATCTACTTACATATAATGGAAATGTCAAAGTGAAAGAACTTCTCTGCCCATATACATACATAAGTATTTCTTCACTAATGGCAACACTGATGTAAAGAGATATCTTAAGAAGCTGCTCTTTATTTTTGTTGCCTTTTCATTTGAAACCTTGTCAAGTCAGACAAGAATTTTCTTTTAAACACGACCCAACACATACACTCACAAATGCATTTCATTTGTCCATACTACTTGTATACATGCATCTATGCATGTATAATATAATACACAAAGGCAAAAAATATCATCAAAACAAAGATACACACACGAACACGAATGCACACATACACAACTGCCAAGTAGAAGAATAACAGCAATATAAAACGGGTTTTTCAAAACATCATATATTTGTGCGTTTGCATTAAAAACTTGTATTATTAATAACAATAAAAAAAGTTCAAACGACAGAAAAGAATAAATAAAATAAAAATACTAAAGTAAAAATAAAATATTTCCTGTTTTTGATCGTCTTTTTGTTTCTTTTCCAATTGTTTTTATAAAACCCAAATAAAAACAACAACAAAAAGAACAAATACTACAAATTACTTTGTTGTGTGGACTTGTATGAATGTAGAAAATTATTGTTAACTGCTATTTTTGCCTTGTTTATTAGGTATTAGTTTTCTTTATTTTCTTTAGAAAATTGAAAAATTCATGTAATGAAATCAATACATGCGTGTGTATGTACGTACTTATGTACTTATGTATGTAAGTAAGTATATGTATTTCAAAAAAAAAAAAAAAACAAATTGATTTGTGTTCTCTATTTCTGTATGGGCTGGTATTAAATTACCTGATATGTCTGTCGTGTCAAATGTAAATGTGGATGCATACACACACCCATACGTAAATATTGTAAGTACATAAGTATTTTATCTGCGTATGAAATTTATTTTCTTGCCTTCAATTGTTGCCAGTAAGGCCAAAAAGGATCAGTTTGACAAGTTAAACGCACTAAATTAAAACTTGCGCAAGTAAAATTGTACAGTCTATAATACCTGTTGCACTAAAGTCAAGTTTTCTTGCTGAAGTTTGAATTTAGTTGATACAAAGATATAGAAAGTATGTAATCCTTTTTTTTAATCTTTCTTCAGCTCAATTAAAACCTGATTTTAATTTTTAATAACTATGCCTTCTACTTACGAGGTCTGTTCAATAGAAAACGTGAATTTGGAAATTTATCGCAATTAGTTTAGTTTGTTTGTGAGAGAGGCATAACAGTAAGACGTGTTTTGCTTGTTCGCCGATTTTCTGCTGTGCAAAAAAAAAATGTATCAGAGAATATGCGTCAAATTTTGTGCAAGAAAATGGAATTAAGTGCTCAAAACAGTGGCATTGGTGGTTGCTCTCTTAGTCAGAAAAATGTTTACAAGTGGTACAAGCTTTTCAAAGGAGGTCGGGAAGATGTGAATCACGACGCTAGTTCTGGAAGCTCCATTATATCGAAAACCGATGAAAATGTTTAGAAAGTGAGGAAAATTGTTATGGAGAATCGTCTAAGCACTATTAAGCTACGTACACACGGTTGGCAGATCTTACAATATTGCCAGTAAAATTGTCTGAAAATGTATTACAATCGTGTGAACTGCCAATTTTTTACTTACAACGTTGTCAGAAAAACCATTGTCAGTCCATTGTAAGACGACAAAATTGTCAGGCATCTGACAACCGTGAGAACACCTATCGCAGGCATTGTCAGATAATTGGCAGACATTGTAAGGTAATTTTTTATGCACCTGACAATAACACCATTGTCAGAAAAATATTTCTACTGGCAACACTGCGCGCGCATACACGTAAATTTAATGTTTTAAAATTTCTGGCAATGCCGAAAAACAAATTTGTTGTACAATAATCTAACAACCGTGTGAACTGACAATTTTTATTGGTAGGTAAATTTATTGCCAGACAGTTGTCTGACAATGAAATTGTAAGCTTTTCTTACAATCGTCTGAACTAACAATGTACATTTTTGTAGCCATATTGAATTGTCAGAGCATTGCCAGTACGTTGGTAAATCAAACAACATTGTCAGATCTTACAACCGTCTGTACATAGCCTTAGAGAAGTTGCAGAGGGTCATTTCGGTTGGCTCATTCGATACGGAATTGTGAAAAACAATTTAAGGCTTTTGCATCACGATAATGCACCTGCTCACTCGTCATTACTTGTTCGTAAATTTTTGCCCGAGAAGAATACCATAATCATGCCTCAGCCACCGTATTCACCAGATTTGTCCCTGCGACTTTTTCCTGTTCCCAAAATTGAAGAGACCCATGGATAGCGTTTTGCGAAGATTGAGGAGATAAAAACCGAATCGAAAAAGTGAATATTAGAACTGCTTCGAACTGCTAGCACAAGTTTAGTTTAGATATAATACTAAAGGCAAATACTTTGAAGAGGACAAAATAGAAATTGATGAATAAATAAATATTTTTTGAAAAAAAAAAAATTAAATAAAATTCACCTTTTCTATTGAACTGATCACGTATATACAACAGTATTAGTGTTGTACAGGAATTTGTATGTGAGAATTGGCATTAGGGAAGGATAAATAATTTAAAATACAAATTCAAACATAAAAAATTTAAAACGGTTTGTAATATATATAATATTCATTTCCGACCATGCAAAGTATATACATATAGGTACATATATTCTGGTTCCTTATAGGTAGAAGAGTGGAATGTGCGATATCTGCCTGTTAATCTCTGCCTATTCATAAATGTAATTGTAGACGGTGAAGTTAACTACGTCAAGGTTCACACTAATGAATTTTTGTTAAAGAAAATTTAGGTTACGTGAAAAATGCTGAGATGACACGGAGGTATTTTAATTAGTTTAAATTTGATGTATACTTTTCTGGTACAAAAACAACTTATAATATAACATGCATATGTAAAATATCAAGCAAATTTGTTCTACTCCTAATTGTGCCAAAGAGGAAGAACATTTATATAATTTGTTCGAAATACTCTGGTATAAATTCGCAAAATATTAATAAAAACATATTTGCTAAATACATATGTACGTATGACGTAGCAAGTTACGTTAAAAACACATTTAACTTGGCGTTGCTAACTTCACCGACTTTGCAACACCCAGGAAAAATTTATTTTTCTACAAACTCCTGTTTAGAATTCATACACAAATTTTGTATGAATTCTGTAATACACATTAATATATTTACATAAAATTAACCTCATCATGGGTTCTTGGGCATCATAAATTCTGCAATTCAACTCTCTGGTAAGTAAGTAGTTCCTTTAAAGTTCTTTTTCTCATGGTATTTGTTTTAATATAACAATTTATTGTCCCCAACTGTAGCAAGCAATTGTTCTCTGCACACTTATGAACATTTGTTATTCGTATACATAAAATACATATGTAGGTATGTACTTGCATACATACATAAGTACATTACGTATGTATGCAGAATGCATGCACATGCAAAAATACACTTAAAGAAAGAAACCGTATCAGGCTCGTTTAACGAATTTCCGTTTATTTTATTTTTTTATTGCTTTTTGTTTCAAATTTAAAGTGGTTTATGGTGAAATTAGTTTGAGTATTGTACACTTGAACATACAACGAATGTTCCATTTAAAGATTCTCATGCATTTGCTTCTTGTTAAATAATGAATTTATTATTTACATGTGGAATTCTTATGCATATATGTATTTCTTTACTCATTCCCCTTTTGGCTGCTTTGAAGTATATTTTTTCATTTTTTTTTTTCAATTTAAATTTTATTTAATTTTGTCGGTATTTTTTTAAGTTTTATTTTTGGATTTCCTTTTTAGTTTATTCGCTAAAGCATAAAACTTCATTAAATTTAATTTAATTGTCTAAAGTACCTTTTATCAAGATTTTTTTTATCTACAATGGCCTTATGTCATTATATATAATTATATATCGTAGTATTATTTTTTTAACTTTATATTTAGAATAAATATTGTGAAAATTTCAACGTTTAAATGAAACAAATTACAGGATGTACAAAAAATTTAAACGAATAGTTTTGGCAGGACACTCGTAAATTGAAAATTGTAATATTTGCTATAATATTAAATTTAACATTTACATTTAAAACAATACTTAATACAAAGCAATTAACATGAAATTATGTATTTTATAGAAAAGATGCACATACATACATGCATATCTCCGAGGGCGGGTCAATAAATCCGTAATTTTTTGAATGAAACGCATGTTTTTGGATAAAAAATCATTTTATTTTTCAAAGTCATTTTAATTTGAAGTTCAGACACCTTGTCAAACGATTCTACAATATTGTTATCCCTACCAAAAAAATTTTTTTTGTTCGGGGTCATCAAAATAGGTCCTATGCTCCTAGCAGGAGTAAAAGGAACAAATATATATATATATATATATATATATATATATATATATATATATATATATATATATATATATATATATATATATATATATATATATATATATATATATATATATATATATATACATATATATATACATATATATATATATATATATATATATATATATATATATATATATATATATATTATATAAGGGTGATTTTCAAGAGCTTTCGGATTTGATTTAAAAAAAAACATAAGAATAAATTCTTCAATATTGGCTTCTAGTGCGTCAACCGTTGCGGGCTTGTCCCCATAGACATGAGCCTTAACATAGCCTCACAAAAAATAATATAAAGGATCTAGGCGGTCAATTGAATGTCCCCAAACGTAAAATAAAGTGTTTACCGAACTCGCCTCTCAATTGGGCCATTGTTTCGTGTGCTGTGTGCCATATGGCACCGTCTTGTTTAAACCACATGTTAGGCAAGTCCAGCTCTTCTATTTCGGGCAAAAAAAAAATGTTTTAATCATCGCACACTAATGCTCGTCCTTCAAAGTAACTTTCCTATCTTCGTCGTCTTTGAAAAAGTACGGTCCAATGATGCTAACGAACCATAATCCACACCAAATAGCATTTTTCGGGATCGAATGCTTCCGGATAATCGATTATCCGTTCATCCAGAAATATGTAGGTTTCGTCACTTATAAAGAAAATTGGTTCCTTTGGCTCCTATCAGGACCATAGGGATTCAAACTATAACTGTGTAAGCTAAATGTGTTATGTGTGAAGAGCAAAGTCGATAACTCAATTTAAAATTTATTTGCCTCAGTTAAAGTGCATGTCTGCGAAAATTCACACTTTCGCAAATAATGCCTTACTTTTCCTATAATAATTTTCATGGAACTTTATAATGTTAAAAATCATAGGAAATAATTTTTAATTAACAAATAAAATATACTATCTGTTACATAAGGTTTTATTAAAAATAAGCGGAAAGTTTTAGTCTTGTAAGAAAAACCACTCGGGCAGTTTAAAATTTCTGTTGTTGTCTTCTTAGTTGATTTTAGAACCAAGTCTGTTCTTATTTTTTTGTTGTTGTTGTGTTAATACATATATTTTTCTATAATTTGATTCTGTTTCAAAAGAACATTTTGACCATTTCGTCATAATTCAATAAAAATAGATTTTGAATAACGGAAATGTTTCTTAACGGTTTATTAAGTTTGCTCCAATAGAAGAAAAAAAATGTCACATGTGAGACATGTTTTTTTTCTCCCAATATTTTCTCTTTAGTTTCTTTTCCTCTTACTTAAATGCTGTTAATGTTTGTTTTGAATTTCTATAGAGCATTTGAGCAAAAGAAAGAAAGAAAAAAAAGGCGAAAACAAACCTACTTTAAGTCAATAAAACATGTCACTGCCTGATTAATATCGAAAATCATTAAATATTCTATTTAATTTAACGGTATCTGTGGGCGTTTCTATTGTTATTTAATTTTATGTTTAAAAAAAGTGCTCAATTCAACAATAGCTAAAATATATGTATGTATCTTAATAATTAGATTAAGAAAACCCAAGACGTGCATTTTCTAATCTAAAAGTACTAATTCATTTCAGTCTGCATCTTTCAAACTTTAACCTTTTCAAATAAATTAATTCAAAGAGCAAATCCTAATAATTTGCTTCTAATATACTTATATTATTATTATTATTTTTTGTCTGATTATAAAATGCGAAATGTGTTTTAATGAAGTATATTATAGTATGTATTTTGGAAATAACACAATTGAATTGTGAGCATATATACATATAAACATAAGTTATTGTTATTATATTTGTTATTGTTGCAGCAGGTGGTACATGCAACATGATTTCATTTTAGATAAACTACCCACTACACAACATGCAGCGACAAATAAAAAGTCATTCTCAACTAGTTTTTTTTGTATATTTTTTTCCTTTGTTGTTAAAAACAAAACAACAAATTATTAAAAAAAAAACTAGCCTGAACTAGATTTTCATGTTTGTGTAGATGTGATGACAAGCTTTTTAAAGTTTCTTTTTTCAAAATTCAGGTTTTTAAGAATTAAAAAAATATATAAATGTATTTCGTCGCCCAAGCAGAATTAGAAAACGAAAAAAAATCAAAACACTTTAGACAACCTGTTTTCCTTTGGCCGCTGGTGGCACTTATTACACACGTATGTACTTACTTATGTACGTACGAGTACGTTCATCACCAGCCACTTCCATACCACAATTAGATTTCTTCTGAATTCGAAGAACTTAACTTATTTTTATAAATGTATCTTTTAGTCAAATAAAATACTCTTCTCGTACGTATGTACTTACATATATACTGTCAGTCATTAAGTTGGTGACATGCAAAATATGTGTTAGAAGATCATTTGGGAGAACGAGTAGCTTACCATCTATCTGGCCGTTCATCGATTAACGTATGAAATATTTTTTAAATGTCCTCATTTAAAAAAAATGGAATGTTGTCTATTGGCTTAAATTCGATTTTCGAAAATCCAGTTTAAACTCAGATCTCGATGCTGTGTGTGTCCGAGGAAGCTATTCTGACTATTAATGCGATGATGAGCTTATGATGCATGTATGTACAATTGTGTGTATGTACATAATAGTTAGATGTCAGATGAAACGATCTAAACAAAACTCATAGACTAATAGTCTGTGGTTCTCAGGTTCGTTTCCTGGCATAGACTCTGCTGGGTGTTTCTCCAGACAAGCCAAATAGCTGTGCAGTTTGTTTGTTTCCTTTTATTAAAAAGAAGTTGAAAATAAATTTTTGAAAAAAATTTACATTTTGAAATAAATTTTAAGTTACCGCTAGGATTGAACCTAAAATCGGCAATTGCCGCAAATTCTACTCAAGGCGATTAATTTGTGCGAGAGATGTCGTTATCGAAAATTTGCCTTTTGATTATTATTATTATTATTATTATTATTATTATTATTATTATTATTATTATTATTATTATTATTATTATTATTATTATTATTATTATTATTATTATTATTTCTAACTTGAAAAGTGCTTCGAATGTCACAAACCTGATGAGAATCGAGAGATATTATTTTGAAAACTTTTTAGAATGATTTTCAGTCATACCGCTTCAAATTTGATTCGTAAACAATCAGTTTTCCGCGATGCACAATCTTGAGTCATCTTTTCCTTATTCGAAACTTGGCAATATATTTTTTACTTTTTCAATTGCTTCGAATGCAGTAAATCTTAAATAAACCAGTTAATTTGTATCTCTCGAAAAATATTTTTTTTATAAATCCGAATATTTTTTGCAAATCGATTTTTTAGTTTAACTCTTTATGGACTCTTACAACTACGATGAATGCTACACTGTTTAATTGTTTTGGGTTGTCGGAAAATTTCGAAATCGGAATAAATATAATTATTCTGAAAATTATTTCCAAATCGAACTTAATATTAAGGGAAGTTAAAGGGATGGCCTGCAATGTCAAGCATCGCGTATATAAATCATTAAAGTTAAGTTGCACTTATCTTCAAATCGTTCATACAGAATGTTTTTTCTGATCGTTACTGTGCGTCATTTGGTATCATTCTATTGTCGTCTCCATTCGAGGCATTTCAAATTGTAGTGTTTTCAAAAAAGTTAGAACATTTTCTGCTTTTTAAATTCAAATCACTAAGAAAAGGCGTGTAAAGATTGAAGAGTTTAAACCTTTCAAAATGAAAACGTTAAACTGAATTTGAATATAAAAATTTTACACTTTTTTTCAGAAAAGAAAACGGAATAAGTGCGTTAAGTCCTGGTAGCGTCCAGTTAGTGGCATTTACATAAATATCGCTAGTTTGCTGCAATAGACTTATAAAAATTAGTAATTCATGCAGTTATGATGTTCTTGTTGCAAAAGACCAATAGTACTAATATTTAAAAAATTTAAATAGTAAAAACTTAAACATTCCAGGAATATACATATATCTACCTTGCACTAATATTATAAAGAAGGAGATGTTTATAAGTTTGAATAGTCGAATTTACGAAAAAGTCAATATCAGTCTCACAAAAGGAAGAAACTAAAATTTTGTCTAAGAAAATTTATAAATATGATAACAAAACTTCGAAAAATATTTCATATAAAGTTACTGCCTGTCCCACGATGTCACTCGACATCGATCGCTCGCATAAATACGTTTGAAACAGAAACAAATTTTAAAATGTTGTTTTTGGTTTGAATGTATTTATGCGAGCGATCGATGTCGAGTGACATCGTGGGACAGGCAGTTAATCATACCAATATTATACATCCATAATCTTATACATATATGAAGTTCTTTTCAATTCAACAGCTCAAATTTTATAACATTTTACTAATAATGCACAAACAATAAATTTCTTTTTCAAAATTATAAAATATTATCGCTCGAATTCGAAATTTGCGAACATGATTAAAATTTTCTGACTTTTCATTAGTATGCATTAGAATATTAGAATATTATGAAATTCTAATGATGTTCGAAAATTCGATTTAATTTCGAACTTTAAACAAATATGTCAAAAAGTTAACTGAAAGCGTATAAACTAGCTTTTAGCATTCTTAGTCTAAATAGAATAAATGTAGGTGTTCGAAATTTGTTTACGAAAGACAACATTTCTACAAGTTTGCTTGCCTAAAGATTTTTTAAATTAATCCGATTTCATTGCTTACTATAGGGCTCTTTGTTTTTACAATTTAAGTTTTTATCTTGGAAATAAAATACAATAAGACAATAAAGAAATAACAAATGCCAACACATGATATCAGAATTATTGGTTAATGGCATTCTATCAGACAAAGTCCACGCATTTACTCATACACACAGAACGAACAAATAAACGATGTTGTAATCTTGCTTGACATGAGATTTTCTTTATTTTTTCTATTTTTTTTTAATATTTATTATTTTTCAAAATTGCGTTGGTTGTTCTAAGTAGACTTGCTAACAAACAGACTAGCCAGCCAGCAAATCAACCAACAAGTCAAATATTTATTGCTTAGGGAATGTTTCTTTTATAAATAAAATAAAATAAATATACAGTAGCGATCAAAACTGTTGTCAGCATCAGAGGAATCAATCTAAATATATACATACATATATTTTTTGATGGTATTTAACATACATATCCATATAACACATTTTTTAAATTTATTTTCTGGCACTAGAAAACGCTACGTTTGCGAATATTCAATATTTAAAAAAAATTTAAAATTAGATATCAATGACATACACCTCCATCCGGTGATAATTGCAACAACTTCACCATTAAATAATGAAACATTAATGTTAATTTGCACTATTTTTTCCTGATGACTGCAACAAAAATCAAGAGAGTGTGAAAAATCATAGTGTCTATCCTTGAAATAAAGTTTAGTTCGTCTTTTTGTGCAACATATTTAGAAAAGAACATGTTTATTTGGACTGTTGGATTTTTTTTTTTAGAAAAGGACTCAAACATGCAGGAAATACAAAATATATGCAACATTTTGTCAGAATAGAACCGATATATGACCGAAAATGGACCAGTGCTTCATAGTCTATTTTGAAGCTACTCGACCCAGTATAGGGTAGGGTGAAGAGACTCATCAGTGACAATAGTGTATCCAACTCTATTGACTCACAGAAGCATCGAGGCAACATAGGATGTGTTTCGCTGCTTTATCGTTACTACGATGGAATATGCTCTAGTGAAATCAATGAATTTGCTCCCGAGACTCAATCTTATTTGCGATCAAACGTTCTTCACTGAGACCACATCTATTTGTGGCCGATATGACAGTGAATTGCACTACGCATTACAGAGAAAATACTTCCTTTAGTCAATAGGCTGGTATGTGGCACGAGCTACCTGTAGATGTCTTTCCTGTCAGGCCCAACGAAGAGAAGTGCAAATCGATTGTGCACAAACACTACCCCTTTTACCTTTCTTCCCATAACCTATTTTCCTAGTACCAGCACAATGCATTTCATAAATAGTTGTACGGGTCATCCCTTGAGTACTGGTCCAATTGAAAAAGATAAGAAAAAATCATTTGGTATCTTTACGAAAAATCCTCATATTATTTAATTTTCATTCAATTAATTTGTTTTTTAATTAATTTCAACTCAATTCATTTGAATATAAAATAAGAACTCTGCCCCAACTTGCTCAAAAGTTTACATGTATGTATGTATGTATTTACATATACGTATGTAAGTATATCTGCGGGTATGTTCTTGCATAAAAATTGTTACTTCAAACAGTGTGTTTTTTAACATTAAAGGGTTCGCATAAAATGCCTCCAATTTTATATTGATGCACAAGATATAAATTGGATTTTATTATGACTGGGAAGCCATAAAAATGCAAGTAAAAACAACAACTGAAACGTAAATAAAAAATAAAAAATCATTGAGAATGATAAACAAGTTCAATTCAGTTAAAATGAACTTGTTTGTTTTTGTTTTCATTAAAATGTTTCAAGGAAAAGGATGAACAAAACAGAACTTTATTTAAAATCAAATTCAACTTTTTCAATGCTGGAAGTAGTGAAATAATAACAACAACAATAATAACTCCATCCACATCATCATCATCGAATGCACATGACATGCAACGCATGTGAATGTTTATAAGATGCACACATTTAGATACATACATACATCTGTATGCATACATATGTGCATTTGTATGCATAATTAATGCCAGCGAGATGAAGTTGCCATTGTTCATATATTTGTGTCGGTGTATATGTTCGCGTGTATCTGTGTGTGTGTGTGTGTGTGTGTGTGTGTGTATGTGTTGGATTGGTCTACCATTTCAATCTCATTTGAGCAATGAGGAAACGCAATAAGTTTCGCAATACACGGAAAGAAATTAATTAAAGGAAATCTTTGATAAGTACCACATATTTTTTGTATGAAAGTATGTAATAAAGGAGTAACTGATAAGTGAAAATAAAGAAAAATCGCCAAGATTTAAAAAAATATTTATTTTTTTCAAACATCATTATTACGTACTCGTATGTTTGGGTTTTTAATAAATTATTTATTCAACCAACAAACGGTGCTGTCATTTATTTGTGTATTGTGGGAGTAACTTTTCGTTTATTTCGTAATATTGGTGTGAGTCTGTGCTTGTGTGTGTGTGCATTTTTTTAAATATTGTTTTTTTTTAATTTATATCAGCTTAACTAAAAAATAAATAAACAAAGGGTCCTCAAAGAGGGACGTTGTTGAAGCCATATCTGTTATTTAATTAATATGTATGCCAAACCACCAGTGCGATGAGGCCCATTTCTGGACGAATGTGTACAAAAAACAAACATAATTGTCGAATATGGGACGATATCGATCCACATGAGATCCAACAGCGTAAAATGCAACCCCAAAATCGCACTGTTTGGTGTGCGACTCTTAGGTTTTATTTTACATGTAATAATAAATAGTAAAGTTTTTTTTACTAAAAAAGAATTTTTGAGTTGTCGAAAATGTTGTCAAAAATTTCATTTGTTCATATGTCACTTATAAATAATGTATGTCTATTATTTTTAGTTTTTGATGAATTTCATGTAAATAATTGAAAATCATGTATTTTCTATTGTAATATTTGTACTAGTTTAGTAGCTGCATATCTTTGGAGTGAAAGTGTCTTTTAGAGCGTGAGGTGTCGGTTGATGTTGCAACAAAAAATGAATAAATGAATTAATTTTTGAGCTCACGATGTGTAATGCTTAATGTTAGGGGCTTCAATTCATTTAATAAATTTATGACAATTATTATAATGATTACTGACATATAAGTATGTATTTATATATTTGTGTATATATGTACGCATACTCGTATATACATATGTGCATTTATTATTATTATTTTTCATATTATTAATTTTTTCATGGTACATTTATTTATTAGGTAGAAGCGGTAGCACATATGGTATCTTTAATGTTAAGTTCAAACTGTCAAAATTTGTTTTAACGTTTTACAAAAACGTCATATGTAGTAGGGGTGATGATGGAGTGCGTGCTACAAACTTATGCTTGTATTTTTCTTATAGTTTCGTGGGAGCGAATCTTGAAGCTTCTTTCTTTGTGCATCCACTTTAATACGCATTGATAGGCTAGTTCACTACCTTCCCACTACCCTACCGATGCTGAAAATTACAACAAAAAATCAAGTTATTTTATGTTCATTCCACAAATTGTGAAATTTACAATAAAAAAATAAATTTATAGTAAATATTTGTTACTTGTCATGAAAAACTCCTTGTATGAATGCATCATACACATAAAAGCACCCACTAAATGCTGAAACTTATTAAAAATAATGGAACTCGCTTTGCTCAATACAGCGTTCACTCTATCTTGTAGTAATGGTATATCATGCACTATTATCGCTTCTAGTTTTGCTTTGTTTATAGCGCACAGTTTCACATCAGCCTAAGTAATGCGTGTAATAATATTAGTATATTTTTTACAAGGTGTGCGCCTTAACAGCTTTACATTTTTAAAATGTCAACTTAGGTTTTTAATAATGATACGATAAAAAATTAAATTAAGAATTTTCAAAATTTATATTTTTGAAAATTAATTAACACTATTTTATTAATTTTATTAATAAAAAAATTTCCTGAAGAAGACGCCCAAAGAGGCGTCGAAATATTGAATAAAATTATTATTTTTTATAAAAAAAGACCTAACGCTTGATTACAAAAATTATATATATTTTTGAAAATCTTAAAATCTACCACGTCTAAGCGAGTTAAAAATATTCAAAACATTGCGTATCTTATTCGGACACTTCGGCCATTTAAAAGTTAGAAATAATCAGAATAGGTCAAAACGTTGAGATCTGATGAAAACTTAATTATTGATAATCGGCTTAAAATCATTAAATTTTCTATAGCGGGAAAATAATAAGGCATACGAATAAAATAATATTGCTTTTTAAAAATATTCTTCAATGAGAACAAATCTAAAATGTTTTTAACGCTTCTTAAAAAATAAAACTTAAATCGCTACATTTTATGAGAAAACAGCTGAATTGCTATCACTGGACAAGAAAGACACGTAAAAAGTGACTGCACACAATGTTGCCATATAATTTTTTTTTTGGCTAAGCAAAAGTTTCTACGAAATAAAATTTTAAAGCTTTAAGAATTTTTGCTGCACTAAAACAAAAAATATTCATGTCTTTTAATCTAATATTCGTATAAATTTTCTTTGCAGGTATGTAATTAATCGATAACTGGATGATAATCTTTAAGGTAACAAAAATATTTTTATTTCTTACAAATTTTACTGGAGAAATAAAAAATTAACTAGATTTTAAGTATGTAAAACATGTGTAAATAAGTCAAAATATACATGAAAAATATTTAACATGAAGGAGTCGTAAATTAAATTAAAAATAATAATAAAAGCAAAGCCAGTTTATAAATAGAAGAGGAATGGTAAAATGCAAATTTTGTACAGATTTGCAACATCCTAAATTCATGAGTAAAACATGCACTCGTAAAAAAAACTATTTCCTCCTCCTACTCCCCTTTCTAAACAAATACAACGCAAGTTACATGTTTGTGTACACACGAATATATATATACATATATATATATATATATATATATATATATATATATATATATATATATATATATATATATATATATATATATGTATATATATATGTATATATATATATATATATATATATATATATATATATATATATATATATATATATATATATATGTATGTATATACACATATATGCGTATCTAAATAAGCAATAAGTAGTAAATGGGCTAAAATAACAAAGATGTTAACGTTGTTGAATGCTACTGTACGAGAGTAAATTGCAACCAACATGTAGGAATAGTTTTTAAGTTTTTTTCTGAATAGTTATTTACAAAACTTAAAAGCAACAAAAAATTAAGGTGAACAACATGTGTATACACTTTCTGCTACTGAATGTGTGTTGCAAGTACATACAAACGTTATTGCGGCAGCCTGTGCCAGAAAAAAAGGTTAAAGTACTTTAAATAGAATGTGGGCGCCATAGCTATAAAAGAAATATATTTAAAAACATAATGGGTCATAAATAGGGTTTTTTATTTCCCAAAATTTCCCGAAGGAAATATTTTATGTGGAGGTTTTTAAAAATTGTAATATTCTTATAATAAAACTTCACTCAAAATTTTTCTTTTACTCACAAAACATATCTGCACTGCACTTGGAAAAAATTTTTTCCTTTCAGATTATTCAAAATAATTTAAGAATAATTTTCAAATACATATAAGAATTTTTTACAAGCTTGAGGTCATATTTTATATTAATGCAGTGGAGTTTTGTTATACTGCAATATAAATGAAATTTAAAAGTAATCATCCAGATGTGAATCCATGAATCATCCTTTTTTTAAATAAAATGATCTCCAAATAAAAGTATTGAAAAATGATTCAAAAGTCCTGCAAATTCGGATCATTTCTAATAAATTTACCATAGGCTTATCACTGGTACATGTTATTTTTCTTTTGTGATGCTTATTCATCGATTTGAAAGTTGTCTTTAATATGATTTTTTTAAATAAAATAGTTTTTATTAAAATACAGTTGGTCATTTACAACTGGTAATAGACTTTAACATCTGGAAAGTGTACAAATTTGGCAAGAATCATGATTTATGTTTTCTTTTGTGAGAAAAACATTATTAATTATTAATTTAAAAAAAATAATAATAATAATCATAATAATAATAATAATTTTCACTATAGAAGACATAAGATGTTGTGTTTTAATAAGAACAGGTTTTCACTGATTTATAGATGTACGAGTAATACAAACTTTTAATATCAAACTTGTGTCAGTTCAAAAAAATATCCTAATCCGAATATCGGATGTAATAAAAATGACGTTCACTAAAAATGACTTCCATTTTTTCACTGGGATGTTCTAGAGAAACATAATTCAACTGGAGATGCCAGTAGGGACGAAACTGACCCATAAGACATGAAGGTTACGCTACTCTTTCAAATGAAAGGAGTCCAAGGAATAAGAAAAATTTGTCAGTTCCATGAGACAATACCATATGGACAAGATTATGAATATGTATATCATATTGTTGATTTATTATGTTTAAGTTTTTAATTACAAAGTTCGAGTGAAATTTATGAAATTATAATTTTGCTAACAGAATACATATATTCATTCCTTGGTAGTCTATCACCCCTATCGTGAACGTTTTTTTTTCCCCTCTAAATATTTTCCCTTTTCCCCAAGTTGCAATCGTGAATAATTTTTCCCTTCAAATGTGCGAAATGTAATTCAGTGGGGAATAACATGCACAAAATTATTCCCATTAAAAAAATTCGCCATATCGTGAACGACTCTTTCAAAATTATTTTTCGTTTTTTTGTGTTAGTTTGTTCACTTTGTTTTCTCTAGGGAACTGGATAAAAATGTAAGTAATTTTTATTTTCTTTCGAATATTCTGATTATTTAAAATTATTTTTTATGTCGAAATCAACAAATAAAGTGCAAAGCGACATCCTACTCAATAGAAAGCAAAACAACCGATCCATTGCTAGTGGTTTTGTAAGTTTCCAAAGATGTGGTGGGCGAATTCTGGAGTTCTCTTGTAGAAGATCTAAATAGTGCTGGTCCTCCTCTGGAAAGAATCCGTGAGTGGAAGAAGGTAGTCTTATTTTATATATTGTACATTTTTATACATACATACATATATAACTTGTATTAGGTCTGGATAGACCAAAAAAGGTATGTCTGGTCAAAGGCTGCCGCTAATTTGAAAAGCCAAAGGGAAAAAGGAGGGGGACCAAACAATACCAGAAGTTTGTCAGTTAGCGAGCAGTGCATATGTATATGAATTAATAGGAATAAAAGAGACGGTAGAGGGCTTAGAAAATTCCTTCAGCTTTGGTTTGCCAAAAGACTTTTATGGAGGAGAAAACTTGAATTGTTAATTTAATTATTTATTGATTTTAAATAAATACATTTCAATTTAATTTGAGACATAAATAATTGTTTTTATTTACCTTTCTAAATCAAACTACTTTTTAAATGTATATGTACATACATACAATTTGAAATTATATTCTTATTCCCTGTTTATACATTCTTCTCATTTTACATTCACTACGTATTGAACAAACGGAACAAACATTCCCATAAAATTCACGATAGCAAATTTCTCTTCATGGGGAATGAAAATTTCATGGGAACAAAAATTTCACATTTTTTTGGCGATAGGGGTGTATATATGTATGTACATATCTGACATGTCATTTTAAAAAGTTCCTTGTTTTACACTTGGGACTTTCCCAAGGAACATAGAACATTCTGGAACATAAACAAAATCCCAACAATTAGTCTTCGTCATTATATTTTTCTACAAAAGGGAGTAATAAAATTTCAAAATTCTTAGAACTATCCAAATCGTTGTATATAAATAAGTATCAGCATCGCCAAAGAATCACGTACGGCCCCATTGTTCATTGATGTCCTTACTACTCGTATTATCTATTTGAAAACTCAACACACACAAACGAACGGACATTGATCAGTTAGTTTCAAAATCAAATCCATTACTTGTAATGAAACAAAGGAACTATGAAAATATTTAAATGCGTAATTTGCAATTTCTTTTGTACCATCACATACGGAAAAGTAAAGAATAATAAGATTTGTATTGCAAAAAGAAATTAAACCTCAAACGAAGCGTGTCTTCTTCTACATTTGGACGACACCATTCACAATTATGAACAGCACAGCACACTTGCAACACTACAGAGCACCACTTCGGCTACTCAACTCAATAAGATACAAAAGAAAAGATGTTGAAGAAAAAGTACAAGAAATAAAAGATAGAAAACCCGACAGAAATATGTATGCACGAGTATATGAGATGGTATATACTGACTAACAAATACGTATCATAAAATATAAAGAATTGATGCAAAAGTTGAATGAACTTTTATGTATAAAATTGTTTTATACAATTTTTTCTCCTCATATACATGCATACATAAGTATGTATATATTTTTTAAAATCATTATTAAAACGAAAGAAGATGAAAAAACAACAACAGTTAACAATAAATTAAATAAAAAAGAAATATTGAAAAGAAATTTCTTATGTTGGAAAAATCTGTAATGAAATATGTACACACATACATACATACATGTACTATATGTATATTAAATGCGCATTCATTGTAGTTATGTATTGATGCATAAATTTTAGTTTTTAAATAAAATATCATTAACAAAATTCATAGAATAGTGGATGGAAAATTATATTTAGTGCTTTTGAACAAGCTGGCAACATTCGTTATAGTCTAAAACAACAAATAAAATATCAAGAGTGTTACATTATCATTATTGTGAATTATACTATATATATACATATGTACCATATACATACATATGAAATACTTCTGATTTATTTTTAATTGTTTTTTACAATTTCTAAGAAAAGTAAATAAAAAACTTATCTTAATCACGCAGACTTTTAGTGATTTTTGTTGATTTTCTTTTAAATAATGTTTTGTGTTTCGTTGTTAATAAGATTTTCATACTTTTATCCTCGTTGTGCTTGGCTTTGCATTAAAAAATTGGCGGGATTTTTATTAGCCTGTTATTATGAGCGGCAAACAATGTTCGATATTCGCTGATTGTTTAACATCGAATATCGAATGCGAAACTTGTGTCTAACTCCCTAAAACAGCCAACAACAGAATTATTAGCAAATCTTTTACCAGCAAGTTATTTTTTGAAGTTTGGAAATAGAAAATAAATCGGGTGAATAAGGTAAATGATGTACGAACTGGTGCTTTGTCTGGATGAAACAACACTTTTCTTAATTTCATCTTTTAAACTCCACAATACGTTGGCATAATAGCCGCCATTGATTGTTTTTCCTTTTAAAAGATAAACAATAACAATTACCCCACGTGCATCGTAAAAACAGACGCCATCACTATGTCAGCAGATGGAACTATCTTCGCCTTCTTTGCACACGATTTCCACATTCCAGTCCACTCCTTTATCTCAGTAGCAAAGTGATGGCCCCATGTTTTATCCATGGTCACGAAACGATATAAAAACTCGGCTTAATTGCGGTGAAGCATCGCCACTCTATCGAAATATCTTCACAACGCTATTTTCACAATAGAAGAAAAACTATTTTAAGCAAACACGGTATTCATCTTCCACACAACTTTCTCATCTTAAAATTCTCAATCACCTTTAGCCGACGATCCTTTTATGGATTTCTGAAGAACAAATCAAGAATATGAAATCTTTTGAGTGTACGTCTCTCATAACTGTCAACAGAAAGTGTAATGGCTAACAGATTTTTATTGATTACTAAGTCTGTTCATATACTTATATCCTGCTGAAACTATTAATCTCCTCTCTTATTGTGGATATTTTCAGGTCTTTATGTGAACAGTTGTTTCTTATGATCTCTGGTGCGTAATCTTAAAGTTTTTGATTGATATCTCTGGAGTATATCGATATTTGAATTACTTGAAGCCCCCCAGAGTTGATAACGATAAGACGAAACCGGTTTTAGTATTTTATTATATAAACTAACCTTATTTTCTAAACTAAGTTCCGCCGATTTCGGCCACAACAGCCAATACATTGTTTCTGTTTTATATTTAAATGAGTCTTTTGCCCAAATAGGGTCCTAAATATATCAGTTTTTCGTAATTTCGAGTGAAATTTCCATTTAAAGATATCGTAAAATAAAAGTCACCTGTACTGATTTCTCCGTATCAGCTTTTATATTCCAATCTATTAACCATTTTTGCATTTGAAGAACTGCAACAGCTCCATCAAGAGATTCATGAGTAGACGCAACAGTGGTGTCATATGCATGCGAAACTTTTGTCCACTGTAGGACCACTGATTTAATAGACCCAAATGGAGAATCATCTCCATTAACATGAACATAGAATAATCTTTCGTGCAGATATGATTTCTATAAAATATAAAAGAGAGCAGAAAGAAGACATTTAAGTTTATATGAGAAGCAATTGCCATACATTACACAGTGCAGAGATGGACCACAACTAATAACACAAATGGAAATGGATTTCATTGTGGCCATATTGGGATTATCACAGCTTTTTTAAAGCATACTGAAACTGTCAGTTGACACTGTTGTGTACGAATTATGTTGTAGCACTTTATATAACTTTCATCGCGTCACTTTTTTCACTTTTGCGGCTACCTAAGCGCTACCTAAACGGTGTTCAGAATTATTCCCAGGAAGTTTATATGTTGTAGAAATTTGTTTATTGAGATCTTAGGTAAATTTTTGTAGTTGATCGTTTCCTTGAATTTTGAACGGTTTGCTACCTATGGACCTGAACAAGAAAAAAAGGTAAAAAAATCGATTTTTTAAGTTTTTTGCGATTTTTATCTGGAAGGTGAAGTTTTTTTGATTTTATATGTTTCCAATTTTTGTTCTTTATGACAAGAGCTACAAGTTTGCCTCAGAGAGTAAATCGAAATTCGGAACGGTTTGCAAGATATGAGCCCGAGAAAATGATCACTTTTTTGCGAAAATGATACCGAGGCCCCAAATCTTTGGCGGCCCATAAAAAAAAGTGCATGACTTTGGGAAAAATTGGGAGACACGGGTCTTTTTTTTAGTCTTTTAGTGGTGTCCGTATATGGTTATTTTGCCACGACTTAAAAAATTACACACAGTGTTATCAAAAGCTTGAGGAATATCAAAAAAAAGGTGAACAATATTGTTTCCTTTCAAAACCGCTTAAATTTTTTTTGTTCTATACGACGACATTGTCCGGGGATGCGAGTCATGATTGTTTCTAAAAACGAATTAATGATCAGAAATCATATTGTTTTCTAAGATTGGAAGTAATCTTTTTTAAAAAGATCCTGTCAAATATATTATAGAACAGTGACTTACAAAAAACTAACTGGTCTATAAGACGTAACTTAATTTTCTCTCTTGTTAGGAGTGTGTGTTTACACTTATTAAAGACCAATAAATTTTCTTATTTCTCTTTTAATGGGCAAAAAATGCGATTTATTTGTTTAATTTATTTTTAAGGGGGAAAAAACACTAAAAATACTGTCTTTCTCCTTGTAAGGGCAGAAAATTTTTACTTAAAAAAAAGAACGAATATGATAATTTATATTTTTCATAACAAAAAAATTTAACTGATAAAGAATAAAAAAAAAACTCGGGATAATGTTGCTCCTTTACAGTCTGACCTTTATAATTTAGAATGTTGGTGATGGAACTCCAGTTTCTCAATAACATGTATTGCCACATGTTTTGAAAACACGTTGTTGTGTTTTAAATGAAGAATTTGAGTCCATTTCATTGATGATGTTCATGCTTATTTTCAACATGCGAGTTTCGGTTCTTATCAATCGTTATTGTTTCAAAATATGCTTAAATTAAAATAATTTTTAATGCAGTTGATATACATAAGTACATACTCGAATGTACTTATAAGTATG
The DNA here is from genome assembly GCA_963681545.1 of Germaria angustata. Classification (NCBI taxonomy): domain Eukaryota; kingdom Metazoa; phylum Arthropoda; class Insecta; order Diptera; family Tachinidae; genus Germaria; species Germaria angustata. Next base: position 18,169,393 of record OY812999.1, on the reverse strand, counting down.
TACTTGCTAGTATGTATGCACACACCTAAACTGTACATTAACCAGTTTTAACCACCAATAGTTGAGAATCTACGGTTGAAGTATAGAATTTTTATCATTTTAAAACATTTTGAACACACGAGGTGCCCTTTATTGGATGGAGCCTTGTGGGCCCATCCTTCCTTGCGAGCATAAGTCAAAACACAAACTTCTAATCAGGCACATTTACTCCATAACGCCTTGAGAGACAAAACAATTCTACATTAAATATGTAGCAAAATTTTAACAATGCCATATGTATGTACTTATGTATGTATGTGTATGTGGCGAATTAGAATTTAACACCCATTGAACGTCCATGCATAATTTTGTGCATACTTATGTATTTTTTAAGAAACTCCATGTGTTTATAATTTGAAAAAATGGCGCGTTCAAGTATTGTGAGACATGTGGTTTTTTGCTTGTGCAAATTTGATAAACTAAATACATACGAGGGAATTTCGGAAATTATTTTTATCATGTACATAATAAACTTGTCTAAATGCTTCCTCCAATCCTCAAATCATTTTCTGATAAGCAATACACCCTTTTTCTCTTCAATCATTGCAAATATTTATTATTTTATGTTCTTCAGTCCTTTTGCTCTTCAAACATGGCAAATGTTTATCCTGTCATCATTGGCCTCATTTATCAGCTCTTGAGCGATATCATGCTATAGTTCTTTTGGCAAAAATCCAAGTAGTGTCCGAACAAAATTGGACGATTCCCAAATATCATTTTCCTCCTCATTGGCATCTTCTCGGCCTTCTTGGAAGAGCTTGTACCATTTATAAAAATATTTAGCAGCTTAAGCTAGTCTCGCCATACGTCGCTATCAAACATTTCAAGATTCGGAAGGATTACTACTATCTACAAGTTGAAAAAATGGACTATGGGCATACCGCGGAATTAAACAAGTCACTTTACTTTTCGAATATACCTCGTAAAATATGTTTATAGGGACCAGAAACACGTTTTTTTTTTAATTAAACATTAATGTTTTTATGTCAATAGAAATTAGTCTTTTGTTTAACAATATAGTGAGCGCTATATACATACATACACGTGTACACATACAAGGTGAACACATACATATGGCTTTAGAACAATAATTTTATATAAATTCATTGCTTTACTCATAATAACTTATCAAATCTAATCTGTTTCACAAACCTTTCATATTATAAATTATTTTAGGAATTGACCCAAATACATGTTGAAATGCAGTTAAACTGGCATCAGGGGGTAATCAATCGCAGAACGAAAAAATTTTGTTTTTACTGTAGAGAATTTTTCATAATGTACTTTTTTGACACAATAATTTTTAAATCATTTCATATTGAAATTAAGAAAAGAAAAACAGAACTAAAAGTATTTTGTCTCAGATTTAAATTTAAAATAATAAAAAAATATGTATTGAGTGGAAGTTATTGAAATTAATGTTTTGTTAATCATGTGCTTAATACTTTTATACTTTATTTTATTTTTATATTATCTCGCACTGACAACGGGTCTTCCAATAGAGACTTCTAAACTTTGACAGTTGATAGCGGCTATATTGTTGAAATTGTCGAATTTGCTGTCATTTGTTCAATCTATTTTGCTAAATCTTCATGATAAAATTGTTTCATCAAATTGGATATTCTATTCGGGCAGAATTGCGTGCTCTCCGCCCATTTTACAGTTGTCATAATCGTCCTAACGACGAGATTATTCGCAGTGTGGTGTACAAATTTGTGTCCACCGGAATCGCTCGTGAAATGTTGAATAACGTTAACGACGATCCAGATTTGCTTAAAAGGGTCATAACTGGTGACGAATCAAGGGTATATGGTTATGACATTGAAACCCAAGTCCAATCGTCCAAATCGAAGAGCCAAGGCCAAAAAGCACGCCATGTTCGATCAAATGCCAAGGTTTTGAAAACTGTTTTCTTCGATTACTGTGGCGTAGTGCATCATGAGTTCTTGCCACGTGGGCGTACGGTTAATATGGAGTATTATATTGATGTTATGCGCCGCTTGCGAGAAGCAATACAAAAAAGTCCCGAAACGATAATGCACCGGCTAATTCGTCATTGCTTGTTCGTAATATTTCAGCCGAAAAGAATAACGTAATCATGCCACAGCCACCCTATTCACCAGATATGGGCCCCTGCGATTTTTTCCTGTTCCCAAACTTGAAGAGACCTATGAAAGGGCGGCGTTTCGCGACGACTGAGAGGATGTAAACCGAATCGCTAAGGCCATACCAAAAAGTGAATATCAGAACTGCTTCGAGGATTGGAGAAAAACGCTAGCACGAGTGTTTATATCTAAAAGGGAATCCTTTGAAGGGTGCAAAATAAAAATTGATGAATGAATAAATATTTTTGAGAATAATGAAAATCACATTTTCTATTGAACAGACCTCGTAGTAATCACGATGGGAAAAGAAAGTAATATTGTTGGAAGCAGCGTATAAATAAATAATAAAAATAAACCCGCATCCGATGATGACATGCTAACAAAAGAACACTGCCAAGTCACAATAAAAACGATGATTGACGTTTTTACAAAGTGGCATATAAGTCACGTCATAATTCGAATTGACAGCCAGATGTTTTGCGAGCATTAAACCAAAATGTCGTAAAACGGCCGCAATTATGCTAAAATTCGGGAGGTGGCCATTTGAATTTTTTTCAATTAATGTCATCAATTTTACACTTTCAAAAAAACTTTTTATGAAAACAAAGCTTTTTTTTCATTGTTACAAAATGATAGTCAGTTCAAATTATGATTTTACTTTCACGCCATCTTGTGTTTGTACGTCTGCGCCTTAGCGTCAAGAACAGAACACTCACAATAATTTGAAGTGTTTAGTTGGTCGTCAGCATGGCATGGCTCCAATTGAGGTGCTGTTGCTATTGGTAAGATAAGTTACATTTTGGAACATATTTTCCCTGCTTTAGAGATTTTAAAGTTCAATTAAGAAAAATTACAACTCCATATAAAGACAGTTACAACAACAAATTGTCAAAGGACGAAAATTAATGGTATTTACGTCACATTTTAGTTATTTGGAAAATTTGCGCTGATTTTTTTTTAATAACGTAAGATTATCACATCTGACACTCCCGTTTAAATTGAAAAATTAAAACAAATTTTCTGCTCTCTATTTTTAACAACCAAGCAATTTTCATTTTAATGATTTATAATCTAAAAACGCCTTTTATAGAACGTAAAATTTTTTATGTTTCTGTAAAATAGAAAATAAAAAGTTTCTAATGAATTGTCACCTTACAGTTTATTAGTGTCATTTATTGATCTGTTTTGTGTTTAATTTCTTAATTTTTTATGTGTATTTTTTTCGTTGCTTTTTGATGCAAAATTTCCCATTGTTGTTTCTCCCTTAAGACTTTCATATGTCATTGACACTATAAATTTTTATTTAAATTATAATTTGCAGCTCTTCTTTTTTTATATCTTTTTTTCGTCTTCTCTTTCGCATAATAGTTTTAACTTTAAACACTAACGTTGGTGCTGACTAATGCCCTCTTTAGTGTTGATAAAAAAAAAACAATTTCTTTTATTTGTGTTTCTTTTATTTATTTTCCTTGTCTTTAAGTTTCTCTTTTGGCTTATTTTATTTTATCTGTATTTGTTTAAACAAATAAAATTTGCATTAACTTTTTTTTATTTCTTGACTTGGTTAATTTGTATGTTAAAGCCGCGAATAATGCTTAACCACGTCTATATCTGTTGGTGATGCTTTGTTTTCCCTCGCAAATAAAAAAAACAACAAACAAACTCACAATCACATTAAAATATATACATAGTTAAATTTTTGGCGCCTTTTTTTCTTCTTTTTCATTGTTTTTATTTTGCAGTGAAAATTTTAGAATTGGCAAAATTATTCTGAATTTCTTTTATTAATTATGTATGTAAGTATGTATGTACATAGTTGCTTTAAATCGTACTAAACACACAAAGAGTTTAAGATGTAGTACAGTGAGCGGCAGAAATGATTATACTCTTGCACCGAATATCTTTTTATTGTAAGTACAAGAGTTAAACGAATGTTTCAAAATGAATTAATTTCATATTTTATTTATCTTTCGATTCAAAATTAAATGCATTGAATTTAAATTTTAATTGTAGATAAAAACATATTACACCTAAGTATAGTATATATTAATTAATAGGTAAGGGGATTTTTTTGTCATCCATTTTACGATCACATTAGCTGAAAAAAAGCTGAAAAAAAATTATACCATTTTAAACACAAAGTACACAGAGTTAAAGATTTTTACGTTTAAAATAAAAAACTCAAATTTTCTTTCGATGTCATGCCAGAAAGCGACAAATATATCGATTAATTATGCTTTTTCACTTTGCAGCTACATATTGAATTTTTACATCGCCAGAAAATTAATATCAAAACAAATATAAAAAACGAACTTGCTCGTGAAGGAGAGCTTAATATCTTCCGTCTCGTTACAATTCTGTCTACTTTGTGATTTTAAAGCTAATTCACAACAGATGGGCCCCAACTATATTTTATTAAAATCGTTTCAATATTTAGGGTGGCATAAGCAGCACAGCAGAGCGTGGCATAGTGTAACTATTTAAACGGATACCGAAGCCATCCATGTATATATCTTTTCGCAGACTTATATATAGAGTCATATAAAAATATCTCTGAATTTCAAATTTATTAATCGTATTCGCGAATGTGTAAAAAGTGTTATTTGTTACATCAGTTTTACATACACAAATACATACTTACCAGTGAAATTCATAATTAATATCAAACAATTTAATAGCAAATAACTTCTTTATACATTATAAGTACGCATATTTATACATATTAATGTGGACAATATACAATGTATTATATTGATTTATGTTTTCAAAATAATATTAAGCTAAATATATATATACAGTTCTGCTGTGTATTTTAATAATATATAAAAAATTTTCTTCCCAGAAAGTGAAAGATTAAAAAAAAAATATCTGTATGACAAAGGATGCAACTTATTGGAAAAATTAAATTCTCTTCGCGTGAGAATATGTTCCTGCAGTTTGCTACAAAATAGTACTAAAACACAACATTAACGCACATTTGGTGATCCATACAAATTTCTTGTGAAATTTTATTCACGAAGTGGTAATCATTTTCTATTACATTAAGGGCCATGATAAAAAATTCTTCATTATTACAACTTTACTCGTACTCTAAGCTTTGCCATACTTTCTACATTATGAATTACAGCCGTATAATTTCTATATAAAGTAAAAAAGTGCATATGTATGACGTTGCCACTGCATTTTTTTAAATATGCTCTGGTGTAGCCATACTTTGAAAAAGCAAAGTTTTTGTTCGCAATGAAGTTGTAATAATTAAAAATTGTTAAAGGTCAGTTTACCGCTTACTTTCGGTTAAAGTTACCTTTAACTAACGACTACTTTACCAGCAAGTTAAAATACTATCCTTAGGAGAACTTCAAAATCAAAATATCAAAAAATTTTATTTTCTATAACTCTTCCCACTTTTCCAGTGAACCTATATTTATGTCGATGACTGTAAGCTATGCACAAAAGTTTGAAAGTAAACTTTAAACTCGGTCTTTATTGAATATAATGTAGAAATATGTAGAAAATTGTTGAAAGATAACAAAAATTAAAAAACAAAAAATTGTTTTCATATTATATGTATGAATATATGTATATATGTACATATACTTATGTATTTGCCTTAAAATATTCTTCTATTATTCCACCTTAGCCATTGGCTAAAGTGAAATGAAATCTTGTCTTGATCTTTTAGAATATTTCTTATTATTTGTTCATGTGTACATAAGTATATGCATGCATGTGTATATACTTATGTACATACTTATGTGCACATGTGGCAATATGTCGAAAGATTTATGCCAGTAAGTATCATAAGGCCTAAACTGACGGTGCTCTTGGCACTGGGTGAGAATCCACAAGTGCCCCAGAGGGGACGAAATGGTAGCAAACTCTGTATATGCTGTAGAACCATGTATAGTCACTTTGCGGAAGTGCTGGAGGTATCTAACCTCCTACCACCCCAACGGATCAGCTCATAGAGATATATGGCCAGAAGAGACTCATCCGACCCATAACTTTTCGCACGTGTCTTTGGATTTTAATCACAGCCGCCACGTGATCCCCGAAGCAGCCTAACCATTAACCAGTCTAGGACAAGTTCTAAGGGCGGAGACAGATATAATTTCTGGTCGGCCTTGTGTTGAAAACACCTCCGATTCTAAGTCCCGTGCAAATCGGAGGCCTCGGTAGCACATCTACCCAGAATAGCTTAGGCAAGCCTACTTCCTTAAATACTTAAGTATGTGCACGTCCGTTACCCTTATTGCAGGGATTGGGTAGTATAAGCTCTATGGGTAACTGGCCAAAGGTCAAGGTCTGAAGAAACCATATTACCCATTCTGACGAGAGGGCGAACCTACTTTTGCCTTTAATTTACTGGCATGCGCGCCCGTTACTCTCTTATTTCGGGGACTGGGTAGCAAAATACAAGTTTTTAGGGGTTACCAGCAAAAAGGCCTAGTCCCGAAACCTGATAACCCATGAGTGCGTATGTGGAAATTAGATCCCTGAATAAAATATAAATTTAATGTAATTACAATTTTATCATATGCCCACATTTCATTGGTTGCTAAACCCAATCGTTAGTGAACTTTAAGCTGTTTGAAAACATCCAACTTCATATCTTTATGCCGAACGAATCAAATAAATATGATAATTCGCTATGGTGTAAGATTGCTACAAAACACATAATCATAGTGGGCTTAGGATGTTTTTATATAAACAGCACAACAACAAACAATTATACTCAACAGGAGTCTATTTTTTAATTCTAATTGTTTAAATGATTAGTTGCGGAGAATAACCGAAATAATAATTTTCAATATTAAGTATTTGTGTTCTTTTTTAAATTAAATGAAAATAATTTATTTACTTATAAATATGGATTTCCAGCTGTTTATTTCTTGGCTTTCCTTTATATGCACATCCGCACACACATACACGTTTATGTATGTATTCATTATATACACATATGCATATTAATACATACTTATATAATTCACATATTTTAAAACATGAAAACAAAGAAAAGCTTAATTTAACTTCTTGTGTATGTGTCTGTCTGTGTGTGTATTGTAAATGTCGTCTATTCTTTATTTGTATTTTTAATTTAATTTATTTGTATGCATGTATGATGTATGGATGTATTTGTTTTGTTGCAATTGCTGTATTTTTATTTAACATTTAATAGAGCAATGACAATTGTTCGTCTATTGTGTTTTTGTAAAATGTATGCATTTTGAAATTAAACAAAAAATTGCAGCGCAGTTTCAGTTGCACTTACACACATGCATGTGTATGTGTATGTATACCTACGTACATACATATATAAACATTAATGTCATTGATGCGCTTTGCTTTTATGTTGTTGGCAAATTGTGTTCACATTGTTGATCATTTTATTGTTGGTGCAGCTACCGCTGCCGCCGCTACTGGCGATCTGATGCCTTTTCATGTTGGTTCATTTTGTTTGCCTCTTGTTTCATAAGTCTTACTGTTTGTGGTTGAATGAATAACTCTACTGGGCAGCAACAATAACAACCAACCAGCATTTCTAAAAATTTATTTCAATTGAATTCATTCGTTTTTATTAAAATCAAGTGTCGTTGATGAATTTGAATTGATGCCGTTGATGACAATAACAACAACAACAAATGTAGCAGCATTATTATTAAATAATTTTTAGATACATACTCGTACGTATGTACAATTACAATTAACATAAGAGAATCTAGTGAAAGAAGTAAATAAAAGGAAAACTAAAATATAAATTAACTATTAGTTTTTAGTTATAGAATGACTGGAGACTAACGTATGTATGTACATATCGCACGCTGAATACAAAACAGTCACAACTTAAAAATTTTAAAAATTTCATAAATCAGTTCAGATAAGAAATCTTTAACCACCGCAAAATTGTCTTTAGTTGGAACTATGCCATTATGCCGGTTTTATTTGATATGTGTCGCTTGTACAAAAGTTTTTTTGCACTTCTTGAACATTTTGGATTTTTTGCGTTGTTACTCTTTTGTATTTAGTGTGTGATTTATGTTGCAACCTTGCTTAATGCAACTAATAGAAATTTGGACAATTGTACAAATCGTGTTTGTTGCAACTTTAGATGTGGAATATGCCTTTCTTTCCCAGAGCTGTATTAATCTTATTTCGCGACTTGCCTTAAATTAAATTCTTATATTAGGAATAGGTTTGATTTTTTAGTTTAAATTGTTTATTTATTAAATAAAGCGTTTTATAAAAAATTGTGGTTATTTTTTGTCCGCTTAGGTTTGTATATGCCGGCATTTCAATGGCGCCAACCAAATCATCAGCATCAACAGCCATTATGTTCAAAAAACGCTAAAATCTTATGAATTCGATCATACGAGTATTTAAGAATTTATATTAAAATATGTATTTTTAATATAATATTTTTACGCATTTATTTTTACCACTTATATTAAAATCAATTAACAATTTAAACTGAATGACCAAGGTTTACTTATATATCAAACCTGAATTTAATTTGAAATAAATCCCTAAATACCATCAATACAGATCTAAAGGTAATTCGTCATTGAGTTTCTGCAACAAACTTTGTTTACGAAACTGCCCAAATTTTTGTTAGTTGTTGTAAGCGAGGTTACACTGTATTTAATTTTAATTTTCTTGTGTGATCTTTTATGAACGTTTTTAAACTAAACTTAATAATATGTATGTATTAATTAGATTTACATCATCTGGCAACACATATCATCGTGGAGTTACCATATTCATATCTTTTGCGTCATCTATGACATCATTATATTCATTCAAATGACATTTACATCCCAAACCATAAAGCGCGTTCTTTGTACTTTCTCCCATGTAAATTGGGAACAACAATGTGATGTTTCCATAAATTCTAAATCCTTTCTTTTTCATTTTCTCCCATCTTCTTTCATTTATAAACGAAATGCCAATAATTTTTTTAAACCAAACTAAAACAAATGACAGAAATACACCTTGGCAAATGTTCAATATTTTGGCATCGTAAAACATAAAACAAAATAAAAGTGGGAAAAAAACAATATTAGTATAAAGATAAAAAACAAAGATCTTCTTGACTAAATATATATGTACACATGAATTTACAATGATATTGGCCAAAATAAATGTCGCCAACAAAATACAACATGCTTCGTAATAAGAAAATTTGAAAATGAACAAAAAATAAATAAATAGAAAAAGAGCAAAAGTTCAAAGAAATTAAAAAAAAAATTAAAACAGAAACCAAGTTGAAAATAAACAGACATAAAATTAAATGTCTAAAGAAACAGACGCCAAACACGCAAATTTAATCTATTTTTATAATTTTTTTTTCAAAGGAATATACATATACATATGTACATACTTATTCATGTACATACATAAGTACATATGCACCCGTATGTAGATATTTACATTCGAACTTTTTCAAAACTAGAGCTCAAAATATTTTGTCAAAATCATAATTTAAGAAAATTGAAAAATATGTATTTTTAACTTTCAAATGGAAATTTTTTGAAAATAAAGTTTTTATACGAGTACATAAAACTATTTTCAAAAAAGTCCTGCTAACATTTTTTAACAACTAAATACTTTATTTATTTTTTTATTGTTTGAATTTTCAATATAAACTGAACTAACAATAAGCATTAGAATCTTAAATCTAATGTTATTAAATATTTAAGTCCAGACAATGCCAGACGAAAATAAAACAATTATTTCTGCCAGATCTTCTAATTTGTCTTCACATCTCTCGTGTTCGGCTAAGAGCGGGGGCATCCCTAACTCCTTCTCGACGTCACGTGTTTTGAAAGCACAGCTTTAACCAATCGAACTTCGCTGTCTTTATGAATTTGCGGCTGTAATCACATGATGTGTGTGAAGATAAATTTATATTTAAGTAGCAGAGACAAAAACCAATTTATTTAAGTACTGTTAACCGTTTAACAGTCATAGTAAATTTCAAGAAATCAAGAAAATCTAGAAAGTGTAAAATCTTTTGGAAAGTTTATTTAAAAAATGTCCATTAAGGTAAAACAACTAAGAACATTTATTGGTGAATTTAAAAAAATGTGGTCAGAAGCCTCATAAAATTGGCGGGACTCTCGATACTAATTATTATTTTTTTTTACCCGATACCGAAGAAATAATAATTTTTTTATTTTTTAATATTTAATTTAAAATTATGTAATATTTTTCATTTTCATTGTTATACTAAAAAGTAAATAACGAAATATATTCCATATGCTCGTATTTAAGAAATACATTTTAATAATTGTACAAATATATTTTGATGACGCAAAACCCCCCAATGGGCAGCTGATGGCATGAAGCGTTATTATTATTATTTTTTTTGTGAATATGAAGAGATTTGAAATTTTTTTTACTTAAACTTGTAGCCATAAATATACAAACGAATATTGTATAAAAAATGTATTCTAATACCCTTAAACATAAATTTTTTTTAACTTGAAAATTTTGTTTACAAAACATTGTGCTAGAAAATAATATTTCTATCATTGAAAAGAAAATAGTATTTCGTCATTATTTAAAAATATTTCAAGGAAAAAGTTATGAAATGATATAAATTATAAAGATTAATGAAATGGAAATATTGTCGATTTAAAAAAAACACACACATTTTTATTTTTTCGAGAAATAACAAAATGGAATGTATTTCTGAATACCAAAAACTCAGCATTGATTTCTATTATTTGAACAGGTTGAGTGTATGTAAATATTTTTAAAATATTTTAATAGTTTTTGCTGTTTCATCTAAAATAAAGCCCATAAATGTGATATATGGTCAAAGTTTTGCAATAAGTGCTGGTCGGTGTTGATAGTCTATGATGGCGAAATTGTTTTGTGAGGCGCTTAACAAACATGTTGTTTATTATTCAGACACTGGTGTCAAATTGACATGGATGTTAGAGCACATTTGCTTAAAAATTTTAGAATTGGTTTTTATATTTCAATCAAAATTTAAAATTTCCTTTAAACATTTATTATAATTTAATATTCTGATAAATTTAAAACCATATTTAACATTTTGATTTTTTGTATTCAAGCCAAGCAAAACCATTTGGTCATTAATTTCTTTTATGACAATTTTAAATACGATTGCACACTTTAAACAATAACGAATGAACAAAAAGTCATTCATATAAGTTTGCAAGTTTTCATATTTTATGGTTATGTTTTCACAAAATAAAATAAAAAATTCAGTTTTTTAATTTATCAAAAAAGCATATACAGTGCAATCCTACTATTACGAACACCTCCTCTGAGTGTACAGCTCCTTTGGTTGGAAAATATTGCAGGGTCCTGGTAGTTAACCATAAGTAAAGCATTGCAGTCGCTCTCTTTTGAACGGACTCCCATGTGAGCGGAAGCGAATACCCTCTTTCGAAAAAAATTCTGTTCTACGGACATTTCGTTTCCATTTTAGTCGGTTTTTGCATGACATAATTTACGAATATGTTCGTCGTAGCGGTTTCAATTCACTCAGCTTAACAATCGAGCTCGGTTTGTCGACAGAGCGATATAAATATATATGTATGTGTGTATACACTGCATCGCAAAATGTACATAAATTTATGTATTCACATAAAGGCACCTGTCATCATCAGGAGACCACGGTGAACAGTCGGCTAACAGTACTGTCACAATGTCTTATGCAGGTGAACTGCTAGTGCATATTGCCATGATGTTTACCGTGGTGGTTAGAACGAGGCTTTATTATGGAAACAAAACTTAAAAGTAGAAAAACATATTGTCTGATTTATCTAACGCTGTTGTTAGAGTGCACGCTATAAGCGAAACAATAATAGATGTCAGAGCGAACGCTACATTGAGCAAAACGATTTCCTTTATTTATAATAATTCTCAGTGATTTGTGAGTGCGTTTATGGTTACACATGTCATGGATCCAGACGACGTGTTTTTCATCACAATTAATATTTACTCTTAATGTCTTTTAAGTAAAATTCGAACATTTATGCAATGAATTTGTAAAATATTCTACAAATTTTTGTTTCCAATTTCTCAGTATTGGTTTACATTTAATTTTAAAATTCAGCTGCTTCGGTAGATTAGTGGTTAGTTCACTATTCTATTAGCATGCAGGTTGTAGGTTCGATTGCCACCTAAAACTCTGGTCTAGTGTGCAGGTTCTGGGTTCGATTCCCATCTAAAATTCTGGTCTACATCACTGTTACTATGTTCGTTAAACCAAAGTTATTATAATAATAATTTAAAGTTTCTTATAGTATCATAAATAACAATTCAACAAGTGCAAATAAATTCTTGAAAGACTTCTTAAGGCTTAAAGCTTTACTACCACTCTGACAACTTTTGAGCGAAAACATAAGAAAACCTCAAGCAGAGTTTTGTAGCGCAATGTACCGTAGCGTTATATCGTCGCTTGTAGCGTGCACACTGACATCAGCGTAATTGTTTACCATTTTTCCACTTCTATAACAAAAATAGGCCGAACTGACAACAGCGCTCATACACAACATAATAAGAATACGAAAGAATGTGAAATGTAAACGAGAAGTGTCAAAATTATCGTTTCTCAACACCTTTTACCAACAAACAACGTGTCCCAGCAACATCAATCTCAATATAAACTGGCTCTAACAATATGCGGATTAGGGGATTTCTCAAATATTGTTTATTGTAGGTTGGAAAAGCAATATTACTTGGCTTGTATACATACGTTGTGCCCGCGGGTTTCATATTGAAACAAAAAATATAATTGTGTTTATTCATATTTGCACTTTCCTCTTGAGCGGACATCTCCGTTGTACGGAGACATTTCTCTAGTCCCTTGAGAGTCTAAAAAAATAGAGATTCCACTGTATATACTATAAAAAAACGAAACAAAAATATGAAAAACAAAATGGGAAAAATATCAAATAAATCATTAGGGGGAGGCAAAAAGGAACAACACCCAAAAAATTAAAAAAATTAAATGAATAACAATCATATCTATTATATGCGAATGTATGTATATGAATAAAATAACCTACACCAATTTATCGTAAATTTTTTTTAAATTTTTCATGTTGATCTTGTGGTTAATCACAAAGCAAAAATACTTAATGCGGCTCTTCTAGTAATTTATTAGATTTTTGAAATTTCCTAATAAAAACTTAAAAAAAGATGTATACATACCATAATTATTGTTAGAACATTAGTACATATTTGTTTTTATTATACACATTCGGTATAAAAATTTTATGAAAATTAAACACGATTTTCTTATGGTGAATAGGAAACAGTCGTGTTCGATTAATTTAACCTTTAAACAATATCTTGAACTTATTATTTGCCTGTTTGAAGTCATATAAAAATTTCATAAAAATTAATATTTATTGAATAGATGTGTGCGAAGATAAATTTAAATTTAACTAGTACAGACAAAAACCATATGTTTTAGTAATGACAATTTCGCAATTAACAGAGCTCTGTTAACCAGTTAACAGGCGAAATATAGGAACTACGACAAGGATAAAAAAACTATATATCAGGAAATATGCTCCAGGAATTCTTGATAAAACTGTTACAATACGGAAGGATAATACATGTTAGAGCAGCAATATAGTTCGTTTAAGCAAATGTAATTATTGGTCATATTGGAAAAATGGGGAGGGGCTGGTACTATACACTATATATAGAAATGGTAGTCCAGGGAGTGCTTAATTGGAATATAATAGTGGGACATATGAAATAATCTTGGAAGCTTAATAAATGGGATTTAAAAAAAATGTTTTCTTTTTTTTAATTTGTGGGGAAGATTAGTGGTCATATTGGAAAAATGGGGAGGGGCTAGTACTACACTATATATAGAAATGGTGGTCCAAGTAGTGCTTAAATGGAATATAATAGTAGGACATCTGTAATAATCTTGGGATTTTAAAAAAATGTTTTCATTTTTTTGAATTTATGGGGAAGATTAGTGGTCATATTGCAAAAATGGGGAGGGGCTGGTACTACACACTATATATAATATAACAGTGGGCATCTGAAATAATCTTGGAAGCTTAAATAATATATGCCATCGGTCAAATTCAGCCTGATCATGGAAAATCGTATTAAACACTTTGTTTTATTTAAATTTAAAGATAGAAAGTGCTTAATGCAATTTTCATTAAATGACTTTGATGTGTATATGCGGGTTAAGCGGATTTTATTTTAAGCGAAGTAAAGCGCTTACAATTAATCAAAAACAAAAGTTAGAATATTTGTTTACTTATGAACAACTTTTTTTTATTTAAAAGGCATTCGTTTATCCGAGTTCGACTGTATTATAATTGTAATAATTTATAAAGAGGAGCCGCAAACAGGTTTTGTAAAAAAGTTGCTTTGTTGTTCCTAAAAATAAAATCCCCCTGTTAAATGACAAATAATTTAAATAAAATTTCATAGTTGTGTAGATAAAATTTTTTAAACTTTCCTTTTATTTCCTATTTCTTTGCAGGTACGTGTTACATTTTTGCGAAACTTTTCTCTTCACACACACACACACAAAGTGTGTGTATAAATATAAAGCATTAGCTTTTTCGATTTATGTATTTAGGTAATGGGATTTAATAAAGTTGTTTGTAAGTTTTGGTTAAAATTAAAAATTCATACAAAAGCAAAAAAAAAAAAAAATGGAGTTATTACTTAACGCGCTTAGCGATATTAATGACAACTGCAGCAACGCAATAAACGCAACCAAAGAAACACATCAATAATATAAAACAATTAATTAACTGCAGTGTACATCAGGGCAACAACAGCATATTAATAATTAAATAATAACTAGAAACAGAAAATCATATACACAAACAAAATGCAATTCAACATTTAATATAAACAACAACAACAACAAATTATAATAAATGAGAAAACCCAAGAAAAAATCACACATTACGCTTTATATTTGCACAGAACACGAGTATGTGATACAAAAAATATGAGAAATTATCATTTTATAAAAAATTGCATATGGAAACCAACAGCCAAAAAATGGTAAATAAATTATAAAGTGGAAATATAATATTAAAAAGAATCTTAAATTTAAAACGCAAAATAAAAATGAAATAAAATAATAAAGAAATAAAAATTTATTGCCGCCACAGCAGAAAAAGGAAATATATTTTAAAATTTCAGTGTGATGTAAGTTGAAGCAAAAGTTAATAGAAGAAAAAAAAACCAAGTTTAGAACAATTTCATGCGAAATCTTTTGAAATCCATATATTACCAATTTCAATATAAAATCATATTATCTAGGATGTACGAATACGAATATGATAGAGTTTTGTATTGGTAATGACAGCTGTTACCAAATTGTTTATCGGCGGAAAACATGTTATTATAATCAACCTTATCGTGAGTAAAAGGGTAACATATCGTCCCTTACCGATATAATTTCCGATTTGCACTTTTTCATCGAAATTGATAATTCGCCATCATTGAAATTAATACTGAAAATCTTTTAACCATTAATTGCTGAATCATAAACTTATAGCAAAATCAAATTTAGAGTAGCCTCCACAACTTATTGCTGCAATGACAGTTAATGAAAAAGCTTCTCCGGTAAAATTATATGTCCGCCACTTACGTTTTTTTTTTTTTTGTTGCGGTTAGTTCGTTAGCGGCCTGCTGATATTCATAAATTTGCCATCTTCCTTTTTTCAATGATGATCCTATAGAAAGCTTTCACGCCGTGCTGCACAAGATGAAATTTTTTCAACCCTGAAAATTAGCAATGGTTGTTTGAGAAACTGGGCACAGGTCTTAATTTTTGATACTGTATACGAAAAAAAATTTTAAATTTTGCAAAACTTTTGTTAACATTCTTATATTCCAACTTGGTTAAGAAACGTACACTCGATTAAATAAAATCACAACACATCATCTCTTGATGAGACCGTATTTTTGCAACTCTTGCATTGTGTGTTAAAAACTAAACAAAAATTTTAATTTGATCATTAAATTTTATAATGCAATTTGCGAGTGTCTACTACGTGTGCATGTTAGTGGTCCTAAAATGGGTTTCAGTTGGGGAATCAAACTTTATACCTTATTACCCTCTTAGTTTAAACAATACATTGGAAATCGCATTATTATTCATGTTACATCTGCTGTTTAGTTTATTTTCCGTTCGGCAATATTGCCGGCTTTTGTGCGATGGCTGACAATACTGCTGATTTCAATCTTAAAAACAAAATTAAACCAGCAGATAAAGATTAACAAGTCAGATTAAACATATTTCAAATGCAAAGAAAAGAAAATTTAATTTGAAACACTTTAACCATTCACGATCGAAGGACGTATGTGTATAGTGTGTGTGGCAGGCAGTTTTGCTCAGAAACCGGGACTCATACTCTTATGTATTTCACGTTAAAATTTTTAGTTTAATAAATGTTTTACAAATTCTACAAGGCTGAGTTTATAATTCTTTTATAGTTAATTCTTAGTTTGTAGGGAAGGTGTGCAGTCCGTTTTGATCTCTAATTCGTACATACGAATTTAGAAGAAAAACAGAAATTGCATTAACAATTATGGACGAATGTAAACGTAAATGCAACTTCAAACAATTAAAAGAAAAATTGCATGAACAAAAATTGACAAGTGTAAACGTATATGCAACTTCAAAGAAGAAAATTAAAAATTGCATCAACAAAATTTAACACGTATAAACTCGGTCTAATTGCTTATGTATTCAGTTGATTATTCGCGGTTTAGTGGAAGTACAAAATTGTCATATTCTGCATGGACATATTTGCAGAATTTTCCAGAGATATGCATAACTTCCGAGAATTTTTCTGAAGGGTCTACAACCCCTTAATGAAGAGGAAACGTATGTCATTTATTAGAAATTTCATAAGGGAAAAATTCTGAAGAGGGTGGGAGCTAAATATAAATAAAACTATAAAAACTATAAATAAAACTTCATAAATATATGAAACTTATACTTATTCAACTCAACGTAAATAATATTTAACTAAAAATAAATTCATTCCAAAAAAATTTGTGTCCCAAATGCTATTTTTTGCTTGTATATGAGTCGTCGTGTGTCGTCACAAACTCCACAAAATACATAGAACTAGAAATTATTGAACTAAAATAAATTAATTTCTAGCAAATTAATAATGTGGTTTGCGGATACCATTATTAGCCTTATTCCTGCGATCTTCAATGGGTTAATATGTAAGTTCTTGTACAAAAGCAGTAGATACAATTAAATTTAATTATATTTTCAGACTATTAAAAATTAACAAAAAATAAAATAAAAAACTATTAGTCTTTATACCCGATTACGGGGAATATGCTGTAGGAAATTAAAGAACTTTGTGAGTGAGAAGGAGTTTCTCTAGACCTTTGGGTCAATATGTTATGGTTAAACCCAAGGGAACGCACAACAAGCCTTCACTGGCTTAAGTGTATGTCGTATGACATGGGCTATCACACCCCTCTAACCATTAGTCTTTATAAAGGGCATTTCTTAGACGTTTATATTTTGAAGTTGGCAGCACTGTGTTGTTTGACAACTGATTTGACAGCTGACAGTTGCTTTGTGGATAGTTTGGTTTGCCATGAATAGTCTCACAAATTTGTTGAAATTAATTTATTATCAATCAATTAAAAAAAAACATTGTTGCTTAACTACGGATAGCAACCGAACTTCAGTTGTAGTCGCCAGTCTCAGTTATCATTATCATGTTAAAGGCTGCTCTATCAATCGTTTATGGTCTGCATTATCATTTTTCGCAAAGACATGCATATTTGATAACTGTCAGCCGAACTGAAATTCGTTTACCATAAATAATAGAGCCATTGATGACAATTTCACGTATTGCACCTCTTCGCTACTAAGAGCGTGTGATGTAAACTCAGTCACTTGTCCATGCCAATAAAGCAGACAATATTAAACACTTGGAAGACAACATTCAACGCGTTATTAGAAAAATGTGTGAAAATTTAATATTCACATGTTGCCAGCCGCGGTGATATCGTACACAAACGCCTTTATATTGCCTTTGACGATACCTCTGTATTGTCAATTCAAATAGTACACAAGTCTATCAGATGTGATGAGCTCAGTTCCCACTGAAGGCTCTGCTTCGATATTTGTGACTATTTAACAGAATTTATAAATATAAACTTATAGTATCAAGTAGTGCTGGACAAAATTTTGATTTCTAACATTGACGCTACCATTGATTGATTGTGGAACAAGCAATTCGTAGATAATTTTTAGAAAAGAACAAGGGAAATTGAAATCACTGCTGTAAATGGTTCTTTTAAAATACCTAGTGGAAAGTTCATTTATTTGTTATTATTTATGAGAAGAATATTGAATTATAATCTACTAATGCAAATCAAAACGCACAATCTACACGGTCTATCGGCTTTGGATGAAAATATACATTTTTTCATTTGGCAATTTGATTTTTTTTTTTATTTGAAAATAAGTAGTATGTATAATACTTTATAAAAATCACATATTATTAATAAGTATATAAATAAA
The DNA here is from genome assembly GCA_963681545.1 of Germaria angustata. Classification (NCBI taxonomy): domain Eukaryota; kingdom Metazoa; phylum Arthropoda; class Insecta; order Diptera; family Tachinidae; genus Germaria; species Germaria angustata. Next base: position 18,150,712 of record OY812999.1, on the reverse strand, counting down.
GTTTTTACATGCTCTGAATAATAGAGTTATTTTTAATTAAGTTTTAATAAAACAAATATTTCCTTTTCGACTATTTTAATAACCAACCTTAAAGAAGAATTCAAAAAACAACAAAACAACATTTATAACGCAGCAGGTAACAGACAAGCTGTAACTTTCAAGGAGCCAAAATATAACTTGGCAAGCAAACTGTTTTACAACCGCATTTATTGGGTTTTTCTGGTTACACTCGTATCAAACAAATAACTATTTAACCAACAATGAAAAAAAAATTTAAATAAAAATATACAATTTTGTTTAAATGACTATAAATGTAAATGAATTTAGCAACAAAAAAGGATTTTTGTTTTAAGAACAAAATGTTTATATTTGATCTTAGATTTTGACAAGACATATTTTGAGATAAAAGAAATTTTAATAGTTGACATGCAATAACATATTGCACCATTCCACACACACTTACACACACACGCACACTTTACTGCATTTTTAACGTTCACGTTTTTTTATTTTTTTGTTTCGGCATACAAATACCTTGTCATATAAAAGCACATCTTTTTGGAACTAAATCATAATTGTTGAAATATTTATTATTCAACTGGGGTTCTTCGAAGTGATTAGGACTTCTTCAGGACGACCTTAGTATATCATTTTTACGTCTGGGCTACCAACCCTGAGGAACCACAATGCGCTTGTGACAGTGAACTGGTGTTGTAAGGTAACCAGTCTGGTCAATTGAATTCCTTTGTATAGCGAGCCGCTTGTTACAAGTGCAGACAATGGCCTTATGACGCATCTTCACCGTTCACTTTCAGCGTTGTGGTTTGTTCTTGGCTTCAGTGCTCCACTTCGACCTTACCGACTTGGGGGATCCCCCCAGTAGCTGCGCTACTGCCGGCATCACTCTCATGTTTTTGCACGTACTCAGCATACTCACCACGACAAGGTGACAATCCGACGAGGATGTTTAAGGTTTTGTTACTGCTTGTCGTATGCATTTTTTTAAATAATATTGCGAAGGAATACTATATTTTTTAAAATCTTATAACAAATCATAGAAAACATCAAGTTAAAAATTATAAAAAAATGCTAATTTTACCTCTGAAAATATGTACAAAGTGTACAAAAGAAATATCATAATTTGAATTGGCTGCCAGATGTCTTGCGAGCAGCAATTAAAAATGTCGTAAAGCGAGTGCAAGTATGCCATTTGAGCGATATACTTTTTTTCTTCAATTTTACACTTTCAAATAAACTTTTTATGAAGACAGAGTTCTTTTTCTTTATTTATAACAAAAATGGCAACTCATTCAAATAATGACACCTTGCGCCACCTTGTATGAAAATGTACGTTAGTGGGAAGTATGAGGGGAGCTTCCGTTTCGATTCTCAATTGTAGTATTCTTGAATACGTATAAAATTAGAAAAAATATTTTGATATCTACTCGTATTTATTTGATATCTACTCGTATTTAATAAAGAAAATACATATACATACATCTAGATATAATGTCTCACATACTCAGTAGTTAAAAGAGTTTTAATTCCGTGAATGAGTTTATTATAAAAAACGATTTAAGTTTCTATTGTTGGCTATTTAGGTCCGAATCGAACGCTTTAATTTTTTTTAAAACATCGTATGAAATTTCATCATTGATTTTTGTCTATGAAACAAAGCGCTTTAATAACTTTCAAATGTTTAGAAAAACGCGTTTCTTTCTGAATTATTAAGTTTTATCTTTTTAAATTTATTTCCTTTTAATTGTTTCAATTTGTGAAATATTTTCAATTATTATATGAAAATTTAAATGCAAAAAGAAATTGCTGCAGAATTTTTTATGGCTTTTTTTAATTAACATTAACGCACATAAAGCTTTTGGTAATATTTTTATACTAGTGTGAACATGTACACCCGGTTGGTGGGGTTAATATCTGAGGTTTTATATACTGCGTATGTATGTGTGTTTGTTTGCTTATTTTTATGGTTAACTCATCTTCTTTATAGTTTTTTTTTTCATGCGGCTTGCATTATGTTTAATTCATATTTATGCTCCGCACATTAAAAATATTTTACGGGTGCGTTGCTTAGAGCAAAGTGAACATAATTAACATAATTGAAACACGGTATTCTTTGCCATACTCGTAAATGTAGGCGTGGTTTTGTGGTTTTCAACATGTTCATTTATGTATATTCATTTAATTATATTGTTAAATCAAATAGGAATTTTATTGCAAAAAAAATACAAACTTTAAATTATAAATCATTCTCATTATGTCTCTTACCGCTCTCCAATTTCATGAATGAATTATAGATTTGAATGGGACAATCAATAAATAATAGAAATGAAATTCATATTATTATTACTGCAAATTGAACTTAAATTTTATTAGTTAAAGGATTAAACTGTGTACACAAAATAACCAATTTAAATGAAGTAGGATTATCAAATGTATAAAATATTTTTAACTAGTATTTTTCTAGGAGATAAAAATACAGAAGAGACAAATGGAAAACATATGGGTCCTTTAAAAAAAAGGGAATAATTTCAAATTAATTTTGAAATAAAAAAAATAGATAATCGAAATTAGCATTATAAATGAACAACGAAAATCGAATTTAACATTTTTTAACAACTGAACGATTTACAAGTGGAACAAAATAAGTTGCATTAATACTAGCTGGTGTATTATCCAATTTGATTTTGCCTCCATGAGGTTTTGTTGTTGCATGAGAGTCCCAAGGCTCATTATAAATTAATCATAGAGCTTCTATGAGTTATTTCAGAACCTGATAAAATCTATTTTTTGTTTCTATTTTACTCGCGGGAAATATTGAAATGCCTTCTTAAATAAAAAATTTTGAAAATAGGTTCATAATAATTATTTCGGGTGGTCACTTTTTCCATCTGATTTCCACTTAAATTTCTGTGCAACCAAACTGCAAGCTACACAAATGATAGAGTTAGGCGTGTACAAACATTAAAAGAAAAGTAAAAAAATACACACGAATTGATAACTTCCTTCATTTTAAAAAGAAACAAAATTTTAGTTCTTCGAATTAACTTGAAATAATTATTCTTTCTTATACTATTTCAAAAACATTTATTGTTATTTTTGACGTGTCGCTTACATAATCCAGACAGTCAACACGTCTAGAAAATGTTAATAGGAAGCACCAAAAAAATAGTTCTTTTCGTATAAATTTTTTTCAGATAAGTTGACTGTTTGGATTATGTAAGCAAGCCGCACATAAGTTTTTATACTTTGATTTTGTAAAGTTTTTAATCGTTTATTTCTTGCTTTATCCTAATAATTATAAACTGAAAACATTTTTACTGAAAATCGATGTATATAAAAAACATAATGATGAATTTGAAACCTCTTCCTTGTTTGAAGTCGATTGAAAATAGCATTTATTCTTTTCATTTCAACATAAGTACACTAATACATACATATAATGTTTATAGTTCAAACGGATTGTTTTCTTCTTTTTCTTCATTCATTCGCCCGTCATTAATTAATCCATTAATTTCATTCAAACTAAATTTTAAAATTTAATTTTAAAAAAGGTTAATAATGAATATCAAGCAACTCCATAAATTTCCCCAAATGAAAAATATTCGGGTTTCTCCGTTCGGTTTATATAAAAAAAAAGAGAAATAGATACTCGTATGTAAATAGCGAATCTGTTAACGGAAACAGGAAAACAATGCCGTATGAGTTATATTTTTATTATAATCATTAATGTTTAAATATTAATCATACGTCCATTACATACACAAAAAATTTTCATCTGAAAAATGGTTAAAATGTCACTTAAAGATTTATGAAATTAATAAAAAAAATTGAATTAATGCTATGACTAATGTTAAAAATCTGTATATAGCCTTAATAAGTCAATAAATACTCGTACGAATTTGTCGATAGTTTCCATTAAAATTGTAAGGTAATCTATTGTAGTGTAATTCCAATTATTGTTCACTTTTCGTTTGCTATGGCCTTTTTATAGACATGTAATCAAACGGCAGTTAAAAGAATTTATTGAACCAGAAATCAATACTAATTAAATTAAACAATATATTTAGCAACCAAACTGCCCTACTGCATTATTGCATACACACATATACATACATACATATGTATATGTATATGTTTACGGAAATTTGTACTATACTTTTTGTTAACGATAAATAAGAACTAAACACACATATGTATAAAGCATAATATATTGAATAAGTAAATTGTTAATTTGGGAAGAAAAACGCGTTCTAAATTTAATATTAAAACCATATATTCTCAATAATATATTTTTATATATTTTTTTGACGTTTTCCTTATAATTTGTTTAATATAATAATCAAGCTTGAGGTCTTATTTTTTGTTAAATAATTTTATTCAGAAAACTGTCGATTTAATTTTATTATTTAAAAAAAAGAGAATTGTCCTGAAGATGATACTGCATGAGTATCGAAATATCGGCAGTTTTTTGAATAAAATTATTTAACAAAAAATTAGACCTTAAGCTTGATTATTATATTAAACAAACTATATATTCGCGTTAAAAATGGCAGTCTGACCTTGAGTATATGATTTTATAGGAATTTTTTTCAGTTATTAAAAGTTTTGTTGAAAATCATATAATTTTCTTGATAGAATTTAATTTAGTAAATATAATATTTTTATTAAACATTTCTTATTTTCACATAATAAAGTCCTTCTTAAACTCAAAATAAATAATTGAGTTAAAACAAACAATTCTGTTTCAATTTATATTGTCATAACAACAAAGCTGCTTTATTTTTAAATTCTTATTAAGCCTTTTCACTGAAAATTTCATTTCGAGAAATATTTAATGCTTAAACATTAATGCTGATATTAATGCCAGTAGCAGCAACGTGCTCTGTAGCTAAATGTGAAGGGCATTCATTGCACTCTGTTGTGTTATAAGTTTAATGCACAAATACACACTAACTATTTACTTACATTATACAACAGCAGCAGTTTCAGTATACATACATAAAAGACAAAGTTTTTTCCATTATCCTTTCTGGCAGAGAATAATAAATAAACAAACAAAAAACACAAAAAAAACTTTGAACATTGAACATTTTCTGCAAAATTTGTTAAGGTTAAATAAAAGTTTAGTATGTACTCGTATTTGAAAAATTTTGGTAAAATGCTTTTAATTATAAGTTATTGCTGAGGGAAGGTCTTTTCGTATACGCTTTTATTTCAAATAATTTTAAATACTAGTTTTAGTTTTAAGGTGTGTTGTCCATATTGAAAAGCATTCCGATGTGTAAGCATCTAATTATCAAAGGTGTTAATTACTTACAAATAATTAAAAATAACATGAAGAACAATAATGGGAATTTTTTAATTTTATCAAATGGGAAAGTCATTTGTGGTCTCATGCTGAAATTGTTTTACAGCAAAAGTTAATAGAGGCTATAAATTTTATACAATTTTCACGATTTTCACATTCTTAAAATTTTAAACTATCGATATGTCCATGATATTTTAGTATATACAATAAAAACATTTTCAAGGAATATTGCTTGCTACAAATTGACTTTAAAGGATCGATCATATATTAAAAATATATTAAACGCTTTTCATCTGTTAATGTGTAAAGTAGAAGAAAAGAGAAGGAGAGCAAAAAAGAAAGATTGGTGGCATTTATAATATATTTAAGGCCCTTTCGTGCAATAGTGAGAAGTTGTATTCCTCTATCAGTGCAGAGTTGATGTGTTCGACTTCCTATTAAGATTAGTTAATGTTTTTTCTATAATTTGTAATTGGACTTGTAACATTCATACATACTGTTCAAAAGCGTTTTAAGTACTTAAAAACTATTTTTTTTTTCATAACATTTTTAACATTCTCAAAAAAGAAACAATCTTGCATAACAAGCCCATGATAAAATCATGAAAAAGAACCAAATTTTCACTAATTCCGTATCACAAGCTTCTGTTTTACTGAGATCTGTTAAACATGGTCAAAATATTTGTATTCGCATATATTTTTTAAAACCATTTTTGTTGTCACAAAAATCATTTGAAAAAATCCCTTCTTGATAGATGTAATAAAAAATAAACTTTATTTCTTCCAAAATAACTTTATGCACTTTTCAGCTCATCCAATCATCATTACAATCAATAATATAATATCAAATATACATTTAAAATAAGCAATTCCCTTTAATTTTAGAAAATTTCAATACAAAATGGCGACAAAATGCTTTCGTTTTCCGTTTCTACGACCTCATTTCTATAAAAAAAGCACTTTAACACACATACAAATAGATATGTATACAAATTCATAAAACGCACATACGCCAGCATACATACACACACCAATACATTAATACAATAACGTTATAATATCAAATGGAGAATACGGAATTTATGTTTAGTTAGATTAACCAGCACATACACACTATCACACAAGTACATACACATACAGTCGTGGTAAGTATCATCTTGTAGACGACAAAATTTCATACAAATGTACACATGTACATATGAGCATGTATGTCATCATCCGCACATACGAGTATAAAGGATAATGGCAGGATATAAAAAGAAATTGTAGATTTTAATTTATACTCTTCGTTCTTTCTTTTCGTTTTCCATAAAAAATGTAAATAAAAATTATAGATTGCTTGTATATAATATTATGTATGTATGTGTGTGTATTCCTCTGTTTTGTGCGTATTTATATACATTTCTTCTACATATACATACGAGTACAACCACATTCAAATACAAACGAAATATTTAATGGAATGTTGTGTAATGAGCACGTTGAAGCCAAAGTAAACCTGGGCAATGTATATAAGGAGAGCAGCAATTCGATGATTTTGTATGTGTTTTTTTTTTTTTGGGGCCTGCGCTGAAGCATATTTGTGATTTTTATATACACTGCACTCAAGGCTCCTTGTATTGTTGTAGCTGGTGTGACAAGCCTTTTTTACTTTAATTATAAAATCATCGTGTTTATGGGTGTGCAAGGCTATGTGTGGGTGGGTGTTGAAATGATATTAGACACCTTTCAACCTTTTTTTTCCTAACACCAGTTTTCATCGTCCTTTTGTTGGAAAAGAGTGTATTGTCCTATCGAATTGAGCGCTTTCTCTCTTTGTACGAGAGTATTTGTGAGTTTCGGCCTGTGAGTAGCTTTTGCTTAAAATGCAAGATATTGGAAAAAAAAATTTTGCTGCAGCATTTCTTTAATTGAGGTCGAAAGTTTAAAACAACAATAGTGAGCAGCAAAAAATTTAAATAAATGTAGCATATTTAGCTTATATTTTAACCCAGGCACCAAACATGCCACAGACGGCAATCAGTTGACAGTAGAAAATCCATCTTATGTGGAATATTATTGCATAAATAAAAAAGAATATATATATATATATATATATATATATATATATATATATATATATATATATATATATATATATATATATATATATATATATATATATATATATATATATATATATATATATATATATTTAATACATACATATATATATATATATATATATATATATATATATATATATATATATATACATACATATACATATACATAATAAATATAATAAAACAGTACATTTACGGGCTTTAAATTAAAAAAAATATTATTGGTATATGAAAAGAATTTTTGAGAATTTTATATAGAAATTAATGCTAAATCAAAAATATTTTTATATGGAAATCTATGCCCATGTCAATTTATTTTTAGTCTCATTAGTCTGTGTAAAAATATATGTGTAAACATTCCAACATCAAATGAATTCTGGAGGGTTACTCTCTATTGCGATGCGTAAGCTAGTTTAATGCGTTTGATGTTTTGTTAGCGCAAGATATTTGGTTTTAACGAGCGATTTTGACAATTACAGAGTGCAGTGATGCCAGATTTGCGAAAGTGAAAAAATCAGATGAGCGTAAGAAACGTTTCGTTTTGATTTTTTTTATTGATTCATTACACTGTACAACTCAACAAAAAAAAAACTAACTTTTAACGACTGGTCCTGGTAGAAACAACCAAAAAATACTTCTACATGTATCGGCTTTCTGGCAGTTTGCACCTAATTTCAATTTTAGGGGAATCTTATGCTCTTCCTCCCACTTTTACAAGTTTCTATAGTGAATCGGCATAGGAAGTATATTAACCCTCTAACAACTCATCACAGTGTGGTTGTTTTATGCCCTTTGTATTGAAGAGGAGCAAAAATCTCCGCTTAAATTAGAATATAGCGGGCTGAAATGTTTCACAAAAGAATTAGTTGTACAATTTTACGTTTGCTAGAAATTCAATTCAGGGTTAAATTTCAGGTATTATGTGTGTTCAGCAATTTTATGTAGTTACTTTTAGTGCATTCATGCTTTGCAATTAATTTCATAAAATATTGGAATTATTATATTGTATATAAGTCGACTAATGGACAACAAAAAAGAATTGTTGGATATTAGACCCTGTCCAAAGCGAACTTATATAAGAGGCTTAAAGAGCTCTTGTGATGAATTCGCCTCTTCATACGTTGTACCAGTTAATGTATTTTTTTTTATTATATCCTTTCGTTTGTCAATGTTTATTACTTTATTGACACACCTCATTCATTATTTTATTAGTATACCTAATTCTATGTTTACACGATTTCTTCGAGAATGTATTTATGTCATGAATATATATGTGTATTTGTTTATTCTTCTTTTTTAGTTTTGCTTATTTCACATTTTCTTTAAAAAACCACTGACATGTTTTTGGTATTTACCAAAATCAAATTGTCTTTTGTTTTTCGTGTTGTATTTGTTGCTGGAGATGTCCCCTCTTTATTGTCTATTCGCCTTGATCTGTCCGAATATTTTAATCCAAATTTACATATTCCTTATAGGAGAAATATGTATCGGGGTATGGAATCAAATGCATCCTACTTTATACATTTGATGTCCTGATGGGACCTAATGGTAGTAATAAATCGTATCTCATGAAAAAGGCGCTGATCAGGTTTGGTTTATAAATGACATCAAACAACACAATGGAGACACAGGGGTGGTTGTTTATGATGATCCCACTTTTCAAACGACAATTTTAATGGCTAAATACTGGAATATCTTCTAGATTCCTTAAGAACTCATACTTCCGTGAGAGATTACGGCAGGAGTTGTCATGGACTGGATCTTTCAGCAAAATTGACACACGCAAGAAGCTAACGTGAGGGCTGACTGTTAAGTCAACAGGGGAGGTAGACGACCTTTTAATAAACCAGAGCCCTTCTTTGGAATATTTAAAAGCTGTAAAGCTGTATATTGGCTTTATTCATACTCTAAATCTGTGCGTTACTCAATCCTTGTTATTTTTATGATTATTAATAATAAAATAGATTTTTTTTACTGCAGAATAATCTCTTAACAATAATGCAAGAGTTGAAAGTGAAATATTATTTTCTGAATCAGTTTCGGAAAAAGTAACACTTTTTATGAACCACGTTTTGCCAAAGCGATTCTTTCCACGTGTCTTTCATGAAATATATGGCATCAAGAATACTAATGAAAATGAGTTGGAGCAAAAGAGTATTTTTTTTCCAAAACTAATAATCATTTCACAGAAAATTAAAAATTAAAATTAATTTCAATTAATTAAAAATAATACCAATTAACAAATCATTTAGATTTGTACAAGTAAACAAATTAATAGCATTAATTAAATTCTCATACTCAAGTTAATTAAAATAGTATCTAATGAAATGTTAATAATATCAATTAAATTTGTTAATTAAAATTTTCAATATTATTATTAAAAAATTTGCTTAAAAAAATTGAATTTTTAATTTTAACAATTTGGTTAAAATATTACTCAAGCTATTGATCTTACTTTGTGGTTACACAATTTTATTTAAATTATCGATATTTCCATACCCATTGACTCTCATCTTCAAGACAATTTTTTTTAATGAAGATAATACTCAATGCGTATCGAAATATCGATAATTTAAATAAAATTGTTTAACCACAAAATAAGACCTCAAGCTTGAGTAATATTTTAACCAAATTGTTATAAAAAAGGTCAAATATTTAATATAGAGATATTATTAAATTTTTAATTTTGTTAATCAAGAAAAGTACTAGGATTGGGATAAAATATAACTAAATTATTCGAGATATTCTCTCATTTACACGCTGGCATAAATCGACCATAGCTGAGTTTTCTTTTCTCTTTTGGCTATATATGTGTTAAGTAGTGTTGTCAACTGAAAGAAAATGTTAATTGAATCAATTAAGCTTTCAATTAAAACAAACGCTTAATCAATCAAAGGGCTTAATTAATCAAAACAGCTTAAATATTTTTCTCTTTTCGTGTCCTCGATCGGTCAGCAAAGCGTTGCTAGATTAAAACTTGTTTGGTTTTCCTTTTGCCAAAAATCTGCCCACTTAAGGAAAACTGGCCTTCGTAGACTAGTAGGTAGTGTATTAGACTCGTAGTGCGAAGGTCCCAGGTTCGAATCCTGCCGCAGAACTCTGGCAGTTTGTGTTTGATAATTAAAGGGAGCGCACAACACACCTTCACTGGCTTAAGTGTATGTCGTATGACATGGGCTATCGCACCCCTCCAATCAACCTAACCTAACCTAACCTAAGGAAAACTTTCCGCAATTTAGGACAAAGTGTCTAACGAGTCATAACTTCCATCATTTACATACAATAACAATAAGGCAAAGCAAAAATTAAATCTATGCTTTGTCATATTGAATATAACCGTAAAACGTTTTCTTCCTATATATCTACGTTTTCTTTCATACCATCTCCATCCAACCCCTAACAGAGGGGGTGACAATTTTCATTTATAGCTACCCAAACAACACACAAACTTATACATACTTACATACATTGACATCGTTATCATCATTTTCTACTACAGAACTTTTTCATTATGTAACTAGTAATTGAATTGGGTGAGTATTTTGGGTTATAATCCTTTTTACATAAAGCCTCACTGTAGATACATGCTGTTCCCTCTTTCTTTATTTGGACGAACAAACGCCTCTAATAATATCATTTTACAGTGGGTTTCTTCGCTTCAATGAAAGCTCATCCTTTTTTGTCCTCAAAATTTTGCTTAGCATGATGGCATGAGTGAATAAACTTTAACTTTTTAAGCTCTTAGATTTATTTGAGTATTTTTAAGCATTTAGGAAAAGCAGAAAATTATTAAATCATAAGAAGGCTTATGGCAAATCACAAAACAAAGCATAAATTTAATTTATTTTTTCTTAAAAATTTCTAGTAAGAAAAATGATTCCAAATAAATCAATAATATCCTGAACTTTGTGATATGAAGACGGTAGTTGAAAAACAGTAAATTTTCATTGATTTCAATATGGGCTTGTCATGGCAAAATATTCTCCTTTTTAATTCCTATTCATTGCTCTTGAAGTCATCATATTCACAATGAATTTAGAAAAAAGTGTAATATTTTCAAGATCGATTAAAAAAATCGACTTAAATCGCTCTAATTTAATTAATTTCCTTACAGGATTGTGTGCTCTTTCCAAATAAGTTTTCACTCAAAATTACCATTTTTTTCTTCGTTGAAAGGACAAAAATTGTTAAATGTATTTAAAAAACGATTTTTTAAGTATTTCAAATGTTATTCCACCCAAAGTATATTAAACATTGAAATGTATTGCCATACGCAGCATTTGTTGCATGCTATTATTTATTTTTGTTGGCAAGAAGTGTATAGAGGAAACCGAGGTTAGGAGAAGTTTCATACAGCCGCATGGCACTTTTTTCATTTTACATTCTTTCAGTCTCTATGTTCCTGCCATATATTTCAAAAAAGTCATGCAAATGCAGACACTTGTCATTTCAAAGCTTAGGTTTTTTAATGCCAATTCACTAATTTGTATTTAAATTCATTTTGTTGCTGGTAAATTAAATATAGTTATACAAATTATTTATGAGAAAAGCATACGAGAATTTTTGTTTGATTTCCAGATATTAAAAATCTCACATAAGTACATATATGAAAAGCTCTGTTGAAAGCTGTAATTTATCACATCTACTTTAAAAAAGAAAAGTATTTTAAAAAAGTATACATATTGGTAAAGGTTGTTTAATCTTTTTGTCATGATCATGTCAGCTTAACTTCGTAAAAAGTCGAATAAAATGCTTTAGTAGATATTTTAGAAGCAATAAAAATTTCGTTTTTAGAAAATAATAAAAGTCTTTTTAAATTATTATAACTTCATTTTAAACTATTATGAATAAAACCAGATCAGATTCGGCAATTATATCCTTTTTATACGTCGGAACTTAAAGCTCTCACTCGCAACGAATTTATTTAGTGTTCTTTCATATACTTACAACGAAAGCTCCATAACCATCACGGTTATGAAAGATACACGCTAATGAGAGAGGCACTTATTTTTATTTATTTCAAATTCATTACTTAGTTAATTTAAATTTACGTCGTAAATCAAAACTCTTATATAAGTGGTATGAAAATATGGCAGCACTACAAAGCTTCAAGGAAATCCAGATTTTCCAAAAACAGCTGTTTGGTATAAACAAAGAAATTTTGCAGAAGACGATTGTAATTTAGGAAAAAAATAAAATGTATAAAATAAACATAAAAAATAAAAAAGTTTAAATAGGATATTTCATTTCATTTCATATTTCATTTATTTGAACTATTTGCATACATTGCCGTAGATATCTGCCTGGGAATACAGTTTTTTGACATTATGTCTTCAAGTTTATCCCAAGAGGCCGTGATAATGATAATCAATCAGTTTTGAATACAAGTTAGTGAAAAGCAGACATTTTCTCCAGGTGAATTGACATCAATGTTGCACGTTTTGCTAGTTTTCAGCTAAGGCGAATTAAATTCGCCACTACTGCCGCTTTGTTTAATACGCCTTAAATTTTTATTTGTGTTTTCACAGCTTCTTTCTACTTATAAGTTATATGTTAATAAAATTTCTGGAGAATCTAGTATCCCCTGTCGGTTATCGGAGCGTCGCTTCCACTTCCTTTTAAACAAATACATACCAGAAACAATCAGTAGTCCTTTGTGTACATATTTAATTCATATAGTACGTACGAGTATTTATAGAAATTATACATACGCCACAATTATCCTCCTTTCTTTATGAGTCACGTACATACTATTGCAAAGAGACAGAAATATGCTAGAAAGAAACCAATCATTTAAAAAAGTTAAATAAGACTCAATACCAAAACAAAAGGAGGACAATTGAACAATTTTTGCAAAATTTGAAGACAACATCCATTCGTTGATGGAAGAATAAAGAAGCCGAGCTAAATCAAATAAAAGCAAAATGCAGTACGTGCGATAAACTAATGTCGATGTGGCACAAAACAAAATTGAAGGCAAAGAATGTTTCAACTAGACAAGATAATGATGATGTTTATAAAAAAATGTATGTACGAGTATGTATATACATATGTGAGTAGCTCCTTTCTTGGATACAAATGAAAATATTTATGAGGTGGGGGACTTAAAATTGAAGAAAATAAATATGTATCATGGATTTTTAAAGATTGAGTCAAGAAAAACAAAATTAGCATTAAACTACGTGAAGGTTTCCACACATAAAAATGTCAGTAGCATATCCATGTTTCCATAAATTACCATTCGTTGGAAATGCTGCTGAGTTAGAAATTATTTAATTTTCCCCACAGCTTTTGTCTATTATTATTATTTTAGCAAATTGTAAAAAAGAAGTGCCAATTTTCTAACTTCAATTTGAAATTATTTGCTTTGCAAAAATTTAACTTTTCGCAACATATTGATAAAAGAAACCAATTCAGTAAATAGGCATTAAAGAGATATTCTGTAGTGATAAGTTTATGTCAAAATTATTAAAGATGAACCGAATTCGCTCTACATATGTATTATATATTAATTCCTTTAGTTCCTATAAGGAGCATAGGGCTTTCATTTCTTGAGGTTTCGGTAATCAGTTGGCTTAAGATGAGTAGCTGATTGGGCTTTGCATCCGATAATGGAACTGAGGCTGCCAGCATGGGCTGCAAGCGGGCTGGCTTAGAAGCCTTGCGTCACGTTTTTACAGGGAGCCGCTTGTTACAAGATACGACGCCCGCTTGCCACCGCCTCTAACATGAGGAACACTCGCTGGTATTTATCGGCAATTGGTTATTTGAAAGTGTCAATCACTCGCTTTGACGTTCCAAATATCGAAGGCAGTCAGAACTTGTTAGTACTCTGGCCCACTCGGAAACCTTCTGAGACTCTCCACTCGGAACGGCTAATTATCCGCGTCTGTATTGACAGCTGCTCTATATATCTACGAACTTTCCATTATCCGCAACCTATGGACTCGCCCGTTAGTATTCTTCTACGCTTCCTTAGGTTGTGGGACGAGCACACTTGAAGCTCGTGTCGTAAGTCGGAAGCTGTTTTTTTTTCTTATGACCAAGAAAAATATATTCTATCATGGAACAGTTTACATTTTTTCTTTTGTTTTTAACAATTAACATATACAACTTCTTCAATAGCAAAAATTTATGCTAATTTTTATTCAAGGTCCATTATTAACAATTATGGAATGGCAAGTTCTTGGAGAAATCAACCATCAAAGTTTTAATAAAAAACCTTTTAATGGCATCATTAGCCTCATTGTAAATATAATTAAATTCGAAACTCCGAAGCAATAAAAGATAAAATTTATAGCATTCTACGGAGATTAGAAAGCCCAAAAAATGGCCGAATTCGAAAAACTGATTTTACCAAAATATTCACATTCGAACCTTTACAACAACTATGTCTCTCAAACGAATAAACCGATTCCAATTACTAAATTACTAAATCTATAAAACAGATTTGATTTTCTACGAGTTATTAAATATATCTATTTCGAACATTTTCGCCAACAATATCTGTCGAAGAAATCAATTAATATTAATGAAATTTATTGTAATTGAGGCATTCTATCCAAACCGCAGCATAAGATTGTCTTCAATTTTAAATTTTAAAAGTAAATTCATTTTAAAATATCTCCAAAACCAATTCGAATAAATTCATTAATCATATGACATTTGTGTAAGTAAATTTAAAATCATAAAAATGCAGCCGTTCAAAAGTCATGGAAAGTTTACATAAACGTTCTACACACATTTAGATAGCCACATACGGACCTCATAACGCCGGTATCTGACTGAAACTTGATTTTCAAAAATCATGGTGAAATCTGGAACTTCCTTAGTATTTTCTTAGTGCGGTATGTTACACATTTTTCTAGTAACAATTTTATAAAATCTTGTGCTTTTTTCACTATATACAATTTTTTCTATTACATGAACACTTCCCAGTAACAATTCAGTAAATAATTAGCAAAAACTTTTAGTTATTATTATACAATTCCAAAGGAAAATGTTATAAAACTCTAAAGTAAAATCATGTTTATTATACTGATCGAAAGGATCACAGATGAAAATACAAGAACGTTGCTGCCATTTTGGTGATTCATTATAAAAGAAAAACTCATTTGTTTTGCATGTGTCAGTAAGTCTATATGTATGTGTAGGTAAGTGTATGTATACATATTTAAGAGATATGTACACATACATTGAAAAGCGTTTATGTATTTTACATATAAAAAACTCTCTCTATGAATGTATGTAGTATGTATGTATGCACATATATAAAACAGTTGTTTTTGTTATGTTTTAATTGTATACAGACATAAATGTATTTAACAGTAATGCAGTTTTACTTCTGCTTCGATATGTTTGGACTCTATTTATGTATGTATATCAGCCTGTGTTGTAAAAACAAAATTTCATTACACACTCCAGCAAGAGTTGTACTCCCAGTCTTCCTGTTTTCACTGTACGTCCCCATTTATGACGCCAAAGGGGGCAAAATAAAGCAACAAATGTATGTTGTTATGGTTATCAGGATGTGCTTATATACATAGTTCTGCATACATAAACATACGTACTCCAAATTACACCCCATATGGTATGAATGAAAAAGTCTTTTTTTTTGTCTTTTGCATGAATGGTATTCCATTAGACCTTCTACCGCCGCCCTCTAGTCCTTATGGTCGCATTCTGTTGCCATATTACTTTGTTTTCCTATAGAGTTTTTCCTCATTTAGCTGAATTGATTTTCTGCATTAAATTACTGGGCAACAAAGCAGAGTAATTGCAGCATTTTTCAGTAACTATCAGCGCCGACAGCAGATATGTATGTATGTAGCTGATTGCTCGTACTTCATCATACTCATGTTAGGAAAAGCGCATGTCTGGAAATTTTATGCAAAACTGAGGATGCCATTTTCCCATACAGGCACAAGTAAATACTCATATATATACATATTTACTCAATTATACATATGGGAATGTGGAAAATCATCATATGTACGTGTGATGTTAATTATTATATAGTATTTTTATACATATGCACACATATGTATGCATAAATGCATGTACATATGTAAATGTACATAGAAGTAATTTAAAGTTTATAAAATATGGTATATAGCTTTAATTTACAAAAAGTTTTAAAATATTTTACCAAAATATAGATTATGAAACCATCGAAGGTAATTTGCACATTTTCCATGCGTTAATTTATCTATAGATCTAGATAAAACTATTTAAAAAAAAATTCAGAATTGACTTAATATTGAAATTTATTATTTGGAATATTCTTGGCAACTAATCGTTTAAACAATTAGAGTTTCAAAAATTAATTGTTTGTTATGGCTTTAGCTGTTCATATGCCGACATTGCATTGGCCGCTAAAACAAATCGTCCAGTGAACTTTAAGCAGTTTGAAAGCATTAATGCCAAACAAAGCAAATACAACATGAGAATTCTGTATCGTATATGATTTTTACAAGATACTTATATTTATTATCATATCATATTTAGAATGCTTTTGTACAAACAGCACAACAAACAATTATAATTAACGATTAGTTGGGGAGGATATCCCAAATAATAAATTTCAATATTAAGTATTTGAAATAAAGATTTTATTTATCGCTATGCCCAATGGGCTTTTCAAATGTATGTATACATGTTGCAAGAAAAATAAAATAGACTCATGTTGAATATAATTCAGCCTGAAAAAGGCTGAAAGCAGATAGCATAATCTCGCCACATGCAGGGTCGCTACAGTAATGTGGACCTTTTTACAACATAAACTGCACAATGCAACTGTCTCTTAGACCCCAGTCGAAAGGATATATCAAGACTGCTGTTAATATTAATGGGTCACTGAATTTTAGAAATTCATGCAAGCCGACTCGGACTACCCTTTGACGACCACTGTGATAGCTGCAAGGATATAGGATAGAAGGAAACGGCCTTTCATCTTCTATGCAAATGTCCTGCCGTGGAAATAAAAACACAACGATACCTGGGTGTCGTCTATATACTAGACGATCTTTGCAAAGTATCAATGTCAAGGCTAAATGATCTCTTAAGATACCTTACGGCAACAGGGTAGATCTAATACTACAAATCATAGGAGCAGCACACTTTCGATCACAACATACCTGACGGATGTTGTATGTCAAAAGGTGTGTGGTCATGTCAAATAGGGGTCATCTAGATTCTAGTTGACAGGTTGCTCACAGTTGACTACCATGAAAGTAACCATAAAATATTTTTGAGGGGCAAACTACAAAGCAGCTGATTTGGGAAAAGCAAACATATTATACACCAAACTAAATTGTGAACAATGTGTGTACATTCTTTGGCAAATATTTTCCTCTTTTTTGGAAAAATAACAGGTTGTTCTTAAAAGTTTTTTTTTTTGTAAGATCAAACAGCATCAAACAAAATCGATTAGTGCATAGTGCGTGCCCTAAATGTTGTTAATATGTACGTAATCAAAACAAAAGTTCGGCTCGTAACAGTAACGGAACTACTCAGTGCCTTTCGGGAGGTTTAATTGATTTTGTGATTCATTCGAAACCTCCAACTATTTATTTCACTAATTTCTTTTCAGATTTTAGATGAAGATATTGTAAATTACAATAATCTTATTGTTCTGTTCTTTATAAATATTTTTCGAAATTTTTGTATAAATACTGCTTTGTGTTGAGAATTTTGCTTTTAATTTACGCTTTAAATTTCTATAATTGCTAATTTCAATTCCGAATTAACTAAATATGTAATACCATATACATACATGCATACATACATACATATGTAAATATATTTCGCTTTACAAAAACTTCTAAATTTCGTAGCATATATGTATTTTTAAATAGCATTGTGGCGAAATTTAATTGTATGGAAATATAAATGATTTACATATAGTTTTTTAATGAAAATATTTGCAATTTTTGTTTTGACATTTAGTTTTTTATATATACATATTTCCCTTTACATATTTGCATTTGTGTGTGTGTTTTTTTTTCTTTCTGGAAATGTGAATGACATTTTAATGATGTCAAGTTTATTATACAATGTGATATTTTCTGTTAATTTAGTGAGTATTGCTTTTAAAATTGTAAATGTACAAAGTGTAATAAAGAAAATTGTTACCAGACTGTGTAAATAATGTAAAAAAGTCAAGTTTTCTTTCGCATATGCAGGCCTAAACTGGCATTAATTAGTATACCCACATGTTTGCTGGGATTCCACTAATTTGTTTTTCAATTGGCAATTTACATCAGTGTGTGCAAAGGGGCAGTTTACATGTTTAAACTTTTCATATGTGCAAATGAGAAATTAAAATTAAACTTCCTTCTCCTGTACCGCTCTTAATAACGGTTTGATAGATATTGCTACAAATCAAATTTAGGAATGGGCTACACCTGAGGACAATTATCACCAATTTAAAAAAGTATATAGCAACTATGATCCGGAAATGCAGTTTTAATATCAAATTCAATGAACAGTTTCTAGGCATTTAGCAAAATTTTAGTAAAAACACCACAAAATCTTTATGCCTAGTATAAATGCAATGCACTACTAATTTGCATCAAATACACATCTGAATGTAATTCAACCAGCGTATGTATAATAGATACCTTCAATTTGAGGTATATCACATTCCTTAACTTCACCCAGTATGAGCACAACTTGAAATATTTGCTCCTATAAACTCGAGTTTTATAATAAAAATCAATTTTTGTTAAAGCAAAACAAAAAAACTGCTTAAAGTTCACTGAAGATTTGGTTTAGCGACCAATTTTTTAAGTAAAGGGACACTTAACACAGTCACATAACAGGAACTGGCATATTTACAAACCAAACTTTTAACTTTTGATGTAGTTTTTAACATTCATATCTAACGCTCGTATATTTTTTTGGACCAAAAACAGTACATTTCGCTGAAATTTTTGAAAAAAGCAGTAAATCGATTTGGATAAACAGTACTTTTCGCAGTATATATTTTATTCAATATATAAAAAAATTAACAAGCATTTCCATCATCTGAATCATTTCCATCAGAATCAGCTTTTGTGGTTGTTTTGTATTTGTCGTTTGAAGCAATTTGAATAAGCAATGCCGGCTTCGTTTTGAGGTAATTGTAGAAATCAACGCACTTGTACTTCAAATTACATTTGACGGTCAGAATCGCCTTCAATGTTTGCACATCTAATCGGGTTTTGTCTGACGTCCAAGTTTTGTTCACTGCAGAGAAGATTCGTTCCACTGATGCTGAAGTTCCTGGAAAACATAAAATATATTCAACTATCGTGGCCATTTCTTTGAATTCGCACCGATCCACAATCGAAACATTACCTTCTCTCCATTGTATAATTTTGTCACTCGTATAATAGTTTTTGATATATCGAAATTGGGTGTGTAAATTTACCCCATTTTCATTGGCATTGTACAAATTGTATTCGCCCAACTTGTTCATAACAGCTTCGACTTCATTCCATGTTGGTGTTTCTTGCAATGCTGCCCACCCAAAAATTTTCGGCTAGCGACGAATCAGAGGAGAATGCTTATTTTTGAAGTAAACAATAATTTTGCATGAATTCGCTGTTCGCCGCTTTTATTTCTATTATGTATCGAAAAACGGTATTTTGAGGGAGAAAAGCAGTACGCAGTTTTTGATGTCGAAAAACAGTACAATACTGCGAAAAACAGTACATATACGAGCCTTATTCATATCGGAAAACATGAGTCAAATTTTTATGAAAAAAATTACCTAATATTTCGTGACATTTTAAAACTTAGTCGAAAAATATAATAAAATGTGTACTAAAGTCACTGATTTAATAATATTTTAGGTATTCCGAAATCCATCATGTTGAATATATATTATTTTATATCAATGGCTTAAAGCCATTATCATATAAGTATACGAGTATGAAAGTCTGATTTGCATATTATGTATGTATGTATGTACATCGTAATCACGCTTATATAGAAATTTTGGGGAAATTGGGCAAACCAAGTTAAGGTGGATTCACCCATTCTTACTAAACGTTTCGCTTTTTTTATATGTAGTTTTATGTCTCTATTTTTGAGAGAGCGAGAAAGAGAGTAAATTTAATGCGGAACAATTTTTGTTTGAATTGGTTTAATTTTAATTATCGTCCCGAACCAATTGAACTGTGCTGCCAGATACATACATTTTTTATGCAAAATTTAAATGAGCTGCCACATCATATTATATATACATATGTATGTATAATAATATACGGAGTATATTTGTAAATTTTTTATATTTATTTAACAAAATAGCTGTTAGAACATGCACTCGACTTTTATTCATTTGTATATTTTTTATTTTATAAAAATTTGTTTAATTTAGAACAGAGCAAATTGCAATCATCTGCCACTGTGCTGCCTGCTTGTAAAAGTAACACACATCATTTTCAGAGTTGTTCCATATGGTAGCTTTGTTTCTCCAAAACATTTGTTCGATGTGGGTGAATCTTTTGTGAGCAAACTCTCAGTAAAATAAAATTGTCTCACAACAAAAATTTCGTTCAGAACGAATAGGTAAATTCACCTTCAGTAAACTAAAATTGTCTCACAACAAAAATTTCGTACAGAACGAATGGGGGAATTCATTACATTTTTATATTCCATTTTTTATAATTTTAATTTTACTTGTTATTAAAATATATACTTTTTTAATTGCGTTATGGATCTATTATGGACAGCAATCAAAATTTAGTTCACTTACCAGTTGCCAAACGTAAATGTCTCTTTCTAAACATTATAATGCAGAACACAAAATTATAATGCAGCACATGAAAATCTGAATGAATATGGTTTCTGCTAACTGAGACTGTGGCAAGTACAAATTTGTGGTTAGCAACCCAACTGAAGTTCAGTTGCGATCTACAATCGAGCCTTAACAGTTCTCATATAGCAGACCCTTCCTCCGTTTTGGCGTAAGAGATTTCTCTGTGTTCACTTTCTTAAGGAGTTTTGGTTTGATGGCATCAAAGCAAAAGTTGGTCTAATTTCCAATGAAGCGTAAAATATAAGTACATATGTATGTATGTATAAGTATGTATTCTTTTACGATAGAGCCTATTTACGTCCCTTTTTGGTCAACGGTGTGCAACGTGGCGTTTCACTGTTAAATAAGTATGTACGAGTATGTTTGTATGTACATCCTTTAAAAATAAAAAGGTTTTTATATTTGGTACCTGATTTTTATATTTTGCATACGTGTGAATGATTGTGTATTTATGTAGATGTATTTTGTATGTACACATGCACATATGTAGCTATGTATGTATATACATATGTACATCAACACAACATTCCTTTCTTTCTTCTTTTTTGAATAAGAAAAATATATTAAGGATATACATACTTATGTTTATATGTATGTATGTATGTATGTATGTAGGATCTATTAATGCAGAGCACCAAAATGCGAACTCTTGCTGCTTTTTCAGTTTTTCAAAAATATTGTTATACGATTTTTCTTTTTAGCTAATCCAGTTTAGAAGTTCAATTTTTTTAAATTGTTTAATTTGCAATCTATTTTACAATCAAAATAATAAGAAAATTTCATTACTCAAATAACATACATTAAGTTTTCCTTAAAACTAAATAAAAGATAAAGTAAATAAATCAAATTTTACTTTTGTAATTTAAATAGGATTTGCAAATTAAAATTTTCTATTTTCGGAAGGGGTCAAGTACATGAAGCCTTTTTAAGTCTCTAGATTTCATTGCTATCATCTAACACATTGGAATGGTCACATAGTCTATTAAGGTATCCATCTTTCACTGAAGTTATTGATCTCATCTTTTACCATTAAAAATCGAAGATCTCTGTGTATGTTTTTGTTGCTGATAAACCATGGCGCATTTGTTAAAAGTCTGAGTGTTTTTGACTGGTATCTCTATAATATCTCAACGTTCGACTTACTTTCAGTTCCCCAAAGTTCAACTAAAATAATTTGTAATGCATGTAAACGGTATTTAAAACGCTGCTTTGACTATAGTATCCATCAGCTGTTAAGTTTTTCAATTAAAAAAAACACATATTTTGTGCTTGACACAAAAAGAGGTGGAAAAAAGATGCAAGTGAAGTTAGGCTTAGGCTTGGTATCATACTATCTGACACTGAGGAAAGAGTGCGGAGAGAAAAGAGGAACATTACAATTTAATTATATATATATATATATATATATATATATATATATATATATATATATATATATATATATATATATATATATATATATATATATATATATATATATATATACACACATATATATATATATATATATATATATATATATATATATATATATACACTTTTATATATATACAATTTTTCTATAAATGTATGTATTTCTTATATATATATTAATATTTGTCATGACAAATACATAATTTAAGATATTAATTAAACAATGATATTATAATTGAATTCTTGGTATTTTCTGCTCCAAATTACTAGCGATCGTTAATTAATATTTACCATAAGCTCCCTTATAAAATATTTCTTAGCCAAACGAAATACTATTAAAGGTATAAAATTATTTTTCTGTGGTACTTAAAATACCCCGAAAAATAAAAGTTTAAAAAAATTGTTGGAAACTGCATCATTTTCAAATCGTATCTGCTTCTACTTGTAAGATACATACATAGATTTTGAGCATGTCAGACTTACATAGATTTTGCTGGTTCTTTTCATACATGTTTGAGAGACTAGCAAACATTTTGGTTTCGTTCGTTCATATATTAAAAATTTGTTTATTTGCCTCAAATATGAAAAAATGAGAAAACTAAATGGATTAAATTTTTTGTTACATACTCTTCATTTTAAACTTTTAAATACAATATCCGACGCCCGCTTCCAGCCGCCTCTGATATGAAGAACTGTCGCTGGTATTTGTTGGCTATTTGTTATTTGAAGGTGCCAAATTTCCAGTATCCGCAACCTGAGGACGCGCCGCGTCCTCAAAGAGTGTTCCACTTTTGCACGCATTTATGTCATAAGAAAAAAAAGATACACATTCATTTTTAATCAAAGACAGACAAATTTTTGGTGATCAGTTATAATAATGGAAAAATTTAAAGAATTCTATAAAATTCATTTATGAGAAATATCAAAAAAGTTGATATTCCACCGCTCCATTTGCTCATTTCCGAAGCCTTTATTTATGTACATATGTATGTACACGTACATATGTATATGTACGTACGTATTTGGATGAACTTTTTTTAATCCTGGTTCTTTTGAACAACTCAGGTATAAAAATGGTTCCTTCTTTTTTGGGACACATTCAGTTTGTATGTGTTTTTATTATTATTATATTGTGTGTACTAGTATGTATGCATATACATATGTACATAAATATGCATTGATTAATATGGTCGTAATCCTAATACCTGGGTAAAACATCCCAGCAGCAAACAAACCCACAGGGGTATAAGCAATTAAACACTTGGAAGCGATCTTATACATACATATATACATAGCTACATACATATATACTTAGGTATGTACATGCATACATACATATGTATGTATCTCCATATGCATGTACATACATATTGCTCTTTAAAATATACATACATATGCATGTATTTATATACCTATTGAAGTTATTTTTAACATTTATGTCATATGCATACTACATATGTACATATTCATCTTAGGAATATAAGTACTTATACAAAGAATACATTCTACATACATACTTACATAAATATGTACATATGCATTCTATGTATATATATATATATATATATATATATATATATATATATATATATATATATATATATATATATATATATATATACATATATATATACTTACATATATGTATATGTATGTATATACATACAGTGGCTCACAGCTTATTTCGTGCAGATGCAAAACAAAACTTTTTAACCTTAAAGAATTAAAACTAATGATGATACCGAAAAAAATATATCGTTCAATTCTAACTAAATATGTTTATAATAAAATGCGTAATAAAGAAAATTTGAAAAATTTATCTTTTCTTTTATAAAGATCAAAAAAAGAATAGTTATGAGAAAAAAAGCTCACAGCTTATTTCGTGCAGTTTCTTTTGTTAATACAAAATACGACATACGACATAGAATACCCTTATTTTTTATTATATTTAGTATTCTATTCTGTGCTTTTGCGTATAAGTATTCTAAAATCGCACCCAAAGAGAGTATCACGTGTGTTTTGAAAGATGTTTAAACGGACAAGTTTAGAAAAACGGGAATTGGGCCTAATGCATTTTAAAAAAAGAAAAAGTCAGCGTAAAATAGCTGAAATGGTAGGACTGAGTGTTAGTACGGTGCAATACATTATACAGCGATATGTACGCGAGAATCGAGTGGCGGACAAAGGCAGAAATGCTCCAAATAAAATTTTTACGGATGCTGACAAAAGGAAGATTGTCCGGAAAATTAAAAAAATCCAAAGATATCGTCTATAAAGTTGGTGGTCGAGATTGAAAATGAAACGGGTAAAGTATGCTGTGCCGAAGCAGTGCGCCGTGTGCTACGGGAACATGGCTTCCACGGCCGAGTAGCTCGAAAAAAGACGTTTATATCACACAAAAATAAAAAGTCGGTTTAAATTTGCCCAGGATCATGTGATAAAGCCAAATACGTTCTGGGAAAACGTTATTTTTGCCGACGAGCAAAAATTCAATATTTTTGGTTCGGATGGCATAAATTACATGTGGCTTAAGGCCAATACAGAGCTCCAGAACAAACACATAAGACTAACTGTCAAACACGGTGGTGGAAGTGTGATGGTTTGGGCTTGTATGGCTGCCTCTGGAGTTGGTAACATTGTTTTTATCAAAGGCACAATAGACAAAAATATGTATTTAAACATATTGAAAGACAATTTGTTGCAAAGTGTCAATGCTTTGGGTATAAGCAATCGTTTTCGGTATTACCAAGACAATGACCCGAAGCACAAATCTGGGATTGTGCAGTCGTGGCTGCTATGGGACTGCCCACATCTCATGAAAACGCCTCCAAAATCTACCGACTTAAACGTAATAGAAAATTTGTGTTCAATTTTGGAATTGACGATACGGAAAAGGCAGATTAGTAATCTGAACGAACTAAAAACTGCTCTAGTCGAGGAGTGGTACAAGATCTCCCCCGAAACTACCCAAAAATTTGTCGCCTCGATGGAAAATCATCTTAAAGGTGTAATTAAGCAAAAGGGAGGCCATACCAAATATTAAATCATAATTCATCTAAGTTTTTTCTAAGGCTGCTGGCATTGCACGAAATAAGCTGTGACTTGAATTTTTCTTATATTTTAAGTTTTCTTTTAATTACTTTTGCATATGCTTAAAAACATTAGTACAAATTTTTCATTTCAATAAAGGAATGTTCACAAAAATTTTCTTTTTGATTAAATCTCTGGCTTTCTTGCAATAACGGTTCAAAGCTGTATTTTGCATCTGCACGAAATAAGCTGTGAGCCACTGTATATGGGTATATAAAGATTCAGAACAAACATACATAGATTATTATTTGCTTAGTTTATTTAAATAGTAAATGACTTTAGTTATTCATGAATATACATATGTATATATGTACCAGAGACCGGCAAAAATCACGTTTTTTATGCCTTCACTCATGCATAACTTTTTTGTGTCCAATTATTCACCAACACATAAGCAAGCATGCGCGTACGCTCATAATCTTTATTTGTGTTAATCATTAGGAAGGCAAATACAAAAATGCCTATATGAATTTTTCAAGCAAGATTTTAACACAGAAGCTATTTTGAGCGTTTGCATTGATTAAACACAAAAACGAATGGCATTTATTCAACATGCCTTTTCTTTGCAAAGAATATTAAGAAAAATCATGCAATGATATATGCTGGCACATAATCTTGAGTGTGTAGGTATGTAGGTTGTTAAACATCGTGGTTGAGAAATAAGGATGCCATACGAAGTTACCAAAAAACGTCGGTTTTACAATAAACTTTAAAAATCGCAATTTTCGGTTTAAAATCGTTTAAAGATCGGATTATTTTTTACTCATTCAAAAAAACTTGTTATTTTTATAAGAAATATTTCAACCTTGCCAAATTTGTTTGTTTTATTGAATTTTACTGAAATTAAAGTCGTTTTTAACTCCCAAGAATAATACCGCTTTATTGGTTTGGTACATAGATTACTTAAAAAGAAGGGTCTTTAAGTGTATTTTTCTGAGCGCGGTGCGCTTTTTTTTAAATTTCGGTGCTTTTTTTAATTTTTGGCGGCACCGAAGCAAATTCAACAAATCTTTTTGTTTCAGTGTGAGAAAAAAATCTTTGTACAATAAAATACACCCGTTTCAACATTATTTTATTCAACAGCGCAAAATTTTTACACGTTTATATGAAAATGATTATTTTCACGACAACACGGCTACATGGCTACACGACCACCGTTGTAGCTGTGGTAGATTTAGGCTAATTTATATTTTTGTGAGCGACAGTGAGAGTGAGAGTGTTTAATATATAAGTGCTTAAAATACTTTACTGTATTTAACAAAAAATAAGAATACAAAACGCATTGCTTATAATATAACCTCCTTCATGTATACACATATACACACATGTCTATATAATTACAAAATGATAATTGTAAAAATCGGGATAATTTTAAAAATATATTTCTTGATTAATTATCTGTTTCAGCGTATCGTCGTAAAAATGCTATTAAACTGTTAAGTCTGGCAACCGTGTTGCCTAACCATTCTATAAACACACAGCACCTTGTGCATAAATGTACACTTGTTGATTTTTTGCCTTTTTCACATTAATGCTTTTTGCATTAATGCCTCTAAGTTTTTGATTTCGATCATGAATGTGATTAAATAAAAATGTGTGCTTTGAAGAGTTGTCCAAAAATTCATGCACACACAGTTTTTAAACACTCAAACTGAATAGCTGGCATGCGGCAACAGATTAAATTTACATGTTCGCAAACAACCCTTATTTTGCTTAGCATAAAATAGAATAGACACAATGTTGATAAAGGCATATTTGAACGTTTGAGCGAAAATGACATGTTTTTCGAGTGTTTGATTAATCTGATTTTTTTTTAATCACCGGTTGCAGGTCTCTGATATGTACATTTGTGTATGTACCATATATACATACATATGTATGTGTCTATTTACATCTTTTCGAACTATGTACGTACGTATGTAACAATATAACACCAGTAAAAGCTGGGGTATGTATGTGCATTACTCGTATAGGTGCACTTATTTTCCAAAGTCAAAATTTTGAAGGTGAGAACAACCTCTTGTTATTTTTTATATAAAAAAAAATACTTATTCCCCCTTGTTAAAATTTTCGCTGTCCACGTAAAAATTGGCAGTGCTCGTTGTTGACAATTGAGTATTAATCATTTTATAAACTTTAGTAATAGTAATATGGGTCGACGGCCTTATTGCGCTAGTACCTTATACTTTTTTAGTTACATTAATTGTATTATGTAATTAAATCATAAATAAAATAAAAATAAATAGTAGTAGTAACATAATAATATCAATAATATTTCATTCTTGTCGACAACGATCCCAAAATTGCCAAAATATTTTTATTGACTTCGTGTAACATCGACGACGACAAATAGAATGAGGAAATTATATATCAAATCGATATTATAACTAATTACGTCCATTATTACAACATTGTGCTAAAGTAGACGTTACTTAAAGGTACATTTAGGAAAAGCGAGCGACAAAATTACTTCGTAACAACTATTTCCATTATTACAACTTCCCTGTAAATAAAAAGTTATCTTTTTCAAACTATGGCTACACCAGAGCATATACCGAGTACTTTTAAATGGTTAAATAAATTCTTAAAATTGCAGTGGCAACGTCGTACGTATGCCTTTTATTACTTCATATCACAGAGTACTCAACCAGAGTACTCAACTTTGACGTATAAAAAGGGTCTGAATCATATTTTGCATAAACTGTATAACGTGCATAAAGTTTGTGTGAAGAGATATCTATATAAAAACCACAGAGTACTCAACCAGAGTACTCAACTTTGACGTATAAAAAGGGTCCGAATCATATTTTGCAAAAACTGTATAACGTGCATAAAGTTTGTGTGAAGAGATATCTATATAAAAACAACTAGATTAACTCTCCCTTTCACACAAACTTTATGCATGTTTACAAAGTTGTCGAGTCTAGTTCTAGTTTATGATAAAAACAACTAGATTAGCTCTCCCTTTCACACAAACTTTATGCATGTTTACAAAGTTGTCGAGTCTAGTTCTAGTTTATGCTTCATATAAAAAAATTTTCTGGACAATTTAGTTATTGTTAGTCATAATTGCTATGAAATCAACGCGATAAATTCTAATAATTTATTAATGGTCTGACACAGAATATAAGGGGTTCTTCACTGCTTGCAGCAATAAGTCACACTAATTCACGACTTGTGTCGCAGTTTAAGATATTGTGAGTTAATTTTTGGTAAATATAAGTATGTACATGTACATACATATGTACATACATAAGTACATACTTTGAATTTGTTGAATGTTGGGATCACTTAAAGAATATGTACTTATATGTACATACGTATGTATATACATACATAAATACTTATGTATGTGCATACATACATATGTAAATGACAACTGCAAGTACCTTTATAATTTTCACAAAGCAATCGTATGTACATACTTACATACACATGTATGTGAGTATGTAATTACACGTGTGTATATATGTATAAAAAAGATATGGACATATGTAAAACAAACCCAAATTTCTTATATAAAAAAAACGAAATGTACATTACAACATACATACATACCTATGTATGTATGTACATATGTATAAAAAATGTGAAAAACGCGCCCCTTGATGCCAATAAAAATTAGCAAAATACATATGTACATACATGTAGGTACACATACATAAGTACTCATATATACACAAATCTATGTACTTATGTTAGAAATAAAGCAATAAAGCAGCTGTTGTTTTTACTAAACTTAAATACATTCATATATACATAGATATTTATGAACAACATAAATACAGATCCTAAAATTTTTATATACATACATAAGTATGTATGTATGTGTGTATGTACATATACGATTACTTTACTTTGTTACCAATGTAATGCTTTTTTCTAACAATTTTGCTTACTAAATTAGGGTGTTTTAAAGAAATAAAAGGGATGTATGTACATAAGTACATGCATATGAATATATGTACGTATGTATGTATGTAATTGACCAAAGTTCACATTTTGTAATAAAAACAATTAATTGGACTTCAAAATACATACTTAACTCTAGGTTGGCACATATTTTTTTTTTGCAAGCGAAAGAAAAACGTAAAAATGGTTTAATTAAATAAAATAAAGAATACATTCATTTGCGGAGTTGTAAAGAAAAAAATAAACAAAACGGAATCAAACAAAGGCAAAACAAAACATCCCTAAAACAGGCATAAATTTTAAGTGTGGCCTTGCTGGGATGCATCTTTTCGGTTATGTTTTGCACTCGTATTTTGCATTTAATGCGCAGCTTGTTTACATCGTGAAGCAAACGGCAATTTTAAAAAATGTTTAATATCAATAAAAATAATCGAAAATAACAAACAAAATTGGTGCATAAACAATAAACACATATGTATATGTATTATGTATAAATACATATATGTATATGAAAACTATAATACTAATTTAATTAATTAAATTAAAGATACATACATATGTATGTACATATTTAAAAATATAATAGTGAAATTGGCTTTAATATAAAGATACAATATATACTCATGGTTGGATAGAGTTAAAATATTGTCATCAACCATTAAAATTACTCAATTTATAAATTTAACCATACAGTGGGATGTCGGTTAAGTATTGTTAAATTTTAATTTAATAGTAACAATTTTAAGTAATATTTATCATCAATAAACAATTCCTGCTCTGCTTTAAACAACCATGTATAAGTTGTACATACTTACATATGTATGTAGAAGTACAATTCTTAAGCACAGCAACCCTGATAACGTAATAACACGAGCAATGTTGACGTAACTACTACACGTTGTTGTGTTTGACTAAAGTGCGATTATTAACAGAGAAGAATATAATAATTGTCTTAAAAGAAGTTTAATAAGAAAACATGGGAAGGTAAAAATGTAAATGTTGGAAATAGTGTGTAAAATAATAAAAAAAACATCTGGTAAATGGAGTCAAATGGTTAAAAACGGCAGTGTTGACAACTATGCATATCATAATTTAAAATGGTGATTTTTTAAATGACCTACGAAAAACAGTAAATAAAACAATAGATATCTTTTTATATACTTATATACGTACATACTTATATACATAGTGACATATATATATATATATATATATATATATATATATATATATATATATATATATATATATATATATATATATATATATATATATATATATATATATAATATACATACAAAATATGTACATAAATACATTAAAATTTTAACTAAATTTCACATAATATTTCTATTACCACGTTTATACGCACATCTTATTTGCAAATAGAACTATTTGCAAATAACTAATTCACTGTTTATACGGGTAATTGCATACAGAACTTATGTTATTATTAGTGATGCCATGTGACGAAAATATGATTGTTTGGTAAGTAAAACACAAAAAACGTTCATGAAGTGGCAACGTCTTACTTTTTATTTGCAAATAGTGTCGTTATTCACGACTTGTTAAGTGTGCTAATAAGTTACAATAAAAAAGTTATACGGCAACATTCTTCTTTTTTATTTGCAAATAAGACGTGCGTATAAACGTAGTATATATTACATGTTAATACATACGGATATGTATGTATGTACATACATACTTATGTACATATACATATATTAATAAATATGAAAATGTAAATTTCTCGTTATTATTAGAAGCCATTTTCAAATGCAATATGGACTTGCCTCTAATGCACTTACGGGATTATTTTCGGTGTTCTTTGCCATCAATCAACGTATTTATTTTCATAAACATTCTCGCTGATCTACATAACTATATAAGTACGTCTGCATGTGTACACTTGTATATGTAGTAACTGCTGCAGTAAGCGTCCAAAAAGTACACCAAATAACCCTCATCCCGAATAAATTATTCACGTGAACTACATATGTATGTATGTATTTCTCTTGATCAAAAGGAGCAACAAGAATACATAATTTTTTATGGAACTTTTGGGAAAAGGGAACTGATTTCACGTGAAATATTATTCAGGATAAGAGTGCTAGTGCAGATTTTCTTATACCTAAAGAAGTAATTATAAATAAATAATTATAGCAAGGCCCACCAATAAGGCTTATGCAATAGGCCAGGTGCTACGTAAGGTGTCAAACTATACATTTGCAATAACTTTTCTGTCAACATTTTTTTAAGCAATTTGACTAAAGTATTATCGTTTTTGTTGTAATCAATTCGCTTTATTTTTTTTTTTTTTTGTGTTTTAGATGGTTGGCGGAATATTTCTAAACCAAAAAGCCAGGTTGATCTCTAAATTCAAATTTATATCACAATGTTAGCTTCTGTGACAAAGTTTATTATTTCCCTGA
Source organism: Germaria angustata (assembly GCA_963681545.1). NCBI lineage: Eukaryota > Metazoa > Arthropoda > Insecta > Diptera > Tachinidae > Germaria > Germaria angustata. Next base: position 18,118,631 of record OY812999.1, on the reverse strand, counting down.
GGATTTCGAACCGAAAGGTCCTGAATATGTCCTTTAAGTCATTAAATTTTGTTGCAAAGGTGTATTTATTCGCTTTACATAGACGATATACATATATACATACATACATAAATGGGCCTTGATTATTTTGTTTTTGGGAATTGTCAGAAAAATGTCAAAGCTGCTTTGTAAAGAAAGAAAATAATCAAATATACGCCTAGTGTTGAGTGGAAGGCGAATTTCTTCATAGGTGAATAGTAAAATTTGTTCACTTGTTTTAATTATTTGCGTATTTGTTTTGATTAGTTTGAATATTTTCCTTTGCTTTTTAATTTTTTAGTTAAATGTCTTCACAATCCATTAGAGAATGTTGTTTATTTTTAATACATTATTAGAAAAGGCAGGAAAAATTAATTCAGTTGCTATCTAGGGGAACATGAGCAGATTTTCTGTGCCTCCATACACATCAACAGCACCCCAGTCTAAGTCTAACTACTTGCGTAGATGTTGTTCAAGCATATTTTCATACGCAATAGATACATACATATGTATGTACATACATATGTATGTATGTACATACGTACCCAAAGAACTCATGTTAAAGAGATTCTATTTCTAATGTCTTATTTTCTATCCTTGTATCAAAGAATAATTTTATATATGTACTTTTCATATATTTTCAAGTTTATTAAGATTAAAATTAGTATAAACTAATCAGAAAAGAGCACTACCAACAATCGGCTAACATTAAATACATACATACGTGAATAGAATTAGATCTTGTTAGTTAGATTCAAGTACATACTGAAGAAATTTCTATACGTACATAAGTATGTACATACTTACATATATACTAGTACATATGTTATTTATATTCGGATCTGTTCTGTAAATCACGTGATTTCAAATCGTGCAATTTTGAGAGAAATAAATTGTTCTACGTATTGCAGGATGTAGTTTTGTAAAATTTTATTTTTGTCATGTTGCACGATTTATTTTCCAAAATTCAAAATCTTCCAATTCAAAACAAATCATCAAAAGGTGTAAAAATAATCAATATGTATTAATATGCTATAATTAAACATCGGTAATATTGATAGTACTAATATCAATATCGATAGTATGTACTTACAATATACAAAAATTATTTTCAAGAAGAATCAATAGGATTATTCGCACGTACAATATACATATTTAAAATTAAGTTTACGATTATTCAACTAATTCAATTCTTATACAATTTCAATTTTTTATGAAATATCTGTCTTAGGATAGGTTCATTCGATAGGTTCGCTCCATGATCTGATCTCGCTTTTTGGTCCATGATGTGGTTTCCGTGATATTTGTGATATATAGAGTATGGAAAATTAAAAAAACGATAATAAAAAAAGACAAAGAGCAGGAGACACACAGAATCTGCGGCAGGAAGCGGTCATGTGGCCCTCTGACTAATAGTCTAGAACACTTGCCACTAGTCTACAAGGACACCCTTGCATATGTATCTAAAATTAGTATTAATAAGTAAATTAGACGATGCGTGATATTTTTAAGATAATTAAATTATATAGCTATAAAGCATTATTGCAGTATTAAATTAAGTATTAAATGAAAAATTGCAATTAACACTCTTCAATTTTTCAAAAAATCTTTTGTAGGTCTACAGAAGACGTGTCACCACCGAACTTTTCAGAACGAAACAGTGGCTGCTATGATCGAAATTCCCGTTTAGTTTCCGAAACAGACTCCTGTTTAAGGCGTTCAAACAGCAACAATAATACAACTAACAACAACAGCGGTAGTGGTAATAATAATTCATCAAGTAATCCGGAAAATAGAAGCCGTGCAAGAGATAGGTTATACAGAAATGGTCCTAACGCCTTGGGTGTATCGTCAACAACAGGTTCATCAGTATCTACATTATTAAGTGAACGGTGAGTTGTATTGAAGTAAAAATGATCAACACAATTAAACTGAAATAGTATTAAAGCCTTCATGGACTTATAACTATGTATATGATATTTAATTTTTTTAATTCATATTGTTTAAAAAAATATTCAAAAAATCATATTCTGTTTAAGTAATAAAAATTTATGTATGTTTCACCGAAATTTACACTGACATTTTTATTGGAACTTGTTGCATGCGATTTTTTTTATCCAAAAAGATAAAAAAGGGGGAGATTAAATATCTCCCCCTCCAGAATTTTTTCATTATAGAATTTCTAATAAATGCCATAATTTTCTTCTTCGCTAAAGAGTTGTAGACCGCCCTAGAAAATTCTGTAGCTATCTACATATGTCCATGAGGAAAATAATGATTGTTACTTTCGCTAAACCCCAAAATATATATATATATATATATATATATATATATATATATATATATATATATATATATATATATATATATATATATATATATTTAATTAATTTAATAAAAAAATTCAATGAGATCTGAACAAAGGATCATTAATAAGGTCTAACCAGCGACGAAGTTATAAGGATTATTAATATCGAACTCCGTATAAAAACATTTAATACATTTTTTATATGGTTAGTGCTTTTGCATAGAAAAAAATATTTTGTATTTTACAGATACAATAAAGGGAAAAGTAGGATTAGTAGCCAGTTCCCATATCTAGTATAAAACAATAAACTATATACTATACATATAACTTTGAGTACGAAATTTACAAATATAACAATATTTTTTTAGAACATCGAGCGGCACTGGCAGCAAAATCAATAACAGCCGTGTACCGCCTACGTCATGGTACGAAGCTGCTGCGACATATACAAACGGTCCTGGTGGCAGTGGCAATGCCGACGTCTCAGCAGCAAAAATCAATCAATATCAAACTGCCGCCTCAAAAGATTTACCAGCAGCAGCAACAAATTCCACCACAACCTCATCCTACACCGCATATTCCTTTTCATCTTCACCTGCCCACAACAACAGCAACACAACATCGACGACGACGTCGTCGTCTTCACGAAATTCTGCGTTTTACAGAAACGTGCCGATTGCTGGAGCAGTACAAATACATTCAGACAAAGAGTCAGAAACGAATTTGTCTACGACGCCGCCATTATTAAATAAGAATAAACAAAAGCTTTTAAAATCTTCATCGTATCGCAGTGGCTCAACTTCACCTACATCAAGCACGAAAACAGGTGGAGGGCCGGGAGCTTCGTTGGTTACAATGACTTCTCCCTCATCCATAGCAGCTTCTACGTCGTCATCGTCGTCGTCATTATCATCGAGCTCTAATAATAACAATAACATAAATAATAACAGAAGTAACCAAACGGCAAATAATAGTTGTAGTAGCGTTAGTAGTACAATCAATAGTAGTAATACAAGTAATATTTTAAGTGGCAGCAGTAGTTGTGTAATAAATGCAGATAATTCACACAGTGGTAGTAGTGGCAGCAATAGTAACGTAACCGGGATCTTAAATGCAGCAGCATTAGCAGCAGCTGCAAATGCTGCCAAGGGTAGTGCTGCGTCAACCGATAGCCACAAAAATAATAGTAATTGTGGAAGTGCTGTGAATTCCACGCTTAATGCATCTGCATCTGGAAACACCTGTTCAAATAATCAATCAGCATCTGCCTCACATCATACATCGCGTTCAGCAGCACATACGCATTTACACGGCCGCAGTACTACTTCATCAAGCCGTTCTCATTCCCGTTCCCCGAGTAGCTATAGTTCGTCTCACAGCTCTTCTTCATCGTCTTCTTCAACAGCCTCGTCACATTCTCACGCCTGCAGCCCGGTTACCGGCAGAGACGTGGAATCCTCATCTGTTGCCAACGTAGTAAGCTGCCGATCTGGCTCACGTAGTTTGCAATCCGCAGTTGCTGTGCCTGCTATATCGTCCACTCCTAATCCCAGTGGTTCAAATGTTTGTGGCAGTAGTAGTAGTAGCAGTACAAGTTCAACTAGCTCTGGTACACCTACTTGCAACCCAGTTGTACATTCCGAAGACAATCGTCCCCTGGCGATACGTGTACGTAATTTACCTGCCCGATCATCTGATACCTCACTGAAGGATGGCCTTTTCCACGAGTACAAAAAGCATGGAAAAGTGACGTGGGTTAAAGTCGTAGGACAAAATGCCGAACGTTACGCTTTGGTGTGCTTCAAAAAACCTGAAGATGTGGAAAAGGCTTTAGAAGTATCGCATGATAAATTATTTTTCGGCTGTAAAATTGAGGTGGAACCATACCAGGGTTACGATGTAGAAGACAACGAGTTTCGCCCATACGAAGCTGAACTGGATGAGTATCATCCAAAATCTACGCGAACTTTATTTATTGGAAATTTGGAAAAGGAAATTACGGCCAGTGAGTTACGACAACATTTTGAATGCTTTGGCGAAATCATTGAAATTGACATAAAAAAGCAGGGAATGTCAGCTTATGCATTCTGCCAATATTCTGATATTGTATCTGTTGTAAAGGCCATGCGAAAAATGGATGGTGAACATTTGGGTAACAACCGCATCAAATTGGGTTTTGGTAAATCAATGCCAACAAATTGTGTATGGATTGATGGCATAGGTGAGAAGATCTCTGAATCACACTTGCAATCTCAGTTCTTGAGGTACGGTGCGGTTAGCAAAGTTTTAGTCGATCGTCAACGGCAATTAGCGTTAGTTTTGTATGAACAGATACAATATGCTCAAACGGCGGTGAAAGAGATGAGAGGTGCCACATTAAGAGGTCGTAAGCTTCAGGTGGATTTTGCTTCAAGGGAATGTCAGGATGCGTTTTATGAAAAGCTAGAAAAACAAAATTCAGGTATGTCAAAACTGAAAACTTTAAACTATCAGTGAAAATTATCTTTTGATATCATTGCACAGGATCGCGGTTTAATCGTTATGAGTCCCAATCTCGATCTCGGGCTTCTTCCTTTAGTCGCCATCAAAATTCGAATGACGGCTGTTCGCCAAGCAACACTCCTGGCAGCAGCAGTAGTAGCAGTGCAGGTGTACTTCCAACGCCGGCTCTGTCTTCTGCAGTAGTGGGTGGATCATCTGCTGCCTCTGTCTCAAATAGCATGACTGGCAACACTATGTCCTCAGTTGTGGGACAAGCAACGGGTAGCACAACGCCAGCACGAAATCGAGGATCGCGTAGCTCACGCCACACAATGGACTATGAGTACCTAGATACACGTAGATTCCGTTCTTGTGATGAATATAGTCAGGGTTCAGCAACGTCGCATGATGAAGACAACACATCTGCGAATCATCCGTCGTCCAATACTAACGCATATAGTGGCATTAGTCTACGGTCCGATTCACCTTTACTCTCACGATTAGGGCCTATAGTAAGTAGTAGTGGAAAGGAATCCAGTAGCGAAATGCTTGAAATGGCTTTAAGCCGTCGACGTTGTGATAAAAGCCCCGCTAAACAAAAAGGTAACAGATATACATAACGTACATTTAAATATTTTATTCATGAATTGTAAAAAATTAAAATTGTATATGAATCAATAAACAATTCTTCTTATTTTAAGGTGATATGCGTATATTTCAAAAAGAACGTGCTGTTCTGCTGGAACGACTTGATGAATGCCCGTCCAGTGGTGATGAGAGTGCAGTGAGCCCACGTAAACGTATTAAAATTGATCATCATTCCATAACCACCTCATCTGGATTGGTATGTTGACTCAATAAATTCTATATGTTGTCTCCATTTATTTATTCTTTCAAATCCATTTATAGTGCCAATCTCACTCGCTGGATGAACAACAACAACAGCAACATAAAAACTCAAACTGTGATTACTTCCTAAATGATCCAATGCATCGCAAAAGTGAAACAAGACGGCTGTCTGAGTGCAATAGCAGCCTTAACAAATATTTAACAATTCAACAAAACCACCACCACTCCCACCATGCGGTACAACCTCCATCCCATCATCACCATCATCAGCAACAACTTAGTCGTCGACCGTCCATTGATTTTATGGCGACAAGTGGTGGTGTAGCAAGTGGTGTCAGCAACATGTCGGCACGGCATAACAGTACTAGTAGCTCAAGTAGTGATCATCACCCGCCACCTCATCAGTCTTCTTCCTCTTCCCTGGCATGCAAAAGACGTCGTATGATTTCTAGCGGAAGTAATACTGTTGGAAGTTCAAGTTCATTATTGTCGAGTTCCGCTGCCGGCGGTTCAAATTTATCATCTTTTGCCAATGATGAGTCCCATCATCATTCATCAAGAGGACGTGGCCACCAATTACATTCCCATCATTCGCATGAGGCTAGTGGTGGCGAAAGCGCCGATGGCTCCCGACCTGGTACTCCGTTATGTGATGAACGGCCAGAAGTGATACCTAGTGAACCCAGACGTGTCCCACGCGAAAGACCACGAGAACCAATGGTATTGCCTTTGCCGAAATTTGGTATACAATTCTTTCAGCAGTATCGAAACAGTGTTGCGACAGGGAATACGCCTTCATACCATCACCACCATCATATAAGTGGCAGTTTTACGAGTTCTACTATATTGGGGGGTAACAATAATTCGGGAAGCTCGCACTTCCTGTCAAACAGTACATTGAATCGAGGAGATATTGGTATTAGTAATAACAATAATCATTCTAGTCTTAGTAATAGCTCCGCAACGATAACACCAACGTCAGCAACAACGTCAACTGGTAGTTGTTATCTACCCAGTCCATCTTCTCGTTTTACACCTCATTGGCGACCACATAGTCAGCACCATCAACAGCACGGTGGCGGACCTCATGTTACCACGGGAGGAGCAACTCCATCGTCATCATCATCTATGGTAAGTCCTATGAGATCCCGATCGCTTAGCTCGAACTCCAGCGATTCTGATGTTCCTGGTCAATCATCCGGTAGTCCTTCGCTAGAAGAACGCATACGTACTTTAGATGAAATGTATGAACGATGGTCTGTAGCAGGTAACAACAGCAATGCAGCTACCGGCTCAAATGTTGTAAAACGCCACGACTTTAATTATACACCTCCAACATGGCAACAACATCGTTCTAACTTTCAATCAGATTCCCATCATGGAAATAATAGTGATACAAAGTCCAGCACACACCCTCCAACTCCCGCCAGTCGTCATAAATTTCTTGATATCGATGTCCATGAAATACAACCTTCAGACATTGTTAAATCGGTTTTAGCTAAAAAATCTATTTTTGATGATGATTTGCAGAGGTTAAAGAAAAATCAATGGTATGAACCATCATCAGAGGCCTCTCAGATATCCAAACCTACAATTGGAGTCTCTACTTCACCTGGACTACCAAATTTGCAGGCCACAAAAGCACCTGTTGTGGGGTGTACCTCTAGCTTACAGGGTTCTACTGCAAGTTTGTCAAATAAACCATCTTGTAGTTTGATACAGCGTTTAAGCAGTCTATCGCCGATGAACTCACCACAAGCGTCGATGTCTCCGTATAATAGTCCTTCACCTTCGCCATCAGTAATTATAAATAGTGCTACCTTGAACACGTCTACCGTTATGGCGAAGGTAACATCGGTAAATAGCTATGGCGCTTCTGGACCCCAAGTAACAACATCTGTTGTCACAGCCTCAACATCACCTGCATCAGCTGGAGGAACAAAATGTCTGCAATACCCTTTTCCAACGCATCCACCTTTACCAAATACAGCTGCTCCAATTCAAAGCGCTCAACCATTACCTCCACCACCGGCTGAAAACACAAAGCTATCAATGGCTCAGCCGCCTTTACCTCCAATGGAGGTGTTACAACCACCTCAACCACCAGCTACGTCTCCTACGTATTCATCGTCAGCTGGTACATCCACAAAGCCAAAGACCTTAGCTCTTTCTAAAAGTTTAAGCGTACCACCATCCTCCCATTCGATGGCGACGGCATCACGAACTTTCACCAAATCAGTATCAGTTCCTGGCAGTACAAACTTAGGGACAGTAAAGTCTACTGCTGACTCTTCATCAGTAAGTGTTACAGGTTCTCCCCAAATAGAACAAAGCCAACCTCAACAAACAGCGATCGGTAATAGTTCCTTACATCCCTTAAAATCTCATAACAAAGAGGATGATGTAACCACCAAACTTCCTAACCACACATCTACCACTGAAAGCGTGGTTAAACGTAGTGAGAAATCGCACAAGCATAATCATCGTAGCAGTGAAGAAAAGAAATCGTCGAAGAACGATAAAAGGAAAAACTCAAATACTTCACACTCCCACTTATTGCAGTCATGTGCTACAGAATCAAGTGATGTGGAAGAAAGCGATAACAAAAAAGAGCGCAAGGAACGGCAGGAGAAGCGAGAAAAGGAACTACGAAAGCAACATGAGCGCGAAGAGCGGGAACGAAGGGAAAAAGAACTCGAAGAACAAGAACGAGAAGAAAAAGAAAGGCTAGAAAAAGAACGACGTGAAAACGAGAGACTTCAAAGGGAACGATTAGAAAAGGATGAACGTGAACACATTCGCAAGGAAGAAGAACTGCGGTTAAAAGGAGAACGGGAGCGTAAGGAAAAAGAGGAGAAGGAACGTAAGCTTAACGAGCAAAGAGAACGGGAAGAGATCGAGCGACGGGAACATGAAGAGCGAGAGGAACTGCTGCGAAAAGAAAGAAAGGAACGTGAAGAGCACGAACAAAAGGAAAAAGAAAAAATAGAACGTCAGCGCTTGCGCGAAGAAAAAGATCGTGAACATAAATCCCGAGAAGAAAGTAATTCTGAACACCAACGTGATTTTAATCTTCTAAAAGAACATCAACGACGAAAAGAAAATGCTGCCAGCCAGAACCAAATAAAATGTGGTAATGATGCGGCTACAGCCACAAGTCAAGCAGCTCATGAATTCTTTCGTCAAGGCGAATCGGAACGTCAAAACAACAAGGAAAATTCTACGACAGAGGCATCCCCTGCTTTGGATACAACTTCTTCAAGTAGTTTTAAACACAAAAATCGTAAAACTTCACGAAATACGTCGCCAGTGAGACATCCAAAACGCAGACTAAGCTCTCAAGACGGCAACTCCACCAATAGTTCTGCCTCGGCTACATATGCTCACATAGAAGATCACTCAAAACGAATACGCATTGATTTACAATCGACCTCCAATCAGACGCAAGCATCAGTGAACAATCACAGTTCTTTGAATAATGCGGTAAGTGATAGACGCGATTCAAAAGAACATCATGGTAAAGATCGACACAACAAACACAATCGTACCGCGATCTTAAGTCATAAGAGTACTATTACAAACACTGTTGAAAAGGAACACAATGCCAAACATCATCGCAATAAACATCATCATAAAACCCAGACAAGTCAAGGTGACACCGAAACAAACGATGTTAATATTCCAAAAAGTGATACAGAATATATTACTTCTAACTGCACCAATAAATCTGAAGATGTCCAACAAAATGCAAATCAAGACTTAGGATTCAAACCTAAAGTTTCTCCAACACTGACTTCGGAAGATGAAGAAACTCCTGAGAATACGAGTACATCAACACCACACCATAATAAAATCGCCTCAGCTCACCATAAACACAAAGAACATAGTAGCGGACACCACAATCGCCACAAAAGTAATAAACGTGAACGTGAACATCATCGTGATAAAAAGCGACATTCCTCATCTGCAGGTCCTCCTAATATAACAAGCATTAATGATTCAGTGCCTTCAACGCCCCCTTCCGTAAGTTGCAATGTTATCGAGGAAGAAGTTATCGCTTCTTCCGGAAACCCGTTGAACTATAAGCGTATGTCAGGCCATAATGCTAGCTTCGAATTAAATATTAAAGGCAAACATGAAGTGTCTGATAACAAACATTCTCGTTGTTTAGATGATGCAAGCATAGCACAGCCCCATACTCCCACGCATCGTCAAAATAACTTAAACAAAAGCGTAACACAATCTACATCGAAAAGGACGCTTCTAAGCTCGGCAGAAGACACAGATGGTGGTGGCGGAATCGTTGTCATAGGTCCTGAAGACGATGATTCTGATAATCGACAACACTCCATATTCGACATACCCGACGATGGACCTTATGTATCCATGTACGATAAAGTAAAGGCAAGATCATGCAAAAACATGCAAAAACAAGAGGAGGAAAAGAAGATTAAAGCCAAGTTTTCCCAACTGAAACAGTCTCGAGCGAAACGCGAAGAAAAGAAACGATCCACTAGCTATGATGGTGACTCAGACTCTGACTTCGAAGCTGCTAGCGGTGAACATCAGAAACAACACAACCGCAGTAGTGGTCCCTATAAAATGCTTACGGGAGGGCTATCATCCACTGAAGATGAACAGCATATGGATGCTTGCGGTCAGACTCCAGGCACTGATAGGAGACGTAGCTCTCAAGCTTCTTCGTCGGCAACCTCTATACATCCGCATAGATTGTGTTCGGACTCTGATGATAACACCGTCGCAAAAAGGCGAATTAAACTGCAGGATAACCTCAGGCGCTTGTGCGACGATGGAGATGATACTTCTGAAGATGACTTAATAAGGCGTCATAATACTGGACTTGCTAATAAACGTTTATTGCACCATACTTCTCGCATAGCTTCAGATTCTGAATCTCAGTCGCAATCAGCAGTAGATATTAAACTAAAACAAGAACCCTTAGACGCATCCAACGATGGTGCTGTTACACCTGTCTTGAAGAACCTGAAACAGAAAATTAAAAAGGAAGTTGGTACCATAGGAGCAATAGGAGACACTGGTGATTTTGTTGAGTTTAAATTCAAAGAATTGGGCTCGATGTGTTTATCAGCAGAAGAGCAAGTCACTGTCGCACATAAAATCAAGTCGGAAACGTCTTCAGAACTCTTATCTGCAAATGAAATTAAGAAAGAGTTAAAAGACTACTATTCCGAAGAATATATGCAATCAGAACAAAAATTCCACAAGTCTCCAATGGCTTCGGCATCACAACTCTGTTCTCCCGAACAGACTAAAATAAAGAAGCATAAAAAGAGCAAGAAGCGCCAGAAAACTCCAACGCATGATTCTTTGGCTAAAGAACAAGCTGGAGCAGATTCATGTATCAAGCATTCCTCTCAAACCAATAACGCTGCTTTGTTTAATATGGCACATGAAAACAAGGGTAGCAAACTTTTGATAACGCCCTGCTTTGACGCATTTGATGAACTTAAACGTGGGGAAACTTTGTTGGCTCGTACCACGTCAGATCTTCAAATAATTGCAGAAAAGAAGCGCCATAAAGATCGTAAGGAGAAAAAACGTGAGAGACAAAGACACATGAGCGCTGATTTGGGGTCTGGTGGAGAGTTGGATAAAATATCATACGAAAAAGAAAAACATCGTTTAAAAAAATCAAAAAAATCCAAGAGTGTGGACGTAATGCGCCAAGCTTCTATATCTTCTACAGCCACAGCAGTGAACCAAGAACAATCTTTAATTGAATCAGTGCCAGAAACGCCTACAACCCTGCATAAACAGCGTGTTGGCGGTGAAAAAATGGAGGATATATTTGGTCCTATTTCAGACGAAGATGAAGAGCTAACAGATAGCGATATTGGAGGAAGGGATTTAAATTTTATAACAAACCGCAACAACTCTTCTTCAGGTCCTATAGTTTCCGCCGCTTTAAATCCCTATAAGCAGGAACCTTTAACACCGAAATCCCATACGGTGGAAGAAAATGAAGAAAACAAGCAGAAACTAACTTGTTCAGCAATAATTGCAACTTCACCGCGTTTAGAGCGAGTAGCAGAAAGACAACACCGTAAAGAAAAACGAGAAAAGAAGCGTAAAGAGCGTGAAAAATCTCGAAGTTCAGATCATAATCAAACAGTAGGATTTATAGCATCACCTTCGTTGTCGACAACTAAACCTGTTGAAGATGAAAACAGTGTAGATTTAGATGCAGCCGGCAGAGCATTAGAAGCACAACTTATGGAAGATTCTGACAATAAAACCGTAGAAGAAGCAACTCCTTCTACAGCCAACACATACCGCAGTGATATGACGGATGTATTTCTCTTTTCCGATTGTGATGAGAATTCAATAGAAATATCTTCCATCAACAAACATGAGAAAAAGGAACTTGAAAAAGAGCAAACGCCAACTATAAACTCTAAAAGTAAAGAGAAAAAGAAAAAGAAGAAACGTTCTAAGGAAGAAAAACAATTACATCAGCAGAGGCGCGAGTCCTCTTCATCAAATGCTTCACAGCTGACGACAATTATGGCGACCTCTAGTTGTAGTACCTCAAAGCTAACAATTGATGTTCACGCAGCTGCAAAACTAGCCCAAAAGAGTTCCGAAGAGCATTTGCCAGCGACAACTTCCCCTCTCTGCAAACCATCTCCATCTTTGCCGTGCTTAATTGAAGATGATGATATAATAGCAATTCAAAACTCTAAATCGACACAAAGCACATCCCTATCGAATGTTACTAGTTCAGTATGTGCCACTCCTCTTCGTTCATCTTCCAAAGATATAGTCAACCTCTCGCCGCATCTCAAAGAAAAACAACTGATAAGTCCAATCCCCAAGACACCTACAATAAACAACACCAACAGTGACCTTAACACGTCTGATAACTTGAATAAGAGTGAGATAACAGCACCAAGCACTCCTGCCTCTTCAGTGTTAGGTGCGGCAAATAACAAGACAAACACAACACCAACGTCTTCCACAGGTGCTTTAGCTGAAAGCTTAAACAATTCTGACGATGCCCCAACTAGTTCTAATATAATTGAACCACCCTCGTCGGTGATGCATACCACCACACAACAAAAGAAAAAACTAGAAATTTTTATTCCTGGATTTGATGGTGAAATCGATGAGAAAATTAGTGAATCGGCTGTCCAGTCAATATCAGCTGAGTTTAGCACTCCTATAGATCCAATAGCCGATGAGCCTAAAATACCAGTAGAATCGCCGCCTGATATATCAAAGTTGGAAAAACTAGAAGAATCAAAGTCAAGAGTAACAATATCTCAAGAGGAAACGGAAAGCGCTGTTTCCGCCCTGTTGGGAGAAAGTTTTGGAAATTCTTCGGCTGATTATTCATTTAATGATGACGATGATGGGTTGGATAATATAAACAACAGCGTTCCAGACCCTGATCCCGTCATGCCGCTAGGCGAACCTGACGAAGAAGCCGCCTTGGCAGCTAAAGCCATCGAATGTGAAGTGGAGAGTTCTGCAATAACAGACACTGCTGAGGAGGATTCGGAAGAGGTGACCAAAGCCATTCAAAGTTTAAGACAAGAGGAACTTGAAGTAAAAGCTGATACCCCACAATCAGTAAGAGACTTGCAAATAGACACTGATATTGAGGAAAATGTAGATGAGGCCGACAGTAGTGGAAGTAATAGTTTAAAAATTGACGAAACTATTCAATCAAATAACAGTTCCAGTACATCCGACAAAGCAAATACTATAAATCCGCAAACAGAAGAACAAACGTTATCAAACTCAAAAGATTCAAAGACAAGCCAAATGCCAAAATCATCAGTTATCACTAAAGTAGAGTCCCCTTCTAATACACAGTCACTTACTTCTATTTCTACAGAACAGAAAATAGAACCACCAACTATAACGAAGCAAGATCAACCAACATTACAACCGGTTCAAGATATTTTGCAGCCTGTGACCACGGAAGCAACATCCTGTCCAGCATCTACAGTCGTTACTACCTCCTCCATGTCGACATCTATAAATCCTGCCACATTGACTGGTGTGACAGTCTCGTATACATCTACGCCCATTAAAACTTCATTTGTATCCACATCCATTAGTTCTTCAAATGTAAAACAAACACATATTATAACTAGTGAGAAACCATTTACATCAACGGCTTCAGCTGCCTCTGCAGGTTATGTTATGCAACCACCAACAATAACTATACCTGAACCGAATACACACTTTGTGGTACCACAATTGGTCCTGTCCCCAAGAGGAGTTGTCACAAGCTCTAATCATAATGATTCATCGGCATCTTCCTCAGCACCCATGCACTCACCTAGTAGTCATCACATGCCATCTCAATCACCGGTGGGCGCAGCATACTTAATGGGGGTAAGAGCACAATCGCCCCACAGCCCTCGACAACATGCGTCTAGAAGCAACACACCGACTCCCCGACAGGCAAGTCCTCACACGCCCACACCTACTCCACCGCCAGTCGCGGTAACTCCTCAGCAGCAACAACAAAGTCTGCTGATGCAGAGAACTGTACAGCAACATCAACAAACACTAGTATCGCCACCTCAGGGACATAGTTCGCAAAATAATAGTCCACTAGCTAGTCCAATAATGCAGCAACGTCAAATTGGCCAGGTAGCGCCTATACATAAGGTAACGCAACAGCAATCATCTCCCAGTAGTACTCCTGAACAACACACTATTAAAATAAATAACTATTCAACACCACCGTCGCAAACGTTAAATATGATGAATATACGAGTTCCACCACCTTCGCAACAACAGCACGATCAACAGTCATCGCCACAGCAGGGCATTGGAAAATCCGCTACTGAATCGCAACATGTTCCGATCGGACAACACATTCTGCCAATTTCAGTGCAAAAAATGCCTCCAGTTTCTACACATCCTACTATTATTAGTAAAGTTGTGACAGTTACACCCCAGCAAGCGCAGCAATCAATAATGCAACAACCAACAGGACCAGGTGCTAATATATTCTCTACTCCTACGATGGGTGGTAGTACTGCACCCATACCATCACGGCAATCACCACAGATTATGCAACAAATTGGTGGGAAACAAATTCAGCAGCAGCAATCGCCTCAATTGCAATTTATGCACCAACAACAAAGGAAACAGCATCATATGTTGCAAATTCAGCAACAACAAATTATACATCAACAGCAAAAGCTTCCGCAGCAGCAACAAGCAACTATAACAGGTCAACAACAACATGCTCAACATAATTTCGTTGTATCTAAACAACGGAACCTTGCTTCTCCGCAACAAGTACAACAACAGTCACAACACTCCCAACATATGAAAGTACAATATCAGCAACATCAACAGCAATTGTTAGCGTTCTCACAACAGTCTTCCTCCCAACAACAAAATACGGTTCAAAATTCGACGATGCCTCAAAGATTTTTGGTTCAACAACATATTATTGGTATGCCACAGCAACAGCAACCACAGCAGCCTCATTCGGTGCCTCCGCAGCATCCACAGTCGAATTCTCCTCAAAATCTACACCAAAATTTGAGTACACAACAAAAACTCTCTCCGATTTATTCTGCAAAACAACAGCAGCCTCAGCAGCAGCAATATCACCAATTGCAGCAAAGACAACAAACACCATCTCCCCAAAGATTCTTACAACAACAGCCTGAATCGATCAAGGAATCTCCACGGGTTATTATGCCGACTAATCAGACATCTCAACATAATGAACAACTCGCTTCATTGACTGCTACATCTAAGGCAAATATTGAGAAACCTTCTACTTCTCCGATTACGGTTTTATCAGCAGGAAATAAGCAAGCTGAGGGAGTTTCCGTTATAAGAACACCTACACCTACTTCGTCAGCGGTAGCGTCCTCAACAGCAATAAAAACACTACCACAAAGTATAACTGTGACTACTAACAAAGAATCTTCAACCACGAAATCTCGTTCAGCCCCCTTAACGGAGGAGAATGTCACTAAAATGTCTCCAGCAAAACATGATGACGTTGAACACGACTCTAAGGAGGACAGCGACTATTGGTCTGCAAAGGAGTTGAATATGATTGAAACAAATAACGCTTCAAACTCTAATGCCAGCTCAATGAGCACAGTAATTAAAAAGAATGAATCTGTATCAACTTCCAAAACAGCAGCTCTGACAGGAACACAGGCATCAACTTCATCCACTTTAAATAAAGAAGAAGTTCCTGAGAGAACGAAGACTTCCCAAGTTCAAAGTAAAGTCGATCCTAAATCCAGTAATCAAACAACGAAGAATGATGTCCACTCTGCTGTCTCCTCGGAAATTCCTCAAGGAAATTTGCAAGCTACTGCAACTTGTTCCCAAGCAGGCAACGTAACAACTGATCACGATACCGAAGATGAAACGGAAACGCAGCAAATGCCAATCTTTGAACAGGTTCCCATTCAAGGTAGACCAAGCACTAGAGGTACTGGTGCTAAACGGGGTCGTCAACCTAGAGGCGGCAAGAAAGCAGCTCCTTCGAATTTAACCAATATTTCAAATAATGCTAATGCAAATACGCAGCAAATGCAAACGGAAATGGGCTCCGCAGCTGGAGTACAAACTCGTCTACGGAAACCTAATAGTGCAGTTCCTGTCACTCGCGGTCGTAAGGGTAGACCACCTAGAAATTTGTTGTTACAACAGCAACAGTTGCAGCAGCATGATCAGCTGCTACCAACACCTCAAACATCAACTACAACTACAACATCTTCAACTGTCGAATTGTCTACCACTACTACAGAAAAGAAAACACGTACGCAGTCTACTACTGCAACTTCATTGTCTGAAAATAATCAACAGCATCAACATCAAGACGTTTATGAGTTCCATGACGAATCTGGTGATGAAAGTAAAACAAGTTCAATTTCGACTATGACGACATCTATTGGAGCAAGCTCTGAACATCGCCCTCGGTTGATTTTAACCATCAAAAGCCCGGCACAGGGTTCATCTCCATTAGTTAAAGCGTCAGAAAAAACCGTAAATACAGAAGCAACTACAGTAAAACCTCTTGTTGAGCAAACAACATCCCCTCATGAACAGGAGAATCAAGCCCAATCAGAAGCTGCTGTTGCAGAACTAGCAGCTGCCGCAAATACCCGTAAGTCTCGCCGCTTACTTGAGAAAGATCGTAGCACAATAGATGACATAATAGAAGATGTAGTTAGAAATACTGCTACTAATGTTGCTGGGGGAAATACAGTAGGAAACTTAACAGCTACAACTTCATCCAATACACTTCCAAAAGGAGCTCAAACGCCTCCCCGACGATCAGGTCGTAACTCTAGCCAATCTAAGCCTCTAAAAAGTGCAGAAGCTGTTTCTTCAACACCAACTAATCCTATTGGCAGACCCAGGAAGTCCAAAGATCGCAAGGCTACAAACGAAGTTGAAAGTGAACAAACGTCTTCCCCACAGTCAAAACAATTAGTGCATGATTTGGTTGATGTAGAGGATACAAAATCTGTGATTGAACCATCTAAAACAGAAGCATCTGTTTCCCAAACAACAGCTTCACAGCCACAATCAACGCAGATTGTATCCTCCAGTACTTCAATTCATTCTGGAACATCACCGCAACAAGGAACATCGCAAAATGTAGTAACGAGTACTTCAACAACTTCAAGTCTTCCACAGCATCCGAAGAAGAAGGCTTTAGCAGCTGCCGAAATTGAATCGTATCAAACTTGTGGCACAACATTGTCAACCACTACAACACCCAATATTCACTCGGCACTACCAGCGGGCGGTGTGCCTATGTTAAACACTGCTGCTCCGGCTTCACAAAAGACAACTGGTGGCGCAGCAGATTCCGTAAATAAACCATTGATGGATCCGGTCACAGGTGTTGTATCCGGTTCACAAATGCAACGAGCTAAAGAGGGTAATTTACCATCGGCAACAGCAGCATCTCAACCATTACGTGCTCCTATGGATCCTAAGAAAATGATGCAAGCAGCTGCCGCAGCTGCAGCGGTTGAAAATATTTCAATTAACAGTAAGTTACAAAACCAATCCTCTTTAACTGGATCGATTGCCACTCCCATCACTGCTCTAACAAAACCAGTACATGTAGAGGCCACAGCTGCTCAAGTTGTGACCTCTACGGTGTCTACAGCAATGTTGAATAAGTCCGTCAGTGTAGTAGTAAAAACGACTACAATACCGTCAATACCATCACCACCATCCAATATGGCTGTACAGCAGCAGCAACAACAACAGCAGTCACAACATTCTCAACAAAGACAAGATATTGCAATGCCAATAAAACAACCAATAATAATGCAACAACAGACGTCATCCGTAATGCATGCACAACACACGAATGTTCGACCGCCGACAAGTCTAAAAGCACATGTACTAAACAGCCAAAAACTGCAGCAGCAGCAAAGTACCCAACAGCAGTATATTAAACAACAGCAAATGCCACAGCAACAACAATCTCACCAATTATTACAACAACAACCGACAACTAGCCAGAGTGGAGGTGCCTACCAGACATCATCGCATGTAATACAAAATACGATTGCACAAAGACAAACAACACCATCATCTACAGCAACTGCATCAAATCAACAACAACAATTAACTTCAGCAACAAAGCAATTGTTGGTTAATATACCACCAGCTACAGCACATCATTCACATGCATCTTCAAACACACTCAATTCACCAAGACACCTTCCGCAGCATTCACAACAATCGCAACCACAAACTTTGCCATCTCAACATTCGGTGGTTATAAAACAAGCTCATGAATTACATACACAACAAGTTTTACACGTGGTCAGTTCAAAAGCGAGCGCAACATCCATAGGGCCAAACAAATCTGCACCTTCAGTGATGCACTCAACACCGCCTAATGCATCACCTCATCCGTCATATACAACTTACATGCAAACACCAACAGCAGCTCATTCGAAACAGCAGCTGCCGCAACAACCTGTAGTCATACACCAGCAAACACTTGGAGTACAATCGAAGAGTACAACAACACCATTGGTAATGCCTCCGGGAATAATGGGTCTACCACCACACCCCGCTATGGTAATACAAACTAAAACGTCCGCACCATCTCCATCGCCCTCATCTGCAGCTCATTTACAGCATTCCAATCAACACACCCCCTCACCACCCTTACAACCAACGCCGCAGCATTTGCTTAAATCGTCAAATAATTCCATGATGCACACTGTGTCACATAATTTGAATGCAGTTGCTTCACCATCGTCGCCCTCGGCAGTGAAGTCAAATGCTTCACAATCGACAATACCATCTAATGTCGGAGGTATGTTGCAACAAATCCCAAAAGTCCTATTGTGTATTCAAATTATTTCATTTATGTAATTTTCTTTTGATACAATTCTACAGCTTCTACTCTGCGAACGGCCATACCGACAATAAGTCCACAGAGCCAGGCTCGAATAGGATCTATTTTATTACCAGGTGGCATGCAGATACCACCTCATTTTGAAACAAGCATGGTAAGTTAAAAGAAATAGTAATGATTTCTTAATTATAAGTATTTTATAAAAACTTATTTGTGGACGCAGCTTGATATTGCTACGTATGCCAGCGCCGTAACAGGCAGTGTACGTACGCCACAAAGTCCGCCTCCAGCACATCAGCAAGCTTCACCAATCACTCCGGTAAAACTTAATAATGATAGAAAAATTGAAAAGATCCCGTTTTATTTGATATAAAAAATTTTTATTTTCCTCCAACCGTATTTTTGTATTGCAATATGGATAATAACTAATGCCCCTATTGCGGTTCACCACTCAACTCAGTTTGGTCGTGTGAGAGTCAACCCAACTTATGCACAACCAAACTCACTTTAGTTATTGCGATACACAATAACTAAAGTGAGTTTGGTTGTGCATAAGTTGGGTTGACTCTCACACGACCAAACTGAGTTGAGTGGTGAACCGCAATAGGGCATTAAATAATTAAGTAAAAATCAAAGTTTTCCGTTAAAACGTCTTATCTATATTTTATTATCTAGAGTGAAGCATCATTCCCCGGAGGAATCGGACGAGTTGGAGTACCGACCCGAGAACATTTGATGATATATCAGCAACTGTTACGTCAACATGATGCATTGAATCCTGCTACTTTGCGAGAATTCGATGATAAATTACTAGGTAGTAGTCCACCATTGGAATTGAGAAGACCTGGAAGTGTGCCAAGAACTGTACCTGTACCACACAGTCTTCAAAGTCCACAAGATCGATCAACCGGTAATATTATTTACTTCAAACTTTATATTATGTACATCAACATTCATGGTTTGTTTCCCTTAGACTCTCCTCAAGTAGCCCAAGTGTACGTACACAATACCCGAATATCTGCTCATGGTCACTATGATGTAACTGGTCGGTCAGCCGTTGCAACTCAACCTTATTATGATGCTACTCGACAAATAACCTTGGAACCGCCGCCAGCTCATCGATCGGCTGCTGTTCATAGCGCTGTGGCACCACCGCCGCCCACAGTTGTTGTTCCTCGTCCTGCGTCTGGAAGTAGCAGTCCATTTATGCCAGCTGCCCCTCCAGCAACAGCTGTTCAGGCACCACCATCTGCACCGTCCGGACATCATTCAAAAATATTAGAACGGGAAAGAGAACAACGCGAAAGGGACCGAGAGCAGCAATTGTTGCGCGAAAAAGAGCAAATTATGGTCAGAACAGGTAAGTGAAGCATAAAACAAAATTTATGTTTATTTATTTAGGAAAAATACACTTTATAAAATATGAAAGAGCGTTCGAAAAAGCAAGAATGAAACGTGAATGAATTAGATGAAAAGTTTCCTAAATAAATAAAAATCAATTGTATATACATAAGTGAAGAAGCAAAAATAAAAGAGCATGCAGTACATATAATTCGTTTCAAGAGAGCAAAAGAAAGAACTTTGAAGAATAAACAATAACAAATCCATAAGTATATATGTATGTACATGTTCATCAAGAAGTGGTTGAGACTAATTTTTGTAAAATATGATTTATAAAACAATTAGCAAAAATATGTTGCATAATTCTAATACATATATCTTATTTAGAATAATTTGGTAAAATTCCTCATACTATTTTCTTATTTTTATATAAATATGTAAGTACTTACATTTAAGAAAACAAGTCAGTTTCTTTTATCTTCTGAATATATGTACATATACCCTGTTTGAGTCACTAAGTATATTATAAAGAGTTATTTTTTATTTTTTCGGATTGTATTAAAAACAAACACTTAAATTTAGAGAAATCTATGACATCTTTATTTGAGTCGATAGAACGATATACATAATTATGTATATAATTCAATGTTTAAAGAAAATTTCATTTAATTGTTGACCGCTTCTACGCCTCAAATGGTTCATACGCTGGGTCCAATTTTGGTATACTCTCTTCAACATATCGGCCGTCATCTCACAAATAAATTGTTCAATATTGGTTGGCTTCAAGTGCGTCTAAAGGCGTTAAATTGCACGATCTAGGCAGCCAATTGATTGGCCGTAAATGTGAAAGATAAAATGTTCACCGTTAATTGGACCATTGTCTCGCATGCTGTGTGGCATGTGGCACCGACTTGTTCAAACCACATGTCAGCCAAGTCTAGCTCTTCTATTTTGAGCCCGGTTGCGCTCGCCATTCACAGTAACGTTCCTGCCTTCGTCGTCTTTGTTGAAAAAGTACGTTCCAATGATTCCAGCGGCCAATAATCCACACCAAATACATTTTTCGGTATGCAATGCTTCTGGCTTCACACCAAATACGGCAATTTTGCTTGTACACGTATCCATTTAACCAGAAATGGCTTCGTCGCTGAACACAATTCTCCTATGAAAAGTGGATGATGCACTTTCTTAACAAAACATGAATTTTGATAATAAAATTCAATAATCTACAAACATTGTTATTTTGTAAGTCGATTCATGGCTAAATTATAGACCAAACTGAACATGTTTAACAGTAACATGTTACAACGAAAATAGCTGAGTTGCTAAAAACAGAGTTGCTAAAAAAAAGTGTGCACTTTTCATTTAACATGGTAATTAGACTTACAATGCATGTCTTAATGGCCATGAATATATTTAAAGAATATATTTGTACATAAATAAAAATAATTCAGGAAAATTTTTGACATTAAAATTTTTATAT
Organism: Germaria angustata; assembly: GCA_963681545.1. Classification (NCBI taxonomy): domain Eukaryota; kingdom Metazoa; phylum Arthropoda; class Insecta; order Diptera; family Tachinidae; genus Germaria; species Germaria angustata. Next base: position 18,096,773 of record OY812999.1, on the reverse strand, counting down.
TTTTCTGCAAAATGCATTATTTGTTGTGGGTTTAGCTGTTCATATGCATTTCATTGGTCGCTAAACCAAATTGTCAGTGAAGTTTAAGCAGTTTAAAAACATTCAACCTTGGATGTTAATACCATACAATTCAAATACAATATGAGAATTCAATATTGTATATGAATCATAACAAAATACATAATCATAGTAGGCTTAGAATGCTTTTATGCAAACAACACAACAAATAATTATACTCAGCGTGAGTCTGTTTTATTTTTCTTACAACCTGCTTAAACTTCACTGACGATTTGGTTTAGCGACCAAGGAAATGTCGGCATATGAAGAGCTAAAGCCACAACAAACAATGCATTTTGCAAAAAACTCTAATTGTTTTTAACAATTAGTTGGGGAGAATATCCCGAATAATAAATTTCAATATTAAGTATTTTTAGATTTTTTTTGCATTGTAATATTAATAAAGAACTTTTTTTATCTTAAAGCGGCGTCCATGTTGGCAAGTTACATATTTATAAATTAAAAATTAATAGCGTAGTGAAACTTAGGCGAATTCAAAACAAATATTACACATACATATGTACATACATACTTACATACATACATACAAATAATTCACACAATTTTCATGATGATTTTTAAAGACACCTTTTTCGTGATTGACAAACCAAAAAGAACATGATTTGAAAGGTAAGGTAACAAGCAGCTTTCGCTCACTTGGTCCTTGATTTGATTCCTTTGTGATTGTCGTGTAAATTGCGTGTGTGTAAAATGAACATTTATAAGAAGCCATGCATTCATTACACGCTTGCTAGGGAGGGCCACCAAACAGTCGAATTATATTTTAACACAGACTGTTGAGTTCCTATTACATGTGTACTCGTACATACATATATATTGTTTGAAACATTTACATTAATTTTTTTACATATATAAAAATTAATAAGATTGCATTTACATATACATACATACTACATACATGCATATGTAAGTGCATGCATAGATGCATACATAAGTATGTGTATAGTATGTATATTTGAAGATGGTACAACATTTGCTTGTATTATTCTCTCTTAGGGGACTTAATACCCTCCAGGTACCTAATAAAAGAGTAATAAAATAATTTCCTTTGTATTAATTTTTTACATAGGAGCAGATGCTCACAATATACAAGTGGCAACACCTCCACCTCATCAACCACCTCCAGTCAGCCATCAGTTACCGCCACCACATAGTCAGCAACCGCCACCTCCTCAAGCTGATTCGCTTCTTACACTATTACAACGCTATCCAGTTATGTGGCAGGGCCTATTAGCCCTAAAGACCGATCAAGCTGCTGTTCAAATGCATTTCGTGTTCGGTAATCCTCATGTGGCTCGTGCATCATTACCGTGCAATGACGACGGTAGCACACCACCATTACGTATTGCTCAACGTATGCGGTTAGAACAGACACAATTGGAAGGTGTTGCGAAGAAGATGCAGGTAGTTTGTATTTTCTGTAGATTAAGAAAAGATCTGTCACATACATATAATTATTTTATTAAATATTTTGTAGTTTGAAAATGAACACTGCATGTTATTGGCGTTACCTTGCGGTCGTGATCATGCCGATGTCTTGCAACAGTCTCGTAACCTCCAATCAGGCTTCATAACATACTTACAACAGAAAATGGCTGCTGGTATTGTTAATATACCAATGCCAGGCAGTGAACAAGCTGCTTATGTTGTTCACATATTTCCATCGTGTGATTTTGCTAATGAAAATTTAGAAAAAGCTGCACCAGATCTTAAGAATCGTGTAGCGGACATAGCTCATCTTTTAATAGTCATAGCTACTGTCTAAAATCAACAATTAGAACTATTGATGTTATTGGAAAGTAATAAAAACCAGATCTACAGAAACCCCACTAAAAAAAACTTATGAGAACCGGCTCAGACATACATATGTACGCTCGAAAATGTAATTATATAAACAATTAAAAATTTTAACATACATAGATATACATATATGTATATATACATATATACATAAAATTTCAACGATCTTGCAATTTTAAATTTGATGCGGAATGAAAATGAAAATTAAAACAAGGCATTATCTTATGCCCCACTTATAAATTTAAAAATAACTCTAATATGTAATTATAAGTAACGGACTAAATGTAAAATAACTCAAAATAAGAAATATACTGTAGTAAAATCTTATAATTTCTGCAAATTAAAACATTTAAATAACGATAAATTAGTAAATAGATAGAACAAAAAAAAAAAAGAAATCAAAACTTTTTTAATAGTAAATAATAATAATAATAATAATAATAATAATAATAATAATAATAATAATAATAATAATAATAATAATAACAATGTTAAACGGACACCCTGTACTATAGCTATACAACACCCACACCTACTCTTAAAAATCTTGTGAAATATAAAGTGTTTTATTTATAATTTAAATTTTTTATAACTTGTATTCATTAAATAATATAAATATAGATTTCTATGTTTTATTTAATTTCATGTGTTTTGTAAGAAGAATAAAACAAAAGCCCAACAGCTGTTATAAGTTGATGTTGAATTTTTTGTGAAGTAATATTTTTTATTTAATTTTTAAATCTTTTCTTTTTTCATGTTCGATTAAACAAACCATTTCTCTATTAAACTTTAATTTTAGTTTTATATACATATATAAATATGTTTACGTAAATAATATTTTTGAAATATGTATATTATTTCATTGTATGTATATGCTGATGTATGATTAGTAATTAAATAAATTAAACAAAAAAAAAAACGATATACATATATATTATTTTTTGATCTCAACAAAAGAAAAAATATAAAAAATTATTATATAAAAATAATTCCTATAAAAACAACAGTTACACAAAAGCGTATTTAGAATTAAATAAAAAAATAAATATGTATAAATAAAAAGGTTATTAGCTCAGTAAAATATTTAAAGAAACTGAATTGATTTGCTGAAAGAAATATTTTTGCAAAGCAAAAGGTCTTAAAAATACACTTTCCTTTCTCTGCTAATGGTATTTTTATCAACATCACCTTTTAAGTTGTTCTCCCATAATTACTACTTTAAATTTCATTATTACATTATTTTTCTAATTTCATTTAATAAAAATACGGATAAAATCAAATAATATGTTGAGAGTATTTTCTTGATGTCGTTACCGATTTTGACTTGATAAACATTTTGGTAATAAAGAAATATCTTGACTATCAAAATCAGCAAACGGTCGAAATAAAATTTTCCAACGTCAGTTCTTCAACATAAAAACTAATAAATATTTTTAAAATTAGAAACTTTCATTGAACTAATAGTTTTATTTAACAAATTGAGTATTAGGTTTCTTAAAATATTTTATTGTTTTAATACTTAATGTTCTGTTAGGTATCAAAAATTAAATGTTTTATTAAAGTTTAATTACTATTGCTTTTTTTATCAGAAACAACTTTTAGTATAACAATATAATATAACAAACTGACAGCCTTAGAAGCTTTAATATTTAAGTTTTTGCTTTAAGATGGTAATGTCTATAATATTTATAAAAAATCTATTATTTTCCAAAGGGATATAAACGTGAAAGTTTTTTGTTCATACTAAACAAAACACTGCCACCGAAAGCACAGAGAAGCAAATTGACCTACGTTCTTTTCAGTTTTTAAACTTTGCAAAGCTTTATTTACATATAAATATTTAACCAGAAAGAATACACTTTTCCCTGAAATCCTGAAAAAAAATATTAAAAATTCAAATATGTGTAAGCACAAGTATGGTGTTAAATATAATTCTAAAGTTTAAATGAATTTTTCTGTAACAGTTTTATTTCTAAACTTTTTTTTGTGAAATCCTCTTATTGTTTTTCTATTTTATGAAACATTTACAGCTTATTTTTATTTATATAAGTATATGATTATTGAAAATAAATTGCAAATGTTTTGTCTTTATTAATTAGAAGAAATAAATTTAAACTTTATTAAAACATTTAACAATACACAACCAGTTTTCTAATTATAATTTCTTAATAATTCAAAAGAATGATTTTATTAAGCAAACATGCAAATTGTTTTTAACATTTTGCTATGCTCCGCACTCTTTTATAAACATTTTGTAATATACTATCTATAATAAAAAAAATCTACAACAACAAAAAATAGTCCCTATTCTCTTAAACATAAATGTGTATATAATTAATTGTTCTACTATAAAATCCCCGTATATATATCTATATATTCATTCTAAACTACTTTTGTTTCAAAACAATTTTCTTAATTCAATGTTTTTGTAGAAATCTAAAAAATTACTTGTACAGCTTTTTTTATCTACAAATAATATATAGTATATATAAATATAGTTGTATGTTGTAATTCTAAAAAAAATTAATATTAACTAAATGTAAAGTAAAAAATAAAATAAAAATAAAATAAATTAAAAAAATATATAAAAATATAAACATCGTTAAATATAATGCTATATACAATAATAAATAAAAAGAACTATCTTAAAAATTGAAACAACCAACAAACTAGAAAGTTAATATTATTAATAATTATATTATAAATATTATATAAATATAACAACTTTAAACTATAATAAAAAAGAAAAACAAACAAAAAAAATGTAAAAAATTTACGAGTTAAGCATTATTAATTATTATAATTTTTAACTTTAAGTTGTATTATTAAACAAAATGAAATCAATTCAAAAAATAATATTAAAAGAAAGCAAAAACTAAAAGAAATTTTATTTAATTTTTATTTTGAAATAAAAAGAAAAGATTCAATAAAAATATTTTGTTATCTTCCTTGTTTGGTTTTTGTTAAGTTGGGTGGGGTTAGGCGGGCGAACCGTATTCAGCGTTTTCATGAAACAAATACAACTACATAATAGAAAACCGTCGTTTTTTAGCTTTCAGAGCTCATAAGGCCAGAAGATTTTGCTGAAAAATAAAATGAATTTACTTGTCAGACTTTGTTGAAATATACATAAGTACATATTTTGGTTAGTCTGCTGTTGTTGCACAAATACATTTGTTGAGCAGCTTGAGCGAAAATCTGTCCCCGTACTCAACAATGCTGAATCTTATAGAAAAATGCGTTTTGATTGTTAGAGCTCATGGTCGATAAATGTTACACGAATCAAAGTCTGCAAATTATTATGGAAGATAGTGTGCATCGCATTGGGAGCACCCATTGTTTTGATTTGTATATGGGTTAAATTGATTTGAGTTTAGCAAATGTATGAATATAAATTTAATTGCCGAGGTTTGATTTAATTACTAAAATATTAATTTTTTATTGAAAAATATTATGTTTTTTCATATGCCTAAAATTTATCATTGAACTTTAAGCAGTTTGAAAATATTCAAGCTCATATTTTTATGCCAAAACATTCAAATACAATCTGAGAATTCTGTAAGTCGATTATTATTATTTTTATTATATATATATATATATATATATATATATATATATATATATATATATATATATATATATATATATATATATATATATATATATACAGTGAAAGCTCTCATAAGTGGACACCTTCCGTCGGCGAAAATTTTGTCCGCGAAGTGGAGATGTCCGTTTATTGGAATGGCATAAAAATATAATTTTTAGAGTTTTGTTTCTTTTTAAAAGTTTTTATTTTTATTAAACAAAAAAGTTACTAAGTTGGCAAAAAATCTAAAATATTTTTTTGAGTTTGCTTCATTTTCTTTAATAATTTTTTCTCCATAATAGCTTCTAAGGCTTCTTTAAATGAAGATATTTTGTTAGGATCTTCTTTTAAAATGCTTGTATCATTATTTTCTGACGAGCTTATTTCCAATCTATTAACCAAAACTTCTATAATGTCAGATTCTGTTAGAAGATTTTAATCAATAGCAGTAAACAAGTTAAATTTACTCTCATCTGTAAATAGAACCTAACCAAGCATTTTTAAAATGTTAACCCTTTGCCAAGAATTCATATCTTTAAGGAGGTATTTACGAGCAAACTCAAGGCGGTTTTGACGGTTCACTTTGCTAATTAACGGTTTCTTTCTAGCCAATCTGCCATTATAACCTTCTTTTCTAAGAACTCTTTTGACTGTTTCTGGGTTCACGTAGATATTCAGCTGTCTTTTTTACCATTTAGGTAAGCTTTGGAGCACTAAGTAGAGGGTTTTTTATTTAATTTCTCTCACTATATATGGAAAACAATGACAGCTATCTCACAAGCAAAACTTTCTGAAATCTGATTGATAATGACAAAAAACCTTGTTCTGTTCCATTTAACTTTCCAACTGTATAGTATTTTTATTCAATTTGCCGCCATTGAAAATCTTACAGAAGAATGGAATATTCATACTAGGTAGTCTTGACAGTTCATATCATAATTATATTCTGTGTATATTCTGTGGTACATATCACTATGTATTTTTTGATGTTTGTATTTTAGGTTGTTTCGTTGTCAAAGTTTGTTTATATGTATGTGGTTTTAGTCTTTAATATCAAGCTAAATGAATATGCCTTACGCGGTATTTTGAAATATATTTATAAAATCAAATAAATAAATAAATTTATCAATATGTGTTTGTGTGCTCAATGCATAAATAAATATTTTTTATCTTTTAAATCTATAAACCACGCAAATTTTATTTTTTAATTTTTTCAGTGACGCACAACTGATTCTTCAACCGTTAAAATGTTCATAATAGACTATATTCTATGATGTTCATGTTCATGGATTTTTCAACAAACTGATTTCGACATTCAAACAAATAATTTTTCAAAGCGAATTGGCGCTATTCTACGTGGTATTAATATGCCGTGTACAGAACAAAGTTATAAATTTGATTTTTTTGTGAATCATCCTGTTACATGTAAATGGGAACTAAAATGTGGCAATGAATGTGAATTTAAACATAGTGGCAACCTTTTTCTTACATCCGCATATGTTGGCTTTGGTTCTTTGCAGCAGGCCAGTTGTAAAACAGTTTGTATTGTATGGAAAATATATTTCTAATAAACTTACGTTGCAAACATACATATATTCTGTGGTTGCAATTAAGTATTATAAAGTTTTAACAATGTAAGTACATAAAATTTCACAATTCGTCTTTATGTGTAGCCTTTTTTCGATAGCTTTGAAATTCTTCATGATTATTCACGTGTTCTGCGGCCTTTTTAACTAAACGCGAAAATTCCTTTGTGTTAAAGGCATAATTTGTAAATTTGGCATGTGCTCCGCCTTCAGGGTGATGCCCCTCATCTTCGGGATATACCAAGTCCCGGTGCTCCCAAGTAATGTAGTTGACTCCTCTAAGACGGGCCAAGTCCTTATAGCAATTAGGATCTTCGCAATTATAAAGCTCGAATATTGTAGCCCAGTTGGGGAGAAACAATAGATGAGATAATCCAGCACCATGCATTCCAATTAGGATATCTGTGTTGCGTGTAACTTCAAGCTGATGAATAAATGATAAATCTCTGAAATGAAGATTAAATTTTAGGGTTATATAGTTATCCTCAACCAGACACTTTTAACTATCGAAATTATAGTGACGCCATTTTGAACTAATTTTACATATAGAATTTAAGCTAGTAAGAAATAACAGGATTTTTTTATATACTTATGTACAGTGGCGAACATTTGTGGATACATATTTGTTTAGAAACATATAAAACCGGAGTAAAAAATAAGACAAAACAAAGTCAAATTTATATAAACTATTGAATAGAAATTATAATTTAAGGAAACAAAACTAAATTCAATAGCCTTTAAGGATAAACTGGAGATTAATGCAATTTTATGATGAAAGTCTTAAGCATCCACTTTTGCACGTTTAAAAAAAGCTGTTTTATTTAAATGTTCAATATTTTGTCCAGTGACATTCACATTAATCACGCCTTGGCACACTTTCCACCAAATTTTCAATGGTATTCTGCGGGATATTTGGACTCGGGACCAAGGTTCATTTAAACTTGTTGGCACATTATCGTATCGTAAAAGACGTTTATTCAGCAAATTCCATAAGTTTTCGATAGGGGTGAGATCAGGATTTTGAAACTCCATTGACAGCCAATCCTTAACGATTTTGGCCGTATGCTTAGGATCCCCGTCCTTCTGGTAAACTACTTTTTCCTCCGGGTAAGAATTTTGTTCTTCAAAATCGGGTAAATTATCACTCACGATATGAAGATAATCTTCCTTTTTCATTATTCCCTCAATTTTTACCACTGGACTAAGGTGCCACCAAATGAAACAGGCCCAAACCATGAAGCTTCCACCCCCATGCTTCATGGTTTCTTTCACTTAGTGCTTTTTAAGGGTTTTCATAGGAACGGTGCCAGTAGTACTCCTTGCCATCTGATTGAAAAGGATTTATTTTCGTTTCATCTGAAAATATTCCCCCTTATTATGATTGTCGACGTCGACGTCACATCAAGTCGACAGTAAAAAGACAGCAGTTCCTGAGCTCCTTGTAGGCAATAATTAACTAATATTGATGGCCAATTGTAATTTTATAAGCCATAGTAGTAGTAATACCCTATCAATAATATTTAATAGTTCTCGATAACGATCCCACAATTGCCAGTATATTGATGTCGACTTGGTGTGAAGTCGACGTCGACAATCATAATAAGGGGGAATACCTTTTTCCATTGAAGTTTGTAGTTTATTTCAACATACAAGTAGTCAATTTCAATAGTTTCTGTTTTTAATGACTTAGTAGATACTTATATAATAATCAAAGTTCCAATACAAGTTTTCTTTTATTAGTTGTATTTTTTTTTTCTTTCTAATTCCGAATAATGTCCGAGTTAGACTTGGAGTCCCTGTGTGTACGTACATAGTGTAAATTCAGTAAACGTTTTTGAGCCGAATGTACATATATTAACATCGACAAGATTTTCGAACAGTTAAAAATATATTTTATACATGCTCAAACTTTAATCACAACTGAAGTATACATTTTCTGTTATGCAATGATTAGGAGGTAAATAATCTTATATAACTAATAACTTAATTAGAAGTTTTTATGGAAGAGCTAATAGATCCTTCGATAGTTTTCTAATCTGTAAGAGCAACTGAATAAAATTTACTTTTAGTTAGAAATCTGGTCCCTTCCATCAATGAATATTCTTCAAGGTATTAGAATTAGTTTATTTTTTATCGGATTGTTTGTATTTTTTATAATCTTGCATCGGTGCGTAATAATAAGTGTAATTAGACTGTATACATAATATAAGGGGTTACACACATGCCTGTACTTGTTACTTTATTACGTATTGCTCTATTATTAATTGACTAACAAATTACGTATATATTAATATTCAATAATGTTTCCACGTAAATGAAAAGACAAATAAATATGTGTATAATGGTCTAAAGTCTTACCTTTCATACGATATTTTATTAACAATAAAGTTTCCATTTTTGTTTATTTCTTCCAGTAATTTATCTTCGTTCAAAACGCGCCTGTATTTTGTTCGTCGCGAAAGAAAAGTTATTCTAATTTTTTCTTGAGGAGGCTCGAAAGGCACCCTTAATCGATGTAAAACGAATTCGGAAAAGGCTCTGAACAAACCGCTACTGTGGCATCCGTGTATCTATTATTATAAAGTAAAAGGGTATAGAAAGAAAAAATCTGTTATTAAATTTTTAATGTAAATAAATATGAATTACAATTTATTTAAACTTACGATTGGTGTGTTGTAATATAAACCGAATATCATTCGAGGCAGTAAAGGCAGAACCACATTTCTAAAACAAATACGTTTTCCTTTAACCTGATCTAATGTCCAAACCGGATTGTGAGAAAAGGCTTTGAATGCATCTGCAAATGGTGAATCATAGGGGTAAGTTTCCCATACAATAATTTGAGTATTCGTGTCGAACGACGTGTAATGGGTTTGATTGACAAACAACGTAGCATAAAGGTTAAAAAAATCACAAAAGTGATGATACATGTTGTATGAAGCATCAATTTTCATTAAAAATGTCGGCGTATTTATGAACATATCGCATTCTTCATTTTCATCATTAAAAGGTTTTGATGCTTGCTCAAAATTTTTTAATTCTGGTGACCAGGATTGGAGGGCACCCATGTGATCCATTTCATTTTTTAATTTTGTTTCATTTAGCTGACAGTATCCTTTTATTTGGCCGGGCCCCAGGACATCCATGTGATAGCGAATACGCTCATTTCTTTTCGCCAAATCACGAAAATCTAACATCAAATATCTTCCTCGGCAGAACCTCAAATATTTTGTGCACTCTAGGGAAGAATCCGTTATAAGTTTAGGCTCGCACATTAGCATTAGTTCTTTGATTTGTTGCTGTACGTAACCAAAGTCAGCTTGATTATAGAAAGTATTCGCCTGTGTCTCTTTATTTCTTATCCAGTACGTATGATCTTCAGGACAGGACGGAGTTTGGAAACGATTTTCTTTTTTGCAGTCCTCTTCATATCCCCAACAAGCTTGGGTGTCTTGCCTTAAAATTTCATAGAAATCACTAGTACAATTTTCACTTTGTTCACATTGTTGTTTTACTTTTGGGAACGTGTTCAAGTGGCGCTTTAAATGTTCTGTTGGTAAGTCAGGTAATAAATTGTTCTGTTTGATTTCACATCCGCAATCGTGAACACATAACAGTGCCAAAGGTATGAGTGTTAAAATTTTCTCCATAGCTTATGATTTTTAGTTCTATTAATATGTTTTAGTTTTAAGTGAATTATTTGATACATATGAGATCAGAAGAATAAGTTCATCTTATTTTGCTTTTAAGAAAACGTAAGTACTCGTATTTATTATGACCTTGAAATTGGAGTTGCAACGTATAACACGTTTCGATTTAAGCGATGACCTCACACTTGAATCCAAAGTAATATTCAATGTGCTTACGTATGGACGAATGTAAGTTTTAGTGAAAATTTATCTTTAGTGTTTAATGGATCCCATTGGTTTATTTACTGCCTCCACAATATTTTGCTTTGTTCACACGCCGGCTTTTGCACTTTAGTTCATAACTATGTATCTATTCATTTCTTCATCATATCAACCAAATATCCGAGCTTTTCTTTTAACGTTTGCAATGATACGCTTAACTTTACCAACTGAACCGCCAATGTATGTATACGCATACATACAAACTATATAAGTACATACATTAGAAGGTATAAAATCTGGTTTTTCTTTTATTGGTACCTAAAGTGTTGTGGGTACATACATGAGCTTTATGATTTTATTGTTTTCGGCGGCTGCACACAAGTAACGTTTGGCACTTGCTTAGTTTAATGGCAGTGTATGCTACCAATAGTCAAACTTCGGTGTGATATTCACACATTCGTATATACTTAGTATGTACGCAAAGCCGCAGAAAGGCAACTTGCGGTTGGTGGTGGCATCATCTATGCCAATGGATTATAAGTGAATTAGTCGATTCGTTTCTAAAAATTTAAATATCTAATTATGTATTTCTATTAGGTGAGACTTTGTATTATTTAATCAAGTCCATGGGGTCATCCTTGATTAAATTTTTGTACATTGAATGAACAGCGATAATTTAAAAACAAGACTACCTTGGTAAAACACAAATCTATTCCTTAATTTTTGTTTATTAAAGAGAGACAAGAGAGCTTGTCCACATATGTATGCTTTGTGAGAAGAGAATTTAAATTGTTTGTTTACCTAAGCAAATTGTGTACAATACAAATGTTGGAAACACATGTTCTTTGTGTCAAATACAAAGTTATATTAAAATCGAAGATTACTGACACGTGGAATTACTTGTAGGGTAAATCGGAAATGATTTGATTGATTTTTTTCTTGCATCTACAACTATTTGATTTGTTTACCATCTGTATAACCGATTTTGAAAAATATAATGCGATTAGGCGGGTAGTCTTATGCAAAGCAATCATTAATTATGTCGAGCGCCACATTAATGATTTACTTGAAACGTAGCGTTCTTAGAAAACAAATTTTAATACATCAACTCTCATTCAATAAACTACTCTCAGAAAACAGGATTTTAGTACATATGTACATATTAAGTTTAATGCACTTAAGGTGAATTCACCCATTCGTTCTGAACGTTCCGAACGATTTTTTATATGTAGTTTGACGTCTCTATTTTGAGAAAGAGAGTAAATTTAATACGGAACAACAACAAAAATTCGTTCAGAACGAATGGGTGAATTCACTTTTACTATGCAAAACTTTCAATACATTTATAACATATTACTGAAATATGTATGAGCTATATATGTATGTAAGTATGTATATCTATATAAATATACATATACAAGGCGAATTGTACATATATTCATAGTATAGGAATTTTTCTATAAATATTATAAGTATATATTGCTTAAGCACCCTATTAATAAAGGGTTTTCGTTACGAAATACCGAAAATTGTTTGCACTTGCTCACAGCTGATTGTCAAATAAACGTCAGATTTGACTTTTGCTACTTTTGCTCAAGGGTATTATTACATTTTCCTATACAAATGCGAAGTTTTTAAAATTGTTCCAAAGAATAATTTACAATTTATACTATGAGAGATCCACCCAAAGGGTAGGTATTTTATGACAATACGAATGCAAACTCATAATAATTTTTTGAATATTTTTTAGCTTGGGCACAACAGTTACTTCACCGGGAAGTACTGTTACCTCGGGAGCACCTACAGCAGGAAGGCAAAATAGCTTAGAAGACATTAACTTGGATCAATTTTTAAAAACGTGTAACTATGAAGATACCGTAAAGCAATTGGATATTTATTATGGCATTGGTGAGTGTTTTTGTTGTTTAATATTTAATTATCAAATTATATAACTTTATACACACACATATTGTAAATATGTATACTATACATATGTACATACATATGCTCTATGGTGATGCATATACTTAGATTGCTATGTGCATGATTTTGTACATATTGTTTATAGCATGAAGTCGAGGATGCTGCATTGTGCAAAAATAAATGCAACTGCTGTATATGCAATTGGCTCTTTTGTCATAATTCTATTTTTACAAAAAGTGTTTGCCTGTTTCTCTTGCTATGTACGTACTAATGTGTATGTACATACATATATATACCCTTTAAATGTACTTTATCATAGTCTGTAAGGATTTTTGTTCATAGACTGTAACCATTAAATAAATAAATGGTTTACATTGGTACATGCACCTTCCAAATATAATTTGTTAATGTAAACAAAATAAATTCCAACATTGTTTTTTGTTTACAAACAAATCGAAAAAAATTGTTTTTGAATATACAGTTGCACAAAAGAGTAACGAAATATCAAAATATATTTTTTTTAATTCAAAGAAACAAATTATTACTTTAGCTTATTTTAATGAAACAAATTGAATATTTTCGCAGTATAATACTTCATACATATTATCATAATCATTTATTAAAAGGAAAAGTTTTACTAGCAATAATTATTGTTGCATATTTTAAAAATTGGCAGTAATTCGAAATTTTTTCTTGATAGCGGTAACTCCTAAATGTAAATAGAAATACATGCATAAAAACTTGAATTTTCTACTTATTTTATACAATTATTAAATTAAGATATCTTTGAATTGCCCAAAAATTCTCATATATTGTTGAATCTATCTAATAACACAAATTGAGTTGCAAGTAACTAATTCACCATTTTTAATACACTCACACTTTTTTCATTGAAAATATCTTATTCGAGCTTCAATTTGACAGAACTACATCCTGCAACACGTAGAACAAAAATTTATTTTTCTTAAAATCGTATGATTTAAAATCACGATTTACAGAACAGATCCAAGTTATTATATTTATGAATTCGATATTCTCCCAATCAATGATTAAAAATTATTTTTTGTGGTTACATTAGCCTATTATGTTTTTGTGTTTTTTTAGTTCATTTATCATTTGCGTTTTTATAAAAGTAGATAATGTTAAACGCATTTCACACACAGGAGTTTACTGATAAGTTGGCATTAGCACCAACGAAATGCAGACATATAGACTAGGTTAAAGCAGATAGTATACATATATTTTTTCGAGAAAAGAAGTTAATAGTACAATACGAATTTCATATTTTTGTATCCTTTTCAGTTAAAAGGCAGTTGCTCAGGTTTCAAAGTCCCATAACTGGGCTATTTCCAGTTATGAGTACTGATCAAGAGGTTGGTTCCGTCCGAGACAGTGTGTATTGTGCTGCCGCCGTATGGAGTTTATACCAGGCATATCGACGTATAGATGATGATCGTGGTAAATCTTATGAACTTGGCCAGTCTACTGTTAAATGTATGCGTGGTATATTAGAATGTTGGATTAAACAAGCACCTCGTGTGGAACTCTTCAAACAGAGACAGTCAAATCAACATGCTTTACATAGTAAATTTCATTTGCACACAGGCGAGGAAATATATTCAGATGACTTTTATAACCATTTACAAATTGATGTTGTCTCTCTTTATATAATATTTTTGGTACAGATGATAACATCCGGCTTACAAATTATTTATACTCAGGTTAGGAGTAATTCGCAATTGTTGAAGTTTTTATAACGTGATATAATTTTCTTCTTCTTTTGTTTGCAAGGATGAAGTAGCTTTTGTGCAAAATTTAGTCTATTATGTAGAAAGAGCTTATCGCACACCGGACTTTGGCATGTGGGAACGTGGTTCTAAATATAATAATGGAACACCTGAAATACATGCTTCTTCAATAGGTAATATGGTGTAGTTAAGTTCGGTTGAAAAATAACTAACACATTCCTTATTTAAGGTATGGCTAAATCGGCTTTGGAAGCTATTAATGGTTGCAATTTATTTGGCGAAAAGGGGGCTTCTTGGAGTGTTGTGTATGTTGACATCGATGCTCACAATCGTAATCGTAGTATTTTTGAAACTATGCTTCCTAGAGAATCTAGTTCAAAGGTAAGTTATTTACATCATGAGTAATTATTAAGAAATAATAACTACTATTTCAACAGGGAGTGGATGCTTCTCTATTGCTAACCCTATCCTTTCCAGCGTTTGCTTCACATGAGGAAAGCTTGGTGGACCAAACAAAGCAAAATGTAATTAACCGTTTGCGTAGCAAGAAAGGTTTTAAGCGCTTTAGTCGTGACGGTTTCTTAAGCAAGCCAGAGGATAAAACTAGAAGGTTTATTAAGAATAAAATAAAGGCATTGAATAATTTTATATATTCGTATTATTTTATGTAGATATTATCACACAGGTGAATTAAAAGAATTTGAGGGTTACGAATGTGAATGGCCATTATTTTTCATTCAAATGGTAATTGATGGCGTTTTCAAAAATAACAGCGATCAAATTGAGGAATATCAAAATGAGCTCAGACAATGTTTATATGCTGATGCATGTGGAGATCCAGTGGTTACTATGTATTATGCACCAGACAGTGAGGGTTCCTATTCAAAAGCACCCACCCAAACTCTATTCCTCTGGGGTCAATCAATGTTTATAATATCCCAGCTTTTGACCGCCGGTCTTTTACACATAAATGAATTGGATCCAATTCGTCGTTATTTACCCAGTTATAATAGACCTAGACGTGCGGGTCGTTATTCAGCTTTCCAGGTACGTAGGTCTTGGCTGTAATTCGAAAATGTCTGTTTTAATATATGTAGACATTTTAGGTTTTTTTGTTTAGTCTTACCTTAATAGTATAACAAATTTTAGTTTTTTTATAATTGGCAAAATTATGAAATTTTTAAGAAATCTAAAAATAAAGATATTGAAATAAGCTTTGTCCGATTTCTTTTCTGTATATTTTATTTAACCTGGTAAAATCGTCTACATCCTTGTTGTCCTTATCCTTACAATTATATTTATTATATAACAAAAAAAATATATATGATATTAAATTGGTATAACAACATTAAACTAAACACAAACAATTAAATTCCCAGGGAAAAGTCTTCGATGAAAAGCAAAGCGTAAGTTATAAACTTGAAAAATTATTTGAAAAGAAATTTACAAAGTTATATACATGCATATACATGAATACAAATGTATACATGTATATGGAAATTATTTGCCAGTAGAACACTTACAAGTAGAATTTGAATATATTGTATGCATTAACTTAATAAAATCATACATATTTTTTAAAACCATTTGCTCTTTCTTACTAATAATCTTTCCTTTAAATGTGTTTGTATTGTAGTTGTTCTATTCACAATTTGTTCTTTAATCAGATATTTTTATATATTCTTCTATTAGGCTAAACCTGGCACTGTAAGTAATTTTGAGTTACAAAAAGTTCTTTCCTGTTTTTAAGTTTTGGTTTTTCTTCACTAAATGTTACACGAAATTTGGTTGATTTCTCTCATACTGTTCTTTAAGTTCATTTTAATGCTCATATATAAAGCATTTTGTTACAATCGTGAAATAATTTAAACAAACGAAGTAAATCGGGAAAAATTAAAAATGGAATATCTTTTTAATTATCATTACATTTATCGTAATGCTTAAAATTTTAGGGGGAAAGTAATTGGAACCTAAAACTTATTACTCGTATATGTACATACATACATATATTTTATGAAAGCTTTACATAAATTATAGTGTGGCTGGTGTTAATGTCAACTCCTCAGTAGACTGAGTTCAACCATCGTGTTTGAAAAACTTTATCAAAATTGTTTATTAACTATTCGAAGTCATCTAAGATTGTATTTATGTAAATATTTCCCAATCATACTCCAAAGTTTTTATGTAGACATACATACAGGTTGAATGATTTTCAAACATAATGATTGAAGTCTACTGAAAGAAATGCTTAACCCACTACAAATATTTTTTAGTATTTGGATATTCGATAATCGTTTTCAAACTTCTTATCTATTTGCATTTTACTATTATTATCAAATTGCAACCTAAATATTGTTGATTTTATTGACGAAATTTTATTTTCAACCATTTGACAACTCTTATCCACCGAGTCCAATAAAGGAGAATGATATCACTTCAGTGTATTGCAGCCAATTATTAAATTTTTTCATATTGTATTCATATGATACATATTCGGGACTTCAATTTGTTTGTTTGAGTGGTTTGTAAAGCCACTTTTATTACAAAATAAATAAACGATCAGTGTTAGTAACCTGCTGAAATATGTGCATAAATTGCCACTTTACATGTAATTGTATTGTAGTACTTTCAATTACATCTATATGCAATGGTTAATTATACATAAATATAATTAATTAAAAAATAACTGTATAGAAGCTCCATTGCTTATAATAAACAGCCGATTTACTTTAGCGACCATGTATATACTTATATAATATATGTATATAAAATCCTGTAATGTTTAAATTAAAATTAGAATTGTGACGCTAATGAATAATAATTTATATGCGTTTGTCCAAAATTTTAACTTGCGAATATATTTTAAAAATAATTTTGATAAAATTGTATTTTTTTAGCATGTTCTTATGTTTATAATAAAAAGATAATAATATAAAAATAGTATATATATGTGTGTACATATATGTATGTACATATATAAAATTCTAAAATGTATCTTTTGTACAGGATAAAAAAGGTAATTGTAACTAATATTTTTATGAATATTAATTATTTTAATGAATTGGAGAATTTTGTTAATAATTTACAAAATACATTCATACATACATACATACATTTTTAATTTTTTAATTCGAAATATATATATATATATATATATATATATATATATATATATATATATATATATATATATATATATATATATATATATATATATATATATATATATATATATATATATATAAATTGCATGACGTATTCAATTCGAGAACGTGTTAATAGTTTTTATGTTCATTACATTTTTGGAAAACATTTTGCCTTCAATGAGTTTTTATTAATATTTTCACTGTTTCAATCAGGGTACTGCTACAGATTTGGTGGTCCAAATTGTTTTAATTGCTGAATCAATGCGTCTACAGGCGATGATGGCTACTTATGGCATACAAACTCAAACACCTCACGAAGTAAGTTCAAAGTAACCACTGAGCTGTTTGTTTATAAATGTGTTATTTTGCTTAATTCTTTACAGGTTGAACCAGTTCAAATTTGGTCTTCCGCAGAACTTATTAAAGTCTATCAACATTTGGGTGTAAATAATAAAGTTGGCTTATCTGGGCGCCCATCAAGACCTGTAGGTTCTTTGGGCACTAGCAAAGTGTATCGTATTTGTGGCATGACAGTTCTGTGTTATCCTTTGATTTTCGAAGTATCAGATTTTTACTTGTATCGTGATATGGCTTTATTAATTGATGATATCAAAACGGAATTACAATTTGTTGGTAAATATTGGCGTTTGTCTGGAAGACCAACAGTTTGTTTATTAATACGTGAGGAACATATGCGTGATCCACAATTTAAAGAAATGTTGGATTTGCTAGCCATGCTAAAGAAGGGGTATTGTGATGGCATGAAAGTTCGTATAGGTAGATTACAAAATTTAATAAGTAGTTCCTGCATTGGTAAGTACATGATAACAAAACCTTTGATAATTATATAACGTCCGAACTCTTTTCTTCTAGAACATTTGGATTTCATGAATCAAAATGATTTGTCAGATGAAGAAAATGCTTTCGCTCAAATAAATCATGAGTATATTGGTTATCAGTCTTTAACCGATGTGCCCAAAGCCCAAACATATGTTGAAGGAAAAGTTTCGGTTGAGGTGAGTTTAAATATGGAAGCAATACCTTAAAAATATGTTAGAAATAATCTTATATGAATAATAGTTTGAAAAATGGTTAGAAACTTAAAAAATTATAATCAGCATGTGTCTTTAGAATTTGACGGTTGTGTCTGTAATATTATTGAAACATGGGTGCCATAAATCTGTGTCAATAAAGTAAAAATGTGTAAGTATGATTTTGTAGTTTTACAGTAGAGTTTTTAAATTTTTAAGGTGATTATTAATAACGAATACGTACTGTAGCCTCTTATATTAGGGATATATTATTCTACGTTTTGTATACACAATATCATGAGTTATTGTTCCAACTTAAATTGTACATCAAAAAAAGGGAAGTAGATATTATTACACGGTAATGTCCTGAAAAATTGAGAATTGTATTTTTCTTCCGGCGGAGTTTGCTTGAGTTTGGAATGATTTTCCGTTTTCCACGTCAAATTTGGTTTGTAGCTGAAATGGGTTTGTTTGCGAACATAAAAATTGGATTTGGGATAACTGAAAATCATTCTAAATTCCAGAAAAATTCGACGAAAAGAGTGAAATTTTAAGGAGAGGTAATTTTAAAGTGGCTCCTCAAATGGAACTATTTTTGGCATTCAATGATGTTTTAAGACACTCACTCGATGATATATTTTATTGATCCTTTGAACCATGTTAGATAAAAGTATACACAAACGGTGTTATCAGAAAAGAAAGAAATGCCTTCGTTACCGTCTGCTTCGCTATTAAAATTATATATCATTAATTATATGTAGTTAATACCTCCAAGTTCAAAATAATCAATATTCAAATGAAATGTAAATAAAATGAAATTTTGTACATGATTAATACAATTAATTATTAATTATTTAAGCACATTCTTTATGATAGGCTAATAATCATAAAGACTAGGTTCGATTCCTGACAAAGAATGCTGTTTGTATATAATAAGTATAAATTTTAACTGTTTTGAATCATTAACAGCACTATAACCACAAGCCTACTCACGAAATTATCGATGCCCTACGTAGTAATGAATCTCTTTATTGCCTGTGTCAACTTTGGGGCATATTATTAAATCGTGAAGGTTCCGGCTTTGAAGTGAACGGACTGTCTGTTCATCAAGCTTTAACACAATTATACCATCGTGCTGGCTCATTACGATATTGGCGTGCCGTACGATATTGCTCTTCTCTATTGCATCACATTGTAGATTCCATTAGTCCCTTTATAACAACGGTATTGGTAAATGGCAAAGAGTTAACTGTTGGCGTTATTGGGCAAAAAGAAACGGTATTTGATAAACCAATGACACCAGCTGAAATCCGTGATGTTATGTATAATAGCGTCCAGCCGTATAATGTCATACAAGCTGTGTTGCAACAGGAGGTCGTGTTATATTGTGGACGTCTCATCGCTACTAATCCCACAATGTTTAGAGGTATTTTAAAGGCAAGTTATGGGTCCTACTTACAGTATATAGTTAAATAAAATTCATTTAAATATTTTATATATGCCTACATAGATCCGTGTTGGCTGGGTTTTGGAAGCAATGCGCATTTATTTGCAAATTTCTGGCCAGGAATCAATAGATGTTGATAATTTATCGCCGTTTCAAGTACGCATCTTATTACAAAAAGTTTTAACGGTTAGTGAATGGGCCACGGAAGAGAGGTAAATATTTGAAATAGATATGAATAGAAGTTTAAAAATATTTAAAATTGTAATGATTGTAAATGTCTTAAAGGCTTACCACGTTACAAAAACGTCAACTGGAGGGTTGTTTGTGCAGAGTTCCTCAAAACTTTTATAATAGAATTTGGGAAATTTTACTTCGTACTCCTCTTGGCATAACCACACAAGGACATTTGTTACCAGCTTCTCCCACCTTAACAAATATGAGTAGAGGTGAATTGAACTTTTCACTATTAGTCGAAGAGACACTAATTTGTATAGAAAAACCCGAGAGAAGGCAAATAACTGTGGAACTGTTATGTATTATAGCAACAATTCTAAGCAGGTAAGTAGAGAGCAAAGTACACAACCAGCTTTGATAAAATAAATTAAAAATTTTTGCCTTCAGAAATCCTGAATTGCATTTCAAACATGCTTTAGACTTGGATGAAATATTGCTAGAGGCCTTTCTTATGTATTGTAAGGTAAATTTAAATGCTTAATATTAAAATTTATCATTTGAGATATTCTCCCCAACTAATCGTAAACATAATTAGAGCTTTTTGCAAAATGCATTGTTTGTTGTGGGTTTAGCTCTTCCTATGCTGACATTTCATTGGTCGCTGAACCAAATCGTCAGTGAAGTTTAAGCAGGTTGTAAGAAAAATAAAATAGACTCACGTTGAGTATAATTGTTTGTTGTGTTGTTTGTATAAAAGCATTCTAAGCCTACTATGATTATGTTGTAATTCATATGCAATATTAAATTCTCATATTGTATTTGATTCGTATGGCATGAACATCCGAGGTTGAATGTTTTCAAACTGCTTAAACTTCACTGACGATTTGGTTTAGCGACCAATGAAATGTCGGCATTGAAGAGCTAAAGCCACAACAAATAATGCATTTTGTAAATATAAATATTTATACAAATCAAAATATTTATGTGTATTTTTAAAAATGCTTTTATATTCTCTTAAGGATAACAATATAAAGGACCATGATAACGACGTGACACCCTTCTACGCCTTAGTGTATAATGAGACTACTGGCTATTTAGCAAGGGCTGCTGTGAATAAAGTTTTGCAAGGCGGGGCCTTTTCAACGCAAGGTGAAGATTTCAATGATGAAAATTTACAAGATGAGGCATGCAAAGTATCTTGAATTTTAGCTACTTTTCACGTTACATATGTACATATATGCATATGTATATGTATGTGTATATGTATTTTTTAATCGATTAGAAATTTATGCTTCAAAGTTCCATCCTATTTTTTGTTTCGTAACCATGACACAAATGCTCTACTATATTAATATTATTGTTAATGAATTTGTTAAAATTTTTCTTAGTCCCTTCTATACCAGCCACTCGAAAAATGTGTAAAATTTTTCTCGAAAATCTTGTTTATACACACTTTTTTTTGATAAATCATATTATGGAATAAAGTCAAATGTACAATTATACCGTTTATAAATGAAATAAAATGATTTTTTTTTTCTAAGATAAATTTCGATTAAGATTTGTAATTACCTTCATTATGTAAGAGAAACCCTCAAGGTTTTAAGTAACAACCTTGAATCATTTCATAAAATGTCATGTTTTTCCAAACGCTATATGAACTTTTCTAATACATTTTTAACCAATTTATACAAAACCACAAACATAAAATTAAATAACATATTAAAAAAAATCAATAATGTGCAGAAAGCAATAAAAAGAAAAATAAGAAAACAAATTTTCACAGGGATTAAATATTGCTTTTATATAAATTTAAGAGCAAAACAAAATTAGAAAAATGCTTACAGTACATCGCAAATTAGATGAACATAAAACAACCAGGTCACGAACGAAAAACATTTAGTATATTTAAAGGGCTAGACGCGAGCTAACGAACACAGGTCGCCTACATATCTGTCATTAATTTCTAAGCTGCAAATTATATTATGGGTACGTCAGTGCAAAAATGGATGTCACATGAGATTGAACGTCTATCCTCGAAATGGCAACGTTATAAACCTGCCGGTTCGGGATATAATCGTATTTATTCTGTACGTCTATCAAAAAGTGTTACGCATATGCTGAATAATCCGCTGCCTCCGGAAGACCGGTTGGGTAAACCCACACAAAGAAGATTATCACAAAGCGCAAAAGGTGTTTTAGGCTGCTCACCCACCGAATGGGAGGAAGTGTGTCCTAATGTTAAGCGTCCTGGAACGCAGCAAGAATCTGAAAATTCACAACCGCAACAATTTGCGTACTATCGCAATTGCTCTACAAGAGTTACATAAATGTATCAAAATGGTTTCATTAACTTCGTCTGTTATGAATGCATTTTTTGTTGCATTGAAATAAGTGTTATATATATATATATATATATATATATATATATATATATATATATATATATATATATATATATATATATATATATATATATAGTGTTAAAATATACTTACATACATACGTATAAGAATATGAGAATCTTTTTCTTAAAAGAATTTTGTTTAAATAGTATTAATAATAGTTTTGTAATATGCGAAATAGCCAATGTTCATTAATTTTCAGCTTTTGCATACAACGAATACTATGTAACATACCTACACATACCTGCATATAAACGGGAATAAATTTCTTCATTTTTAATAAAAGATTTCAATTTCAATAAGTCAGATTGTGGCTTTAAAAATACACACAAAGTTACCGTAAGTATGGTTCTATGCAAATAAATTACTTATGAGCGCTTTGAGCCCTAAATCAAATTGGGCAAGACGACCATAAACAAAATTTTAAGAATTTTATTACACTACGTTACCAATATGAAGACTGGTTTAGTGTTAATAAAAAATTTCAAAATAAAAATATGAAACTCAAATTGTTCAGCTGATAGCCGAAAATTTTGAAAATAATTACGCCAATTTGTGAAAAGCGGGATAAATCTCATAAGCAGTGAATTTCACGTCTTCTTCCACAAGAACTTGTGTTTGTTATATGGGGAAGTCAATAATAATTTTTTGCCAAATCCTATAGGGTCAGGTTTTAAAAGGATTGACGATTTGCTACAGCAAGTGGTGCATTAAGGTAAACAAAAATCTGAAATAAAAAAGCAATTTTTAAACAATTTTTCTCTGTTTTTGTAGAAACGCATTGACTACATGTCGTTGAGAAAATAATTTCGTTCAGAAAAATCCGTTTTGATGATTATTACATTTTTTAGAACTTATGAAACTTTATTTTTATTCATTAGAGAAATTGGCGCAACTGCAGAATGTCTTAATTAAAACAACGAAATTATGTTTGTGTTGTTTGCAGCTAATCTGCCACAACAGTTTTAATTAAAGCCTAATTGGCGTTGTCTAAGCCTATTAGCTCTTGAAGAGTCTATTGCTGCACCAATATAACATAGCATTTTTTTTGGCATTGGTGGAACTAGAAATACAGTATATGTACCCGCATGTTACAATTATGGCTAAGAATTGAGTCCCCTATATAAATTAGTATAGAAGATATAAAGATGTATGCCATAAATCGCATTTTATTTACTATTAGGGGCCACTAGGCGTGTCAAAGGTTACCCCCCTTCCTAATCAATTCATCATATGGTAAAGGAATGATTTAAATAGACGCCACCGATCACGATATAAGTATAGTGCTTCGAAAAAAATAGTTTCCGAAAATCCACCTGCTACCAGCTTCTGTTGGACTGGTGTTTTACAAAATAAAACAAATTTCCATTTTTCACATTTTTACGTTTTATTTAATAAATCGGGTACTTTTCCAAATAAAGTAAAACTTTGCCACACCCACTATTCTATAGATTTAAAGTGGGCGGTATCTCTACATTGCACCTTATGTCGTTCTGTTGTTTTTTATACGAAAGAAAAAACCATTTCATAGCAAAGCTGAGATTATTTTTCTTCAGCCACAAATAATTCCATCAAAATATGACGAACGACTTCCCAGATAATAGACATACAAACGCATTAGGAATATGAATTTTTATATTTTTTAGCCTGGCAACTCCGCAAAAGTAATCCCCTACAGTCGGTAGTGCGAAGAATGAATTTTATTAGTTGGTTATGCCTTTATTAAAAAATTTGGTTCGATTTTTGGTTTTTTGCTTTTTTCTCAAAAGCGGCTTGGCGGACTTTGCTCGGGGACGCTACCAAATATGGAAAACCTATGAAAAAACGTACATAGTTGCTGCCATTGCGTTGTAATTAAACATCTTTTTCCAACGCTTTGGATTAAAATACGGTATACATTTGTATATATTGTAATTAATTTATTTAAAAAATACAAACTTTATTTCTTTTTATACTTTGCATAATATTTTTTTCATAATTGTCTAATATTTAACATTAAAATAGGTACCATTCTTTACTTGTTATTATTAATAAATAATTAATAAAGGCAAAACCATTAAAGTTTTGTTGCTGTTTCTCTTCACTTTCAACGTTATTTCTTCAAACAAGTAATTTTATTAGTTAGATATCGAAAAAAAAGTTTTATTATGTAAAAAATTCCTAAAGACTAAAGGAAAATTATTTTTCGTTTATATATGAGTATGTATGTAAAATTAATTATAAGCATAATTTATTATGTTCGATTTTATGGCTTGAATTGGTATGATTTGATTTTTGAAGAAAGAATCATAAATATATAATGAAATAATTGCTTGCTTTGTTTAGAATTAACGATATGAATGTGAATAATTATTTTTAATGCTAAAGTATAATATTGAAGCCATAGAGGTCCAACTGAAACGTCGAAAATTCCAGTCTAAGAATATCTATATTAAATATTAAAACAAAATGTATGGGTGTAGGATATTGAAAAATATAAAACAATTCCCCAACCACCGAAATAGTTCTCTTTTCTATAAAAAGTTTTATAAAATTTTCATATTGTGAGACACAAGTTTTAATTAATAAAAATTAATTTATTTTGATTAAAATATTATTTAAGCTCCCAGGGTGTTTCTCTCTATTGCGATGCGTAAGCTAGTTCGATGTGTTAGATATTTTGTTAGCGCGAGATATTTGGTTTTAACGCACTATTTTGACGCTTTCGTATTACAGAATGCACTAATGCCAGATTTGCGAAAGTGAAAAAATTAAATGCGAAAGGAAAATGCGTAAACGCAATAAAGAGTACCAATTATCCGATTAGGTATCATTTTTCTTACGCATCGCAATAGAGAGTAATCCCCCAGGTCTTATTTAGTTGTTAAACAATTTTATTTAAAATTAGCGATATTTCGATACTCATCTTCAAGTAAAATATAAATTTTATTATTCAACAAATAGAGTTTTCCTGAAGATGATACTCAATGAGTATCGAAATATCAATATTTATCAATAAAATTGTTTAATCATTAAATAAGACCTGGAGCTTAAATAATATTTTAATCAAAATTGTTATAAAAAGTTCAAGGAATATAGAGATATTTTTATTTATTTTCTTTAAGCTTAAGATCTCTTCCTTTTTAATTTTAATTATTGATATTTCGATACTCATCGACTCCCATCTTCAGGATATTTGTTTATTTTATATAAATTTATATATGTAGTAATATATCTATATTTTTTGACATTTTTTATAATAATTTTGTTAATATAATATTCAAGCTTGAGGTCTTTTATCGTTTAACAAATTTTATTAAAAAATAATCAATAAAATATAATCAATAAAAGACCTCAAGCTTGAATATTATATTAACAAAATTAAATTTATATAAAATAAACAAATATCCTAAATATGGTACTCGATAAGTATCGATAATTAAAATTAAAAAAGAAGAGATCTTAAGCTTAAAGAACATAAATAAAATTTATTAATTAAGTTAAAACAGTCAAAAAACAAGAAAACATTTATCAGTTTATGAAAATATGAACTCAAATTAAAAAGAAACACACTTATTTGTGTGTGAAAATTTTGTTACAATAAATATTTTTTTTTCGAAAATGTATTAAAACTTTTAGTCTCTGAAAAGGAACTAAAACGCTATAACGTTAAAGAGATTTATCTCAAGTGATGGATTCTGCTTAATAATAAAAATAAATATTTTAAAATTAAACTGCGAAACAAAATTCAATTTAATATAATGATAAATAATTTTCAACTGTAATTGACAAAGCTGGAGTTGGGCCTCTATTTATCGTTCTCCTGGTCTTCTATATAATTTTAGACATTAATAAATCAATAATTTCTTATCAATACTTATTCTTATGTATTTAAGCATATTTAGATTATTGTATTTTTTGATTTAAATTTATTTTCAATTACAACATTTAAGGCATTTAATTAAATATTTTGGCTTTTATTATCAATAACAAAATTATTTTGATTTAAAACAATTTTCTAATTGGTACACGTAACACTGGATTTAATATATTTTTGACATGTTGTGGTAATTTTCTATTCTCACTTGAGTTTCATTTAAAATAAAATTTTCAATTCCTCTTATTAGTTATTATTATTATTAATATAAGGAAAATTATTAATCTACTATAAATAAGTTAACTTTATTACGAAGTTGGTGTTGTAAAATTTTACTATTGAAGGCAGAGGAATAAAAAAAAAACATTTTTTAACGACCTTATGCAAAGAAATATTTTATTTTAGCTTTAAAGTCCACACTAGTTAACAACCACTTTAGGGATTAAAAAATTTTTTTTAAGAAATTAAATTCAAAACACTACCTAAACTATTTTATGATTTAAGGAATTTTATTGACAACGCAGTCGTTAAGTTTTACGTGTAGTTTGTGACGTACGACAACGATTACAGTTCCAATCGAGTAGTCAAATAAGTATATAAGAAATATTTATTATTTTGATGCAAAATGAATTATTTAAAAAATCACGAGTTTCTATAGCGATAGTAAAGGAAGCAAATGAAATAAAATCGACAAAAATATAATGAATAAAGTGGAATTCAAAATATTATTTTTATTCGAATAAAGAGAGTATTTGAATATAGAGACTTTTGTTTAAATTCATATTTATATTTTTTCTTAAGTATTTCCTATGAATTACATTGTATATTTTAATTAAATTGTTTACAGGCCTGATCTGAAATTAGGGTTATTTCACACCACGAACGATTTAAAAATCACTTTGGAGATCTTATGGTCTACTGATTACCAATTTTTGAAATCGTGGTTTCAAAGCATATGATAACATACATGAAGAAACTGGAGTATAATCTAAACCCACTAGCCCGCGAAGGGGGGCATACTCTTGCTGTTAATCGAACATGAAAGATGTGAAAACAACACACAAGAAGCCGCAGAAACTATTGTTTTTCTATTTGGTATATTATATTTGAATAATTAATATTTTATTTAAGATTTAAATACTTATTGTTACCAAGGCCTGAGTCCTTACCATTTCATTTGGTATCCATATTGTTTGGGTGCATAAAATGAATGATCCGCCGATTTGGGACAAATTTTCTTCTTAAAAAATATGTTTCTGTTAGAACGATATTTCATGAATTTTACCAGTACAGATCAGGTTTTTATTACGCCTAACAGGTGGTGGAAGGTTGAAGGTTTTGATTTGCTTTCAATACTTAGCCATTCTCATTTGCGCGGTAATGGAGGCTTTGTTCGCATGAAAACGAATTCAAAGAAACTTGGCAGACAGGTACTAAACAGTGAAAAATAGGGAAATAATACTTTCATGTATAAAACAGGAAAGTTAATCGTATGATAGAAACAGATGACATTTTCGATTTTCATAGATTTTATAAAGGAAGTACAGTGTATCAGTAGTAAGTAAAAATTCACACTATTGAAGCCAAAAAAAAAAAACAACGAATATTATTTTATTATCTTTCAACTATTATTATATTTGCTTTCTACTATTAGTTCAGGTTCTATAACAATCTTTGGAAATAGTAGTAGTCATCGCTTTTGATTTTATTGGTGCTACGAAACTTTCATCCCGCCTTATTTGGCCAACCAATCTGGAGAGACCAGCAAGTAAAGCTTGTGAAACAAAAATTGCTTAATACTCGTACGTCTCTGACGAACAAAGAACAAATTGTACAGTAATTTTTTTTGTATAAACTTGATCCCATGTGTAAAAAAACGTCCAATAATATAAAATAATATAAATCAATATTACTTTTTCTAAAAAAATTACTATTTTTGGAAGTTAAAGATCCATTTGTTTATGAAAGGCCTTTTTTAATCCCATTACTAATATTTCTTAACGTACAAAATAATAAATTAAAACTATAAAAATGATTATTTATTACAAGTTCTGGAGTTACGGCGACAAAAAAATCACAAGCAAAATTAAACGTTTATATTTTTTGATTTTGCAAAAGTTGGCTTTTTGTGACAAGAGATCTTTCATAAATAACCTATTTATGAACATAGAAAAAGTAAACATATAATTAATAATTGGGAATTTTTAAATTGGGCGGGCAATATGAACAAATCAAACTTTAAAATAATGCAAATAATTAAGCAAACAACTTGGTTATCTTATCCATGGAAAACTTTTTTTGTTATTAAAAATTATTTTTTTTTTACAAATCCAGTGTTGTGCTTAAATTTATTATTAATCTTCGATACATATTTTAAAAAAAATTTATACTGAAGCACTTTAATAATATACATATACATACTTATATGTATTGCAATTAGTAAAAAAATCGATAAAAAAAGTAATATATAAAAAATATTTACGAATAATTCTTTATATTATTACTTATTTAGAATAACTAGTTCAATAATATTAAACATATAAATTGTTTATCTATTTTTGCTTTTTAATTATTTTTATACATTATTATTATTATTTTATTTAATGTTTGTATCAAAAAAATGCTTAAAATCCCTGAATATGAGTTCACATTTTATTATAATTATAATTATTTTAGTATGTAATATAAATATCATACATATTGAAAAGATCTTAATTTTAAATAAAGTTATTTTGTATGAAGAACAAAATTTTCCTTGTATTTGTTGTATGAAATAGTTAAGGAAAATATTTATTCTAATAATAACGTCATTCAAAATAAAAGATCCTTAATAAGTTTTATATTCTATGCAAAATTAAAAAAAAAAATACAATGATTTAAAAAATTTATGGCTATTTTTATTCACGCTCTAGGTGGTATATTAATTTAAGTAAAACTCCTTTATTTTATTAAATTTTATTTTTTACTCAGGAATTTTTGTAAAGCCGTCTTTTTCTTTTAAAATCAAAAAGCCGGCTTTACTCAAATTTCTGATGAAGAAAACCGATGGTGATCGAAATTTTGAATAAAAAATTAAATTTAATAAAACAAAGGAGTTTTACTTAAATTAATATATGATCGAGAGCCTGAATAAAAATAAGCATAAATTAAGGTCGATGAAATTAATAAATATATACTTATGATTTAAAAAAAATAAAATGTAAATCCGATTATATTTCATTCATAATTTCCATCTTTAATATAAAAATCATTTTTCGCTTACAACTCTATGATAAAACTATAAACTAAATTACTCGTATGAATATTCGTTTCATTTTTTACAATTATAAATTATACATGTACATTCGTTATGTCCACAATAATTAATAGGAGTGACATTTATAATCAAATTATACAATTATAATTCGCAGGCAGTTCTTGAGTTTTGATTGTGTTGTTTTGAAAAATAGAAGAAACAAAATATTAAAGTGAGAATTTTCAATACAGATTTTTAAAAATTTGTTTCTAAGAATTTTTTTTCTTAAATTTTGAATTTGTTTCATTCTATTTTAAGACGTAGCCAGTTAGGCTTATTGAACATTGGCTGGCTGGGAATGTTCATTACGTCGCCCACTTACACGGCTGCGCACTGAATCGCTATCGGTTTCATCATCAACAGTTTCTTCGCGCGGACGTGTCCATTTTATCATGGTTTCCGGTGATCGATACAAGAAGATCAATTTGGCAAACAGATCTTCTTCGAGCATAAATTCCAAAGCTTCTCTTACCTGTTGCATAAATACAAAAACATTATTATTAACATTAACTTTTCGACCTTAGAAACTTTATTTTAAAATTTATTTTTTGCTAATTAATTTTGTTTTTTAAATAAAAATTTCGAAGAGAATGCCAGTTAAAATATTAATTTAATAGAACGTAGAAAAATTGTAAAACTTTTTTACTTTTTTATATATTCAATACAGTGGAGTTCGGTTATAAAGAACTAATTGAAATTGAAATGGATTGCATTTTTCTGCTTCTTATTTTTTAAAATGCTGATAAGATATAGGAAGAAGGAAGAAGCCAAATAACAAATACATACATGGGAGTTTCTTGCTAAGACACATTGGTATTATTGTTAAAATTATTCTGGCGTAAACAAACGACTTCAATTGAACAGATTACAAACACGAAGTAACTATGAGTTAATTTGAAAGTCGATATAATCTATTTCTAGCTTATATTTTACTCTGAGAAAAAATTAAAATACCTTCTTAAAAAATTGCAAGCTATACTTTCAAATAAAAAAGTTTTTTTCTCAAAATCTATCTATAAATCATTTCGGGAGAAGGGTGGCAAATTATCTATTCGATTTTCGAAAGAAAATATGGGACAAACCTGCAAGCAAAACTTTTTTGAAAATCGGTTCACAAATGCTAAAGTTCTACGTGTACAAACATTAAAAATAAAAAACTAAAAAAAAACACATAAATTGATAACCTCCTTCTTTTTGAATTCGGTTAAAAATCACAAGACATATTTGCTTCTTGTATTTTTTATTAGTGCATATTAAATTCATTTTATATTAATATTCCTCGATACTACCATATGCCTAAAAAGTGGTTAAAAACAGATACATGGACGCATATGATAATGGTGTGGCGACCATCGAGAACATTACTGTTCTGTTCTACCATTGTAATTGGCTTCTCTTTACTTACATATTTCCATAAGTAAAAAGTATATATGTATTTGTATGGACAAATTCCGTACTCGAACTTGGGCCTAATTAACTCGAGACTAATTAACTTCAATTTAATAAAATAAATAAAGCAAAAATTCTACTTATTAAATTGAAATTAATAATAACTTCAAATTCAGTGAATGGGCATCAAAAAAGAGTCTATGTCAAAAACAGTGGAAATTATCCCAATCACAATCCATGCATTTTAATGACCCTATTGGAAGTACTTTTTTCAAAAATTCATAAAATTTTGTATTACAGAGTCTTTTAATGAAAGAACTAAACATAAAGAAATGTCATTTTGTTCGTTTATTTTCCATGCCATTATTGATATATTTATTTAGCTAAATTTAAGGAAAAAAAACTTACCAGATAGATATCAAGACACAATTGTAAAACTCTATCAACATTTGGCAAATCTTCGTGCATGATTCTTCTTGTTTGGCCACCCAAAAAGTTCTTCAAAAATCTGGAGGCCAATAACACGAATGTAGTGTACAGTCCGATAATTCTGAAAAAGATGTGTTATTTAATTACTACATGCGTGAAGGCATATACAAGAGTTGTAAAAGATTGATGCGAATTTGCTTTTTTGACTCATCACGAATGACGAAAATTTTAATCAATTGAATGCATTCATAATGAATTAACAATTTGTGAATGAATTAGATTTACAAAAAATTGAATTGAATTAAGATTTGAATGAAATCCCTATGAACTAAAATTATTTTAATCATCGATTTTTCGAAATGCTTTTTTAAATTGAATTAAGCTTTGAATTAATTCATTATAAGCCCAACATTCTTTTAGGGCAAAAATAAAGTTTCAAACCTTTCAAAAATTTTGTTTTGTTTTCCATGTAATTTTTTTTTTATCAAACAAACGTATAGGATTTGTATGTATAAGAAACAAAACCAAATTTTTAATATTGAAATTTTTTTGTCTTAAATTTTTTTTCATTC
This sequence comes from Germaria angustata, assembly GCA_963681545.1. NCBI lineage: Eukaryota > Metazoa > Arthropoda > Insecta > Diptera > Tachinidae > Germaria > Germaria angustata. The sequence goes on along the minus strand of OY812999.1, from coordinate 18,064,457 downwards.
TAATTTCATTTCAATTCATATACATATGTACATATGTATGTATTTTGAAAGATGACTGATTTAAAAAAATTTAATTGTTTAAGAATTAATTTTCTAATTCAATTAATTTTTTACGGAATGCATTTAAAATATTATAATTCATTTCTTGAATGATTCGCTGTTTCATTCAAAAAAGATTCTTTCGCTTAGATGCATAATTTTCCTTTAATGCAACATACGACATATCTAAAAAAACGAGCTCCAAAAAATGCTTGCACATCGAAACTTTTCGGTGTAACTTAAGATATAATTCTGATTTTCTTATACATACAAATATTATAATATTATTACTAAGTAATTTAGAAATTTTGAGTTTTTGAGATATGCCTATGTTGCATTAAAGGGGCGATATGTATGTACACTTGTAAGAGACACTTACCCTCCTCCAGTTAAAAATGTCCACGTAGAAGGCAATTTTTTATCGTTAAATGTATAAAACACAATACCCGATGAACAATCGTACAATGGTAATTTCTTTAGAAATGTGGTTACAGCATTACCTTCCTGACAGTAGTCAGTTATTTCCCACCAAAAACTGGTATTACCAGCCGAATTCATTGATATACTCATATTAATAAAATCTTTAAAATGAAATCGATCGTAATTAATGGAATTACTCGTAAAACTAGTGCGACAGTGTATGTATAAAATCACCAACCTGAATATTTATCATTGTTGACTTTAGGCATCAGTGCTGATATATAAGTAGGATCGCCGGAATTCAAAACCTTTATAAATAAAGGTGCAATATTGGGTATCATGACATCGATATCATCTGCGTTGCCCGTTCTTATCATATTTTCCAATTTCTTCCTATCTGGATAAGCACCGGTCATTTTATACGTTATTTCAGAACCAACCGTGCCCACTTGATTTTTAACGGTCGGTGTCCTTGTCAACTCATAAGACAAACGAACGACCAATGTTACATCTTAGGAAGATAATAAAAAATAATGTTTAATTAAAGCATGTATTTCATTTACTTATTTATACTTATATTTGTTCTTATACTTATATTTCCTCTTATACTTATACTTTCCTCTTGCTACTATTAATACTATTAGGCTGGCCCAAGTTTTATCGTGAAAAATCGTATAGCAAAAATGTAATCTAAAGAAAATTCTAAGAATAATTTCTCCAGAGAGCAAAAGTCCAAAATGAACTTCTATTCTGCCCCAATAAACTTGAAGATTGAATGAATATCACTATTACTCTGTGCAACAGAATCAAACTTTTCTCAAAATAACAAGGTTTTAACTAATTCTGGTAGACGGGACCAACAAGTTTGAAAGTTTACAGCTGGCCTTCAATTTGGGGAGAGATCAAGCTCCCCCTTTTGCAAATTGTTATAGTGAATCGGCATGGGGAATCTTATAATGCTTTAATTTTTATTATGAAATATGTCCCGCAGTTTTACTTAAAGCACTACGAGGAACATTTTTTCCACCCTTTTTTATACTTTTCTTGAAAAGCGATATAGCAAAAATTTAATTTAAATTTTTTCTGCAATAAAAATTTTCACGAAAAAATTTGGCTCCCCTAATGTATCTACATGATCGCCCAATTCATAAGATGTTGTAGATTAGTTATAGAAAATACAACTACGGCACTTGTGAACACTATTTTGAAGTTTTTTCTTCTTTTAACCTTTAAAACGTCAAAATTGTAAAAAGTAGAAGAAATATGTAAGCATAATGCAAATGATGCGATTACTTGGAAATGAGCTTGTGAACACAAGTGCCTATATATTTTGATTTCAATGTGTGGTAAAGTACCAATCAATATTAATCCTTTTTCGTATAATTAACTCCATTACATATTATGTTCCTGCTCCTATTCCTGTCTTTTATTTAAGATAATCCTCTTGTGTTTAATACTTAAGTATGCATGTGTATGTTGATATGATTTGACTCGTATATTTCCGAAGAGCAACTACTCAAATTTATCGAGAAATTGATATAAATATAAATATACGATGTTGCTGTCTAAATGTCTCAAAACCATGTCCGAAGGTAAATTTTTATTACCAGAATACGCTGTACAATTTTTTAATGTCGTTAATAGAAATTGTTCTGTTCCAAGTCATAGTTTCTTTATAAGCCTCGTCTTTTTCTTAACTAAACGTTGATACGTGAAAGAAAAATTTTCGTTTAAACAAAATTCTCATTGTAAAAATACTTACTGCTCTCCAATTCAGATAATAATCTCGCTTTATCGGGTGGCGCTATATTCCACATCGATGGTGAATTTCGTTTCAATTTAATAGCTGCAACATCTGAGGCATCATAGTATACCAAAAATGATAGAGCTTCATTATCCTTAATGTAAGCATTTTTCATAGTTGAAAACATCTCTTCATCTAAAACATATGTATTTTCAAGCGTGCTGGCTTCATAAATTGGCTCGTATGATCCAATACGGACAGAAAATTTTACTTCTGTCGGCACATTAGACTGCCCAACGGCACCAGAAAGCGCGAACAATGTAAGGGGTCCCCAGAGAGCAAAAACAATAAGGAGTATAGCCGAGCCGCCCATTAACAATTTTATATATGTTGCCTTCTTTTGGGCTCTTATGGCGGGGAAATCTGTTTCCATTTGACGCAAACATTTTATGGAATAAATATTCGCAAAAATATCCTCCATTTTAAGCCAATCGAACAATGTCATTGTTGTATCTGTGCACAGCCAATCTAATATAGTACGCAACTCATACAAAAATGGTATGAGCATGTAGCTGGAAATGAAAGTAAAATTATTGATTTTAATTACTGTGTGTGGGTGTGTTTGTTTGTGTGTGTGCGTGTTTACACTTGTCAGCTTTTTCTTGAATCAATTCTTAATTCGTTTTCAAGGGGGCAATACGAAGAGAAACTAGTATAAATATGCATGTACTATCGTTACGTTTTGTTCTCTCATTAGTACATACTCACATACATACAGATTAATGATAAAATAATCCAAGCTCTCAGAAGAAAAGGGAAAATTTTATCAACAAAAACTGACGAGTGTAATCGTAAATGAAACTTCAAAGAAGAAAACAGAAAAATTGTATCGGCAAAATCTACGAGTAACAATGGTAAACTCGGACTTAGTACGTATCATACATATGCATGTTTATGTGAGAGAATGACAAGAAGTCGCTCTTTAATCATTCATTGCCAAAAGGTGTGAATGCGTACGAACAAGGCATATTATACCAGGTAGACTCGCGCCAAACTAATTTTTTAATTTGATTATATTTTTTAATTTGATTATATTAATATTTTTTACAATACCGCGCAAGGCATATTCATATGGGTTGATAACACGAGAACTATTTTTATATAAAGAAGGAGACTAAAACCTGAGCTGTGAAGGCTACCTGTTATGAATACGCCTTGCGTACGAGTTAGAAATAATACTCATGCGCTGCCTTTTCATGCGCGAATTTCACGTGTAAAAATTCCACAAGTATACTCAGAGATGGTGTTTTCTTTACAGGGTAGACAAAGAGGACTTTCATTGTCATTCTCTGGTATGTATATACATTGATATGTATGAATGTGTCCATAAATGCAGTACTGCGCTGCAACATTGAATTAAAATGTTCTCAACTACAACAATAAATCAGATGGTGTCCAAAAAAATGTCAAATATGGGTCATAGTCACATGATAAAGGAGCATCACTTGATTTGTTTCGGTATAGTGGACAAAGTTTGCATTTCTGTTGCAGCGCAGTACTGCATTTACGAACGTATTATATCTAAAGAAAAAAATCATTTCTACTTACATTTTGAACGATATCATATTTATCATGGAGAAACTCTTGGTTAAGAAATTACCCAATATACGGTTTGGATAACCACATTTTATTTGATAACTGGAGAGCAGCAAATAGAAACACTTGATGATATAAAAAATTATAGGAGGGGCAGAAGCATAGAAACTTCTTTCCGTTACTGCCGGCACTACAAAGAACATCCAAACATGTATGCCAACCACAGAAATAAAGTGAAAGGCTATTTTATATACCAAAGCTTTGCGCAGATATAAAGCACGATCTATAACAATTAAAACAAATTGTAACAGCAGCATGATGAGGAATGGTATGGGAACTCTATTTTCCGTCAAATACGTTTTAACACTACCTTCCGCTTGCTTAAATATAAAAATTAGGTTTTTATTTATTATTATTATTACTTACTTACATATACATATATTTTTTTCTTTTGAAACTACCATTCAAACTTACACTAAAGGCAGTGAAACCAAAGAGTAAAACAAAGAAATTTATGAAATCGCACAGAAACATGAGAGCGTAAACGTCGGAGGGCAAACGGGCTTTATGTACTAGATTGTGGAAAAACTTCGCCAAGCCAGACAGATATTTATTACGCCTGAAAAAAAAACAAAGAAAAAATTAGAAAAATTTGTTAAGCCCCTGTTTGGAAATTTAAATATTTACTGCAAATTTTCCACATGTTTAACCAAATCATGGGTTGGTATAGTTAAACGTCTCTCACTGATATGATCTGGTGAACAGACAGATTTACGACCTTCTGAGTTGACGTCTTCACCAGCATCTGCATCATTTCTAAAGAATAACGAAAAGAAAGTTAATATTGGGAACATGTATGGCAAATTTCCATTTAGACAAACAACTTATAATCCAACTTTTTATAAATTATCTAATTCTATGATGGTACAAATACCTCACGTCACTTGCCATACTCGATGGATCAAAATGAGCATGTTTGGAATTTGAAATCTGCTGGGTATCAATATCAGCTAAGGGTTTGCTAATGGATAAATTTCTTTCTTCAATTTTGGGACTTTCATACATAGATATTGTTTCTTGATAGGATTCTAAGTCCGTAGTGTCTGAACTTGTATAGGGATCTGTATTTATGGCCTTATCTTCTTTATTAATTACATATCTAATAAGATCTTAAGACGGTTATTTCTATGTTTTTAAACTATATAAACATATTTAATTTTGATTGCTTTTGATTCTTAAGACTAAACTGTCTTATCTCAAGGACTATATTTCCTTCATTATATTAATATACTCACAAGGTGGAGTTCGAATCATAATCATCTTCATTATATACTACAACAGGCTTGTACATATCAATTTTCCATAAACCATGAGACTTTAAAATAAATCTATAAAAATTAGAAAGATATTTCAAAAAGAGATGTTATGGTTGAAAAGATTTTTTTTGCAAAAATTCTAACCTGTGGAAAAATAATACCAAGAGCAACAACAAATCATATGTGGCATAATCCGATGACATTTGAATACCAAACAATTTCTCAATACCCAGTGGATTATTCGGTAAATTATGATAATTGACCCAGATTAATTTAAATTGGAAGATACATTTTATTAGCACAATAGCCTGAGTATATGCAATCAAAGTGACCCAGAATGTTTTTGTTGGACGGGGTAGAGACAATGTGCCCCAAAGGAAGACCATCAAAGGGAGAGGTAGTGAAATTAAACTTGCATTTACCACCTGCAAAGAAAATAAAATATTTTACATTTTCCAATTATGGATCTGTATATTAAAGTTTTATTCGATACTTACTTGATTTATGAACACCACTATATAACATATCAAATCGGTATTTGATAATATTGCATACCAGGCAGATATTAATACCTCCACAATTATATTGTGATCTCGGGCCGTAAAATTTTCGTCATCAAACGCTGTTATCGTACTGTAAAGTGCAATTTCCAATAAAATTAAGAAAACAAGAAACGAAAATCATTAATCCAATTATATTTAATGTTCAGCACTGTTCTGTTTCTACTGGAACTCTGGAATAAAAGGTATCTAAAGTTTTGAATTAAATTCAGTTTAAAATTTTTTTCCATAAAATATGCTGAAAGAAAACTGCAAAAAAAACACACTAAAATTTCATGTAATCCCATCTCAATATCCTAATTCATTTGGTATTTCTTCTATTAAGAAATAAAAAAAATTTCAATGTAACATATTTTATGGAAAAAGTCATCGTTCATTTTTCAAGGATATTTCTGCAACAGTTTAAAACTTTTTGCAGGACTTGTGTTTAAAATATATTTTAACATTTTAAAAGTTTGCCTCTCCTAGTTTTTTACTCAGCTTAGCACTCCATTTGCTTCCAATCAGCAAATAGAAAAAGTTAAATGCATAAAACCATTTCAATATTCATTATCTTTCAACTCTTGTGAAGTATGCTTAAAGGAAATCTTACAGGCCATGAAATGGCAGCGAAATTACGACCACGTGTCATCAAATTCCTTGAGAATGTTCTCAAGGACCAAGCAAAATGAAATGAGTCTTGTCTAGTGCCAGATTACAGATTATATATTTTATGAAGGCAGTCAATTTCGAAAGAAAATTACGTTTAATATCGAATTTTCTTCATATAGACAATCGCAAAAATATTAATTCATCCTTGTTGTATAGTGTAACTTATTAAGATCTAAACAAATATTAATCGGCGAATTTGGAGGCAGTACAAAACATATGCGGGTAGCACGGGATGGGCCGACTATCAATGAAATGAGCATATAAAGACACTATTATTATAAGCCTATTATTATTGCCAGAGGACCGATGTCTTCTGAGAAATTTCAGGAATACCCCCTAAAAACCAACCTAAAGAAAGTTTACTTCTCATTGCCATTTTATGGATGGTTAAAGTTACTTTCCTTCTGCACAATCTGACCGCTTTACATTTTAGATATTCGAAGTAATCAGCAGTTTCATGTAAAACACTACATGGTACATTTTAACCATCCAACTCTTTAATGCATGAGTATTATTCGTTATTTTGCTGAGGAAGGAAAAATAGCCTTGAAAGGAGAATACAACCGGCTAAAATGTGCCACAAACATTTTCATCATAAAATTCTAATTCTGATTATATGTATGTATATGAAACAAAAATAATATTAATAAAATAAAATAAAAAATTCAAGAGAAATACCAAAATTAAGTCCAAATTAAAAATTTTCATTCTTATGCAGAATATTATTTTTTTTTAAATGAAACTGCGAAACAAGCAATTAATTTGCTACAGTTCGATTGCATTATTTTTGACCAAAAAAGGAATTGAATTAAAATGTGAATGCATTCGTAATAAATCCTGAATGCATCCATCTTGTTGAAAAAATAAACTGCATTAAAATTTAAATGAATTAACATTTTCTGAAAACATCCATTTTACCAAAAATTATTTTGATTTAAAATTTGAATTAATTCATTATACAGCAAAAATTTTTGAATGCTTTCATTTTATCCAAAGATCTCGAGTTATATTGAAATTTTAATGAATTCATTATGAAGTAAAAATTTTTAAATGCTTACTTTTCATCCAATAATATTGAATTTATTTGAAATATGAATGATTTCATAAGAGAAATCAGACAAATCTACTACTAATTTTGTAAAACACATCATCAAAGTGAGATTTTTATGGAAAACGAAAACACAAATGCGAAAATTTAAAAAAAAATGCTTTTGTGTCTCACATAAATTCTATAAGTTGAAATTTTTACAACTTTGTTTTTATTGTTCATAAATGTACTTGCACATTGGTGACGTGTTTTATAAAATAAGGATGAAATTTATTTCGTGTTGCTTTGAGTCTTTGATGAAATCATTCACATTATTCTTGGATAAAAGAAAGCATTCAAGAATTTTTACTTCATAATGAATTTATTAAAATTTCACTTTAGTTAAATTTTCGGGTGCAATGAATACCTTCAAAAATTTTGTTGTATAATGAATTAATTAAAATTTTGATTCAATATTATTTTTTGTAAAGCGAATAATGTAATCAATAATTTTTAATTCATCATGAACTTATTGAAATTTTTATTCAGTTCATTTTTTTCATAAGAAGGATGCCATTTCAATTCAATTCCTTTTTTGGTCGAAATGAATGCATTTAGAATGTTACAATTCAATGATTGAATCGTTCGCAGTTTCATTTAAAAAATAACTGTGATCTTTATTCGGAATAAGTATGAAAAAAGACATTTTCAATTAAATTTTTACCTAAAATGAACGCATTCAAGTTTTAGTGCAATAATTTTTTATTTGGTAAAGTGAATGTATTCAACAATTTTGAGTTATAATGAATTTATTAAAATAATTACAAAATAATTTTTTGTAAAATTAAAGCATTAAAAAATCTTTCGTTCATCATTTAAGTTTTAATTCAAATCATTTTCTTCATGAAATAAATGTATTCATGGATTGCTATGAGCATTTCATAGTTCTTTCATATTTTAGTTTAATTACTAAAGAAAATGCATTCAAATATTTGTCATTCATGGTAAATTATAAAGCAAATTTAAACCATTCTTTGACAACTTTGATAGGAATAAAATGTTACAAAAAGCCAAATTTTAGAGGAATAGTTTGTAAATTTTCTTCGCATATTTCACATATATCTACTGAATACATCCCATCCCTGAATTAAAGAATAAAATGTTGGATGATAAATTTAATCCTAATTAACTTTAACACTGATGATACAAGTGTACATGTTTTGTGTCCCCTCTGCCACAATCCGTTGTGGCAGGAACAAATCACCGTACCTTTTATCTTTGTTTGTTCTCTTTTTCCCCAATTATGCCTGAATACAGAACAGTACTGAATTTAAAAAGTTTGAATTACATTATTGAGGCATAATAATAATAATAATAATGATAATAATAATAAATAATAATAACAATAATAATTATTATAATAATAATAATAATACATAATAATAATAATAGTAATAATAATAACAATAATAATAGGAGTATTAAAATTACATACAGCAGCAGTCAGCATATTAACAGTTTCACTTAGGGCCATTATTACATCTTGGTATTAGTTAAAGGATAAGCAGTTTTACTTTACTTTAACCTAAAAATGAGCGATAAGTTAAAGGCAACTTCATTCTACATTTAACTTTTATCGCGAGGTGTAGAGTCAGTTGGAGTTGCCATATTTTCTACTTTATTAATTGCAGCCGTATAATTTTTTGACCGCTTTCTCGCCAATTAAGTTGAAACTTCCATGAAAGATAACATTTTATATTATGTCTCATTTATTTTTTATATACGATAACTAAATTAACCAAAAACTTTTTTTATAAGAGGTAAAAAAGTGTATATGTACGACGTTGCCACTGCAATTTATTTATTTAATAGGCGGTATATGCAAAACAGCTTTAACTAAATTCTACGCTACCGCCAAGTTGTAATAATGGCCTTTAGAGCACCAATTACTTTGTTGTCCCAACCGATTTTCTACAAAAACGTTTTTTACTGTATAAACACACCGATTAAGTGCATGAAACTGTTGGACCATTTTTATATTAAATTAATTATTAAACCACACAGATGTTACAACATTCAATAATAAAACCAAATTATATTTATAAATACTATTGAAAAAAAGTATGTATGCAAAACGTGTTGGTGTAACTAAAATAAAGTGAAGTTGTATTTGTTAAATGTGCATGTACTCGTATATAAAATGTCATCAAAGGGTAGTTCCAAAAATTTTCGACACTGGCTGAATTTTGATTCCCTCTGATTTTTTTTAAGAATAAACACACATATTCTCCGATTATATGATGCATGAGCCACCGCGATGTCACTTATGGTTTCGAAGTTATAGCCCTCTAAAGTTGAAAAAATCCGTCATTTTTTTGTAAAATTTACAACTTTGTAACGCGTCATTGGATTCAAATAATATTAGTATCATTGGAGAGTGCCAGACTTCCCTCCTCTTTAAATAAGTAATTTAAATGACCTACCTTCTTGCTGCTAGGATCTCTAAAATTAATAAAATTTCCTTTATTCTCAAATATCTTGAAAAAGAAACTCTCGATTTGTTTTTCACAGAAAATAGACAACTCTACCTTTATTTTTTTACTAAAATCTTTTAATTGGGTTTCAATAGATTCAAAAGTTACAAATAACTGCTGCTTAAAAGATTTTCAAATAAACTGCTCCATTAAGTACTTTATTTTGAAATTTCAAATGCAATATATGATTTAAATTCCAAAAAAAAACTATTTTTCTAGCACTTTTCCAAATGTTAAAAAACTGTTTTCTTTTTACACTCGAAATACGTGTTGAATCCAACAGTTTACATGAAAAAAATAATAATATAAAACACCAAAAAATAAACAAATATTTAAGTTCTATATTTTCTGTAAAAAAAAATGGAGAGATCAGTGCCTCGTTTCTATAACTGATGTGAGAACTCTTCGTATCCAAAAAAATTATTATCATCCTGTAATAAACAGGCCGAGTAAAAAAATTGGGTTGTAAATATAAAAACTTTTTTCAAGTTACAGAAACGAGGCAGGGGATATTTGAGGACATTTTCTCATTTAGGAGGTCCTTATAACAAAAAGGCAGGTCACTTTAATTTGCTATTTAAAGAAAGGAAGCTCAACGCTTTTAACGATATCAATATCATTTGTATGCGATGAAGCGTCCCGATATATCAAATTTGGAGAGCTTTACCTTCGGAACCATAAGTAATATTACCCTAGTTTATGCGTGATATAATATGCAGACAAGAGCAGTATATACAGGGTCTGTTCAATAGAAAAAGCCAATTTGGAAATTTCTCGGGCTGCGTGCATTCCATTTGCCATTTTTTTATGTTGACACACTTGCCTCGAACATATGTTCTTAGCCGAGTTTATTTGTGTTTAGTTTAGTTTGTTTGCGAGAGGCATAACAGTTGGACATGTCAAAAATTCAAAACATGTGTAATAAATGGAATTAAGTGCTCAAAAGCTCTTAAAATGTTGGGAGTGGCATATGGTGATTGTACTCTGAGTCAGAAAAATGTTTACAAGTGGTACAAGCTCTTCAAAGAAGGTCGTGAAGATGTGAATAACGAGAAAGTGAAGAAAATTGTTATGGGAAATCATCGAATCACTATTAGAGAAATTACATATCGATACCGATATCGGCATATCGGTTGGCTCATGCCATTAAATTTTTTTTGGCAAATTTTGGCAGCGAAGCTCGTTCCAAAATTGCTGAATTTTGAACAAAAAACAGTCAAAGGATCATATCTGGTGACGAATCATGGGTATATGCTTATGACATCGAAACCAAAGTACAATCGTCCCATGGTAAAGCCAAGACCCAAAAAAGCACCCCAAGTTCGATCAAATGTCGAGGTTTTGCTCACTGTTTTCTTCAATTACCGTGGCGTAGTGCATCAAGTTCTTGCCACATGGTCGTACGGCTAAGAAGGAGTATTATCTTGAAGTTATGCGCCGCATGCGAGAAGCAATACGAAAAAAAAGTCCGGAATTGTGGAAGAACAACTCATGGCTTTTGCATCATTTTGGCCCGAAAAGTATACCGTAATCAAGCCTCAGCCATCGTATTCACGGCGTTTTGCGACGATTGAGGAGATAAAAGCCACATAGTTGATAGAGCTTAAGGCCATACCAAAAAGTGAATATCAGATGAATTCGAGAATTAGAAAAAACGCTGGCACAAGTGTATTATATCTAAGAGGGGAAAAAATAGAAATTGATGAAGAAATAAATATTTTTTGGAAAAATTAAAATTCACATTTTCTACTGACCAGACATCGTATGCAATAAATTTAGTAGTCAAAATAAAATTTAAAAGTCAAATTGTATTTTTTGGGAGGAAATAAATTTGGAATTACCCATTTAGGCGTTTATAAAGAAATACTATTTTCAGTGCGTTAATCTTGTTTAAGATATTGTGCGCATAACATTCTATAGATTTTCGTTCGTTAGATACATTTCGTATATAACAAAATGCATCAAACAAATACATATGTACACGATATAGAAAATAATATTAAAAACATGAAGTTTAGCAAAAAATATTGATAAAATCAAACTCATTTATAATTGTGCAGCAAATATATTTTCCAACAAACTGAAAACTATCAGACTCAAAATCTCAAGCATAAAGACTAATGTACGTTCATAAACTATTAAATGATTTAAGAAATATATGCACAGACATAGAAATAATTTATTTAAAAGAAGTTTTTTCATGTCAATATTTACATATAAAAATTTTAAGATCTATTTTTTACAATTGAATTGCTTCACTATTAACAATATTGCATACAAAAAAGTGTATAATAAATATCTATGTGTGGATACAGTGGAGTTCGGTTATAACGAACTACGGCGGATCGAGTAACCGAAGTAAATACCGATATGTTTACAACAAACAAAATATATATCTATGTACAAATTTAATTAATTAATTTTTTTTTTAAATAATAAGATCTGTTCAGTTACTTAAAGATTTTACTAATTTTTACTCGCAAAATGTTCAAGTACTTAAAAAATTTTTATCGAGACAGTGAAAAAAGAGCGCAAGAAATTGCCAAACAAAAAAGTTTTGTAAAATTGTTACTAGTAAAAATTTTACTTGTAAGAATTCTTTGAACAGCTGTTTTCAGTTTATGAAATAAAAGTTTGTAAAAAATTTCATAATAACGAAGAAATTAACAAAAAAGTCGATATTGGATGAATGCGGGTGGTTCCATCCAATATCACAGACAATGTTAATTTTATGCCAACGTGTTCAAATTAATCTGTACAGAATATTGTATCTAGGGAACACTGGGTGCTTAATTCAACAAAGGAATTTTAAATGATACAAAATTTTTTTAAATTCTTTAAAACAAATGGAGTTTTAGCGATGAAATATAATTTTTGTTAATATTAGGAACAACAACAGCCGAATTAAACAGTTCAACTACTTTAGTTAACAGTTGTTACTAGTAACGCGTTCATTTGCTCTTTTTTCTAATTTTGAGAATTCGGGAGAATAATTTTGTAAAGTTTTTTGTTACTCCCTCATTACAAGTTTTTACCGGGAAGGTATACGAACAGACCTATGAAAAGTAATTATTTTTATGGTTTAGAAAATTAAAAAAAAAATTAACGATTTTAGCAACCAGTTTCGTATTGCCTACTTAAAAAATAGTTCGTTGTAAACGCTAAAATCGCTAAAATCAAAGTTCTTATCAATTTACATACATGGAATTTACATGTAAAAAAACTACTGGGATCAGTTATACCCGATAATTCGTTGCAACTGGTGTATGTTATGACCGAACTCCAACTGCATTAAAATTTGTGAAGAAATGCCTTTCAACCACTATGTAGCAATAAAAAAACAAAATCACTTTTTAAATGTTTGAAATTTCAACAATTATAAGGACACGTTATTGAAGCCAAAGAGGAATGCATGTACGTATTTCAGATTGATATGTATGAATTTAAAAATAAGTGCTAAGCTACCTGGTTACTTTCTCTTGAGACCATTGTTTACTTATAATGGAGCCTGAGCCTCGGTGGCCGCGATCAAACGAAGGAGCCCTAACACGTATTTCAGGTAGAGGCTCTGATTTTTTGCGTCTATTGTTAAACGTGGTGTTAGTAACACATAAGCCAAAAGCAAACACCAATAATTAGGAAATTTTATAATTTTAAGACAAAACATGTAAATAATTCAATTATAAATAAATTAAATATTTTTCGCAATTGCATTTTTTGCAAATACGGGAAATACGTACAATTTTCAAGCGATTAGCATTATTAGTACATATTAAGAAAAAAATTTGTAAATCAATATAAAAACATATACATAAATAACACAGATCGACCTCGTCGGCCAGTTCATATCACCTTCACGTGAGATGACCACGCCCTTAAATCGCTTGTACAGATGTGCAATGTGGCACGTAACACCGTCCTGTTGAAACTACTCGTACATGTCATTGGTGTCCATATCATACAAATCAAGCCAAAATAAATAGGTAATCATCGCACTCACCGTTGACGGTAATGGCTTGTAGACTTTTTCTGTATACTCTTGGATTCCTCGGTGATTGGCATGGCCCATAATTGGACAATTTTGTTTGTTGACCTACCCATTCACCCAGAAATGGAACTCATCACTGAATATGATTTTTTGATAAACGCCGTTCGGAGAGAACTCCCATTTCGATACAACAATTTTTTCATTTACATGGGTTGTTGAACGCTAAATCCATCTACGGTGATTTGGCAAAACAGATTGAATAAATAACAGTCATTTCGATAAATGTAGCTTCAAAAATAAGGTCTCTACCAACTGATAAAGTCTCTATTGGTTTGTCCACATATGGACCAATATCATAATTCTTATATCTATGTCTCTGCTACTCAATCAACTATAACCGGGCGGTAGTTAATGCGTTGACTACTGAGTACGCGAGTTCTGGATCCCTGTCCAGGACAAGTCATCTAGTATAATATATTTGTTTAAGGTACATCAATGTGGCATTGTGTTAGTTGTTGTTTGATTATTTAAGTGGTGATGAAGGCATAGCAATGGTCTTTGAACATTACCAGCAGTGACTGATACTCCTCTATGGCAATGTACATAGGAGCGCCCTCCTTCATCGATAATGGTGCAGAATCATCGGCAGAGTAAAACAATTATACCTGGTGCACACACGTCAAGCTTGAATGCAGATAGAAAGATAGGGATAGTATGTATTCATATCTCTATCTTTCTTCCAGTTGAACCAGGTATTAATAAAATGACAGGTTAATAAAGTTAGTGTGTACTGGTAGTATGGGGTGTATGGGGTGTATGCGTGTCTGCTGACGACGCAGGTAGAAGAACAAATTGGAAAGATTCTACTAGAAATAGATCAGTATCATTGCCAAACGCTAAAAGTGGGAGCGATTCGTCCGGAATCTGCTTTCTTATCACATCTTCAACTTTTTTTTAGATTTGCCTTTTTGTACCACTATGACTGATTTCCACAAGTGTCCCTGTCTGGAATAATAATATTATAATTACTTTTCTTTACAGATTTAGTCGGCGATAGAAAGTAATCTGCGTATTGGATAACCGCATATAGTGCCTATTTATGATAAGGCAAGTCAGATTAATTGGACAAGTCGCTGGAAATAGGTCTAGGATCTAATGCATCGAAAAGGAAGTTTAACTTCCTTAAAAAAGAATATTTCGCAACAATGTTTAAGGAATAAGTAAACAAGGAAGCTGCTGCATATATTCCATCATTAAGCGCTAACATGTGTTTTATTCTACCATCAACAATCCATGTAAATATCAGTCTTTTATATCCACTATCAATAGAAATAGAACATATGTGTGATTTTTTATACAAATTAAGCGATTAAATATAATTTAATTTTTAAATAAGACAGAAAATATAGTCTCTAAATAGTTAAAATTACTTCCAAAATAAAAATTTTTCAAACAAAAGTGAGCGTTTCGGTAACTTGCTATAGTCAAATTAAAAGAAAAACTAAATGTTACTGCGAGTATTTAATTTCCTGATTTACTTCCTAGAAATATTAAATATATATTCGATGGCAAACAATTTCGATCTGCGTTATTTTCATGATAAATACAAAATATACATCTTTATTTATTGGTTGCGAGTTTAAGCTCATTTATAGCTACTGCTTACATTGAGTCAGCAGTAGACTTGTAAACATATTTTGAAAAAAACGTCGAATTTTTATAGAAATATTTCCAGTAAATTGTGGAGAATTGCAGAAGAACATAGAGTATTCAAATATTCATTCGATTTGTCTACTTTTACGCCATGAAACCAGAGAATGTTGCGTTCAAATGCAATTCTCAATTACTTGCTGGTAACATTTCTATAAGCATACAACTTTTTAAAGTTTTCATATATGGGCTGTCTGTCTACTGATGAGCTGACATATGCACCGACGAAATGTTCGACATGCTTAGTCGCTTAAAATCCACAACAAATAAATAAGTAAAATTAAAATATGGACATACAATACACGAAATAGATGAAAAATATATAAATAAAAAATGTATTAACGAGAACATATGTACATAAATATTAATAATTCACAAAATATATACATATGTATGTATGTATATATTTATGTACTAATTACCAAATATTTGCTAAAATAATGAACAATTTTGTTAAGGTAGTATTTTTTGTTACCGAATATCGTTTTAATTATGATTTTAGACAAAATGCAAATTGATTTATAAGGAAAAAACAAATAATAAACTTACCCACGTATATCTGCGTTATTTCTATCCGCAATATTTTCTTTGCTTCTATAAAAAAAATTGAATATGAAAAGAAAATGGATAAAAATGTTGGGATAATTTAGAGATAATCAATGTTTCAAATTTCGTTTTATAGTTGAAAAAGGAATATAAATTACTTTTGTTTAGGCGTTTTGTTAGTAAGGATTTAGAAAGTTATTATCAAGTAATTAGAGATTAAACAGAACATTAAATAATATATGTAAATAAGATAATTATAATAATTTTGTTTACCTAGCATCAACGACATCTAATGAATCTATGGCTTCATCGTTATACTCTTGTATATCTGATGATTGTATAGTGGGGGTGGTAGCAGTGGTAGGTAGTAGTGATGTTGGCAGAGATGGTGGTGGTGGTGGTTGTGGATTTGGAGTTGGTGTGTTTATAGTATTATTTAGTGCATTATTTGAATTTCTTTCAGATGATGTTGAAGGAGCAGCATCTTCAGTTTCATCACTACTCATCGTTCATTAAATTCAATCAATCAAAATCATAATCCATTCAAACAATAAAAAAAAATGTAATCAAAGTAAGACGTAATCAATTTTGCATAACAGAAAATAATCAAACGTGAAATTGAATTTTACATAGAAGCGGAAAAAAATTTATAATGATTTTTTTTGCATAATTATTTATTTAATGTGTTTGTTTGATGGAGTTCACATAAGGTTTCGGTAATTTATCCGGTGATACAGCAAAACAAAAAATTACGGGCACAGCAAATAATAAATGTAGCAAGACAAATGAAAATATGCAACATAGAATAAAAGAAAGAAATAAACAATATATTAATAAATATGTATATGTTTAAAGTGATGTGATATTTATCTATAAACATTTACTTATGTAATTTTTTTAATTCTTTGTTTAAAGGTTTCTTTACTGAATGCAACACAAAGGCTATTTATGTAAAATCATTGGAAAAAGCCTTCGCACTGTAAAGAAACATTTTAAATTTGGCTTATACTTTCAAAATGTCGTAAATGTCAAGTGAGTATTTCATTTTTACATGTGTTGTATTAAATACGACTGTGAAATATGTGAAACGTTTATCTAAAATATATTTTTTTTTAAACTAATCGATTAAATACAAATAAAAAATTTAATAATAATATATTAAATTAAGTCTATATGTCTAAGGTTTCGCCGGTGCTTATGCCCGCAAATCAGTAGACCTCTAACCATAATTTATAAAGTTTAAAAAAGTTGTATGTCGAATACAAATATTTCCGATATATAATAGAGGATATAAAATATATTCAAATTTAAATAAAAATACAGCAGATATTAATTATTATCCTTTTAGTTTTCTATTTTTTAGCAATTAGTCTTCCATTTTTTTGACAATGAAAGCCAAGTTTAATGGTGTTTTCGAATATATTTTTTGAATGTTTTATGCTCTAAAGAAATTCTTAATTATTTAAAATGTGGGTAGATGTTTACTGCTCAGCTGACATAAGCACCATATGAACTAGCTTAAGGCTAACAAAAAATACATAAAAACTGAATAAAATAAAAAATGAAAGCATATAAATATTATATAAAAGTAAATCTATGTTTAAATGTCTGTATGTATGTTCTTTATGGCCCTTTGTTCCACCATGGAATTACAGGAATGAATATATGTATGTTCTTTATAGGAAGCCCTACGACAATACCGATCGTGTTGAAAATTTGCTACCGTCTTGCTATTGATCGATATATTAAAATAGGCCAATTTATGTTTTAAGCCACATAGCAAATAATCATAATCAATTATTATATATATCAAGAGAGTAAAATAGCGAGAACATTTAAATTTAATTTACGTTTCGATGGAAACAAACTGGGCACGAAAGTATAGGAGAGTCCCTATATTAATTATTCTTATTACTTATTCTTTACCTGTAGAAATAAAAAAGTGAGACAGAAGCGTGAATTTGTAGGAACACATTGTTTTATAGGAGTGACGAAATGGGCACTTCCCATAAAAACTTATTGTTAATTATTTTATATTTGTAGAGATACGATAGTGAAACCTTCTAAATTTACTATTGATTACTCTGTGAATAAATTACGTTTCCAAGCGAAAGCATGAAGTTATAGAAGAGGGACATGGCCATCCGCTACAAAACTGAATCATCAATATTGTTTATGTTTGCCTCGATGATAAAGTGCAAAGTCTCAATCTGGGCGGCAATGATCATGAGTGGAACTTTACATACGATTACCTCTATGATGTAAACTAAGTCTAAAAGTTGACTCATTTTTTATTTAAAGAAAAATCACACTGAAGAAATTCTTTAATAATAGCGATTGGTGAATTTGAATGTGATTTTATCCGGAAATGCCATTCGATGAAAATGAGGAAAATTGCGAGAAGGGAAACACGTTCGTTACGTGGCATTCGTAAAGAATGCATGCGATGGAATTTCAGACAATCTAAAATTTTTCAGCAAGAAAAAATTTGTTTCTAATTGTCGTTCATATGTTTACCAAATGGTTAGTCATTTGGAATTATTTGCAATTATAACTATTTTAGGTTAGGTTAGGTAAGGTTAGGTTGATTGGAGGGGTGTGATAGCCCATGTCATACGACATACACTTAAGCCAGTGAAGGCTTGTTGTGCGCTCCCTTTTAATTATCAGACACAAACTGCCAGGGTTCTGCGGCAGGATTCGAACATGGGACCTTCGCACTATGAGTCTAGTACACTACCTACTAGTCTACGAAGGTCAGTTAACTATTTTAATCCATTAATTACTGTTTTTTTTTTTCTAATTTACAACCGTAAATGCGTTAAGTTGTACTGCATTTTTAAATTATTTAGGAACCTGATTTTATAATTTAAGAATTACAACTGAATATTAATTAAAACTAGGAAAATGTCGTTATTCATATTAATGGTTCTTTTTTTGTAAAAAAATATTAAAAGATACGTAAAAATATTAAAGTAAAAAATTACTTTCAAAATAAATAAGTCGTGAATTACTAATAAAATTAACAAGAACAAAAAATGTATTTAATCAGTGAATTGAGTTCTCGAATGTTCTAATACATACAAAATCAATAAATTTAGCTTCAATTGTTTTAAGTATATATGGATGGAATTGTAATATAAATACCTGACCAAGTTACGTTTCATTATACTGAATAATGAAGCAGCGTTTTTAGTATGAAAACGTCCTTTAAACATGTACAGGTTGTTAGATTCTTTGAGCGCTTTCTTCTCTTCGGCCAAAATCTTATTGACATAACGATAATTGCGTGAAAAGCGATTTAAACGTATCGTCAGGGAGACTAAAAACGCTTCCATCAAACGTATAATTGGATTAGCTTCCAAATCTGCAACGCAAAATATGCCAAATAAAATATATGCAAGTATATGGTTTTTTAGATGTGATAAATGTCTTACCGGCATCAGAGTCTATGACAGTGTCACCACTATCAACTTCAGTTTTTAGTTTTGTTTCGCTAGTCTGTGCCCTTGAAGGTATTTCTCCACCTTTACTAGTTGAAGGGCCCGTATCGGTTACAGCATCTTTAATAGTTTTAGTTTTTTGGCTCTCCTAAAAAGTAAAAATCAATTGTTTATTCTATTAGGGAGCAGCTTATAAATTCAAGCTGGAAGTATTTTCGTGCCATTTGTACAATTTGTATAGACTATATACTTAATTCTTTCCTAGTTCTAGATTTCAACCATTTTGTGTCAAGAAATAAAAAATTAGGACTTAAAAACTTTAATAAAATCATAATTATATCCAATAACATTTTAAGAGCATTTTTTATAATATACTTATAACAAATTTTTTCGCAGAATTTCGCTTACGTTGCACTCGTCTTTTATTTAGTCATGTGAAATTGTTTATGTCCAATTTTTATCACTATCTAAATATGACAGTCGTATTTATAAAAATAATTTACTTTAGCTTTAAGTTAAAATTTGTAACCAACATTATTTTTCGTATACAGTAATAATTATTTGAAATTTGAAATAAATTGTCTTCAATTCTGTTTGAAGATTTTAAATCAAATAATGTAACAGAAATAACAAAATAAAATAAATTTTCATGCTATTTAACAGTGTTGATATTAGTGATGTACATCTAATCGGTTAATCAAACCTTCTGATTAATCAGGTATTCTGAAAAAAAGTATTATAAAACAAAGTAAATACAAATTTTCGTACAAAATCAATCAAAATTATTCCGGATATTCTCCCACCAACTTATTCAAAAAAATTTCAGTTCGCTCTCCATGTGGTAACGGTGAATCATCAGTAGACTTCAGCTTTTATGTTTGAAAATCTCTCAAATATCATATGAGAATTACACAGAGATAAACGTAGTAGGCTTAATTTAAAATTTTATACAAACAACATAAGAAACAACAAGGCGAATATGAGTTCTTTGTTGTGTTGTTTGTGCAAGTTAAAAAAATGGAATATGATTATATTTTAGTGATTATCATGTTTTTATTTCTATCGATGTTAATGAATACGGGCTTAGTCATTTAAAAAAGTTTGATTTTTTAAATTAAATTCTCTAAATCAGTGAGGTGAGAAAAATAGATTTTTTTATTTGTGTGAAGACAAATGTCAATTGAAATATCAGAAACCCAAATCATTTAACATTGTTCACAAATTTAAGTTTAAATAGTAGAGACACAAACTACATATATTCTTTAACTCTGCCCATTTTCTACTTCACAGTCAAATAAAGTTTGATGAAGTTTATTAAGAGAAGAAGTATAGGAAATGCAACCAGGTTAAACGAAATAAAAAAACTAATAATAAGAAAAAAGGGCGTAAAATTGAAAAGATTAGTGAACAATACGTGGGAATGGTATTTCAGATGACTTTTTGAAAAGCATATCAAATGATATTTTTGAAATGGTTGCTTGACTGAAAACCTATTTGAAATAATTCATATTTTAAACGATTTTCTTAATGATTAATAGTCATTATGGAAAAGTGGCGATTGGAAATTGGCTTTTTAGAGATTTTATATTTTCTAAAAAAATGCATTTAAGACTTTTAACCAATGAACACGTTTAGGAGTTTTTTCAGGCATTTCATTTGCTCCTAATCATAGAACACTTTTTCTAACTGATGCGATTTGAAAAATAAAACAAGCTGTTAAGGCTTTGAACTAGTATATATTTATATCCTGCTATTTTTCGCTCATCCTTTAACACTTTTGGTAAATTTTATGCGTCTTAAAATCTGATTTTTATAACATTATTTTTCTGTTTTATTATATTTTTATAATATATACTTTTTATCTTATTTCATTCAAGTTTTTATACGAGTGTGCACAAGGTGGTGCATCAGTGTTGTTATAATTTGAATAGACTGCTATTTTTGCAGATGGCGCCAAATATCAGTGTGCTTTTATATTTATGAAGTAAGTAGGTATATACCTAGATAATTAATTGTCAACAAGCCTTGAAGCAATACACACCTCAATGACATAGAATTATATGCATAACAGAGACCTGTTAGCGTGCTGTAAGAACCCTGTTAAACACGAAGGTTTTTCAAACACATGATATTTGTTTACCGTTTTTGTATTCTTTTTTGAAAATAAAATTTTCATGGCTTGTATGGAATTACGATAAGTTATTGGCCACTGTGAATCTATTTCCATGAGTAATTAGAGAGTTCAAATTTGCATCGCGCTTTAATCAGAAATGAATCGAAGTCGTATAGCCTGAACGAAAGAATATTGCGGCAGCACTAATTTTCGAATTGTAAAAGTTTCTATCATTGGGAGAGATTGTGCGGCTAAGGCGATACTTCGAAGTAATAAGAATGCATCAATTAGAATTGAAAATAATACTTTCGAATACTTTTCTAAAATATACATTGAGTATATCTCTAACCCTTTATGGAATATCTTCCATTTGCTTGTAGGGAGATTTGTTTGATTGACAAGCCTATATTTATACATTTCCAAAGAATAAAAAATAAGCATTATCAAAAGGTGGGAAGGTGCAATGGTGAATTCAAATTGCCTTGGATGGTGTGCTGTCAAAACTCCATACATAGAAAAAATTAACTGATTATCTAGTTAATATTGAAATTTATTATTTGGGATATTCTCCAATTCGAGTTTGACAATTAAGTTAACAATTTTTTTAAAATTATTTGTATTAAGAAAGAATTAAGAAGTCAATTAAACTGCTCGAACGGATCAAGCACCTGCTTTCGATGGTCACTACACCATCACTTCATCGGCGTTCATGTGTGTGTTTTTTTACAAATTATTATTTGGTTCCCGGTTTTTCTTCTTCTTTCTTAATAAAAATAATTTGGAAAAAATTATTAATTTAAATTGTATTGAAGAATATCAACTAGTTTACATATTTACTTCCACTTAATTTGAAAAAAAAAATTATCTAAACTGTCAACTTCAGGACTGGACCTAGAGAGCCAGATTAAATAAATTTTCAGTTCAACCAACAACACAGTTCCAAAAATTAAGTAACATTATATTGAAAAAAGAAAGAACAATAGTTGACTTTATGCAAAGAGTTTGACAAATGCTTTCACTGACATCATATGCATCGTCGAATGTATTTCTTATGGTGTTTGTATTCGCCGATGCACACAACGATGTTAATAGACCTAAATATTACTGAAGGTGATTCATATTTAGTGCTGTTGCCACCTTCTTAAATTCGCCCCATTAAAAAATTTATATGAGAATTAAATTTCACATGTGTCTTCAAAATGAAAATTATTAAAAATTCCTACTAATTAGCTAATTATGATTGTTTCTTTAATCGATTGATTAAAAATTGGATTAATTTAGATGTTTAAATAACCGATTAGCAGCACATCCTTAGTTAAATATAATTAACTATAGAATGTGTTAAAATAATTTTAAGTGTTTGAAATTTAAATTGATATAATTAACGTATAAGAAAAATTAAATGGAAAGTTTCGTAGTTACACCAAACACTCACAAAATATTCGCTTGTTGAACGTGGAGCGTAACATAAAGGTTCGGATAAAGTTGAATAACGTTTACCTTCACCCGCATCTATATCGACACCGGTTTGATGCACATCAAACAATAAACCAATATGAGATGGCGGTGCGGAGGCATAAGAACGTTGTCTTAAGTAAATCTGACGGCGATATTGAACACTATTAATATCCTTCCAAACCTTTTGTTTTTTTTCAATATTTAATTCAAATTAAGATATATCCATGCGTGCACAAAATTTTTAAATTATTTAAAGATTTTTTTTTGATATTACAATTATTTATGTGAGGCAAGTTACAATGAAATACTTAAGCAACTTTGAAAACAGTCAAAACAACTTAATACTTACATCATATAAAGTTTTGCGACGGCTCATTTTAATTTCACTTTCGGTTATATTTTCATTGTCATTGTCGAATAAGCCTTCAGAATCGCTTATGACTTCCAGTTCGAATTTATCATCCACATCGTCAAACATATAATAATCTCCAGCACGTACAGCTGCATTTAAAAGAAATAAGCATGTTAACACTTTTTTTTTTGGTAACACACAAAGCATCTACATACATACTTATATTTGTAACAAAACTAAAGAACTTAAAATTTAATTTAAATAAAGTTTTTATAAACAAGGCTTATGTATACACTAGTATGCATATACATAATTATTTTAACAAGTATTTCTTTGCGATTATAAAAATAACATGTAAAAATGTATGTATGTATGTTCAAATTATGATGTAATTTTATTTCATGTTTTATTCAGATTTGAGGAACTGGCTGATACATACGAGATGTAATAATTGGAATAAATTATATATAAAAAATTATAAAAGATGAAAAAAAGTTAAAACATTGATTGAAAAATTAAGCAAAATTAAGTAAAAATATCTTTCAATAATCTATACATACATACATAACATCGTGCCCTAACCGCCAGAAAAAAAGGTTAAGGGACAAACGCAAAATTTTACAGAAGAAGCGTTTTTATTAATTGCTTTTTCACTAAGTTGTATTTTAACGATTAAAAAGTTTTAAATAAAATTTAATTTTAGAGATAGCAATTTATCGATTGTTATGAAAAAGTGAATATCAAAAAAAATATATATTATATATATTAATTAAGCTTTTCCGCGTTAAGGGCACGATATGTAAAGTTGAATTCGAATAAACGTACGCCGCTTAAAAAAAATCGCAAAAATTCTCATCTTTTGTGATTGATTAATTTCAAATCATTTCATTTCCCTTAAAACGCCCGTTTAAACGAAATTTATTTACCGCTGACGAAACACCATGTAATGTCAGCTTCTTTGAATTGTGTTAAATGCAACCGATAACACCTCAGTTGACAAAATAAATTTTAATTCAAAATCGGAATACATCTATTTTATTTTCAAGTACATTTAAACAAAAATATCGCTTTAACAAAAAACAATTGAATTCGGCTGTATACGAGTATGTGTTTTATGAAAAAGAACATATTTTTTGTTCGAATTCGGCGTTTTTGATTTATTTTTTCGGCCAAATTTTTTAGTTTCACATTCGATTTTCCAACAAAAATGCTTTATGAAAATTTAGTTTTGTGTTTTAGATTCTTTAGATTTTTTTATACATTTTCGTAATATTTTGCCGATTATAAGTAGTTTTGGCCTAAGAATAGACCTCTAACAATAGACTGTATAAATAAGCCAGCAAACGCTTTTTATATATTCCATGGATATTAGATTTATTTTTCAAAATTAAACAATAGTTTCATTTGGTTAATACGATAGTTTTAAATACCAAATGTTGGAAGAATGATATATATCACTATCCCTTATACTTACCAAGTATGTAAGTAAAGGGTGATTTTTTAGCAACTTTCTTTTTGGAAACTCTGTTTTTGGCAGCTCATCGTGTAACATGTTGCTGTTAAATATGTTCAGTTTGGTCTATAATTTAACGAACAACGCTTGCAGATTATTTAATTTTGTTATAAAGATTCATGTTCGGTTAAAAAAGTGCATTGTCCACTTTTTTATCGGAAAATTGTGTTCAGCGACGAAGCTTATTTCTGGTTGAATGGATACATGAATAAGCGAAATTGCCGTATTTGATGTGAAGAGCAGCTAGAAGCATTGCATACCGAAAAATTCACTGGGACCGTACTTTTTCAAAGGCGACGAAGGCAGGAACGTTACTGTGAATGGAGAGTGCTAACCTGCGATGATTACAAATTGTTTGGCCAAAATAGAAGAGCTGCACTTGCGTGACATGTGGTTTCAACAAGACGGTACCATACACAGCACTCAAAACAATGGCCCAATTGCGAGGCGAGTTCGGTGAACAGTTTATTTCATGTTTGGGGACGCCTAGATCGTACGATTTAACACCTTTAGACTACTTTTTGTTAAGGCTATGTTGAGGCGGGACAAGCCCGCAACGGTTGACGCACTGGAAGCCTATATTGAAGAATTTATTCGTGGCATACCGCCCGATGTATTGGGGAGAGTATGCCAAAATTGGATCCAGCATATGAACCATTTCAGGCGTAGCCGAGGTTAACATTTGCATAAAATCATCTTTAAACATTGAATTACATAGATCGTTCTATGGACTTAAATAAAGATTTCATACATTTCTCTGAATTTTATGTGTTTCTTTTTTTATCAAATCCACAAGCTCTTAAAAAATTACCCTTAACAATATGTGCCTGACGGGATGAAGGATATAAAGGGTTTGAATCACAATATCAAAATATAAAATTATCTTTTCGTTAGAGCTAAAATTAATTTGAAATCCTTTTTAAAAATAGCAAGGAAAAATTATGAATAGAATGAAGACATAAAATAAATTCTTTGAGTCATATACTTGAACTGGTTGCTGCAGTAAGTTCGATTTCTACCACCAGTAATGAATCTATATATAAAATAGGATGTGTGTATGTATGTATTAATGTATGTATGTATGTATGTAACGTAATGGCTCCAAAACGGCTGGGCCGATTTTGATGAAATTTTCAGGGAACCTTCAGAGTACTCGGGCGGGTGACACTGTGAAGTCCGATTTTTTATTTTCGGTCTGTGGGCGGAGGGGCGTGGAAAAATCCAATAATTAAGAAAATGAGAACGGCTTGGCCGATTTCTGTAAAACTTTTTGTCAGTTGTTCGTGTTTTCGAGGAGAAGGTTTTTATGGAAGAAAATTTTGGAAAATCCCTCCGGAAAAGTCGGAAAATCGGAAAAATCTAAAATCGAGTTTTTGTATGAAATTTTGATTGAAATTATTCCTTAATGGCTTTTCAAATTAGGCTTAAAATTGGGGCGAGGCGAAGTTCGCCTGGTCCGCTAGTGGCATAATAAAAAATCAAATCACAAATTTTAATTCAAAAAATGTAAAACTCGCATCTAATTTTCTTTAAACATAATGCCGAATGAAAAGCATGGTGTGTAAAAGTCAGTAAAATTGACATGAAACTTCTTGTTTAGTTGACGATAAATGTGATCGCCCAGAGCGTGCGATTCATTAGAATTCAATTTACATGTGTAGTATATTTAAATGAAAAATAACATGGGAACTAATCAATTTCGAAATAATTTAATTAAAGTTATTAAAATTAAAATAAATTTTGAAATATAAAGAAACGGAATTATTAAAACGACGTTTCACACAATTTTTTTAACATATTCATGAAGATGCAGAAAATGTACAGTATTAGTATATTAAAAAAATACAAAAAAAACATGCTATTAAAACTATGAAAATACATATTTAGAAAAACTATAAAGCTAATAAATTCAACTTGAACATAAAAAAATAAATAACAAATTACCGTGTGGATGCAGTTTAATTTCTTTCCTTTTATGAGGTCTTGAGCCATAAACGGGGTTTCCATGTTCTACAATATAATCAAATGCAAAGCAAAATAATGAAAGAAAATTAAAATATATAAAAGCATAATAAAATAAAAATTTACACAAAATTTCATAAATAGAAAAGCCGAATAAAAAATCGAAGTCTTGGATTAGTTTCAAGATCCAGTATTAATTATAAAAAAGAGACGAACTTATTTTACAGACGTAATCTAAGATTTTCAAAGAAAAACTAACACTTAGAGGTCAAAATTAATTTGAAAAGAGTATTACTCATACAGCATTCATTTGAAAAAAAATTATACACAGGTTTTTTCAAAACAGCAACATGTCATTAGTTTAAAATTTATTTATTTTCTTCTTTAATTTGGGTAAAAATATTTCAAAATTCTTTCGAGTGTTATTTACAATTTTGAGCCTGATTTTGTATATCACGTCACCAAGAGCACTTTTTATAGAAAAAAAAAAAAATAAATAAAATAAAAAAATTAAAAAATTTTAAATAGGTATGTTTTCATTTGTCGTAGAAATTTTTCACCAAACAAATGCACACAAGTTCAAGCATTGCCTTTTTCTCTATCAAAAGTTTCAGAGTTTTAATGAGAAATAAAATTTGCATTTCTTAATATTTAACTAATGAACTTCAACTCAATTATATTACAAATAATTTATTTTTATTTATTTTATATATGTATGTACTTATTTCGCCACTCCTTTTTATTGCTTCGTCAATGAAATTTTACATTTAAATTAAGAAAAAAAAATTATGGAAAAGATTATTTTCCTTCTTTTATAAATTAAATGTCATTTAAACAAATTAAATTAAACTACATAATTCAAATGACATTTCGTTTATACTTATGTAATTTATACACTAGCTGTACGCTGCCACTGTTTGCTGTGACTCAGTTCTATATAAAATCATACGATATAATACTTAGGAGAACATACAGCCAATTCAAAGCATCTTACACCCATGAGTAATACTTGTATGTGTATTAGAGGCGAAATTAAACGCTTATAACTTCTAAAATACCGAAGTGATTTTAGTAAAAATATAGTAAATATAACACATCTGCTTCAAATTACTTTTAAAATGTTAAAAACGGATTTATCATGTGAACGTGAAAGGCAGGACAAAAAATCGTCTTGCCTATTAATTATATAAGTAGATATAAACTTAAATATATAAATTTAATTAAATATAATTTTTAATTTATATGGTTCAATAAGATTTAATTTATAAAAACAAAATTAATGAAAAATTCAATTTTTTGTTTTTCTTGTAATAATTCTGTGCCAACTAGGAAATTTTAAAGATGATTTTTAATAACGTACTCTCCTTTTTAGGACAGGGTTCTACTATATAACCTATTATATTAGGAGTAAGTTAGATAATCTAAATTTTACGAATAAATTCCAAATGAAATTGTACATCAAAATAAGATAAGCAAAAATTCATCTCACTGTAACTTCCTGAAAATTTAATAAATTGAGTGAAATTTTGTTGAAGAATACTTTCGAAGTGACGAGTTACAATGGTGCTATTAACTCGTTTTGAGCTTTAGTCGACTTAAGTATTTATTCTTTATTGCATTTAGCATTTTTTAATTTGTAAATTTTACATTTTATTTAAAAATTTTTACATAAAATTTATTAATTTAAACGTAGTTTTCGTGCTGAAGCAATACACCGGAAATAAATAAAAACAAAATTTTTATAATAAAATTGACACAAAGGCCAATCATCAAATATTGAAAAAATATTATTTTTGCATTGAAAAAATGTTTGTTGTGGCTTTAGCTCTTCATATGCCGACATTTCATTGGTTGCTAAAACCAAATCGTCAGTGAAGTTTAAGCAGTTTGATAACATTCAATCTCGTATCTTTATGCCATACAAAACAAATACAATATGAGAATTTCAATATTGCATATGAATTATAACAAATACATAATCATAGTAGGCTTAGAATGTTTTTATACAAACAACACAACAAACAATTATACTCAAAATGACTCTATTTTATTTTTCTCTCAACACCTATACAATTAAACGCCCGTTGGTCGTTAATGATTGTATTCAGTTAGGCAAAATGAAAAATAAAATCTTTATTGTAAATACTTAATATTGAAATTTATTATTCGGGAGAATATCCCGACCAATCGTTAGAAACAATTAGTTTTTTGCAAAATGCATTGAAAAAATGTTTGTTGTGGCTTTAGCTCTGCATATGCCGACATTTCATTGGTTGCTAAAACCAAATCGTCAGTGAAGTTTAAGCAGTTTGATAACATTCAATCTCGTATCTTTATGCCATACAAAACAAATACAATATGAGAATTTCAATATTGCAAAAAACTAATTGTTTCTAACGATTGGTCGGGATATTCTCCCGAATAATAAATTTCAATATTAAATATTATTTTTGTTTATATATGATATATGATATATGATATATATATATATATATATATATATATATATATATATATATATATATATATATATATATATATATTCACTTTGGTGAGGTGAATTACAAAATTAGGCCTTTGGAAATTATGTGAGTTCGTTTCTTAAAAAACAGATTTATATTTAAAATTTTGTACAAAGAATTTATAGGAATTTTTTTATTAATGTACGGAAAAAAATTTAACAAATTATTATTTGATAAAATATTAAAAATACATTGCCCATGCAAACGTAGATCATAGCAGGCACTCGCGTCTAGCATTGAATTATCCGTAGCAAATATATCCGTACCAGCTGGTCCCCAGCTATTGGGCCTCTTTGAGTAACGCATTAAAGTCTCCTCATGGGCCCACGACAAATTGCTTAGACGCTTGCTAGAGTCATAAGATTTATGCACAGAATCATCTATGGAATATTTGGCATTACCCATACTTTGATGGCGACGATGCAATAGCTTTTTGCGCATAGTAACTTGAAGTTCTTCAGGTTTTTGAAGTGGTTTATCAGGCGTTGAACACTTAAGGGATACAGGTTCGTTCCATGAAACAGCATTAATCGAAGACTGTCTACGATGGCGCGTGATTAAAGATCTTCTATAATCATTTGTTGTATCAGACGATATAAAAGAAGAATTGCTACTTTTTGTAACATTAGCCTCCAAAGTTCTTGCCGACAATAACAGAGGCGAAGGTAGAGGTTGTTGATTATTCTACAATATTAATATTATTATATTTCCATTACAAATTCTTTATAATCATTTTGCTTTAATTTACCGCGGTAAATGCTTCATTTGAATTATCCGAATTATCATATTTGGATTGTGATAAATCTGAAGGTGTACGACGAAAATGCATAGACAGTTTGGGAGTTTCTAAAAAGCCCTCCAGTGGCATTGTCCCTCCATCCGATGTTGGCTTAATTAAGTTTATGCGATTATATGTATGATTATAGCAACATTTCAACCATGTAAATTCATGAAATACCTGTGAGTGCGGTTGGATTTCAATTTCCGGTAGATTGATAAATTGTTTAAATCTTTTATTCATGTCATGGTCGTAGTCACTTATTGAATTTGCATTGGAGTTTTGTGTGTTAATATAAATTTCGTTTAAGTTCTCTTCTGATCCACTATTGTTATTATAACTTATGCTACTTGCCGTACCGACCATGTTATTTAGATTATTCTTATTCTCCGGCGTGTGATAACCAGAACCTTGGCAGGAAAGGAAGCAGCTGCAGCGTGCCAGTGGTGCTAACTTTAAGGCTGTATCTTTGTTGTCTAATACTATATATACATAAATTATTATTTTTCCCGAAAATCACTTCTTGAAGTAATTATTCTACACTCAAATATTTAGCGTATAAACACGAAACGTTTGATCATAAATATAACAGATAAACTAACGGGTTAAAGAGAACTAAAAAATTTAAATATACCCAACTTGGAAATCTTAAATACCAAATACTCAGAGTGGCATCGTTTCAATAAAAGGAATGTTATTTCAAAATTAGATTTCAGAATACTTTAGATATTCTTTGGAAAAAATGCAATATTTCGCAAATCTTTATCAAGTCCACATTTTTCATAGCGAGAAGCAAAAATACAAGGAAAAACAACCACTGAGCTCAAATTTACCGTTCTTGTTATTGTTTTTATTGTTTCATAATTTATTTCAAATTCAAACAAGAGAGAAACCTACGACTTTTCTTAAAGGAAAAAGTAAACATAGTGAGAATTTTCAAACACTCTGTTAAAATATTCATATCAAACCAAAAATTTGGGAAACATTTTGACTTACCATCGAAATGTGTTGGCTTCTCCAATGGTCTTAACATTTTCTGTTGTGTTGCTCTTATCTTTTCCATTTTCCGTTTGATTTTACCCAATACTTCCTCTTCATATTCTTGGCGTTTTTCAATCTGCTTTTGTCTTAAACGCTCAATTATTTCCGCACCTCTGTTAAATCACATAAGCCGCTATTAGAAAACTCAATCATAAGCTTTAATATTAAAATTTACCTAGAAGCCAATATGTTATTAGCTCTCGTATCCGTTATAATATGACAGAAATAATATGATTTAAATATTCTTAATTGGAAAAGAAGGAAAGCAAAACAAATGGCATCCCACAGTAATACCGATTGGACTGTAATGGCGAGACATTCGTTCGCTGAATCAGGTGCTAATAAGTCCTTTACAATTACTTTACTGCTGCAACTAATCCCAAATAAATGAACTAACCAACAACAATGTGTATTTAAAACGTCCAAAAATAGGCAACCAATCATTTGTAGGGATGTTTTAATAACAATATTGATAACGTTGTAGATCAAAAGCCATTTCCAGCGACTTATAATTGAACGTATGGGTCGTAGATAGAAGTCGGAACCCTCCCATAGAAATATAAACGCACCAATCAAATAGCCAATGGCCAAGAAGTCTGCTATATTTGTACCAGCCAAAAACACTACAGCCAAAGTTACCCAATAAAATCCGCAGAGTACAGCATGTTTGAGAATGTCCAAATAGTTACGAATGTGGGAAAGGAAGTCATGTGTGGGATTTTCAAATTCTACTTTGCCCAAATTGGCAATATCTTCTACCACAGACTTGTTGCTGCCACCTGGGTAGTTTGCAATATTTTCGATCATAAATACACGTTTCTGGCGATTCACGAGCAATAGGAATACGAAGTCAAATATTAATTTCTTCGTATGATCGACATGTAGGTCACCGGGTAACATTGCCCACCGCTGCAGAGCCTCAGAATATTTTGTATTCTCCCACATGTATTCTGGAAAAAAATTATATTACAAATATTGTCTAATTTAAACATATTTTTTTCTGCATATTCACTTACCGACACACATAGAAGGAGGGAATTGCACAAGCAGTACGTATTGCAAAAGAATTGATATCAGAACAAACATTTGCAAAACGCCCCATATTTGAGCGTTCTTTTTCCTATTAAACGTCAACAACAAAATCAACCACACCGAATAGAGCACCGCTACAATATCTTGCCTGTAGGTGATAGTGGACACCAACGACACTAAACATATTTCGTAACCAAATTTATAAAAACCATAATTCAGTAAATATTTTATCATTCCTTCCAGTTTCTTTTCGGCATCTTCCCTTTCTACACTGGGGAAAGCCACCTTTGGCAGGGGACTATTTTCTATACCTTTTAACCGCCGCATCTGATTTTGTCTTAAAGCGATTACAGCATGTAGAGTGGCAATTACCATATAAATTATATATATTTTGAGTAGACCCATTAAACCGGATTCGGAATTGGCTTTATAGAGACCAAACCACTCAGCGTTGTTGCCTGTAACTTGGCCGTTACCATTAGGACATTTAAATTGATAGTTCTCATGATTTAAGTAGGCAATTTGATAAATCATTTTCGATAATACAATTATAGTCACAACTAGAGATATCAAACGACTAAAGTAGAACTTCATGCGTAAATTGGAGACAACGCCCAACACGCAAAGCGCTACAAATGGTACATTAAGAAGAGACACCTGCAAAGATGTTAAAAAATAAGTCAGTTTAAATTCAAAATAGTACAAAATGCATTTGGAGGAATTTTGTCTCAAAATATTTCAACTATAAGTTACGCATCAAAATGAAAGCGGCAAAAAATATGGTTGACCCTAATAAAAAAGCACATATAAGATTTTAGAAATTAATATAAGTTGTGAAAGAAGAAAATATTCTACAATGATGTCGCTCAAATCACTTAACCGATTTTAGTTCTGAAGTACTATATATCTCGAATAAATTTTAAAAGTAATTTAAAAACAATAGTTTTGAAAATTTTCGACAACGCTATCTCTGGAACGAGTAAACCGATCTCGATAAAATTTGCGCCTCTTGCAGCAGTTATCCAAGCTAAAAAAATTGCCGAAACGATTCGGAAAAAATATTTGGAATCATTTAAAAAATGTATTGCACCATCAAAACAGAAATCGCCACATCAATAATTCACCGAAAAAAAATATTTTTATTTTTAATTTCAGTTTCATTTAATATTTTTAACATTTTTATTTGCGAAAATAATCTTTAATTTGAATTATATTAAAAATGAATAAAATAAACTAAAATATGACATTAGACGAGATCGAAAGTTTCATAAGTGTCCCGAATAAGTTTTGCAGAAATACAAACCTTTGAATTTCACAAGATTAGTTTCAAAATTACAATAAATTAATATTTTATCAAGCAATACCCACCACACTTATTCAGAAATATGTATATGAACCAAATAAAAATTAGTAAATATTTTTTTAAAACCTTGAGTTCAGAACCTGATTTCTTGAAGAATCAAAGAACTTTTGGTTCAAACAATAAAAAATTTGAGAAATTAAATATTTTATTTTAATTTATAAGCAGAGAGTTAAAACGTGGAAAATAAAAATCTTCACTCACCTCACTCACAGCACATACAAATGCGGTTAAGTAGACCACTTTAATCCAATGAATTTCCAATAGTCTCCAAATTACGCCCTTCAAATTTTTAAATAACACTTCAGCCTTATGACGGCAACGCTTCAAAAATAGTCGTATCAAATTTCCAGCGGATTCAACAAATTCCAAGCCCTCCGATTCAGTAACACGGGAAGTAGTACGTGATTTGTATCGCACGCGCTCCTCCGAATCCCGATCAACAACTTCAGTAGGTTGATTTATAGATGCAATAAAACGTTTATGGAAATAGTGGACTTGTATTACGGTTAAGATGACTATAATGGTGGGAGAAACTAAGTGCAAGAATAAATCTTTAGTTTTATACCGCTCCAAACCAATATCGGTTTGTCTAAAACAAAAGGGCCAACATTTTAACTAGTATTACCGATTGTATCATTAGGATTATGCTTACAGTGTAGTCGATATATTAAGATATTTTTCCCAATATTTATCAAATTGATCAAATTGATAAGTATAAATCAGTGTTAGTATGGACATGGCATAAAAGATTAGGAATAACCAAAATCCATACATTAGCTTAACCCAGGCTTTCGAAGATGATTGAAACACTAAAAGGAAAAATAGGAACAACGCCATGTAGCATATGCGAAAACCAGTCATCTTTTCACCAGTCATGGCACATAGGAATATAACCAACACCAATAGCCAGATCCATAATCTGACCAATAGGTTTTTTATAACTGTGCCCATTTTTTTCAAGAATTTAGAAGTCTTTTTGCCATCATCTTCATCTTGATCCATGATAGAGTGATTAACACTTATTGACAATGGTGCAAAAATATCAGCAAGGGTGCTATCACGTCTCTTTTTAGATTTTTCCTTGAAAAACTGTCTCAAAGTGACCCAGAACATGAGTAGGAACGATGTTTTTACTATGAGTGGTATGCAGGGTTGCACATCATTCTCTTGAGGTCGTTCAAAACCGATTTGTTGTAAATTAATACCAGAAACCTGAAAAAAAATTATTTATTAATGCAGATTATGTGGATGTCTAGTAATGTAACGAATATTCGTATTCGTATTCCTGAATATTCGCTTATTTTATTGACATTAAGATTCGTATTCATATTTGCTAAATAGAACATTAACTCAATAGCACAAGGAAATATTGATTTTGAATTATTTTTAATAAATGGAAAAATGCTTTAGTTTCAACAATCATCTTGTAATAAACTAAATAGAAACTTTTAGAAATCTCTGTGAATGCGAGTGCAGTCAGCGGGAGACCTTGTCAAAGATCAGATGAGCACAAATGATATCGATTATGAAAGACAAGAAAGTGATTTACTGTCGGTACTCGTATGTCTTAATAATGTTAAATATAGCACTGTGGTAAGTTTTTCAATTTATTGCTATTAAGTGTGTTTGAATACTTTGCCGGTAGTATTAATCCATTAACTTTTTGATAGAAATTTGTATTTAGTATAATTTTTTTTTAAAGTAAGGAAATGACATCCCTTAAATATTTGTGATAATTTTTACAAATTATAATGTATGTGAACATAAAGATTTTTTTCAATTAAATTTTAAACTTGAAAATGCTGAGATTAGCATCTAGGCGTAGTGCAAGTTCTGATCATTTCAAATTATTC
Organism: Germaria angustata; assembly: GCA_963681545.1. Taxonomy (NCBI): domain Eukaryota; kingdom Metazoa; phylum Arthropoda; class Insecta; order Diptera; family Tachinidae; genus Germaria; species Germaria angustata. The sequence continues at coordinate 18,028,896 of OY812999.1, read as the reverse complement.
AACATAGGCTTGTCATTGCAGGATGTTGTCTTTTTTGACTCCTATTCACCGACTTGGAAGCTGTTTTCATTTTTTTTTTGTTTCAAAATTATACTAATTTCGAAATCAAAGTTCAGTACGAAGAACTAGTCAGATCTAAAACTTCAGAGATACTCCTCTTTCACGTTAAGTATGAGTACTTTGAAAATTTCATATTCTGTCTAATTTTAAAATTCTTTGCAAAGGACATCCGATTACCGAGTAAAAACACAGAAAACACGATTTCACTACAGAAACGATCTGCTTTAATATTTAAATATTATTGATAATGTTAGTGAAACAACTTACATCTACTTTGGAAGGTAGTTCATCATTAGTCAAGTCCATGCCATAGATATACTGGGCAATTAGAAGCAATTCGGCATAAATGACTATAAAAGGACTGGAGCGCATCATGGCTTTCCGTTGATTGGGTATCATCCACAGAACATTGGCCCACAGAAGTAGAACAAATGTTAACCAACTGTGATAAACTATGGACCAGGCCTACAATTTAATTTAATTAAAATTTATAATTTACAATTTACAATTGCAACCAAAATATTTATGCTGACTCACCATCATTAGAACATTAGTAAATATGTAGCTATTTTGATAGATAAAACCTCCTATGCCCGTGATGCCATACCATATTTGATCACATATTCCTGTTTTATAATCCATGTCGCCAACAGATCGACTACGTTCCATGGTAGTCAAATGTATATCATGACTTGGTTGCTGCTGTGATGTTGCACTACCATTATTGTCGTTTGTTGAAGTTGCTACTTGACGAGTATTCGGGCGCATAAGCTATAATTTAGAAATTTTTAATGTTCTTATGAAACGATATAAGAAATTAACGAAATCTTTGACGAAAACAATTTCAGCCAGGGCTGGACATTTATTTACTTAATGAATTTTAAAATGTTAATGAAGGAACAACCATATTTAGTTAAAGTTAGTGATTAGTATTAGTGAGAGTATCATAAATAAAAAAATAAGGATAACAATTACGTTTAAGTGTAAAGACAAAGTAACAACAACAACAACAAAAAAAAAAATCGATGCAAACAGCTACGGGCTGACGGAGCAAATATTTGATGAAATAAATGTCACCACCAATTTCCTTATGGTGTTCTTTGCTTTGAGGAAATATTTAAGACGCGCAATACTTCTATATGAAATAAAGGTAATTTAGAATTAATAATGTACTATTCAACTCAATGTTATGTTTTTAATATTAAGCTGGAGACAAGGTCCATTAATAAGGTCGGTGCAACAGCCCAGCTGATAGGTAAGAGTGATTGTCAAACTCTATATAAAAAATTATAAAAAGATTTTGCCGTCAACTTTTCTATAAGCAATTTCTCAATTGCGTACTTGACTTTCTTGTAATAAATTTGCTTTACATAGACTTTATAATTGGGCAAATCCATCTCACTGTTAAACAGCATACGAGTATATAAAAAATTCTATTCTAATAGTAAATATTTTTTGTATGGAATTTGGCGGCAGAAGCTCGTTAACACGATTTTATGAATGTATCATGCGAGAATGTATCAATATTTTCCAACAGTTAGTGGTTAAGCTTCATTCATCAAATATTCGGGCTGTCGAACCGTATCTTAATTACGTTTAAATTTAGTGAACTACTTGATTTTTAACTAATGCTTTTCTAAATATTTGTAATATGAAAGTTTTAAATAAATTTTTAAATTATGTGACTAATGGTCATATTCAAAAACACTTACAATAGCTTTACAAACTGCTGTTAGACAAAATCTGAATGTACTCGTAAGCACATGCCTACTTTAACCCCATTTTACGTTTATATATCCAAAAAAAAATTTCAATTCAAATATCTCTATTAAAGTCAATATAAAAATAAGAAATATCTTGTGAATTCTTCTTTATTTATGACACTTTTGTTGTTTCGATTTCATAGAAAAATTTATATTTTTTTCTATCATGACATAAACTCAAAAAAAAAAAAATAATAATTTTACTTCAAAATAATATGTATATATTTTTTAGTTTGCATATTTGAATACTCGAATAAAATTGTAACCGTTTTTGTACATCATAAAGTATCAGCTGTTTTCGTGTAACATGTTCCTGTTAAACATGTTCAGTTTGGTCTATAATTTAACCATCAATCGACTTACAAACGAACAACGCTTGCAGATTATTAAATTTTAATATCAAAACTAATGTTCGCCCACTTTTTTTATCGGAAAATTATGTGCAGCGACGAAGCTCATTTCTGGTTAAATGGATACGTGAACAAGCAAAATTGTCGTATTTGGTGTGAGGAGCAGCCCGAAGTATTGCATCCCGAAAAATGTAGTGTTTGGTGTGGATTATGGGCCGCTGACATCATTGGACCATACTTTTTCAAAAACGACGAAGACAGTAACGTTGTTGTGAATGGTGAGCACTACCGTGCGATGATTACAAATTTTTTTCTTTCACTTAAAATAGAAGACCTGGGCTTCACTGACATGTGGTTTCAACAAGACGGTGCCACATGCCACACAGCAGGCGAAACAATATCCCCATTGAGAGACGAGTTCGGTGAACAGTTTATTTCACGTTTGTGACCGGTCAATTGGCCGACTCATGGCTATAGCGACAAGCCCGCAGGGGTTGACGCACTTTAAGCCAATATTAAATAATTTATTTGTCGGATACGTTATGTTGGAGAGAGTATGCCGAAATTGGACTCAGAGTATGAACCATTTGCGGCATAGCCGCCGTCAACATTTACATAAAATCATATTTAAACATTGAATTATATAGATTGTTCGACTCAAATAAAGATTTCATACATTTTTTTATCAAATCCGAAAGCACCTAAAAAATCACCCTTTATAAAGTACGATTGCGTTCAATGCGAATTACTTGCTCTTCTATTTTGAGGGTGCACCAATATTTTGTAATGCATTATGTACAAAAATACACCTGAAGGCGAATTGATTATTTTTATTTTTTAAGGAGTATCACCAGTCTCAAAGCTTATTTGCGTGCGGTCGTCCTGGTATTTATTGTTCGATCCCTGAGAGATTTACGTCTCGATCTAGCGCTTGTTAATAATAATTTTTCCTTGAATAAATGTACCGTGTTACGTTTATATTTTGAGGTTGCTGCTTCCTATACAAGGATATACATAAGTCGAAGAGAACGTGGTCCTGACAACGGCTATTACTAGACAACTGTCAAATGTTGAGATTGCTTTGTTTATTAGTTTCTTTTTGACAGCCATTGAAAGCAAACAAACTTCGTTAATTTTAACGATAACAGAAAAGGTGAATTTTTATAATTTTTTACATAATATAATGATTAATGAAATCGATAAATACTATGGGACTCTGCATCATCAACTTCAAGTCTATTTGGCTTCAAAATAATAAATATTTTTTTTTTACATATTTGACTACGTAATTAAAATAGTAATCGTTTTTATACATCATAAACTATAAATTACGACTGAGTTGCGAACAAAATTCCTAACAAACGTTTTTTGACTAATGTGAACTTTAAAGGTAAAATAAAATAATTTTTTCATACGTAACATGAATAACATTTAATTGAAATTTTTAATAATTGTATGATACAACCAAAAAAATTATAGTAGCTCAACCTAATTACATACATATGCTTACATCTCGGAGTGATTAAAAAAACAAAACATTCTTACGATTTAAACAGCAATATATTTAAATAAAGGTGGAATACCTTAAAAACCGGCAAAACATCATACGATACTTTAAAAACAGCCTGCACTTAAATGTAACCTTTATACTAAGAAGTTCCTTATTTTTTTTTTTGCTAGTGGCAACAACACCAATAAAAAATAAACTCATTTGCATATAACACCGCCACATGTACACACATACAGCCATACCCACACATACATATTCAACCATACATAAAACGAAAGGACATACACGAGTACGACAATAGAATGGTTATTAAGACAGACAGACAGACAAACTATGGCTATAAAACATGTAAAATAAAACGTTAGTAGGAGGTTAATTAGTAACACATTACAAAAGATATTGTTAGAGAGAAGATACATTTATTAAAAAAAATTGAGAGCACATTTATTACACCATTTCCATTCGTTTTCTACGTATTGACATTTCAAAATGAGTATTTCCTTTGCCTGCAAGGATTTTAATCCTTAAAGAGTTAATCTAAATCACAATGTAAAAGTGAAATTTCTCACATATTCCTGGAACTTTTCTTTTATAATTTTGTCCATAAATATTATTCACCTCAGCTATGTGACAAATACCTGGTATTACTAGTTGCTTAGAGTTCAAAATTTAAAGAGATATACATATATTATAAAAATTAAAAATTTATTAAAAATTTTAATCAAGAAAAAAAAATATTATTAACATACGAAAATTAATCAATATGTGCGTGACATTTTGAATTTCCCGTCTCTTAAATGAAACGACAAAACTGCTCTATCCAGAGGCATCTCTCAGTTGACTCCTGTCAAAATTTGAAAGAGATGCATCATTTAGTTTTTGGTTGACAGTTATTGATAGAGAGTGAATTTCGTGTGCTCATTGAGCTTAATTTTTTTTGGGGAAAGGAATCATCATTCAAACAAAGGCTAACCAAGCTTGATAAATACTATGGGAACTCTGTACCATCAATTTCAGAGGTAAAAAAGTGGATTACTATACTGACGTACAAGCACGGAAGATACCGAACGTTCTGAACGCCCAGTTGAGGTCTCTACGAGTACATCGAAAGCAATTGGAAAAACTAACAATATGCTATTGGCCGATCCGAGATTATGGAAGCCAAAGGCATATTACATGGTTCAGTAGTTTATATTTTAGATGATCAGTTGGGTATGAGAAAGCTTTCCGCAAGATGGGTACCGCGTTTAATCACAGTCGATCACAAACGCAATCGTAAGACAAGTTCGTTGGAGTGTTTGGAGTTGTTCAATCGTGAAATGGACGTTTCGTAGCCGTGGACGAAATATGGATCTTCCGCAACACACCGAGAAAACCACTGTTTGCGCGAAGAAGGTCAAGGTGTACCATATTTGTCAGCCAATAAAGCCATTACCCCCCTTGGGAGCATATGGCGTCGACAAAGCGTCTATTTTGCCTTGTACCAGTTTCGTTAATCGGTTGTTGTTTTAGCTAGTAGATGATTGGTCTGCTTTAGCAGGTCCTAAGATAATGGGGCTCTCTGTGTATTTGTGCATTTTAATGCAGTTGTGAGGAGGAACCTTGCTAATCTTTGATTCCTACCTTTTTTCCCAAGGGGCCTGACCTTTGTCATGATGTCATCTAGGGGGATTAGAAGTCAGAGAGCTTCTTGGACGGATTTTTTGGAATGGGTGTTGAGAAGCCACTTAATTTTAAAACTCAAAAAATAATGGTGAAAATATTTTTCTCCTCTGCCAGGGAACGAACCTGGGGTACTTAGTTTTGTAGGTAAGCACTTTAACTACTTTCCACCAGAACAATGTAAGGGTGCACATACATATATGCTGCTTTCATGGCGAAATTCCATTAATTAGGCAACGAGTTGATTCCTCCAATGATGAAATTAAGGCTCGTAAACTATTTAAGTTTGAAAAAAGTCCAACATTTTATTGACCAATTTATTTAAAAAAATCTACTTGTCGCTCTAATTAAAAAAATAACCCCTTTACGGGATTTCGTGCTCTTTCCCAGCAAGTCTGTGCTTTAAATTCCTTTTTTTGGGACAAAATTAAAAAAAATATTAGAAAAGAAAACACCATACACTATTGTATATCAAAATTACAGGAGAACCATGCTCATAAAAAAGAGGATAAATTACTGATGTTTATTAAAATAAACAAGTAATTTCGAGCTTCTGGTTTCTTTTATTGCAAAACAACTGAAAATTAAAAAAAACCTGATATACTCTACTAGTACTTGTATTTAATTTAAAAAAATATCATCAAATAAGATAAAAAGGTTGCAGTCAAATTAGCAAAAATTATCCTTTAAAAGTGACAATATGTTTATTTCACAAAGAGGGGGATATTTTGGGGGCGTAGCCAAGGATGCGATACATTTCTAAACATCAACATCCGAGTAGAGTTTATAACTAGACAACCAAGTCTCATTGCGATTACTGACACTGATGGTTTGACATTGTGGAGTAAAGGGCTGCAATCAATATCCTAAATTGCACGGAGGTTTAGGACTGGCTTAGCGGTGTTCAATCCATATATCTCTGAGGATTATGTTATGACAATGGTTTGAGGGCGAATCGAGAGAAAATCTTGCTTATTTGCTTTACAAAAATTAGATCTACAGGTAGGTTTGATTTTTACTTTTAACTTTGTTTACATTTTTTATTTTGGAGCACAGTGTAAATATTTCAATTACTCGATTTTATCAAATTTATTTAAAGATTTCTAAATAAAACAAATTATTGCAATTTACAAAAAAGAAAAAATGGAAATGGTGTTAATTAAAACTGCAAACTTTTTAATTATTAGCGCACATAATTGTTATTATTGTTAGTTTCTAAAACTTATAAAACACATTAGAAACGATAAGCTTAAACTGTTAGTGTAGGTTAAATACCAACAAATATGATCATTATTATCTACGAGTAAGAGGACAGGACACACTAGTTTAATCCATTTCAATGAATTTTAAATATATAAATATTTTTAAACCATGGACAACTACTGCTGAAACTATATACTGAAATTAATTTGTGGGTTGCTGTTAATACGATTATGTATCTATTTTATTATTTGTTAGGAGTGATACTAATAAATTTAATATCCCACAACTAATAGAAATGTTTAAAAAGATTGAAATTCTCACAGAATCAATATTATATATAGAATAAGGAAAGCAGTAGTGGAAGGATATGTTAATTACGTACTGGCGTCGTTTCAGTCGGTTCAGTTATAATTTGAGGACGTTGTTGATCACGCCGCAAAGTTACCTAAAGCAGGAAGTAAAAAGAACAACATACAATACATATACATATACATACAAATATATATATATATATGTATATATATATATATATATATATATATATATATATATATATATATATATATATATATATATATATATATATATAAAAGGATATGCAGATTATAAATTAAAAGAAAATTGAAGTTTTACTGAAAAAAACAAATATGTGGAAAATAGAAGTAATCACAATTGGCATAATTTCTGATTTTTGATTATTTTATGGGTCTATCTACTTCGATAAGCAGATTCTCATTCAGTGTATGGTTCTTGAAGAGGACTTACAATGAAAAACCAATGTTAAAATGACTTATTAACTTCTTTGGAAGTTTTTTTTTTTACTGGGATTGTATAAATATGGCCTACAATGTTAGTGATGTTTCAAGTTAAAATTTTGTTAAAATTTTTTTTTAATTCGGACCTAATTCTACTAATAGAAGATAATACATTATTTTTATGATGTTAATATAAAGTTGGAAATATTGATTAACTAAACAAATAAATGCATGAGAAATTTACTGCTCCTTTCAATTTTTAAATGATGGAAATTACTGGGTTTACAGATTTCTCTTAATTTTAAGAAACATTTTCATAATACACTAACTGCAAAAATGCTATACTTAATATAATTAACATATTTTATGGCCAACTGTGATTACTCCTAGTAATTGATAATTATGGGACAGAGGGAGTTGTGACAAAAAGATCTTAAAATTTTTATTATCAAGGTAAAATTTTGTATTTATAAATGAGGATTTAATATTTAGCAAAACTAATCATAAACTTTTATAATCAAAGTGGTTGATTTCCCTTTTGTAATTTTTAAAGTTTGACATATGTATATATTTTAATTTTTAGTTGATTAAATATTTAAAGTGTGTATTTTTTAAAGTTATTAGCATTTTATTTTAATTTAATCGGCTACAATCAGAATATTCGTGATATTAATAATGAAGATTTCAATTATATTATTTTATTGCAAATTTACGGTATGAGAAGAGGGAGGAGGAAGAATATCTTTCGTAATCCATTATAAGCAAAGAAACCTCATTTTATTAATAAAGAAGGAATTCTTTTTCTTAAGGCAATTTCGAATTTAAAACTTCTAGCCCCCTACTCACCCAACTGAAGCTATATTTTAATTTTGTATTAATAGTTATTAACAAACATTTACCATAAATAACAATTATTACATACATATACTAACTTTTAATGCCCATAAAGAAATTATAATATTTATTAGATTAATACAATCGGAGTTAATTTTGTATTTAGCTGTTTATATATCGATATTTCGATGGTGCTAACCAAATCATCAGTGAACTTTAAATAGTTTGTAAGCATTCAACCTCGTTTTCTTATGGAAAAACCAACATAAACAATATGAGAATTCAATCATATAAAAAGTTGTATGCTTACAAACCGTTTGAAGTTCAGTAATGATTTTGTTAGTACCAATGAAATATCGATATATGAACTGTTAAGCCCACAAAAGCGTTAAAAAATTTAAACTCGTTTTGTGAAAATGATTAGTTTGGGAAAATATCACATATAATAAATTTCAATAATAAATAGTTAACTAAATTAATTTTTTTAATTTTGTGTGTGTTTTTTTTTTAAGAGTTTAAACTAATGGCGTTTTTGTTTGTGGAAAAAAATGCAAAATTTCCAAAAAAATTTATACATTTATGGGTCTAATTAAAAAACTCCCTTACAGGATTGAGTGCTCTAGGTAATAATTTAAGTTTATTAAACCGCACTGAAAGGGGCAAAAAATTTGACAACTTTTTCAAAAACAAAAACGCCATAAACTTCCAAATTGCTCATATGAATGAACTACGAGTATTTCCTAAAAAGAATATCAGGCTTTTAACAAAAATTACCGAATCTTTTTTACATATACCTTTAATATATACATTTATAATAAAAAAAATTTGCTTTCAACCATCAACAATTTCTTTGCAGCAAGCATTTATCCCAAATAGTCTTATATGTAAATGTATCCTGATCCTGTCAAACGCATACGTATGTTCACTAAATATTTTCAATATTTACATAAACTTTTAAAGATCATTTCGCTTTCTTATAATGCATAAAGAAAAAATAAACAGTTTGTCAAGTAAATGTTTACGCAACAGAAAAATATATATAATCTTTCATTTCATCAGGAAATACGTCAATCATTTGTTTTTGTAATGTTTTTTAGACATTTCCGTTATATTTTTTAAATTGAATATTAACTGTAAAAACAAGAAACTCAGCTGCTTTGGTATTGTAAATGAATAATGTATCTATATTTTTTAACCTCTTTTATAATAATCCGTTTTTTAATTTTCAAGCTTAAGGTCTTTTATTTTTTTTTTAAATTTAATTAAAAATAACTATCAATTTTTTAAAAAAATAAAAGACCTTAAGCTTGAAAATTAAAAAACGGATTATTGTAAATGAATATTAAAAGAGTATGGTGTAATTGCAAATATCATATGGTTTGATGTTGTTGTGTACAAAAATGTAGCATATATTCGTATGCTCGACTTGCAAGTGAAGTTTGCAACAACTTATAAGTTTAATTTAAACTCAAATATATTTGATGTATTTAAAAACTATATCAATTTGAAATGAAAAATGAAATTTGTAATTCTTTTATTTGGAATTTTACATGCAAAATATACGATTCTTCTCGATCATTTACAGTTTGTGGATTGAAAAATATTTAATTTTCTATTTAAAAAAATATAACAAAAATCAAATGAAAAATTCATTGAGTTTGTTGTTTTCCAAAGAAAAAGTTATTTTGTAACCAAACGTTTTGCGGTTGTAAAAATCGTGTAAGAAATAAATAATAAACGAAAGTGATGGTGATTTGAGGAAATTCTTACATTCAAACGTTGCGATTTGCTCCTACTACCATCCTTTTTACTACTACGTGTCGTTTGTGTAATCAGCGATAATTGACGTTGTATTTTATGGGTACTACTATTATCAACTTCATGGCCAAAAGCAGTGGCTCGTTCAGCAATGATCTGTTTGTGATTTTTATATGTATATAATTGTTTTTTTTTTTGATTATTTTTTAATAAAATAAAAGTATTTAGTTATTAATCATATTTGAAATCAGTCAGTGTAAAAAAAATGAAGGAAGGCCAGCAGTTAAAGCAGCATTTCAAAGAAAATAAATAAAAAAAGAATTGTTGTTTTTAGTGTTATTAGTATAGTTGAAATGAATTGGTTTCTAATAAAAAACAAACAGTATATGTTAGAATATTTGCTATTTTGTTTAAATACAAAATGATTCTATGCCAACATAATTTAATACTTGTTTTTAATATGTGTCAATTTGTTTAAACTTGGAAAATATTAATATTAAATTGTAAATTCTTTTAAAATTTCGGTAACTTACCGCAGCCTTGATGAGATTTTTGGTGGTTAATGCCAGTGCATAGTAAGTGAAGAATAAAACGATTGGATTGAGGAAGGAGTCAGCCTTAAACTGTGTATCATAAACAATAATTCTGATATCATTGGCACACGTTGATGTTATTAGGGGCTCTAAGCCAATTAGTCTGAAATAAAAAGCAATTTTAGAACACTCACACGGTCAGAGGTCAGAGCAATACAATCGCAAGTAAATAACATAATTGATGTAATCATAATATAAATATGGATTTAGACTAAGCATTTTTTATGGATATTTTATTTCCCATTATAAGATTGGATGAAGCAATTATGATGAAAATAACTTTTTAAATCGGATAAAATTCCTGCCATTATTGCTATCACATTAGCTTTAATATCCCTTCTTATAGCGAATAAAATAAGTCGCGTACAACGATATTCACAGAGTGTCCAAGACCATCATATTACGACGCCAAGCTCTAATTTCTTTCAAAGCTAAATTAACGAACTAGAGGAGATTAACGAACTAGAGGATATTACAATTTTGATAAAAAAAATATTATTTATTTAAAGGTTAAACATTTTTATTTGTAATTATTGATATTTCGATAATTGAGCATCGAAATATATTAACAAGCATAATTTTCCTGAAGATGATACGAAATAACGATAGTTGCAAATAAAATTGTTTAACCATTAAATAAGACCTTAAGCGGAGATTACAATGAATTGAAGGACGAGGCAGTTTTTTATTCATAATTGTTCGAGTCAAATCTTAAGCTCCTTCACCATTTATTTGTAATCTTAATGCTTACAAATGTGTTATTTGTGTTTGCCTTCCTAGTTTATTTTTGGTGTAAAAATCATACACAAAAACTCGGCCAGACACGAAAAAATAACGACGTTTTGGGTGCTTTATGGATTTAATTTACAAAAATGACGCATAAGTATACGTGAGCACCTCTAATTTGAAGATTTGGTGTTGTCAATACCTTTTTCTTAGCAATCGAGTGTAGCAATTTTCTTCATTTACAAAAATTACATCCATGTCGTCATTTACAGCGTGGCATTAATATTACTTATGTCGCATTTGGACCGGCTACAACGATTTTTTAATATTTCTATTATCATCGGTGCTTTGTCTTTTTTTTAGCAATCTTTTAAAATTGGCCAAGTTTTTGATGGGACTGCGTTAAGTAAGACAAAATTTTTTCATCCAAATCTCTTTTTACTATGTATCATTTCTGATTAAAACGCTCGAAACTTTTTCAGAACCTATTTATATAAACCCAAAAGGTGTTTCATGTACCTTTGCAAGATGTAGACCAAAGACTATAAATATATATAGTATATTTATAGTCTCTGGTTAGACACATCGCACAAATCATTGATTTCTTAATTGTTTTTCTACTTCTTCTTCTGTATTTTATTAATGAAATAAGATTTTAGGTTATAAGCAGTATGATTACAATACTTGAAAATTTATGTAAAACAACTGATAAGATCTCTTTCACCCTTTTTTCTTTTCCGCGGAATTAATACTTGAGGAAATTTTTTCTCGAGAAAGTTATTTTGGTGGGAATTATATACTATCCAACGTGAACATGTAGAACTTAATTTTTATCTCCAACCCACATGTTAATAACAACGTTCGCCAGTGTTCGCGGGTGTTCATCAGTATTTCATGTATTTTAACCACATTTTAGCTGTTGACGTGAGATCGTAACTTATTTTCAATTTTTTTCTGAATAGAAAAAACTTATGAATATCAAAATTAATTGGTCTGAACTGAAAGCTACTAGTACTATGATCGAGTTAAAATCATTTAAAAATTGTTCAAATATTTGCAAAGCGAACAAAATATGTTTGCTGAAAAAAAGTTTTTTTTTTTTGCATAGAGCATAATATTATTATCGTGTCAATGCAGTAGCCTTAATTTTTTCTTATTGCTATAGAAACTTTTCATATTCTGTTTTATTTGTATAAATCCTTTTCGAAAAAATAAATAAGAAAAAAGAAAACTCACTCACCTTGCTGTTAAACTTGTTTTATCTAAATGAACTTGCATCCATGGTGTTTGATAAGCCACTATGCAAACGGTATGGGCCACAATCACCACCATCACAAATCGTAATAGAATGACAAATTTCCTACAACAGACCAAAACAGTATGAGTAAATGTTTAAGTTTCTCCACTTTTACCTATTTAAATTGATTTTTTTTTGCTGTTGCATGTTACATTTACAACAAAACGTTTTGTGTTTATTTTACCTTTGCAGTTTTTGGAAAGTTGCCCAATATGATCCTGATAGTAGAAATATTAAAAAGTAAAAACCACCTGGTACACTTGGTCTTAAAACAGCCGAAAAGAATAATGTGGCCAAACAGAAAAGCGGTGCTGCAATTTATTAATTCATTATTAATTGCATTTTATACAAGTGCTAGAAATGTTACTTGTTACTCACATATTTTTATAAGTGGATAAAAATTTGGCTTGTACTCGTCTTTTATGTTTTTTCTCGCACCTGGATTTTTGGCCTTGACTGATGTCGACTGGCCAGCGGCTGCAGCATCGCCTGTTTCTGGCGTTTCTTCGGTTTCATTTTTATCGACATCGCCACTTTCCACCAAAACCTCAATTTTTTGCGCGATTTTCTTCATTACCAAATAGACGGCTATGGAAGTTATGAAAACAACAACTTCTGGCAGCAGCCATTCAATGATAGCAAAAACGCTGAAAATTAAAAAATAATTAAACTAAATAAGAAAATCATTTTTTTAAGAAAATAAATGTATTAAAAACTTTAATGTCGGCATATGGATAGCCAAACCCAAAACAAACAATAAACAAAAATATTTTCTAAACTTTAATCAATAATAGACTGATGTGAGCAAATTCGATATGAATCGAAATTTCTTATATTGCAATAGAATAGAACATAATTTTCGATGGTTAAAATACTGTAACTTGTTTTTTTATTATTAACGAAAATTGAAAACTAAATGAAAATAAAATAATTTTTTTTATTTTTTTCCTGAAGAAGACGCCCGTTGAAATATTTAAATAAAATAAATTTGTTTTTTTTATAAAAACACCTAAAGCTCGTTAATAAAATAAAAGATTTATAAATGACAGTATATAAGTTACGGACCCAGATGTCAATACAGATTCTCTTAATACACAATTTCAAGAATTTCGCTGTTGAAAATACGCAAAATTAAATCAGAAGTATGTATATGACACGCAAGTGAATATACGCAATTATTGATTTAATAAGAATTATCCCTTATATTATATAAATAATTTGTTTATTATTGTATACTATATTACAAAGAATTTTCCCATGAGCTCAAATCGATGTGTCGGTCCTGTTCTCTTGCTGGAATGTGTCAAATCTAGCGCATATTCGGCATTCGATATCGATCCGTATTTCAAACAAAATCTTCTTCAATTGTATTGTATCAATTTCGATCCATTTCGAATTTTAAAATATAACTATAAAATATAACTATATATATATATATATATATATATATATATATATATATATATATATACATATATATATATATATATATATATATATATATATATATATATATATATATATATATATATATATATATATATATATATATACATATTTTAATCGACTTCAAAATAGAAGGAGGTTGTCATTTCGTGTGTACATTTTTTACTTTATTTTTTAATGTTTGTACACCCATCGCTTTATCATTTGTGTATCGATTTTCACAATTTTATTCTTTGAGAGGATTTTCTTGTAGTTCTGTCGGAAATCGGGCGGGCGAATAGAATATAAATTAGAAATGAATTATATCAGATTTTAAACTAATCTATAGTTGCTTTGGTTTTGAAATCGATTCGATTGGCTATTTGTATTGAAATCGGTTTTCAGAATTATTTAGATCCAATTCCACGAATCATTGAAAATTTCCATCCTTAAAACCCTAATGCTTCGCAAAATTTCAAGACTGAATGAAAAAGCGGAGAGCAAACACGATCTTTAATATGTAAAATTAATGAAACTAGTACTACATTTAACTGTTGCATTATTGCACTTTTGATATTTGAATGGCACCAAATACAAAATACAGCTGTACCAACATTGTCATCCCTAGTGGAAAATATTACTGAACGCATGAAAAAGCAAAAACAAGAACTCAAAATCTAACTTAAATTTCTGATTCCTGCCTTTTTGCTAACACTGTAAGCTTCCCAGTTCCGATCACATATAAACTCCAAATCATGCCTTTAAACACAAGTAAAAAAGGCATTGTATGGATCTCGTCTTACTAATAAATTTTTGAATATCTCGAATAATAAATAATACATATGCAAACCTATATGAGCATATATGATTATTTCCTTAGCTCTAGGTATTAAATCAAATACTCACTTTAAATTTTTAAAACCAATAAATCCGACATGCCTCAGCAAACGTTCAAGCACCGTACACGTGCCAAATCTGTCACCTATGTTTAGGGCCAGTATTGATACCTGCAAGCCTATATGACATAGTAGTAGTATTGTACTTAATGCTATTAAAATTATAAAATACGGTGTAACAGATCCTTTGAAATTATGTTTTGTAGCCACTGGTACAAACGGCGAAATGAAAAACATCAACAGGTACACAAATGATATACCAACGGGACGATATAGTGCAGCTGAAAAGGACGAGAAAATTTTAATTTATTAATGCAGAACAGAGAAATAAATTAATACTGCTACGAGTACATTAAAATAGAAATGTGTACGACAATGATACAATAAATACGAATAAACACAAAGGCGAAAAAGGAAAAAGAAAAAATTATGACACCCAGGAGGGCCGTGTTGCATGTAATGAAATATTAACGAAAATGCTTGACTTACCCAATACCAAAATAATTGGTAGTACTACACGCTGCAGCGTAAGGCAGGCGAAACTGAATGCCATTGTGTTGGAGTATTATTGCTATGTGTATGTGTGTGTTTGGTTGTATATTGAAAAAAATGGAAGAGATTTACTCGTTGTAATTATTTGACAGGATTAACTGCTGTTTTAATTGCATAATAAGCTGCCTAATGTGCATCAGTCATTCTAGCAAAGAGCGGCAGCTACAGTTTGTGGTCTAATTCTCAACATAATTTTTTTTTCTTTGGTAATTATTGCATTATTTCTAAGTCCATTAGGAACAATCTGGAAAAATAAAACATAATGAGAAATTCTTAATTATAATAAATAGGAATTCTTAATTACTAGATAAATACTTAAATAATATTTAAAATAATATTTTTCAATTGAAGATACCTAAAATTGTTATGTTTCAATTTACTTGCTTTCTAAGCAAGTTTGAGTGACTCGATTATTAATTTGGAATAGGCTCACTATTTGCATCAAGATGTTATTTTAGGGGTTGACTCGTGTAAATTGAGCTTTAGCATTAAATGAATTAAGCAACAACAAAAAAATGGGATTTAGAACCTTAATTGATATTTTGAAGATAAATTTTTTTCAGCAAGAATTTTCTATTTGTTTTTTGTTGAATGAGCTTTTAGTTCATAGTTAAAGCCTGATACGGAGTTCATACTGAATTTCGCATGTGGAATTCCGTATTTTATTTGAATATATACACAAATTAATTAATTTTTGAATGGAAAATTGCTTGAGAAATTAACCAATCTGGATTTCTGCAAGTTTTTTTACACACAGTTTTTATAGGAAAGTGATATTCAGGATTAGTAACTGCACTCTCAGTGATTTAAATTGCCGAATAATTGAAAATTAAACAAAAGCAAATGTGTCAAAAAAGTTCAAGGACGCCTGTTGCCAAAATTATTTAAAGAGAAATTGCCTTTTTATACCCTGAACCCGTTTGATTCCTCCAATTAAATTCTTGAAGAAAGTTACTGATTAAAAAACACAATTTACGAGTAAAATGCACATCACAAAAAGTATTTTTTTAATAACAACTTGAAAGAAAAACGTGTAAAATAGCAACAATAACAAAAAAGTGAAAACCTTTGACTGACTATACCACTTCTTTAATTTAAACACTCAGAAATTACTTAAACACTTATAAATTCCAGTGTTTTCAAGGAATCGATTCATTAAAACACTTGAAGAGGTAAAAAATTGGATATGTTCAAATATTTTGATGATTTCCTTAAACTGTAGAAAGTTGCAATATGATATGTCATCACAATAAAATATATCCCTAAGAATATATTCTTTTTATCAAGAGTGAAATCAAAATTAAATGTCTAACATGTAAAAGCTGTTAACGTAGTAAATTATGTGTGTTGTGCATTTCATTGTTGCATTAAATATTTCAATTTGTTGCAATGTGCACGAGAGGCTTTCAGTGTTTTACGCCATTCTCCTCCATTCTATACTAGTCCATTCATCGCCAGTCATTCATTAAGTCAAAGACAGATGACATTGATGCCTACGCTTGAAAACGAAAATGTTCACGTTACACTGCACTTTAATACGACGGGCATAGCAAAAGTTTGGTTAATAGACGATAAAATAAACTACCAGTTAAAGGCAATAATTTTGCAAATTAAAAAAAACCATCTTGCCGTAATCTTGATTTATATTACAGTATTTAAACTACATAATATAAATTTATAGTTGCAATACACGACTAAAATTCACAAGCTTAATGCAATAATTTCGATTACGACGAGATGTATATGATGACTCTATTTATGTAATTTGATGCCTGAAATATGTTTTATTTGTTACTAGGAGGAAGAATACAAGTAGAATATCAAGCGATTGGAAAAATGGTATGATATAAACTTTCATACGTTTTATTTCTTTCATCCCTTCCTCTTTTTAAGTTTTATCGGATAAGAAAAGTTTAACGCATTACATTTGCTTGTTTTTAATTCATTAAAATAAATTTATTTAACAAAATCATTTTCTATAGTAAAAAAGCTTCTCAGCTTCTATGCAAACAGATTCTATTGACAAATAGAGGAGGAAATAGTTCTTAGCTATTATATTATTTATATATACATTCCACTCATATCCACCCTTGTCCACCCCATGTTCTTACCAAAAAAGTACAACTTGTAACACATTTAGCAAGTTAACAGAACTCTGTTAAATGTGAAGGTTTGTGTCTGAGGTTATGTACACGCGTTGAAGAATTTGTTTGCAAATCATAGATTAGGTTGCACTTGGATCCTGATAGATCCCTTTGTGTTGCCCGGGCAGTGTAGTTGGCCAATGAAACACATATTCCCAGCCTCTGTCGCCTAGATCCCATATTAAACTTAAAAAATACCCAGATAAGAGTTTATAATCCGATGGCTCTACAAGATCACACATAAGAGGGTTGCCCATTTGAGTTGCGCTCTCTAGCGAGAGAGCAGAGCAGTGGCAGAGGAGGCAGGAACTCATCCTCTTCCTTGTTCCGACAGCTCTTACAGAAGTCAATGTAAAGGAGACTCAGTCTTCTGGCAAATCATAAAAATCGTAACATTTCATTAAAAACTGGTAACAGCTTTTATGAAATGTAACTTTTAAGAGATTTCGGAAGAAATTACTTTCATAAAAGCAAACAACAACTATTTCTGGAAAAAAAATAGTGAGTTTTTAAGTTTCAATCACAAGGTTTTAAACGAAACCCGATATCTGCATAAAACTTTTTATTTTATTCTAAGTAAAAAGAAAAAAACTTGTACCCTGTCCTAGGTTCTCCATTTCCAAAAAAAAAAAAAAAAAAAAAAAAAAAAATATATATATATATATATATATATATATATATATATATATATATATATATATATATATATATATATAATAAATCCCTTCTAATATTATACATCTAGTTCGAAGATAACAGTGGATTTTTACAAATATTTTCAAGGACTATTTACATTTTTTAGATTAAAATAGTAGAACTAGGACCTCCACGATTCAAAATAATTGAAATTTAGATGTACAACTGCAAATGGAAAATCTTGGACTTAAAAATCATTTCAGAAGCTTTTGTGTTTTCATACCATTAATACATTTTTAGCAATTCATTTTCGCTAATGAACTATTTTCAAAATAAAAAGTTTTTTTAGAAACTGTACAACTATATTTCCATTTCAAACAAATCTGATACAATGAAAAAAAATTAAATTAAATCTATTAATTGCTAGAGCTTCATTTGAGCTTTAATATTCATAATAAACTTCTCATTTAGTCGAATGATTGTTTGATGAAAACATTAGGGTGGGTTGAATTATATGGATACAAAAAAAAAAGAAACAAAATTGTACAGCAAAAATTAAGTCTAGAAAATCAAGGTCCTACAATGAATTTCCATCCTTAGCCAACCGACCGGCAAACTGAATAAATATTGCACCTACACTATACAACAAAATCAACTTTCTTTTTAATAATAAGGTAACAACAACTGATGGTGCCAGAAGAGACTTAAACAACACACATGTATTTTTGAAACTTTACATCTGGCCTTTATTTTAAAAGGATATAAAGTTCTCCTCTTTTACAAAATGTTATAGTAAATCGGCGTTGGAAGCTTTGTACCCTTTGCATTCTAAGTATAAAGTGTTTTATGTAGAACACTATGAGAAACATTTTTGGGGTACACTTTGACCCTCTAGCTCATCGAGGTATTATAGGCCATTTTGACTCTTTTGTGTCCTCTTATTGTAGCGATATATCGCGCTGAACAGTTCCACAAAAATATATTAAAGCTAAAAATTTAACTTAACGACAGAAATAAGTCATAACTTAAAAGGTTTTTAAGGGTTATTTTCCAACTGTTTTGACAATAGCGGCATCAATTGCCACATTTGCCTTTATTTTAGGCAAATTTAGGTGAAACACTAAGCCTTTTTAAAAACTTTATAAACTCTGAGAACTTTATCCATCTAATTCTTTAATAAACACCTTCAACAGCGAATTGATGGACTGACATACTAGTTGAATGTTATGAATTGATTGATGATGGTCCTTTTTTTAAAGTCATAATGTAGACTTTTTTAAATTATATGATTGTGTTTCTGCGCTCTGTCTATCAACAATGCTTGATCATACAAAACACTGCCGTAAATAAAATTTTTTAAAGATTTTATTTTCTACAATTTTCATAATAACATCAAAAGTCGTTTTCAAGGCAGGAAACGAGTTGTTAAACAAAACAAAAACCGATCCTTGTAAACGTTGTCCTCTGATATCTCGCTAAACGTAAGCACAATATTTCAGGTTCTTTTCTTACGAGGTTATACTCTTATTTGAAGGAACTAATACAATTTTTAGAAGAATGTGGAAAGCAAATTTTTATATCACTTAGCGCAGAAGAGGATTTAATTTCAGGGCCATGGTTTCTTGGGAAATTGTCTTATAATTTTCGGTAGATTACGTTTTCGCTATACGATTTTTCACCTCAATAAACATACTTCTACCTTTCTAGAAATTGCCTGATGGTTTAGATTGAGGGAACTATGTTGCCACTCAACAAATAATTAAAATTATAATTTTCTACTTTATAATTCTAGTTAAGGAGTATACAATTTAAGATTAGACACAAATTATATATTACTTTTCATAAAATTTTCCAATTACAGGTAACATTATTTTAAGTTTTTTGTTATCAAGGTGCCACTGTAAACCAACAGCTGAACTTTTAATTCAGGGTTCTTAATGAATGATAAATAATTTTTGTACAAATGGGTTTGCTTCTAAAGTGTTTTTGGTGTCGAATAAATAAAAGGGAAATTTTTTGAATTACGGAAAATATAATAAAAATTATATGCGAATAATTAAAATACAATTATAATGTATACACATAGCACAAGTAAGTTCTCATGTACTTATGGATATGTATGTCAAGTTAATTTTTTAATATTACCTCAAATACATTGATATTGTACATGAATTAATAGTAAACATCATAATTACCAACATTATTTTGAAAATTGTTAATTTGCAACAGCCATTTTTGGTAATAGGGTCTGATATTCAGGCCAGAAAAACAAATCTATAGGCTCGTAATTGATCCCGCATCTGACAACGTCGGCAGGGTTACTGGATTGAACCAGCACATTTGAAAGTGTTCTCAAATTTTGTTCACCAAACGCAGTAAAAAAGCCGGGCTGACAAAATTTTCACACGTTGCTACTACCTTTGCAGCCGCCACCGGAAATTTTACGTCAACTTGTTTCTTAAATTATACAAGTTTATTTAAACAGTGGTCGTCATAGACTCCTGTTTAAAAAAATTTTAATTTATAGAAACTTAGCAGTTCTTGCTTAAAAATAAATATGTATGTATATACTTTTTTATTTCTTTTGACTTTTTTCAAATATGTATTTGTTGTTCTCATTGTCATAGAAAATCTAAGCCCTAGAAAAAAATCGCACCACGAATGAATAAAAAGGTTAAAACATTAAATGGAAAATGCTGACAATTTAAATTGTTGGTAACAACTGAGCACACCAGATCCATAACAAAAACTGCATGAAATTGCAGTGAGTCAGTCAGTATGCCAGTCAGTCAACCAGCCACCCGGACAGCCAACCAACTAGTCACATGGAAATGTATACAAATTTTCAATTCTTTGTAGCTTTTCACTTTATTTTATTTTAATACGCAGATTTTCATAGCACCATCGGCAACAAAATTATGTGGAAAAACATGAATGGAAACAGAAAAATTCTTTCTGCATGTATAACTAGGGGAACACATACATATGTATGTGTGCATATATTTGTATGTAGCAAAAACAATATATGAATTTTGTTATTTTATGATATTGATACTAAATATTTTTATAAATTGCATACGGGTATATATACATACACATATATATTTTTATAATTTTCCACGACTTATTTATTAAGTTTTAGGTTCCTGTTTTCATACCATTACTAACCTGATAAATTTATAGTATATCATGATAAGTCCAACTCCCTACATCAAAAGCTATTATACAAAAATTATGTTGCTTTTACGAACTGATTTTGACTTTATC